>JACDTU010000009.1:0-1469014 GCA_022376465.1 Cubamyces lactineus | reverse complement strand
GCCGCAGCACGATTGGAAGAGTGTGCTGGCAGGATGGCGGCCGCACGCAACATGATCAAGCAGGGCTGCAAGCAATGTCCGAAGAACGAGGATGTTTGGTTGGAGGCTGCGCGGTTACATGTGAGCTCATTAATACCTATGGTTTAACAGAAGTTGCTGACCGTTATGTCCGCCAGAATAATGACGATGCCGACGTCATCCTTGCGATCGCCGTACAACATGTTGGACAGAGTGTCAAGATCTGGTTGGCTGCTGCTGATCCGGAGCACGACGTGAAAGCGAAGAAACGAGTCCTGAAGAAAGGTACAGCGCCCCTTGTTCATGTGCACTCTTACCTAGCTCACTATGCACTACACAGCCCTCGAACAGGACAAAGAGCTTGTCGCCGTCGACAAGACCATTGAGGCGGGTGTGCGTGAGCTCCAGCGCCATCAAGTGCTTTTTGCGCGTGAGCAGTGGCTGAAGGAGGCTGAGCGGTGCGAGAATGAGGGCGCGATCCGGACGTGCGAAGCCATCATCAAGGCTACGATTGCTATGGATGCCGAAGAAGAGGACCGATTTGACACTTGGACGGCTGACGCGGAGGCAGCAGAGGCCAAGGGCGACGTCGATGCCGCAAGGGCGATCCTCGCGTATGCGCTTAGGGTATTCCCCGACAAGAGCCTACGGCGTAAGGCAGCCGACCTCGAGAAGGCACACGAAACAAAGTCAGTACCTCCTTGTACGATCGCTGTTATCCATTATGCTGACTATCTTTCCTCAGGGAATCACTCAATGCCATCCTCAAGTGGACGGTGCATCATTGTCCGCAGGCCGAAGTTCTCTGGCTCATGTGGGCGAAGGAGCAATGGATGGCAGGCGACGTACCTGCGGCTCGCGAGGTCCTGGAGCGCGCGTTCGTGGCCAAATCAGAAAGCGAGCAGATTTGGCTTGCGGCCGTCAAGTTGGAGGCAGAGAATGGCGAGCAAAATGTCGCAAGAGAGCTCCTTATCTGCGCTTGTACCGATGCGGATACTGAACGAGTGAGTCAATGTGTTTTTCAGCATCACAATGGATGAATTTAGCAAATCACATGCGCGCTGGATAAATTCATACAGGATCGATATCACAGTGGCCCGTTCCACTGCACGCAGCTCCACTTCCGCCGCAGGCTGTCGCGCGCGCAACGCACACAGGTCGAGCGGTGCACCGCTGATGACGAGCTTTCTCCTTCTCCAGCACTAGCGGCCAGTCAATGACGCAAAGAACGACCGTGATCGGGGGGTGGGGACGAGGAACGATGGTGACGGCGTGCTAGGCGATGGCAGTGGCAACTTCGGTTGTGGCGGCGGCGAGTCGGGTGTCATCGGTCGGTCGGGAATCTGCAACACGAACGGCTCCCGTTGAGTCGATGGCAGCGTCTTCAGGTGCTCTGGCATTAGCAGAGGGGACTCGGGGGTGAGGTGGGGGTTTTCTGCGAACACTGGCTCTTCTTCATGCATGTATGACGAGCTTGTTGCATGGTACGCGTCCGTCAGCTCGGGGAGAGAGGATGGCAGCATACGCTCCACTAGGGGTGCTCAATTCTTGTCGGTCGGTCGGTCGTTCGCAAGGCTGTCTTGACGGCGCGATTTGCATGAAGCGACAGGAAGCGACGAGCTCAATGAGCGCTTATTTGGGCGGGTGCGAATCGTCAACGCGTCGTCGGTCTTTTTTCCTATCACTTTCTGACCAGACGCTTGGCTTTCTGCGCGCTTAGTAAGCTTCACCCGATAGTGCTTCTTGGGCCTCGTACGACTTCGCTCACTTCATTAGAATATACAAAAGGTCATCGACAACTATACGATGCGGAAGGAACATAGGTGAGACGCATAGAGGGCCGAAGCAGCATGTCCAGTGTGACTCGCAGAAGCATGGGAGGAGAAGACAAGCCGGACTCGAGAGACCAGAACAAATGACTCCGGGGGCCTGAATATGTGATGAAGATTGAGGGCGCCAACCTCTATGTCAGCATCCTGGAGGATGCTGTGCAGGATAGCCTTGAGTATTGGGGCCAAACCCCCGATGACATTGTCTTCCAGCAAGACAATGATCCCAAGCACACCAGCAAAGTGGACAGCCCCAATCTCCTGACCTTAACCCTATCAAGCACCTCTGGGGGTATCCTCAAACGCAAGCGGGCCAGCCACAAGGAGCCACTGGTATCAATTGATGAGTTGTGAAAAAGGGTAGAGGCAGAGTGGGGAGAAGATTTCAGTCAAGAAATGCAGAGACTTGATTGAGAGCATGCCTAGGAGGGTTGCAGCTGTTGTTGAAGGCCAAGGGGGGTACACCAAGTATTAGACTGCCTGAAATGTATGGATCTTGGTCATGATTTGGGCCAGCAACAAAACCCTTGCCATGCAGTTGCTCCAAAGAGTAGGGAATATTGTCGCTTCCAGAGCTCCAAATCACGTGATTGGCATGCCATGGGAAAGCCATGATGCACACCTTTCTATTGGTAGTTGAATCATGGTCATTGAGTCAGAAATGGTGGAGATACAGCCTTCCCATTCAAAAAGTGTGAATCATGGCAATAGTTTTGGGTAAGCAAAGTTATGGGAAATTAAAATGAGAAATTATAATTTAAAACAAAAAATTGAGGGCACCCAATGTGTGGTGTGAGAATGAAGCACCTGTATAACAGTAAGACTCAAACTGAAATACTCACTGGGTAGAAATAGAGGTGAGAATAGAAGGGTTGTTAGGACCGTGCCGTCTGGGGGTACAACTCCGGTGGTCGGGACTTGGACGGAGTTCGGGGTCAGAGTACGACCGGAGGTCGGACTAGCACTGTTGTGAGGACTTTCGCGAAACTATTAGTAATGCATGGGTTCCGACTCGGTGTCCTCTATTTGCGGACTTCGGAGTACGGACTTGACGGGATGGAGGTCGGACTTGGGAAAGGGGTTGGGTTGGAGGGGTTGGTAGGAAGGGAACGATGGTTGGTCGAACTAGGGGGTCGGAGTTGAGTGTCGGACTACGAGGTGAACCAGTATAACAAGGTTAACGAGATTTCCGAACTGAGTAGTTACTACATTCCAGGGCAGTATTTATACTAAGTGTAAGAGACCGTGCCCGGACAATAACACAATCTAACAACTGGGCCAAAAGGCCACTATGCTGAGGTTATCAGCATAGTTGTCCAGATCTATATAAGCAGTTCCTAATGCCATGACATGCCATTCCAGCACAGATCATGACACTAAGTCAGAAACCCAATAAAAACAATAAGAGATGTACGTGATAGGAAGGAGTAGAACGAAAGTACAAAGTAACTTGCCAACGGTAAGATAACGCAGATAGCTCAGTAAGCAAAAGCCTCATGTAGGTAGCGCCATGAGGGGTTATCTGAGACATGTAAGTCATGGGGTTAAGGGAAGTCCGAAGTACAGAGTACGAAGTGCGGAGTAAGGAGCGGAGTACGGGGGTTCAGGGATCGGACTTCGGGGTTACAGCACAGAGCGTAACAAGGGTAAGGTAAGAAGGCTTGTTAGGCTAGAGGTAGTTGAGCTTAGACAATGAGTGGATTAGTCTGAGGGGGGTAGCCCTCAGGCAGGGGGTATTATATACATGCAGACCGGTCCCCCAGGGGACTGGGGAGAGACCCCTGGTACTTTACGTTACTAAGACAGTCATCTGAACCAGTCTGAGTCATGTGCTGAGCATGCCCTTTGCCCAGCCCAAGATCTGACCAATCAGCGTACTTGGGCAATCAACCAGAACATTCCACCTAGGCCTAGAGCCGGGGAAATGTCCCAATTTGTGACAACCTGTTGAAAACGAGCGCCCGTGGGGGAGGATGGCCGTGATGAGCGCCCGTGGGGGAGGATGGCCGGTGATGGCCGTGATGAGCGCCGGTGGCATCTGTGTTGAAGCGCCCGTTAAGCGCGCGCCTAAAAGCTTGCAACCTCGCAACCGGCCGAGTGCGCACTCGGCCTTGGGGGATTATAGCGCTAGAATTATTCCTATTCCCCCTTTTCCATTGCGTGTTAACTGCAGTCTGCTATCCTACACATACATTGTAGCCATTGATCTCTAGGTAAGTTGTCAACCTGTCCATGCCCTGGCCCGTCACTCCAGGAGTGATGCCCTGCCCGCTGCTCACAACCACGCTTAGATTCTACCCCCGTCAACCTGTCCGTGCCCTGGCCCGTCACTCCAGGAGTGACGCCCCGCCCGCTGCCATCTCACCCATCTCAATGCCAGCAGCTATTCGTCCGTGCCCTGGCCCATCACTCCAGGAGTGACGCCCCGTCCCTGACTCACAACCATGCTTAGAGTCTACCCCCGTCAACCTGTCCGTGCCCTGGCCCGTCACTCCCGGAGTGACGCCCCGTCCCCTACGCACAACCACGCTTAGAGTCTACCCTTACCCGTCAACCTGTCCCTGCCCTGGCCCGTCACTCCAGGAGTGACGCCCTCCCGCAAACCCCAGATCAAGACATAGTATCGTTCGGTGCCCCTCCGACCGTCTTGTAACCATCCTCCTCTTAGGGATGTTTCCATATATGGTAGTCTCTAACCCCAAGGCGCCTACACATAGGGTTGGGGTTAGGGTCTATTTCCAACCCTCCAACCTCCCTTTTCCTCTCATAACCCTAAGGGCGGTGGGGGGACGTCGAGTACCTGCTTTGGCAGTCGCATAGTGGAGGGTTCAGAGCACTTGGACGCTTCAAGTACGCGCGTTTGGACGCAACGAACTCAAGATCGCGACTCTGCAGATACAGCAGCGCTGAGAAGTGCGTTTCTAGTCAAATGATTCTAGAATGCACCCGTAATTGTTGAGAGTCGCCCTGATTCCTAGATCGGCCGGTCAGAGCAAAATACGACTCCGAGGCGACCCACAAGCCCCGAACTTGAGGCAGATGACTGTCTCCCTCGCGATGGACATGTCGTTCAGGGACGTGCCAATGGCACTCAGGGTTCCCCAGTACAACTTCGTGAGTCTCGAGAGGCTGTAAGCGCAAACTAGTGCGTTATGTTTGGCTTGATAACGCAGAAAGTACGTCAGCGGAAACAAGAGTGACTTGGGGAGATGTCGAGTTGTGAGAATTAAACGCGAGCGACGCAGAGGTTGGAACACTTACACATGAAGTTCGGGGCGTTCGTGTGAGTTGAGGCTAATAGAGGTCAGGAGGCGTACTCGTGCCGTCGAAGATGAACTTGAAGACTAAGTGCGTCGCTCGGGGGTGCACGAAGTGCAGCAAAATACAACAAGCAAGCAGGCGATCGCAGTGACTTACCCAATTTCAACACCTTTCAAGTTGACGTGCCCGAGATTCCAGGATAATCCCCGATAGTGCTATTCCAGGGGTATCAATACGTATTCTGTACCCGTACACCTCGAAGGTGGGCTCCAACTGAAAGTCCCAGTAGGCACGATTCACTCGTCGAGCCGGTTCATCGTCAGATGGTGACGAGGCAGCCACTCCGGGACCGACCACTCCTTGCCTTGGATATCCGCCACCATCATCTGCGCGACGGCCTCGGCACTGCGAAACGGCGAAACGGCGAAACAGAAAAGTCAACACACGAATGAACGTTGTCAAGTGGCAGGAGTGGCGCGCGCGGAAGAAATAGGATGGAGATGAGGGTAGGAACGACTCGGAGGGACGCACCAGGAGAAGGTACGGGGCATACCGTGCCCTGTGAAGCCGGCGGAGATGTATTGCCCTGCGTACGCCGTGCTTGTGGGGTCGGAAGGGTCTATGATTGGACCAACCTGCAGAACGCAGTCAACGAGTCGCTCGCGTGATCAAACAAGAGTATAACACGTACGAAGGGATCTCCTGTCTTCGTGAATCCCATGATCCCGCTCTACACCCAAGAATCAGCGACCAAGGATCAGCGACCGATACGCTTCCAACTTCGTAACGGAGGGCATCAACACGCACCCATTCCATCTCGGGCTCTTTACCCTCCTCGTACTTACCAGGGAACACGACCGGGAGGAACTTGCGCAACGCATCGCCGACAGCAGGGTTCACCGTCGAGTCGTCCGTCACGTACAGCTCGAACGTCGGCTTCGTGGCTTCGCGCCCGCCGCCCAGGATGACGAGCGGGTTCGTTTGGCCGGGTTCGAGCGGGCGCGGGAACCAGTACTCGAAGCCTTCGTTTCCGGTGAACGCGCTGCGAGTCAAGGTTTGCTCTGGGACTGCTGCACGGGTGGCGATGATCTGTCCGCGGGTAGGCACTATGCCGGAGGGTCCTCGTAGGTGAGGGAGGAGATGAGATGCGTAGGCGTTTGTCGCATGTAGTATATGTGATGCGGCAATGGGTCCTCGCGGCGTGGTGAGGTTCCAGCGCCGTGAAGAAGTAGCGTCGGATATCGCGGCGATGTCAGTGACGGGCGTGTTGGTATGAAGGTGAAGAGAGGACGTGGATGAATTTTCTCCGATTGTCTTGCCGAGGTTGTACAAGTGAGTGACGAGCTTGAGAGGCCAGATGTTGTACCCTGGTGTGCGGAAGGCCGGGTACGACGCACCATACTCCTGTGTAATTCATGAGCAATAGAATATGCTGAGGAGAACATTGAACCAACCTTCTCGACCTGCTCCTTGGTGAGGAAATCGACATGACTGACGTCGATGCCAGCTGCTTTGGCTGCCTCGAGATCGATCCTGGCTTGGACGACCTCAGGCTCTGTGAAGAGCAAGTTGACACGCCCGCCCGGGACGAGGTCGAGTGCGCCCTCGTTTCCAGACTGTTTGACGAGGTTGACGATCTGGGAGACAGTCCGCTGCTCGAGCGCGATTGCTCGTTTGGCATCATCTGTCCCGAAGAGGGCGCTGTGTGCCGTGAAATCTTCAAAGGCAGCCGCCGTGAGGTGCCCGCCGTTCCTGCCTAAAGTGCATGTCAGGACAGGAAGAGTGTATTCTTGGATTGGATGCAGTACCTGTCGCGCCAGAGCCTGACATGAAAGGATCAGCTGGGTTCGCTTGCAAAGGTGAAGAGCGAGTTTGCTACGAACAGAAATCCCTGGCCTCGAGGACGACGATCTTGAGTGGCTTGTTCGCGTCGCCAGCCTCTGCGA
The DNA here is from genome assembly GCA_022376465.1 of Cubamyces lactineus. Classification (NCBI taxonomy): domain Eukaryota; kingdom Fungi; phylum Basidiomycota; class Agaricomycetes; order Polyporales; family Polyporaceae; genus Cubamyces; species Cubamyces lactineus. The sequence continues at coordinate 1,461,960 of JACDTU010000009.1, read as the reverse complement.
GGAGACGCGAAAGATGGTAGGCGGCGGATACGCCGGAGATGCCGGAGCCAATGATGGCAATGTCCGCATCGGCCGTGAGTGGCCCTAGGCTGCCCTCCTTTGCGAGAGGGTTCGCGCCCGGGGTATCTATCCAGAAGGACTTTGTGGGATTGGGCACGGGCAGTGGCGCAGGCGCAGCATGTACGGGGCGTGCGAGGGTGGCTTGCTGTTCCGCGTAGACGTTGAGGAAGACGGGAAGGGTGGCCATGGCGAGCAAAGGAGCAATCAGTCGAGAGCGTAGGGCGCGGCCTGGGATGCTGGTCAAGTGCATTCGACGCGAAGCTTGCCTCGACTGGGCGACTTGCCTCTGTGCCTATAACACTCACCAACCTCTTATCTGAGAGTGGAGTAGGAGGGAGGAGTCAGCGGTCGAATCCGAATCCGATGCGGGGGGGAGACGGGCCGGGGGGCCGGCGGACCCACAAGTCCCAATCTGGCGATGGCCATCTTGCGACTGCACGGCGAGCAAGGGAGATGGCGTCGCAGCTCAAGGACGTTCTCCTCGTCGGATACGGCGCAGTAGGCGCAATATGTACGCTACTTTCCCATCCAGCGGTACACTACTCACAACCCGATGTCGGTGTGCTACCGCAGACTCGCTGATCCTGAAGCGCAGTGGACTCGCCCGAGTGACTGTCGTCGCGCGTAGCAACTACGATGCTGTCAACGGTCAGCTGCGCGTTGCATGCAGACTGGGGTTAGGCTGGAGCTAACGATTCACAGCAAAGGGGATGGACTTCCAGAGCCGCAAGTACGGCAACATCCAAGGATGGCGGCCTGACAGACGTACGCGTTATCCTCTGCGTTGTCCTGCCTGCCCTGACGTTGCGCCAGTGTTCCCGAACATCGAGAGTGCCCTCGATCGGCCGTACGAGTACGTCCTCCTCTCCACCAAGGCCATCCCAGAGATCCAGCGCACCCCCGCGCTTCTCCGCCCTCTGCTCTCTCCGCCCTACTCGGACGCCCACCCGCAGCCGACGTACGTTCTCTTCCAGAACGGGCTCAACGTCGAGGTCGACCTCTACGACGCCCTCAAGCGTCTCCACCCAGACGAGGAGCCGCGCATCATCGGTACTGCCGTCTGGATCGGCACCGGGCTCCTCGACAAGAACGTCGTAGAGCATGGCGAATTCGTGCGTTTCCAGCTCTCCTGATAGCATTCGCCACTCCTGTATATGCACCGCTAACCCGCTATCACGCTCCTCTCCAGGACCGCGTCCACATGGGCATCCACCGTCCACCCACCTCCACCACCACCACAGCTGACGCAGCCCACCCCGCGCACCTCACCGAGTTCGCCCGGATGCTGTCCGCAGGCGGCTCCGACGTGACGCTCGTGCCCGAGATCCAGCGCGTCAAGTACACCAAGAACCTCTGGAACGCCGTCCTCGGCGCCTCCGCCGCACTCGCCCATGCCTCCCTCCGCGCCTTCTTCCGCCCGCCCCATCTCGAGCCTGGGCGCGAGGGTGGGCAGCCCTCCGCTGAAGAGACCGCGCGGGAAGTGTTCGAGGCGGCCGCGAGCGCGAGCGCGAGTGCGAGTGCGAGTATCAAGGCGACGGAGGGCATCCCGCACGCGTCCCCCGCCATCGGGGCGTACACGATCCCGTTCCTGCACGACACCCTGACGGAGATGTACGAGCTCGGGAAGACGCTCTTCCCGCCCGCGGGGGACGTGCCCGGGCTCGACCCGGACGTCGTGCAGAAGGCGCTGGCGAACACCGCGAGGCTGCACGCTCGCCCGGACAGCGTGCACGTACCGAGCATGCTGGTCGACGTGCAGCAGCAGAGGCCGATGGAGGTCGAGCATGTCGTGGGTGAGGTCGTGCGCATGGGACGGAAAGCGGGCGTGAGCTTGCCGGTGCGCGATGGCTGCTTGCTCGTTCTGGAGGATGTGAGAGCTAATCAAGGGTGGATTACAGCGTATGGAGACGCTATACGCGCTTCTGCTCGTCATGCAGAACCAGTTCCTGCGCAAGCAGCAGGAAGGAAGGGCCCAACTCTGACAGAGCCATCCTCGCGTAGGAATCTCCCAGCATGTATCACCACCATAGATCTGCCAGTGAAGAAAGAAGGGTATTGTATCGGAATGTACATCTTCGTCCTTACAACCCCCGTGCGCGCGCCGTTTCCCAATTTCCCTTTTTCCGTACCTCGTTTCCCATCCCATCCCATCCAGATTACAAGCATCGGCGACTGCGCCTTTGAGTGTCCTTTGCTCAGCTGTCCAAGAGTGCAGCGGCTTTGCGCGCGTTCGCGCGGACGGTCTCGACCTGCAACTCGAGGTTGCGGATCTTCTCGCGCGCGTCGCGCAGCTCCGCCGTCAGGCGCGCGTTTTCTTCCTTGAGCGCCGCGACGGCCCCGTCCTGCGTGCACACCGTCAGCATCGACATCTCCTTTGTAATGTGCGAGATACGCACGTCAGTGCTCGGAACAGTCTGAGAGCGCGTGGGGACGCGGGGCTCGGGCTCGGGCGTCGGCGCAGGAGGCTCTTCGCGCACAGACACGACAGGGGCAGGCGCAGCGGCGGGAGGGGGCGCCGACGTCGTCTTGGTCGGCGTGGGCGCGGCCGCGGGCGTGGTGGGGATGGAGAGCGGCGCGGAGCCGGCCGTGATCGAGCCGTCCTCGAGCGAGACGAGCTTCGGCGGGGCGGTCTTGCCGGAGAAGAACTCGGCGGCGGAGAGCGCGGGCTCGGCGGAGGGCGCGGGCGGGTAGATGTCGGACTGGAAGGAGTCGGACTACGTGCGAGGGTTAGCTACGCCGGATCTATATCGAGGTGTGGGTGTGAACGCACCTTGCGGGGGACGATGAAGGCGATGGCCTCGATCGAGGACGCGGCGACCTTGTATGCGCGCGCGATCTCGCAGTCGCTGACGCTGAGGCCGCGGCGGGGGAGGAAGCACATTCCACGCTGGGGCTCGGACGACTTGTACTCTGCGAGCGGGAAGAGATTGTCGTTCTCGTACTCGTAGTACCGGATGTTGCCATCACTAGACGTTGCATATCAGCATCTCTCACACAGTGCTGTCGTCGGAAATATCTAGCTTACCCCTTGCCGGCTGTGAAGCGGGAGACAAAGCGTGAGATCAAGAAACATCTAGCTCAGGAGAGAGAAGCGCACCGAGGAAGAGGATGTTGTTGTCCGTCCAGAACGGCATGAGCACGCCCGAGGTCTGGTCGATGGTGATCGTCTTGACGTTGCTCAGGCCGCCCGTCTCCCAGATCGCTGCCTGGCGGTCGCTCATCTTGCTGAATCCCGTCGTCGCGATGCGGTCCCTGTCGCCCATCCACACCACGCGTGCGCCCTGCACGAATGCAGCGTTAGTCTACGACGGAATCGCACGAGCGCGAGACTCGCCTTGATACCGCCGTGGCCCTCGCCAACGCGGACGGGATCAGGGCCCGCACGGGGATCAAACAAGCGGATCTTCCTGTCCCTACACGTCGTCGCCAAGATCGTGCCCGTCGGGTTCCACGCCAAGCTCTGAATCGCATCCCCATGCCCGCCCAACACGGCCCTCGCGTTCTCCAGCTGCGCCAAATCCCAGAGCTTCACGACGTGGTCGCCCGTCGACGTCGCGAGGACGTTGTTCGCCGTCGGGTGGAAGAGGACGTGCCCGACGCGGCGCGGGGAGACGTCCACGCGCGCGACGGGGTCAAAGTCCTGCGGCTCCCACCCGTCCTGGCCCCACCCGCCGAACGCGCCGTCGTCGACCTTCCAGATGAGCGCCTTGCCGTCCTCGCCTGCGGACGCGACGACGGCGTCGTTGAACGGGGACCAGTCGGTGTCGAGCACGGGCCCGGTGTGCGAGCGCGCGAGCGGGATGAGGTCCGGGAGCTTCGAGGGGAAGCTCGCGGGGAGCGGGGTGAAGGGGTTCGGCAGGGGGAGGATGGCGAACGCGCCGCCCCCGGAGGCGTTCCAGTTCAGCGAGATGTAGCGCTGTGGATTCAAATGAGCGGATTAGGGACGAGAGATGCGGGGGAGATGAGAGACGGACGGTGGACGCGGAGATGATGTTCGTGTCCCAGGCGCTGTTCGTCACTTTCACGTTGTCATATCCGTACTCTTTCTTCCCCTGCTGCCCAAAGACGTGCCTGTCCGTCCGTCCGTCCAGTCAGTCCGAGCGACACGAGGGCGGAGGGCGATGGCAACCGCGCAGGCGTACCGATACTTGGAAGCCCGCACAAATCGAGACATCTCCCTCGCAGAGATGAAAACAGTGAGCTAGGGTAATTCGCACGGCACCGCCGGTGGTTTCGTAGAAAGCGTGCAAGAGTAGAAAGCAAAGAGAAGACGGAAAGGGAGGCGATGGACGAGAGATGAGGAAAGACGTGTTGCGACCGTTGTACAGCTTCATAGCCCTTATCACCACGAACCCTAACCCCAGTCTATGTCTTGTCTGTCTTCACTGTAGATCTCCCCGAGAACTTCGAACGGACGATGGCGAGCAATGCACGGATGGTATTGTACAGTGCGAGCGATTAACACACGAGCACACCGTACTCTACATTACATTCCGCATCCACGCAACGTCGCGGTGCACCTAGTAGCCAGCCGACCAGAACTTGAACCAAAGCAAGCAAGCAGCAACAGCAATGCAAAGAGATAGAAACGTGCAACGGAGAATGCAAAGACCCATCGCAATGCGGCGTGAGCGACGAAAGAAGAGGCGACAAAAGGTACTCGTGTTGTGTGATGAGTGGGATGTGTGTGAGGGGAATACGCTATGAGCCCAAATATCGATCGACCGACGAATCAACCAAAAGCCCAAGAGAAAGAAAATAAAGATACGCAGATGAAGATGGGATCGGCACGCGTACGTGCCTGCCAGTGCTATCCCGCGCTGAGCAGAGCAGAGCGTCCGAAAGCACGAGCGTGGGTCCGGCTGCTGTCCGACGTCCCAAAGCACGCGCTACGCGCCGTCTCGGCCTGCCTCGGCCTCTCTAGAGTCGGCCTAGTTCGCGGTCCTCCGCGCGGACGCTCAAGAGACGTCCATCGGCTCATCTCCTTCGCCGCCGCCCTTGTTCCCTTGATCAGATTGCGACCGTGCAGGGGCGGCAGGCTCAGCGTCGCCGATGTCCAGATCGAGCTGGAGGTCCTCGCCCGCCTCGGTCTGCGCGCGCGTGTACAGCTCCTCCCGCTTGTTCTCGTCGACGGTCAGGTTGGCGAGGACGAGGAGGGCCTCGACGAGTAGCGGGGAAACGTCGTCCACCGCACCCGATGCCGCTGATGACTCGCCGTCTCCGTCGGACGAGCGGGCAGCAGCCGCTGCGGCGAGGCTGATCGCACGCTGGCCCTTTGCCCGCTCGAAAAACGAGATGGCCATAGCGAGGCCTTCGCGGGCCTCCTCGGCCTCGGCGGAATGGAGGACCTCCGTGTTGCCCGCTTCGAGCGCGGCCTCCATCTCTTCTACCGGTGCAGAGCCCATGACGAGCCAGCAGCGGCCACGCGCGGAGAGAATGGGCCCGCGCCACGCGTCCATGTCCGCCTCGTTCTTCATCTGATTAAAGACGGAATCGGCCCAGGACGCCCAATAATGCCGTTGAGCTCCCGAAGTGAGACGCTCGGCGACACCGAGTACTTCCGAGGCGATCGTAAAGAGCTCCTTGGGCCGCGAAAATGAGACGGTCGGATCTGAACCGGAGCTAGAGGACGTAGCGTAGGGCGAGGAGTAGTGTGAGGGCGGCGCGCAGCTCGAGGAAAAATAGGCTGAATGGGCGGGACCGCCGGTAGTGCCAGGCGTGTGGATAAAGGACGGATTGTGAGTGTGCGAGTAGTGGGGGTGCGGCATGTGGAAGATACCGCGGGAGAACTGATCCATGGCGAGGACCATGATATCGTGCGCGGACGCCGAGTAGAGGGACATTCGACGCGTGACGGGCGGCCGGAACTGAGCGATAGCATGAAAGGGAGACGAGGGCGGCCACTGGGGCTCGGACATGGAAAAGGAGGAGCCGGAGGGGTAGTAGCAGTACTCGCCGGTGGGAACGGCGGAGGCGTCGGCCTGGGCCTTGGCCATCTTGATATTGTACGTGACCTTTTCGTCAGCGAGACAAACGAGGGTGCGACCCCAGACGATGGCCATGCGCCAATCTTCTGCGGTGTCAAAGTGGGAGCCGCCGGTCCTGCTCGGGAGGTTCTCGCCGGTCTCAAAGACGTCGAGGGCGGCGAGCCAGTAGGTGGAGGGCGCGTCGGGCTCGCCCGGGAGGACGACGGCGGGGTCCTGGGCGACGAGATTGCCCATGAGAAAGAGGGAGATGCCAAAGATGGCATGGAAGGCGGTAGGGAGTTCTGCCGCACTAACTCCCGGATGGGTTAGCGGGCAGAAGGAAAGCGGTGGGAGAGGGGACGTACCGATGGGAGGAACGCCTGCGATGTTGGTGCCAGTTGGGAGAGGGGGAGGAATCAGAGTCCATGCCCCAGTCGCGATTGAGACGTTCTTCGGTGGGGGTGATGGCTTCTGGGGAACCGGAAGCGCGATGGAGGGGCGGGTTGGCGTATACGACGGAAGGGTCAGGATGGTCTATGAGGAAGCGGTGGCATTCGCGAATGACTGCGCGGAGAAGAGGAAGGGCTTCTGGGATATCGTCGGCTGGGATGGGGGATGAGATATGTAGCGAGAAGGAGGGGGAGGGGGGACGTACCGTCGTAGCGTTCTGCGGCGCGAGCGAAGAGTTCCTTGAGGTTCTCCCAGTCTTCGTAGTCTGCCGAGCGGACTTCCTTGCCCTTTGGACGGGGGGAGGAGAGAATGGAAGAGGAGGAGGGGACGGGCTGTATTGGGGGGAGAGTTGCGAGGGACATGGCTAGATGAGAAGGGCGGCTGGGGCCAGAGGCATTATAGAGGGCAGAGAGAGGGACGGATAGCGAGGAGGGAGAAGAGGAAGAGGAGGACGCGGGTAGAGAGAGGAGGGAACCGAAAGCGGGGGAAGGGTCGGAGTGTGAGGCAAAGTGACCGGAGCAGCGCCTGCGTTTGGAGGAGGAGGAGGAAGAGGCGGAGCTGCGAGCGTCGTCGGCGTCGCGATCTGAGCAGTCGTCGCTGTCGTCGTCGAGGGCGGGGAGGGATGCGCGAGAGGAGGCGGGGGAGGGAGAGGGAAGAGGGGAGGCGAGGGAATGGGCTCTGCGCCATTGAGCGATAGGATCGTGGGAAAGAGGTGCTTTACTGGGCCATGGGGCAATGGAGGCAGCTTGAGAGGCCTCGATCCGGCGCTGCTTCCAGAGGCCGCGGGGTCGTTTGCGCGACGGTGGGTGGGGTGCGGCGGTGGGAGGGGGAGCAGGGACGGGGGAGGGGAACATGAGAGCGAGCATGGCAGAGCAGAGAGCCCATGTCGGAGCAGACAGAATATAATATCGAGGGAGGTGAGAGCCTGGGCCCTTCCACCCCCCAGCCAATCACATCCTCCTCTCCCCGGCCACTTCTGCCCAATCACAGCCCGCGCCCTTGAATGCCGGCCCTTGTGGCGATGTGGGTCCACAAACACTCATAGGCCACCCTACGCTTTCTCGTCGCCTCGCGCGACTCGCATACCACTCGTCCATCGCAAAAACAGCACAACTCCTCTGGCCACTCACTCTTTCCCATCCCATCGCAACCCGCAGCCGCCACCCGCCCAGAACTCATGTGTCTAGACCATCACTCTCTTCTACAAATTCTCTCATCACCGAACTGTCCGTCCGAATGCATAATAATTTACTACTACATCTCCTTATCTCTCCTACTTCCTCGGCGGGTGCACCTTCCACCGCCCAACAAGATGATTCGCCCGCAACACCAACAAGTCCCGCAGCATCTGCAGCGAGTCCGCCACCACATGCAGCTTGCTCCCGCTCACCTCGTGCCACTCAATCGGCACCTCCGCCACTGGCATCGCCAGCTGCTTCGCCAGCAACAGCAGCTCCACGTCGAATATCCACGTCGCCAGGTGCTGGTACGGGAAGATCTGCTGCGCCGCCCGCCGCGTGAATAGCTTGAACCCGCACTGCGTGTCCCGGATGTGGCCCACGCCCACAATTCGCAGGATCGTGTGCAGCCCGTACATAAGCACGTTCCGCAACAACGACCGCTGCACACCAATGTCAGCATGAGAGAGCAAATGCAAGCGAATGCAGCATACCTTGACGACCGCCTCCGTCTTCACCAGGTGCGCACGGCTCCCCACCACCACAGCCGCCTCCTCCTTCGGCGCAATCTCGTCCATCGCCTTCCACAGCAGCTCCAGGTCCTCGAACCGACTCGCCCCGTCCGCGTCCACCATCAGCAGCCGCCGTCCCCGCCCGTGCAGCATCCCGTGCCGCACCGCCCCGCCCTTGCCCACGTTCTTCTCCAGCGCGACCACCCGGACCTCGCTCTCCGCGTACTCCAGCCCCAGCTTCAACGCGAGCTCCGCCGTACCGTCCGACGAGCCGTCGTCTACTACTAGGACTTCGTACGTCCGGGACGCTTGGGCGGTCCGCATCGCCTCGAGGTGGGCGAGCGTGGAGGAGAACATGGACGGGAGCCGCTCGGTTTCGTTGTATGCGGGGATCACGACGGTCAGGTCAACGCTCGCGGGGTCGTGGATGCTCGGAAGCGGCTGTCGCTTGGAGGGGTTGCGAGACGTGCGGTACGTCTTTTCAGAGGGAGAGGGGACGATCGCCGAGGGTGACAATAGCACCAGGAGGGTATAGGCCTGCGCAAAGTGTGAGTGTTGCGTACTTGGAGAGTAGCGATGCGGCGCGCTCAGTATAGGCTGCAAAGGCCTGACCGTGGTGCTCGTCATCCCGCGGCGCACGCTTGCGAGCAAGCGGCCCGCGAGTCGTAGAACAAGGATGATCGGGTGCTCATCGCGGCGCGCCGCCGCTCTGTAGGAATGGACGGAGAGGGACTGACCGTGCCGACGGTGGCGACGACGAGCGCGAGGGCGCCGTAGGCGAGGGTGGTATTGTCCATCAAGTGTCAGTGCTGGTTGTCGCGCGGTCGAATCAGGTCGGCATGGGCGAGCGGAGGGTGTAAAGGAGTGGAAGGCGGGTGCGGGGAAAGACGAAGGAGCGTTTGAGTTTGAGAGCGGAGGCCATCGCGTCCCGGTGCCACGTCGCGGTCGCTTGACGCTCGCAATTATAGCTGCTGCTATAGATCTTATCTATCTCACGTTGGAGATTAGATTGGCGCCGTTACGTTTAGAGACTCGCTCTCGGCTCTCCGCCATCCGCATTTCCTCCTCTAACCCTCGTCGTTGGAGGTCGAATGCTGTCGACCATGTCTGCCCTCGCCGCCTCAAGAACGACTCTCCTGCGCTCCTGCGCACCCGCAGCGCGGCATGCTCGTCCCCGCCTGTCTGCGCGGGGTATGGCCTCCGCCGCCGACAGCCAGGTACGTCCGTCCGTCTGCTTATCCCCCGGATCGATGCATTGACTCCACCACCGCTTGGCCGGGAAGCTTCGGAAAACGGGACTGTATGACTTTCACGTCCAAAATGGCGCAAAGATGGTCCCCTTTGCGGGGTACTCGATGCCCCTCTCGTATGGCAGCGTCGGCGCAGGTCAGTCCTTCCCCGTCATTGGTGGGATACGTCTGGATGACGAGGGATCGGTGCAGTTGCCAGCCATCATCATGTGCGCAACTCTGTAGGTCTCTTCGACGTCGGGCATATGGTCCAGTCAAAGTGAGCACACTCCTTGTGTACCAGAGGACATGCCGCTCACGCCCTCTCGTAGCTTCCGCGGCCCGACCGCGACCGCGTTCCTCGAATGGCTCACTCCATCGTCCCTGCGCTCCCTCGCGCCCTACTCCTCTACTCTCTCCGTCCTCCTCAACGAGCGCGGCGGAATCATCGACGATACGGTGATCACCAAGCACGCCGAGGACGCGTACTACGTCGTCACCAACGCCGGCAGGCGCGACCGCGACCTCGCGTGGTTCAAGGAGCGCCTCGAGGACTGGAACGCGGGCGAGAAGGCCAAGGCTGAGGGCAAGGTCGAGCATGAGGTGCTTGATGGATGGGGTCTGCTCGCTCTTCAGGGTATGCGTAGCTTTGCCTTGTGATAGATACATGGGAGACTGACAAGGTGGTAGGTCCGGAGGCGGCGCAGTATCTGCAGGGACTGACGTCCTTCGACTTGCGCGAGCTGACGTTTGGCAAATGCGCGTTTGTACCCATCGAGGGGTTCAACCTCCACGTCGCGCGCGGTGGGTATACCGGCGAGGACGGTTTCGAGGTTCGTGCGCGTTTCGCTCTCCGGGAGGTGGCCCTTTTGCTGACGGCTAGTCGTAGATTTCCATCCCGCCGTCGCAAACGCTCGAGGTCGCGCAGCTCCTCTCGAAGCCTCCTGTCCAGCTCACGGGTCTCGGAGCGCGCGACAGTTTACGTCTCGAGGCGGGCATGTGTCTCTACGGCCAGGACCTAGACGAGGACACGACTCCGATCGAGGCGGGCCTCACCTGGGTCATCGGTGCGTTGCTCTCTCACGTGTGTTGGAACTTTCAACTGACCGTATGATAGGCAAGGATAGGCGAGAGGCTGGCGAATTTATCGGCGCTGAGGGCGTCAGGAAGCACTTGAAGGAGGGCCCGCCCCGCCGGCGAGTGGGTCTGACTGTCGACGGTGCTCCTGCGAGGCGTAAGCAGCTCTGTTAGTCGCGGTAGCCAGTCACTAACTCGCTGCTTTGCAGAGGGCGCGAAAGTATTCGCGCCATCGAGCCAGGAGCAGATTGGTACGTAGCCATGTAATCACCGTACCACTGTATGCTGACCACGCACTGTATAGGTACCGTCACCTCTGGCATCCCGTCCCCAACGCTCGGGAAGAACATCGCGATGGCGTACGTCAAGAACGGGTGGCACAAAAAGGGCACGGAGGTCGAGGTCGATGTGCGGAATAAGCTCCGCAAGGCCGTGCTTACGCCCATGCCGTTCGTACCCACTCGGTACTTCCGTGGCTGAGCGTTGAGTGCGCGCCGTGCCTGCGGCTGGTTCAACCCTGTTTGTAACATAGGATAGTTTCAACCTATTGCGTGTGCTCAGGCTAGTTTCTGCAGCCTATGTCAGTAGAGCATTCAGCAGGATCCGCTCTTTGCGTGTAATTTGCTGGCTCGTCGACTGTTCTACAGCCTTAAATAAGCGCCGATTGACGCGCCCTGTCACAGGCACGAGATCTGGTGCGCGAACAGGAGACGCGTCTGGCTGAACGCGTCTTGTCTTCCGCCACCACCGTCGCGGCTCGTTTAGCCTCGAGCACGAACTCATATTCTGCCATAAAGTCGTATCTGAGTATCTGGCATACTGGCTGGGATCTATGTCTGAGCCAAACACACCTCTCCGCCGCTCGAAACGCGGCCAGCCAGTCGTCGCCTACATATCTTCTCCGTCTTCGATCTCTGCCGACGTCGTCCCTTCTCGCCCGCTCCACTCTCGCTCTACACGACCACAGGATCTATTCGAAGACGAAGCGACGAACGTGGACTCTCTGGAGCATCTCAATACCCATTTCTACCAATCTTATGCACGCTCGTCCAAGGCTTCGTCCGCACGTGCTCCCGTTCGGGTGTATGGGCGGGCCCAGCGTCCCCGCCAGAGCGACGCCGATACGCCTACCGTCTTCAACGTTGGGGATACGGTGCTCGTGAAGACCGGCTCGACGATACCTAGTGTGGCCGTTGTTACTGCGATCTGGAAGGTGGACGGCGAGGGCTTTAAGCCGAAGGCACCGCTCAGAATCCGTGTACATTGGTTCGTGCGCCCCTCGGAGCTTCCGAAGATTCGGGCAAAGAGGGATTTTTACGAGGTACGTGCCATTCACCTCTTGCATTGTGCACTTCCTGCTTTGCAACCGTCATAGGCTGAGCTGCTCCGTCCAGAATGAGGTACTCTACAACATCTCCGCCTGCGAAACCCTTGCTCCCGCCGTTGTTCTTGCCCACTGCGCCGTCTCCGCCTCGCCTTCCAAGGCGATCACGACGCGAGAAAACGCAGCTGTTGATGATCTCTACTGTCGACAAGCTGTCGACCCCATGCGCGGGCTCTACTACCAGTTTCAGTGGGACACTTTCCGCCTTCAAGCACTCGCTCGTGTCCTCCCTAGTCAAGAAGAGCAATCTGGTGATTGGCCTGACGACCATCTTTGGCAGGTCAAGGCTGCGAGTGCGGCTCGCATCATGACTAGTTCGCGTGGGGAAGGCGAGCACCCTCGCAAGCGGCGGCGCATCGAGCGCGATGGGGGAGAAGATCACTCAGAGTCATCCGACGATGCGTCGGGAGATGAGTTTGAAGTTCCCCTGAACGATATAAGTGAGGAAGAGGAGGACGATCTCGGTGTTGGCGAGGACGAAGACGATGTCGTCGCTGAACTCGCTCCGCGTACACCTTCGCGTAGGCGAAAGCGCGCTGGGACATCGACACCGCGCACGCCTCGCACGCCTCGAACACCACGACGAACAGCCTCTGCCACCGCGGGTACACCTCGACGGCGCGGCAAGGACGCTTCCCTTGCTCAGCCGACACCGCACTCGAAGGCTGCCCTACGACGGCGGAAGAAGACGGCGCTCGCGGTGCGCCCGCCGCCGCCTGCAGCCGGGATGCTCGATATCATCGACGAGGGGGCTGCGCAGGAGCTTGGTACTGATCCTTGGCTTCGCGCGATGCACGTTCTGCATGTCGCAGCGCGCCCGGGGGCTCTGCCGTGTAGAGAAGCCGAGTATGGTCGAGTGTTGCGCGCCGTTGAGGAGCTCCTCGAGGAAGGCAGTGGGGGTTGTATTTGTCAGTCATCTAGTGGATGTGTATGTGTTATTTGCTGATCTGTGTCTTGACAGACATATCAGGAGTGCCTGGCACCGGTAAGACGGCGACGGTGCATGCCGTCGTCCGCGAGCTCAAGCGTATGGCGGAGCAGAACGTATGTAGTCTGCCCTTCCGCCCTATTTGCATCGCTTATAATTTCTTCAGGAAGCGAACCCGTTCGCATACGTTGAGATCAATGGCCTCAAAATCCCCGAGCCGTCTGCAGCGTACGGTCTGCTCTGGGAGGCTGTCTCGGGCCACGACTCTGCACGCGACGGGCACATGAAGATCAGCGCGAAGGAGGCGTTGCACCTTCTCTCCAACCACTTCAGCGGCACGGCGCGCGTTGGCCCCGCTGGAGGACACGCCTGGTCAGCTTTGAACTACCGTCTCGTGTGTATCTCGGGGCATGCTACTGACTCAGCTGTCCGGAACTAGCGTGGTTCTCATGGACGAGCTTGATCAGCTCATGACGACCAAGCAAGACGTGGTTTACAACTTCTTCAACTGGCCGACGCTCGCGGGCTCCAAGCTCGTCGTTCTCGCCGTTGCGAACACGATGGACCTCCCCGAGCGCGTCATGTCTGGGCGCGTTCGCAGCCGTCTTGGTACGCCAACCGTCGCTTCTTCGACGAGCTTTGCGCGATGACACTCACGGAACACACAGGAATGGTCCGCATCAACTTCCAGCCGTATACAACTCCGCAACTCGAGCAAATCGTCCGCGCGCGGCTCGCGAGCGCAAAGCTTGGCCTGCCCGCAGACGCACCGGAAGTAATCGCGCCAGACGCACTGAAGTTCGCCGCTATGAAGGTATCGTCCATCAGCGGCGATGCGCGGCGTGTGCTTGATATATGCCGGTACGCTCTGCGAGTCTTGTGCCCGTAGCTCGCGATTGCAGTCTGTGTCATATTCTGACCCGTGTTCTACTGTAGCCGGACTGTCGAACTCGTCCAGCCGCGGAAACGCATGGCGCGCACCGAGGATGTCAAAGCGGTCATCAAGGAGATGCAGAACAGCCCGACCGCGGCTTACCTCCGCGAGCTGTGCTTCCACGAACGCCTGATGCTCGCGGCCCTCATCAAGTGCGTCCGAAAAGAGGGCGTCGAGGAGATCCGATGGGCTGATGTCAGTACTCGTCTCTCCTTCACTTGTGCACGTAACTCACGGTTTCGCGATAGGTCCAGCACCAGCACCTCATCTATCTCAATCTCCTATCCGGCAGCGGCATGGATGACGATAGGGACCCTGCGCCTACGCGTCGACCGAGTGCAGATGAGCTCACGCTCGTGCTAGACTCCTTGCTTGCGTCGCATGCGCTCATTGCTGAGGATGGCGTTGCGGTGGCTAGGAAGGCTGAAGGAGAGCGGCGGGTTGCACTCAATCTAGAGTATGCTGAGGTTGAGCGTGTGCTGGGTGAGGTTGGTGGGCCGCGGTGGAGAAATGCGCTGAATGTTTAGAGAATGGCGATGTATTGGGTCCTGCGTCAGCAGTCACTCGGATACACCCGTGATCCTCTCACAGCTCCCACCCTCTTACCGGTATGTACACAATCGCTCTCACTAGCCTCTCGTGTTCAACGTGGGCACCACGAGGACGGTGCCGTTACATAGCACGACGCTGGAAGTCAGGTCTGTGTACTGGTCGGTGCTTCCGGTGCATCAGCTCAAGACGACTATCAGCTCCGAGCGACGACACTTTGAGATGTCTGGTACTACTAGCTCTCCGAGATCCCCGTCTCGAACCAAAGAGCATCCCAAGCGTCCCTCACGACTGCAGCGCCTTCTATGTTGCACAAGCGCGTCATCGCCCATCCTCAGTCCATCTGCCTCTTCACCTCATCCCGCCCAGTCGCTGACGCAAGGAATTTCCGAAGCGAGTAGCTCCGTCACACAGCGAGTCCCCCGCGCTCCTGTCGTACGCCCGCATTTCATCCCCTTCGAGTGTCCGTGGCTGCCTACAAAGACCCCGTACGACAACCACCCAGATGGATTCTGGGACTTCCCGGAGAGAGCGGGGTGGGCTTTGGATGGACAGCGGAAACACCGAACATTTCCAAACGAGGTGGCGAACGCGCTCAACCCGGTGATGACGGAGCTCGACCAGAGATACAAATGTCGGCAGCGGACCATCTCGACGCCCGTTGTGAAGAAACGCCCGAATGACTCGCTCAGTGTCAAGTGCTTTCGATCGAACGGGGACGAAGCTACGATGAGTGAGGAGGTGGCTTTCCTGCAGGCGTGGCTCTTCGTCGGGGTACTGGCCCAGGTGAACATGGCAACAGGCGTAGAAGCCGACTTTGCGTCGCTGTTCTGCGTCCCCGCCATTGGCGACGATACAAAGATCCTCTCCACAGCCCCGCTTAACGCTCTTCCGCACCGTTGGCTGGAGGCGCTGGAGACCCTGAGCGAAGCACATAGGATAGAGCGGTGGAAGGAGCTCTTGAAGATCGCCCAGCATGTCATGACCCTACAGACGTCCATTTCAACCCAGAAGTCCGACGCCGAGGAGCCACGCACGCTCACCTATGATGAGTGCAAGGTTTTACTCTCCATTCGTGTCCTCTTCCGGGCTATCGTCCTTACTCTGGCCCTGTCCGGATCCTCCCCGCCCTCGTCGACAGCGGACCTGGAGCTGCTGATGCATCCCGCGCTCTCCCAGTCCTTCCCGGCGAGTTGGGACGAGCTCAAGGACTTTGCGATCGACGATATGCTTGCGGCGGGATGGTGCAAGAGCGAGTGCCAGCTGCTCGAACGCTACGACGGCGCGTTCAACTTCTTCGCGTCGCGGTTGAGTGCTGGGAGGTGGCGAATGGACCATGGACGATGTACCGACTGGATGTGCGTTGCAGATCAAGTCGACGAGAAGACGTATACGACTGCCCATGTGGAGAGGGTCTGCAAGTGTGCAATGGTGCACGTCGAAGCCGAGGATTTATGCACCGTGCTTGATCACGGGAAGGTCCCAAGGATCGTCATTTCGAAAGATTGGAAGCTGTCTGTAGTGAATGACGGTCAGCCTTATGTCGCCATCTCGCATGTGTGTAAGTGTCGCCAGTGCTCCGTTCCCCGTGAGACTATGGCTAAGCTGATGGCCAGGGGCTCACGGGCTGGGTAATCCGGTGGAAAACGCCTTACCGCGATGTCAGGTACAGCGATTGGCTGCCTATATAGCCGATCTGCAGTCCGCGGGCCAACCTGTCTCTGCCGTATGGATGGATACGCTCTGCGTCCCTGTCCAAGACGCTTTGAAGCCTTACCGCAAAAAGGCCATCACTATGATGAGCCAAACGTACAAAGACGCATACGCGGTCCTTGTCCTAGACCGGGAACTTCAGGGGTTAGACACCGAGAAGGTCTCGGTGCTAGAGCAGGAACTCCTTACTGCTTTCGTTGGCTGGACCCGTCGACTGTGGACTCTACAAGAAGCATCCCTCGCGAACCGATTGTACGTGCAGACACTTCGCTCAGCGCACAAGCTGGACAACGCCGACAGGAAGGACGCGCGCGAGCTCCTGCTCGCACGCATCTGCTTCTGTGAGGACATGCATGCACTGATGCGCAGTCGCATCCCCCCCATGGCCACACTCAAGCAGTCTGTGTTCGAAGTATCCTCGCCGATCGACACAAATGTCCCCATCCCCATCTCGACTTGCACGACTCCGTTGCAGCGACTCGCGCTGGCCGTCCAGCACCGCGTGACGAGCAAGATGGAAGACGAGCCGCTCATTCTCGCGATTACGCTCGGGCTCGACCCGACCGCGATCCTCGACACGGCAGATCCAGAGGTACAGATGTCGGTCCTCATGACGCTCCTTCGCGACGTACCTGCAGACATTGTGTTCGGGGCGTGGCCGAAGCTCGCCCGGGCACCGTTTCGCTGGGCGCCGCGGTCTCTCCTCGGGTTTCCTCTTCATGCGCTGCAGTCGTTCGGCCCTGGAGCGGTGTGCGACAGCCGTGGGTTGCATGCATGCTATGAGGGCTTCATAGCGGACGGCGTCAGGACCGGGACACAAGTCGTCGCGAGAGGAGACGCACGACGATACTATGCAGTTGACAGGAAGTCGGGGATGAAGTACGAGTTCAAATCGCGGAGTCTCGATGCGACCTTCGCCCTCCCGGAGAAGCCTGCGTTGATGTTCCGTGCGTACGGGATCGTGGGAGATGTGGCTGTCGCGCGCATCCTCGGAAGGCAGAGCGATGACGGTCAGGATGTGATCGAGGTTGCTGTGGTCGGTCGCTGGAATATGTGTGCCTCGGGAGCGGGGCTGGAGATTGGGGTTGGTACTGTTCTCGAGGGTGTTGCAGTGGGTAACGCACAGCGCTGGCGTGTAACTTAGCAGTACGCATATGATATTGAGTCCCCAGCCTATACGACTTGGTGTCAGCAGTGTCAGAGGTCTGTTGGGGCGATTTGGCGATATTTTATCACCTTTGAACACATCCACTTGCCAGGGATGTAATGGTGGCCTGTCGAGGTACAGTACGCCGCTATCAGAGACTGTAGCTAGACGCGCATCGAGTACTCCTCCTCCTCCTCCTCCTCCTCCACAGAATCTATTCGACCTCGCGATATCAACCCATTGTGGATTTCTGTCGCGCTGCGAGCTCTCCACGCTCCTGCACCGTCTCCGCAATGCTCTTCCCCCGTTCGCTCCCCATCGCCTTGAATCCTGCGACGACGCCTTCTCTGTCGCCCTCGCATAGTTCCTGGCTCATCTTCCACTTCCCACCCATGTCCCTGATCTCAACTTCAACTCCTACGATCGCTTTCTTCAGCAATCTAACGAAACTCTCGGGGGCATCGTCCACCGACCAAGGCCGCTCGAAGCCCATGATCTCCGTCTCTGACAGATGCGAGAGGTCCCGCAGCGACCGCGACAGGAACGCGTCCGTCTCCCCATTCGCCGCGTAATGCACCGTCGCGCGCCCATACACCTGCACCGCGGCGTAGTTCCACGTCGGAACGACCTTCCCAGTCACCGGCTTCGTCTCCGTGTAGAATTTCGGCGTGACGTAGTGGTGCTCGGGTGCGGTGAACAGGACAAGGACGTCCCGCGAGAGCGTACGGGGGCTAGCTCCAGCTCCGGACGACTGCGAGGTGAGTTCGGCGATCATCGCTTTCACTTGGGGGTTTGCACGCGCCATGTGACCGCGCAGGGTGCCAAGATGCTCCTCCTCTGCGTCTTCTGGGACGTCGAGCACCCATGGGATGTGGCTGGATTGGAGGAAGGGAAAGGGTGGTGCGTCGATAGCCGTGGTGAAGACCCCCAGCGGGTTTGCGCGGATGAAGGCACGGAGGGTCGAAATGGCGTGCTCAGCGTGTACAGGTCGCAGGTACATGGTTTCTTCTTCCCTCGAATATGTTCCCGGCGCGTCGTCGTTAACCGCATGTAATACGCTCGCAGGTGTATATATCTCCCTCACTCAACGGGCGTCTAGACTCTACAGGGCGCTCACGACTTAAGGTGGGCGATGTAGTGAACAAATGCCACCATGATATTCACGTCTGCTGACCGCCCAGACTTCAAATATTGTCTGCGGCTAGATGTGAACACCTTTATACCCTCGAAAGAGTTTAGCACCTCGACATCACAAATGTCCGGGCTGGTCAGCCTGCCGTACACCCCCACGTATGCCCGGCTACTCCATGTGTCACGTTCGTGGTGAGCTCCGAGTCTTCTCTCACCGACACTTGATGATGTGTCGTCCGCGTTACTCGCAGATGCGCTCAGTAGAGCATAGTAGACACGCGTATCACAGGTGTAGACGTTCCCGGAACGGGTAAGTACCTTGTCTGTCAAGCCGCGGCCGACCTCCGAGTCCGTCAGTACCTCACAACTTGAAGGTATGTATACGTCCACTCAGGCTGCCGCCGGTGTTATGCCAAAGATACTAATGCAGGAAAGCCTGGCAGAGCATTGCGGTATGCGCCTAAGCGGGACACTTTCTATCCGTATCCAGTGGTGTTGCTCCAAGTTGGAGTTGGACGAGTGTGAGTATCGCTGAACGCCGAACGCTGACCGTTGGACACCGGGAGGATTTTGAGGACCTCGCCAGCTCGGGCCCTGAAACGCTTCCCACTCTTCGTCGTTGGCACGACGACCGGGTGTAGCTCTCCCTCTAAGTAGCACTGTATTGCAATCGCACCGCACGGAAGCACCATCCAAGGTGGCACGGGACGGGCCATTATTCAGCATCGCAGATCGCAGTGCATATACCGGCAAGTCAATCATGACTCGATTTGGACCGGTAAGTTGACTTCGTGTGCGCAGTGCGCATCACAATACAATCCGGAGCACTCGTCCTCGGGTCGCACATCCGTCCGTGTACGCGAGTACGATTGACTGACCAGCTGTTAGTCACTATGCGATGCAACTGCAGCGTCGATACCTCCCTGGCCGTGCATCGCAGCATGCGTTCAATTGATATTCCCTCGGTATACTAATTGGGGCGGAATGACTCCATCAGTATCTCCAGACCCTCCACGGCTGTCAAGCTGCATCCAGTGAGTGGCGTCCGACTGAATAATCTTACTGATCGGCTTGCACTTCATTCGGATGGTACCATCGCCCGGCCCAGCAGGGATGAGGAGTCTCCTCGGCGCGAGAGCGCACCACTCGCAAGCATGTAGGTTAAAGCTCTCAGCTGCACAAGCGTTTCCAGCATCGCCCAGCCTGCCCCCGTAGGCTTGAGCACAGCAATTTCCGCCATGTCCTCTGCATCTGCACCTTCCAAGCCCCGCATCGCCATTATCGGCGGCGGCCCCAGCGGTCTCGTCCTCCTCCTCACCCTCCTCAGGCGCGGCATCTCTGCCACCCTCTACGAGCGCGAAGCCGACAGTACCTCTCGTGCCCAACTCGGTGGAATGCTCGACCTCGAGTGGGACAGCGGGCAAAGGGCCCTCCGCGAGAACGGACTGGAGGCCGAGTTCATCAAGCACTCTCGTGCAGGCGACGCCGAGGAGACGCGCGTATGCGGCAAGGATGGGGTCCTCGTCTTCCACCTCAAGCCCGAGCGGACGATCTCTGTCGACGACAAGGCCAGCCTGAGGGACGCGCGTCCGGAGATTGATCGGCGCGTACTCCGCGAGCTCTTGCTCGGTGCTATCTCTGCGGACGCCGTGAGGTGGGGGTACGTCCTCGTCTCCGCCCGGCCGCTCGAGGGTGGCCAGCACGAGCTCACCTTCGCCAATGGCCACACCACCATCACCGACATCCTCGTCGGCGCCGACGGTGCTCACTCTCGTGTCCGCCCTCTCCTATCCCCTGCTACACCCCAATATCACGGCGTCATAGGCCCCGAGATATCAATTCCTCCGGACGTCGCGGCGCTCCCGGAGAACCGCGACATCATCGAGGCGATCGGGTCTGGCAGCACGTACGCCAGCGAAGGGAAGAGGATGTTCTTCACGCAGCGGAACGGCGACGGGCGCATCCGCGCGTACGCCTGGCACTGCGCGCCGCTCGAGTGGTCGCTCCCCAGCGACCCGAAGGCGGCAAAGCAGGTCCTGCTGGGTATGTACGAGGACTGGGCGCCGTGGGTGCGCAAGTTCATCGAGAACTGCGACGAACAGGCAATCTACGTTCGCCCGCTGCTCTACCTCCCTGTCGGCCACCGATGGGAGCATAAGCCTGGGGTCACCATCATCGGTGATGCGGCGCACCTCATGAGTCCCTTCGCGGGCGCAGGCGCGAACCTCGCGATGGTCGATGGTCTCGAGCTGGGCCTCGTCCTTGCAGATGCCATAACGAAGGGGCTGGATGCCGAGGCGAGGGAGGCAGCGGTGGCGAAGTGGGAGGAGACCATGTCGGCGAGGGCAGAGAAGTACGCGGATATGGCTGCGCGCAATCTCGAGGCGAGCACTGGGCCGGAGGCACCCCATTCTGTGGCGAACGCATGGAGGAAGGCGGTAGAGCTGGCTGCCCAGTCTCGGGCTGCGGAGTGAGTAGCACTGGGCGAGACGTTTTCGCTACTGGAATGCCTTGTACGCTTGATCTTGTTGACCTCCGAATGACCACTCTTCACTTCCATGATACTGGCTTAAAATGCTGTGTGGTTGAACGTCATATCATACCTTCGCGAGTGGTTAGAGTGGTTAGGTGACAGTAAGCGACGAAAAGCCAGACTCTGCCCTTCAAGCTGGAAGATGATATAGGCGCCAGTGCCGCATGGGCAGATCTTCAAGTATAGACGCCTAAGCGGACGATCCTCATTCGACCAAGTTCGGGTTGCCATCGACCATGACCAGCAGGAAAAAACGCCGATGGTTCACAAACCAATCGAGTGTCTGGATGATGCCACTCGTTACTTGAACGGCGTATATGTTACGTCTATGGACAGTTCCGGCACTGAGTACCGCATACATGCTGCTCACTCTGGCGTTCTATTTGCTTGCACCCAACGCCTCAAACTCTTTGGGCAGGCCATCGAATGTGAGTTTGATTGCATATCCTACGGTTCTGTGCCAGCTGATGCCTCCAAGGTTTACAGACGCCTATAGCATCCGCATGAGCTGATAGAAGCAGATCGCAGTAGTAGGAGTAGTAGTACTACGTCCGACGCGCAGCTGTGCATAGCGTTTCACGCAAAACACCTCACAAGCTCCGCATATACAAAAGGGCTTGTTATCGGCAAATGGATGTCCGCCTTCGCCATCCCTTGCTCTGAACGCCACGGCCTACATCCTCATGTCGTCTTCCACAGCAACCTTGAACCCGGAAATCCTCCAGTTTGTGTCCGCTACGTACGTCGGTACTCTGTAGCTGCGCGACGAGGATAACTGACACGTCTGAATCAGTCTCCTCGACAATTGGCTTAGTATTGCGGCAGTAAGTGAGTAGATACTCAACCGTATCGCCCGCGAATGTCTTAGCTCATCTTCCTCCGTGACTCAGCTTTTCTCGCATACGACTATGTTATCACTTTCGGACAAGAGGTTCAGTACGTCTGGATGCGCAAGAAGACGGGTGCCTCGTGTCTGTTCTTCGCCGTTCGGTATCTAGCACTGCTCGCCTTGGTGTTCCTAGAATCCATGTCGTACATTTCCATGTCCGATCATGTACGTCTATTAATCTGGACCACCATTCCCGATGCTGATGTGACATGTAGAGGTACGAATCTGCACATGTATGATGCTGTGCTACGCATGTCTAATGTATAGGTCGATCCTCCAGTTGTGCAGTGTTCGTCAAAATTACCGCAAGCGCACAGATTGCGCAGTATGTTCCTTGGGCTGGTAGGCGTCCTGTCATGCACAGTTACCTCCACATCCTCAGTCGGCCTGTATAGTCTTCTCCGGCTTGCGCGCTCTCGCATTGAGCGGCATGAACTGGCCACTTGCGACTGCTGCCTTCGTCATAGCGTGTGGCCCTTTTGCGGTCAACGTGGTATGTCAAAACCGTCCCTCCGCGTGAGCCTCACTGACGACATACATAGTGGACTCTAGCCGTAATCGGTGTGGTCGGCGAGAACTACCCGGTAGTAGGATGCATCGGCAGCACAGCGCTTACCGCTGCTCAGGCGCGTATGTGAGTACGTGTCTCCTCACCGGCTGATGATTGGCTCACGTTTCTCTACAGCAGTAAGCGTATTCTAGCCATGGAGCCCTGTCGTTCTCGGATGACATAGATACGTACCCTCAGCTGTTGGCGTTTCGCGCGGCAGCGCTATCGCTGCAGACCTGCTTGTCATCGCTATCACGCTGCGGTACGCGACGAAGAGCGGAACGTGGACTCTTCGCCACGTTCGTAGTTCGATACCCTCGTTCACTCGAGTGTTGGTCATGAACGGTTAGTTCCTCATTGCCATTTTCCATGCCCTTCTCCATTAACCGAGAGATGCATAGGAACGATTTACTTCCTGTGAGTTTGCTTGTGGGTCCAGACGTCTTGATGCTCAGGCACTCTCGTATATACAGAGCCTTGCTGACACTCAACTCGCTCCATCTAATTCTGACTCTAGTCTCAGTGAGCCGCGGTTACTGTAGAATGTTTCCTTGATAGCTGACATTGGAGGGCAGATCGTCGAGGTGGTCGAAGCCGTTAGCCAAGTGACGATCTTCACCGATCCGTAAGCATTTGTGCGGGTCCTTGGTGCTAGTCTTTACTCAGGAGTCGCGTAGTCTCACAGCAATCCTCATTTGCCGGTTCCTCCTCGCACTGCACTCGACCAACGCCAGGGTTGTCGACGAGGATTCCTCCGGTTCACAATTCGACCGAGAGGAGGACAATGGTGGACCCCTGCAGTTCGCGTCTGCGATCGTAGGTACCATGGGAGGCACTGTCGCCCTCGGGACCGAGGATGTCATGTCCAATGCCCAGTATTGAAGCAGCGAACTGTCATGTGTGCGGCGAGACGCCCTACTGCTAGTGGTAATTACGAAGCTATGAAGCTGAGCGTAGGTAAAATCACGGTGCGCCCTTCGACAGCAGCGTCATCGCTGGGACAACCTGCGTGATGGGCTGGGAACCCAAATGCATTGGTGCCTAACGACTGCTCTGGAGCTCGCTTCACTGCTAGGCATGTCGGGGCTGTTTCTTAGATACTGCGTCTCCTTTCCAGGAGAGGCCTCCCCTACTGATGGCTCAACTCGCTCACGCTTACTTCGCAGACGTAGTCCTGATGAAGTAGCCCTTATCCAAGACTCTATAGCCCGTCGCTATGTCGCTTACAATATGATTTTCGTGACTCCTAGAACTTCCAATGTTACAAACGCTATCCAAGAACCCAAGAAGCCCGCCTGTACCGAACGCCCATTACTATAACGCTGAATCCTCCATGTCGTTGTCGAGGATGGTGAGTGCCCCCCGCCGCTCACTCGCAGTTGCAGAAGTTGACGTCGAGGCGGGCGGAGTCGCCGTTGTAGTCGTAGTTGTAGATGCCGCCGTTCTTATGGCCGTAGCACTGCTCTATGATGTTCTGGAAGCCGTCCCAGCACTCCTGCTGCGAGTAGAACTCGCCGTCAAGCGTGACGTGTGCCCAACCCCAGCTGAGCGACGAGCTATGGGACCAGTCGTCGGAGCCGCAGAACTGCTGGCGAGCGGCGTACACGCTCGACTCGCTCTCGCACTGCTTGCAGCCGGAGGAGCTGTAGCAGGAGGCCGCGAGGGCGGAGGGGGCAATGGCCGTGAGGGCAGCGGCGAGGGTGGCGAATGCTCCGAGGTTGAACTGCATGGTGGCTGCTACTATAACACCTCATCATGAGCTTCGTTCTAGTCGATCTTGGAAACGGCTGTCTCACCGATAGAGAGTAAGTGGTCTTGAGAGGCTAGGGTTGTCTTTAGCTGACTGCTTGGGATTGTAGACCGGGGTCTGAGGAGTCAGCGGGACTTCGAGCCCTATTTAACGCGTTTGTGCGCGTCAACAAATCGTCGCTGAACAGCACATTGTCGCTCAAAGACTGAGTCGGATACACCAGTGAGTTCCGAGGCGGCAGGAATATCAGAGCGGCTGCTCCCAACTAACCACAATTGCCGCACATTGCTATCCACGGCTGTTCTCCACTGCTTCCGAATGAATTCAAACTCTTGGCACGCCACGCGAAGTGCCTGACCAACAATACGAATTGGGCGTGCATCCTCTACCTACCAGTCTAGGCTCACCACCCGCCAGTACATCCCGCTGGGCTGTAAGCTCCAAGCTAGCTCCGAGAGGTTGTGGACACCGCATGATGTCCAATGCAAATTACTGGACAGATCCTCTCAGCCACCACTCGCACGCTGTGTAACCCGTGTTCCCAGTTGGAATCGCTGAGGTACGCCGCATTGTTCTTCATCCCCCGCCGTCCCTTGAGAGCGATTATGCTATCGACATGAATGACACGCGTTTCAATACCACACGTTGCCTGTGATGTGAGCGCACTACAAGGAATATCCTTGACAAGCCCTGTACAAAACGGTTTACAGGTGTAGTGAACCACATAGACTGCCGTCGTCGTCTCTCCATTTCCAACGACTGACCCCAGACCCAGGTGTTTCCGTACGACATGCGCGCGGCGAAACCGCACTGTTTGCAGCGTGCACCGGATGCTGCGGCGCCGGCCTCGCCACGTCTTCACGGCCTCAAGCAGCGGAGAGGTATTCGCGATATTATTCGTGATGCAGCCAGAGTGACTGCCGACCGCCGCGCACTAAGCTACGTAAGGCACAGTCGCGATTGACGGATGCGATCAGGCCTCGTATACGAATACTCGCATCCGATGCTGTGGAGGCATCTCTCTGGTGGCTGGCGTCCACAATCAGGGGCGTTCATTTTCATGGCATCCCGCTGAGTAGAAGCATTCTGAACACAACCTTAGAACATAGGAACATTTCCGGCTGACTGCAAGAAACGTGCTAAGTTGAAGTACAGCACCACTGGACGACGTTCCTGGCATACACGCACGGTTCGCACGTTGGCAGTCCCTCCTCGCCCTTACGAGCTAATTCCGTATCATCGCAAAACCTCCTGTTCGACCTCGAGCGCCTTGCGAATATGGTCGTACACCTGTCTACAGTAAAGCTGCTTGGAGACTCACCAGCCGTGCTGCCTTCCTCGCGCTCGCATCCACTTCCTGTCCGGATAGGCACCGTGCGGAGACGCATATCACCTCCTCTCCGCATCGGAAAGCGCGAATGCGCGCCCAATGTCGAAGCGCGATGATACACCGTGCAGTGCAGAGGCGCTGCCCTCGAGCGCCACCAGGCGTTAGGATCGCCGCTCTCAGCCCGCAGATGCACCGTAGCGTCAACGGATGATGCACGTCAACGCCTCCTCGACGATCCCGTGTGCTTCCCTGAAACCAATGACGGCCCCAGGGGCGGCGACGTCTATGATGTGGTCGGGGATATATAGTTTGGTATCATGGATTCCCGACTCTGAGTCGCGACATGCCAGCGCTACACTGACCGTCTACGCCGATAGACTTCGAGACGACGTCAGCCTCCGACCTCAAGCGCGTTAGACGTTGTCGAGAACGTAACTCTATGCTGGCTCTTGCATAGGCTCTCGGTCTGCTCGGACGGAAACGCAGGTCATCCGTATGCGTGTGACCGGGTGCGTACTGTACAGGATGCATTTTAATGTTGTGGTCTCATCTGACCGTAGCTCAACTAGACTCCGAACTTTACTCTTGTAGACGGCGAATAGTAAACGCAGGCGGCGGATGGCGAACCTCAGAAGCTGATAGCTAACCTCGCATTTCACTTGTTCCTGCCGTCTGGGTGCGTAACTTGCCATGGCGTAAGAGCTGGACACTGAACGGTTTTTCGACCGGGCACAACGCATCAAGACCATACATTCCCTCAATGAACTGCTCTGAGCAGCGTTACGCCTGTACAAACCCTTTAGCTGATGGCAATGGGCGACTCGCCGGCAAGATTTTCCGCATGAATGTCCGGTCGCCTTTCATCTTGCACGTCAACGTCCGAACACGACGGGCTGCGCTCAAGGTCGACGTCGTACTATATCACACGAACAAGTGAAGACTCAAACTCGCCAGAGCGGCCACACCGTTGAAATAGCCTCGGGCTCGGCGCCGTTACCTCGCCTTGTTCGATTCAAATTATCTTGCAGCCTACAAGCATGACCTACAATTGACTTTCGCCAAGACATAGCTTAGATCCAAACCGCATCTTCCCGTCATAATCACATATGCACTACGTTCTCATGTGTCTCGACCAATTCCCAATTCCCGCATTTCTAGCTGTGCCATGAAAAGGAACGAGCGTGCGCTCGTCGGGAGACTCGCGATCAACTTGGGCGGTGGTTTGCAGGCTGACGGCGCAGTCGGCTGCAAGCGACGCATAGACGATGTCCTCAGAGTCTTCGCGGTTGCTGAACGTGTAGGACCCTGGATGAATTGAAGGATGGTGCGGTTCTATATCTGCGCAGTATCGGTTCTCTGGGCTGCAGGAGACTTAAATCGTCGTATCCACTGCAGGCTCATCTTGCACCTTATAGCAAGGTGCCTCGGTCGTCGCCATCATCTCAGGCTAGCGCCCGCTCATAGTCTGTCAAAACTCTCGCCCTCCATGTCGCCCGTGTCGACGGATCCGTCCATCTCGCTCGTCAACGTCCTCGTCGCAAACTGCAACGTACCGCTGCCCGCGTTCGCCCCACGTCCGTCAGCACCCCGACCATGGGCCGAATACACTCCACAGTGACTGGTGCTGGAATCCTGGTTGATCACCTTGAGGTGAGCGCGTCGCAGCGCGAGGAGGATTCGGCAAATGAGGATTGCGGAGAGACTATACGACTGAGAATACAGGCGTGATGTGAGCGCGATGCTGCATGTGGGGAAGCATTGGTTCAGAGACTTCGAGGAGGACACGTACGGGTCGGTGAAGAGCGTAACAAGGCTGATGGGTTGCGCAGGACCAGACTATACCAGACATTCTTGTCAGGGCGGCTGACAGGCGCTAGTATAGGGAGGTAAGTTACCTGAGATGATCACGTCAAGGCGAGATGGAGAACGTTGAGTATCAGAAGAGCCTATTGCGAGCATATAAGCACCGGCTGCGGTGCTCCACTCAAGAACAGGTTATTCTCACACGAAATACATCGTTCCTAGCATCAACGATCACTATGTGAGCGAATCCATACGCGGTGATGGAATTACTGCAACTGACTATGCACCAACATGACTTCCATGAGCGAATGTCGAGTCTCGCGCATGCCTCTGAGCGCGACGGAGGCCCTCGCATGGCGCCATGTTGCGACTATGACCAGAATGTCTGACGCAATCAGGCATGACCTAGCTATGGATACACCTGTAAGAAGGCTGTACGATCACTCATGATTCCGACATTTGTCTACGAGCACGGATACCGTACCACTGCAAGGGTGCATCAGTGCGTGTACTCCGAGTAAACGAAAATCTATACGCACATCCTCGCATCGTAGGCGGTTTGATTTGTGCCGCCTATGCACCCAATCGTCGGGACCATGGATACTGTGGTGCCAGATCCGACGACGGTCCACTGACGCGCCTCAGTCAGACCTCAATTATTGTAAACTGCCCGAGGGTAACGTACGAGATTGACAGCGAAAGGCGCGCACGCGAGGACGAATACGAGGGACGCTAACATCCAGTTGAGACGACCGAGCGCGAGGGCGCGTATCGCAGAGAACACTCGAGGGTGTGAAAGTCAGTATGCGGAAAGCGCGACGGGTGATGATCGAATCCTCACCAGCCCACAGGATGTATTGCACGACTGCAGCGTAGTACTGGGCTTTGGTTAATGTCGAGCAGCTATGGCCAGATATCAGATAGGCCAGAAGGCTCTCAGCGGTGGCTATACGGACATACCTCTGTTCAGAGCATCGGGGGTAAACAAACTCGGAAGCCTGAGGTGCGGAGAGGATTGAAGAATTACGCACCTGATCGGACATGTCTGGGATATAAGAAGCGATCGGGAGAAATACTAGGAATAGCCAGGCGTGATAGCAGATGCAGATGAACAGGATTTGTGGCTCCCGATGTTGTGCTGGACCACACGTAGCGGACTTCGGAGCCAAATGTGACAACGAAATCTTTGGCTAGCAATGCTGGAAAAGCTACAGATATGAGCTGGTCTGGACGGATGGGTCGCGAGCGTTTCTACGGTACCGATGGACGCCAGGCTCACTCTGTTGTCCAAAAGCCTGTTCCGGAGAGCCAAAGCAAGTTCGGTGTGAGTACACATTCTCGTTCTGATTTCAAGGAAGACGAACATAGAGGCAGTGGCAGCGACCTCATCGGAGTTTGGTGATGGGTTTGACATGGTGGTTGGCCGGCGGTCGCGTACCTATGGATATATTTCAAGGTGGATTCGTTGATGTACTTGATGTGGTAAGCGTAGTGATACGAGAGAAATTAGACACGTCCAAACAGTGTGTTGCTACAAGAGCGGAGCTGACTGCGCAAGCCAAGCACTAGTAATGGAGATTGTTACGAGTACTTCGCGCTGTATGGACGGAGGCATTTGGGAGTAGTACGTCAATCATACGAATCAACGAGGAGTCGGCTCTGCCTAGTAAGTACGTATACCCGGGCAGAGAGAGCACCATGTTCTTTGATATAGACGGCGCGACGGAGTTGGGCTTACTCACAACCGCATACTTGGAGCTTATGTAGCTTCTTACAGCTCCACTCCCCGGAGGACCTAGATAATGCGTAGCGACACACCCGGGTGTAGCAAGGACAAGGAACTGAATTCTCGAGTAAAGCGACCAGGCTACAGCTAGACTTGAAGCTCGAGCATCAGCTCGGAGCCTAGGTTGCTCACTAGAAAATATCGTACAGCAGCTCCAAAATAGCATGGCCTAGTCAAGTTGGAGGAATGGCGGATATGCAAGGATGCCAAAATTGAAAACGCAGTCCTCAGTCGTAGAAGGTCGCGGAGGAGGCCAGGTCCTGATCGGACTATCGGTCCGATCCATCAGGTCACATCGGCGCCTCTTTCATTGAGCGCTGGCTCCTGCTCTTGTTCCTCGACCACGACCATCACCCTCTGGAGAGTTTTGCTTATGACCAGCGCGAGCTATAGTGGTATTCATCATATTAATTTCCTTGACTATCAGCCGCGCATCTAGCAACTGAGGCAGGCCCGAGTCGCACGGGTCATGAAACCCGTTAGCAAGATCTACATCAATGTCAAACGACTCAAGTCCTATGAAGTCGTGAGGGATTTATTGGTTCTGAAGATCAGTACGGTGAGTTCGCCAACTTCAAGAATGGCGCCTGGCGATACAGCGAGGGTGGGTGCATTGCACTGCTATTACGCTTTCGTCGAATCTTGCCACATCTGAGCGAACTTGGTTCATTTAATAGGAACGTATGGGCGTTGTGATAGATGTGGCAGCTCACTGTTGCATGTAATACTGGATTGCGGGACTCGCAACATGCCGATCGCCTGTCCTCGACTACTTGGACATAGCGATGCTCATCCTATTGGTCTGCAGATAGTGCGGCGGCTGAGCGCGGCTCGCTGGTGGTTTGGCCTGTCAGAGCTTGAGTGTTGTGAATACACGCCTGCGTAGCAGAATCCATCGAAGTACGAGCGTGCTGACCGTTCTGCGCGCAACGAAGATTCTTTGTAGCTACAACGCCTATCCCACTGACACTGCATGGCGCCATTGCTGTGCTCAAGGGCTGTGCTTTCGTCCTGAATATCTTCGCGGCTGCGCCGCTACTACGGTACCTTGGCGTTGCGGATGCGTTGTGGGTCGACCAGAGTCTTAATATCCGAGCCCCCGGCCAATGCCTCGTGCGTGCATCCATCCACAATTTCACGGGTTCTAGGGCACCGTATCCAGGTATGTGTAACATTTTTTCCTGTAGTAAACGACCTATACGTGGTCGTCCAGCGTGATTCATCCGAGGTTCGCACAGCTGACCTGTAGCTTCGGCATGGTCGAGTCTGAGGCGCTGGTTTCAGTAAGCCCAGGAACACCATCTCTTGCGCCCATAACTCAATCGTAGGCCTGATGACGTTTTTAGTCCTGCCGGGGTCACCGTTTCCATCTGCCGTATCCGCCCCAATCTTCGGTCAACCAAAGTAGACTGCGTGAAGCAATCTTCAGCGGGACCGCCCCGCTATCCCATTGACATCTCGCCGTTCGCTTCCGCAGTCCTGCGCAGTCGAACTCCATGCATGGCCATGGTCAGAGTGCAACGTCAGCACCATCGGAAACTAACTTTGTACGTAGCGAGTAGCAAAGAATATAGAGGACACCGAGGGGTCCGGGGTCGGGATCCGGTTCTCCTTATCGCCCTCACTCGCGCCCATCATACCGGAAAAGGGCTAGCTCGTTGCACGAATCGTCGCAAACAAAGACGAACTATCAATCTGGCACTGTTCGTTCGGCGTCTATCATATCACCCGAACACGCCTTCTGGCCTCCGCTCTGGCTAGTGCGACGCTTACGACCACGTCGGGCGCTCTCCTTTGATTCATATCCTCGCCACGCATGGATGCTCAAAGGTAAACGCGACTCGGTGGTACTCGCTTCGACGCGTTCCTCTGCCAGCTGGCACCGCAAGTCATGTCTGAACAACCCGTCCCACCAGCCCTGATTTCGTCCGCGTGAGTTTCTTCTATTCTACAAGCGTTACGAGTTGATCGTTGACTGGACAACACAGATTGTTGGGCAACAGGCTCGCTATGGGTGCTGTTGGTGAGCATTCACCGACTTCGCGTACGCATCTTACGCACCGGATCTAATACACATCGGCAAGCCCTTGTCGCATACGAATATGTCATCACGTTCGAGCAGGAAGTTCACTTCATCTGGTCGCGCAGGAAGACAGGGGCTTCTCTGCTGTTCTTCGTGATTCGCTACTACGCCCTTGTGACCCTAGTCTTCATTCAAGCGATCAGCTATATGCCTATGTCCAGTCCAGTGAGAATGCTGTCCCTTGCCGCCGCGCTCTCCCACAGACTGACCGCCTTCGTTTCGCTGCAGGTGTAAGCGTCACGACGATCGCCTGAAATATCGCGTAGGAATACTCAGATGATATTCACAGGTGCTCATCGTTTGTAAAAGCGCAGACCGCTATCCAGTATGCCCAATACTTTGGCTGGGCGGGTAAGTCGGTCCTATCTTTCGCCGAATTCCTGATTTGACTCATCGCTATTCCCTTCAGTATTTGCTGGAATGCGCGCGCTTGCAGTCAGCAACATGAATTGGACTCTTGCTTCTATCGTTTTTATACTCGCTAGCGGGCCTTTTGCCGTCAACATGGTGCGGTTCCCGCTGAACATCGGCTATTCTGGTACTCACCTAACACTCATCGTCAGTGGAATATCAGCACGCTCGGCGTCGTGGGGTACACCATACCCGTCGCAGGTTGTATCGGTGGCAGCCAAGGAACAGTCTTCGACGCGAAAATGTAAGCCCAACTCTCCATCTGCAGTCGGAACACGCGACTAATGGCGATGCGTAGTGGTAGGCTACTTCCCCCTTTTGCCCCACCCGTCTTCATGACGACTGATAGTGGATGTTTCTCCAGGCGTCGGGCTTTCGCGTTCATGCGCTATCGCATCCGACCTACTTATCATCGCGATTACTTGGTGGAACGCGGTACGGAACGGCTCGCTCGACGCGATGCGACGCGACCGACCTAAGATGTCTCTAACGCGTGTCATGGTGCTCAACGGTAAGTTGACGCGCGTTGCGCCCCATTCGCGCCGCATAGCTAATGATCCTTGCCCGTTAACCGACAGGGACCACCTACTTCATGTGAATATCCGCGCGCAGACTTTCACCCTCGTATGGTCCACTCACAGGTACTTACAGGGCTCTCGTCTTGCTGAACACGCTACACCTGACATTAACGCTTCTCTCGGTGAGCGACCCGATGTTATTCTGAAGCGGCGCCTGCATTGCTGATGCCCCGGATCCACAGATCGTCGGTCTGACAGAGCCAGTCAGCGAAGTGACAATCTTCACTGACCCGTGAGCCCCTCCTTTACTGATCCCGGCGGGGTTGGCCCGACCGCTTAGCTCTCGTTTTGGACGCTGACCGAGTCCGCAGGCTCACGGCCGTCATCATTTGTCGGTTCCTTCTCGCGCTCCATGCCGCGAGCTCTAAGACGACCGATCTGGGCTCGAATAGCTCGTGGCTCGGTACGCTCTCGGAAGTGAACTTGGGGACGTTGAATTTCGCGTCCTCAGCAACGCACTCGGTGGACCTGGGACCGAATGGAGGAGAACATGGGGACGACATCGGACTCGACGTTCGGGGATCGCAGCACACGGGATGGACGAGCGATCTTTCGATGGGCGCGGTGTGAAAGTGAGTAAAGGCCGTTCGTTACGTTTGGGTGAACGCCTTTGCCTCGATACTATGCTGATTCATTCTCACAGATTAAGAGCGCGCTCGCGCTCTGTGGCGACGACGGCGGACTCATATCGTAATAGCATCTACTAATAGTGTACAATTAATATAGAATGCGTTCAGTTCGATTCTCACCGATCCGCTGCGCATCAGGAAGCGGGCTGTGCGCGTTCCCTAAGTGTCGCGCCCCAAATCCCACGAGCTTGGCCGTTCTATGGCTTGACGCGGGCATATCCAGGTTGCCTTACTGCGCGTACGTACTGATTCCTAGACTCGTCGTGGCCTCGCCGACATACAACGCACCAGTAGCCAATGATTTCGATACTGGGCGTTGATCCTCATCGTCAGGTGCGAAACTTAATAATCTCGAGCTGCGGCGCTGATTCTGGGATCGCATAGAATGTCAGGCTGGTTGTTTCGTATCTCGTCAAAAAGAGATACATCTTGATGACCATAACGAACAGTACCCAGGCCAACATCGTCCCAGCACACGCTCTCTTCACATACCCAGTATTGCAGTTGGACGCTACTCGCCTGTCTTTTGGCGTGCGGTCATATGACGCTCGCCCGTATGCTCTCCAACAACACCCATTGCGCAGGTCAAGCGTTGTCATAAGGGTACTCTGATATGCATACATTTACAGAAATCCACGCTAACGCGCATATCCTTGTATAGTAATGAACTAGTCAAGCTCTCCAATCGATGCAAGGCCTGTAGAATGCCCGGGCGACAAGCCTGAGGTTGCCAGATGGTGCGGCCTAGAAGACTGTTGCACGGAGTGTATCAGTAACCCGTCCTCGCTAGAGACAAGCGGAGTAAAACTGACCACGCAGGCTGTAGCCCGGACCGTCGTTGCTGTCGTTGAAGTTGGCCTGGCAGCGGATTTGACCACCGGAAGGGCAGACGAACTGAACGGTATTCGTGTTCTTCTTGGAGGCGATCTGGTACGTGTCGTTCGGGTCCTGGAAAGCGTGGTGTCAAGTCAGATACCGCAACAGCGAGTTAGCATTGACCGCAAAACTTACGTCGACTTCCATCGAGCCGATGTGGTTGGCGTTGCCAGGCAAGCAGCCGGTGCTGTCGGTAGCCTGGCAAGACCTGTCATAGTGTTCCCTCAGTAAGTTGCTGATACGAATATATCATTAAACAGGCCTACATCTCTGCACCGGGCGTGCAACCGACAACGATATACCAGACATAGTGGCCGCTACCGAGAGGGCCGACGGAGCCGCATCCGGACTCGGTGCTGAGGGCGACCTCGCCAGTCGGACCAGCGAAGGCCGTAACGGCCTTGCTAGTCTCGGGAGTGGGGGTGGCAGCGACGAGGCCGATGGAGGCGGCGAGAGCGAGGACAGTAGAGAAGCGCATTGTGAGTGTGGCTGAGTGATGGAGTAGGATTGTGAGTGTCCTGACGTTGAGAAGTACAGATGCACCACCTTTTATACCACTCAAGGCGCTTTAAACCGCGGCGGTCATGGTTGGGTTGCCCGTCTCTTCTGCTGGTGCCGTGTTGATGCATTGCTGCTCGCCTTTTCGGGTAGGACACCTTCGGTAGCGTGAGGCGCGCCACACGCGAGTCATGCCTAGCCTCTCGGAGCGCCAACATTGTGTCCGCGATGCATGCAGTCTCCCAGTCCGCGCTCACCTCAACCATGCTAGCCAAACTATCAGGTGGGTGCGCTATAACCTGGATGTTGTGATCGCCATACTACGCGAACTCAGTCTCAGTCCACTAGACTCGACTATCCAATGCGAATCGACAGCAATACAGACAGTATGGTTGGTTTGTAGCCATTACTGACCACAGACGGTCCCCGCGCTCCGATGAAAGTATAGGCATCGGATTGCCGTGTGTGGTACACGAAGCGTGCATGCGATACACATCACAACACGGCGGCGATCTTCATCTTACTACGGCTTGACACGCAAGCTTACCGTGAAGCAGCAGCCCCACATGATAGATTCTCTCCTAAATCGGTCCGCATATGCGCCTCCCCTTGGGGTTCGTCTGCATTGTCACACTCGTGAGCACATTCTGATATCACGTTTCAGACGGTTTTCATGGCCGCCGCCCAATGTCCATTAACCTTTCGGGGCTCTGTGCGCAAGTCCTCTTCGAGGGACTTCGCATAGCGAATAGAATCGGAGAACGGACGTGCACGGAAGGGATACATACAACTGAGGTGCCTCACTCCGGACGGTCGGACCTGCCAGCGCTCTCAATCGCGCTGCAAGGGCCTAACAAGCCGATTCGAAGTTGAAGAAGCAACCCTTGATCTTGAGCTCATACGGCCAAGTGAAAGGGGCCGGCAGAGCCATACAAGATGGCATACAAGCGTTCGGGATGATCTCGAGAGCAGTGATGGCGTGTCAACCTCCGGCGGATCAGCTTCTGCGGCCAAGCAGGGCTTATGACTCTGCTTGGGACGGTACGTTTACTCGAGCGGTTCTAGGCAGCTAGCTTACGTGTTGACCTGCATAATCCACGTATTTGTTATATGCGTACACGGATCCCATTAGCTGTCAGCAGACCATTTGTTACTGCGTATTCATCTGGATGACTTCTCATTGATTCGCGAGGTGCGTTGCGGCCGAACGCTCTGCAAGGAGATCGCGGCTATGAAGATGTGACAGCACGGTGTGCTTGGGAGTACCTACGTGCCCGTTGAAAGCATTTAACACATTGAATCACTTGGGTTGAAGATCGCAGCTTTTCATGATCTTGATGAAACCGCCGCCGAGGAGGAGGAGGAGGAGGAGATACATTTGAGCAGACGGGAGCCTACTGCCCTCAATGGTCACATGATACGATACATCTTGTACTACTAGTACGCGCGACCTTCAGCTACAACCGTCTACCAAGGAATTGATACTTAAATGTTGACCGCCACCCATTCCCACTCCCTTGCCTCAGTATTCCGTCCACAGTGCACTCCCATCGTTCCTACTTGACGCGATCTGAGCCCAATCCGCTACGAGACCGGGCAGGCAGTAGGCAGCGACGGTGCGCCGTTTCGGCTTGACGTACCCTATTGGCGATACATGGAGGCCGGAATCTGTACGTGGGGTGCCTCGGATCCCCACCGAGGGGAGCACGAGACACCACGGAGGCCTGACGGAGCGCCACGCGCTTCCCGCCTCGCGCCACCTCACCACACACGAGATCCAGGAGTTGGGAGGGCTTGGAATTCCATCCTGTAGCAACCCAGATGTTAGCGAGGGATTATGTTAAGTTTTCCTTCGGCTAGCTCACGCTCTGGTGATCCCTCTACTGCACTGCCTAACGCGGGAGGCCGGGGAGAGCCAGTAGGTCCTCTTCGGAATCGAGGATCAGCGGTGCCGTGGCGCGAACTCGCGTAAAGGCCGTGTTGACCAGTGTCGCCGCCGCGCTTGCTGTGCGCGCGTTGTTCAACGCTGTCCCAAAGAAGGGCCAGTCGTCACAGCGTCGCCTCAGGTGCAGGAGGCCGGGTTCGATTGCGAACACCGTCGTGTAGAAACTGGTCCTAGCTTCCTGAAGCGCGGGGTCGTGGCACTCAAACAAGATGTGGTGCTCGTCCTCAACGATCTCGCGGGCCCGACAGAAGCGGCAGATGCGGCGTGCGCGTGGAATTCCACGCGACCGAAGGGTCTCAATCGCGCACGGGGACACGCCCGAGAGAAGGCGCGCGACGTCCTTGCGAGTGCGCGCACAGGATATGCGCAGATACTCGCGCTGTTTGAACAGCGCAGACACAGAGGGTGACCGGGGCAGCAGCGCGAGGACAGCCCCTCGCCAGACAGTGAGTTTCGTCGCTTGTTGTATGTGGTCGTGTGCATGTGTCGCAAGTGCCGTTTCGAGGGATCGCAGGAGGGCCTGTACCGAGGCGGCAGTAATAGGCGTGGTTGGGTCGAACCGGACGCGGCCCGGGAGGCGCTGCAGGGCGTAGTAGAGGTCGCTGACCCAGGAGGGGTGCCCCGCACGAACCAGGTTGCGCGATACACGAAAAGCTGCTGCCACCAGGACGGCCGGGCAGTCCGCCAGGTATGCCAGGTACTTCAGTGCCATTCTGGCACGCCTGTAACGTAGTGGCCACAGCCCGATGTCCAGTAGCGGGGTGATGGTGGAGGAGTGGGTCGGCAGTTGTAGGGCCCTGCGCACAAACGCCATTTGGACTTGTTCGAGTTCGGTTAAGGATGTGCTGTCGACATCTAGGTCAATGGTGGCAGCGGAGAGGAGATGCGGCTCGATGAGGGCGTTGTACAGGGTATGTGCCACATCTGGGGGAATAGGTCCAATGTAGGACTCCAGTGCGAGTGACGCGTGCGCCAGCCGTCTCGCTTTGGAGGCTTGAATACGTCTGTGCTCCTGGAACACATTGCGCGCCGTGGAGGTGAGCGTGACCCCGACATACGTTGCCGTATCCACCATGCGTAGTAGTTCGCCATACAGGATGATGTTCGGAGGAGTGCGCGGCAGTAGTCCGAAGGCCATAAGGAGGCTCTTCCGTACGTTGATCCTCAGGCCATTGCGCAGACACCACTGTTCCAGCGCTGTCACCTTCCTCTGTAGCGCCTCGGGGGTATAGGCCAGGAGCAGTATGTCATCGGCCTGGGCTAGGTAGGGGACCGCTAGGCCATCGAGCATCACTTCATCCCCATCGAGCGGTGTGCGGAAGTCGGCAAAGAACAGGATCCATAGGACAGGTGACGCCGGGTCACCAATGAGGATTCCTGCCAGCGCGCGGAAGAACTCCGAGAGCTCTCCATTGAAGCGCACCATGTAGCGCATGCGGTCATAGAGCATCCGCAGCCAATCGAGGAGTGGCCCACTCGCGCCCCAGTCTAGCAGTTTTGCCCACATAGCGTCCTGATCTACGGAGGGGAATGACGCCGCTGGACGCGTGTCTGCAACGCCGCACGCGCCTCTACGCGATCACGTGACCGCGTGCGCGCCACACGATATCCTGAATCTCAAGCCCACCCAAGGGGACCCCTCTTGACGCTCTACTACCACCTGCGCGATTTTCCCACGATCCGTCCTCATAGGGGGAGGACAGGAAAGTGCGGCATTTTACACAGCTGGGCTAGACGATAGTACTCTTAGTAAAGCCTGAGGGCCTCATGAGCGACATACTCCACCTACGTAGACCGTCTGTTCCGCGGCCGGCCAGCACCCCGCCGACATCGCGAGTGACTAGTGGCACACGCGCCAGCGCACCAGGCGCGACCGCTACGAGAAAGAGCAGGACTCGCAAACTCACCTCATCGCAAGAAGCCTGGCTCGCTGCTGAAGAGGTCATACCGAATTTGAATGAAGCAGTAGCCTTCCTGCAAGCGAAGTCCCTGATCCCAGAAGGATCACACGCCATAACGGGCGAGTCGCTGGTCTCGGGACTACTGCACTTCGCGTTTACGGCACCCACCCACGAACTGGCGCGGGAGGGCCTCATAGCATTCGCTTTCCTTGCGAAGGAGACTCTCAACAACAAGCAACAAGAGGCGGTCAGCGGCGCCATCGTTGAGCGCGCGGAAGACCAGCTCAGCATCCGACTGGACCACCACACATCCCACGTCGAGGATCGCATTACCGAGTTCGCAGAGAAAGTCGACAACATGAAGGAGGAGATGGCGGAGTGCACGCTTGGGCTACGCGATGCGTGCGAGAGGGTTCGCGAGGCGGAGCGAGCGTTGCTCGATATGCAAAAGGAGATACGGGACACAGGTCGGGCAGGCATGCTCCAAGGTGCGCTCGCCGCTCCCCCTCCGCCACTGACACTGGAGGCCGCGCCGGCGCGAGTGCGTCGGGCGGCCACGCTTGCGGATCTCTTACAGAGGCAAGTTTTGGTCAGAGAGGCCACGCTTCAATCGGATGACGGGCAGAGGCTCGATGATGGGGCCGTCCTCGACCGCGCTCGGCAGGCCCTCGAGCAGATGGAACGCGAGGGGCTTTCACCGCCGGGAGATGGCGCGGTGGAGCAGGCCAAGGTGCTCGCGCACGGAGACACGGTCTTCACCATGACCACGGCAGAGGCGGCCAGATGGCTCCTCAAACCTGCGGTGGCCAAGCCCTTCGCACGAAAGATGGGCCTGTCTGCGCAGGTCATTGGGCGTACCTACAAGCTCATTGCCGAGCGCGTCCCGGTCACCTTCGACCCGCACAGTGCGGCGACGCTCCGCGCGGTCGAAGCGTTGCACAAGCTCAAGGCTAACTGTATTGTCCGGGCGGACTGGATCAAACCAATAGCGAAGCGCAACCCCGGCCAGCGCACAGCGTTTCTTATGCTGACCCTTAACAGCGTCGACCAAGCCAATCAAGCGCTGCAGGGGCTCACACTCGCCAACCGGCGAGTCCTGGTACGCAGGGAAATCGAGGAGCCCAAGAGGTGCGCGCGCTGCCAGAGATATGACCGCCACTTTGCGCGCGAGTGCAAGGCCCCTCACGACGTCTGCGCCAACTGCGCCGGTGCTCACCCCACCAGGGACTGCAGCGTGGCCGACGATCCAAGCAGCTTCCACTGCGCCAACTGCAAGGAGAAAGGCCATGCGGCATGGGACCGATCGTGTCCCATGCTCCGGGCGCAGGTACGTCTAGGAGTACACCAGAAAGCTGACAGCGGCTTCCGGTTCTTTGTTACCAACGCCCCAGAAACGTGGATCTCTGAGGAGGACGAGCTAGCCAGAGCCCCTCCCCCACCCACGGTATGGTCGCAGATCCGCCACCATTTCAACGCCCCAGAAGCTGGCCCCACCGCTACGCAGTCCCGCCTCGACGCTTTTCTGGATATCCCTGAGCAGTCTGTTCCCTCCAACCCCCTTGAATGAACGACACACCCCTACGGAACACCCTACGTATCTGGCAGCAGAATCTCAACAAATCCCGGACGGCACAGCTGGACATGATGAATGACTCCGACCTGGCTGACTACGACATACTGGCGACACAAGAACCCTGTCTTTCCTTCTTGAACCTAACAGCCAGTACCTCGAGCTGGCGAGTGGTCTATCCTACGGTGCACGGAACGGCGGGAGCAGCGCGATCTCGCGCTGTCATATTCATCAACAAGCGGCTCTCCACTAATGTCTGGAGCCAGATCCCGGTCCCGCACGCTGATGTGACAGCCGTCTCAATACGAACAGCCCACTCCACCATCGCTCTCTTCAACCTCTACGTGGATGGCGACCATGACTCTGCATTACATGCGGCCTCCCGAGCAGCCGGTCGCCTCCGCCCAGCCCCGGAGGGTGTCAACCCACAGCTAATCTGGCTAGGCGACTTCAATCGCCACCACCCCGCATGGGACCACCACAGCAACCACCACCTCTTCACTACTGACAATCTGCGGCGTGCAGAGACCCTTATCAGCCTTGTCGCCCAGCTGGAGCTGGCTCAGGTCCTACCTCAGGGTATGGCCACGTTAGAAGCGTCCCGCACGAAGAACTTCACGCGACCGGACAACGTCTTTTGCTCAGCGGGAATCCAAGAGCGCCTGCGCACCTGCACGGTCGTACCTGAGAAGCGTCCGGCTAAAGCGGACCATTACCCGATTCAACTCATATTTGACAGCCCTTGCGCAACTGCTCCCCCTCGCGCTCGACGTGACTTTCGACAGGTTGACTGGGAGGCATTCAATGAAGCGCTCGCCGAGAAGATTGCGGATCGGCACCACCCCGAGAAGATCTCAACGATAGCCAGCTTCGACACCGTCCTCAGCCACCTCATGCACGACCTCCACCTCACGATTGACGAGCACGTCCCAGTGTCCACCAACACCCCATATGCGAAGCGATGGTGGTCGCTCGACTTATCCAAGATGCGCAAGGAGAAGGAACGGTTGGGACGTCTGGCTCACCGGCACCGGGCAGACTCAGCGCATCCGGCGCACAGGGAGTACCGGCGTTTCCGTAACCAGTACGCTGACCACATCACTGCAGCCAAGAACGACTATTGGAAGGCCTGGATCGACTCAGTCGACTCCAAGACCATTTGGGATGCTAACCGCTTCCTCAAGAGGGGTGCAACGGACGGTGGGTGCGCCCGCATCCCACCGATACGAGTCAAGCAAGAGAATGGCCGGGAGCGGACGCTCAACAGTAATGAGGATAAGGGGGTAGAGTTCCATCGCACTTTCTTCTTGCCACCCAGTACTGCCCCAGTGCCAACAGGTCCCTACCCGCAGCCTCGCTACGCCTTCAAGCCTATTACGAACCTGCAGGTGCGGCGCGCCATAAGCGCCCTACGCTCATTCAAAGCGCCAGGCCCGGATGCCATCCCTAACGAGGTTTACAAACAATGCTCGGAGACACTCACACCCATCCTCGGCACGCTCTTTCGTGCCACCTTCGCGCTGGGTTACTATCCAGACTGCTGGAAAGTGTCTGACACGGTTGTTCTGCAGAAACCAGGCAAAGACGACTACACAGTGGCAAAAGCGTGGCGCCCGATTGCGCTTCTAGACTGCATGTCCAAAATCCTCTCCCGGTGTGTCGCAGATGTGCTGGTTTATGAGGCAGAGCAGAAGTCCATGCTCGCCCACCTTCAGTTTGGTGGGCGGGCAGGCCGGACTACCACTGATTCGATCCATCTAGTCACGAAGACGGTGAAGGACGCATGGCGACAAGGGAACGTGGCGTCCATTATCTTCCTGGACATCAAATCGGCCTTCCCTGCAGCATCGCCAGAGCGACTCTTTCACAATATGCGCATGCGGGGAGTCCCCCGGGAGTATGTCGACTGGCTCAGAATCAAGCTGGCCGGCCGCAAGACCCGTCTCAAGTTCGACGACTTTGTCTCGGAGCTGTTCGACATTGTCAGCGGCATCGACCAAGGATGCCCGCTCTCGGTGGTCCTCTATGCCTTTTACAACTCTGACTTAATCGACAGCGCGGACGTCAAAGGGGGCGACATGGCGGTGGGATCGATGGACGACGTCGCAGTTGTTACCACAGGTAAAACGTATGCGGTGTGTCACCGCAAGGCGCGGCGATTCATGGATCGTGACGGCGGGGCAAACGACTGGTCACGGAGCCACAACTCCGAGTACTCGCTCGACAAGTTCGGGCTACTAAACTGCAAGTCACAGCCGAAGAGGATAGGCCTCGGCCCCCCACTGCACCTTTCAGATGGCACGGTAATCCCTCCCGCTGACCACCATCGCTTTCTCGGAGTTCTGGTAGACCAGGGCCTGCGTTTCCGGCAGCACACTGCGGCAGCCTACGCACGGGGCGGTCGCTTGGTGGCCCAGATCCGGCGGATCGCCAACATGCGGAACGGGCTTACGCTCCCTCTCGTCCGACGGCTATACCTCACAACGGTCGTCCCCAGCATGCTGTACGCTGCTGACACCTTTCTAACACCCATTAGACGGCTCCCCGGCCACACAAGGAAGCATGGCTCCGTCGGGCACGTGCATCGTCTGGCAGCCATACAGCGGCAGGCCCTACTGGCCATGACAGGCGCGCTGCGGTCTGCCCCCACTGATGCTCTTGAAGCGCATGCACAGCTCCTCCCATTCGACCTGCTGGTGGATCGACTCTGCCACCGTGCTGCGGTACGCCTCTGCACTCTCCCCTCATCTCACCCCCTTGCTCCCCACGTTCAGCGTGCGGGGAACCGCTTTGTCAAGTCGCACCGATCAGCGCTTCATGAGCTGCTGGACGCGTACAAACCTTGGCTCGATTACAAAGGTACAGAGCGGATCCGCCCGACTAGGCTCCACCCACGCTGGCGCCCTCGGCACAAGACGGTAATAAACCCCGATAGGGAGGCAGCTGAAGGGGACGATGTACGCTGGGCAGCGGATGGTGCATACCGTGTCTACACGGATGGCTCCGATGTGGATGGAGGAGTCGGCGCTGCAGCGCTGCTCTACGTGCCAGGGAGTGCTCAACCAAAGGTCCTGCAGCTATACCTAGGACCCTCCTCGCGGCACACCGTCTATGAGGCGGAGATCGCAGCTACGGTTCTCGGAGTGGAGCTATTACAGCGTGAGGTCAGCTGCACACGGACGGCGTCCATCGCGCTGGACAACACAGCTGCAATCCAGGCGTCTTCGCTCCGGTCCCCTGCCCCCGGGCGCTATCTCACAGACCTTTTCCACACAGCGGTGCGGGATCTGAAGGCCTCACGCCCTCACCTCCGTCTCACACTTCGATGGGTGCCCGGTCACGCGGACATCCCTGGGAATGAGGCCGCGGACGAGGCGGCTAAAGAGGCAGCGCGTGGCGAGTCCTCTCCCTCGGCGCTGCTCCCCCGCTCGCTCCGCAAACCGCTGCCCCAGAGTGCCACCCGGGCCCGGCAGAACTACAAGATGGAG
Organism: Cubamyces lactineus; assembly: GCA_022376465.1. Lineage (NCBI taxonomy): Eukaryota > Fungi > Basidiomycota > Agaricomycetes > Polyporales > Polyporaceae > Cubamyces > Cubamyces lactineus. Next base: position 1,419,082 of record JACDTU010000009.1, on the reverse strand, counting down.
CTAGATCGGCGTGCTGCAGCCCGCTGGCGGCGCTCCATACGTGGGATCCGCATGGCAGAGATAGACGGCACTATGCCCTCGAAGAAATTCGCTGAGCTAACCTCTGCGCTCCCGCGCCGCCATACTAACCTCCTCATCCAGCTTCGAACCAACCACGTGCCCCTTCAAGCCTTCCTGGAGCGTATTGGAAAGGCGGACACGGCTACCTGCCCGACGTGTGGCAGCGCACCGGAAACGGTCTCACACTACCTCCTCGCATGCCCCACCTACACGCTCCACCGGGCGGTTCATTATCGGCCTCTCGGATTCACAGGCCGCAATCTCAAGACCCTGCTCAACAGCAAGAACGCTATCCCCTCCCTCTTCGGGTACATCAATGCGACCGGCCGCCTCCGCGCTGCCTTCGGAGCACTGGAGATCCCCGACCGCGACGGTAGCGACAGTAGCAGCGACGCCGGCGATGACCGCTGAGCACACTCCTCCTCCCTTTCGTTGTGCGGCTTGCTGACCCACCCCCCACCAGGTGCCCTCCCTCACAGCGCGCCCCTACATACGCCTCTGCACTTGTTTTTTCCATTTGCTTCGGTTTCTGTAGTTACCGGGCACGCCGCCCACATAACCTCCGCGTTGGGGCCGGGGGAGTTCTGACGCCGCGTCGGTGTCTGCCACGCGCGCGTACCCCTCCCGCAGCAAGAGGCATGAAGCCCGGAAGCGCAGTCGCTATCCAGAAGTGCGGAGAGGTTTAGAACCCGGTGCCCTGCCACTGTGGCCGGCGCGGTGTGGCTGGCGCGACCCCCCCCCTTTTCTCTTCTCTTTTTCCCCTTGCCTCTACGTCTCCTTGCTTTCTCACTTCTGTCCTCCCTCTCAACCTATAGCCTATATTCACATACTATTGCATGCGGCGCTCCCTCGCCACCCCCCCCCCTACATACGACAGAGGACCACATTGCTCGTCCACTGGTACCTACACGCGCTACATCGCCTACCATAGGGCCCGGCCCTGCAGGGCAATAAACGAGGATTCAAAGAAAAGAAAAGCCCACCCAAGCTCTGTGACCATTGAGGGCAGTAGGCTCCCGTCTGCTCAATTGTATCTCCTCCTCCTCCTCTGGACCGCCTCTCGTTAACCCAATCGGACGCAACACTCGGCTAGGCTACTTCTACTAACTCTCGTAACTCACCAGTTAGATCCTTCTGAAGACGTAGTCGCAGGATTTCGATGCTAGGGCGAATGGGCTCACGGTACTCCTCTATCAACATCCCTCACATCGTCTGAGTAGCACTTATCCAATGGTCACGAAGCAAGGCCAATGAGCGCAACACTCGTTCAGAAGATAAGTGGGTCTTATAGTAGCGAGGGAAGAGACCGGTGAAAACTACGCTCACTGGCAGCACGTACCACGAAGGCTGTAATCCGGGCTGCCGTCTTTGTGTTTGATGCCGCGTTGGACTCGCCGCAAATATGATCGTCTCGAAGGCATGTCAAGGGGAGCGTGTGAGAGTTGCAAGCCTATACGATGCTCGACGTCATATCCTGATTTTACAAATAGAGACGGTCAGCAATCGCAGTCTCAGAGTCACAAGTAGAGAGATGGAAGAGGACGACGCACGCTCGCCCCGTGAGTACGATGTGGCTAGCATCATCGGGCGCACAACGGCTTACATCTCTTGCCTTGCACGCCCTATAAGTCGTTGCATCAAACCACTTTCAACACGCGACGCATGGAAGTGGTGTCAGTACGTGGATCTGGGTGTAGAAGTGCCAAAGGTTCTGATGTCACCACTCGAAGTCACCAGCACTCCCATCGAACTGCATCCGGAACATTTGGCCGTTCCGAAACTGCCATTGCCCGCGCGACGAGCTAGGATGGCATGGCCGCAGGGAGACCGGCGAAGCGACGATGCTGGAGAAGTGCCTGGCAGCCGCTCGGGAGAGGGAAGGATGGAAATATGAGGGGACGTCGCAGCTGAGAGTAGTTGAGTCGACTGAGTGTACGAGTTCGCTTGGAATGCTTTGACACCTTCCTGGTCCCGATTCCCAGCCAGTAGCTCGACTGCAATAACCCTTCATCCAGACCACGTTCGATACGTTACAAGGACGATCGGCATGTTCAGTCGAACCCAGCTTCCCTTGAGCAGAGGCCCATCGAGTTAATTCCCGATCGGGTTGCGCGGTACGCACTTCCCTCGTAGCTTTCTACTAACATCGTCAGTGCTATCTGTGCGTTGCAATCAGTGCATTTGTATCAACGCGTGCGAGGCGTTAGTTGCCTGAGCCGCCACGAGTAAGATCTTCCGCGTTTCGCTGAGTATATGCACATCGGACACGAGCGACCAACGAGCGATTTGCAGACGATCGGCGCTGCTATTGTAGAGGAAGTGCGGCGCTTCCACTGCGTTATTCTTCGTTGTGCCTCCTGATGACGAGCATGCAGTTCAGCGCGGCGACAAAGTTTGGAGGTTCTCGGATATGAGGGCGCCAAGCTGTGGAGTACTGGACCCAGGCCGTTTGGACGCGTGTTGTCGCCGAACGCCCCATGCAGAGAAGCATGTATAAGGTGTCTGCCAAAGCCTTCGGGCTGACCTTGAGAGCTGTGATGGCATGCAATTCTCCGATCCCGAGCGGTTCTTCTTGCTGAGTAGCTGTGAGAACCTCAACAGTCACTATTGATCTACTTCGTAGCGTTGATCAGCGGCGGCCTGCTCGCAACGCATCCATTGCTTGCCTGCCGTTACTGTACTGCGGGTGAGTACTTGAGTCATGGTGGCGTTGACGTGTACAAATCACCCCCGGGCTTACTGGATCCTATTCGGACCGCGCCCTAAGACCGGCGTACGATTCTACACACGTCGAGTTCGCTCGTGGACGCAGATATTGGACTCCCGAAGGCAACAATTATCAGACGCCCGACTGTCCTTACCGGTCATCGTCTACTTTGACACCCAAGTCGCTTTCTTATGTGCTTCATCTTGTTGCTTTCTGCCATGGGGACTGTCTCGAGCGTCACGGATGGACGCCCTACTACTGGACAATCCTCCGGAGCCTTTTCCAGTTGAGTCATTCGCCAAGCCCTTCGACATACCACACCTGTGGAATCAAGCTGCCGCTCGCAAACCTTGAAAGTCCACAAGACAATGCATGCCACCATTTCGAGGCAAATCATTCAGATCTGCGTGGTCAACATACTACATACAGTATCGTAGTGCCTTTCTGACATGAGCGCGATAGCATCCACATCTGACCCTTATCTGTCATCTGCTTGGAAAACGTGGAATACGAGGTTCACCCACGATAGGTGGCGTGCCAGGCGTAGATTGAGTTCTTCCCCGAAGCCCTTGTCGTGTGGCTCACTCCGACCTTCCGGTCACGTCGGATACGTCAACCTCTGGGTAGTATATGAAGACCGAGTACCCGAAGAGTCACCGTTCTGCGTTCTTTGTAGTTCTGTGTCGCACGCTGCTCATCACGCCATGTCGGCCTCACCCCTGGACCCCGCTTTGGTTGCAACGATCTCCTCGACGTGCGTGTTCTTCATCCGGAGTCCTGATGTTGTGGATCTAACTCGTTGTACAGGCTTCTGGACAACAGAGTCAGCCTGGCGTCGATAATCTTGCCCCTCTACGATTTCCTGATCACCTTCGATCAAGAAGTACGATGCATCTGGGCGCGTAAGAGGACGAGCGCATCCATTCTATACATCATGATTCGCTACTATGCTTTATTCTCTCTCGTGCTGCTTCCGAGTATGGCTTATGTGTCCAACCTATCCGATCACGTATGTCTATCCGTCTCGTCAATTCAAAACCTCAGGGTTGACTTGCATATAGAGGTGTGGTTCGTGCGGTCAGGTTGTCCCTGAGGGTATCTGACCCAGCGGCATCATCTACGTAGCTGCACAGCGATTACTCGAGCGCAATTCAGCGCCGAAATTATACAGTACGTCGCTTGGGCAGGTATGCATCAGTCGCTCTAGCCGCCGTCCAGGGATTGATATCGTTACATCGACCAGCGTTCCCCGCCTTGCGTGTCCTCGCTCTCAGTGGCATGAACTGGAAATTGGCTGTACCCATCTTTATCCTCGCATGCGGGCCCTTCGTGATCAATCTCGTACGTTTCTCTCCGTCTGCGATTCAACCAACGTTCGAACATCAATCCTTGACTCACTAGCGCCTGTTCACGCAGTGGACACTAATCGGCGTCGGTACTTTTGGAGTCAATGTTCCACTCGTCGGATGTATTGGCAGCACCAACCAGACGGATTTTGAGGCTCGATTGTGAGATAAAAAACGCTCAATTCGTCATGCATCTGCTGACTACGGTTTTCTTGCAGGGGTGGGTATGCTTCTGAGAGGTGCTGCGCGAAGTTACTCATACGATCTCAATCGCTGCCATAGGTGTATGCGTCTCACGCTCGTGCGCTATACTAGCGGACGTGCTCGTTATAGCGGCTACTTGGTGGTACACAGCAAGAGGCGGGACGTTTCGTACCACCATCCGAGTTGGCGGATTCAGGCAACCTCTTGCTAGGGTGATGGTGCTCCATGGTTCGTCGTACACTCGAATTCTTCTCATGAAAGTACTGATAAACGCTGCATTCCCGCAGGGATGATATACTTTCTGTGCGTAACACTATGGTACATGGCGCGATCCCCGCCGTCAGATGTGCTCACGCTGAGATAGGGCTCATCTGATTCTGAACGCTCTCCATCTCATCTTGACCCTGCTCTCCGATGTCAGTTTCCCTTCTAACTAGAGCCCGTGGAATGATTTCACTCACATAGCCGTTGCCTTAGTTCGCCCCAGTCCAGCCCATCAGTCTAGTGACCCTCTTCACCGACCCGTAAGTTTGTCTACAATACGACATCTACCTGTCGTCCCTCTATCGCGTACCCCGATCCCGAAGCTCATCCTTTATCTCTCAGGCTTTCTGCGATGCTCATCTGCCGCTTCCTCCTCGCGCTCCAGTCGGCGCACATGCAAACCACCTCTTCCGACCCCAGCAACCTAACGCTGAACGATAACTGGCAGCACGGTACCGACACAGGCCTCGAGGTAGGCACGTTGCGCTTCGCTACAGTCGTCGTCGGACCGATGGGCGGTTCTATCGGAGGCTACTCGTCAGAAGGGAGCACACTGCGCGGGGATGACTCGGAAGAGATGCGGACGATCGCTTCGCGGTGACAGTTAATCATGTTACTGGGACGATGTGCGCTCCGAGTCCGCGCGCATAGACGCAAGGAGCGACGACCTACTCGTCTACGAACGCCTCTGCGAACGAGGATGACTAAACGGTGGCAGATCCCATCATGGGCACATAGGCCCACGAGTTGACGTTGATGCTTCAGGCTGACACTTTGCGGCCTCGTTCGAGCCGCTGGCGACGATGGGCGCCTGAAAACAGACGCCGGGGGTAGTCCCGCACAATGGTCAGACGTCTACAAACATGTTTGTTCTCTTCTGCAATCATTGCTCGACCTTAGCTCTGCGTACTATCGCACGACACTATCTGTGTTCAGTTGAATAGGGCGAAACTATGCAGTACGCACCTACTGCACCTCAGAAAGCGAATCGCGATCTCTGCAGGGACCCTCATCTGCGTCGCTGTTACGATGCTTTCCTTCTTGCATGTCTGCAAGCCTTGGTATCAATCTCTTGTGTGTCTCCTAATATCCTTCTCCTGCGATATCCCCGATGTGCCCTCGTTGAATCATCAACAAGAACCCTACTCGTCGCCGCTCTGTGTTGCCGTCGTTCGTTCGTCATCATGTGTCTTTTATGCCACGCTGACCCACAAAGCTCTCCGTCTTGATCTTCTATAAGCCATGAACACTCAGGTCTTCCGACGGGAATCGGAAGACGCAGACGGATCCTTGACATCGACGGAACCGCAATGACCGCGCAGGTGTCACTGTAATGCCAGTCAAGCTCGACGTTCAACGCTCGTGAGTCACTGGCCGGACCATTGGCACGAATGCAAGTAATAGCTAATTCCACTCCCTAATATCGCAAAGCCGTCGTATGTCTAGAGCCAGAGCCTGCGCGTCACGCCTCGCCCGTGCCAAAATGGTTCGCCCTTCTGCTCAAGTAGGTGACATCCCGTCACTGCGCCACCCCCGGCCTCGTGCCCTGTGGCGACTGCTTGTACAAACTAACGAATGGGCCTTCACACGGCCGTCCGTATAGAAGAGCAAACTCTGCCTCACGTCTTGCTGATTTCTCTTGTACTCGACTCTGGACGACAGAGCAGCACGGCGATGGAACTCCCAGAGTCCGAGCTCGTTCCAATCATATCTGCAGGGTGAGTATCCTCTATACTTGCGAGGTGTTTCCACTTAGGTTGATTGACCTCTCTTTTCCTTGGCTCCCTGGACAGGCTCACAGTCAATATAGTCGCTGCGGGACCTATCAGTGAGTGCGCGTGAGCGCAGACGCTCGTACTACTCCCGTGCTAATTGAGGGACAGCTTTGTTGGCGTATGACTATGTCATCACTTTAGATGACGAAATTCGCTACATATGGATGAGGAAGAAGACCGGGGCATCCATACTATTCCTCATCATCCGCTACATGGGCTTGATGACCTGGTGCGGACTCGAAGCCATAACCTACGTACAGAGCCTACCTATAGAAGTAAGCGAGTCCTCCCCCTGCTTCCGCCATCATATTTAGATGTCGAATCCTGATCCTTTGGCTTCAGAGGTTCAGATATCTTGACACTCCGATCACGAGATCCTCTTGACATTGTCCATGGCATGCAGCTGCACACTACTAGACAAGACACAAGCGCTGATGGAAATCATCCTCTACCTTCCTATCGGCGGTGGGTCCTGCTATCTCTCCCCTGCATGATAGAGGTTCATGTTCGACACGTATATAGCCTTCGCTGCACTGCGTGCCCTCGCACTGAGCGGCATGAATTGGCAGCTAGCTGCCCTCGTATTCATCCTCGCATCTGGCCCATTCGCTATCAATTTGGTACGGTCGACATCCACCGCGAGAGACGATCACCTTTCTGATCCCCATGGACGGTAGTGGATTTACATCGGTGCCGGTATATACGGGCTCGAGAGGCCTATTGTTGGATGTACCACAGCGTCCAACGAAACTGCACGCGAGGCACGAATGTGAGCTATTACTCATTTGTCTCGCTCGAGCGACATATTCATTGACTATCCTTCACAGCGGTCAGATGTCCACGTGTATGTGCGTGACGCAGCAACGCTCACGACTTGGGTGACATTTCAGGTGTTTCCGTGTCGCGTTCTTGCGCTATAGCATCCGACATCCTCGTACTTGCGATAACTTGGTGGTACGCCACGCGCGGTGGGATGACTTGGCGCGCTCGAGGAATTCCCGGTTGCAAATCCTCCCTGGTGAGAACGATGGTTCTCCGTGGTGAGTATCTAACACCTCACAAAGGCGACGTGGCTGACTGGCGGCGGCTTCTAGGAACGACGTACTTCCTGTGAGATAACGACTTAATCGCTCACCGGGGTGACGATCAATGCAACTGACGTTGAATATCAGCGCACTACTGATCCTCAACGGCCTACACCTCGCACTCACCTTACTGTCTCAAGTAAGTCCACGTAATAGATGCGTCCAATCTCAGCGCTCTCATTGATATAACTTCAGGACATCACTGCGCAGCAGGCTGTCAGTCTAGTGCCTCTGTTTACTGATCCGTCAGTGTTCTCTGTTGGACGGCGTGATTCTTCGTTAGGCTGATCTGAAATCCCCTCGCGCATGATAGACTCACCGTCATCATCATTTGCCGCTTTCTCCTCGCGCTGCAATCCGCTAACGTCAAGATAACCGGCCAAGAAACGGCGGACTCGCAACTCGGCCGTGGCGGGGAGTACGGTGGGAGCCTGCGCTTCGCCGAGCTCGCGATAATGGGCTCCATGGGGGGAGTCGTCGACATCGAACACGACGAGGGCTCCGTGAACGATAGGAACGACGATGCGTTCGGCGGCACATTGACGCTCATAGGTCAATCCGAAGAAGACACTGGCCAAGAATCGCGACAAATGCACGCTTGAGGGCGATTCATGTTCACTGTATCGTCTAATCTGTTAGTGTCTCGTCGTACGACCCCCTCGCCTTTCTCTGGAGACCATAGGTATGCCAGTGCCGAACGCATTCGACTTCTCACATGAGTCTTGAAGAGACACACGTTATGCAGCACTCGGAACCGTGTCCATCGCGCACCGAGTCATCCGTATACGCTGGTGCGGCACGCGAGCGTCGCGAGAATGGAAGAGCGTCCCGACACGAGGCCGCGAAGATTTACGGAAGCGTCCTCTATGAGCGTCTGGCCCTCCGAAGCCACCACATACATACTCACGCAATCAGTGATGAGTAGACACTGGATACTTAGGCACCGAGCAATCCGGCCGTCGTGTCTAAGCTCCCTGCTTGCCGCTCAAATGTACCCATGTATGGGTCGTCAGGGGGGAACTGGGTCCGGGAGCGCGCCTCGAACTGAGGATGACGGATGTGAGGTATAGGCTTCGTCTGTGTAGCGCCTTCGGTTGACATCTTACCTCATCGTGGAAGGACATCGACAGTGCAAGTGCATCCGAGGACGTCCATCCTGCGATATGAATCGGGGATGCCCAAGCGACTCGGATGCGCATTGCATGACTCGCTCAGGATCCGACGGCAGCATTAGCTGGGCAGCGCCCGCACTGTGGCGGACACAATCTGCGATCGCCGATACCTAAGGCAGCTCGCTGGTGCAAAGACGTGCTCATACGCTGTTGCGCCACTTCCCCCGGTGGCATCGGTCGGGGAGCTTGAATTCAATGCTAACTCGATTATAACCCAGCATTCCCATGGCTTCCTCTGGCCCTGCGAACCCCCTTCTCGCCCTTCATCCGCCCCCGTCCGCCACCTACCTACCGCGGCCATGTCGGCGGGGCTCTCGCCTGCAGAATGGATCTCAACTATCTCCGCAGGGTATGTGGCGAGTCTAATAAGCAATCAAAAGGATCAGCATTGACCGATATATATACGCAGCATCACGGCCAACTGGGTTACAGTCGGTCCCATAGGTGCGACTCTCGCTTTGTCTCGTCGGGGCTAATACTCATATTCTTTGCCGGTGTATAGCCCTACTGGTCTACGAATACGCCATCACTTTCGGTCAAGAGGTCCGCTACGTATGGATGCAAAAGAAAACAGGAGCAGCTGTCTTGTTCCTCATGATCCGCTACGCGTCGTTAGTTACTTGGTGCGGGATCGAGGCTGCCACCTACATGCTAACTCTATCGGATCAGGTACGTTTCATCCTACTACATCGGAGATCACAGCGGGTAACTGACATGGAACCTCGAATAGAGGTCTGTAACCACCACGTTTCCGCTGCCTAGCGCTAGGTTGACCGTCTCCCTTGTACGGTAGCTGCTCTAAACTCAACAAGGCGGAGGGCATCATGGAGATCTTCATTCTTCTCCCCATTGCAGGTAAACCTTTTCTCGCCATCCCGCGACAAAGTGACACGACTGCATATAGTTTTCTCCGCCTTGCGCACGCTCGCGTTGAGTAACATGAACCGGACATTGGCCATCGTTACGTTCATTCTTGCCTGCGGGCCTGTAGCCATAAATCTGGTGTGCATCATCCCGAGTTCCGGTCCTTAGCTTCACTACACTCTCGCTGACGAACGTCATCGAAGTGGGTGTACATTGCGATTGGCGTATTCGGTACCAACATACCTGTCATTGGTTGCATCGCTGAGTCGAACGAGACCGCACACGAGGCATTGATGTGAGTACATCTTGTGCATTCCGACTCAGGTTCCGTCGGCATGCTGACGAACCCGGGCTGCGTAGTGGTATGTTGCTTCCACACAGCGCGCACGAGGCAGCACATTGACGAGCACTCTACGGTACTACTAGGTGTAACCATCTCTTGAGTGTCTGACATCGTGTCAGAACTCATCGTCCTCGCGGTGACATGGTGGCATGCCGCCAAAGGTGGACTAAGCTGGGGCTTGCCTGGATGCAGGTCGTCTCTCATGAAGGCGATGGTACTACACGGTCAGTAGAACATCACGATATGAGCCATCCCACTTCCCACTCACGGATATAACTTGTAACCTTCAGGGACGGTGTACTTCATGTACGTTTAATTGCTTCCAACATCTGCGATACTGCCAGCAGGTGCTGACGCCGGAATGGTTCGACAGGGCCCTTGTCATATTGAACACACTCCATCTAACATTGACCCTACTCGCCGAGGTAACTGTGACTGAGGGAGCGCGTCCGACTTCCGCAGCGCACTGACGCGAATCTTCTCAGGACCTGATCACCGGCCAGGCCATCAGCCTCATTCCTATCTTCACAGAACCGTAAGCCCTACTCTACCTTCTTTCTCTATGCCGCCAACCTACCTCTTGCAACCCTGTCTCTGGCAAACTGTCGCTTCTCTCTCCCCATCGACAGGCTCACCGTCATCATCATCTGCCGGTTCCTCCTCGCGCTTCAGCGCGCCAACATCAAGTCGACCGGGCTCGAGACGACCGACTCGGAGCTCGGTGGCTCTGGGGGCGACCTGTACGGCAGCGGGACGCTGCACTTCGCGTCGGCCATGATTGGGTCCGTGGGCGGAGCGATCGACGCGGGACTGGATGACGACGACGACTCGGAGCTCACGATTGGGTACGTAGACGAATATGAGGACCCCCATAGTCCGGACTCTGCAAAACAGGAGGGCGACGCGGATCTCGCCATTGTATGAGATGGGGCTTAATAGACTAGATTAGTCTCGCGCGGGGCAAGAAATATCTCTGTATTGTACTAGTGAGTATATGCCGTGTCTGTAATGGTAGTATATGTCTGACATGTTAGTACGAAGTTTGATGTAGGTCAGTTTGCAAGTCTTCCGTCTTCGATACAGCCGTGCTATTCAAGCGTGGAGCGAGAGCCTCCTGGTCGTTCATTCGTGATGATAAGCTGCTGCCCACAAACAACTTCAGTAATGCGGCATCATCATAGTCGCAGGAGGGCAGCGACGGGCTGGCGTAGCCGCGTACACCGACTTGTCTTCGTCCATATGCATTGAATGCAGAACCCGCGGACCCGTGCGTTATCATACGCTCGTTTGGTTAACTGGGCTCTCGAAACCATTGTCTTCACGTCCTGCCATCGCTCCGCTGCTTTCGCGTGCGATGAGCTATTCCTTGGTATCCTCTGTCCGTGCTATAAAATATTAGTCTAGACTTACGCATTAGACAATTAGAAGCACATGCCTTGTTAGAGCAGCTGAGGAACGCGAATATGTCCGGCGCATGGAGCGCAGGTGCGTGAATCAGCCCTGAGCGGCAAGTTCAAGCCATGCCCACAACTCGTTGACTACCGCGCTCTGGTTCCAGTCATATATTGACTTTGAGCGTATCTTCTGTCAGACCTGAGTTCTGTATACTATGGGGACGGTAACGGAGAGATGACCGAGTACGAGATGGCAGATGGAAACCAGAAAGTCGCTGAAGCACCGGCAACGAGAATGACGACCGCCCGCTGGAGCGCCTCGCGCCGATGGGCGTCTCTTACGATCGCACTCGTCCTCCTACCACGACTCAGACTCGGACAAGAACAGGTTCGCTCGGTTGCTCTTCGCCGTCTTCCTTCCGCTCGTCCCAAGATGAAGATGCTCTGGTCATGGCTTCTTGATGGCTGAAGGAAATAGCCTGGCCCTCGGCCTTGGATAGAATGAACTACTCCTGTCTCCGTTGTATCGACGCGTCCGCCCGTCAGTCTGCATGTCACCTCTGCCGTTGGGCCGTTCTGCATCCAAGGGGCCTCCTGTTAGTTCTCTCGGAGGTGAATTCACAGGTAAGCATTAAGCCATTGCTTTTGGCATCCATGCAATGTCGTACTTTGGATCTTCCAGCCACCAACTCTCCACTCTCGCTTTCAACGTGCTTCCTAGCGTCCTCGGCTCCCTGGCATATACACAATACTTCAGTCACCCGCCCTGACTTTCCGTGTCTCTGATAAACTCTGTGCTTCTTCTCTGCACTGTACTCCCACTGTTTCTCTCACGAGCACCCGCTCAGCTCGTCGTCTTCTGCATATCGGTCGAGACCTTCTGCTTACCCAAGCTGCAGGTGAACCGTTTGGTTCTAATTCTTGGCTTGGCTAGTACAGGCTTAGGCGGCACGTGGCGCTATCTTGACACGTCCCCTCGTCACGGTAGGCTCGTACGTCTTTCTGCCGTTTTATCACGCTCTGCTGTTAAAACCCCCCTGTAGTACTCCTTCTCAAGTGATGTAAAGGCCATTGTACAGAGGTATGCATCCTGTCTTCCGATTTCCTGGTATCGATGCAACGTCACACTCCAGCTTTCTTACCAGCTGCCCCTTCTCTCCCGGCAGCTCGTTCGGCATGCCCGTTGATCTTGACTCGCTCCGATTCTCTGTTTCCGGACGACATTGTCGATGCGTTCTAAAGCCCCTCGATATCCTGCTTTCTCAATACGTCTCCCGCCATCGCTACCCTGCGGCGTCCTCTGATGGACCTCATTCGTGCAATATGAGAACCTCCGCGGTTTCACACCGTTCTGGGAGTCGACTGACAGGTATGCGCTCACCGACATGTTTCTACCTCATGAGTGTTCGCTCAGAGCATGCACCGGAGTATGCGCTATTCATTAGGCCCCCTCCAAAAACAGCGGACAGTATGCCACTGTATCACTAATATGTACCAGCGGCGATGGAACTCGGGGCGATAAAGACTTGCGGAAAGGCATCTTGGCGCAGCGAGTGAGGACCACAGCGATACTCTAGTTGCCGCTCTTTTGCGAGTTATCCTGACAATCGAGCGCGAGGACACGCAAGGAGGCCGCATCCATCGTCATGAAGAGGAAACTGCGTAAGAGGTGCTAGATCGTGAGTCTCAGAGTAGACCTGGCAGCAGCACGAGGTGACGACAGCTCAGTTGTTGCATTGCATCATGGCAACATCTCGTTCAATGTTGAATGTTCCTGCCCTGGAGCCGAGCGGGTCTTGCTGACGATCTGAACACTGGTCGGAGAGACGGTCTCAACAACCATGGCGCGCATCTCGAGGATTGAAATCCGCAAGCGGTCGTCCCCACAAATCTGGCTCATCGTACACACGTACCTCGCTCGCCGTCACCGTTGAGCCGTCGACCAGACAAGGATTGCTCGTGTTCGGGCTGAGACCCCACCTGTACGACGCCCTGGCACACCCTTATCACTACGCTCGCCTCGCACCCGTCGAGCTTGCGCCGTTGTCCGGGATGTCGACACCGTAACGAGTTGAGCTCCTTGCACGGCGCGGAGACCATATCTACTGGTTTCCCCGTATCTGCTGGTTCCGCCGACTTTCTCTACTGTATGGTCGCTAGCTCGCGATGCAAGCCGCGCGTCTTAGCAGCGCTCCCCCTTCCCAATAGCGATGCGCATCCGCATATGGGTCAAATTCGGAGGTACATACACTTTGTCTATTCCCGGACCGATACTGACCAGTAACCCAAGCGATGCATAGCGACGAGTACGTGAAGAACCGACCACCCAATACACATGAGACTACACTCCGCGTCACGGGGGATGTTTGCGTAGTTCTTGTACGTCGGCCTCGTCTACTGGCCGTGGAGTCCGGTGTTCATCAGGGACGGGCCTACTGCCGCGACAAATCTCGTTTGGCTCAGTACGTTCTGTCTTATGTTATCCCGAATCGTGCGCTATGCTCACGATTGGGATCTCCCGGCTTACTGTCCGGCACGAACGGCCAGTGAGCGTCACCTCTACTCGATTTGTGAGTGCTCATCTCGCTGGATGGGCGCCTCTGGAAACGCAGCGGTGTCTCACGGAAGACGCGGATTCGTGAGATGCGCTGAGATTCCAGAAACAGGTACTCTGCTACAAGAGCCGGACGCGACGTATCTCGCTGAACATTGCGAGGTGGCGCTGCGCGTGCATTGCTCGGGGACTCGGAAGCGGGCTCGAGCCCAGCGTCCCGCCTACGTGGAAAACTCACTAGTAAACCAGCGTGGTGCCACACAGACCTCGGATCCGCCCGCGCACGCGAGGCGGCGGTCGGGAGGCAGAGTGCGAGCGGTGCGGGGCGTGGACGAAGGGCCGCGGGCCGTATGGGGATGAGGGCAGTGCGGGACTCGGTCAACATGGACAAAATCCTGAGGTGCAGAAGGAGCAAGACTCGCTAGCTCTATCACCAATGAGTATCCCTACTAGTCGAGAAAGGTAGTACAGTAGCGCCGGTTACACACATACGCTAGCGAGGACTCGGCGAGTACGTGACTGGGTGCTCAATTCCTAGCTGAGAACGTATCTGCAACAACAACAAACGAGCCGGATCTGGTGCGGTGCGAGAGAAGCCGTCTCAGGACTGTTACGAATCTCGAGACAGAGATAGTAGCATGCCGGGATACGCCCATGGGTCGACTTCATTGCTGTTAGGGTGTTCTTGACCGTATGGTTAGTGTATTCTGATCGATGCGGAAGACGACTCCTCCATATCTTCATGTTCCAAGTCCGTGTTTAGAGTCAAGCGGGCGTCTCCGAGAGGGGCTCTCAAAGTAGGGCTCGGGGGCTCTGAGATGGTCTCGCTTTGATGCGCAGTGTAGTACGAACTTGAGGTATCCAGTGAATCATTCTTGCGTGCCTCCGACGTCCTTGAGTTCGCGCAGCCAACAATGAGTATTTGTGCGAGGTCGGACTATATGTGAAGACGTACTTGGGTGTGGGTGTTTCCTGAGACGGGCCCACGGCCGTGCTACGGAGCTTCTTGACAAGTCTCTGGGCGGTGACGCACAGGTCGAGCGGCTTCCACTCCTCCTCCTTCCAAGGAACATATATCCAGAATCTGCGGTCAGTCAATGCACTTTTTCTAAATGCAGAGAAGAACGTCTCCAAATGGATACAGAAGTCCGGCGGGAGGAGCGGACGGAGAGGGCTGAACTGGTGAGAAATAGCATGGACAATGTGGGAGATAGGGCGGATGATGTCCTCCTCTACGCTTTCGATACAGTCTTCCACATCAGCAGTTACTGCGAAGGCATTGGCAAGGCTGTCAAGGGTTGTGCTCAAGCTTAAGAGCTTATTCTTCACGTCCCCTTCCAGGGGCACACTACGAGCGCCACTGCCAGTAGCATCTTGAAGTGTGCGAATGGTGAACACATGCAGGAGGATTGCATGGGCACGCAGATATATGCCCAGATTGTTAAACGGTTCGTCTCTTGAGTAACCATCTCCCATAAGAGTACGGATGGCGAGGGAGTAATCTGGTATATAACCGTGTTATGGGGAGATGATGAGCAAATCGAGGGGCGGATCCGGACTAGTCCACTTACACTTCTCCATACTGCGCATGAGGATATCGTTGTAGGCTTCTGGAAGTTCTCCACCGTCCATGATTCTTCCAAATAGATGGAGCCTAGACACGGATTCATGCGAAGAGGGAAGGATGGTTCATGACCCTCGGGATCGGGGGCTTCTTCAGGTCAGGGTGCATGCAGTGCTTCGTGAGCGGCGAGGATCCAAGCTGCTTGCGCTTCTGTAAACTGGGAACGTCTAAAGTAGCTCAACCGACGTAGGCACGCGAGAAACTGTTCTTGGACGTCTTTCTCGGAGAGCACGAGGGGGCCCGTGGAAGAGAGCCCAACGGTTGAAGGGGATCTCGTCATACACACAAGAATGTACCCGTAGAAGATTGAACCCTGCAGACGTTGATCGTACGTGAAATGTTCTTGGAAGTCTCCGAAGTGGAAGGTGTCGATCTTGACTAAGCGGTCAAACCATTCACGGGCGCTGTCATCGACCCAGTCTATGATGCGTGCTGTGGCGGAGGCAATGATTTCGCTCTCCCAAGTTGCTTTGTAGGCGGTGCTGAACACGTCCATCTCCAGGTGAAGGGACGATGTTTCTACGAGATCGTGTTCACGCGCGACCCATGGCTGCCAATGAGAAGGCTGGTAAACATTGACAGGGCTTTCGATTAGATGACCGCATGAAGGGTTTTGAGCGCCGCCTAGGTCTTGTGTTGACACGCTCTAGGTAGTGAAATCACGAATCTGTAAGGACGAGTTTCGACAAGTTGTTCGTAGATTTTACCAACTTTTTTGAATTTCTTCAATAACCATGACCACCCCGCAGTCGCCTTCTTGTGGGTATCATGCATGTATCGTCGAAGAGCATAGAGCCCTAGAGATTGCGAGGACAAATAAGGGCAATGCGTTGCTATCAAGGAGGTTATGGTAGTGCCGATGTTGAACAGAGTGATTCCCAAGACAAACACGGAGATAATGCCGGCGACAGTTCGGTTCAGGTGCCATAACAGCACAAGGAGTCCAGCGAAGAATAGAGCCAGCGCAGATTGGAGTAACACGGGGATAGCATTCACGATGGATCCGACATGCCATCGCTCGAGATTGTTCAGGCGGTACTGACGCAACTTCGAGATGCGCTCTGAGTCTACAGATAGGCCACTCTTGAATTCGTTCAGCCACTGCTTGATGAGGATGCCAACTGAGGCGGAGGAGAGACTGAGAACAAGACTCGTGAACCAGCATATGTTGAGCGATACTGCCCACCGCGGTACCGCGGTAGAGGTCATCAAGGTAGCGCCAGACGACCGAAAAGCTGGATGTGTGGAGTTAATGAATGGCTGGACGAACGACAGGCTGCCGAGCTGGAGCGAGATGTGCTGGAGGATCGCAGACGATTGGTCGGGACCGGGGTCAGGTTGGAGTAATTTGTATGACTCGACATTGAATGCAGTGAGGATTGCGGAGAACAAACCGGCCTATGCGCTCTTGAAGTAAATCCACAAATCCCACATTCTCGGACATGATACGCACATAGACGAGATACGTATCAATTTCCTTGCCCCATCGCTCGACAAGCTCATCGCTGTACTTCTTGACGATATCAGCTATGTTGGTGAAAGCCTTTTTCTTCTCTTCATCTGTGAATTGTTTTCCACTTGAGCCGTAGAGATCCTGCATTCTATTGAGAGCGACCCAGAAATCCTATAAATGAGACATACCCCGAGCGTGTCATGATATTGAGGGGGGTCACCGTTTTCCGCAGTTGGGGCCAGCGTAACGTCAGCATCAGGAGATTCCTGAGGAGAACTGATACCCTGATTGACCGATCCTCCTTCAATCATCTGCAAGGAAGTATGAGCTCTCTCATATCTACAATCCCACGTTCAAGCGTACCTGTGCTTCGGACATTGATTACGACTTGATCGCAGATAGCCTTGGATATCGGGGATGACAGCTGAGCTAAGCCAGGCATAAGCGGCTGGACGTCACAGGTAGGATGGAGCCTGAGAAGGAGGACGTACACAGTGGTGGGGTGTTCAGCGTGTCGCAAGGCCACAGCAACTGATGGCGGCGTCGAGCAATTTCTTTATATCTGCGGCGAGTTCAGCGTCAGCTGCCACACGCCAATGGCCTTGCAGGGAAGCACCAATGTCTACCAGTGTCGGATGTCATCGAGGAGTCTAGAAGTGCGTCCGAGCTCCCGCATCTGCTGTAAGGTCAAGGCACGTTCGAGCAATGAGCATCCAAGGCGTGGTTGTCATCGTATTGTCTACGTTCACGCTATGCGTGAGGGCTTCACCGGGTGCCTCTGAAGAGCGATATCTCCTTGTGCAAGAGGCAAGTCGCCTATATGTCAATGACCACATATGACACCTGTCAGAGACGGAACATGAAACCCTTCCTCAATCCAGGAGGTCGTAGAAGCTCTTCGACGTCCGGCACAATGGTCCCGCTCAGAATCCCAGACGGATGGGTCAAGCTATCCAGTATGGGCGTATAATGAATCTGAAGGACAACGTAGATCATACCGGAATGAGACACAAGCTCGGATCGGATTGCCTGCGCCCGAGTCGTTAGCTTTCATGTTGAGGGAATAGAGAGGGTAGCGTCCACCACGTGCGTGCAGCGAGGAGACACGCTGTCAACGCTTTTGTTATCATTGAATCACCGACATAAGGCTAAATTTCTCTGCGCACGACGTGCGCGGATGCCCTACGACAGATGGTGTAGAGTTGACACAACTTGACGACTCGCTACAGGCTAGGTGGTCCACCGCCACAGCAGTATGAGTAACTTGCATACAACAAGTCTACATTGTCGTTCGTAACACAGATGTGACACAGTACATACGATAGCGGGAGCGGTAGATGGCGCCGGCAAAGATGCCTAGTGTTGGGTGAACGGGAGTGCGCGGGGCCGCAGACAAGCCGTGCGCGAGCCCGTGGCCTTGTGGCGGAAGGCCCATGCGCGAACGGTTTGTGTTCTTGTTTTCGTCTCGCATGTCTTTGTACGACCCCTTTTACGTTCGCGGGGGCACGTCCGGTATCATTTCCTTCTGTTTACGATAGGTCTTACCTCGCGCCGTACTTATACGCGTCGTTTTGCACTTGTACACCTCAGTCCTACGAATAGCCGCATGGTCAGTGTAGCGGTTAGGTCTTCCCGGCTCTCCCCACTCCTTCCTTTTTCGTACTCCTTCCTCTTTTGGACTCATCCCTTCGTTTCGTTTCGTCTCTCTCTTCCTTGCTTGTTCCACACTCTCTTCGCTACTTGAATGCTTAGTCTGAGACCTTGCTGAATAGCTTATATACCTGGTCTCGACGTGTACTTTCCCCAGTTCTCGTTGAATCGACAGACTTGTAACCTGTCCTCTGCGAGACTCTCTCCCGTGTCACGACCCCGCTCCCCTCTCGAGTCGCGATCGTGACATATTTTTGACAGCTAGTCTTTCGAACAACCTCTCTGAACCTTCGCTTTTCTCTCCCTCTCCCTCTCTCGCTTCTTCTCTATCTCTCTCGTCTCCGACTGGGCACCAACGAGTCTGATCAACTTGTTCCATCCTTTCGGCGACCTCTCCTCTCAAACCCTCTACAACAACAGCAAAACCCTACTAAACATGTCCTCTCGTTACAACCTCAGGAATACCCGCGCGGGAGCAGCTCCCGCGTCATCTTCTCCTCGCAGTGAGTCACCTCTCACTCCGGACGGTACCACTGACGCTTCACTTGTGTCTAGCCAATTGACCGGGTCATCGGACCCTGCTGGGACACCCGTGAGCATCAGCTCCGGAGCCGAGCGACGTCCTGGGCTGTCTTACAGCCAGGTCGTCGCGTCGAGACCCCCATCGCCCGTGCCGAGAGCCGGGGATGAGACTGTCGTTGCCGGTAGCAACACTACGAATACATCTCGTGATTCTACCCCTGCCGGAGAGCCAGCTAGCCCGCAAGCAGTGGTGCGTCGTCGCCCAGTGACCATGGAAGAAGTCACCGACGATGAGGATGACACGCCGTGGATTGAGGTCCGGCGTCGTCGTCGTAGTACGGGCTCAATGCCCTCTGACCGTAACCCCGTCATGCGCAAGGGGCCGGTCCTGAACGCTGTCCAGACGACGGCTGTACAGACGGCGGAGCAGCAACTTGCACCGGCCGAACGTGAGCGCATCGAGCGCCGTATGCGGCTCGTGCGTGAGGATAGTCAGACGTCGCTCGTGAGTAACAGCTCGCTTGGCGAGGGCCCGTCCAAGAACAAGGGCAAGACAGTGGACGCCCGCAACTGGGGCGCAGTGGGTATTCCCCATGACGAGCTGGATCCGAGCGTCCAAGAGCGTGAATTGCTCGCATATTCGGTACGGCCCACTAATATACTTGGTGACTACAATCCCGATGAGCAACGTGAGATGCTCGAGTACTGGCGCATTCGCAAGAACGCGCAGCCACTTCCAAAGGGACCAACCAGTCGGCAAGTGTCGAGTCCGGCTCAGCCGCAACCACCGTCGCCGAAGCCGTCCGACAATGTACTGATGCAGGAGCTTACGGCGTTGCGCCGCGAGCTGAGTGAGATACGTTCTGCTCAGACAGTCGCATCGCGAGGACCCACAACGACTGCTCCCCGAGTGCGGGAGTTGCCCACTCGCACTGGTCGTGTCAACATCGGCCTCGCCGATCGTTTCGTAGACTCCGCGGTGGGGGCAGCGTTGGGTTCTTCGAGCTCGCGCTCAGGAGGTGGCTCCGGGGTTCGCTCGTCGTCCCTGCGTCCGGCTGCTCAGCTTGAGCCGGGCAGCTACCTCGGACTTGCATTTGAAGGTCTTCCGAGGGACCCCAGTCATGATAGCTCTTCGAACTCTTCGGATTCCTCCCTGACGCCTTCAGAGTCAGAAGATTTGCGGCTGCACGCAGATTGTCAGCCACGTAAAAAGAAGAAGAGGTCTGCCAAAAAGTACCTTGCTCCGATCCTCAAACCGGAGAAGCCTGCTCCGTACGATGGATGCGCTGACGCGCAGGTGTTCCATAAGTTCATGCGCCAGATGACTGAGTACCTGGCCGGGTATCGGGTTCAGCGGTCGATGCAGGCTTCAACGGTATCCAATTTCCTTACCGGACACGCCTACCGCTTCTTTGTAACGACCGTATCGAAGGATCCGAGCGCGTGGGGAGTCAAGGAGCTTTTCGTGGAACTCTTCAACTATTGCTTCCCCGTTGACTATCGCCTGCAGATGCGGGATAAGCTGCGAAGCTGCTGTCAGCGGGATCGAAGTGTTCGCGAGTATGTACATGAGCTGGAAAGCCTGTTCCTCATGGTGGGACTCGTGTCCGAACGTGAAAAGATCGACAAGCTGTGGCACGGACTGAGGGTCTCCATACAACAAGAGCTATGGAAAAAGGAGCTTACCCCTTCGCACTCTTCGTGGTCACAGATCCGCGAGGCTGCTGAGCTTGTCGAGATTGCAGAGAAGGTCGGCCAACGGGCAGGACGTCACGGTCGTGGGCAAGATCGTCGCCCAGATGGCGAGTCGTCGCATAGGCGGCAGCGCTCCCGTGGACGTCAGGCAGATGGCCGTAACCCTCGCCCTGCTGGACATCAAGCGACTGGTCGTCACAGTAGGAATGACCGCTCCCAAGGAGGCCATCGTGATTCGAACTTTCGTTCGCGGCCTGGGAATGGACGTGAGCGCGGTCGAGAAAAGACCCACTCTCACCCAAACAGACCCTCCTCATCGGCTCCGCGGCTGAATGACCGCGAGAAAGCCGAGTTGAAGGCCGCCGGGAAGTGCTTTATCTGTAAAGATACCGGGCACTTCAGTCGTAACTGTCCGCGGGGCCAGACTGTTCGCTCGGACCAGAAGAACAAGCCTCCCGGACTCACCTCTTACAACGTGGAACTGGGTGGCATCTCCTCGGGTCTGGCGGATGTACCTGAGATCACGGAAACGACAGGAGGTATTGATCTCCTTGTCATGAGCTTGAATGATGACTTGGATGTCCTGTCTATTGCCTCCTGGGCCGAACAAGTCAGCCTGGCAACCTCGGAGTCAACCGACAGCGAGTGGCAGACGGTCCCTGACAAACCTGTATGGCTGAGCTCTCAAACGGTCGATCGTGACCAGAGTGCTGAGACGTCCTGGGAACTCGAATCCTGCGCATCCTCAGACTCCTTACCAAGCCTCATCACCGTCTCGGATACTACCGAATCCGGGACAGCATCTGACATGTCCTCGGACTCTCCGCCTAGTCTTGTGCCCATCTCAGAAGCTGAATCTGTAGACTTAAACTTCGCCAACCATCCGCTAACCAATGAGCGTAACGATACGGTTTTGCGAGAATTAGCTCGCTATGAGATGCCTCTCACTGTGAATGAAGGACGGCAGCCCTTCCGCCTGGGTGATCTGTATGCTGAACGTGCGGAAGAGCTGCTTGAGCGGCACGCACCGTATTGCTGTGCAGCTGCGGGTCTCGACGATAAAGATGGGTACAATGGGAATGTGTATTGTACTGCTCCCGACCTGCACGTGGTCATGCATTGGCGTTTTGACGTGCTCTTGGAGACTGAACGCCTTCGCGATCCTGCATTTGACTTACCTAGGTGGTACCGTCAGCAAGTCGTACACCAGTTTGCACACGAGCATCAGGCATGCTTTCTCTCCCCTCCAGGAGAGCGAATGGGGTACGCTCTTGTCCTTGGTACAGAACGTGTTTTGAATGAACATGTACCTTGGCCATTGTCGGCGGCTGGAGATAGCCCTCGGTTCAGCTGCTGGCCGCTTGAGTCCTCTGTCCGCATTCACGATGAGTACCTACAAACTAACATTGAAGTACCTAATAGTTTGTTGGAGAATGTCTTCTTTGATTTGCCTAACTGGTACGCTTTGGCCATCCGGAAGCATCTCGTCGTTCCGGAGATGTTCTCACTGTTTGATCTGGAGGGTGAGCTCAAAGACTTCTTCGCTACACCAGATGACTGGTGCGTGGAGGAAGCAGATCTTCTCGTCCTGGAGCTTTTCGCCGCAGATCCATCAGCTGCTGACGGGCCTATAGCAGCACTTCAACGTAACGCTGCTGCGCCTCGGGACTTCAAACGCCTCATTCCTGTTCCCGCGGTTGTTGTAGTCAACATCAATGGGCAGCCCGCCCGTGCTCTGTTAGATTCAGGATCGCTGTCTGACTTCATGTCTGCTAAGCTGGCGCATCAGCTGGGCATCAAAGTCTTCGAACTCGCAAAACCAATGCCGGTGCATCTGGCTGTTCAGGGTTCCCGCGCGAAGATCAACTTTGGGTGCCGGGCTGCACTTGAGTATCAGCGCATCAAGTCCGAGCGTTATTTCGACATTATCAACTTACTCAACTACGACCTCATCCTCGGGACTCCCTTCCTCTTCCAGCACAAGGTCTCCCTACAGTTCAATCCCACAGCTGTCATCGTGGGTAGCCCTCGTACTTTGCCTATTGAAGGGAAGCAAGTGCGCGTGCTGGAATCCCGCGCAGCAGACATCCGCGATGACTGTCTGGAGGCTGCGCGGCGTGAACTCCGTGAGTATGCCGCGCCTATCTGTCAGGAGGCTAGCGACTCACCACTCCCGCCTCTTCGGGACATCAATCATAGGATTCCGCTCAAAGACGAGCAGAAGATCTATCATTGGCGACCTTCAAAGTGCCCAGATGCACACCGTGCAAGCTGGGCTGAGAAGCGCGATGCATACCTCAAGTCGGGACGGTGGCGTATGTCCAGTGCGCGCAACACCTCCCCCATGCTCCTTCTCACCAAACCAGGCACCGGGGTCAAAGGCATCCCTCCTCGCCTGCGTGTGGTATGTGACTTGCGCGAGCGCAATGCTAATACTCACAAAGTTACTTCTCCTCTGCCAGACATGGAGGCGATCTTGCGTCGTGTTGCCCGCCATCCTTTCCGTTCGTTGATTGATGGGAAAGATGCGTACGAGCAGATCCGGGTTGAGCCAGCGCATGTTGAACGTACTGCCATGACTACTCCTGATGGAAACATGGTCAGCCTTGTCCTGCAGCAGGGGGATTGTAATGCGGTCGCTACTTACCAGACTTTGATGAACCACATTTTTGGTCCTTTCATTGGTGTCTTCATGGACGTTTATCTAGATGACATCGCGATCTACTCCAACACGCTCGAGGAACATAAACAGCACGTCAAGCAAGTGATTGATATTCTGAGCCGTGAACAGCTTTTCTTAAGTGCCACCAAATTGCACTTTCTGTGTGACGAAATGAAAATCCTCGGTCGCATTGTGGACCGTGACGGCATCCGTATGGATCCGGACAAGGTTGACACCGTCGCAGCTTGGAAGACTCCGACAAATAAGGAACTTCTGCGTGGTTTTCTTGGGTCTGTCGGTTATTTGGCCGATGACATTGCGACCATTCGCATCCCCATGGGAATTCTGACCTCTTTGACTGGCTCCGATGTGTCTTTTAAGTGGGACTTCACTCACCAGCGTGCTTTTGATGACATCAAAAGGCTGGTGCAATCGCACCGCGATCACCACCGAGTCCCGCTGGACTATTCTCCGTCGGCTCCACGTATCTGGCTGGTCACTGATGGATCCCATGGTGGAATTGCAGGCGTAGTTACTCAAGGCGAAGACTTTCGCCGGGGCAGGGTCGCTGCATTTTTCTCCGCAAAGCTCTCCTCGGCTCAGTCTAACTATCCCGTTCATGAGATTGAGATGCTTGCTGGCATTGAATCCATGCTCCGACACCGCGATATCTTGCTTGGGTGTTCATTTACCTGGGTGACTGATCATAAGGGACTCACTCATCTATTAAATCAGCGTAACCTCTCTGGCCGTCAGGCTCGTTGGATCGAAAAGATCTCTGAATTCAATTTCTCCGTTGAATACGTACCGGGCGTTGAGAATATTCTGGCAGACGCGCTCTCCCGCATGTATTCTAACGACCAGCCGGGCACCGTACGTGCACCCTCCGAGTACGTGCAGTACGATGAAACAGATCCTACTGCGTCCAAACTAAGTTCCTGCGCAATCTCGGCTCCTGTCCTTGTGGACCTTGAGGGCCGCGCTGTTTGTGAGCTCGCGGCGCTGCACCCATCTGCACCTCGCGCTGCCACGCGCACTACTGAGCCGCCTGCGGAATCGGGTCGTCCTGAGCTGGCGCGCGAGTTCGCAAAACGCATCAAACGTGTCATTCTGCACGTCCCGGGTGCAGAACGACAGGAGGGCGTGAGGCCAACAGGCCCTGGTCCTTCCCCAGCTTCCGTCGCGCCAACTTCTGTTGCGCAAGAGGCAGTCCACCCAGTCAAACCTAATACAGCACCTGAGTCCCCAGATGCTTCTGCAAACGTCTTGCATCATCTCACCGGCGCGCAGGACGAAGCCCATGTAGAAGTTGCAATCCGAGGACGATATGCCGAGGACCCCTTCTTCCGAACCGTTCAGGAGAATCCGCGTCAGCACAAGAACTTCCTTATCAAAGATAAACTTGTTTACCTTCGAGACCGCGGCCGGGAACTGCTATGTATTCCCCAAGTCTTGATACACGGTCGAAGCGCGCGTGAGATCGTGATCTCGCATGCTCACTCGCTGCTGGCTCATCTGGGGGCAATGAAGACTGTCAGCCTTCTCCGGGACCACGTCTGGTGGAAGAGCCTTACCGCAGACGTACAGAAGTTCTGTGATACCTGCATGACGTGTAAGCGAAGCAAACCGGTAAATCAGAAACCGTACGGGCTCCTCAACCCCTTGCCAGCCCCAAGCTCACCTTGGGAGTCGATCGGCATTGACTTTGTCGGGCCTCTGCCCGAGTCGCATGATCGAGACGCTTCCTATGATTCGATAACTACAATCATTGATTTGTTAACAGGAATGGTTCATTTAGTACCAAGTCGCACAACGTACCGCTCAAAGGATGTAGCTGAGCTGGTGTTCGCTGAAGTTTACAAGCATCACGGCTTGCCTAAAGCTATTATTAGTGACCGTGATGTTCTGTTCACTAGCACGTTTTGGACGCACCTGCACAAGCTCATCGGCGTTGAGCTTCGGATGTCAAGTGCTTATCACCCGGAGTCGGATGGATCCACCGAACGTGCAAACCGCACTGTATCGCAGATGCTGCGGCAGTGCGTAGACACCTCACAGCGGGACTGGGTGTCTAAGCTTCCGGCCATTGAATTCGCGATCAACTTGGCGCGCTCCGAGTCCACAGGGTACGCACCATTTTTCCTCAACACAGGCCGCATGCCACGGCCGCTGATCTGGAACCAACCCGCTTCAGATGAGTATCCGGGGGTGCGTGTATATGCCCAGAAGGTCAAGGCCGCAGTAATGGCCGCACATGACAGTCTGATCGCTGCGCGCGTCAAGCAGACCCGCGACGCCAACCGGAAGCGTCGGGCTGCCCCGTTTGCTGAGGATGACCTTGTCTACGTATCCACAAAGAACATGGCACTGCCCAAGGGGTTAGCTCGCAAACTCGCCCCGAAGTTTATTGGACCTTACCGCATCATACGGGACTTCGGCAACAACTCGTTCCGGCTCGAACTTCCCGCTAGCCTGAGGCGTCGGGGCGTTCACGACGTGTTCCATGCCTCACTGTTGCGCGTCCACGAGCCCAACGATGACCGCTTGTTTCCGGGCCGCCTAGATTCGCAGGTGTTTGAGCTGGAGGATAAGGAAAATGAGTGGGCAATCGAGCGGATTGTGTCTCACCGAGGCTCGGGTGAGCAAGCCGTGTTTGAGGCCGCTTGGAAATCCGGGGATCGTACCTGGATCCCGTTCAGATCGGTGGCGCACCTAGATGTGCTAAAAGCCTACCTTGAAGCTTCGGGAGCGTCGGATGTTTCGCAGCTCCCTGAAGGTGTAGGTCAGCCCCCGGATGACCCCCAGATCTTTGTGGGAGGAGTGGACGTCTTCATGCATGGGTTGTTTGAGGCCCTAGGCATAAAAAGTCAGCACTCTGATCATCCTCCCTTATCTACTTTCAACCCACCGCCTTCTCATCTCCCATCTTCCCCTCGACGCCCTCGCCGCACTCGCCATTGCCATGACCATCGCCCATCCAAACCTCACCATCCTCGCCAATGGCGAGGCCGTGTTTCGCAATCCCACAACCAACCACGCTCTGCTGTTCCTCCCTGCCCAGCTCGAAGTCTTCCTAGGCCTGGACGACGACCTGCGTCGCGGCCGCTTCAATCCTTCCATTCATCCGATCCCTGCGGGGTACGAAGACTTTCAGCGTCTGTGGGCAATGGACACGACGAGCCGGTTCGAGCTCGCCAGGCTCGACTTCGTCAAGGGCGACGGGGCTCACCTCAAGAAGTCCATCCCTCACAACATGCTCGTGCCCTTCGGGGTTCCGTCCCGTACTACCTCGAGCCAGCACTCCGCCGAGGACGACGGCCTCATTCGCCGCCTCCTCATGCGCACCGCTCAACAGAGCCTTCAGGCCTCCGACAAGGCAACCAAGGCCTTCGAGGAGCGAGAAGCTCGCCGCGGCCGCCATGCCGCCAACCAGATGCGCTCTCACGCGCTGACCGGTGGGGTCATACCGGCTGCCACGTCGAACACGACCCGTACTTCCCGTCGCAAGCGTCCGCGGCGCTCCCCCTCTATCATCCTAATGGACGACGCCCTCGACGCCGTCCTGACTCCTCTACTCGCCGGGGAGAGCCTGGTCGATACCACACTTGTCAGCAATGCGGAGGGCGCGGCAGAGGAAATGACGACCGGCCTTGGCCTACAGGACGAGGGGGTTGTCATGACGAACGGATCCCTCGGCCTCCTCGGGGACGCCGACGCGGTTGACGTGGAGGATATGGGGCTAGATGGCGTTGGCCCGCTCTTCGGTGACGAAGACATCGAAGTCGAGTGAGCCTCGGTAGAATGGTCATCGTGGTACGATGCCCGGAGGGCGTATGTAGCGGTTAGGTCTTCCCGGCTCTCCCCACTCCTTCCTTTTTCGTACTCCTTCCTCTTTTGGACTCATCCCTTCGTTTCGTTTCGTCTCTCTCTTCCTTGCTTGTTCCACACTCTCTTCGCTACTTGAATGCTTAGTCTGAGACCTTGCTGAATAGCTTATATACCTGGTCTCGACGTGTACTTTCCCCAGTTCTCGTTGAATCGACAGACTTGTAACCTGTCCTCTGCGAGACTCTCTCCCGTGTCACGACCCCGCTCCCCTCTCGAGTCGCGATCGTGACAGTCAGCATGCCCCTGTCCACGCGGTCGACAACGACACTGTACCTTTCCGTATGTTCTTGGTGCAACGAGTTTTAAGGGCTCTAGGGTGTTGTCGTGGTAGGAGCCAGAGGTTCCGATGTAGTCGCACTCCGGCATGGAACGTGCAAAGTCGACGCTGGGGTCAAGTCATCGCCTAGTGGGTCCACTGGCCTTGAAAGCAGCACAAGTTAGAGTCAGCTACATGCGAGAAGTAATAAGAGCTTTGGAACATGTACTGGAGGGAGTGTGTGTTGTGAGACTGGCCTGATTGCCCGCGGATCTTCGCAATGAGTTCCCTAGCGCTATCGTACAGGTCAGACGGGGTCCGCACGGCTCCGGGAACCCATATGGCGTAGTCATCATCAAAGAGCACACTCTGCTTCAGAGCTTCGAAGAAAGCCTCTAGGCTGGTGCAGAACCTCGGTGCGAGGAGTGGCAAGAACGAGTCGGGCTTGCGAGAAAGAGCGTCGACGATGCCAGCAATCGGTCTGATGATGTCCGTCCGCACATCTGCGATATCAACGAGGTCATCAAGACCAGCACGGGCCAGGCTGTCCAGAGCTGTGATCAAGTCGGAGAGCGCGTCCTTTAGGGCTTCATCCAAGGGTTCCTCGAGATTGCTGGGATCCCAAAGTGGGCGCGTGGCGGTGGCATTTAGGAGGACCGCGTGAGCACGCAAGTAGGCCCCAATACGTTCAAAGGGTTTATCGGGGGAGTAGCCGCTTGCTCGTAGAAGGTGAAATGCAGAGGTAGCATCTGATCCCATAAATGAATCAGTAAGACTCAAATACCCTCGAGGACATTCGTGACGGCGTCACGTAACGACTGGACTCGGACTCATCAACTCACAGAACTCGATACAGGAGATGCGTTTATATTTGTAGGACTCTGGGATTACTTCAATGTCCAAGATTGTCGACGTCAAATCAAGGCGGTTCGACTGGAGTCGCTCCTGGCAAGGCGGACTGAGGAGGGAAGATGGTTCGAGGTGACCATCAGAATGTCCTTTATCTTCACGCGCATGCAGCGCTGCATGGGTATCGAGGAGCCAAGCGACTTGCTCCCCCCAGCGCGGAAGTGCTTCATGTACGTCTTGAGGTATGTGGTACCGCAGTAAGTCTAGACACTCGCAAAACCCTGCGACGATCGTGTCTTTCTGGAGAGACGCCGAGTTTGCAAAAAAGCGCTCAGCGATCGATGGTTCTCCCATGGAGTATAGAAGAATAATGCAGTAGAAGATCGCCCCGTACAGATAGTCGTTGTTGAGCTTGAAATGGTCTTGACACTTGCCAAAGTGAAAGGTGTCCATCTCCACCAAACGGCCAAACCAACTGAAAACGACCTGAGCGTCCCAATCCACGAGGCGGATTGTGGCGGACACGACGATGTCGCTGTCCAAGGTCGCACCATATACCGTGTTGCACATGTCTGCCTCCAGCTCGCGTGACGAACTATATACGGTAATGTGCTCGCGTGCAGCCCATGGTTGCCAGTAGAAAGCTGTATGATTGTGGTCGTCTGAGCTCCTCTCAGGCGCTTCCTGTTTTGTTAACGTGTCAGTGAGGGAGTACTCGAGTCGCCTGTGCCACCGACCTTATTCAGTAACCTAAACAGACACGCCTTCGTCGCCAGAAGCTTCTGGCGTATGATACAGGCCACGCGGGACAGAAGAGCATAGAGCGCCAGCGATTGAGGGGATAGATATGCGCAGTGTGCCGTCAGCATGGGGCCTATAGAAGTTGCGACGATGAACAAAGCAATGCCTAAGACGAACAGAGAGGCAATTCCGGCGACGGTTCGGTGGAGCATCCACAAGAGTACAAGAAGTCCGGCCAGGAAGAGAGCCAGAGCGCCTTGAAGCAGTACCGGGATGGCGTTGACGATAGATTCAACATGGCAACGTTCTAGGTTGTTCAGACGATGCTGGCGCAATCTGGCAACGTGTTCCGAATCTCCAGAGAGTCCACTCTGGAACTCGTTCAGCCATTGCTTGACGAAAATACCGACAGAAGCCGAGGACAGACTGAGGATAAGACTCGAGAACCAGAGCGTGTTGAGCCATACTGCCCACTGAGGGACGACCGCAGAGGCTGTAGAACGAACGTCATGCGAATTAAAAGCCGGGCGTGTGGAGTTGATGAACGGTGGGATATACGAGAGGCTGCTGAGCTGGAGGGAAATATGCTGGAGAATGTCGGACGATGTATCCGGTAAGGACGGTTGGAGGAGCTGGTAAGACTCGACATTGAACGCAGTGAGAATGGCGGAGAACAGCCCAGCCTAATTCTGCTCAGCTTTCGTGTGAATATGCACGTCTCTGGACATAGTACTCACGTACACAAGATACGTATCAATCTCCTTCACCCAACGCTCGACAAGCGCCTCACTATATTCCTTTGCTTTGGTGGCTATTTGCGAAAAGGCCTTACTCTTCTCGTCGGCTGTGAACAGCTCAGAGCTTGACAGGTGCAGATTCTGACTCTGGTTATTGGGCGCATTACGGACACCTATGATCAGGACGTACCCAGAGCAGTTCTCCAGAATCCATCTTGTTGAGGAAGGCCTTCCCAATGTCAGCATGAAGCTGCTGCTGGGAGCTGCGACTTCGGTCGGCCTGTTCACCCTGTATGGAATGCGGCAGAGAAAATGTAAGCATCACAGAATATGAGCCTGTATGGCAAACATCATGTGTACCCTCACTTCGGACATTAGTCATGAATCGATGGTTGGATGCGTTAGTGAGGCTCGATAACTGGAAGTTGAGAGGAGTTCGACGCGTCGCAGGGATGTAGTAGCGACCAATGCGGTGACGGACTCGGATAGCGGTTTCCTACGGGATGAGGCTCAGGCGCCCACTGCCGGCAAAGCAAAGGTAAGCGCGCGCGCACCGCTTCCTACTTGCATGCATCGTCACAAATGTGTTCCCCCGCAAGCTCTCGCTACGTCGGACGAGAAAAATTGGACACAGTGCATCACGTAGACAACCTGATCTCAATTTATCAACATATAGTCATGACCATAGAGTTAGCAGGACGCAGCGTCTGGCGCCCAGCTCGGAGAGAGTCTGTACCATTCTTGGAACCACTACCTACGCGCTGTGCGCGTACACATCGTCTAAGAAACTTTCTGTCTCTTTCTTCACGGGCATAGCATGAAGCAAAATGGGTTATATTTTCGATCACAGGCATGCATTCAAGTCCTTTGGAGGTGGTATCGCCCAGTCTATCGCGGACTGCGGCTCGAAGTTCCGTCCTTCCTGCCTTCCTGTCCTACCTCACATTTAGCACCTAATCAGGTCTTTTACGCCTGGAGCTCGACGTAGTTCGCTGAAATGCACTCGTTAGCCCATCTGCACACGCATAGCACAGCGTTCGACAAGACGATACGCACCAGGGAAGAGCCCGACGTTCCCATGTGGGTCCGTGCCTTGCCACCAGTCCTCAGAGGCCGCTTCGATGTGCGTGATCCGGTCGCCCTCCTTGAACGAAATCTCGTTGTCCTCGCCGGCGTCGTAACTGTAAGCAGACATCGTGCGTCAACATCTGAGTGACACAGATGAATAGCGAGGGAGTACGTACTCGTAGAGTGCAATCGCCCACGAGCCGAGGTCTTCCTCAGCCGCAGGCTCGGGCTCGTGGTGGGCAGCAGCAGGTGCAGGAGGCGCGGGCGGCTACGAACAGGGCATGTGTTAACACAGGACATTTGCAGTAATAGGCACAGAATCACATACCGCAGGCGGCGGCGGAGGGGGCGAAGGCGGAGGAGGCGTAGCAGGCGCGGCTGCCTCCTGCTCGACGATCTCGACGTAGTTCGCTGAAAGAATGTACAGCATAAGCAACTAGTGTAATATTCAGCACAGTCAACGCGAGCGTACGCACCTGGGAAGAGGCCCTGTTTCGTTCCGCCAGCACCGACGCCAGACCACCAGCCCTCGTCGAGTTGCTCGATTTGCTCGATGAGCTCACCCTCGATGAGATCCATTTCGTTGTCCTCTTGCGCCTAT
The DNA here is from genome assembly GCA_022376465.1 of Cubamyces lactineus. Taxonomy (NCBI): domain Eukaryota; kingdom Fungi; phylum Basidiomycota; class Agaricomycetes; order Polyporales; family Polyporaceae; genus Cubamyces; species Cubamyces lactineus. The sequence goes on along the minus strand of JACDTU010000009.1, from coordinate 1,387,568 downwards.
GATGATATAATTAGGCTCTCCCGATGGACCGTCCTGCAACAGGTAACACGTACCTCGTAGGAGTACTGCACGATCGCACACAGACCTTGCCCGTGAGCATGTGCGGCAGCGGGCGCGTGAGCCGGTTCAGGCTCGGGTTCCGGCTCGGGTTCCGGAGCGACAGCTGCAGCAACGACAGGCGCAACAGGTGCCGGGGGCGGGGGCGGGGGCGGCGGGGGCTGACAAATTTCTGTTAGATACTGCAAGAACGCTCAATACGAGAAAGGAGGACTCACAGGAGGTGGCGGAGGAGCCGCTTCGTCCTCCGGCTCAGACTGGTACGCAGGCTGTGCGACAGGCGGCGGCGGAGGTGGCGGCGGAGGCGGAGGGGGCGGCGCAGCTTCCTCCACGACCGGGGACGCCGCACGGATTGGACGCGAAGCAGAGGGGACCGCAGGTGGCGCCGGCGGCGGAGGCGGCTGTGAAACGCGCACGGGTCAGCAGTGGATCCTCCCACAACATACTGGATTTACGCTTACAGGCGCGTATTCCTCTTCCTCTGGCTCCGCTGGGGGCGGACTGGGTGCGCGCGGCGGGGGAGGCGGTACTCCGCCGCGGAAGGCAGGCGCGGGTGGTGGCGGCGCAGCAGCCTGAGACGCGAGCGCGCTCTTCGCGCGGGCCTCCTCTTCCTCTTGCTGCTTCTTCGCGAGCGCCTGTCTTTCGCTCCAAGTCAACTTCTTCGCGCCTATAAGCGATAAGAAAAGTATAGAGTCAGACGTGCGTTCTACCCAGAAGGGCAAGATACACGTACCGCCGGATGGCTGCGGCTTAGGCGCGTTGGACTCCGTTTGCGCTTTGGCCTCCATAGCAGCGAAGGGGTTCACGAGCTTCTTGGGCTGCAGTTTGATAGGGGTGTAGGCGGTGCCTACCGGACCTATCTTGTCATCTTCCGCAGGCTTCGTTGGGGTCGTAGAAGACGCAACGGGGGTGGGGGTGGTAGGAGTGAACCGTGCGGCGGGCTACGCAACCACTGATTAGCCAGCACATCCATGCAGTGGGTCAGTGGCACTCACCGAAGCGGCGGGTTTGGGGACACTGGACACAACGGGAGGACGGCTCGCAGCAGGAGGTGGTGGGGGTGGCGCGAAGCTATCTGACTCGTCTGCCCAGGCGTCGGCCGGGGCCTTGTTCATAACGGGAGCCCTGCCGAGTCCAGGCGCAGGGGACGGCGCGAGAGGCACAGACCGAGCGGCGATCGGCTTCGTTGCAGCAGGCGCAGGGGGAGGGGCAGCAGGAGTAGTACCCTGACCTCCCCTGCGAAGCGCAGCCATATCGACTTTGCCGACGGGAGTGTAACTGGTACCGACAGGTGCGATGGGCTCGAATTTGCGAGGTGCCTCCTTCTGAGCAGAGTAGTGCGCGCCCGAGGCGGCTTCAACGCGAGACATAATGAGCTCAGGGCTGACATCGGCCTATAGGAAGAGTGTTAGGCGAGCACGGACGCTACAAGGAGCGGGACATACCTCGTTGCGGGCATTGATGACGACGTGAGTGCCGCGGAGGAAGTTGGCAACGGCGCTGGAGTGGGTGTGGAAGAGACCCTTGCGCGCGACGGGGACGCCGTCACCACACCAGTTGATCTGCACGAACTTGGGCAGACCAGTCTGCAGCAGAGTTAGCACAGTGCCACAATCTGTCGTTGACTGGACTCACGTTAGGATCCTTCACGCGCGCGAACGCGTACTGCATCCTACGCGTAGATCAGTATACGAGTGGCTTTGCGACGCGTATTGTCCTATACGCACCGTCCATCGGAGAACTCCTCCTGAAGCTCCTCGAGGCCCCCGTCACCCGTAGCCTGAACCTTGAGATCGTTGGTACCCTTGTCATAGGTGAAGATGGCCCAGTCGATGCCGCGTGCGTTAACGACGTCCTGATACGCCTGGCTGAGGTCCCTGCTCGAGAGATTGACCTGCAGAGACATCGCAGGCAACTGTTTTTCAGTAATAGTCTAGCAGTAGGTTCTAGTCGACGCAAGAGTGGGATAGCAATTGGAAGCGATGAGAGGGCTGCGGAGAGATGTATGTTCGGCCGGAGACGAGCAAGGCGCTGATGATGTCGTACGGGCGCTTATGCGCTTGGCCATGGCCACTTCCCCGCCTCAGCCACTTTCTCCCTTTCATCTCCCATCTCGTTTCTTCTCATCATCTTTGATATCTACAACATAGACCATAATGCCCGAAGTCACGGAAGCTAAACCTAGAGGTATGTATTTGATTACAGACAATTCACTAGACGTTTTCCTGACTCCTACCATCGCCCTCAGAGATCAGCGCTGCTCTTGACTTCTTCGCCGGAACAGTCGCTGGTGAGCAGCATCTTATCTATCTGCATATATACGCTCGGATGCGACGAAATGGATAGGCATGGCTGCTATGGTGGTTGGATACCCTTTTGACACCGGTATGTAGCCACCTCGGCTGTTGGATGAATTCCCGCTGATTTCACCCGCAGTTAAGGTGCGGTTCCAGAACCCGCAGATAGCCTCCAGGTACCGTTCCACCTTGCACGCCTTCTTTACTATTATACGCGAAGAACGAATACGTGGGCTCTACCGCGGCATCGCAGCACCACTGGTACGTATCCCAGCCACAGCTCACACTCAGAGCACCCGCGGTGACTCTCTCTTTCAGGCTGGCGCACCACCCTTGAACGGCCTTGTCTTCTCAACGTACCGATCATTAATGCGAACACAACTAGACGATGAGAACGCTACCCCTACACTCACCCAAATTCACCTTGCAGGTGCCGGAAGCGGCGTGTTATCTTCGTATGTCCCTCGTGTACCAATCTTACACGTCGCACACCGATGTTCACCCCTACTGTCTATGCGTGCAGATTAATTACTACTCCCGCAGAGCTCATCAAGATTCACCAACAGTCCCTCATTCGCTCCGCTGGCTCTGCCATCCCCCTCCGTGACCGCGACGTCATTCTCCACATCTGGCGACATCATGGCATTCGCGGATTCTACCGCGGTATCACCGCGACTGCGCTGCGCGACGTAGGGTACGGCGCATACTTCGCTGCGTACGAAGCCACGCTGCGGTATTGGCCGCGATCGTCTCGCGACGGCGACCATGCAAGCCGCGAGGCAGGCTCTGACTCGGCGCTTGCGAGCCATTCGCTCCCTGCCCTCCTCACTGCGGGTGGGATGGCAGGCATTGCTGGTTGGGTTGTCACCTTCCCGTTTGACGTTGTGAAAACACGCATTCAGAGCACGGCGGCGGCGGCGCCGAACAACCCGTATAGGACAACGTGGTCGACGATCGTCGCGTCGTACCGCGCAGAGGGAGCGGGAGTTTTCTTCAGAGGGCTGGCACCAACATTGATCAGGTACGCTACCAGAGCATACCACATTCAGCGGTGCTAGTCCACGACGCTGACTGACTGCACAAAACCAGAGCTATACCCGTGAACATGGTAACTTTTACGACGTTCGAAGCAGTCGTCCATATATTCTCGTAATCGCAAGTGTACAGTACGTCCATCATCACAGTATCCAATCAGATATCCCTGGCACCCTTGATGTACCTTCGTCTGTCTTTGACGAATTGGTTAAGTTCACAACCATGGTGACCGTCGTCAAAGGTGGCTTTGGAGTTCGCACTGAGCTCAAGTGCGGACATGGCTCACCGCACTCTCTTGGTAGGTTGCTCCTGCTATGACGTTTTCATGTGCGCGACGCGGGTCTTCGTCGAACAGTTGGGGTTGACTGTCTGCTGCGTCGACTGCGCGAGCCTCAGATCGCAGGTAGCTGCATGCTCCACCAAGAAGACGTCTCCATCATTTGCGAGCTTCGCCAGTCACAGAGAGACATCATGTCAGGAGCTCACTCCGCCACGATACGTCGCGCTCTGACTGACGATCGTGTTCAACCTTCCTACAAACCAGTACACATCCCACTGGCACGCCCCCTGTACTGAACTCACCAAACCAACACTATCCCATTTGGGCCTGTTACACCACATTGGTGGCCCCACCATAATCCGGTGAGTACTCGGTGGCTTATGTCAACATTGTTAAGCAGTGTGTACCACTGTATAGCCTGAGAATATTAGAATCTAGCCAACTCGGGAATTGGCGCCCATAGGCGCCCACATCAACACGCAGCCGTACACAATAGGACATCAATGCATCACGGTTGGGTGCGTCCGATATGTCGGGGGTATGTAACAAGCCAGTGCGCCGAATCCACTCGAACTGCAGGGCACGCTGAGGGTGCTCTGGCAGTATACGTGCAATCTTGTATGGTACCAACAGGACAATCGAGCGAACAAGCCAAATATGTCACCAATGGGCAATCGAGCACCGTACCGCTACAATGGACTACTGGCAGGCGACGCATATCGACTATGTTGACGATACATATCGCATATCCGGGACGCAGTACCATCTCTACCCTAGAGTCCGTGCGCTGTGCTGAGCCGCGACTCACGAGGTGCGTAGCCTCTTGGAAGCTGCTTGCAGTTGTGACAGCGCCGTCGACGGTGCTATGGCCCAGAGAGCTAAACTGTGGAGCATCGCTCGGTAACCGTGTCCTGAAACGACAAACGCTATGGGGCATCTGTGGGGTTCTCGTAACGGGGTCGCACTACAGTCGTATTTGGTATTGACAGTCGATCTTGAGGCCGCTAGTGCTTGCAATTGGCTCCTCACAGCGCGAGGGTCGCATGCATGCCACCGCAGTTCATGGCCAGTGCTGTTGAGCTCAATCTCAGCGGGGAAGTGCCGTACTACTGACTACGAAGCTCAGCTCGCCAGAGGTATAAAATCCCCTCCAGCTCTTCCCGAGTACTCAGTCAGTTCGACTACCTAACTCAGCCTCGCCCAGCTCTCTTCGCCGCTCTCCACTCATCTACCGCTCTCTCAAGTAGCCACCATGCGCTTCTCCACCATCGTCGCTCTCGTCGCTTCTGTCGGCCTCGTCGCCGCCACACCCTCATCGCTCGTCGCCCGCTCCGGCGACGGCAGCGTCGAGATCGCTAAGCGTTCCGGGTGTGGCTCGACGGGCCCGCTCGGCACTGGCCACTTCAAGTGGTGGATCACCACGTCTTGCACTCCTGGCACCCAGATGTACGCGTTGAACTCACATCTATGCCTCGTCGTTTCGAAAGCTGATCGACGCGGTGACTCGTAGGACGTGCCAGGCAACGGATGCGAGTGGTTGTGTCCCTGGCGATGCAAGCCACATTGGCTCTATGGAGGTCGACGTGAGCCCTTCCCCTCTACCATCTTATGTGCGAGTCCTGACATCAACTTGCGACCTTCGCAGGATCCCAATGACACCTTCAACGTCGCGAAGGCCGATAACACGAACACGCTGCCCTTTACGTGCCCTCAGGGCGGGCAAATCCGTTGCGAGGCAAACTTTAACGACAACGACGATGGCCCGGGCTACAGCCTCCGTGGTATGACATGTCTCGCTTTTGACCGAGTCGCCTTCTTACTGAAGAACGTAACTGCAGTCTTCTGAGTGGCGACGCGTTTAGTCTGACTTAATCCGATGGCCTGCATTCGTGAAGCGCAGCGACGTAGTATGAACCAGCTATGGAATAATGGGCGCACTTGGAATTTCTGCTGGTTATCATATGCTTTCTCGGAGGGTTTGTTAGCTATCAATGTCTGGACTATGAACTCGTAAACTATCCGCGAATAGTCGCCAAACCGCTGGAGTTCAACACTCGCCACGCGATCCATGTAAGCCAAGAGGAACGGAGTCGCGGCCTCGTGGGATGCACGGATAGGCGGAGAAGGTCGTCTCTGGCTGAGAGAACATAGTTGACTCGGAGCTTGCAGCGCACACGCGATCATGTGATCGCGTAGAGGCGCGTCGCAGACACCACGCGTGCGGCGGTGGCGGTCTCATGAAGAGCTGCGATCTTCTATCGAGCGGATCAGTACATTCTTGAAGACCAAACGTGCATGTGAGGACCCCCACAGACGCAGGCCCGCTTTTACACCTTCATAGCCGGGTGTTCCCTGCAACACGTCCGGCCTCGAACCCTCGAGCGGACAGGCGAGCGGTTATCCCGGAAGTTTTACAAGACACTAACGACACCCCGCCCATCCCTCACAGGATCCGCGGCGCGGCCATCTGCAGAAGTGAATCATAATGTACTGCGTAGACTCACAAAAGGAACTGTACCACCCCGAGAAGGGCTACGAGCGCTGGCTAGCCACAGATGCTTCCCCGGGGGCTGGTGCCCCATCACGCTCTCGAGATCACTCCGAGCTTCTGCACAGGGGCGCGTATTTGTGCACAGCTCCGTCGAATGCCCAGGCCCCCAACGTGCTACTCGAGATCGAACGTTTGCATCCCCAACTGTCAAGGGCTAGTTGTCGGGTCCTGCAGCGCCAGGATCGGAGAATGCTCGCGATCCCGACGGAAGCCGAGGCGCCCCTGCCCGCCTGACGAAGTGCGCGAGGCGGACTACAAGCGGCGGCACGCCTAGGATGTCACAAGTATTTGCGTCTCAGAGAGCTTGGCGATCCATTCCCTCTCAGTAGTCCGATGTTATTGTACTGGTCGGAGCGCGTGAGCTGCGTCTACGCTGCACTATGCGAGATTACAAGGTTAAGGATCCTAAACGACTGTTCGCGATGACCAGCAGCAAGCCCCTTGTAGCTAGGAGGCATACCCGCTGCAGGGCCACTGGGCTACTAGTCTACTCAGGGATGTGTCGCATCGTAGATACCAGAATTTCTCTTACCGAATAGGGGGTCTGCCTGAAGCCTTGTAGCCTTGTGTGCCCCATACGAATCAATCGAGCTTGGATGTCACTTGGATATGCGCTCGCTTGTGGACTTGGGGTTCAATGGCGCACAAGCCGATGTAGTCTGACTCGTATTGCGCGCGATGCGCCGCTGTCGGCCGTAAGCGTAAGGTTCGATGCCAAAGAGGAGATCACGTATACGGAGGGTGAAGCGGTCACCTGTCAGACAGCCTTCTGCGCGACAGAGTCTGAAAAGTAGTAAAGCGCGTTGTGAGCAGTATAAAAGGCATGGGGCTCCGACCTCCAACATCAGGACACTTGCAATCCTACTTCAGTTCACATCGACATCCGCCATGCGTTTCTCCACCGTCATCGCCCTCGCTGCCTCCATCGGCCTTGTTGCTGCCAACCCCACTCCCGAGACTAGCAAGGCCATCACGGCTTTTGCTGGCCCGAGCGGTGAGGTCTCCCTCACCACCCAGTCCGGCTGCGGCTCTGTAGGACCCCTCGGTTCTGGCCACTACATCTGGTGGATTGTCGTCGGCTGCAACCCCGGTGCTCAATTGTAGGTGTAATCGCACACGATGGGTGGTTCTCGAGCAGGCTCACTTATACATGGAATGTAGGAACTGCCAGGCCACCGATGCCACCGGATGCCTGCCCGGCAACGCGAAGCACATTGGCTCCATGGAAGTCGATGTAAGCATTGGGATCGATTTTACATCGAGGTTGCGGTATCCGAGTTGACACCGCTCTTCACAGGACCCGAACGACACGTACCAGATCGCCTCGAAGAGGAACACGAACACAGTCCAGTTCGTGTGTCCCTCCGGCGGCCAGATCCGCTGTCAGGCCAACTTCAACGATAACAATGACGGCCCGAACTACAGCCTCCGCGGTCAGTATTAGTCTTCTTGAGGGGATATGACAGATCACTCACAATTCCCGACAGTGTTCTAAGTGCTTGGAGATATCACACTCGGCTTGCTAGTATTCTTGTAGTGTAACGGAGTAGTGCTCAGTTGGAATGTTCGTCGAGTTGTACAAGTAGGCCTGTTTGAACGGTTCAAAATACAATCACTTGTGCACAAAAACTGTGCCCCAAGAAAAACAAATGTCCCGTCAGAGATGCCATGTCTATCATGCGTTAAAAATACTCACACTCTCGCCCGAATCGAATGTAGACACCTTTGCCGTAGGCCAGCCCTGTGCCTTGACGGCCTTCGGTGTAACGCGCTAACAATAGCCCGTGTTAGGAAGCGGTTATGAAGCCCGTTCGGGCTGTAACCAGCCATCAGGGATGTCAGAATGTCTCCGACCACGAGCGCGGCGATCTAGCGGAACCCCATTGGAAAGGAGGCGGCTAGTAAGACGAGAATCCATCATATGATGGTGCCGCGTCACGGAAGGCTTGTGTGCCAAGCGGTTCAAGGTTGCAGGTCACCGCCTCCTTGTGATACATCATGCGCGTACGCTTCATACAATGCGCACGGCAAGCCGATGTCCATACCTTCACCGGAGCGCGCAAGTTCTGCATGCGCGGCTACTGGCGACCGACATTATCGCTTGACAGTATACCTATCGACATCGTATAGACGTGCTTGGTCTACTGAGTCGAATCCACAATAGTCCACGAAGACGGTGAGCATAGACTACTACGCACCTCGCAGTACTAGTAGAGCCAACATGCAGTCAGCGACAGGCGCAGGTCGCCATGGTGGAAGCATCACGATCGCAAGCGCCGGCGCTCCGAGTGGTAGGACATGACTCGTATGCGGTACTTCCTACGCTACCGACGGCCTCGTTCCCGGAGAGGGGAGTAGGAATGCGTTGATACTCCGCCAGCGGACGAGACGGGCATCCCAACCACAACGGCCACGATTCGAAGCGCCTTGAATAGTATAAAAGGTGGTGCATCTGCACCTTTCAACGTCAGGACACTCACAATCCTACTCCATCTCTCAGCCACACTCACAATGCGCTTCTCTACTGTCCTCGCTCTCGCCGCCTCTATCGGCCTTGTCGCTGCGACCCCCACGCCAGAGACTAGCAAGGCCGTCACGGCCTTCGCTGGTCCGACGGGGGAGGCCGCCCTCAGCACCGAGTCCGGCTGTGGCTCCGTCGGCCCGCTTGGCAGTGGCCACTACGTCTGGTATATTGTCGTCGGCTGCACGCCTGGCGCTGAGATGTGAGCGCGTTTCTGCGATACGTTCATAATAGCAGTTTACTGAGCGAATGCGTGATAGGACTTGCCAGGCTACTGACAGCACTGGCTGCTTACCCGGAAACGCGAAGCACATTGGCTCCATGGAGGTTGATGTGAGTCCTTCGAAAGATATGGTTTCGAGATTAGTAGACCTAACTTAAAACTCGTCCTTCCAGGATCCGAATGACACGTACCAGATCGCCTCGAAGAAGAACACGAACACGGTTCAGTTCGTTTGCCCCTCCGGCGGCCAAATCCGCTGCCAGGCCAACTTCAACGACAGCGATGACGGCCCGGGCTACAGCCTGCGAGGTGAGTATCGTCCCAGGTGATCGTCACGAGATGAATAGCTCACTCACGCGATATGACAGTCTTCTAAATCCAGAATGTCATCGATACGGTTGCACGAGTTGGAAGTATCTGTATATACAGCTGGATAACATTCGCAAGAGTCAATAGCTGGAGCAGCGCCGGTTTGATGTAGTCAGATACCTTCATCTATTTCGTATGCCTAAATCTAGGCCACCGCTGCCAGATATTCGGCCTGCGTGGTTGGTTCGCTGTTTGTCACATTGTTAGGCTCAAGAAAATTACTTGGGGCAGCGCGACATGGGTGCACAGCCCGAACCTTCTATGAAACGTGAGGTTACAAAGCGACCATCAAGCTCGATTTTACGCACGTTATTACACGCTACAACTCCGATTCCGAGGTCACAGAGTTCGCGAGCATACGCAATCGCCATGCATACACCAAACCCTTTCGGCGTTGGTGCCCCCGGGACACCATGTGCCCCCATGGCTAGGCGTAGGCGTGGCTTGATACATACGGGAGTCGACTGGGGTGTGCGGTGATAGTAAGTTCGGAAGATGAGATAGGCTTCAGGCGCGACGATATGCTTACCTATAATCCCATAGCCTCTTCAAGGTAAACCTCGTGGCGCTTTGACGCAAAGCTGTTGGCTAAGCAGATCGTACCTGCGCAATGTTGATATTTGTATAACTCGCGTCTGCAGAGCAAAACAGCCCTTCAGAATTGATGTGCGGTCAGCCGCCTTAGTATCCACTTACAACCCAACAGTATACGACAACTTCGTCGTCACAAGGCAGCCATGGTGCGGTTGGTACAAAGCAAGCAGAGGCGGAAGACTCGTAGCTTTGTACATCGATAGCGGAATGATGCTACGACAAAGGCCGTTTGAGACCGGCACGCCTGGAACTGACTGTGGTGGACAGGCGGCGGTGTTCTTGAGTTATGTCACGGAGCTCGTAGCTGTCTCCTGGGATTGCACGTTCGTGGTTTCGCAAGCTGAGACAGTCAAATGTCTATATGGAAACGTTGGATGCAGACACCGTCGAAGGAGCGGGGAAACGTACAGCCACGATCTACCTCACAGTATCCAATAGAAGGAGCGCGCCTCGGCCACTCTAGGCGTAATGTAGTCTGACCGCGAAAGGAGCGAATACCTTGTATTCGCTGTATGAACATGGGCAGCTATCCGGAGGTCAGAATGGTTCTATCTATCCATCGAAGACGATACGCCATGCGCTAAGCATCGCACAGCAACCGCACTCACCAAGAAGGATAGAATACATCACAATCTGACTGGTTCGAGGCCCGTGGCGGACTCGAGCTCCACCGCAGGGACGTAACTACGAGTGGAAGCGCTTCGGGCACTATAAAAGAGGGGTTGTATGAGTACTTAGACCGCAGGGTACTCACATTCCTACCAAGTTCGCAACACTCACCATGCGTTTTTCTACCATCTTCGCTTTCATCGCATCCATCGGTGTCATATCCGCCACGCCTACTCCCAACAATACGACCATCGTCGCATTCGGCGGTGAGAACGGCGAAGTCAATCTCGGCACTGAGTCCGGCTGTGGTTCAATCGGCCCTCTCGGCCCCGGCCATTACATCTGGTGGATTGTCGTCGGCTGCACGCCCGGCGCTCAGATGTGAGTAGAGGAGTTTTCCGTGTTTAGTATCCATTCTGACGTATAGTTTCGGCATGGACTATAGGACTTGTCAAGCCACGGACGCTACTGGATGTCTGCCCGGCCAGGCCAAGCATATCGGATCCATGGAGGTCGATGTACGATTGCCATGATGCTACTGTCGTGTCTCTGCGTTGATGAATTCGCACTTCAGGATCCTAACGACACGTTCCAAGTTGCGTTCAGAAAGAACACCAATACGCTACCGTTTGTATGCCCGTCGATCGGTCAGATCCGCTGCGAGGCCAACTTCAACGAAAACAGCGATGGCCCGAACTACAGTCTTCGCGGTATGACATCCTGCAGTCACGTTCCAGGAGTGACGATGTTACTCACTTATCTCAATGATAGTCTTTTGAGCACCTCGAACTACGAGTTAAGGACCCCGGGAGGAGAGGATTTGGTCGGTCGGGTAGTGGGCGTATACTCGAGACGTACCTTGTGTGACCATATAACCTGTGGGAGGTTATGTCATGTAAATCAAAACATCAATGTCAATTCGTCCTCAATCAGTATGTCCATGTAGTCAGTGCGAGCCTGCGCTGAACAACCACTGAGCCTTGGCGCCACGGACGTCTTCGGATCTCAGAAATAGCTATCAGGTACTCTCGTACTTAATTCGCGCTCACCAAGATAGTGTCCTATGTCTCCAAATGGATGCATTCAGGGGGCCTGACAGAAGAAGGATAGCAAATTGAACAGTTCAAGCAAAGCGACTTCGGCTGGTGTCGCTGCTCGCAAGTGATGCCACGTGTCGTCGTCGGGATCAACATGATCAAACAAGCGCCATCGGTGGTACGAGTTAGTGACTTCGCTCAATCTTTGACTACGACGTCGGAGCCCTACTTGAAGAATGTTTGTACGTCTCTCTTTGATTTCACATGTGTAACAAGTCCAAATGAACACTGGTAGCAGTCAAGTGTGCTGCATCGTCATGTATCGAGCCGTCAATCCCGATGCGATGGTGCGGCCAGCATACTTGGCTTAATCTCTGTCTTCAATAACATGCTTTTAACGCCCCCCTTAAATACGTCGTAGTTTGGCGTCGATCGCACAGACATGCCCACTTCTGGTCTTGAAAGTAATACGCCTAGGAAAGCCTTAACGGGCCCTCTCTTAACGCCTACTCAGGCTCTAGCAGCTACACAAGTCACGTTGGCCCCAAGGCAGGGAGGAATCGACTAACGGGTCATGTGGGGATGATGTACGTATAATGCGTGCACGCTGACTTCTTCCATCCATGCAGCGACAGTAGTATCAGCAACGCGTTCGAAACCATCTACTCTAGTTGCCGGAACATCACCGCGTGGTATTACCAGTATGATATACGGTAGTTCAAGGCCTTCTTATGGCGAAAAGAAATGCCTGACGGTTCGCGAAACCATATTGTTCATCACTAAAGGGGGCCCATCGTACTTCCTGTGGAATACGCTGGCGGGAGGCAGTATAGCGTATGCCTCGACGCGCGGACATCCATGCAGGACAGGTGAAAAGTCTGAACACCGGCCCTTGCTACTCGGACCGCGACTGAATGCGGTAGTATGCATGTAGAAGAAGACGGTAGGGAGTCGGCAATCTCTTGTTACCCGGAAAACCAGCCCACTGCAGTCCATCGGTCTGTGGGGGACTATTGACTGCATCAGATCGGTCAGGTGTTGCCACCGGGTCGCCGGTTCCTCTCGTATAATCTCATGAATTGTTCAGAAATCCGCTCGAAGTAGAGGTCCATACCTGATTGATCCGCCGCTTGCCCTTGAGCTAGGTTCGGAGTAATCGACTTGAAGTTCGTTCGGATGAGAGGGAGGTCTCCGGTAGATTGTGTAAGCCGGCGAATCGCAGTTGGTATCGTTCAGTAGAGCGTCGCTATATGGAGCGCATGCGTCTTAGCACAACAGTCTAGTTCGGAATCGGTACGTCCTCTGGGGTGGCCATCCGAACCTCATGCCCAACTTACGGACCTTACGACTTCTTTTACAGTCCCGTGATTCGTGATGTCTATCTGACTTTGACGACCCGATATCTAAGCTAGGAATCTTTACTAAACTACTGTCAGACTACATCTGCCAAACTCAAAGGATACGAAGCGAACCTGAGGGTGACTCGGGCATGTCTGGCATGCATGCGAGGTCCGGAGGTCAGATGATGCTTGGAGTGTTCTGACGTTCGACGTGGATGGTCTCCGTTGATTAAGCCAGACTTCATCGAATGTTGGCAGCGCTGGCGCACAAGTATAAAGGGGGCTTGTCTGACGCAGGGTATAACCGCATCGACTTGCACAACCCCCGCGCAGCATTAGCCTCACACAAGACAATATGCGTTTCTCACCCCTTCTCTCCATTCTGGTCGCCATCGGCTCCGTGATCGCTACGGCGGTAAACAGCGACATCACGCCTGCCGTCTACAACGGGGACGGAGAGGAGCCTGTGGTACTGACCTCCCAGTCTGGATGTGGTTCAGTTGGACCACTCGGTCCCGGACACTACAAGTGGTATATCGTTGCCAGCTGCAACCCAGGTAGTTCCTAGTAAGCATCCTCTAGACACCGCTACCTGATCAAAGATCTCAAGCTTCCCTCTCTTACAACAGCACGTGCCAGGCAACTGATGCGAGCGGATGTGTCCCAGGAGAAGCAAAGCATATTGGATCTATGGAAGTCGACGTGGGTCAATTTTAGATACCGCGGATACGACAGTAATGTACTCACATGTGGCGTTCCTTTCAGGATCCGGACGACACGTTCCAAGTCGCGTTCAAAAAGAACACTAATACGCTGCCGTTCGTGTGCCCGTCGGTCGGCCAGATCCGCTGCGAGGCCAACTTCAACGAGAACAGTGATGGTCCAAACTACAGCCTCCGCGGTGAGTTTCACAACGGAACTAGAAGAATCATGTCTTACAATTCTTCTCAGTCTTCTAATCTCGCCAAGTGGACAACTTCAGAGTAAGGCGGATGAGTTGGAAGGTCGCGTAGCATTGCCTTCAGGTAAGTCCACACCAGAACCACCACCCCGGTATAAGCCATGATCATCTTTATCGTGGTTCATACTTCCAGGAGAGACATTTCTAGTTCAACCCAGGAAATCGAATGTGCCCTCGGTGTGAGCGTGTACTCGTAGTGGTCTGGTATCGACTAGGAATGATTGTTATCGATGAGCAGTTCATCTATTGATGCTTTTGCGCCAGAACATATTGCGGTTTGTTATCAGTCAGAAAGATTGCGGGTATGAGAGCCTGGTGCGAGATAGCAGCTGAGCCGCACGCGACCCAACGAGGCCAGTCAGTCATCATAAGCGCCTGTCCTCAAAGTAGCGTGGGTCTCGCGTGGCTGTACCGTGTGTGGGGTCCCACCGCCCGCGCGCAGAGCCATCAAACGAACCACAACCATGTCCAACTCTTCCAAACACCTACGCATCAGGATATGTTCGCCGAACATGCATCCGCATTACTGAGGCATACTGAGGGCTCGATGAAGCCTCGTCCACTGTTCGGTAGCCACACTCTCCCCTCTGGCACTAGGCTGACGCACTTCCTTGCATCAACGACCTGCGTGGATAGCCTTCCTACTCGAGCGGCTGGTCTACACCGCTCGCAGTAGAGGCAACTTGATTGCCGCTCCGCCGTCCCCACTATAGAAGGGTACCGACTGCACCAAATACCCCACATAATGAAGCTACGCAGGCAAAGGCAGACCGCTCGAAACGCGCCCCGTTGTGCCCATCAAGCTCACGCGAACAGCGCATAGCGGGGCAACTCGATGCTTCGCGCCCGGTATCGGACGACCGACACCACCGGACGATGCTCCGTAATCCTTCCCGATGCTCTCAGTCTCTCCACCATGAGCTTCTTTGCCAGCCGCCTACCAGCGTTTGCTTGGTAACATGACCCGACAGTACTTCGCGTCGAGTCAGGGCGCAGGTCATCATGTGGAGAACCTCTCGGCTGTCAATATCCGTAACTCATAGTTGTGGGTCCTCAATGCGATCCATTGATTCGCAGCCCCTGGAGAGGGTTCACTCTGTCTGGAGCGTGGACTGCCGAAGCAGAGAACCACTACTTGCACGCCACACAACATATCCGAGTCTCAGACAACAGGGGACGCGGACAAGAAGCGTACGTATATAAGGAGTCTCTGCTTAACCTCCTCTTCTCCAGCTCATAGCATTCTCAAGTCGCCTATTTCACCTAGCAAAGTTCAAGACCTATCCTCGCCACTAACCACCTCCACTCACAATGCGCTTCTCAACCTTGGTCGCTCTCATTGCATCTACCGGCCTCGTCGCCGCCACACCCGGATCGCTCGTTGCTCGTTCTGGAGACGGCAGCGTCGAGCTCGCCAAACGTTCCGGGTGCGGCTCAACGGGCCCTCTAGGCACTGGACACTACATCTGGTGGATCACCGCGCCCTGCAAAGCCGGCACCCAGATGTAAGCCTCTCCCGCACGGCTAAGCAACCAATACAACTCAGATTTTCTCGCGTACAGGACCTGCCAGGTCACCGACAGAACCGGTTGCCTCCCTGGCGACACGAGCAAGATTGGCTCTGTCGAAGTCGACGTGCGTCGTCCTCGAACATGGGTGTCGCTTCGCGTACATGCATCTTGGCTGACCTTCTGCGCTCTGTAGAACCCCGGCGATACGCAGCAGATTGCCAAGAAGAGCGGCACGAACACGCTCGCCTTTACTTGCCCCCCGGGCGGGCAGGTCCGCTGCCAGGCCAACTTCAACGACAACGACGACGGCCCCGGCTACAGCCTTCGTGGTTAGTATTATTCTGCGTCCCTTTCGAGTTAATGCTGACTGACCCTTTTCGACACAGTCTTCTGAGCCAATTCTAGCTCCAAACAACAGGCTTGCTAGCATGTACGATATCGTGTAGTAGTGTTGGTTTTCCGCATCTTGTCTAGCTAGCAGCCCGGCTCTTTGATCCTCCAAGTCTATATGATGTACGAGAGTGTAACCGCCGACCCTGTACGTAGCTACTACCACAAAGTCTTGTTTACGATTGAATGTATACTGCCGGAATTGCTGGCTATCTTGTCTTGGTCGGATCCGTGAGCTTTACACTCGGAGTTCCTTGAGGTTGTTTATGCCTTCGGGCATGCCAGACAGCAGTAGCGAAATCCATGACTTCCAGCAATATAGGAGTCTCAAAGGGTCTGCCGTCTCGAATCGTTACTAGTACATAATCACATCTCATATTCTAGCACCTCGTTTCAAGCATCTCGCCGCCGTACATGTAGCCCTCATCCGTGGAATCAAATGTCATCATCGGCTCCAAGTGGGAATGTATGTGGGTAGCGAACTCAGGCGTGTCGAACCGCGTGACCGTTCCGAATCGCTCGTCTCGACTTGATTCCGTCGCGGCATGTCTCAGATCGAACAAGAAGCGAGAGATGAGGACCGATGTGATGCTGTGAGGAAGGGTATCGAGAAATTAGTCTTATGAAGATGGGGACAGAATCGTGCAACATACGGAGACGTGAACTCGCCGACGTAGCTGATGCGATCCACCACGTTTTCTAGTGGGCTCACCTGCGATGCCGTATACCGGGTTATCAGACGCGCGACTCGCAGAGTAAAGTTTCATTTACCGATGCGACGGTGGCGGTGAGATGAAGGACGTTCAGGAGTAGCAGGACGCTGGGCCCAGGGCCATCTCGGCATACATGTCTGGTGACGAAACGGTGAACCCACTCACAGGAAGTATATAGTCCCTACAGAAACCACACATAGTATGAGCGGGGCGGAGAAACCACGCATGGTCGATTGTATAGGGACCTACCATTGCGGAGCAGAAGGGAGGATAATGATGTTTTCCCTTGGGCTAACGAAGCCATTGAGCGCCACACATACGTATATCGCCAAGTGATGAATAGGACGATGACGTCGGAAGCGATCAAACATCCACGGGAGAGGGCTGTAACTGGGTGGTTGCTACAGTGAGCCTTGTGTCCCTGTCGACTATGTAATTTCACCGTACTGACATCTATGATCAGAGTGTGGTCAACGAACCAGGTAGTACACGGAGCGAGATATAGACTCACATTACAACTTGTACTTCTGCGAAGTTTAGACTGCTCACGCATCCACCGAGTAGCTGATCATCTGAAACGGTCATTGCAGAGGATAGCTGAGTCTGTCGGTTATGATAGTCAAAGGACATAACCTCGCTCTAGCGATACCGAGCGAGACCCACCATATTGAACCCGAATGGAGCCATCGCGAGGAGGAAGACAGCCGTTGCCAAGTTTATGTTCTGATTGCCAATCGCGTAGGCGCGTAGGGACGAAAATACTATTTCGAGCGCAAGGACTGTGAGTGGTATTGGTCGCCTGTATATCGTGCGTCACATACAGGCTTGTGGAACCACCTGCAAGAACCCCATCGTCGTCACTGCCTTGGAGAAAGTAGCACAACTGGGTATGTATATCAGTGACGTATAGGCTCTTGCATCTCTCCATCAACGCAGAGCGTACCTCTGCTACAAGGTGAGCTGACGAACGCAGAGTGCGCTGAGACGAGACTTACTCTTAAAGCCATAGGAGCCATGCCAATTGCGACCAGAATATAGACAGTGAGTGTCAGGTATCTATTGAGATAGAACAACATGGATGCCGCCGATAGCGGTTTTCTCCAGAACAATTGAATCTCCTTATCGAAGGTGAGTAAGAAATCGTATAAGAGGAACGCTGCGAGCATCATGAGACATGGGGCTAGTTAAGTACTTGACGCTTACATGTCGTCGCTAGGGCACAGCAATTGTCTGTGTACCTAAATTATGCGCCTTGGTCAACAAAGCCATGCTCTCCTGATGGTCAAATACGTACGTGCTGTTCCGCATCGCAAGCAACATGTGGATGTCGAGGTGGGGAGGGGTCGACATGACCCAAAGAACGCATCATGACGTTCCGAAGAGGGCTTGGTTTTATACCTCGAGACTTCCCATATGTTCAGTACTCGAAAAACCGATATACCTGACCCGCGCTGATCGACCATTGACATCTCAAGGCCCTCTTGCTGGAATCCAGATACATGTAGCTGGCAGAGAACTCTCCGCCGAACGAGTTCTTCAATGGTAGATCCGATAGGTACTTCAAGATCTCCAGGACACCAGACCTACACATGGCGTATCTGAGCTCTGGCGAGGCTCCAATATGGCCGAAGTAGCACGGAGTGCGCACGGCCTAGCCAAAGAAAAGCGGAGGAGAGAAGGAAAGGTCGAGCGCGCGCTCCGACGCTTCTCGTGTATTCCAGTTCGGGTAGAGGCACGTGATCGCGTGTCGGGCGCCCATACATAACCTCGCGAGCGTCGGGCGAAGGCCCAGTTACGACCTGCTTACCACTTACGCTCTGTCTCCTCTTCTTGTCGCTTGTATCTATCTACTACATTCACTCTAATGCTCAGGAAACAACTTGCACAGACTCGGCTTCCTCTTGCTCCCAGACGCTTCATCTCTCAGTCCGCACTTGCCCCTCTTCCCCGCAGAGCACCTCTTTCGCGTCTTTCGCCATGTCCTCGGCCCACAGGATCACTCGTACTCGCCCGTTCATACGCTCAAGGACCACCAGGAGGCCCTGGAGGATTCCCCGGCTTCTCAATGATGGGTCAGCAGCGCCAGAAGGGTGACGCACTGAAGGAATACGTGAGTTTGCTCCCCTTCCATGTTTCCTCGAGGGCGGGAGGACTCTCCTGTGTCATTACTCGTAATACAGTCTGTATGCGTAGTACAAGTGCACTCACGATGCTTCCTAACATTCACAGAGCGTTGACCTTACAGAACTTGCTAAGAATGGCAAGCTGGATCCTACTATTGGTCGTGATGAGGGTATGTCTACCCGTCCACATCCATAGCATTCAACAAGCTCACCAGCTTTTCAGAGATTCGACGGACAATACAAAGCAAGTACTTTGAATGTGAAATCAGAGGCGAGATACTGAGGCACTGTAGTCCTCTCTCGTCGCACCAAGTCCAATCCAGTCGTACGTAGCCAACAGTTCTGCAAATGCTATTCAGACATTCACCTACCCTGCTCAGCTTATCGGTCCCCCTGGTGTTGGTAAGACGGCTATTTTGGAGGGGCTCGCGCAGCGCATAGTTGCCAAGGAGGTCCCAGAGGTATGCACCCATTCCCAGTCTTGTCTACACTCGTGCTCATATCATCCCATCCCTTAGTCGCTGCAAAACAAGCGCGTTCTGTCAATAGACCTGGCTGCTATTATGGCAGGCTCCGGGATTCGTGGTCAATTCGAGGAGAAGTTCAAGGCTCTCATCAAGGATATTGAGGATGAGGTATGCGTTTATGCTGTACTCTCCGTACAAACTCTCGTGCTTACATTTTGATGCAGGCTGGGAACGTAATATGCTTCATCGACGAACTGCGTACGTGGATTGCGTCCTTCCATATCATGCACGCTCCTTACACGAATGCTTAGATACGCTCTTCAACCTCGGAAAGGCTGAAGGCAGTATCGACGCTGGGCAGATGATCAAGCCAGCTCTTGCTCGGGGATTGCAACTCGTAGGCGCGACGACCCGTGCGTAGAACCTTCACCATGCTTCTGAACAGCTCTCCTAAATTTTGCTTCAGCTGACGAGTACCGGAAGACAATCGGGAAGGACGCTGCTCTAGAACGCCGGTTCCAGCCCGTTCAAATTGATGAACCCACGGTCGAGGCTACCATCTCCATTCTGCGTGGTCTCAAGCCACGCTACGAAGTGCATCATGGAGTTGGCATCTCCGATGGCGCTCTCGTAACAGGTGCGTCTCACTTTTCTCCAGTACAAACTATCCATGTTGTAGGATACTCATCCCTTTCAAGCCGCTGTCTACAGTTCCCGATACATCTCCGACCGTTACCTCCCGGACAAGGCCATTGACCTCGTAGACGAGGCTGCGTCCGCCCTGCGTCTTGCCCAGGAGAGTAAGCCGGATGAGCTAGAGGCCCTCGACCGCGAGATCATGACTCTCGAGATCGAGCGCGAGAGTTTGAAGAACGAGACAGACGTCTTCTCCGTCGAACGCCGCGCCAAGGTCGAACAGACGCTCAAGGAGAAGCGCGAGCTTGCGGAGCAGCTCACTCAAGTCTGGCAAGCAGGTTCGCGTTTTGCCTCATTCTATCTCTGTCAGTACGGTGCCACTCACACGAACGCCCCATACAGAGCGCGCGCGCCTTGACCGGATCAAGGACCTCAAGCAGAAGCTCGAAGACGCGAAGCGCGAGCTCGAGATCGCACAGCGGCAAGGCCAGTATGAGCGTGCGTCTCGCCTGCGCTTTGCGACGATCCCCGAGCTCGAGCGGCAGCTCCCCACCGAGAGCGCCGGAGAGCGTGGCGAAAGCGAGGACGCCGAGGGTCCACTGGCGATGTTGCATGACCGTGTCACAAGTGCGGACATCGCGCGCGTCGTCGCGAAGGCTACAGGTATCCCCGTCCAGAGCCTTCTCAAGGGCGAACGAGAGAAGCTCGTCAATGTGGGTTGTTTTGCCTATCCGTGTTCTGGTGAAAGTGGACGCTGATTGGTTTTCGGATAGATGGAGGAAGTCCTTAAGAAGCGCGTTGTCGGCCAGGACCACGTTGTTGAGGCGGTCAGCGACGCTGTCCGTATCTCTCGCGCTGGTCTACAGGCTCCCAACCGCCCTGTCGCCTCATTCCTCTTCCTTGGTCCCACTGGTGTTGGCAAAGTATGTCATCCTCGAACTCCTTAGCTCATGCGGCTATGCTTACCATGTGCCGTATAGACGGAGATGTGCAAGGCTCTCGCTGGGTTCTTGTTCAATGATGAGAACCGCGGGCTGTAAGTTGATTCACTTGGGGTAGGTCGAGATGGCATTACTGATCTCGGTAATAGGATCAACATCAACATGTCCGAGTACCATGACCGTCACACAATCTCGCGGCTCATTGGTGCGGCCCCTGGATATGTTGGCTTCGAGGAGGGTGGTCAACTCACTGAAGCCGTACGCCGCAAGCCTTACGGTAGGTGGTTCTCCACGATCATAGGTATCAAAGTAAGCTCACGTATCTCTTCAGCTGTAATCCTGCTCGACGAGCTTGAGAAAGCGCACAAGGACGTCGCGATGATCCTCCTTCAGATCCTCGACGAGGGCAGCATCACTGACTCACAAGGGCGTAAGGTCGACTTCAAGAACACCATCATCTGCCTCACCTCCAACCTCGGCTCGGACATCCTCGCGCACGCAAGCGCGTCGGACCCCGTCACAGGCGCAGTGACGTCCGACGCACGGGACGAGGTGCTCGCGCGGACGGCTGAGTACTTCCCGCCCGAGCTCCTGAACCGGCTCGACTCCATGCTTGTCTTCAACAAGCTCTCGCAGCGGAGCATCCTCCAAGTCGTCGACCTCCGCCTCAACGATGTCCAGGAGCGCCTCCGCCCGCGCCGCATCACGCTCGACGTCGACGCTGGCGCGCGCGAGTGGCTTGCGAAGGAGGGCTACTCGGACGTGTATGGCGCGCGTGCCATTGCGCGTATCGTGCGCACGAAGGTGTTGTTCCCGCTTGCGCAGAAGCTGCTCAAGGGCACGATCAGGTACGTTTGCCTTGAACAGGGAGAGGCGAGAGGAGATGCTGACGCTCCTTCCTCGTTGCAGGGACGGCGACGTTGTGCAGATTCGCGCTTCTGCAGACGGCAAGGAGCTCGACATCAAGGACAACCACCCTGCCGATCCTTCGATCGCTGCATCATCCACACCCATCGCCAACATCGAGCATCCTGAGGACGACCACTCGACCTCTTCATGAACGTTACGAATTGCCTGAACCTCGCCGCCCATCGTAGGATATTGCATTCCTCTATTGTTCAAGGACACCCCGCTCGTTGCTATCGATTACACTGTATATATAGTTCATGACACGCATGTAGTATATCATACAGCATTAACTAGACTCGGAATGTATTCGTGGACCTCACCCCCCTCATCCCCTCATAGGACACCATGCTCGCCGCATCCTTCTACGTCTGCTTCCTACGATTGAGAGTGTAGTCTTAGGACAGACGAAATCAGGTGAGCCTGCGCCACATGTCGCGACGGGCTTACGCTCACTAGGAGGTCGCTGAACAGCTGGACAAGGCAGGCTACCTGTTTCGCGGGGATGACTCGCTGCATCTTAAGCGTGCATATGAGTTCCAAGCTCCCAGCAGGTGCCTCTAGAAAAGATGGGTTGAATTTGTGACCGTACGGCTCGCTGCACAACTGCCAGGCGCCAAGCTTCGCGGTTAGTATTGTGGCTGTGATATTTGGCCCTAACCCTAGCTACTGTTTCCACGACGCGGCCCTCGGAGATCTGAAGTGGGGCCCCAGACGATCGAGCCGTAGCGGCGACTTCAAGTCCAGGGGCCCTCAGCAAGGTTCAACGCGGTATCGTTCATAGCTGCACCCTTTCTTATTGTCTGGGACTCTCACTTTGATGCTTGGATACAGCTTATCTCGTACTACTCCAACAGAGCGTTCAATATGAATGACTTACAGGCCCAAAGCAATGAAAGCAGAGTGAACTTGAAGATCGGATTCCTCGCTCGTAGCAAGCGCTCGTATCCCTTGCCTATCCGTTCAACCGCCTCCAACGAGCCGGATGGGGAATACCCTATATGTTTCCCCTGCGGGGCTGAGTGATCACACTTCTTACAGATTTACCAAAACGGTATCCCTCACTGCTTACAGATATGCGAGAACTTTGTCTTACTACCTCTCAGAATGCTTACAGATATGCAAGAACGATAGCTTACTCAGCCAACTCACCATTCACGTTCCGCTTTCCTCGGAACTAGCCTTCTCAGCCTCAGCCTTTCGTCGTGTGCAGACTGCAACTTCGCATGATCCTCGTCCCAACTCGCGACCTCCAGCCCTAGTATAAAATCTGCAAAGATGCATACACCGTTCCCAACACCCACGACATTTCACACGCTCACCCTCCCGCAATGTCTGTTTTCGAATTCAACCGCCCTGCTCCCAACACCCCCTACTTCACTCCCGCTCAGTTCCCTCCGGCGGGAACCGCGGTGGACCCTCAACCCGATGGCAAGCCCGTGCCCACTCTGTTCAAGCCCTTGAAGATTCGCGGTGTCGAGTTCCAGAACCGCCTTTGGGTACGTTTTGTCTCTATCGCGCACCGCACGCCAGGCTTGTACTCATGAAGCGCCTCAGCTTTCGCCCCTTGACCAATACTCTTCCGATAATGGTGTTCCACAAGAGTGGCATCACGCGCACCGTAAGTATCCTCATATCACGCCTTTTATGCTGTTCTCACCAACATCATCCGCAGTCGGCGGTATCTTCACACGCGGCCCTGGCTTCTCCATGGTTGAGGCCAGTGCTGTCCTCCCAGAAGGTCGTGTTACACCCGAATGTGCCGGCATCTGGAACGACGAGCAGGCCTCTGCATGGGCCAAGATTGTCGAGTTCGCACACTCTCAGGGCCAGAAGATCGGCATCCAGCTTGCGCACGCCGGTCGTAAAGCCTCCACTCTCGCCCCCTTCGTCAACATGGGCAGTGTCGCGGTCGAGGCCGCCAACGGCTGGCCCGACGACGTCTGGGGCCCGTCTGCGATCCCGTACAACGACAAGTTTCCTCAGCCCAAGGAGCTCACCAACGACGGCATCAAGCGCATTATCAAGGCCTACGTCGACGCCGCCCGCCGCGCCCTCCGCGCGGGCTTCGACGTGATCGAGATTCACGGCGCGCACGGGTTCCTCATCACCACCTTCCTCTCGCCCACCAGCAACAAGCGCACGGACGAGTACGGCGGCAGCTTCGAGAACCGGATCCGCCTCGCCGTCGAGATTGTCGACGCCGTGCGCGGGGTCATCCCGCCCACGATGCCGCTCTTCTTCCGCGTCTCCGCATCTGAGTGGCTCGAGGAGGTCTTCCCCAATGAACCCTCGTGGCGCATCGAGGACACCGTCCGGCTCGCAGGCGTGCTCGCCGAGCACGGCGTCGACCTGATCGACATCTCGTCCTCGGGCAACCACCCCGCGCAGAAGATCAAGACCGGGCCAGCCTACCAGGCCCACTTCTCCGAGGCGGTCAAGCGCGCTCACGGGGACAAGGTCCTCGTCAGCGCGGTCGGTTCGATCACCGACGGCCAGCTCGCGCAGTCCGTGCTCGACAAGGGCCAGGCGGACGTGATTTTCGTCGGGCGGGGGTTCCAGAAGAACCCTGGTCTCGTCTGGAAGTTCGCAGACGACCTCGGGGTCCAGATCCACGTCGCCGGGCAGATTGGCTGGGGCTTTTATGGACGGGCTCGGCCCGCTGCGTCAAAGATAGGGGCCTAATGTGTGACGCGGATTATGTGTAGAACGATCACAAAGCAACAGATTCGAACCGGTAAGCTCATTTGCCGTTCGCTCTTGGAGATCGGCGTACCAAGAGATGTACATCGCGTGAATCGTTCCACCCAAAGTAATCGTGAGGATATTTCTCCACCGCAGTTCGCACCGAATGTGGATCTACTAGATCAAGTTGTTCGCCACGGTGCGACCCTGTGTCTCATTACGGTCGTGCATTCACTTGTGGCTCATAGGACTTCCCACCCCACTCGCTGCTATCGATTACATTGCGCATATGTAAATTATCACACCCATGTAATATACCGTACAAATTAGACTCGAGATGGACGATGAACCCACGCCCTCCTCATCCCTTCATACGACGTCATGCTCGCAGCATCTACCTAGGTCTACTCCTACGCTCGGAGTGCAGCCTTCTGATCCATCTTCCGGCTTACTAAAAATATCGTCGCCTTCCTCTACAACGCCCTCCTCCAACCCTGCGTCGACTACACCTCCCATGGATCCTATCGCAAGCGATGCGAAGCGTAGGGTGTCGCATTTCGCTCCCGTGCCCTCGCCCGTCAGTTCCATGTTCGCGGACTGGAGCGCGAGCAGGAAGCGGCAGGTGATGATGATGGTGAGCCTGACGTGGTGCGATGGAAGGATTGTATGAATTAGCAAATCCGGGTGGCAGGGCCGTGTGACAATGGGGAGTGCACGCACGGGTCGGTGAACAGTTGGACAAGGCTGGCCGTCTGTTCTGCGGCGATAAACTGCGTTCCATATGTACACGTCAGTTTATCAAGATAGCGGAGGTAGGCTATCGAGCATACGTCAGATACCAAGGTAAACGTGAGGTGCAGGACGTTGAGAATCAGTAGTGTCCTAAGGTGATCACCACATCAGGTTCCAACCGAATCTGAGATGCCGCTAAGCAATCTCACACGAAGTACAGAGTTCCTATCGACGAAACGTCTGTCAGTGGCACGAATAGCGGACTAGATAAGAAACTTACCGTGCAGAACCGTCGCTTTCACCAGAGATGGCTTGCCGCCAGGCATTCGTCCGGTTCGCCAAGTCATTCCAATTCCGCGGGTCGCGTGCCACCAAGTAATTGCGATCACGAGGACGTCGGAAGCGATGACACTTGACCGCGCTACAACAACGCCTGCAGATGAAGACGGATATTGAGTACGATTGCAATGCAAGGTGCAGCGTCAGTAGCCTCACCGCTATACACGGCCAGTCAGCGAGATGAGCATACACAAATACATTCCCACTCACATCCGTGCCTCGTTAGCCGTCTCGTTGGATACATTTATGCATCCGATCACAGGCAGTGTGACAGCATGCACGCCGTCCTCGACGTAGAGCCACTGACATCGCCTCCAGCGTTAGCATGCACTTGTCAAACTCGTCAAGAGCAAACTGCGACGTACTATGTTGACAGCAAAAGGGCCGCATGCCAAGATGAACACGAGTGCGGCGAGCTTCTTGTTCATGCTGCTCAATGCCAAAGCACGCATTGCGGAGAAGGCTGTACAGATTCCCCGTGAGCAAAAATCGATATTGTGACCACTTGGGTCACGACCCGCATGAGAATGGGGACGGGAGCCTCCCGTACTCACCGCCAAGGGGTACGAATGCGATCAGTTCTGTTATGACTTGCATCCTGCCAACCAACGTGCAGCTGTTCCCGGAAAGCAGAGAGTGTCAGACGTGAGGATATTGCAGGATATAGAACACTGTCCGGACCTCTGTCGCACTATCCATGAGCTCCGAGACTTTCACGAAGATACAAGCTATCGCACCTCGGCAGGTAGAGCCAGGATGTAGGTAATGGCCGGTAATATGCAGTAAGACACCAAGCACACATAGCGAATGAGGAGATATAGGACGGCCGCTCCCGTCTTCTTCCGCATCCAGATGCAACGGACCTCCTGCCCCAAAGTGATTATATGATCGTAACAGAGCATACCTCAGGAACGATGATAGATGAGTCCACTCGAAGCTGCTGAGTTCGCTTAACGACTTACATATCATTGCAAGCTCGAGCTGGTTCCCGAGTAGCCTATATCATATATGAGTAAGATAAACATTACGCAGGAATGTTAGAGACGAACGTGAGCCGGACGATATCGACAAACGCTGGGCCTTGGGAGGACATGGTATCGAGATGCGCCAGCTGTCGGGGGTCTGAGAGAGGAGGGCTAGCAACGACGGGCGTTTGAGCTCGAGCATAGCAGCAAGGACTATAAGCATCTCGTACACCGGGAATACGACTGAGTTTGCGAACCGGCAGGTGTGGCGTACACCGGTGCAGTCAGCCGGGAGACAGACCTGTCAAACCTTGTCCCTGAAGGTGAGTTTCAGTATATTTTCCCTGCATGCTGTCCGGGGAAAAACAGCGAGTGTAGTGAATATTGCAAAAGAAATGCCTGATACGCACCGCGCCCACTGGTAGTCGCTACGACGTCCGAGACGGACGCGGGGCCAGGGTTTGTCTTGTCCGCTTGGAGGACTGCACTACCACCCAGCCATGCGGATATCGATCCACCTCCGGGACCGCGGACTGCAGATAGCAGTAGGCCAACTTCTTTGTCTGACGGTATCGCCGCGAGCGGCTGATACGGTGACAAGCATCGAAGAAGTTTGTTTGCAACGCTGCCGCCGGGGCTGATTGAACGATATTCATTTCCCGATACAGCTTGAGATATGGAAAACGCATTCAAGTATCGCGGGAGAAGTGAGATAGACTACCAGCCTGCCAAGACCTGCACGATTGGCGATAGGAGAGAAGGTGTCAGTGTACACATCAATACATGCGCAAGTTGGGCGAATTGTGGGACAAGGAATTGGCTCGGCATATTGTGGAGCCATAACCGGCACAACGCAAAACACTGGAGACTTATGCGGTGCAGGCTGGAAAGAGGAAGCTGAGCATATGTATACCAGTTACAGAACCTACTATACAATCCATATGCACACTTGTGCAGCATCGTGCTACGCGGCTGCAGTCCGTCCGCTGTCGGGCGGTCGTTCTCGCGCCTCCTTGAGTGCATTGTACTCCTGGACACGTTTATGGATCTCTTGTCGCCTCTCTTCCCCAAACTCACGCGCTTCCCTCCTCGCCTGCGCGAGGTTTTGTGAAGCAACAATGTGAGCCTGGCGCGAGGCCGTGTATGATGGCCAGACTAGCATCGGGCCTAGCCCAGCCCCGAGTGCCTATGCAGGCCCTCTGAGATCTTGACCTGTAGAAGGGCAGAATATCACGTCGGAGGACGCACCATGATGCCAACGAAGAGGATTATCCTGTCCTTCCATCGGTCGTCCGCGCTCGCCGTCCACACCTCCGCTTGCGCGCCCGCACGTCTCCGAGACGCCTCATACGCTGCCCGTGCCCGCCTCCGTCTCTCCAGCTCTGCGCGATAGACGTCTATAGGCCCGTTTGAGCCGCTTGTCTTTCCTCTCAGAGTATCATAGGCTGCAGTGATAGCTTGGAACCTAGACCGTCGGATAGCAGGAGAGATGTCTCGTCCGAAAGGCGAGTCGGGGTGGTGTATCCGCACCAGCTCGTAGTCTACCTCATGCATGGTCAGCTCTGTGCCGAAGCTAGAAGCCCTTTAGGATACGGACAGCGTGCTTTGATCTGCTGTGGGGTGGCGCTGGCTGGGAGATGGAATATCTGGTGAGGGGTTGGGCGGGCGTGGGTGGGGAACGGGTACGAGGCGGAGCTGGTCGACGCAGACCGTATTTGGTGAGCTCGTGATCGAACCAGCGCAGAGTGATGTAGATGAAGGTGCATTGCGACAAGCTGAGAGAATGTCCTAGGGGAGGTGTGCAAGGGAAAGAGACGTTGTGGACAGTCGTCCCACTCCGCACAGCTCCCATTCCGAATTCAGTCTCGGCCCGAACTCGCCGATAACCCTAACCACGGTACTCGGCCTTGTCCCTCTACAGGCGTCTCCTGGAAGTCTCTCCTCATTGTCACTCTACCATATCTAAGCCTACCATGTCCAATCTCTCGATATCTAGTTGTAAACCTTCCATACGTACACAACTTTCTTCCCTATCTGGTTGGAGAACGGAGAAGGATAGTCCTCCTTCCGTAGTATCCGTCCCTGTGGCCAACCTCCAAGCTCCGTCAGCCCGCCGTTCGAGGCTATCTCTACCTGCTGAACAGGCCCGTTAGGACGAAAAGCCGCGAATCGGTTTCTCGCTAGATCAAGATCCAGCTCCTGCGGGGGATGCAAAGCCACGGCAGCGTGGCATTCAGGCTCATGCGCACCCCCATACTGCCGAAGACGTCAGCTTCTTGCGTCTTAAGCAGGAGGAATAGCAAGACCTGCCTTCTCGAAACAGATAGGCGAGCAGTACTTGGGCTTGCCACTGTCAAGACAAGTACCACCGCACCTTCGGCAATCCTGCTTCGCAGCCTGGCAGGATCCCATCCTGCACGCCTCCAGGGACCGCCCACCGTCCCCGCCGAATACCGCCCACTCGCGAGCATCCAACGCGTGCCACAGAGGAGAGAGGTGAGCAAAGCTCTCTAGGCGAACGTTGATGCGCTCAGCCAGCCCTTTGAAGGCGAACCCAGCCAGAAGTACCGCTCTGCTGACGAACTGCCAGTTTGCGGCTCGCGAGGCGTGACGCACCGCATGCAAGAGGTTTGCGACGGGGTCATCCGTCAGGGGCTGCAGCGTGTACTTCAAGAAGTACGCGTACGCTAAAATGGAATGGACTTGCACAGTGAACTGGATCGGTAAGGTTGCTCGGCGGTGGTCAACGAGGTCCTCATCGGTCTTTAGTGGGAGAGTGGCCAGCTCGGCGATAGCATCGTCGAGCCGTGGCGATCCAAGCGAGTACCAGCCAGATAGGTACCTGTGTCCCGAAGCGAAGTGACGTCAAGAGTCGACATTTCGCTTTGCGAGCAGGTTGCTGGTGCGTACCTCAGTGCCTTTTCAATGTGCACAAGGTACCAATTTTCGCTGCCTGCAGTATACTCGATCAATCGATCGAGATGTTGTACTCCCTGCAATCCATCGAACGGGGATGGCGGCCCAGGATGATCGGGTGGGAACCGATAATCGTGGAGACAAATGCTCCGTAACTCTCTATACTTATCTGTATGCTTGTAATTCTCTGTAGAGCATCAGCCGTACTGTACGGGCTCGCCTTAAGAAATGCGAACAACCGTACCCATGATGTCTTGCGAAGGTGAGACGATTGTGACTATGGAGCTATAGAGGGACCCTCATGCGATCTTTATACAGCATGGCTGGTACGCGGCCTAGACGCTTTGCGTGAGCAAAGGTGCACCGCGAAAGCGTCCCCTCCAAGCACTACGGGCAGCGGGACGCTTTGTGTTCGCTCTTGGAGGCATCTAGATAACCCGATATCCAAGTGCAGTGGAGCAAACGTCTCGCGGATGTCAGCAGCACACCTCGCCGGTGATACTCGCGTCTTGTGGTACTAGCGTGTCACTGCTGGTAACTATACATCGATGCCACAGTCATTGCCGCCGCATCGGGCGATAGATGTTGTTTGCAACTGTTAGGATCCAAAGCTACCGCCTGCCTATTCGGTCGATACCGCCCATATCGGGCATGACGCCAGTATCTGGCCACTACAACTTGAACCTGCATGCGCCGCCGTTCAGAATATCATTGAAGCCAGAGTCACATATTTTACCAGTTAGTCGTAGCACTTCTCCACGTATGTAACCCTCTTCCTGGATTCATACGGAGAGGCGCCATCCAGCTTCCACCAACTCACACGCCCTTTCGGCCACTCTGCGCCCTCTTCCACCTCCGGAAGGACCTCGATTTGTATAACCCGTCCCGGGGAGTAGAGCGCATCGAGCTCGGACCTGTACTTCTCCGAATATCTTGAGCACTCCAGCGACGGCGGCGGTCCCAGTGCCGTTCCAGCGTCACATAAGCCCTTATGTTGCGGCCAGGACTATCAAGCGAGTACCCACGTCAGCCACCGTCCAATCTCTGCAACGAAGCCGCGAAAGCGTACTCACCTCTTTTTGACATTTTCTGCTGCAATACTTTGGTTTCAGGTGCGCGGGGCACCGGCCAGAGCACGATGCGAGGCCCCTAGTCTCCCAACAGTCCGAACCCAGGCCGCACTCTCCCGCAGAAAAATAGGCCGTCCGAAAGCTGACGTCTCCAGCCCTTCCGAACATCGCGATTTCCCGCTGCTCCATCGCGTGCCAGAGCGGTGTAAACTGCTTAAACCTTGCCAGCGAGAGGCCGACGAGTTCGGCGATGCCCTGGAACGCAAACCCCGCCCAGAGCACGCCGCGCGTGATGAACTGCATCTTCGCCGCAGCGTGTGCGTGGCGCACGGCGGTGAGGAGGTTCCAGATGAGGCTCTCCTTGGCTGCGTATTGAGGCCGGATCCGGGCGCGTGCAGGCAGGATGTACTTGAGGTAGTGCGCATAGGCGGCGATGGAGTGCACCTGGGCAATGAGCCGCACCGGCTCGAGATCGTCGGCGGAGAGGATCTCCGTGAGGCGACTGCGAGGGAACGTCTCGAGTTTCAGCTCTTTGAGCGACTCTATTGCTACGAGAGCTGAGTCGGGGTCCGGCGTTCCGTTTGTCTCCCAGCCGCTGAGATACCTGCAGGTCCGTGCGTCGGCGTGAGCATGGGACGTCAGCGGCGGACGGGTCAGTGCGCACGTACCTCAACGCCCGTTCGATTTTGAGCGGCGCGGTGTTGCCTTTGCTCGCCCGACGGCTGAGATCGACAAGGTACCGCTCGGCAGGAGCTCCGTCGAATGGCGAGGGGGGCTGTGTGCTAAGGTCGAATGGACCACGACGATAATCGTGAAGGCACGTAAACAGGATCTCTTGGTAAGTGTCTGTCAGGGGCCGGTGTTAGTAATCGCGCACCGCTGGCATGCAGGAGGTGAGCGTATTCATACCCATGGTTTTCTGTCGGTCGTTGCGGTGAGGGGATTTCAACGAAGGTCAGGTTGGGTGCGAGAAAGACCGTCGTAGCTCTGAAGATTATATAGATTCCAGGAGCCAGGGCCGCCGCAGGTGCTCTAGGTAGAGGACTCAAAGCGTCCGCACCCTACAGTGCAAGCTTGAGAAGGCAGAAGCTTCATAGGATGTAACGGCACCTATGATTGTGTTTAAATCTAGCTAAGAAGCGCATATTGGTGTTTGCTAGCCATGAGGCCCAACGCACTTACCTCTGCTTACCTCCGGTCACAACGCTTTGAGCTGCCCACATCCTGGCAAAAGCGGGCGTAATGTGTCCTGACCATGCGTTGGAACACGGTCAAAGCGTTGAACCCATAAGTGGCGACATTGCCCTGGAGCTTTGCCTATGAGCTGCCGCAGTGCCCCAGGCACGGGCGCTTGACGGTATGCGCTTTGACCGGACAACTACTGCATGTCGCCAAAACACAGAGGAAATCCAAGCGTTTGCAAGCGATGCAGACTGAAGCAGTGGATTAGTTTCGTATACGCACAGCAGTAATAGCACCGAAAGCGATATACAACGCAAATACAGTTATAATAGTACCAAACCTCCAACGTGTAGATCAAGTTGTCAATGCGCAGGGTAACCCATGTTTGGCGGGGGATCTATCAAAGCTACGAGAAGCGTCTTCAGCAATCAGCTATCTCTGGCAATACAAGCATCATTACTTACTTCCATCTACGACTACCCTTGCGGTGTTTGTATAAGCGACCACCCATAACATCTTGTACGCCTTCAAGCAATCAGGGCTTAGCGTGCGCGTGCGCACGCGTATGATCTCGCCCTTGCGGTACACGCTGACGTTCGGTATGTCGATAAAAATCTCTGGGCCTTCGCGCTCTGCAAACAGAGGCCAGCCCTTGTCCGAGACATGGTAGCGGTCTGGTGGCACATGGAAGTCGTCGACGTCGACCCAGTCTGGGTCGCCGTCGTCCTCCACCATGCCATCGAAGACTGCAGATAGGTCTTTCTTGCAGGCCTCCCTATGGATTATCCAATGCTTGTAGCAACAAGACTAGTTCAGCCCATGTATTCGCAAAATAAGACACGTACGCAGGCGACGACATACAAGGCGTTGGCAGTACAAACTGCAGTAATAAGGCTTCGTTTCTTCTGGGCAATGACCCGCACATCGTTTGAGTGCGTTCCTGTTGATCGCCTGTATGTCGCAGCCTTCGTTCGCACAGCGGTATTGGTTCGGGGCTTTAGCGACCTTGGCAAGTCGCGCTGTTTCCCGCTCCTGGAGGCGCGCGAGATACTCCTCGTGTGCCTTCCACAACGAGCCAAACCGCTTGAAGCCTTCGCTCTTGCGCATATCGACGCCGTAACGTGCCTCCGTGGTCGCCATCCAAGATGCGATTCGGAGCACAATGGGGGGAATGAACCCACGTTCAACGCACAGGTTTGCGGCGTAGACTGCGTTGTGTATGACGTTGCTTTTCTTGAGCGCGTGAAGCGATCCGCCGTGCGTGATGCACCAGAAAGCCCAGAGGTGGAAGTATGCATACCCCGCAAGAGCACGGAGCTGGAGCCGGGGGCTGTTGTTCTTCACTCTAGGGGGACCGCCACCATTACGCTCAAGCGTGGATTGCGTTGAGAGCCCCGCGACGTCGCCGAGGTAGCCTGCCACTGTGTAAGAGCTTCTGGTGGTTATGGGGATCTCGCATAAGGATAGCACTCTGAAAGACAAGGTTCAATACTCTCGGCGTCCGAAACGCGGTGCTGCGCCAGAGCGTACAAAACACACACAATAGGTATCGGGACATACCTTAACGAATACTCAAACAACATGGGTGCATCCTTGAGCTGCACACCTCTTTCCAAGCGTTCGGCCGGGTAGTCTCTGATCATCCGCCTGCCTTCGGAGTAGAGTTGCCTGAAGTCGGGAGGGGAACGGTGGTCGTAGCACACCTCTTCCTTGAGAATCATGTAGTGCTCGAAGCCATCGTAGCCGCCGGGGTACATCTCCGCAGGCACATTGTAGGAGACTTCTTGAGTTAAGCGCGGCGCCGGCGTTGCTCGTGACGAGGAGGACGAGCTTGCATGGCTCTGTGTGGAGCGGGAGGGTTTGACTGGGTGTTTGTTCTGCATCTTGCCAGATAGTGGTGGAAGCGGCATAACGGAGAAAGCCTAGACATAGGCTCCGCAGTTACAACGCAAGTCCTTGTAGCGTAGTAAGGGGTCACCCTAAAGAGCCAGGTAATGCAGGCCAGACTAGTTGTGTTCTGTCTGTCTGTCGTTGAAACAGTAGAGATGGTGTCCAAAGCCGTGTACTTAACGCGATCGCGACAGGCCGAAATGCGCGCGACGCGACGCGACAAGCGCTGAAAATGCGCGTGGGAACTCAGGACGCTGTTGGCACTCGCACGCACGCACCGACTTCAGATCAATTGCGCATGGCGGAACACAAGACATATAGCTAGGAGAGGGCAAGTTCTGATATTGCAGATTCTACAGGGGCTTCTCTGACGCCTCGTAGCGCTTCATGGCGTACACCTCGACCTTGCTAGAATCGTGCGCAGAAGGCACCTCCAATACCCAGAGCACCTCACCGTCCCGTGGATCAGGGTCTAGCTCTCCTTCCACGTAAGGGATCTTTTCGAGCTGCTCCACAGGCCCTCTGAGCTCCATGCTCGATACCAACCTGTCGCGTGTTATCTTGTCCACCATAACAGTGGGCGGGAGTTCGGTCTGCTCTCGCGCACTGCAAATCATGCGATGCTTAGAGTCCTGTACACCACGCCGGTGAGCTCCAAACAACATTTCACACCGTCTAGATAGATGGAGAATACAGACCTTCCTCCGACACGATTCACTGCAGTACGACGGCTTCATGTCAAGGGGGCAAGGGCCAGCGCATGGATGAACCGCAGTCTTGTACAACTTCGACCTTTTCGCTGGGCATTTAGAAGACGCGCATACTGCTGGATTAGGCGTGGAGAAGCCGGTCATCCTCCTTTTGCTCCACGCTGCCTCCCGAAGCTCCTTCTCGCGCTGCTCGAGTGCACGCCACAGGGGGCGGTAGTGCTTGAATTCGTCGACGTCGACTCCAAGGCTCTCCGCGAGACTCTTGAATGCGAACCCCGCCATGAGCGCTGCAGGTGTGATAAACTGCATGCACGCGAGCCAGTTCGCGCGGCTCACTGCACACAGGATGTTGTCGAGCGGGTCAAGGATGTTGATTTGTGTATCCTCGCGCGGGTAGCACTTCGCATCCAGAGCGATCATCTCGAGTTCGCCTAGGGACGCGTAGTATTTCTTCACGTACGCGTACGCCGCGACCGAGTGCGCCCTTAAGCTTAGCTCCGGGGGCGTCATGTCCGGCAGCGTGGCTGGGGAAAGGTAGGCTTTGTCCGTGATGTGATCCAGCTTCGGAAACAGAATCGGGTCGACGTGATACAAGGCGCCTTCGTGGCACATCCGGCCATCTGTGTCCCATCCGCTGAGGCATCTTGTTTGGTGAATATAGCGCATACACCCGTTAAGACGAAGTCCGGTGATTTGACGACAAGGTGCGCACCGTATAGCCTGTTCAAGCCGTAGTTGGACGTCATCTCCTGCCTCGGCCAGACGCTCAAATTGGCTCAACAACGCCTCGGCGAACCCGGGTTGGGCGAACTCTTGCTTGTCGCAGATGTCCGGTTTTCTGTGGTACTCGTAATAGCATGAGCGGCGCACTGAAATGTACTTATCCAAGATATCAACTGGATCCAGTACATGTTAACACGAATGATCGAAGAGAGCTATGCAACGTACTCATCGTGCGTATCGTGTTTCGCTGCTAGGTGGTTCAAACTCACTTCGACCGCTTGAGAAGATGCTTCCTATATATTGGGAATCTTTTTGCGACAAAATCTTGGACGAGGAACACGCTTGGATGTGAATTTGACAGCATATTCACTATGGCGGCATGAGGAGCTCCTGACCGAGCTGCGTCCCAAGTCCAAGCTCAGTATCAGATCTCTCAGCTCAAGCTCAGTTGAATGAGCGATTCGAACCTGGACTCTTCTTGGAACACATATTCCTTTGGGCGCTGACTGGTATGGGCGATCAAAGACCACTGAAATCACCTGAGCTACCCTCATCCACTGCACAAGGTCAGCGTCGGGACGGTGCCTGCCTCAGCAGTGAGCAGATAAACGCACCAGGTGCTAGTGCATGAGCTTAGAGGAATAGGCAATCGCCTACGGCCTTGCACTATTGCGCATCAGGTCTGCGAAGAGGGGCCGAGGTTCGCACGAGGCTGTATGCCTTCAACTCTTTGTTATCCTCATAATCTTGCATTTCTCCGATCATACATTCGACGACACCGTATAGCTACGATGTTCTACAACTACGGATAGATCATACTCGTCTTCGAAATGTATCGCCTGTTCGATGTCACCTCTGGCAACAGCCTTCACTCGTAGTACTTCATAGCGTACCTCCCCGCCTCGTTAGAGCCGAACGAGGAGGGCATATCCATGGCAAATAACACCCGACCATTCCGAGAGCCAGCCCGAGACCCTTCCTCTGAGTCTCTGTACGGCACAAAGTCGAGGTTTTCCAGCGGATCTATGGGCTCCATGCTCCGCATGTAAGCAAGAAGGCGACGACGTGATTCCTTGCTGTTCAGCTTGATAGTGTTCGGCGGCAGATCCTCTGACGAGGCTCTTGGGCTACAAATTGCGCGGTGTTTGGCCCAGTCCTACACAACTTTCCGGTCAGCGGTCGTAACTCATGTATTCAAACGATACGCACTGATTCCCGACACTGGTGGCTGCAGTAAGAAGGCTTCATGTACGAGGGACAACGCCCGTCACACGGTACGACGGTGATCTTGTGCATCTCCAATGGCTTCACTTCGCACGTAGGACCCGCACATACTCTCGGGTCGGGCAGCGGATGCCCTGCTGATATCCTCGCCTGGCATTCAATCTCCCGCATCTCTTTATCCCGCTGGTCCAGGGCACGCCGCAAAGCCTGGAAATGACTGTACTCCTCAAAGTTGACGCCAAGAAATTCTGAGACGGCCCTGAACGCGAATCCCGCGGAGAGCGCCGCGTGTGTCATCATGCGCATACTTGCGACCCAGTTCGCATGGCTCGCCGCGCGTATGATGTTGTCCAGCGGGTCGAGGATGTCGGCCTGCGTTCCATTGCGGGGGTACGAAAGTGCGTGCTGTGCGATTCTCTGGCGCTCTTCCTCGGTCGCATAGTATTTCTTGAGGTACGCGTATGCAGCGAGCGAGTGTGCTCTGGTGATCTGCTCTGGCTGAGTCGTTTCCGGGAGCGACGCAATGTAGTGGCGGTCCAAAACCACGTCAGTGTCCCATTGTGGGTAGATAAGTGGGTCCAGGTAGTAGAGCGCGATCTCTGGGCTTTCGCAGCCGTTCGTGGCGCATCCACTGAGATAACTGGGTGGCACAGGTCAGAGAGATCAGATAACGAAGACTGGGTGTTGAGCAGCCGTACGTACCTCAATGCGCACTCGAGCCTGTAGGGGATATCGTTACCCCCTTCTGCTTCCTTCTTGAGTTTGCCTATCAACGTTGGACTATATCCAGAATCCTGGGGAAGCTGAAGCGGGTCGAAATGATACTCGTAGTAACATTGCCGCTTGATTGCAAGGTATTTGTTGAGGCTATTACTCTCTGGAAGCGGCATCAGTCAACGGAGGTTCATGAGACTAGATATACACCGTCGCACCGTTACTCATAGCTGCCTTTACAATCTTCTCTGCTTGGTGAGGAAAATTGGATGAAGGTCGTTATCGGTGTGAGGCTGCTTGGTTCGACGAGTAGAGCCTTGGACGAAGGGTACATATATACTGAGCATGAGCGGACGTCAAAGCACATACCACGCTCCGAGCTTGGACATGAGCTTGACTCCATGGCCGCACCGGTTTAGTCTCGCCATTCGCAGCACGATGGGTCCCCATCGGAGCTTGAAGGCGAAAGTCAAAGCTCAGTCAATAATAGTGAGTGGCTCAATGTAGACGATACTATGGGACACACCCGGCGTGCTTCGTCCCTCAGGCGCACAACAATTCACATACCTAACATGCCCTCCAAGCAAATCAGAGCTCCGGTGTTGGCTAACAATGTCCAAGTACTATTTGTACCGGTAGTGCCGCGCAGTCCACATAGTTGGTTCTGGTGGATTCCTACAATTTAACCCAAAGTATGCTGTACCCAGCAGATAGCCAGCATGGCGTCGCGTATCGTTGCGCTTCTTCGATTTGACTGATGAAGACATCGATGCTAGCACTGGCCCGGGATCGTTCTCTACTAACAGTGCATTCAGCTCTCCGCATAGTCACGAACAAATGACAGACTTGAGCTGTTACTCGGTCCATAACGGGGAACTTGTTACCGAATGTT
This sequence comes from Cubamyces lactineus, assembly GCA_022376465.1. Classification (NCBI taxonomy): domain Eukaryota; kingdom Fungi; phylum Basidiomycota; class Agaricomycetes; order Polyporales; family Polyporaceae; genus Cubamyces; species Cubamyces lactineus. Next base: position 1,349,965 of record JACDTU010000009.1, on the reverse strand, counting down.
GGTGACAGTGTGTGGTGTAGCTCAAAGCGCTATACGTAGTCGAGGTAAGTACATCGCAACAAGTTGCGTATCCGTCGCCGAGAGCGTGCGAGTGCGAGCCCGGTCATTGCCGTGCTATGGGCGTCTAAGCTCCATTGCGACCGACGCTCTCCTGCAGCCTACACTGTGAAAGTCAATGATTCTACCACTACACAAGATTGAATACGAAGTCCTTATTTCATATCATGTATCCACAGAAATGCATTCTCATTCGTACCGCTTCAAGGCGTACCTCTCTGACTTTCTGGGGTCGTTAGCCGAGGGAACATCCAACATCCACAAGACCTTGCCATCCCGAGGGTCAGATCTATTCCCTTCCGTGTCAAGAACGCGTTCAAGCTGCTCCACCGGACCCTTTATCTCCATTTTAGAGACCAAGCGGTCGCGGGTTCTCCCGTCGAGCGAGACAGTAGGCGGGATTTCGGTTGACTCCCTCGGGCAGCATATCGCGCGATGCCTAGGCCAATCCTGTGCAGTGCTTCCGTCAATATATGTTATCTCAAAGACGAGAAGGGTACGTACACTGGTCCGACACTGGTCGCTGCAGTAGGAAGGCTTGATGTCCAGAGGGCAGGACCCATAACATGGCGTCACCATATGGTGCATGTCCGGCTTTTTCACTGGACATGTTGACGCTGCACAGACGAAAAGGCCAGGCAGCGAAGAACCTGTTGGCCTCTTCTTCTGGCGATCCGCTTCCCGGAGCTCCTTCTCCCTCTCCTCCAGCGCACGCCACAGAGGTCGGAAGTGCTTGAACTGCTCATAGTCGACCCCAAGACGTTTCGCGAGGGCTTTGAACGCGAATCCTGCCATGAGCACCGCAGGTGTGATGAACTGCATGCGCGCGAGCCAATTTGCCCGGTTGATTGCACATATGATGTTATCGAGGGGGTCAAGAGGGTCGACTTGTACGCCATCGCGTGGCAAACACAATGCCTCGTACGCTATCATCTGAAACTCATTCGCGGTCGCGTAGTATTTCTTGACATACGCGTATGCAGCGATAGAGTGTGCTTGGAGCCGCAGGTCCGGATGCGGCCTGTCTGGCGGCGTCGTCGAGGAGCAGTCGTCTATCGCCGCGCCGCTATTCTGCGTGGGGTTAATTATCGGGCGGAGGTAGAAGAGAGCTCGTTCAGGACACATCTTGCCACCGGTGTTGGTGTCCCACCCACTGAGGCACCTGGGAATGGGCATCGGGGTCAGACGGTAGTCAGCATCATTTGACAATAACACCTACCGTAAAGCGTACTCGAGTCTCAAGGGAATGTCGCTCCCAGCGTCGGCGTCGGAGTTGAGTTGTCTCAGTCTACATGCAGCGAAACCCTGTTTGGAGAACTGGTACGCGTCGTCGACGGTAGGCTCGGCGCAATATTCATACAGACATGCCCGTCTGATTGTGAGGTACTTGTCGAGGATGGGGTCTGGATGTGAGATATGTTAGCGGTTGTCCCAGATGAATGAGAGACGCGTCATCTCACCCATTGCGCTGCCGTGTTCGCGTATTGATGAGGACTTCAATGAGGGTGTAGTGTGAGTGTACCGCTGTCTTTGGCACATAGGTCATGACGAGAAGGCAACTAAATACTAGCTACGTCTCTTTGACAAAAATATGAGCTTGGACATAGCCCTCGTGGCATTCCATTGCCCGGCCTCGCAATCGATGAAGCACTGCACGGCCGCACCAAATCCTGGTCAATGCGGGCAAGCGGCGCGACTCACATCTCAGCGAGGTACTTGCACGGTGCGGCCCACTGTTCGTATGTGCTCTATGCATGTAGCAATGGTACCGTTTGCTGCGTAGATGCTGTGCTTATCTTACTGGGTCGAAGTACATCTGAGCAATTCACAGAATCGGCGAAGTTGCTTGGTGATAGACGTCAACGTTGCGAAGTGGATCGCTCCAAGATCTGAGTAACATATCTCTCGAACTAGATGAACGTGTGAATGTGTGGGATAGATATGTTAGTATATATTTGTGAAGGCGGTGGCTACAAGTCCTTACTTGCCAATTGATGTGCAGCTTTGACCATGAACAGATGTGAAGGAGACTTAGAGGTCCAAGAGTTCCCAAGTGAAGTTCAAACGAGTCGCAGCGCACACGCAGGGATCGGCCGTTGCCGTGATTTTGGCGCCCGTGCCACTTTGGGCTGCTACGGCTTGTGCCACTCTCAAGCTGTCTTCATATCGACCACGCCCACCGCGACCATCGCCTGGCGCGTCGACGATGGCCAAGTCGACAGGATGGGACCCTGTCCTCATCATTTCTCAGGTTCTATACATGCTTCTACTGCCTCCCGTCTCAGCAGTTACTCACATCGTATCAGATCATCGCACTACAGACCCTGCACTATGTGACGCTCTCAGTTCTCATCCCTCCCTTACTCGTCATGTTCGCGGAGCCTGGATCGCTGGAGTACGAAGGGGGCGCAGCTAATGTTGGTATGCCTCGTGTATACACTCCGTTGTTTCGTCCTAATCGCACAATCTATCAGGCATGATCATGGACTGGCGGGAAATGGCCGGACGACCAACGACCCGTGCACTACCTGGAGAAGGCCCCTGGAAATCCTTACACTCCGTCTGGAGCGGCGGAAAGCAGGTCGGTCTCACCCCATCTCTACAGATGGGTTTTAGACAGGTGGATCCCGTGCGATGTTGGATTATCGCTATATGCTGGATAGCAGCGTCCGCCGCCGAGTACGTCACATCGAAATCCGTCTTACCAAGAACTCAATCCAGAATGCTCACTCTACCCCCGACAGCGTCTACTATCTATATGCCTTGATTCGGCGACCACGACTGATACTCGACTTCGCGCTCACGCTCCTCTTCAATCATATGGTCCTCACAACGTACTACTCTGCTGCGATCCCCACTTCCATTTTCTTCTGGGCGATCGTATGCATTGGCACTGCAATCACTGTCATCTTCGCCGAGCAAGCATGCGTAAAGAGAGAGATGACCGAGGGCCTCGTGGTAGCCTCCGCACCGCCCGATGGCGACGATAACATGGAGATGGGTAGCCTTCTCAGGCAGGACTAATGTATGCGAACCGGATCTATACGTGAGTCAACAGCCCCACATTCAATCTTGTGCTGACCGAAATTCCGTAGAACCTATTGTAACATAATCAGTAATCGCATTCGTGCGTTCTCTTCCGCCCATGTCGGCCTGTGATCTTCCCTCTTGAAGGCGTGGCCGAGGCGCAGTGACTACTTTGCGACTGCAAACCCCGTGCTGTCAGGGATGCGGAGCTCGATCTCTGTTCGCGTTCCCACAACACACCGGTGACCGGTATCTCGTGCGCTAGGGCTCGGTATCAACAACCGTGTAGGTCCTCCCTCGGTGTGCGATCTTTCCGCACAAGAGCCTCATGATCCTGCCGTTCAGAGCTCGGCGGGCGATGAGCGCGTGGACTATTCTGATCCGCTTCCAACAGAATACGGTCTGCTGGGCCACTCTGCAATACTCAGCGGGGCGCCTCGCTCGGGCCCGTCGCAGTGAGTCAGTCTACGGAACATGCCAACTTCGCCGCCGTTGCTTATTAGTAGAAGCGTTTGATCTGCGGCGGGCTCTGCGGTCTGGTGTACTGCGGGTGCGGTATGTGGTTAAGCAGATATGATGTTGCCCTCCTCTGCAAGAACGAGGCATTCCCTTCCTGAATTGTGTATAGGCCGTCTAGGTTACATCGCGATGGCCCGCGTTCCCAAGATTATTGTGTTTTCTCGCGCTATGTTCCTGATCTAGCCGCTCCAGAAGCACAGCGCGTCCTGGATTCCCACATCCCATGCTGCTCGGGTTGTTCTCCTACTGGCTACATCTTCCATCTTGGCTTGCCACCCTCGTTCCTGCCTTGACCGTCGAGGACGAGCACCACCTTATCCTTGGGTTCTGGGCTTCTGCTTTGTTGTGGAGCTTCTGGGTATTCTCCGGATGTCGCACGTTCAACACGAAGGCCGACGATCTATTGTACCCTCAAGCTCGGGCACAGTTGCCCAATTGATTCGATGCGTCTCGCCTTGCATCTCACTGCGTGGCGTTCATTCAAGGTCTATCTAGGCAACGAACACGAGTCGGGGCTGCTTCTCGTTAGTTTGTCTATCGAAGGACGCCATGCTCCCTGGATTATCAAAAACGCGTGGTATGGGCGTATCTGGTGTCTCATCATTACCTCAAAAGTCAACCATCGCGTCACGAGGCGGCACAAGTCGAATATCGACCAAGTGCGCTGAAGTTGTGCAAGGCGGGGTAGTGACCCCGTAACCCTAGCTGACACAGCCTTCCCTTGGCTCGCCCCGATGAACCGTGAGCTGCGCGTACGAGTGTGGAAGGAAGTGCCTCGTTGACCGCGCCCCCGTTCATGCTGCGTGAATCTTCGCTCACTATGACATAACGATCTTGGGCACAGAACCTTGGAGAATGTAACCGGTGAAGGCGGGACATGAATCCTGGAGTTTCTGAGAGGTAAGTCGCGGTCAATAGCCCCCCTTCTCTCTTACGTGTGACGGATCGAACTTGTTCCCGAGGACGCCCGTATGAGGCAACTCCCTCCCCACGTCGTTTGCCGTTTACTCTCGCCGTCGCGCAAGGAGCAAACACCGTGCTACGCTTTTTGCCACCAGGATGTGCGAACGGGACGCGGATCTAATACCGGAGGCGTGATTCCCAGATGCATACGTACAGCGAGCGAAGCGTTCCCTAACCTGCACGTTCCTCGTTGCGGGCGGATGGTCTTAGTTTGTGCGGCGCGAGTGGGACAACGGCCGAGCAGACGCCCCGGTGTCGAACTGTCAGTCCGTCTTCCATTTCCTCTGTGCGATGTGTGGTCATCCCTTCTGACGACGAAGGCGAGGTCCGCGCAACCCGACGCATTTGCTGCGCGAATCAGCATTCTCAGCGGGCCATGTGCTCCTCGCAGCCGACAGGTGTCTGTGTGAGAGCAATTGATCTCAGCAGACTCAGCCGGCGTCGTTCTGCGGCTCACGACTGGCGCGCTCTGCCGCAAGCGGGCGACGTCAGGGGCGGACCGTTCTGCCGCAGCGCGCCCACCGTTGGTCGCTTGCTTGCCCGCCGGCCCCCACAAATGAGAAGACCACCCACTGGCTGTAAAGTGTGGCCCCGAGCAGTGGCAGTTTGAAAACCACACTAGTTCCGCACCATCAACAAAAGTGGGCAGAGCGCTCAATATCTGGGAGACAGTGTTGCTGTTGCCCTGAGAACTCCGACGAGGAGCGTGTGTCAAGAGGAAGGCGTTGGGGTCGGCGAGAGGTCTGATCGCCAGGTCTAGGAATGACTATTATAGCAGCCGTGGCACGGGGCGCAGCTTTGAGTTTAACGACGGGATGGGCAGGCTGCGTGCTCGAAAAAGCATCATCGCTCCGTTCGCATGGGGATGACGAGCACACCTCGAGCTTGAAGCTTCAAACATGATATACGGATGCCTCGCCTGCTGCACTCACCCAAGACGGTAAGAAATACGTAGTGGTCTCAGCGACGTGCGTCGCGGGCGGCGGTGTGTGGTGGCGTATCTGCATTTCCGCTAATACACGTTCCCCGCTAAGGCAAGTCGCTCGTCCAGGCCTCTCATGATCAACTCCGCCAGCTCAGGGTCGGCTTCGACTTATCGTGCGCAAATTCGACTAACAATCCGCTCGGTCCAATCTCCAGATCGCGCGCCGCCTGCAGCGGGTGCCAGGATTCCTCCTTCCGAACGATTTGGCCCGACCACTCCGTTAGCGCGCTCTTGGGCCTTGCTCTCAGACGGTCCGACACGAGGCCCCGAACGGGGTTATAAACCCTCCCCGTCCCTCACCCTTCGCGTCTTCGCTCTCCCCCTCTGTCCCTCCTCTCGACATCATGCAGGCCTTAAAGGAACCTGCTCTCGCCGCTCTCCGGCAACAGCAATCCTATACAGGATACTCTGGTATGTCCCATCATCGTGGCGTTCAAGTCGAGGCAGGTCCTCAACGACCCGTGGTAGAAACTCGTCGTCATCGGCGGTACTGTGGAGACCGCACGGCGAGCATCCGTCTCGGCCTGGAACGGATTCATTGACTGTGAGAAACGCTCCCCTGGCCGGCGACCGCATCTTACCGTCTATTTCCCCGCAGCGTTCTTCCTGACAGCCCACTTCAGCCAGGAGATATCCATATGACTGGTGCGTCTGCGCCGGTGCGAACCCAGCCCCTTCCATTCACTGACTAACACCGCACAGGTTGATGCATTGGCTGTCGAAGGCAGGTGTCTTGCCAGGTGACTTCCCAGGATGAGTGCCGCCGAACTGAAACGAATGCACCGATTTAGCAACCCGCCTGGGGTCGTAGCCGGGAATTCGACATCACGACGCGCTCCGTCAGTCGGCATGGCATCACGCAGAAGACGACAGGGGATCTGGAAGAGGAGAACGAAGATGAGAGGAGGAAAGCGGCGAGTTCCACCAGGGGGGCGGCCGGAGGCGTAAAGGTGGGTGGTCGTGTGTTCGCATTCAGGAAGTGAACGTCGGGAGCTGAGCTTGAACCTCGGAGCAGTCGCGATCGTGCCTAGTATGGGTAAGAGCTTCATCAATCCGCTCGCGTAGGTACGCGCATGACATCACGCTCATTACGCCGTCCCCATCATTACGCCAGATACCACGCATACGATCTACTACCGCGGGCATTGGCTTCGGGTATGTCGCTCAGCACTGCGCTCTTCTCTGATGTCTTCTATGCAAGTGCTGATGACACATGGAAATTTTCAGATAACGCGCACCAAGCGCTACCAAGACTACGGTTCATGCGCCGAACTCAAAATTAGGTATGTTCGTGTTGAGATCGTACGTCTTATCAGGGGGCTTCATTTAAACACCGGGGTAGCGTCGTCGCACGTAATAACGACATCCTCAAGAGGCTCGTACTGGAGGCCAAGCGTGAGTACGAGAAAGATGCGGAGCACCGGGTACACATCTTCATGGCGGATACGTACGTGATGCCCGCTTCGACGTCGTTTGCCTCGCGCGCCTCTGACGTTCTGTTTCAAACCTTGTTAGTACGTACGGGTGCTGGCGCTGGAACGGGGCGCGTCAGAAGCGACCCATGAGCTCGATTGTACTGGAGCCGGGCGTAAAGGACATGATCCTTGCCGACTGCAAGGACTTCCTGGCGTCGGAGGATTGGTGAGTGCTCCGGCATTTCACAAGAAGCTTCGCTGACGGCATGCGTTGAAGGTATGCTGAGAGAGGTTAGAGTGGTGCCGGCCCAATCTTACTAGGTCACGGTTGCTAATCGCCTGATAGGTATTCCGTTCAGGCGCGGGTACCTGCTCCATGGGGTCCCCGGCAGGTACGTACTCTACCGCCGGCCATGTTCTCGTGCACTCAATCTCCGCAAACAGTGGGAAGACGTCTCTCATTCACAGTCTGGCTGGAGAGCTTGGGCTTGACATTTACGTAGTCAGCCTCTCCTCAAGGGGTAGGTGAACCAAGTTCTGAAGCCGCAATGACGTGCTAACCACACACTAGCATGAGCGACAACACATTGACGACGTTGATGGGTAACGTACCATCCAGGTCAGTGGTGTCGCTGATGACCGCCCGTGTACGGTACTGACATTCTATCTCAACAGATGTATCTTGCTTCTAGAAGATCTCGATGCTGCATTTACCCGCGGGATCTCCCGTGACGAAACCTCGACGGGAGCGCCAACAACCACCTCCTCATCGAGTTCGTCCTCTTCGTCCGCCAAGAATAAGGATGATAACGACGGGTCGACTCTGAGCTTGAGTGGCTTGTTGAACAGCCTTGATGGCGTTGCAGCGGCGGAGGGCCGGTACGTTACTTGACCCGCTACTGCGATCTCTCACACAGAGAGGTGCCTAACTTATCACATCGGACAGTCTTCTGTTCGCGACGACAAACCACATAGAGCGACTGGATCCCGCGCTTAGCCGCCCCGGTCGGATGGATGTCTGGGTCAACTTCAAACACGCCACAAAGTGGCAAGCGGAGGGCATTTTCAAGTGCTTCTTCCCCGCGCGACCGAGTAACCCCGCAGCAACGACCGCGGCATCCCCGTCAGCTGCCCCCGCGGATGCGAAGCATCCTGCAGACGCCACATCCTCGGCGAACCTTGCAGAGTCGAAGCGCAAGCGCGCTGCACACTCTATCCCCCTCCTTTCTGAAGAGGAAATTTCGGATCTCGCTAAGCGTTTCGCAGACGCGATCCCTGAGAACGAGCTAAGCGTACGTGGCAGTTGCCTCTCCTCTCCGTAGCGAGTCACGTTGGGTTGACCGTGTGTATAGGTCGCTGCGTTGCAGGGCTATCTTCTCAGGAACAAGACCCGCCCGCGGGAGTGCGTCGACGAGGTTGCGGCATGGTACGTCGGGCGGCCGGTTCCGTTGTGTGATCCCGCTGATGATGTTCCCAGGGTCGTCTCCGAGCGTGAAATGCGCGAAAAGCTCAAGAAGGAAAAGGAGGAGGTGAGCGCACTGCTTCGTCATCCCAAGGAGTGTGCGGACGCCGGCTGACATCCCCGGGAAGCGCGAAGCTAAGGAGAAGAGAGAAGCTGAGGAGAAGGCCAAGAAAGAGGTTCGTTTACGTTGCGTTGACGTCTTCCTGGGTGCGTGCTGACGACCAGCGTGTCTACCAGAAGGAAGAAGCGGAAGCGAAAGAGGTATTCGAGTCGACCGTGTCTCTGCAGCAGTCGTGCTAACCAGCTCGCGTTCTCTCCAGAAGGAAGAGAAGGCCGCGAAAGAGGTATGATCGTCCGATTGTGGCCTTGCCCTGTCGAGTACATACTCACGCGAAGTGCACGCTGCAGAAGACTGAGAAGAAAGAAGGCCGCGTGAAAGGCAAGCGGAGCGCACTCCGCGAAGCCGCCAAAGCCCCCGCGGCCGCTGCTCCGCCCGAGAGCGACACGCCTACGCCTGATGAGAGCACGTCCGCGACCGAAGGGTCGTCGTCGGCTAAGGAGAGCGCAACCTCGGCGGAGTCTACCTCCGCGTCCGAATCTGAGAACACAAGCGGCGCGGACGCCGATACGGAAGAGAGCGTCACGTCCGAGGAGGAGCCCGACAAGGCTGAGAAGGCGCCGGAGTCCTCTGAGCCGGCAGCGGATGCGTCCGCTGCGGGCAAGGAAAAGTGGGTGTCCGTCAAGCCACAGCAGTCGTCTGCAGACGCATCGGCCCCGGCCTGAGTCTGTTACCGTTCGCGTCGAACGTTGAGCGTTGAGGGTTTGCCACCACCCATTGGCGCTTCGCACGGCGCGAGCTAGCGCTACGTTGAATTCCCCATCGCACGGTTGTCGATATCCCTGTGTCAGTGTCCATCCACCCTCGTCCGTGTCCTCTGTCCCTGCTGTACTCTTGACGGCGCTCGCTGGTCGGCCGGTGAACCTTGTGATATCGTGTGCTCCTGCGTCTCTTCTGATGTATAAACCTGCGGGCTCGTGATCCTCGGACGGAGTGACGCATAGATGTCTTCCTCCCCTTGGCTGCGCCATGTGTACCTACGATGCTCACGATGTTGATGTCGATGCGTTGATGTATCCCAAGTTTACACATGTTCTTCGACGAAATACACGACTTTGTTTGCCTTGTAGCGAGAGGTTCGTTATACTCAAGTCTGTCATGAGATGAAAGCCATGGAGTTGCGATATGGGTCGGATCTGTGCCTGCACTCTTTCATTACCCAGATATACTAAGCAGGTGAGATGTAGTCGTGATCATGGAATATTATACGGTAGGTAGCAGAGCGGAGAACCAAGGGACGACAAAGCAAACTCTAGTAGCAATCATTACGAAAGCGCGTATAACTTCATCCCAGCGAGTTGCGCATCACAATGCCCACGCACATCCCTCCGTCGAGAATGGATCAACCTACGTCGACTTGAGTGTGACTTCGGAGAGCGTCTTGAACGCGTCGCGATACGCGTCGAGGAGAGCCTTGACGCGCGCACGCTCGGCGACGAGCGCCTCGTCCTCATTCAGGAGGTCGCCGAAGAGCTCGGGCTTGTAGAGCGACGCGACGAGGCGATTCTGAACTTGCTGCGACGTGTTGTTGACGAGCAGGTGCATGATCGCCTTCGGGACGAGGTCCTGGATCGTCTGCCGGACGATGTTGAAGTACGATTGGATGAGCGAACGGATCAGGTTCGTCTCCATCTCTTCGCGCATCGTCAAGTGTCCACTGCTGTCCGATGAGGCCTGTTGGGCCGTTGAGTAACAAGGCACAAGAAGCTGGTACGTATACAAAGTACCCACCGCCTCGATGTGCTTGCCCAAGCTCTTCATGTCGAACGCCGCGTTGTTCTCTATCGACCGCTTGCCCGCCATGAGCCCCGTCTCCAGCGCTGGGTCTGCGCCCGACACGTCCCTGCCCACTGGCGCAACGCTGTGCACCGTGCTCGCACGCTCGACCGTCGAACCCGCCAATGGTCCGGGGCCATTCTGCCCAAAGAAGTAGTTGAGGAACGTCTCCTTGGCCGTACCACTGCCGGGCGCATTCGATGCCCCTGAGACGTGCCGAGACGAGCTGTGGTGGCCCTTCGGGGAGTGATGCCGGTGTGATGAGGACCCTACCGTACCAGGCGCGATGGGAGGTGCGGAGGCGGCACCGCGCGAGCGATCTTGCGCCAGAGATGATACTGAGCGTGCGTCCCGGCCTGATGTCCCATTAGGCGTAGGCTCGTCTGTCGATTCATCCTCGTCTTCTTGTGAGGGTGTACCGTTGATGGACTCGATGGAAGCGGTCTGTGAGGACTCGATGTGTTTGTGCTACGGCCTTCAACGCGCAGCTCGACGGTATAGAAGAGGTACAACTTACCCGTGGCAGGACTTGTTTCGGAGGTGCTGTGGTCAGAGCTGTGGCGGCGGCGGCTGAGCCAGAGATGAACGCGGGGTGGTTCGTGTTGATATATGCGGTCTGAATGTCAATGAGGCTCTGGGTGTACTCGGTTGTGGGACCGAGGCGTTCCCTGAGCAGTTCTGACACGACCTCTACCAGCTGTGCGTGTAGTCGGGGGAACCTTTGTAGTTCCTGGATTGTCATGAGCTATGATGGCTTCGCTGTCGTAGGCAGGAGACATACCGAGCTTGTGCAGTTATGGCAGATCTTCACAAGCTCCTCGTAAACTAGCTCGACGCAACGCAGGCTCGGTGCTTCTAGGAGCTTGATCTGCGGCTTCACTAGCAGATCGAAAGCAATTTCGGGCACAAACAAGCTCGGTCGAGGACCTGTTGAGTTGCGAATCGCAGTCCGGATATCCTGGTTATCGAGGTTGTGCGTTGCATCAATTGACTGCAGGGCGTGACCGAAGACGTCATTGAAGATGTAGTATATCCGTGCACCGCCGGACAACTCCTTTGTCGAGATGTCCATGCTAGTGCCCTCGATAGAAGCGACGAAATCCCTCGCGAACTGCGTCATGAGCCGGAGAATCAATGCCCCTTGCTGTGATATCGTCAGCTACACGTGCACATCGTATTTGGCTTTTGGGGTACGTACTTGGTTCTTGTCGCCGTAGATAGCAGCATCCCCAAACGAGTTGAGCTCCTGCTGCGCCTGACCCATAAGCGTATTCAAGCGCGCCTTCATATCTGGGAGCTTGTCGCGGATATGGTTCATGAGCACCTGGTTGAGCGTTTTGGCGAGGTAGCGTGTGCCGTTCTTATGAGCGATGTTGCGGTACGCAGGGTGCGTGCGGAAGAACTCGGCCTCAGTCTCCAACGCATCTTGCAATGACTTCTCCGCGTTAATATCCGCTTGTGAGCGGTTGACGACGCCAATAAAGCCCAGCTTGAGCGGGTAAACGCGTCCCGTAAGGATGTCAAGCGCGTTCGTCCCTGCATCCATGAGGTCAAGTTTCGTGAGCACGCCGATAGTCCGCCGCCCTTGCGGGTCAACTTGTCGCGCAAGCTTGAGAGCTTCTGAGTTGGCGAGATCCACGTTCGCGGCGGACACAGCAAGGATGACGCTATACATAGTTGAGGTATAGCAAAGTCTTAGTGAGGCGAGCGCACGCACCAATTCGGTTTTGAAATGTAATCAATGACAAGGCTCCGGATCTGTCGTTCGATGTCGCTCGGTTGATCGCCTACGGGGATCTGCCATGCAATCACTCAACGCCCGTCCGCACATCGGGCCACACTCTACTAGCCACACGCACCTTCGTCAGACCAGGCAGATCCACCAGGGTGAGATCGAGTACATTGGGGCTGTATATCCGTAGGTGGATGGGGAGCTTGCTAATTCCCTTATTCTGTCCAGCAACGCGGAAGGTCTCTTGCTCAATTTCCCGGCGGATCTCGTCGAAGTCGGTGAAGCGTTTGTCAATGTGCAGGAACTGCCCCCACTCGGTGTACGTTTGCGTCGGGTTTTCCGGGACAGGCGTGTGAATGAGTTGGAGGACGAGAGGTCTCCGGGTCACAATTCCTGAACCGCGAGGAAGGAAATCTCGGCCGACAATGCTGCTCCGAGGTAAGTCACGGTATGAATGTGGTGGAAGAGGAATTTAAAGTTACGTACGTCTCGAGTACACTAGACTTCCCCGCAGACTGGCTCCCCACCTAGAACGCATCTTAGTAACACGATACTATGCCCGTATAGATTGTACGCACGACAGCCAGCTGGGGCATATCCAGCTCCCCACCTGTAGGCGCGTGAGCGAGGGCAAGAGGAACGGAAAGCAAATGAAACCGACCGAGGTTAGCAAACGTATCCTGGAGCTTGTTCACAAGTTTGATCAAGTCTGCGTCCATGCTGGGCAGAGCTGCAGGGAGGTCGTGAGGGTCGTGGAGGTCGTTGTCGTGGAGGAAGTTGAAGGATGGCTTGGGCCTATTTCCGACTGAAAGGCACAAGTGTTGGGCGCTAAAAACGCGTCGCCACGGCCGATACGCGACGCGGCCGGCGCTTACTCCACCTTGGCTTCTTCCCCACACTCGTTGGGCTCGCAGTCTCGTCTCGCAGCATACACACTCTCTCGGCATCTCCGCTGTCTCTGAGCTGCCTGGCCGAGGCGACGCGCAACTGCTAGGCGCAATATGCCTGCACAGTACGAGCCTCTAGATCACGAGGAGACCGGCTTCTACAACGACGGACCATCCTCCTTGGCCGCGAGATACCCCGTCACGGTTAAGCCAGAAACTTATTACGGCGAGGGACCTTTTGACCCACCAAGCTCAGATGACGAGTCTGAGGAACTGCTCGAGAAAGGAGTTGAGCGCTCGGGTCGTGCCATTGAGGCCGAAGGCAACTTGGTAGTTGGCAGCGGCAAGGTGCGACGAGCTCATGGACCATTGCGTTGTGTGGGTTATCGTACTGAATAGCCCGTCAAGAAACGGCCAGCGTCCGTCAGATACCTAGTCATTGCCCTCGTATCCCTCGTTTCTGTCGCAGTCCTCATCGGCATATTCGCCGCGAGGTCTTACACAGGCACAGCATTCCGCATACAGGGCGTTCAACATCTTACATTGGACCATATCTTCAATGGCACCTTTGCTGCGCAGAGCAGGAGTATCCTCTGGGTTCCGGAAGGTATGCATGAACGTCATGCTGGTATGGCGTGGTTGACACGGGCTGTGTCTAGCTGGAGATGGTGTCTTCGCAACTGTCGAAGGGTCCTCTATCAGCCTTGTGGATCTGAAGTCGAATACTACCAAGGAGATGGTGTCCTTGATCGACGTCAAGGACGTAAGGAATATACTCAGGCTTTTAAAGCACCTGAAATCTTACCGCTATTGTATAGGAACGTGGCCGGCCACTCAATTGGGCTAGTTGGAAGCTATCGTCTGACATGAAGTATCTCCTCGTCAAGGCTGACTACAAGAAGGTGAGCGTGAGCACATTATTGAGTCGCGGAAAAACTGCGCTTGCTAGCAAGGCAATCGGTGGTGCTCGTCCTATACACAGACCCGTACCTATTCAAGAAGTCTAGTCTAACCTGACCCTGCGAGTTGACAATGCGAGCAGCGGTCATCGTACCGCCCCAGATGCATAATGTTCTCAGTTTTGATGATTCCTCCTCTTCGCCTGGTGCAGGGGTTAGAGACTGCGTTCGGTTTCCTACATTTGCAGCATCGCGATTGAGATTTACTTGATTCGCTACGCTCTTATGTCTCGAGCGAAATGATGCTGACCAGATCATCAGCAATGGCGACACTCGAGTTTTGGCAATTACTACGTGCATGAGTTCGCCACCAAACGAACTTGGCCATTGATTCCGCCGAGCCATCCACCCACCACAGCCTATGCTACATGGTCTCCTACGGGCCAGTCCATCGCGTTCGTGACAGGAAACGATCTCTACGTTATCCCAACTCCGTCGTAAGCTACTCATATCACGAGAGTCTACTGGAACTTTGACTTACGCTGCATATAGAGACGTCAAGTCCCCCATCCGCGTTACTACGTCTGGTAACGCATCCCTCTTCCACGGTGTGCCCGACTGGGTGTATGAGGAGGAAGTTTTCTCGTCCGATTACGCCCTCTGGTGGTCTCCTGACGCCTCAAAGGTCGCTTTCTTGCGATTCGACGAGACGGCCGTTGACGAGTACACATATCCCGTGTACAACCCCACTGACGATTCTCATACTGTCGTTCCCTACCCGGATCACGTAGTCATGAAATATCCGAAACCTGGATACAACAACCCTCTCGTGTCCGTACACGTATTCCAGCTCGACGAGTATCTGGAGACGATGCAGGAGCTGGGCAGCAGTGCGAATGGGACAGAAGTCGCCCAAGGTGCGACATTGGAGCTCGAGTGGGAGGGCAGGCAGGCGGCAAACAATAGCATCATCTCCGAAGTGGCATGGCTGGCCGACAATACGTTGCTTGTGCGCGAAGTAACGCGCGCAGCGGAGAACGGCAGCGTGGTCTTCTTCGACTTGGGCAACGACCCTGCCAATGTCGGGCAAGTCGTCCGCAAACTGGGAAAACATGGCGAGCAGGGAGACGATGGCTGGGTCGATCCGGTACGTGACTTTCAAAGGTATTACGCCGCAATACTCATTCCGCCTGCAGATCCAAGCCATTTACCCTCTTTCGCCCTCGCTCTCCCCAGACGACATGCCTGCATACCTCGACATCGTCCCCACACCCGAGGGCTACAACCACATCGCGCTCTTCAGCCCCGCCAACTCGAGCACCCCTCGTTTTCTCACCTCCGGTCAATGGGAAGTGACGTCCGGCATTCTCGCTGTTGACTCCGATCGCAGCCTCGTATATTTCCAAGCTGCGAATCCATCCTCCACCCAACGCCATATCTACTCTGTTGCTCTCCCGAAGCTCGCGGGGGAGGCGCAGGCAGAACTGACGGCGTTAACGGACACGTCAAGTCCTGGGTACTATGATGCGAGCTTTTCACCCAAGGGCGCGTTCTATTTGCTGAGTTACAAGGGACCACACGCGCCATGGCAGCGCATCATTCATGTAGGCGATAAGAGTAGGCCACGTCCCCTTCGATGTTTGCGGAGTCTTATAGCTGAGCGTTGGCTGTCGGTAGATTTTGACTACGTGCTCACCGAGAACCCTCAGCTTAACGCTACGCTCGCGCAATATGAGCTGCCTATCGTGACACATTCTACTATAGAGAGTGATGGCTATGGTTTGTTTCCCGCTATCCTTTCGCGGCCTAAGCGGCTGACAAAGTCATATTGCAGAGCTTAACGTCTTGGAAATGCGTCCGCCACGCATGGACGACTCGGGACGCACCAAATACCCAGTACTCTTCAGGGTATACGGAGGACCCGGCTCCCAGATGGTGGACGTGCGCTTCCAGCAAGACTGGCATGCATACCTCGTTACCGAGCTACAGTACATTGTCGTCGTCGTGGACGGACGCGGGACGGGCTTCCGCGGACGCTCGCTGCGCAACCCGGTGAAGAACAACCTCGGCCGGTGGGAGACGACTGACCAGATCAACGCTGCGAAGATCTGGGCGGCCAAAGAGTATGTGGACCCGAAGCGAATTGGGATCTGGGGATGGGTCAGTCGCATAGCCTTTGTTTTCTGCCGTTCAGAAGGACACTGACATGACTCTCAGTCCTATGGTGGCTTTATGAGCTCCAAGGTTATCGAGGCTGATGCTGGTGTGCATTCACTGGCTATAGCCGTAGCAGTGAGTGACCTCACTCACAACACATTATCCATACGTTCCCTGACTCTTCCCTCCTCGTAGCCCGTGACGAGCTGGCGGCTATACGGTGAGAACTCTTCACGTTCCACCTGCTCTTCTATCTTTGCCACTCACCCAGGCTTCTCTAGACTCAATCTATACAGAACGATACATGAACCTTCCTGCCGTCAACCCAGATGGCTATGTAACCGCGTCGATCTCGAATGTGACCGGCTTCCACCACGCGGACTTCCTGCTCGCGCACGGGAGCGGAGACGACAACGTGCACTTCGCCAACTCGGCGCATCTCCTCGACATGCTCACCGCCGAGAAAGTGCGCGGGTTCCGCTTCCGGATGTTCACTGACAGGTATGTAGGCGGTTTGCGCTAAGGTCTGAGGCCATATGAATACTGACGCGGTATGGGCTTGCAGTGACCACAGCATATACCGTAGAGGCGCAAATAGGGAACTGTATGAGTTCATGACGGAGTTCTTGATAGAGAAGTGGGGAAAGGGCGGCAAGCGACGTACTTGGTGATGCTATAGACTGGACATAAGTTATACCCTCCTATCTCTACCATCTTCTTACATATAGCTCTAAAGCGTTCAGCCCAGGCATCGTACAGCAATATATCAATGCACAAATGGGTATTAACGCAGATCTAGACTGAGCGAGTTGAGATGTGTCTATGCCCGGGCGGTTTATTGATAACTTTCATCGTGAGCAACTAGTTTACACAAGCTATCGTGAATAATACGGCCCTCAAATTCTTCACAATCTGGTGATACACCAGACAAGCCAATAAGACTTCACTCCGGACGGGACGCCAGGTACGCTTTCCAGGTCCTTCCTCTGAGACTCCCGCAAGACGGCATCGACCTTCACCGTGCCCTTCTTGAAAATCTGACCATCCCACAGCTCCGTCCAGCTCTCCGGCGAATGGCAGAACATCGGTCCCTTCCTACCAACACGGAGCTGCGTCCCCGTTTCCGTACGGTATCCCTTCTCCTTCCTTCCGCCGTGCGCGCCAAGGATCATCGACCCTGGCTCGGGGGAAAGCAGCCCCGCGACAGCCTGAGCCAACTGGAACTGCTGCTCCTCGTCGAAGAGGTGGAAGAACGAGGACGCGTGGATCGCCGAGACGTGTCCCCTGAGCGGGTTGAGCGACGTGAGCGTCGATGACTCTGGCACGGACGTGTCCGGGGGCGTGTAGAACGGGGGCACGGTCGCAAGGTGTGCGGGATCGAACGCGTCCCCGGCGACGAACGGGACCGGGAACGTTTCAGGGGTGGATCTGAAGAGCTTGTGGCCTAGTTCCCAGAACTCTGTCCACCCCATGAGCTGCGGTGATCATAGAGACCAAATCCGAAGCAAACGCTACCCACCAGGGTGCAGGTCGGACGCGACGACGTTCTGAACCGGATACCCGTCGTACACGGCTTTCCGGATATCGTTGCCGACTGCGGTTCCGAGCCGTTAGTATGGAATGTGAGTGCAGTCGCCCATATCGTCAACTCACAACAGCATCCGATGTCCAAGAATACCGCGCCCTTGCGTTCCTTGCCGAGCGTGAGGAGCTGTTGGTACGCCGGCAGCCGTCCTAACTTCAAGCTAGCACCAAGGTCAAGGTCGATATCATGGGTTCGGCCAGGTGCGCGATTATAATGTGACCTACTTCATAAATGAGAAGCTGCGAATGCAATGGTACGGGAAGACCTTATTGTCCAACAATAACAATGACTTCAGCCGAGCTTGCGCGAACACCATCGAAGGAGCCCCGTACCGCATATGCCTCTGCCTGTACGGCTATAATGTGTTGTTTGAGTGCCTCCGGGTCCTGTATGCCCGTAAGCGCCTTCATGAACTCCAACGCTTCATCGTCGATCGTATACAAGCTCGGATCGAGCGCAGCCAGCGGAGCACGCGACTCGGAGGTAGGAGCGTTGCTCATCGTGAATGCAGTCGAACGACGGCTGAGTTCAAGTTGGAGTGGAACGGTGCGTCAGTGCAATCGTCGACGAGGGTGATCGACGAATCGTGCGTGTATATATAGCTCCTCGAGCTGCGCGCACATCATGCCGATGATATGTTTCTTGCAGTGTACCTGGGATGGATTCGGCCATGTTGGGGTGTGAAACGGCATCTCACGTGCGTAGGAGCACTAGAACGTTGGCGTCCGTTAGTACGAATGCATCGACTCGCACGGCCCGAGGCGATGCTAGATAATACAGTATATACCATAAACATCGCTGGGTGTACCGATACATCTAGGGTGACCGTACGCAGTAGAGTAACGTCCGCCATAACTACAATCTGCTGTCTATAGTCTATGTCTATGTCGAGCACCATCGGATACCGCGGAACCCAGAGGAAGTGAAACCCGACCAAAGCATCACGCCCATCCGATCCTGTAGTGCAAATACTCGACCTCACCTCCCGCTCGGCGATCTTCCGTCTCGCATAGGATAGACTCGACGTCTAGGATACACAGTTCCATCTCCCCGCTATTTCCAGCGCTACGGGAATACGACACCCGGGGGAAAATGTCTTCAATAGCACGCGCCTCCAAGACGTGTGTAGGCCGAAGAGGGATGAGAAGGTAGAAGCAAGGCTGCGGGCCGGTATTTGTCGTAGGACGACGGAGCAGAGCAGCCACTGTGTTGCGGATCCATCGAGCGTGCGCAATCTCATAGACGATATCGGCCCCGAAAATGATGTCGAACGGCTCGTCCAGGGGTGCGTCCAAAGCAGGGGGTTTTAATGTCTCTTCACCGAATATTGACCAGTCTAGGGCGTGGGCGCTGAGAGACACTCCGCTCGCAATGCCGTCCGGGAAGTTCGCCTTGATATTGTAGGCCAGATTCTCGAGTACTGCAGGATGGTAGTCTGTCGCTACCACCGTCGGCACCTGCTGCGTCTTGTTGGACACTGCAGAGAGCAGTTTTGCCGAGGCCAAGCTAACAAGTCCAGTCCCGGCGCCAAGTTCGAGAATGCGAAGACTAGCTTGAGGATCGTCGGCACTTGGGGCAAGACCATATCGCTCTGGAGTCTCCGCGATCATCTCCGCGAGGAGGCACGCACTGCCCCAAGTGTGCGCGCCGACTGTAGCGGCATCGGATTCCACTGAAATCGGGATGTCCGTCAGCTGGACCTCAATCGACGAGTCGAGGAGAGGGGTGCCAAACGAAAATCTGCGGGTGACGGTCCCTGCAGCGGCCGTTCCTGCGCAGACTGCTAGGAGGGATGCTGCGTTCCGAATAAGCACGTCTACTTTCTCTTCGAACGCCGCGAGGTCGGCCCCCTCGTCCTCAGCGGGCCCATCTTGTATGAGCGAGGCTTGCGCGATGAGTCCGGTGAGCCAGCGGACTGTGTAAGCCCTCTCGAACTCGTCCGAGCGCAATACTGCCAGCGCGTCCTCGTCTTGTCTAGCACCATCCAACGTCTTGTTGCCGAGCTTGCGGTCGACGCGACGAGTACCGCGCACCGGAGGGTTGTAGATCGTACGGAGGTATTTGACGAGACCCTCGAGGACATCGGCCGAATGCTCGTGGATCCTCCGGATAGGTGGTAGGCGAGCGGACGGGGCAGAGAGGATGGTCATGGTGATCGACAGCTTGGCCGAGGTGTGCTGATGGCGGCTGGTCGTCGTGGTCGCATGAAGAGCTGTCCTCGTCGACGCCGTTTGAATCGGCGTCGGGCGTCGACTCGGAGCCTCTCTAGATTCTTCCGTCACCGGGCCGGTGCTCCGATGGCTTGAGCACATCTAAGCGCCAGCAAAACCCTGGATGGTGGCACGGTGCCAACGACGACCGTATGATGGAAAATCGCGTGAACGGTCGTTCCTTCCTGCTAACACACGCTCCTTGCAAGGGCGAAGTGTCTCAACGGTAAGCCGCTGGAGACCGAGCCTGGTGACCAGGCGCTGATTGGATTGTCTAGAAAACATGGCAGGGCATGCTGTTTGCGGGCAATTCGATATGAGCGACCAGTACCAACTGCGCCTCAGTAGACGACACTGAGCTTTGCTTCCTGCCATCTTTTACTGCTTCCGGTTCAGCGGGCTTGACGCTAGGGTCTTATCATGTCAAGCGAAGATGCGGATATGGCTCAGCTCATCCTCGCTACCGAAAGTTTGTAAGTACCATCACGGTAGCGCACCGCTTGCCTGTGATGTTCTATGTTCATCATAGCAACTATGACACAGTTTCGACGAGAACTGCTGCGGCTTTGCGGCGACAGGTATGCTATGCATATGCTGTTCGAACAATGCATCTTGCAGGAGCTCAGATCTTACACCGCAGCTGTCCTGTGCTTTGAATACCTGATCACTCTGGACCGCGAGGTCGCCCTATTCTGGAGATGGAAGCCCACTGGAGCGTCGATCTTGTTCTTTGCGAACCGTTATCTCACTCTGGCCCTCATTCTGTTCACCACGACGTTCAATGCGTTCCCTTACGTGTCTCTTCAGGTGAGCATGTACCACGCTTGTTCCTAACAACTCTTGTTGATCGTGTGCATCGCAGAGGTGGGCAGCAGCTACTCTCAAAGTTCTGATTTCGCCAATTCTCATCATCTATTCGAAAGCTGTCGAAACAGCGTCTACGCGGGACAGATCATGGACGTCTGCCAATACGTACCTTGGGCACGTACGTCGCATATTATACGACTCATACACCTCTCGCTAACACTAGCTGTACTGTCACGCTATCAACGCCAGTCTTCTCGGCCCTCCGCGTGTTCGCATTGTCACGAGACTGGCTGCTGGTCATCCCTGTGATGTCGCTCTATGGTGTATACTTTGGTGTCAATCTGGTACGGATTCCTTTGGTTGCATACTGAGCCGTTCACTCACATTGAACTGGTCTAGACGGCTTTCCGTTGGCTAACGTACTACTGGGGAGAAGACAGCGGCTGCACGATCGTGTACACGATGTCGGTAGAGTTGGTCAAAGAGTACGCCCGTTTAAACAATTTTTGGCAAAATCGAAGCTCACCTTCTAGCGTGTCAGCTGTGCGTAGGGTATACGGGTCAACGTCGCATCACATCGTTGATTCTGATTTATACCTAGTCACCATCGCATCTCGCTCTGCACTCATAGCGGCAGATGCCATTGTCATGGCTGTCACTTGGCACACCACATTCAAGACGGAGCGTCTGACCCTGCGAGCGGGGCACTGGCCCTCCTTTGCGCACACTTTGTTCAGAGACGGTGCGTCAGACTTCTGACATCAGCCCTCCCTCCATTCACACGATCCTGATTTCAGGTGCTATCTACTTTGTGTAAGCCCCCTTCCCATCTATACACATGGGTAGGTGGTAAACGAGGGGACGCTCAGTGTTATGCTCGTCTTGAACGTGCTGCATCTTACCTTCACGGTTTGTCAGGTAGGTTGCTAATCGACATTGCGTCGTTCGATAACTGAAGTGCCTGCCGGCGCGATAGCTCTACACCGACGCGCTGTTCGCAGTAAGCTACATGACAATATTCACGGAACCGTACGCATCTTCCCACTTTATGTATCATCCCCGGCTATATAGTCATAATCTGTTCGCCGTCCTCTCACCAGCCTCACTTCGATCCTCGTCTCCCGGTTCCTCCTCAATCTCCAAGAAGTGCACCGAGACCTTGGACGTGGTGCCACTGACACGATATCCTGCTCGGATACCATCCATCAAGGAACCATGCATTTCGCGCGTGTCATCGGATCGTTGGGATCCTCTATCGCAACAGACACATGGCCTTCGTCCGAACCTGAAACGATCTCGCTCACTGACATATCGGATCGCAAGTCTGGCACGGATGTGGAAGCGAGCTATGTTCCCAGAGTCGACTATAACGAGTCCCAGGAGGTGACTGGTGGAATGCTGGGCCATGGATGTGTCAATGAAATCTCACTTCCGTAATGAATATAGGAAGTGCTGGTGACGAGGGGTGTGCCCAATGTGTCATGTGTCGACATTACTGACATATAATCTTCCACTCCCCTGCCACAGTCTATGATTATGAATGAATGATCATATCGAACACCTACACCTAGTGAATAGTGATCCCGTCGAGGCGTTGGCTATAGCACACGGTCACGTGTACGCGTCGAACACATAACACCCATAATCTGGCCGCTGCGAACGATGTCAACGAGTAGGACAGCTGGTCCCGGCCACGACCGCCATGTCCAAACTTATACCGCTCTACGATACGTGTGTTTACGGGATGGGAACTCGTTTGAGTAGCGAGTGAGCTGTTCTTAGAACAGGGGCGAGGGGTCTCGAAGCCACTTCTCTTGCGCCGAGTCATTCCTGCGTCTGACTACAAGATGTCTATTGGCGTGAGGTTTGGCTTGGCTGAACCTCTTCCTCGCTCCGGTACAATCATTCTCGTAGTTGGGCGACTTGTGTGCTTTCCATCTCACCGTTCATACCGTTGCCTAGCCCCACACTCGGCGCGGAAAGGCGGGGACAGAACCCTCCCAAGCCGCCAAACGCCGGCGTCCAAACTCAACTTGTCTGCACGCCCGCCTTCGTGTACCACTTACGTACTTGAGGGCCCGGATCTGCGCGTACGATCGCCGCTAGTCTCCTTGCCGGGACCCACTGCATACCCCCTTGTCGACCACTTCAAGCTGAACCTGAACGACCATGGCTGCAGTGCCAGCGGTGCTCAATAAGGACCTCTTAGCTGAACTCGTCACCTATCTCACCATTCGCGATGCGCTCGCGTACGGCGCGACGTGTTCGTTCTTGCGGCCTCTGTCCATCCGCCACGCCGTACGCGACGTCACGTTCGACTCCGCCGACGCCATCATCAAGTTCAGCGCGTTCATGCTCTCCAAGCCCAGCGAGCGCATCCCGCACCTCCGCAGACTCTCCGTCAAGTCCGGCATCGCCAACAGCTCGCTGGGGCTCTTCACCGCCCTCCCGCCTCTCGCGGAGCTCGTCCTGCGGGCGTCCAAGCTCGAGCATCTCTCCCTACACTGCGCAGAGCTGCTCCTGACCATGGAGCCCCTGTTCGCGCACGCGATCGCGGTCCACCCCCAGCTGGCCTCGCTCGAGCTCTCGACCACGGGCAAACGCACCCAGGGGGTGCTCCTAAAGATGCGCTGCGCGCCAGCGTTGCGGCACCTAGCGCTGCTCGAGCGCACCTATATCCCGCAAGGCGTGCCCTCGGGGAAGATCGACCTTCCGCTGCTCCCGTGCCTCGAGACGCTCACGCTAGACGGCCTCAAGGCTCTCCCGCCTCGCGCGACCCTGCGCATGCTCGCGCCGGCCCTGCGTGAGCTGCGCGTAAACGACGTCAAATTCAGGGACGCCGACCCCGCGTCCGGGGCGTGGTGGCCGGACACGCTCACCCGCCTGAAAGGGGACATTCCCTCGCTCGTGTCGTTGCGTATCCAGCGCCCGGTGCACTCCTTGGAGGTCGACGTCACGCTAGAGAACGAGCGCGCATGGGACCCCGCGCCGCTATACGATGTCCTCCAGCGCGCGTCGCCGGTCGAGTTGAGCATCGGGATGCAGACGAGCTTGAATCTTGCGTTTTGGCAGACGTATGCGTCGGTGTTGTCCCGCTTGCGGTGCTTGAAGCTCGTGGTTGAGGAAGGCAACGGCGGCCATTCCAAAATAGCGAACTGGCTGGTATGTACTGCGTTGAATATATGCAAGACGTATATTGAATGGGGGGACTGCCAACAGGAGAACATGTCGAAGCCGGGGCCGACCGGTCTACGGGTGGTACGCGTCTACATGCGCGTCCCTTCCGCACACTTCGCGGAACTGCGTGACGACGATGTGCTGGGGACGATGTCGCGATCTCTCCCGGCCCCTCGACTCTTTGGAATCGCGCATAGCACTGAGCTGTCTCCGGAAGGTTACCATAATGGTCGTTTCGCGTGGTGGACAGCCGACCAAGTGAGCGAGGAAGGGAGGCCAGACGGCGCCCAAGTGGTAGGGAGCCGTACCAGAGAATGGCGGAGGTTGTCCGCTGACGATGGTCATCGTGCGTTTGCTGATGAGCTCAAAGGTTTGTATGAAACGGGCTTGCAAAAGGCGAAGTAATCGGAGAGATTATAGCGTACGTTGTAGCGGCCTTACTTGTCGATTTCTAAACAGTACCACGGGTATTCCACGAAATGTCACCCATGCTTCGCCCTATATCGCGCTGCCACTGGCACATCTATGCGCCGTGTCCTCGATAGCGCTAGCGCTATCTTGCTGACAGTCCATTTCCAAGACGGACTCGTCGACATCGCGGCCGTCGTCTGAGTCACAATCGTAATACTGCGTGTTCGAACCTATCGACGCGGGCTCAAGTGGGGAGCCGATCGAGCCGACAACCCGCGCGAAGCTGAGTGTCCCGCCGAACGACGTGTCGATGTGCATCGAGTCTGACGGGTCGAGCCTGAGCGATTTCCGGTTCGTGTTCTGTAGGTCGAGGAGGAAACGGGACACGAGGACCGCCGTCACGCTGTAGAGGGATAGATGAGCGTGAGTACGGGCTAAGAGATGTGAGGGAGCAGGAACCGATCAGGATTAGTCACGTACGGTTCTGTGAACGTCGAGACTTGGCTCGATGGGTCGAATGGGATAACGAACTAGAGACGAAATCATAATCAGAATGGCCGGAGAGATGCAGCAAAGTATGTAGCACCCACCGAAAGCATCGTGAACGTCAGATGGAGAATGTTCAAGATTAATAGTACCCTGCAATTAGGCTCAGTACTAGGACCAGGTGACCGTGCATGATATCGTGAGGGCCACTTACACAAAGTAGATGACGCCTATATATCAGATGGTAAGCATCGAGTACTGATGGTACAAGTTACGACACTGACCATCACGAAGCAAGATTGTGGCGAGTGAAAGTGGGCGCCGTGACTCAAGGTGGTTTATTAGTCCTCTCCGGTGCATCGTCGCGAGGGTGACGATGATGACAATGGCGTCCGCCACTATCAGTGATACTCTCGACACAAGTGTCACTGAAGGGAGTAGTAGTTGAGTATGAAAGAATCGCTGTCGCTTGTAACGAACGTACACCTGCGAGAGGGCTTTCAGTAACGTCGTCATGACGGTGAAATGAGGGCAACTGACGCTTTTGCCTGTCCCACGGTGAGCGATACTTGTACCAAACATCCGAAGGTGGGGTCGTGCGAACCGCTCAAACCGAAATGATATTGCGACTAACGGTATTCAGCGCGTGCATTGACCAATGACGCACACGAAATAACTTACGAAATTGACGATCATAGGCACGAGCGAGAGGAGGAAGACAATAGTAGGCAGGAACCACTTCTGACCGTTGAGCGCGTATACGCGGAGACCGGAGAATGCTGGGTTACGTGAGTACCTTGCGAGGGCCCCGTGTACCGAAGCGGACGCGTACCTGCCCAAGGGAGGTATTGCAGAAAGTGGAACGCGGATTGCACCTTGACCATCAAAGCGCAGCTATCGATTAATAGGTCAGAAAGGTGGAGAAGCTGGAGTACAGTGAGCAGGTAGTACCTCTGTGAATCATTAGCTCGGATATCATGCGCACGAAGGCCAAGAACTCACAGAGTCCGACATGGGTATATACTCGCACATGACGAGGATGTATCCAAGAAGTGGAAGATATCTGTTGCAAATGAAGAGCGCGGCCGCTCCGGTCATTTTGGGCATCCAGAACAGCTCCACTTCGCTGTCGAAGGTGATGAGGAACTCATATGCCAGAAACGCTACGGCAATAGCAATGAGCTGACGAGCCTTTCAGTAGGATGCTGTCACGCTCTTACCCGTCACCGCAATGAGACAGCGGTTGTCCAAATATCTGCGTGTCAAGGGAACCCACGTTTTAGAATATGGCTTTGTTTGCACAGCGGGGGGCGGTACGTACAGGCTCTCATACACGTCAATGGTGGCGGTGACCGCATCTTGCGAAGACATCGCAATGGAGGAAGAGCTGACACGACGCGCAAGAGAAAATCAAGGACGGCACTGGGTTATATGTCAGGGGGAAAAATATGAATAAGCTCTGCACGGGCGAGATGTTGAGGAAGAGCGGCCACCCTGTTTCCGCACCTTGCCATCGCAACCCCATATGAACTAGTGCACTTATCTTTGTCAGGATCCCGCCGAGAGGAATTTGGGCGATAACAGGGCGCGAGAGCTAGGGATCTGTTGATCGTCGGGCATACTATCTGTAGATCAGCGGATCCATGAACAGGTGCACACATGTGCATAGCCCCTGACAATGTATTTGAACAAGTATCCTCCCCGAGACGCCAACCGCGGAGGACGACCATCGGCCGCGGACATGAAAGTCATGACAGCTGCTTTCTTCCTCTCCGGCTGCACGGTCGCAGTAACCTAGGGCAACGTCTCGAGCGGAGGTCCCAGGTGTGTGAGGGCCACCATGCAGTGAATGAGTACGTAGCGAAGGCAGAAACATAACTTTGCCCAGCTTATCGGTACCTCCGGCCAGGCACTTGGGTGAATGTTTCGCACTAAGATTCAGCTTCTAGCTGCAATCTCGCCCGTTCGAACTTCGGATGGTACTTGTTGCTGATTGCGGTGCAGTTTGGCACAGACCCCTAGGGGCTCTGGATGTTTGTGTGCATAAAGTTCTTCCGGAGTCAGTAGGGTATGCTGCAATCTCCTACCAAAGCCCAGAGATACAATCACCGGTGAACAAGCTTGCTACCATATAGACTGCAAAGGAGGAATAGGCCACAAACCAGTACTGAGTATATCACGACGAACCCAGAGCTGAGCTATTAGAAGACATCAGTAGTAGCTGTAGACGCCCGTCCGGATCGGAGAGCTATCGGGGGAGGGTCGTGAGAAATCGGAATACAGGATTCCCACGATATGCAGGCGCTGGAGGAGGAAGAGGTCACCGTCGACGTCGACCGCCAGCACTTCACCTTCATCGTCCATGGCGTCCAGGATTGCCTTTTCGTCCCTCAGGGCGTCAGGTACGGCTCCAGAGCACTGTACGTACGCGCCATTGACCGACACGCACGTCCTACAGCCTCCCGAGTTCGGCCTCAGGTCGTCTCTGCCGTCCCTCGGGCTCTCACCGCGTGAGTGCCCAGCTCTCATTCTGACTGCAATCCAGCCCGATTCCTGACACCGAGTTCGCGCATGCATCGAAAAAATTGCCACTTGAATGATGGGTGTTGTGCAGCCGCGGCATGGCGAGCTCGTCCAGCAAGCCCCCGCCGGAGCAGCGCGCGGCGGAGATCATCAACAACCTCCCTTCCTCCCCCAACCTCGTCACGAAAACTGGCTCCGTCATTCTTGGCACGGGTCTCCTCGCCACCGCCATCTCGCAGGAGCTCTACGTCGTTAACGAGGAGACCGTCATTGCTGCTGGTTTCTTCATCCTCATTTCCTTCATCTACAAGGTACGTCTTGTCTCTGAAGTCACACGCGGTTGCGGCGCGGACTATGACGCGGTATGGTTGCCGAGTTCGGTATACTGTCGCAGTGTCTTGTCTTGTCGGCTAATCGCCTCGCGCATGCTCGCACTGCTACCCTTTCCCCTCCCAAACATGTGTTGACTATTTTTGCGCTATAGGCCGTGAAGGAGCCCTACCGGGACTGGGCCGAGGGCCACATCAACCGTATCAAGGACATCCTGAACGCGTCCCGCTCGGAGCACACCCAGGTCGTCAAGGACCGCATCCAGTCTGTTGAGCAGATGAAGGATGTCGTCTCCATTACCGAGGGTCTCTTCGCGCTCTCCAAGGTGCGTTTCGCCTACCGCATTCACGACAATGCACACTGACGGTGTTGGCATGCAACGTGCAGGAGACCGCCAAGCTCGAGTCCGAGGCGTTCGTCCAGCGCCAGAAGGTCGCGCTCGCGTCGGAGGTTAAGGCCGTCCTCGACAGCTGGGTCCGCTTCGAGCAGCAGGCGAAGGAGAGCGAGCAGGCGGAGCTCGTCAAGGCCGTCGTCGAGAACGTGCTCAAGAACCTCAACAACGAGAAGACGCAAAAGGAGATCCTTGCTGGCGCCGTTGCCGAGATTGAGCGTACGTCTCTATATTCCGCCCGCTTTTGCCGTCTTGCGAGTTGGGTGCTGACGGGCGTTCGGAATCGTAGAGCTCGTCAAGAACAAGGCTATCTAAGTTACTGTAGTGAGCATGTCGTGCCATTTGTAGATCAGCCGAATGGACTGCGTGCGCTTTATGCTACACATCATAATCTACTTGAATGGCCCGTAAATCACAGTCTTATGCCGTGTGCTATCCGTACGTGCATGGGCCGATGCACGGTATAGGTGTAGGGTCGTGTATAAAATGAATATCTTGCTGATGCTGTCAAGCTCGATGCTCAACGTTCGACGCTCTGCGCTGCGTGCAGACATACAGTATATTGGAGCAACGGTTATAGAGGAAATCGTATAGTATGTGGATGAACTACCAATACATGACACTACGAACTACTAGTATACATTTACATTGTCCGGACGAGTACCAGAGTAGCAACAACGATAGCGAAACGAGCAAACCAGAACAACAACGCGAGACAAAAATGGGACGGGATGGCTAGGGCTAGAAGGGATAATGGAGGCTGACGGCAGCGGGCTGGAAACTTTACACCTCGCCGTAGAAGACAGACTGGGCGTATCGTTCCTCAGAATGACCTTCCTTGGTCAAAAGTATCTCCTTGACCTGCGTAGTGATGGTAGTGAGCTCCGTACCGTCTTCATAGGTGTCAATATGTAGACGTACCTCCAGCGGAGGATCGAGCCCAAGGGCGTGCGCACGCTCCCAGCGATCGAGACGAGAGACTCCAACACAAGGGCCGTATTCATAGGATCTGTAAAAAGACGAATGAGGACTTGAGGAATGAGGCAGAAGTGCATATAGCCATGTGTGCTTACAGGTCAAATACCCGGAGGATGTGGTTGACCATGGACTGACCCTGCGCATGTACTGTAGAACAAGACTCGCTTCAGCACCAACACACCCCTGTTATATGCATCAAGGAGACCCACCAGGCTCGATGTTGCCCATCTTCTCGCGCGCAGCGCCATACACCTTCCGCCACCGCTTGTCGGAGACGTTCAGCGGTTCCCGCTCCTTCTCCTTCTCCGGCTCCTGCTCTAGCTCAGGTTCTGGCTCAGGCTCGTTATTCCTCACGCGCAGCGACCCAACCCGCCTCTTCTTCGCAGCAGGGATGGCCGATACTTCGTCGTCGCTGTCCGAGATGTCGATAGGTTTATCGTCGGGAGAGGCCCGCGAGCCATGGCCGGAGGATGACTTTCCGGGTTTCGACTTCTTGCCGGCAGCAGCGGCAGCGGTTGAAGAGTTACGCTTGGACGTGAAGGAGAGCTTGGCTTGCTTGAGCTGAGAAGCAGAGCCTTTGGAGTTTCTCTGAGGGGGCATTGTGGAGGGAGTAACGAAGTGCAGGTGGGGTACTTATCCGACTTGGAGGCGTGATGGGATTCGGAAGCCGAGAGGATCCTTGCATCTACAGTGGGCGAGCAAAAAAAATATTTAGATGTGTGACAACTTTGCATTTTCCAACGGCCGACTAGCTCAGTTGGTTAGAGCGTGGTGCTAATAACGCCAAGGTCGTCGGTTCGATCCCGGCGTTGGCCAGCTTTTTGTCCCCCTTGCCTCACCTCTGCGTAGGGCCCGTGTATCTGCGACATTGAAACAACATCTCACGTAGATACGAGGCTCGGCGAGGACAATTACACCGATACGAGGATATCAATCACACTGATAAGTTCGGTAAGCACAACGTACACGAGTATAATATACACGAAACAAGAGTGAAACTGCCTCTCATTCCCTCACGCAATCGAATCAACGTCCGTCATTGGACTATCAGCACCCATAGCTGCGGGCACCAAGCTGTTGGTATGAGGGCTCCCGGAAGTTGGTGCGTTCGAGTTGGCCCCGCCCGCCCCATTTGCGCTGGCTTTCGTCGGGCTTGCCGCGGCTCTCGATGAACGGGTCTGCGTCCGGACTGGAGACGCAGCTTGTGGCTCTGTGTTCCCGGCGATGTCCATCTCGGCGAGGGCATCCCTGATGCCAAGTGCGCTTAGCCAACGTAGGAGAGTATAGGAAAACGAGAATCACTCACTGATATGCGTTCCGACATTCTGTGCGGCGCGATGAGGTTCGCCATCGCTGATATTTACTAGTCGGGGCGAGCATCTGGGCATCTAGCCCTGTGGTAGAGAGTCGTATTCAGTATCAACAGTGAACAGGAACCGCTCAACAGTGCTCACAATCGTCTTCGCCGAGATAGCGCATATTCTTATGCCTGACCCATGCCCTGTAACCAGACAAAATGAGCATATTGTAGGGCCGATGAGTGCAAGATAGAATCACCAATTGTTGATGTGCTTCTTTTCGTAGAACTTGACGAGCTCGAGGTCTGCCTCGCGCGGAGGCGCTCTTGCAAGTACACTCTCAGGTATTTCGGGGTCATCCGCTTCGAACACGACCGCAGGCCACCATGGGAAGGATTCTGTACAAGTAGTCATTATGAATGACCAGCCTAAGCAACCCGTGGTATTCGCACCGATTTTGGCCCATACTGTGCAGCATGTTCAGCGCAAGCACAGGCGAGCGACGCATGCAAGAACTTACCTAGAGTACCGCCTTCGAGCCTTTCTCCGGGCTTGAGCACGATAGCACCGGGTTCGACCTCAGCCTGTGGTGGAGGTTTCCGCCTGGACGAGCGGAACACTACTGGACCTTCTGCTGACCGCTGCAGAACACCTGGTCCAGCTGAGCCCGGGATCTCCTCGCTTCGTTGGGTGGTGCCCTCAACCTCTGACAGATCCGTAAGATCAGAGTCGTCCTCTCCCAGCTCCTCGTCGCGTAACCGGGAGGGCCCCGCGACGGGTTGGTGTTGCGGCGCGGGCGCAGTAGACGACCCGGCCGCTGCAGACCTTGCGGCTGCCTCACGCGCTGCTGCTTCACGGGCCGCCTGTCGCTCCCTTTTCTTCCGCATGTTCTTTTCCCTGCGCGTTGCAGGTGTGTCGAGCTCTTCGATGATAATGATACGAGGAGGGCCGCTATCCTCCTCTTCTTCCTCTGGCGGCGCCTGCTCTTGTTCCACAGGCTCTTGTGCTTCTGGTTCGTGTGGCTCTCCAGCTTCTTCCACCTCGCCCTGCGCCTCCCTGACCCCCACCTCTCCACCTTGTACCTCTCCGAGTGCGTATTCTTCGGTCTGCGCCTCTTGGGCTTGGGCTTCTTGGAACTGAACTTGTTCCTCGATAACCTGCGCATCCTGTACCTGCGCGTCTTCCACTTGCACCACTTCCATATGCGCCTCGTCCGTTTGCGCTTCCTTCACCCGCGCCTCCTCTACTTGCGCTTCCCCCGCTTGCACCTCTTCCGTTTGCGCTCCCCCTGTCTTCGCTTCAACTGGCGCCTGCATCTCAGGCTCAGAAGCCTCTTCAACCTGCTCGCGAACTTCCTGCTCATCGGCCTGAGTTTGTGATTCCTCGGCCTGGGTCCATACCCTCGGTTCCGGTACGTCTTGCACGCCCTGCTCACGGGTCTCCGGTTGTTCGCTTGGATCTCGTTGAGCCATTTCCGCAACAGGGCTGATCGTTGGCGCATCCACTGAGGATGCTTGGACAACAAGGGGCTGATCAACGTCCATGGGCACCTCAGCACGTTCGGCCTCCGGGAGTATCGACGGGGTCGTCGTGTCCGCGAGCGGTTCAACGTGCATCGGCTCCGGAACGGCTGCTGGAGGTTCTGCGTGGGGTGTGCTATCCAGTGGAACATCGTGATGTTCGTCACGAGGCTGGGATGCGGAGGGAGGGATATGGGCGGGGAATACATCCTCGGGAGCATGGGGAATGTCGTGGACGTTGTCGACAGCGGCTGGTACTGACGCCTCGGTCTCAGCAGCTACCGACGAGCTCCTATCTGCTGGACCAGAGCTGGCAACAGAGTAGCGAGCTGCGTGGATAGTATGTAAGCGTAACACCATTTTCCATACAAGCGGCCACCTACAGCTCTTCGATTTCTTTTTGGAAGGCAGTGGCTGCCGTTCCACGATAGGACGCCCGCCTCGCTTCTGATCAGGCGGGAGTATCCATCCCCGTTCGAACATCGTGAAGGACTTCCGGTTGTCCACATTCTCGACGGTGAGCGGGATGTCCTCCTGCGGCAGCGCCACTGACCGCCTAGGCTTCTTCGACGGTTTCTCAGACGTTGACGGACCCGCTATGTTCTCGGCGGCGGATGACGATCCTGCCGCCTCATGCTCCGGCGCTCGCGCATCAGCCCCTACCTCCGCCTCGAAGGCCGCGGCAGCGGCCATAGCAGCGCGAGTACGGGGCGCGCGGAAGCCAGGCGACGAGTCCAGTGCGCGAAGACGCTCTTGCCGCTTGCGCTCAAGCGCGGCTCTTCTGTCGACCTTTGTCTTCTTCGCCTTCTCTTGCACCTTGGGTTTGGGCTTCGGTTTCGGTGGTGGCGGGGGCGGCGCTGGAGGTCGGATGTTGGGCAGCTCATAGTTGAGGAGAGATTCGATGGGAGAGGCCATCATTACGATGTTAGTGTCCTGTCTGATCAGCTCTTCAGAGACGAGCATCTCGAGGAGATTGAGTGGCGGTTCGAGGTCGCCAATCAGCGGACGAGTGTACTCTGGCGAGTGTTCTGCCTTGATCTCCTCTACGATCAGGGATGTATTATCAGGTTGTGCAACTTCCGACTGCTGGCTATTCGGCTGTATCGCTTCAGCCTGTTCCGTCCGAGTTAATGGTGGTTGTATCCCCAATGACTTATCCAAGTCTGAGAATATATTTGGTAAGTTGCTCTGGATACGCAGCGCTGTCTTGTAGAACGTAGTGTTGGGCTTATTGTACGTCAGCGCGTTATTGACCACGAGCTCGACGTCTCCCTATCATAGAATATCAGCCACCGTCTGCGGAAGGCGACTGGCACCATACCTTGAATTCTGCAAGGTCAAGATATTCATGGCTATCCAGTCTCCTGTCAATCATATCCCAGCACATTGGATTGACGATGATATCGTAGTAATCAGGGACCTCGTTCTTGTTGACAGGTGACTTGAAGTACGCCTGACGATCGTGGCTGTGACTCGATTGAGTACATCTCGTAAGATTTAGGCAGCGTATCTAGACGTTTACCTAATGATCTTCTCGAAAGCAAATCGCAGAGCAGCTTCGTGAGGGAAGAAGAAGCGCGACAGAACCGACTGGACTTGTTCTTGCTGCCTCTGCTTTGCCGCTTCCCGGTGCCTGATGACATCTATGATGAGGCGCACCCGTTCGAGATCTAATCGTAATAGTCTCAATTGCTGCAAACGTTCGGTTAGAACAAGTTGAGCTGAGGATAGTTCAAACGCTCACATCAAGTTTCATGACCTTATCCTCGTCGGTCTGTTGCTTGCTCCCGGAGAGCGCTGTCCATGGTTCAAGATGTAGACGCTTCAATAGAGGAGCGCCTCGTCTTGCTTCCCGCTTCAAACTCCAGTACCTACAGACCAGCTGCACGAATTCTGGCTTGTGTCGGATCGATATGCGGGAGATGTACTGAAGTATACGATTGACGATTATACGTGGCACAAGTGGGGGGCCAGGTTTGTACGTCTTGGCGTATGCACGAGCGGACTTGTTGGACTTTGAGTTCGTCTGACCATCTTCACCTTCAGAACCATCGGTTCGTTGAGCCCTGAGTGCAGCCAATCGAGCTTCGAGCTGCTCTCGCTGGTTAATGACGTTAGAAGCACGTTCTGTACAAGGGAATGCGAGCTGTATCTTACTGGTAGATGCTTCTCGCAATAACAAGCCAACGTCGGAGCTTCTGACCCTTGAGTTGCCTTCATGGGCATCAGGAACTTCTCTTTCCTGGCGCATGTTGCGTGAAACGCAGTGAAGCAAGACGTCTTCGTACACTGGATGCAGGCACCTTCGCGGATGCCACAAACTGAACACCTCTAGATTAACTCAGTAATAGTCTTTAATATTATAGTATATTCACTGACCAATCTCCAGCGCGGCTTCGGTACTTGGTCTACGCCGGTAATAGGCTCCATGAAAACCTCGTTGGCCACACCGGTTTCTGGCACCCATATGGCGCACAGGAGGTGCACCCATTCTCCAGATACAGTCTGTTTGAATGCACCTCCCTCGTTCGGGCACAAGACACACGACTATAGAATACCATTAGCACCTTTTCACTGTTTCAACTACGACTGAGGGCCTACCACCGGGTTCTCCGGGGAAACCGTGCACTTTCTGCACAACCATTGCCCCTCAGGTATATATGGAACACCATAGCAATCTGAATGTATGGGATGAGTAAGCAAATGGCAAGAGGGCACTACAGCGCCTATACCTTGGTGCACGGCGAGATTGCAGCCATCACAGAATACGATGGCATTGGTGTTCTCTCCTTCGGAGTCGTCGCATATTGCACAAGTTGAATCCTCGGATGGTAGACCCATGTCGGACTTGGGAATGTTCTTGGACTGTGGGCAGCGTCACACACAGGACTCTTGTGGCTGATACACTTATGGGGACTCACCAAGTCAAACCACTCCTTCTCCAGGCGGTCCATTATGATCTCAAAGGTCTCATAGGATATTTTGTCCAGCTGCTGAGCCTTCCGCTCCTGATTGACGGCGTCGAGCCATTCTTGGTCTGTCAGAATTCCGGTGTTAGTTGTTCGGACGCGCGCCTCCGCTGACAGAATCGAAGACCTTGCTCGTCCATGTCATATTCCACCTGCGTAGCTACATCGCTCTCCAGTGGTTCTATAGCGGCGTTCTCAGGCATGCGATTGTCGACTTGTATCGGCATAAACGTACCAATATGGCGAATGTAGTGCTCCTCCGGTAGCACGAACTCATCATTGAAGTCGTTGTCTACAGAACTTCAGCGCCTGATCAGGAACAATATGTTGAAGTGCATACAGCCATAGGACTTCGCAACATGGTCATGTACTCCGGGAGGCTGCTGTGTTATCTCGTCGGTGACCTTCACGAACGAGACTTTGGGTAAAGCATTTGGCGCGGGGGAAGCTGCGCCGCGGGCCATGCTAGTGATCGAGCGCGCAGGACTGAGCGAGTAAGCAGGACTGAGCGAGTAAGCAGGCAGCAAGTACCAACGACTCGCGTCGCAGAGTACAATAAAGCCGGACGCGAAAGGCGGCGAACGGATAGCAGGATCGCGAGAGAGGGCGTGGAGGCAAGAGCGAAGTGGCACAGAACTGAGAATGTCTGCGGCGGCTCGAGTCCCGCGACGCGCTCCGCGCCGCGTGAGCGTGCTGTAGCGCCCTGCGCTCGGCCTGGCGCTACAGCGGACCCCAGCTGCGCCATCTTCGACATCGACCACGACAACCTCTACGATAACACTTCTTTCTGTTCGCCATGGACCCCTCAGTTCCTCTGGTCGTTGACAACGGTACTGGGGTGAGCGCCATATCCCCTCTCAGCCGTCGTTGCAACACTCATCCGTCCGCGCGCAGTTCGTGAAAGTGGGTTATGCGGGGTCTAACTTCCCTGAACATGGTGCGCACCAGTCTGGTCGTAGATGGCGTAGCTTCCAGACATATATCTCATATGCCATGTTTGCTCCTAGTCTTCCCATCCATCGTCGGACGCCCTATCCTGCGTGCGGAGGAACGCGTCGGCGGGTCCACAGTGATCAAGGATGTCATGATCGGGGACGAGGCCGCAGATAATCGCAATTACCTTCAAGTTACTCAACCAATGGAGCACGGTATCGTACGAAACTGGGAGGACATGAAGCTTCTATGGGACTACACCTTTGACGAGAAACTTCGCGTCGATACCAAAGGCCGCAAAGTCCTCCTGACCGAGCCCCCCATGAACCCCAAAGCCAACCGTCAGCGGATGTGCCAGGTCATGTTCGAAGAATATGGCTTCCAGGGGGTGTACGTTGCTATCCAGGCCGTGCTTACCCTATATGCTCAGGGTACGTCCACTTGCACTGTCGTCCTAGTATTCTGCCAGAGCTTGAGGTACGTTCGCCATACTACAGGTTTGACTACTGGTGTTGTTGTCGACTCTGGAGACGGTGTGACGCACATTGTCCCTGTGTACGATGGTTTCTCTCTACCCCACCTAACACGTCGACTTGATATTGCCGGGCGAGACGTCACGCGCTATCTGATCAAGCTCCTGCTCATGCGAGGATACGCGTTCAACCGGACGGCAGACTTCGAAACTGTACGCGAGATCAAGGAGAAGTTGTGCTATGTGAGCTACGACCTCGACCTCGATACGCGGCTAGCGGAGGAGACGACTGTATTGGTCGAGACCTACACTGTGAGTCTATTCAGCATGTGTCAATGCTGTAGAGGCTAATGCGAAGCAGCTTCCCGACGGCCGAGTAATTAAGATCGGGTCAGAGCGGTTTGAAGCACCAGAGTGTATGTTCCAGCCGCACCTTGTAGATGTCGAGCAACCAGGTGTAGCAGGTAAGTATAACTGCGCGAGTACCAGCACCCATTCTGACTTAATCGCTGTAGAAATGCTGTTCCAAACGATTCAGTCGGCTGCGGTTGATCTGCGTGGCGAGCTTTACAAGCACATCGTCCTCTCCGGCGGTTCAAGTATGTACCCCGGCCTGCCTAGCCGATTGGAGAAGGAGATGAAGCAGCTATACCTCACGCGCGTGCTCAACGGCGATCCCTCGCGACTCAACGTGCGTCCTGATAGTCGCGTGATTCCACCATTATGGTACTCATATGGCCTTGGCTCCTCACAGAAATTCAAGATCCGCATCGAAGACCCCCCGCGTCGGAAACACATGGTCTTCTTGGGTGGTGCCGTCCTCGCAGATATCATGAAGAACCGCGAAGAGTTCTGGGTGACGCGCGAGGAATGGTTCGAGCAGGGCGTGCGTGCACTGGACAAGCTTGGCCGTGGCGAGAACTAGAGACGACCACGATAAATCGCGCGTGGAGGCATGCAGGGCATGGCATCACGCACACGCGGAGCAGAGGAACAAAGCGGTCGCGGACAGTAAGGCAGTACCACCACGAATTTTGCTGTAACGATGTTCTCAGAAGGAAGGATAACATGACACATACCTGCGCCATGCGCACCGCCTGACCTATATAAGTTGGTCTTGACGTAGGTGCTAGTGATCCCAAGCAGGTGAGTCGTACGCCATGGAAAGAAGAGCGGGTATATGTGAATGCAACACCCCAATGTTGTTTTGTACAGTGAAAGACCAATTACCCTAAACTCTAACGAAATGAACTAAGTGGAGATTCCATGCAGTAATGATACATCAGTAGAGTCTAATATATGTAGTAGTAAGAGCTGGGTGAGGGTGGCGAAGTATTATACCCGGATACAGTGCGATCGATAGCATGTGCATGAGCGATAAGGTAACGAACGAGGGCCATAATGCGAAATAGCGGCATGCCTGTTATGACATCCGCAGGACGGCTTCATAGATGGAGTACATCACCGCCGCATTTGGTATGACGCGCATGAGGTGAGCACTGAGACCGCCGTATAATGAGCGTGCACCCTCCTCAGCAATGACCAGGCGAAGAGTTTGAACGAGCCCGGTGTACTTGACTTTGCCGTTGACCAGAGGCTGACGTAGTCGTGTCCGGATAACCTTTGCAGCGTGATAAGCCAACCGAACAGCTAGCAGCAGAAGAGGGGTACTCACTTCATGAGGGTATGTGATGAGCGACGCCACACACTTGGCCGTGCCCGCACTCCCCAGCATACCAAGCCACTCCTGAACCCCACCCTTCCCTTCGGTCCCAGCAGTCAGCCTCTTCAGTCGCTCGTAGAGCACCCACTGGATGGTGCCTTCCGTCACGCCGAGATAGCTTGCACTCAATCCCTTGTAGAACCCTCGGACGCCCTCTTCCCGCAGGATCTTCTTGATCATCCCTAGGGACCCGCCGAAGAACGACCGCGCGCCATGCACCTCCGAGGACCTATGCGCGTCAAGTTGGAGACGTGTTTTAACAACCCAGATGGGATTCGTCGCAGTGCCCGTAGCGATACCAGCAAGAGCGGCAGCAGAGAGATGCACCCAGGAGTTCTCCTCGCCGTTGTTGAAACGGTTGGCAATGATCTGCTTGCCGTTTCCGTAGGTGAAGAAATTGATCGAGCGAGCTGGCACGACGCCAACTAATGTTGGTCCAAGACCCTTGAAGAGAGCACGTGGGGACTCTTCACGATAGATGTCTCTGGTCATGTCATGTAAGTCCTGCATTATATCCTGAGATTTCACGCCTGCTCACCGGATAATGTGGCCGGTCTCTACAAAGTGCCATAGTAGATTCCGCCGTGGTAGTGTGATCGTCGCACCGCCATTGCCAGCCAGACTCGCAGTAGACACCTTCTCCCTAAAGAGATCTGACTGTAACCGCGTCTTGACGACGTCGAACGGGCTCGTGACGATTGCCCCACACATCCCGCCGAGCCTGCAAGCCTGCAGTCAGACGTGTCCGTGAATTAGACACAAGATAGGACGCACCCGCCAGCGACAAAGTGATGCCATGATTTTTCTGGCAGCCAGCTGGTTTCTGAGTTGCCGACGACGGGTCCCGAAGGAGTGCTAGACATTTTGGGTGATGTTGTGGAGGTGGACGAGAGAGAGCTCGGCGAAGCCAAATCCGAGCGGCCGCGTTGCTGGTCAAGCCGTCCGGAATTTTTGAACGAGATAAGATAAGATAGACGCTCATGCCAAGGCATACCGAACGACTGGGATGTCGTTCTTCTCAGTACCATTCGCACAACTCCTGACTTCCCTCCCAATCTTGGCCCCGTCACCGGCGAGAGACTCCAAGCACCAGCTTATAACTCTTTACCTGTCTTTCACCATTTGGCTAGGAAGAACACCGCGAAAACCACTACTGTTCGCAGCGTTCATCTACTTCAGCTCTCGTCTTCGTTCTGGAATACTATGTTCCAGCTCTCTGTCGTAAAGGTCTTGATTCTATGAACAGTATGACTTGCAGCTTGAAGTTCTGAAGCGAACCGGTAGGACACTGTAGCAGTCCACCCTTCTCAATTTGGCCTACCCCCACAACAAGCTGTCACAAATGAACTGAACAAGAAATATGCGAATCGCGTGCTGCACGATGTAGGCCTGTGCATATGCGTGTTTGACTTGTCAGAAGTTGGGGAGGGAAAAGTACGATACGGTGATGGTTGTCTATGGTACAAAGGTTGGTGAGTCGCTCGGAATCATGTTGGGGAGGCATATACCGACCTCGTGCAGTCGTATTCCGACTGGTCGTGTTCAGACCCTTCCCATCTGAAGTAATCCTCGCAAAAGTGAAGTCGTCTGATGAAGACGGTATCCGCCGTACGTGTCTCAAGAAACTACGTATGTCCCCTCTCTCACAGGTGTGCAGTGAGCGTAGGCTTCT
The DNA here is from genome assembly GCA_022376465.1 of Cubamyces lactineus. NCBI lineage: Eukaryota > Fungi > Basidiomycota > Agaricomycetes > Polyporales > Polyporaceae > Cubamyces > Cubamyces lactineus. Next base: position 1,310,483 of record JACDTU010000009.1, on the reverse strand, counting down.
TCGATGACATCTATGTGCCCCTTGTCTACCTTCCCATACCTACCGCATTGTGAGTGGGACGGTCACTTATGGGATGCCACATCGTCTCACTGCGCTCAATCACAGCGACTCCAAAGAGCGGGCACACTTCTGGCTACCAGGCTCTGAAGCGACCTCATCACACGAGCTTCTCGACTCACCTCTCACTGACCGTATGTATATCGATGCGGGGGACATCGTGCGAGTCCGCGTCGAGTCAGATGAGTTCCACGACGACGAGCCAGGGCCGCCTAAAGCACACGAAGGCGTGCAACAGGTGCAGGAAAATCGTCGCCCGCCATATGTGATCACTGTACGCGCATTATCCCTACTGTCGTGCGCCCCTGAGCTCGCGTTATTGACGTCCATTGACAGTGTTCTATGGTAGAGCAAGGACTAGGGCCGACTTCATGGTGGAGGAATGCGGGTGTAGAGACGATGGATGAGGGCTGAACCTCTTTGGCGACTGTAAGGTAGACATTCATAGTCAAGATTAGGTACGCAGTGCATGGGCAACATCGCTTGCGTGAAGGCGTTTGACTAACTGAACCAACATTATTTGATAGATTCATGTACGACCCGTATGAGGCCAAGCGCAATCTCAGGCATATGTATATCTTGGCACTCTGATGGTACGGCCTGAACTCCGTGATCGACCCTTCCCAGCTTCGCTCCGACGCAGTATGTGGTCTCTCTTGGCCGAGGATGCTACGTACGACAGACGGCAAGCAACTGAAGCTCAGCGTCATAGCCGACCGGGAGGTAGCTCCATCGCGCCTTTCAATGGTCATACTGGCCGCGGTACACAATGGTTCTCATCATCATGTTACCGCCACCACAGGCGACGACCGCGGCCTTCGCGCGGCCACTATCCGAAGAAGCGAACTGTCCGCCTCGCCTCTGAGCTCAAATTCAATGCAAACGTCACGGTAAGCGCTTTGGCGGGCCTAGTCAACCCGAACCGGGTTCGTGTCCTGGACGCGGCCATTTCGCCGTCCAAGAGCCATTACTGCGAACAGAGGGCGGTGCCAACAAGCAGCGCGCTCGCCCCGTCGCTCGATGGCGAGCCGCCTAAGCGACAAACAACTCCGCCGTAGGCGAAGCCTTTGCCTTCTATGAAGGCTTGCTCCTAGCCGGGCACTCAATCCCCATGCCTCGTGCTGGCACGACGGACCCCCTGCGGCACCCCAGCCACGATCGCAAACGTATACGGCGCGGCGGGGGACGGTCAGCCGTCTAGCGAGCATCTAGCCATTCATTAAGCTCACGTATATAATGGCTCACCCTCGCCGCTTTGGGTCCTCTCCCCATAGTGCTCACAGTCTTCCGAGTGCAGCGCGAGATGTGCTACCACTCGTTCTGGCGATCCGCCCTTCTGCTCGTCCTCCTGGGACAGCAAGCCTTTACTGCGAGCGCCATTGGTCCAGGCTCGGTGCTAGAGATTGTCAACAAGGTGATCGCGCCTGACGGCATCGCTCGCGATACTGTCCTCGCCCAGGGAACCTTCCCGGGTCCAACCATTGTCGGTCGGAAGGTACGCCATGCATACTCACCTGTTGACTATCGTGCGGTTGCTCACGTGCATCCTTTGCCACCCTTCGCGATAGGGCGATCGCTTTCACATCAACGTCGTGAACAAGCTCGTGAACGAGACCATGCTCACGTCGACCAGCATCGTGCGTCGCTGTCTCAAACTCATTCACATCATGGAGCATACTGACGCGTGGTCGACTACGCCCTTCGATCGCCATAGCATTGGCATGGGCTATATCAGCACTCATCCGCTTGGGCAGATGGTACGGCGTTCGTGACGCAGTGCCCGATCGTGTCTGGCAACGCCTTCGAGTACGCCTTCGACGTGCCTGACCAGGCAGGTATGTGTGCACAGGTACATTTACGCCCCACACGACCTGATCGAGGTGGCGCACTGCGATGCAGGGACATTCTGGTACCACAGCCATTTGGCGACGCAGTATTGCGACGGGTTGCGCGGCGCACTCGTCATCTATGATCCCGACGACCCGCATGGAGACCTCTACGATATCGACGACGGTCAGCTATACCAGCTGATAAAACGACCTCATGCTGATCGTCTCCGTACAGAAAGTACTATCATCACTCTGGCCGATTGGTACCATGTTGCGGCTGCGCTCCAGAAAGGCATCGCGTAAGCACTCGTCTTCCTTGACACGTTCGACTTTTAGTAGACTGTCACGGCGTTCAGGAAATCGGACACAACCTTGATCAACGGGCTGGGGCGCTGGGCTGGTAACCCGACGTCTGAATTGGCGGTAATTACCGTCACACAAGGCAAACGGTATGCCAGACCATTTGTCAATTGTTCGTTGCGCGAGCATGACGATACGGTACTAACGAGTGAGCGAACTTAGGTATCGCTTCCGACTGCTGAACATTGCGTGCGACCCCAACTACATGTTCTCAATCGACGGTCACACGATGACTGTCATCGAAGCCGACGGGCAGAACACCGAACCGCTCCAAGTGGATACGATCCAGATCCTCGCAGCCCAGCGATACTCCTTCGTTGTACGCCCTTCTCTCATATTCCATGGGTGGCCGTGACGTTGACACGACACGAACACGATCGTGCCAGCTCGAAGCCAATCAGCCGGTGGATAACTACTGGATCCGGGCGAATCCCAACAGGAACAATGCCACCGGCTATGCGAACGGTATCAACTCTGCCATCCTTCGCTATGAGGGTGCGCCTATCGAAGAGCCCACAACGATGAAGACAGCAACTTCCAATCTTCTCAACGAGGCAGCATTGCGGCCGCTATCAAGTTCCCCCGTGGTGAGACGAGGTCGTTATGGACGATATACAGTCAGCCTTATGTGCATCATATTCAGCCTGGCCTCCCAGCCGTTGGAGGTGTTGATTATGCACTCAACCTCAATATGACTAACGTACGTCGCCCAGTCACAAACAACACATTCGAGATTGCCCCTGACACTTCCATCGCATCATAGAACGGATCCTATTTCTTCGTGAACGACGCGCCCTTCATTCCTCCACCCGTCCCAGTCTTGCTCCAGATTCTGAACGGCACTATCAACGCACACGACTTCATGCCCAACGGAAGCGTATATACTCTGCCACGGAACTCCTCAATTGAGCTCACTATGCCCGCTGGGGTGGTAGGCGGCCCGCATCCATTCCATTTGCACGGTGTACGTAACCACTTACTGCCAGTCCCTCTGTATACACGCTGACCTCTCGGTTGTACAGCACTCGTTCTATGTCGTACGCTCGGCAGGCTCGGAGGAACACAACTATGTTAACCCTGTGCTGCGAGACACAGTGAGCATCGGCTCAGCAGGCGACAATGTCACCATACGCTTCAGGGTACGTATAGAGCGCAACTTGAACGTGCTTCACCCGCCGGACGAAGCTGATTGTGCGATGAATAGACGGATAACCCTGGCCCATGGATCTTACACTGTCATATTGACTGGCATCTACAGACCGGTCTCGCAGTCGTATTCGCAGAGGATCCGCAGGGCGTAAAGGAGGATGCACCTGTCCCAGGTCAGATTTGTCCTATGTACGAGATAACTGTTCCGTGGCGCTAACGAATAAGTACAGGAGAGTGGAAACAATTGTGCCCAACGTATAACGAACAAATGCACATAAACTCATCATAGTATACAGTACATTCCTCTAGGCTTAGATTATATTAACGGACGCTCCGATCGAGAATACTCACACTAATACTCATGCTGATGTACCTGGGTCACGCACGATGCAATCCCTGTCTCCTACCATCGCCTATGAATGGGCTTCCATAGTTCAAGTGCACTTACATCATAGCAAACTATTAGTAGGACTAGCATCAGGACTTTCGAAATTCAAACAAATCGAGGCACCGTACCCGTGTGCACAGCCACAGGACTGTTCAGAACGTGAGCGCGAATAGCGGGCGTCTACGGCCCTTTCGTCATCCCTTCCAGTCCGACGCGCGCACGCAGCGTACGCACCCAGTTCGCGCCGTTTCCTTCCATCTGTTCTCCAGGTTTCTATCTGGTCTGCATGGTCTCTTCCATTCATTCGCGTTGCCGGGGACTCGTAAATCGTTGAAACGCTAACCACAAGCGGCCTTCTGTCGTAAACGCCTACGTCACCAGGCGTTGATTGATCATTGAACTGCGTCTGAACTCGACTTACTTTCTCCTGTCCTCGTCGCTTTTTGTCCCGCTCTCACCATCTTGCCGTCTTCGTATGGACGCTGAAGACTATCATAGCCCACCTGCTACGCCAGCAGTGCCCGTGCAAGTGCCCTCTCCTCGGCAGCACCCCTCTGACGCCGCAGGTCATGATCAACCCGTCTTTGTTGGCTCTCCAGAGCAGATTCAACCCCTAGATGCCAGCCTACACTCCTTCATGAGCACACCTCATCCCTCTTCCGCATGGATCCACGCAGATCAATCTAGACCGAGCTTCCAGCGCAGCGTCTCGTCGTCCATTCCAACCTCGCGACGAGGCGACACTGTCTCACGCGTTCAAGAACTGACGTCCAGCTTCCTTAGGCGCTCGCACTTAGAGCAGCGTGCTCCGGAGCGCGAATGGACGGTCTTCGGACAACTCATGGAGGATGAGGCGCGGATGCGTGCTTCGGCCCCGAGGACTCCTGGTACAATACGGTCGACGAAGCCTAATACGCCGCACGCAGTGAATGAAGGGGTTCCTTCGTATTTCGACCGCGCGCCCTCTGCGTTAGCCAATGATCGGGACCCTTCTGTCGACCGCCCTCTTGAAGCAACAGAATACCGCCTAGGATCTCCGCTTGGCCGCGCACCAGACTGCGTCCCCGAGGAAAGCGACGGCGAAGACGAATATGAAGACTCCGATACCGCAACGGAGCACAGCACACAAGACGCGTCGGTGTCTGCTTCCGCTTCTACTTCGCGAAGTCGGTGGTATAGCCTGCTGAAGATACCACGCATACCTCCCCTCACACCGGTGCAGCGGAACATCTTGAAGTGCTGCATAGCATATTTCATTGGCTCTCTATTCACCTTTTCTCCGTACCTATCTGGGTTCATTGCGGATATCACTAGCGATGATCCCGGAGACCGCACGCCTTCTCCATCTGGACACATGGTAGCCACTGTGTGAGTTGCACTCGCACTCCGTCCACGCCTGCGCTGACCGCTCGCTACTACTCTAGTGCCGTCTACTTCAACCCCGCCAAAACGCTAGGAGGTATGATCGAAGCCGACGTATTCTGTCTGATGGGTCTTCTGTTCGCCACTGTGGTTTCTCTCTCGAGCATGTCTGTCTACTGGTTCTTTGAGCTACAGCCTGGCTGGGAGTGGCTCGCCGACTCTCTTGTGATCCTGATGATCGGCCTGGGCATGTCTATGGTGGCTTGGATGAAAGTCTGGATGGCTAAACCGACCTTCAACACAGGTAGGAGGTAGCCTCTCTCAGATGTATGCGCTTCTGAGCAACAAACCGGATCTCCATAGCCTGCAGCATGACCGCTATCATTCTCTTTGTTGTGTAAGTTCTTTTGTGTGGCGAGTCGTCGCTCACAGCTCAAGAGTGTACCAGCGTAATCAAGGAGGGAGGCCTACAGACGCTCATGCAGGTCTCGTTCATCGTCATCGTCGGTTCCCTCATCTCCAATGTAGTGTGCCTGCTCATTTGGCCACAACGCGCGACGACGAACCTGCAGAACAACATGACGCAGACCCTGAACTCTTTCTCCACCCTTCTTGGCATGCTAACCCAGACATTCCTGCTCGAAGAACCTCATGGTTTTGGCGCCGACAAACTCCAACGTGCCGTCTCAAACCACCAAGCTTCTTTTACGAGTCTGAAGAAGAGCCTCGATGAGGCGCGCTCGGAGCGATTCTTTGGTGGCCCGGGGCGTGTTGGGGACGAAGCGCAGCTGCGAGGGAGCTCTGGGCAGGCATATCAAGACGCAATCGACAGTCTCAACCGGCTTGGCCAGCACCTAAACGGATTGCGTAGCGGGATCAGCTTGCAGCACGAGATCATCAGAGGCTACAAGGAGGGCAAGATCGCCCTGCGGAACGCTACTGCGCGTCTCCGACCCGAAGACTTCTCAACTTCGACTAGCAACGGAAAGAGAAAGGTTGTCGATCCCAACTGTAGATCACCGTCTATGCAGGCTATGCAGGACGAGGAGGCCGCACTGCTTCAAGCTGCTGCCACTGCGTTCGGCGATCTCATGGACGACCTGGGCCCACCTCTGAAAGCTCTTTCCGTGAGTGACGCACATGCTGGTACCTCTTAGCCCGGTCTGACAACTCACCCCTTCTCCGAAGACGGCTTGCACGTCGACGCTGAAACGCCTCCGCGAAGCGTTCGCCCATCCTCGGGACAACACAGACAAGACCACGATGCGGCCCGCGGACTTCCACGCGCTTTCTGAGACGGTCGAGAGGGCGCTGTTCACGTTCGAGAGCACGTCGAACCATGCTGTCGTGCGCCTGTACAGGAGCGGGAACATCTCAGGATTCGATTCGCGAGCATCTATCGCCTCTCTCACCTCGGACAACCAGGTTTTCGCGGGGGATGAGAGCGAGAACGTGTTCTTGGTTTACTTGTACGCATATATTTATACCTCTCCGCGGTTGCCCGTGCTGATGAGCGTCTGTGAAGTTACATCTTCACGCTGCAAGAGTTTGCGCGGGAATTGATATCTCTCGTGGACGCGATGGGCCGCGTGTGTAGCATCGAGCGCGCGAACGCGGCTCACAACGGATTGTGGGGCCGCTTCAGAGACGCGATGCTGCTCAGCTGTGGAAGCCGTAGCGCCATCCGCCGCACGACTCGCGAGAAACGGTCTAGGAGCATCCGCAAGCGTCTCTGTAAGTCATACAACCCTCTCGGCCGCCCTCTACACCGGAAACTCACTGCGGGCAACCATCGTAACCAGCGGCGCTATTTGTCAACCAACAGCCTCACCGTGCAGTTTCGTTCCCAAAAGTCACCCCGCACGCGCCGAACACGATCCAGACGCCCGCGCGGGAGAACCTGACGTTCATCGGACGCGTGAAGCAATCACTCTGGGCGCTGGGCGCGCGGCTGAAGCAGCAGGATATGAAGTATGCGTTCAAGACGGGGATGGCGACGGCGATCTTGGCTGCCCCGGCGTTCTTTGAAGTGACGAGACCGGTCTTTGTGGAATATCGGGGGGAGTGGGCACTCATTTCGGTACGTTGCTCATAATTGACCTCAGCACGAAATAGGGCCAGCGGAACTTACGTGGGTATCATGCAGTTCTTCGTGGTCATCTCGCCTACAATTGGTGCAGTAAGTTTCCTCGTCTACTGTTCATTGGTGTACACTCACCCGCGCGTTGACAGACAAACTACATGGGCGTACATCGTGTACTTGGGACGCTGTAAGAATGCCACTTCATATCGACCTGATGACCTCTGATCTGGTCATTTGATTTTGCGCTACTAGCTTCGGAGCCGCAACTGCCTTCGTCGTCTGGACCCTGTTCCCCGAAAACGCTTGGGTGCTCGCCATATTCGGGTTCTTCTACTCTATCCCTTGTTTCTACTATATCATCGCGAAGCCGCAGTATGCGACGTCTGCGCGCTTTGTACTGCTCACGTACAACCTGACTTGTCTGTTCTGGTGAGTACATACCTTTCCGTGCATCTCATCGCAGCTAACTTGACGGTACCCTCCGAAGTTACAATCTACGTGAAAAGGACGTCGCGGTGTTTGATATTGCCTTCCATCGGGCAGTGGCCGTCACGGTGGGCGTCGTCTGGGCCGCCATCGTTTCGCGATACTGGTGGCCCGCCGAGGCAAGGCGCGAGCTGAGTAGAGCGCTCGGAGAGTGAGTTTACCCTCTCTGTAGAGGCAATACAATGTTTATCGTGATTGTTGCCAGGTTCTGTCTGAACATGGGCTGGCTCTACACTCGCCTTGTTGCATTCAACTCGTTCTCCGATCACGATATCCAGCCGCAGACGATCGAAGAAGAGCCCTCCCCCACAGAGGAGACTCGTCTTCTTAGGGTCAATCCAGCGCTCTCGCACTCGATCCAGCACTTCATGGCCATGTGAGTCACATCCCAGGGGTCCATCCACATATCTGACCCGCGTGCATCAGGGAACTCCATCTCCAGATCAAACTTATCGAGCTGCAAGGACTGCTCTCGCAGACCCAGCACGAGCCGCGTCTCAAGGGTCCTTTCCCGGTCGCGCTGTATCGTTCGATCCTGACGAGCCTCCAGACGATCCTGGACAGACTGCATAGCATGCGTTGCGTCACGTCGCGCGAGGAATGGTGCGAAGCTCTCCCTACTTTTATCCTAGTTTAAGAGGCTGACTTCCCCGTTGCGCAGGCACACGGTATATGGGCTATCTTTTCATCACGAGTGGTACTAGAAGCTGATGGAGACCTCTTCTAGACTGTACGTCGTGACTTCATCATACCGGTAAATAAGGAGCGTCGAGAGATGGTCGGAAACGTCATCCTCTACTTCTCCACTCTCGCGGCGGCGTTCCGGCTGAAGTCGCCCTTGCCTCCGTATCTGCCGCCAGCTGAGAATTCTCGACAACGTCTGGTGGGTGCTCTTCCTGAAAACAACCTGCACAGGCGCCAGAACGGAACTCGTCGTGCTGACCGTGCCAGTATCGTCGTCTACCCTCAGGTCGACGCTATACGCAAGCTGGAAGTCGTACGTAGCCGAGAAGTCAAAGGCTCTCGGCATTTGCTCTTCTTCGCGTACGCACTCACGATGAAGGCGGTCATTCAAGAGCTGGACTATCTCGGGCGGACGCTGCAGGACGCGTTTGGCGTAATTGGTCAGTCGCGCGAAGCCTTTGAGGCTCTCTTCGAGGACAGACCGGACGCGACGACTGCAGTCTGATACGCTTTGGACTTTTGGGTGTATTATATAGACGTCCCCCACGGGAGTGTTTGTGCGATTTCTTTATCCCTGATACCCACACTTATCTTGATGTTCATGCGCACGCTTCAGAACAGGCAGTGGCTGACTTATCACACATACATAGACCGGTCTTTTCTCAGCGATATTGACGGTGTTCAATGTGGAAGCGTACCAACTACTTCAACCCTATGCTGCCACCCCACATCCCACCTAGGTGGGTCAACAAGTGATCCTGCGCTGAATCAAGTCGTCATTAGTTGATAAGCAGATTGTGTCGGTTTCAGCATTATCGAATGACGTTGAATTCACGAACTACAAACTACTTCTCTTGGCCCGAGGACTACTCAGAAAGAGGCGGTGTCCACACCAGCTTCGTAGTCGTAGTAACGTTATTTCGGTCGCGATACGTTTTCCTCTTACGATTGTAGTGTTCCTGTTGTGCGCGAATGTATGGCTGTCTATACTCATTTACAGGGTTGATATTCGCGGGTGAGCACGATAGCTGTATGCTGCAAGTCGGGTCAGTTCGACACTTCTGGTGCGAATGTCTCCACGGAGATACGAGATACTCATAGAGCATAGTAGCATACAGGGTCTGAGCAAATATGGAAACATAGCATGGGACAACTTATCGTACATCCACTACTGGAACGCCAGGATAGACCGAAAAAAACGATCTCGACAACCAACGACTCACGCACGAAACGTTCACTTATTCCCGGAAGCCGCCTTGTCATCCGGCGCATTTGCCTTCATGTCATCCAGCGCCCGGGTCAGCAGCGCGCTCTTCTCTGTGAGCTTCCTCTCCAGCGCACTGGCGTGGCCCTCAACGTACCGCCCGAGCAGCTTGCCCCCGACCTCGAAGAGCTCGCCCAGCTTCTGGAACAAGCTCGCGTTCACCGCCGCGTCCTCGATCCTGTCGAGCCCGCTGATCCCGACGATGATGCGCCCGTGCCGCGTGCGCGCGAGCACGCGATCTCCCGCGTCGGTGTCGAGGGAGTGTGTGGGCATGGAGGGGGTGCCGCTGTTAGAGGGTGGGGTGCAGACGACGAGCGTCTCGCGGTCGGTGGCGCGGAGCGTGCGCGTGCGCGCGGCGAATTCAGGGAGGAAGGTGACAGAGCCGGCGTAGCGGGTCTGGAACATAAGCGGACCGTCGTACGTCGGTGGCACGAGGAGCACTATTTTGCCTGTGGGCTTGTCAGCATCACGTCGTTGATCAAAACAGACGATATACTCACTATGCCGAGTCTCAACGCTCAAGTCAATACTGCGTCCAGGCTGTATCTCAAACTGCAGACAATATATGAGCCAAGTTCACGAGACGATACCACCTGAAAGACATACCAAGTTGAGGTTGACGCGTCCGTGGCGACTGGAAACGACGATGCACGTCGGTACTTTGACGCCAGCGGGAGTCCGACTTGAGCTTTCCGACTCAGCTACGGCCGCGAGGTCAAGGTTTATGGCGGCATGGCGCGTGCGGAACGAGGCATGGATATCGTCCGGGCATGCCGACTTGCCCCAAGCGCGGCCACGTTTCTTCCGCAGCTTGCGCAGCCCGCCAGCGGTGATGCCTGGCGTAGGGAGCAAGGGGTCGACGAGGTACGTCCCTGTTGAGATATGCCGTGAGCTACTGCGTGAACACGGACTGTGCATAAACATATGTGTACCCGCGATAGGATTGTGCTTCGAGAACAGTTCAAAGTGGTTGACGGTCTGAACCGTCTGTGGGGCGAAGGCGGAGCCGAATGGTCGTTGTGGCTCAGGCTGAGACAGGCCAGGTGAACTTGGGCCTGCCTGGGGAGCTGGAGGCGAGTACGGCGGCGGTGGCAGCTCTTCCGGGACGGGCTGTTGGGAGAGCTTATCAGCCACTTCTCCCTAAGTATTGCATTCAAGGACAAAGTACGCACCTGGGCCGCAGAGTCCTTGGGTGGAACAGAAGGTGCCTTTTCAGATTCACCGGGGAGTAGGATGAGCATCTTGGCTGCGATGATGGAGGTAAGATTGTACGAGAGTCACGGAGGTCTATTGGAAGATATAGGGGCGTAGTGTGAGGTACATCATCCGCCTAGATTGTTCTTATGGGCTGCGGAGTGACTGCGAGTGTACAGCCTGATTTGCTGCGCATGCCGTGCTACAATAGCAGTTAGTACAAGTCATTACCAGACCAAGTAATCCACTTATCGCAGATGCAGTGCCGGCTGGCTTACGCACAGCCGTGCCGATCCATTAGGCGCCCGATGTACTGCTTGTTCTCTCCGATCCGCAACTGGCATAGGCAAGAACATACCCGGCTCCTTGTATGGTGCGTTTTTTGTGAGGCAAAGTGTGGCTTAGAACTCAAGCTTTGGTGGACACACAGGTTGCCGTGCAATGCGTTGAATACGAGATATGAAGCGAAGCATAATACAAAGCACTGCCAGGCGGTGGCATATGAAAGGGGATTACAATTATGCCGCGAAGGCCCGCAACGCCGTTCTCAACTTGTTTGACCTTGTGTAACCCACCGGTACCGAATGCTACCGTGACTCTCTGAAACTCGACAGATCAAACATCCATTGGTCAGGTGAAGTTGCCTCGAGATTGCCTCTGATTGCCTTGGTACCAACGCGATCGCTGGCAGTCTCATGGGAAATATGCATCATCACAGGCAAATGATCTTCCCGACAACGTACCCTTATTGCACATGCTATCGTGGCGTTCAAGAGCCGTCTCTTCAGAACATGAGCGGCGCCTATCCGAATCCCAAGGCGGTGGATACCACCGAGTGACGAGTCCCGCACACGCGGGGGTTCGTGGACGGAGCGATCCTCATTGGGTAATATTCAATCCGAATGCTGACACGATATTATCCTCCCTGACAACACATATAGATGCACGGTCGCTAGTAAAACTTGCCGTAACATAACACATCGCTGAACGTGACTCCAGAGGTTCGGCTTTCCCGGGAATCTGGTCCCATGTCTTCTACCGCTCGGCCACAGCAAGCTAGGCTATACCTTGTCCCCAAGTTCCATGTTGCAACTTCCAAGTTCTCTGTCGCTACCCGGCCACACCGATGACACATGCAATCCCCATGTCTGTATATCGCTACCCGCCCATAGGCCGCGTGTCCGTCGAAGCCCAACTCGGCGCCCACCAGCGAACCCTGTCTATATTGAACCCGCCGAGCGCCCTCCCAGCACCCGCAACCCCGACGCGTTCTGTCCGAGGACATCAGTATGTCCCGCTCGGGCGCAAGGCGGCTCACGTCGCGATATCACCGTCGGCACCCAGCGGACGATCACGCCGTCAAAATGCAGCAATTCATCGAGTGGCACCGCCCAGACACTGGCCCAATCCCGAGGCCCGACTATGTCCCCTCCCCCTCCCCAAGCGCTCAGCGAGGACCCTTACGGCGTCCGCGAAGCAGCCTCTCGTGGGCACGAGCCCGACAGGAAGCGTCACCGCGCTGCTATCCGAAGCGTCGACTGTATTCGCCCCATTCAGCCCCCGTCATCCCGGCCACCTGCTGTGCTCCCGCCCGCTGCATCGCGTCCCTGGAACGCCCGACAGCACACCCCACGTGCGCCGTCCCTCGCCCATAGTAACTCCACGGACCACCGGGCAAGCTGCGCGCGCACACACACGTTCCGGGCGGCTGCGAGCCATTGTTGTCGCTGGCGGAGGAAGAGGGCGACTTCTTCTGCGTGGCCCAGTGGACGCAGTGTCCCTGTGGCGCTGTGCCCTTCCCGGTAACTGCCAGTGACACTGACACTAGACACTAGAGCGTATGCGTCAAAGAAGACAAAGAACTCGCATCCCGCGCAGTCGTCAAAGACGCCCCTTGAGCTCGTGGACTGCACCCTCGTATTGCCGGGACGCTTCTGCCCAAAGATCGTCCCCCGCTCACGGCATCGCAGTGCCTCGGGGCCTCAGGTGTCCTCAGGCGTCCAGTGACCCAGGCAGGAAGGCCAGCCCCCCGGCCGAAGCGTGCCACATCTATCGATGCGCAGATGGCGCCCTCGTCATCCCCAACGCTATCTCTATCACTCCTCTCTGACCCTGATCATGAAGTGCCTGCGATTTCCCGTGTTCTCCAGCAGCCCCACAATCATCGATGCCAGCAGGCTGAGCCCATGGCATAGCACCATCATGGATGCGTGACCCGTGTACCGTGACCCGTGTACCACTGGCAGCCCGTGTCCGACCGACCGGGAACGGAAGAATCCACGCTTGTCATAGAACTTTGATATCGCAGCACCGACCGAGCTCAAGGCGTCCGTCCGTCCGTCCGTCCGACGTCCGACTTCTCACTGCGCGCTGCCGGCGCCGCGCCGCATTTGTCACCGTGGCCACGCCGCCCATTATGCGTGCGGTTCATTACGAGATGAGATGGCTTTTGTGGCCCAGGAAAGCTCGGTAGTTGGACACACGACTCGATATCGATAGTCTATGTTACAGTACTTCACACTATAGGATGCCTGCTAGCCTGCTAGCTGGCAGCCGCCGATCCCAGTAGCAAAACACTGCCTATTAGAGCACAACTGCGGATGAGCAACGCTCTAGTTAGTGTTTCCCACATATGTCAGTGTCGAGAAGCTCAGAAGACACTCATAACCCGCCATCCTGACATAGTGACACCTGTGGCATACAGTAACACCGGCCTATCCGCCACGCCGCTAACCCGGCATTGCAAACCTAGACTCGCAACACCGGCACAATTGACGCGACGCGACGCGACGAAGCACACTTGCACACCGTTGCACACGCTGTGAACCTAGATGTCCGGGTTCCGCAAGCACATAATATTTTTAATACGGGCTCAGGTCAGGGAGAGTCAGGCGAGGGAAGGGGGGTTTTGTCACAAGTGATGATACACGTCTATAGATCGATCTTGGTGAGTAGCGGCAGGGGCAGGGGAGAACAACAGGAGGTGGGTTGGGGTTGGGTTGGGGTGTATGTAGATGAGGGTGCGGCCGATCCGAACGCTGGCGAGTCCTCCGTACGCGTACGCCCGCCGTGCTGCAGGCGATTCAAACAGTGACGTTCGGACGTGTGCGTTGGCGTGGAGGGCCCGAGCCCGGAACACGAGCGAGCACGGCGGTACGCTGAAGAGCCCAGCGTGAAGGGTCGAAGGCCGGTGTATGAGAGAACGGCGGGAGAAGGGAAGACGGGTGTGGGGTGGGGCTGGGTGAGACAGTCATCGGAAAAAGCGCTACACAAGGCGAAGAGCGGGAAGGGGAGGAGCAACCGACCGACCGACCGGACCACGGCGCTCGCCAAACCAAAAACCCAAAGTTCGCAAAGCTGCCCAGGAGAACCGCCGCTCTGCGCAGCGCGCAGGGCGGCTCGAATGTGTGAAGTGTGAAGTGTGCAAAGTGCAAAGCGCAGAGTGCGAAGTGCGAAGTGCGGAAAGGTATATGGGCGCGGCTGAGAGAGACAAAGAAAGTGAGCTGATGAATCGGACAGAGAAGGTGAGGATGAGGGTGAGGGTGCGAAGGCAGGAGAAAAAATGCGTCGGACAAAAAGTGGGACAAAAGTGGCAAGGGTGGCTGCAGACGACGAGGAGCAGGGAGGCAGGAGGCAGGAGGCAGAGACAGAGAGAGAGACAAGGGGGCACGGGGGAGGCGTATGTGTGATGTGTGATTGTATATACGATGCGCATGGGCGGACGCGGACGCGGGACGGACGACAAACGACGAGCGAGCAACAAAAGGAGGGACAACAGTCGGACGGAGCGGGGTATGCACGAAACGCACTGAGGGGGAATGTGGGCCCGGGCACCACATACACGGACACGAGTACGGGTACAGGTACGGGCACGGGTAGGGGGGCATGGCGCAGGCAAAGGGGACATACACGGGGTAGAACGGTCCAAGATCTCAAACACACGAAGAAGGGGCGCAAGTGACAAACGACGACGACGGCGACAACGACAACGACAGACGGCAACATCCTACACACCGCTCCGCCCGGGCCACCACGTGTGCACCCAGGCGGTTTTCACGCACGCCGACCTCCTCTATCCGCGGACGAACGGTGAGCAGCGAGCACGTCAACTCGACGGCTGCTTCGTCATCGACGGGATCGACAGCATCGGCAGCGTCTGCCCACGCGAGAACGACCCGATGTTGGCCACCTCCTCACGGCGGGCTCCATTACCCATACCGAGCGTCGAGCTGCCAGCCGAGTTGCCAATACCGCGAGGAGCGAGCCCGCTCCCGCTGCGAGGACGCGTCTGCGGCCAGTTGGTCAAGCCATACCCAAGCGGGGCGCTATCGCTACGCGCACGGCTGCCCTTCTTGAGCGTAGAAGAGCCGCCATTGCTGCCGTCCGCGGTCCCAGGGACTGAAAATGACGTCGACGAACCCGGTCCCGTGCGCTGTCTTTTCGCACCAGTGCGATCGTCAAACTCCATTGGGCCCGGCGAAGGTGGCAACGGAGTCGTCAGAGCAGACTCGTAACGCGCTGTGCTCACCCCATGCAGCCCATGGTGGGCCTGGTGGGCTTGGTGGTGGTGCGCGTGATGGTGCGCGTGGTGGGTATGGTGCGACTGGGCATGGTGCATCCCGTCGTACGACGGGATGTGCTGATATGAGTGCTGACGCGAGAGTGTATGGGGCGTGTGCGTGTGCGACGGGAAATCCGCCGTAGTCGGGCTCGAACTCGGGCTGAGTGAATGGAGCGAGTGCAAGCCGCCGTTGGGCAGCGACGAGAGCGGCGGGAACTGGGACGTATGCGGCGCCGAGCTAGTGGGCGACGTGACGTAGATGTTCGGGCTCTCCCCGGTTTCTAAGATGTCGGTCGGGAAAGGGACAGGCACTACGAGGCCGTAAGCCTTGGCGTTGGACGACTTGAATCGAGCTAGTACGCACCGCCTCCAGGGTAGCTCTTGGCCATCATATCGTACATGACTTTGGTCACGTTCGCAAGCCGCTCGACTTTGCCGCGCTCTTGCTGGAACGCGACCATAAGACGCCGGTTGTCTTCGCGCATCTGAGAAAGTTGCGCGGCGACCTCCCCGGGCAGCTCGACGCGGTGTTTCAGCGACGGATCAGGCTCGAGAGCCTTACGCTTGATCTCCTCTAAGAGATCTGGGCGACCGCGAAGGAACTTGTGATGGGAGAACTCCCAAGTCTGCACGTCAGCCGACGTGCGCTGTGCACGAGGAGTCTGTAATACTCTGAGCCCTCACAAAACGGCAAGGACGTATGGCTACATACTCGGTTGATCTTGTGGAACCCGTACATGTTCAGCTGTCGGACGAAGCTAGAGAACTATAGAATCATCAGCTAAAACCCAGGAGGACGAAGGGAGATGACTACTTACGTTGTTGTGCTTGAAATGAGATCCAAGGATCGTGCGGCTGAACTCGCCGACGTTCGATACAACAAAGCTAACGGAGCACAGGTGGGTTCACGCCAGATACGAAGGGGGGACAGAGTAGATTACCTTGTCCCGTGCTCTGTCCAGTTGATGAACTGGGAGGATTTTGGGTCGTTGATCATCCTGTGCGACAAATGACAGTTAGCGGCCGTTGGACATTGGCGGTAAACAGTGAGAGTCAATCCCTCTATCAAAATGATGGGAGGAGCACTCCGTCTACTAAGTCGCCGATGTGCTATGATCCCAGAGATGGCTTGTCAAATATGCATAGCAAATGCATCTAGAGCACTGGCCGCAACGCGGAAGATGTTGTGCAACACCCGCCCGATCAGATTTGGCCGTGCAGAGACAGGCGGTAGACCCGCTCGAACTCGTTTCGCAGCATGACCCCAGAACCGTCAAGGCACGGATGATCCTTCGCGCCAGAACTCCTCGCAAGCGCATACGCCTTGTCAGACATCATGCAAGCAAGGACGCAAAGGACAACATCCGAAAGTTTGAGACTGCCAGGCACACGCGCGGTACGCGAGGGACCGTGCATGTCGCAGGCGCAGACGCGCATAGACGCCCACGCCAGATCGCAGGCGTGTCCGCGTCCATGGGCAACTCCGTCTCTGTCCGTTCCTCACCGATCGCGCCACGGCTGACGGGCGTACTAGCGCGCTGCCATGGTGGCGACACGACGGCGCGCGAGTCCCATAACGGGCATCGCGCGTCGAAGCACGCACAGACACCAGATCGGTGGCGCGGATGGACGGCCAAAAATCCACTGCAAGGCGTGTACAGCAATCCAGGGAAAATAGACTCACTGGTACAGCTTCGTCACGAAGTTGTTGGTCCCGAGCGGCTTGTTGAGCACCCCCAGCGAAGGAGGTGCGCCCGTCCCGTTCGCGGCGTGGAGCGTGCTGCTGCTCGTAGACATTTGACCGTCCATGGGCTTCATGGGGTCATCCTGTTCGCCGCCGCTGTTGCTACCGTCGATCGGGCTGCCTTCCGTGTCCATCGCGCCATATGTCATGTCCACCTCATCGTACATTGCGCTTCCTGGATTTTCCCCGCCGTTCAGATCATAGGGTGTCTCTTCTACAGAAGTCGCGAGGGGCGCGAGGGTCGTGTAGCTCCGCTTGCGCGGGACGGATTTTTCAGACGAGGAAGACGAGCGAGAACTTGTCAGCCGCTTCGCGCCGTAGCTCTCGTAGTGAGCGTCCTCATAGCGCACGCCTCCTTGGTCCGGAGCAGCGAATTGGAAGGGCTGCTGAATATGCGGATGGTGTTGGTGATGCTGGGCGTGATGGTGTCCGACCAGGCTGCCGCCGGAAGGACTAATGGGCGTGATCGGCGAGACATGGGAGCTCGCGTGGGTCGAGGGGTGGGGGGACGGGTTGATCGGGGAAAGGTTGGTGGGGGACGTGACGGTGAGTGAGGAGAGGTTGAGGGAGAGGGCGGTCTTGTCGCCTGGTCTATCGCCGAGGGAGTCGGACATGGAGGACTGACCTGACTGGTGCTGGTGCTGGTGGAAATAGGACTGGTAGGGCTGCTCGCTGAGGGAGGAAGCGGGCGAGGAGGGCGAGGGGAAGGAGGATTGGTTCTGAGGCGGGGGGAGGAGGTGGGCTGGAGGCTGTTGGGACCATGGCTGGGCCGACTGACTCTGGTGGGGCGGCTGGGAGTAGGGACTGTCTTGGGAGGACATGTTGTGCGAGAAGTGGGTGGGTGTGCTGTCCATGAGAATACAAGGATGCAATCAGGAGATCAGCATGCAGCCGCGAGCCAGGCGGCAGAGGGCGGGTAGGAAGAGAGAATCAGAGCGGGGGTGTAGACATGCGACGGCGGACGCGCGCGGGAGGAGCGAGCGGGGTTGGGCGAGGAGGAGGGAGGAGGAGGAGATGAGAGGGGGAAGGAGGAGGAAGATGAGGGACGGAGAGAAGAGAAGGCGAAGGCGAAGAGGGCGAGGAGGAGCGCGTCCGGATTGTTGGGAATAAATCTAGATTCGATTCGAGGGTGTCTTTCTTCTGAGCCATCACTTGCCCAAGCCGTGTCACAGTCCAGATATCCACTCCTCTTATCCCCAATCCTATCCTATATATCCCATCGTATTACAATCCAACACATAACTCTCTTCTTCCATTCGCCCTCCGAATTTCCAAACATCCGTATATTCACATCGTCCTCTTCCGCCGGCTGCTCGCTTTCCAACTTGGCTGCTGTATTCGCCCCGCGATCTCTGATTTGTCGCAAACTCTGTCGGCGCAAAGGCTGGCCAGGTGTGGCTGCCCCTACGCCTGCGAAGCGACCCGAGCTCCCTTGACTGGAACCGCGCTTTGTAGCCTTCGTCCCTGGTTTTCTGCGTGTCCGATATGAGGCAGAGGCCGATGAGTTCGGTTCTAGCACGGCCCTTCTCTGTCAGTGCGCCGTACTCGGAAGGCTCCTCCCCATTCTCACACCCTGTGCGCAATGTCTGCCGCCCACTGCACCTGCTACTCTCCGCGCGCCTTAGCACTGAGAGCAGCTACGTACGAACACACGCCCTCCGCACCCCGCCAGCGTCTCTTCCTCCCCCGGCCGGCAAGTCCTCTCCCCTGCGTTCTCCCACTGCGCCCTCCGACTTTCTCCCCCGGCCGCAGCGATGGCCATCACTCCAATCCCCGGCTTTCTCTATCAACTGATCCAACCACTCCCTCGTGTCTCCCGCTCAGCCTCAGACTCACCGCTCACCCCAGCCTCGCCACCCTCCTTTGCCTTCCGACCCCTCCCTGCGCTAACTAAACGCCCGAATGACCGCACACGCACCGGCCACACGTCCGCCAAGTCATGGCGTCCTCAAATCAGCCCTGATAGATCTCCGCTCGCTCGTCCGCATGACTCTGATCTCTCCTCCCTCCCTCAGAGTAAGCTCGCGAGCCACGTTGTCCCTCCCGTCATCCTCCCATCCTCTCGCCCATTTCACGCCCAGCGCGCGCGTCTCGCCCGTGCACCTCCGCTTTGGCTTCAACGCTTCTCCGAACGTCTGCCGCCCGCCCCTCGCACCAAGACGCGATCATCATGATCTCTGCACGCCGCCGGCCGAGCTCGTCAGAACCTTCCCATCTTTTGACTCCCGAGCACTGCTCCTCCATGCCATGGATGGCACGCTCACTTAGCCTTCACACACTCAGTTCGACGCACCCGCGACGACTCTACTAGTCTGAACTCGCCCCTGCTTCTGACCGCTTCCCCAGCTGCGCGCACGCGTACTCGCCCCGCTTATTCGCACAGCTGCCTCTATCTCGTTCACGAATAAGCACCCGCACGGAACCACCCGCCGGTCTTCTCGTGAGCTGCCGAGCCTAAACCATACACTGCTGCACAGTGCACATCGCATCCCAAGCACACATCCTCTCCATCTGCAATCACTGTCAGTGGCAGCAGCCCGCTCTCACACGCCGCACGCGTACGTCCGGCCACTTATCCGGATACCCAGATGCTCCCAAGCCCACCATCTCAGCAATGCGACGGGCTGACGACGTCCATGTCAGTGACATAACCATAACACACGACCGCACACATGTGGCTCCCTTCGCCGCCCGCGCGCCTGCGCCTGCGCCTGCCTGCGGATGTCCCAGCCGGCGCAGGCGCGGCAGGGATCACGATGCGCGGCTTTCTCGCGCCCGTCGACGGGTGGACGCTCGCCGAAGTTCTGGCAGGCATGTAACCGTATAGCTTGCAGCTGACGAGTTTGGGGCAGCCCCTTCAGACATTGCACCAGCTGACCCCAATACGTCGCGCGTCTCGCGTCCGCCGTGCCAGTGCCCGAATCCGTCCAGCGCGAGTCGCCGGGCCTCGCTCGCGCCGAATTTCCCAGAGACTGTATCTGCCAATCTCGGGCCTGTTACGACGTCGACGTATGACGGGGTCCGGACGCGCACGCTTGAGTGCCTACCCTCTATCGACGTCCGGACGTCAGCAAAGACTCATTATTCAGTCAATGCAACAAGCATACTGCCCACCGACTCCCGCGTCGGAGCGCACCTGCCACATCCGGCATCCTCTTGGCTGGTTCCCGACATGTACATACATGATACCGTAAGTACATCCTATGATGTGTGAATCGCGAGCCCACCATCCGTGTCCTATCTTCTATCTTCTGTCTTCCGTCTTCTGCCTTCCGTGCGCTGGGGGCGGATTCTTGCCGCCTTCGGTGCGTTGATCCGCATTCCGGCCGCGCGGACAGACCGTGATCGTGGTCCTCGTCAGGTCCCCGGAGAACGTCCGACGGGACGTCCGTTGTCCAAGCCTCACTTTCGCCTCAATTGCCCGCGCCCGTGGACCGGGACCAGGACCAGGACTGGGGCTGGGACCAAGGCTGGGACCCGAGACTCAGGATACAGGACACAGGACACAGGATGCAGGATTGAGCAGCAGGTCTCGCGCGGGACTGCCGCGCCCGTACAGTATGCCCGCTCGTGGCCATGGCCCATGGGTGACGCAGCTGCACTCACCCCGGGCTTGCTTCTCCCCTTCCTCCCTGCTCGCCTCCGCGCAATGCTGATCCTTTCGAGGCGTTCCTTCTCTCTCGGCACCTCGTCCTCCCTGCCTCGCCTCACTCAACCAAGTTCTTCTCGCCTTTCAGCTTTCCGCCTCTAGTGTACAGCACCGCACATGTACATCCCAGTCCGGGTTCAAGCTCGAGCCTGAGCTTGAGCTTGGATTAGCGTTCCTCCCACGCACCCCAAGGCCTGAAGGCCTGAAGCCAGAGCAACGAGTACCGTATCGGTGTTGCTCGGAACCCAGCGCGATCGCTCACCGCACCCGCTTCCGCTCTGACACCGGAGCGCCCGTGCGCAATTCAGACCCTGGCACAACCAAGCCGTGATCCCAGCAATCCTCCTCCCTCTTGCCTGCGACCCTATCGCTATGCCCTACTTCATCACTCCCTGATTGGACTCTGGTTACTTGCCCTCTGCGGCGAGTGGCGAGAGTTCCCCTTCGCACCCGCACGCGGCTCGCAGCTCGCGCGTCGGAGGCCTCGGGATCGCGTCTTACCCGTGTACGCATGTACGCTTTGCCACTCGCGCTGATGCCGCTCGACGGCAGCGCCGTACGTGACGCTTTTGCCCCGGGTACCGATGCGGCGTTTGCGCGGCCGAATAGGCTTCGAGCAGAGGGCCGCGCAGACAAGGCTATATGCGCATGCATCGAACGGACGGCCTGCCGGGGGATGGTGCAGTGTACCTACAGCGGCCCATCGCAATCATACGGTGTCCCTGATATGTCCGCTGCAACCCCTCACCCCCAGCCAGAACCCGCACGTTCCAGGTCGATCTGTATGTGTCTGTATCGATCCGGATGTGTCCCAATCTGCGGACATACCTGGACACAACCAGAACGAAACTTGTCCTATAGAACGATTATTTTCTATCCAGAGATGTTCGTAGCGTTCCATATATCTCCAGGTCTGTTCAAACATATCTGGATGTATCCAGATCTATGCACTGCTGCATACAAAACGAGACCATCCGAAAGCTACCGGACACAACCCCGGGTCCACCCGCTTGCCTGCACCACGCACCCACTCGTCCGCGCACGCACCCGTTCGTTCGTCCGCGCCCACGCACTCGCATGTTCGCCCGCTCGCCCACTCGCTCGCGCGTGCGCGTCCACGACGCGCCCGCCTGTTCGCCTGCCCGCCTGCTCACAGCACCAGCCCATTGTGTCCATCGCGCCCGCCGAACCCCACGCCATCCCTCGATATGCCTGCTTGACTCACTAATAATGCGCCTGGGGGTGTCACTATTGCCGCGCTGCCTGCGTGATTCCTGTGTCCGACCACCTACCTAGATGTCTGCTTGTTTGCTAGCCGCCTGTCCGTGGACGAATGACTCACCTGTAATGTGTGTATATGCGCTTACCTAGGCTTACCTGTGGTCTTGCGGCTTGCTGGGCCACCTTTGTGAGTTACTCCGCCCCTAGCGTAGCTAGCAATACACAATAGCAGTAGCTCAACAGATGATTCAGTGCGAGTCATGGTGGCAAGAGGAGAGGGTGGACAGAGCGGACTTTGTCCGGAGAGCTTGCTTTTTACTGTGTCGCTCGCCGACAGCTATGACGTCAGAGTACAAATGGTGCAAAAGAGTGTAGATAGAACAGAGATGTATGTAGGGGCCTACACGACGATGTACATTCCTTCGTAACATGGGAAATACATATGTTATATCATGCAGCCACTCCGGCCAAGTTATGGAGGACAATGTATAAGGAGGCTACGTCAATCGGGTGCTAATCGGACTATTTTTAGCGATGGACAACAACAGATCGAATTGGACAGAACCGGGACAGATACAGACAGAATAGACACATACAGACACATACGGACATACCTGGAACGTGCGGGTTCTGGCTGGGCCTCACCAGTGCTTCCAGATAAGTGCTGTCATGCTCACACAGCTCAAACACTTTGCACAGAAACAGCAAGTCGTGGGATGACGTTATGCCGGACGGCATTAGCGGTCCCGTGTCGCGACATCCAGCGTAAGCCCGGACTTGACTGGTTGACTGTCTTGGCTACGATCGAGGGCGGCAAGAGCACGAAGGTCATCTACTGCTAGTATAGGGCTGCCGGCGTTCGTTGACGCCACTGCTACGCCGGTGGCGGGGTTGTGGCGTCGCGGACGGGGAGGTGCCGTATGTCCGGCGGGGACAGGGTGCCACGAAGGCTCTGCTAGTTTGGACTTGTCCCGATACGACCACGTATTCAGTACTTTAGTGCTTCATCGTGGAGCGCGTCCGGGCGAAGGCCGCTCATGGCACGCTTAGTCGCGGACGGATGGCATCATGATATCTGCAACATGATACGCATCACGAAGTGCCTCAGTATGTGGTGGACGCAGCAGCGATGGAGTGTGCGTCGGAATCAGCACCCAGTACCCAGACGAGCACGCACGTCCCCGTCGACGGTCGCGGTCAGCGCTGTTGAAACTGGTTTTGGCTCTACTGTTCGCATCACGCATCTCTCGGGGAACGCCTCGCGCGGAGTCGCGTGGCATGCACATGCTTGCCGCTGTCGTGCTCTGGCTTCAGCCTTCAGACTTCAAGCTTCAGGGTGTCACTGTGGGCGGGCGTGGACGCTGCCGCATGGCTCCGAGCCCCGTTTCGGATGCTATGGACGTCTATGGGCCCACATTCTGATCACGATGCTGCGTATAGAACGCTACGCACGGGGTGCGTTGGCTGTTGGCATCAGTATTCTCCTGCGCGCGACCGCGACCACGCTCGGGCTGCTGGGCCTTACAGGTCCCCCACTCGTAAGTGGACATCGACGCAATCAGCTGAGGCTCGCAGTATCGGTACTGTGCCCGGATCTGCGCTGGGCATGCCGGCGGCGACGGTCGTGGAAGGTGGAAGATCACAGTCGATGAACGCGTACGTCGAACCGCCGACTCAACCCCGTGTCGTCCTTGCTAATTACAGCAACTCTATAACATGTCAGATCATCATCATCGACCTCTTGCGTCCCCACCCTCCGAAAGCTCGCCATCCATGTCGTGTTCACACGCAGGGCTGCGGAAACATACTATGGCGTGTGTACCGTGTGTGCTGCCGTCTGCGTCCAGGAACGCACTCTCAGAGCGATAGACTACTTGTCTTCATGCTTAATGAAGGGGCACCATGTGTATCGAGCCTGACGTCGCTCTCACGTACATATGCCCTCCCGCAGCTCAGCGGAATTCGAGATAGGCCGTTACTCCGGGAACTTGGGCCTCACGTCTGGCTGGCTTCGCGGCGTGATGCGGAGAGTCTCCAAAGACTGCATTGCTGATAAAGTGTGCGTGAGCGTCGAGCGGTTCGGGTACCACGAATGCGGTACGTACACAGATTAGATGTATGGCAGCCCCATTGAAGACGTGAGACTGATCACTCGACGTCAGGACTCCCACCTCAGGCCAAACCCTGCAGGCAACCAGTCGGTAGCTTCCACTCGTGATTGAATAGTAAGTACAAGGATTGGGTGCAGCGACGGAGCAGTTCCCAGACCCGGGACACGGAAGAAACCTTGTCCCCGTTTAGCTCAAGCTTCAAGCGTCCCTCCTCGTCCGCCCGCCTCTATTCAAATTGCCTCTTACCACCGTGCGTGTGCACCGGGTAATGAGCACTGAATGCAGAACCCCGAGCTCTCGCTCCAGCCGCGCGTGGCACGGATAGGATGCGAGCAACTTCAATAGGCACCCACGAAGGTCGCGCGACTCCGAGTCCCCGCGAGGGTTCTACCGCCCGCGCACGGTGCACCCACGCGAGAGCGAGCTGCTTCGGTCTTCAGCCTTGGAAGCTGGTCGCATTATGCATTATGCATTATGCACGATGCACGACGCACATCCGAGGTTTCCGCTCGAACCTTCGACTTCGCGGCCGTCGAAGGCGACGCTCTCACTAAGTTGGGCCGCTCAAGCCTCAAGGCCTCAAGTGCTCAGCAGGTCTCACCGCCCCGGCAGCCAAAGTCGCTGAGTACGGTAGGTATTGTTGTCGCGGCGTATATGGGACTGTGTCATCGCGCCCCGGCGAGTCGGAGGCTCGAAAGGTGGGGCTACGACCGGGGGCAAAACGTTGAGGAGCAGCAGACTCGAAGTTTGCAATTTTCAGAGTGGAAAGTTCAACGTTCAACGTTTTGGATCCATGTCTGTTCCGCATCCGCCGAGTCAAGCCAGCGACGCGACAGCCTGAGTCGATGACAGCCCCGACTCGCCCATGTACAACACAGAACTTCGCATCATCTCCGTTACTTCCGACGAGAGGTCTTAGCTCACGGTTCACTCAGACATGCATGCATGCACGCACGTGTCTCTCTTGCTTCGCAACATCTCGGCCTCAAGCAGCACTCCGATACAAGGGCCACTCCAAGTTCGACTAGCCCTGGGCCCCGGTGTGCATGGAACCCATCGACAGAACCACGGGCGCCCTCGGACCCGTCTCAGACTCTCAGGCACTTCCGCTCCTGCATGAATGCGGCACCCTGCTTACGGTATGCGTCGACTCAGAAGCCCGAGGCAGCGTCCCGCCGGGTGCTACATACGCGTCCTTCGCAGGCAGCCAGGGCTTCGACTTCGCTGGACTTGAACGGCACTGGGGAACCTACTACCGACCCCAGCCCGCTAGCAGCAGCCCTCAGGCAGCCAAAATGGACATGGTGATCTCGCTATCGCACGCTCGACGTGTAGCATCCCCACCGAAGTTCGCGGCGTACACGGATGTCGAGGCATGAGCTCAGCTGCGCTCAGGAACTTCGCATGAAGACTCGAAGGAGCAAATGTCGAGGCCTGACAGCAGCCGAAGGAAGGGCACGGTAAATCCTCCGCGAGCCCCAGAAAGCCCAGAAAGACGATCCGCCAGCGCCCCGTTAGCGTCAGGACCTAGCAACCCGTCAGTGCGCCAATATGAATGTACGTACACGCATGGTACTTACCAGAGGCTTACAGCACTCAGACCAGCCTTGGTGTTTGGAATTTCCGAAGTTCCTGACTCGCGAACGCGAAGAATTTAAAGTTCCACACCGACCGCCCACCCGCGCTCGCCCGCTCGGCGACTGCTGGTCGCCAGGACAAGACGGTCGAGTTACATACATAGTGCATAGTACATACTGCCAGCGCCGCACCCCACGGGGCCCACACCCACCGCATGCAGCCCGTACGTACGTGCGCGTCTCGACTCGGAGCCGCTCCGCCACCGTGCCGGCTCGCGTGTCTCCCGAGTCCCAGCCTCTCAGGATCGTCGTAGCGCATCACGAACCCCACCCGGCTGCATCGCTCGGAATTCGAGAGGACGGACGTGCGCCGTGCCAAGCTCGCTGTCGCGGGTGTACGTACGGCAGCACGGGAGCGCGGGTAGAACGTGCAAGGGCCCGGCGGATCCGGCGCTCCTCGGGTGCTCTGCCAATGTGGGTGGGTGGACGTCCGAGAGAGAAGGCTTGAAGGTTGAAGTCTGGAGAAGGAAGAGGCCCGCGCGCGTCGCAGCTGCTCAGCTAGCGAGTAGGCTCCCAGTGAGCTTCGAGGATAGTCAATCATACTCATGCTAGATGTCTGCCTATCGTTCTTCGACGATGGCTCGCGGGTGACCATGGAAGGATTACCTATGAACCGGCGGACATGCACGAGCATGCAATGTGTGTGCCCTCGTTCGCAGTGACACTGGCAAGCGAGCGATCCATGAACACGATGATGGCCGACGGCGATGCGGCTGATCCCACTCACCACAGGCAAGAGTTAGTACGAGCATCCCAAGATGCACAAGCACACCTTCCAAACGGGGCATGATACAAAAAACGAAGTCGCGCGGCGGTGGGAACAAGTTACAGTACAAGACTGTTAAAACTCGGAAGGGACGATCAGCGTGCCCCACGAGGCAGGCTCAGACTCGGGTGGCAGACGTGCCCCTGCGTCGTGCACGCGTGCGCGGGAGCCCCATGACGCGCCGTGTCTGAGCCGGATAACACATGGGCAGCGATATACCTTCGCTTACCTCTCCACGGCATGCGAGCAGGAGCAGAAAGGGCCGGTGCACGGTCGAGGCTCCCGCGAAGGGGCTGATCTGCGCCCAATCCGCTAGCGCAGGGTCGGTCTGACGTGGGCGTGGCGGTCACGGTGCGTATGAGGACGACCAGAAACGGCAAATGTCGTACATCGGCGGACGAAGGGCTGAGCTCTCCGGCGTATACTTTACGGAATGGGTTCCCTCTCTCCAGCTAGGATTACGCTTGCGCAGGGAGAGTTGGACGAGGTCGGATGACGCGAGAAGATGGCGTGTCCGGGCGCTGCAGCACTCGAGGACCGCGCGCGACAAGCGTATCGCCTGATTTGGCGATTCTGTCCGGCGTTGAGTATGCACGGGCCCCAGGAATACGCCACCGCGGAAGCACGGCTGGGAACGCGCGGGTGTCCGCTCGGGCCACGTCTGCCTTCTTGGACGCGATAAGTCAATTCGCCTACTGCGTGCGGACTAATGTCGCAGAGACACTTACGCGATAGCCTCACGCTCTCCCATGCGTAAGACGTACAAAGCGCAACATACGGTACTGCTGCTACTGTGCCCGGCGCCGCGTATCGTGAACCCAGTGCTTGATGCCGTGACGCGCAGAAGGCTGAGTAGACGCAGGCCATGCTTCGTGCTTCGGGCTGGGGTGATGGCGGGGATGGGATTGCCCGATGGCGGGTAGAGGAGCACGGGGGAGAGCAGAAGAGGCCAGATCTGCCCCAATCTGGGCATGCCTTCGATCGCGCAGAGTCTATCAGCGTCTTCCTGCGATCGTTCGCCAGAACCCCCTCCTCGGCTCTCTTCTTATCGGCTACGGCTCACCCCACGCTGTCCCCAGCTTGGGCCATCGTGACTTTGTGTCCGGGGCGCCAGGGCGCTAGCCCACGCGGACCCAGTTTGCGGCAGGGCGTCTCGTGAGACGACGACATGCGGAGGCGGGGAAGGCGATGTGCGCCGAGGGCAGACAGGTGGAGGAAAAGAGGAGAGGTGGACAGAAGAAGAACAAGGGGTGTCTGAGGAAAGCTAAGCGAGGGATGGTGCTGGGGTGCTGCTGTACCTGGACGAGGGCCTCGGCCAGACGGGGAGACGGAATGGCCGGGGCGGGTTACGTAATTGGGGCGGAGGGTGAGTACACACGAGGCTGCGCTAGCTGCGCCCGTGTCAATGTCGCGCCAGAACGCGGACGTGCGCGGCCAAGCGTACGTCACGCCTCGAGCTGATAACTGCACGCCTTCTCCATCCGCAAGAAAGAACGCTTCATATCCGGTAGAATTCGCATCCCACCCCCCAGTCAGAAGGTCGCCTCGGTCCCCCTCTTCTCTTCCCCAATTCAGCACGCGCGCGGATGCGGTTCTTGATTTACTCGTGGAGTAACGCCTGGGTATATGCTTCAAGGTTTCGGCCTCGCGCGCGGTCCACCAGCTGTCTTCCTCGCACTCGTGTCATGCGTCCTGTTGGAGTTTGAGACCGCTCACACATCGCAAATCACTGCAGGTGGTGGAGCACGGGGCTTTACCCATAATTTCCAAACTAACAAGCTATGGTCTTATCAATATCGGACCCGACGTCGATAACAATCCAACCAAGGAACCTTATGCCACAAGTGACATGGAAGGGTTAGCACCCAGTGCACGGCAAATGACGCGCTGTTCTTGATGCCGCCAAGAATCCCCTGGGAGCGCCTGCCCGCAGGACGGGAGCCTTTCGACATGTCTCCATGTCCGTGCGGGGGACCACGAGCGAACATACGCTGCGAGCGGTCTGCTGATGCCAGGCCCCAAGCACCCCAAAATGCACACCCCGCAGGCCTAGGCGGCTCGCTGGCCTCGGACGTTGTACGGTATGATTATAAGGTAAGTTCGCGCACATATGGGAATGCATGCATCGACGTCGCCGCTCGCGCGAAAAGCTCATGATAGGCTTTCGCGTGCCAGCATTGGGGCTGAGAATGCCGTACGCGTCAAATTCGCGCCCCGTACTAGTCATAGTCCAAGTATGAGTGCTCAACGCCACCCACGTGCTACGAGCCAGTACGTACTACGATACGCACTAGCGCGTCCACGGAACCTGTCTCCGCAAGAGATAGATCAGTCGCTGCAGCAGACATGCATACAACGCCGGAGCGCGCGCGCGCGCTCCAGAACGGGAAACGGGAAACGGAAGAGAGAGAACGATTGAGAGGAATGAATGCAAGGACGAGCAGCAAAGGCAGACAAAGGCACCCATGCCGGCAGAGCCCGCAAAGCCCGATGTCGCGCCCGAACCTTGCACGCTTCTGCCGGGCCCTGGCACTGGCACGCTGCGGGATGTCGTACGCGGAGCAGCAAGCACCGCGCCCGCCAGGAGGCCTCCCCTTCCACCGTCCACCCATGCTACCCCTTCTTACCTCTTCTTCTCCTTCTGCACCTTCTGCACCTCCTGGCTCGGGCTCGCAGTTCGATGCCCGCGTCTGCGGCGCGGGGCGCCATCCATCGGCGAGCCTCTCAGAGGGCTGGCCATGGCGTGCTGCAGCGATAGGGCGGGCGCAGACATCCTGCTTAGGCCCGCCTGTCAATGTGCCCGCGACGCGCCCGGGCCGCGCGGGGGGCTGCGAAGTAACTCTAAGGAGGGGTTCGCGCCGTGGCATTGTGCGGTTCTGCAGGCGGGTACGGTGGGCTCCTTGAACTTCTCGAGGCGGTTGTGCGTCCACGCGTGAGCGCGAGTGTGCGCGGAGTGGACTCGGGGTGGCTTGGGTCCCCGAGGAGTCGAGAAGTGGGACAATGGCATCCAGCCTCGGAGGGGAGGGGGCGGTATACATAGCTGCGGTGCTACGCGCATCTTGACTTGAGTAAACCTTGTAGTGACCTTCCATTCCTCCCTTGTCGACGGCGCATGTACGCTCGAGCCCAGGCGTCCCGAGCACATAGGATGTGGACGGGATTCGTGTCCAAGACCTGTAGCCGCATAGCCGCTCTGCGCGCGGACGAATGGACTTGCCGCCTGCTGCCTGCTGCCTGCTGCGAGCGAACGGCGGTTCATGCGCGTATGCGGGCTACAGGGCTTACGTTGGTGGCGCGAGGAAGCGTGCGCGTGCGCGACGAGAAGGGGGCGTGGCCCCGGAGATGACTGTATGCGTCCTCCGTGCGGCGTCGAGAAGCAGGCGCGCATGCCGTCCATTCCGTGATCTGGTGATGAACGGCGCAATGGTCCAGGATGCCCGTGGCGCTGTTTGTGGACGCTGGGCGAGGGAGAGGCGCGATGCTCGTGCCAATGGCCCTGCGCTCGTTGTAGTAGCCTCCTCCGAGTCTGGTAATGACGGCTTGACATGCACGAGTCAATTCTGTCTCGGTTTTCTGTCAGTCCACAGTGAGATCCTGGCAGTGACGGTGCCGGTGGCTGCGTCCACCCACCTATAGATGTGCGCGCGAGCTGCCAGACGGGAACACATGCCGTAAATCTGGCGCTCCGGCGGCGATCTGGGACATGCCCATGTCGCTGTATCACCAAAGTCGTCGTCAGACGGAGGGCTGGAATGTCGGATAACGGACGTCGTGAGAATGACATGGAGATGGGCGCGAATTCTTCACGAGGAGTGATGTGCACCCCAGGAGCTGTACTTGGTATTGGTATACCCTTTGTTGTACGAGACGCTTCGGCGGCGAAACGACCGGACGGCGTACTGGTGATGCTGAAGGGGGACCGCAGCACGAGGGCGCTTGCTGATGGATTGCTTAAGTCGTGATATGTGGATGGGAGTGGAGACATCTTGTTGGAGCGGTCGAGGTGTGTCACCGGCGGTGAGGTTACGATCGTGAGCCTGGCATTACGTGTATCGATATATCAGAGCAGCCGACCGCCCAATGTCGGTACAGGGATGGACTGTGGAGCGTTTGGGAGAATGTTGGCGGCATCGGCGGGCATCACCCATCAAGAGAAGTAGCAAAGAGTTGACGATAGTTATGGCGTTTGGGAGTTGAAGGATAGAAGACCACCATTCGAGATATTTTGAGGGCTCGAAAGTGTCAGTGGCATCGCGCAAAGTCAATTGCGGGAGATTGCTGCGACCCAGGATCGCACGCTAGAGGGATACACAGCTAGAAGCAACGGAGATTGGTCACTTCTCGCTCCTTCCAGAAGCCAGACCAGAACCCAGGCCGCGGTGACAAAACCCTGGCAGCACAGAGGAGGGACGGGGCAGCTTAACTACGAAGCGGTAGCACCGGTGGAAGTGGTTCATGAGGTTGGTTTTAACGCAATCAAGAGGATCCAGATATCGAAGATATTGAGCTGAGTAGGTGCAGCACGTTGTTAGCACGTTCAGAACGCGCCGAGCCAGCCACGTTCACAGTGAGCGGTATACTCATCGCTTGAGAACTGTTGCCACATGATGTTTATGTAACGTAGCGACATTCCGTGGAGGTCCCATAAGGACATTCAACGGCCGGATCCCAGTAATATGATGGAAATGAGCGCGACACTCACCACTATGGATATCCGGGGATTGGCGTAGTAACAGCAGAGCTCCAATGCATACAGATTCCAGAACACGCACCTTATGTTTTAAGTTCTTCGTTGCGGTGATCTCCTTTCGCGAGGTCCGAGTTTCATGTTAGTGCTGACCTGGACGTTCCGCGATTGATGCGAAGCACTGTATCTCGTATCTCTCAAAAAGTACTTGACACAAAAAATAGTGCTCCAGGGTAGCGTGCACAGAGCAGAACTCTTCCGTCGAGGCCGTGTGTTAAGACTTGGTTACGGTCCGCCGACTCGTGAGCTCTCGTCAGTATATGCTGTGATAGTGACGCTGTCACATTATATTGAACTCTATGGCGGAGGTTGAAATCCATTAGAGTCATAAAGCCTGCCACAGCCCGAAAATCGATTGACCCTTACCATGCTATTCACATCACAGTACAAAAACTCAGTTTCCAACGGAAAAGGGAACATGCGTCGCGTGGCGCCGTCGGTGTATACCACAGCTACTAGCATGCATGTCAGTAGGTCTGCACACCTGCTGATGCTGCCGGATCGTCGCATGTAATACAGTCGACTCTACTAGCGCTTGTCAAGATCTGAGTAACTCCTATGCAAGCCAAAACACTTTCAGCATACCTGGAATGATATGTGAGGGTTAGGGGAGCCCTCCATCCAATAGTTTCTGCGAGCGCAGAGGTCCTATGCAACAACCACAATTGCAATAAGCATTTCACAGCCAGGATCGCTCAAAGTACCATTAAATGATGTACGAACCCAGTCAGATCTGGGCCGGCCTGGTGAACATGACCTTCCCGTCCTCAAACTCCCGCTCTTGTTTCCATCCTCTCCGGGTCAACCAGTTCCACATTTGCGGAAAGCGGCGGGGGTGGGTGCAGATAGTCAATTTGTCGATATGGCGGAGCTCGTGGACCATCCTAGCCAGGCATCCTCCTTGTCGCCACTCAGCCGCCACTCCAGCAAGCCAGACGTGTTGTCCCTCAGCGATTCCATTCTTGAGGGGCGAATCGTATTTTCGCCAAATCACGAAGAGAAACGCCACCGGCCTAGTAGGTTCAGCTTCGGGCGCGAGGTAGAGTATGAATGAAGATGGATGAGAGAGGCAATCCCGCCAGTACGAAATTAACCCATGCTTCGTGCTCCCGTCGAAAGCGAATACTGCATTTGAGAGCGCTAGGACGTTCGGGATGCTCTCATCGTCGGGATGATCAATCTTGTGCAGTTGAAGTAATGCTTGCGGCGTGTGTGTCGCCGTCGGTGTCGAGGTGGTCATCGTCGAGGACAAGAGTGGGCGGCTAGACGGGCCGAGACATACGCGGAGGTACGCGGTCACATTCGTGTGACACATTCTGATGCTATGGGCGCCTAGTGGGATTGCCGAGGGTTGCTGGTGCGACGGAGACGGTTTCGGTTGAGGCGCGTGGAGTGAACTCAAGCTCATCCTGGCTCTCTCTCGCCTGCCGTCCTCTCCCTCTCCCTCCTCCCCGTCTTCCTCACATCCCCCTTCATTCGCAGCCAGTGCTTGCAGCTCTGCAGCTTTCGTGTCTCATCGGTCTCACCCGCGCCGCTCTTTGCTTTCGACCTCTGCATCATAACGAACTTCTGACGACCTGGAACAATAACTTCATCCTATTCACTTATTTCTCACTATCTCTATGGCGCAACCTCTCTTTGACGAACACCCGCTCGAGGAGTACTTCCGACGTACGTGCTAACCGTGTCCAAGGTCAGGTAAGAGGCGGGAAACTAACAAATGCTGCCCCCAGAGACTGGCGAGTTTGCTGAGCCTATGCCCGGCGGCTCCTCGGACTTCGTGCTTGAATCTGAAGACCCCATAGACCTCAGCGACTCTACACCACAACTAGACATACAACTACCTCAATATGTAGTCCAGGTCACTCAGGTGAGCATAGGCCATCCCATAAATCGGAGTACCACTCCGTGGAACTGCGCATTCTACCCGCTACGTCGCCACAGTCCGGGCGACGGCTTGTTGGTCCCACTGCATACAGGCTGCGTGCGGACATAACGGCAGCGGTTCATGTGGCTTGGGAGATAATCACCATGAGGGGAAGTCTCGACCATTTGATCTGCCCGTTCCTGACATGCGGTTACCGCGCGGCGAACTCGGGTGCTGCAACTAAGACCTCGTATTTTTAGGGATTTCAGGCTGACCCGTTTATCCTAGCTGCTCCATGATCTGCTTCAGTCGTCATCAAATAGCTCTCAAGAGAGCAACTTCGCGGAACGCTTCAAGTACGATGTCATCTCCTCGTCGTTGCTTGCAAATTCCCTCGCGGCACCCCCAACAAGTGCCGTTCGGCGTACGTTCTCTCCAGATATACCCGGGAAGCTAGACGACAGAGGTGGCGGTCGCAAAGATGAACATTCGTCTGCCGAAACGAAGACCGACAGTCCATATCCTCCTAATGCCGACCCTAATTCGACTCTAGAATCGTTAGGGCTCCAAGTGCCATTCGCTCTCGTGTCTGTTGCTGTGCTTGCTCTCTCAGGAGGCTATCATTTCCTTTCTCTCGTACTCTTCTCTGCTGCAGCCTATGTCAAGTATGTTGTACACTCAGACTCCGAAAAGAGCGATACCACCAAGCAGGTGGGTTCCACATTTTCTTCCGCTTAGCTGTATGCTGACACTCCGCAAGACTCTTGACGCGCTCAACGAACTCATCTCTTCAGGGAATGTGTGGGACTCTGCTGTAAACGAGGCGATGATGCTCATTGAGAATGAGGAGCGCAGGTAGGCAATACCAGCTGCTCAAGTTCACGATGGTGCTCAATCACTAACCCTAACCCCGCACTCATAGTATATTCTACGGACCCACAAGCTCACAGGCTCCCTCATCCGCTCTGCGGCTCGCACTGCAGTCGTCATTACAGACGACCCAGCTGCAATGCGACAACGTCCGCCAGTTGCTCTCGGCGCTCACCTCCCCTACCTCCCTCTCCCAGCTTGCTGAGATGTATGCGCCCCCTTCGCCGATCCGCCCTCCAATCTCCCTTATGGACTCTCCTCGTTCGCCTATTGCATCGAACGGCATGCGGCCGTTTTCTCTACCTATGACCACGCCCTTCCGGCACCGCACGACGTCGACCCCGGGTACGAGCCCGACGAACAAGCGTGCGACGTGGAACGGCTCATATGCTGCCCTTGCCCTTGCAGGCAGCCCCACATCGCATATGCTCAAGCGTAAACAGATGAACCGTCGCTCGGACCTGGCGTCATTGTTTCCGCCTCAGCAGAGGTTGTCGAGCGTCAGTGCTCCTGTCAGCCCCCAACCACCAAGCCCAGCACCTAAAGCCGGTCTTGCGGACGTTGCGGAGGAGGAGGATCAGACCGCGGATGGAGAGGAGACGAGTTACTTTGGCGCTGCTGCGCTAGATCTGCAGAGGAAACGAAGGAGTGCTGCTTTCGAAGTCTTCGGCATCCCTCCACCCAGTTATGCTTCTTTCGCGGACTCGTCCCCGATAGACCCACCGCTGCGATCGCCGGTCCGTCCATCGCACTCACGTGCAAGCTCGGGGATATCGCCTACTCCGACCATCTCGTCGTCCTCTCGCCTTACATCTGTACACACCACCCGACACCCGCTTTCACTCTCGGGCCTGCATCTCGCGCTCCAAGGTGCAATCGCAGCGAAACGGTACACGTGTTCGCACCTTCTCGCGCTGCGCTTCAACGAGGATGAGGACGAGACATACTGGGAGAACGTGCGGTCGGTGATGGCACTGCTCACAAGCGCGTTCGCAGACGCGTCCGCTCGCCTCGTTGAGGCCCTCGACGAAGCCGAGAAGCGGCGCATCAAGGACGAGCATCCTACACCTCCTTGCGGGCCCTCACAAGTGGGGCGTGAGAGCAGTATATCTCCTATACGGAACGACAAGATACGGATGCGTTCGATGGCGGAGATGGTGTCCTTCGCACCGATGCCGAGCAGCATGTCGCGCTTCGGCGTGCACGTCGACTCTATCGCAAACGCGCTAAACGACGCGAGAGACCACCTCGAAGAGTGCGTTGCGGCTCTGCGCGATATCGCGTCCAGACGACAATCACTGGAAGTGCCAGAAGGTGGCGCGCCGTCCGTGCAGGACCACCCTGCATTCCAAGCGTACGACCGCCTCCGCAAGGAGCTTGGCTTCGCTCTTCGGGAGTGTGAGCGCGGTCGTGAGCGGCTGCTCGACATTATCGCCGGACCCCGTCCCGCTCTAGAGGGAGCAGAGGATGAGGAGGAAGCCTCGCCGCAGACTCCAGGGCTCCGACACGACTCCGGCAGCGACTCGTCGGAGAAGGGACCCGCCTCGCCCAACGTCCAGCTCGACGCGCGCCACGGCGAAGCCGGGCTCGGCCTCGAGCTCGATGGCCATGACTCGACCGAGCTCGACGATGCGACTGCACATCTCCTTCTGACCGCGTCGTCCCAGCATTTGCCACCGCCAGGAGCCGAGCAGGTGTACGAGGCGGAGACGGGCAACGGCGCGGTCTTCACGCGTGAACGGTCCAAGCTCTCGCGCGAGGAGCGTATCAAGCTCGCCAAGGCACGCCGCGCGAGCGGGATCCCCCTCTCGTCATCCTCGTACGCATCGTCCGACATCGCGGAGGGAGCAGGGTCGGCCGCGGGGCCCCGCGGGGCACGCTGGGGTCCCGGAGGCGAGGTCGTCCAGGAGCTCAAGGACGTCATCTGGAAGGTCGGCGAGAAGCGGCGGAAGCTCTCGCAGCGACTCAGCCTGCCTCCGGCGCCCAAGAGGGAACAGGATGATTTCCAGGCGAAGAGTTCTGCTCCGAAATTGCAGTCGACTCCTATCCCGGTCCCGACCCCGGTTCCGGTGGAGCTTCGCAGCCAGTCTGCACCGGAGGTGGACGCAGAGGTGTCCGAGCCCGAGCCCCAGCCCGACATTGGGGCCCTTGGGGAGTCGAAAACGCCTCGAGAACAATTGCGCCGCGTGCCCATTGATACCCTACGGACAGAGCTCGAGGCCGCCGTCGCCGCCGTGCTCATGCACGGGGCGGATGTAGACGGGGATGAGGACGGAGACGACGGTTCGGAGTCGGATATGTCATGACCCTCACACACATCGCTATGTTTGGCCTCTTATGTTCACGGAGGATGATTGTCGTCGTTGTCGTCGTCCCCTCATGTATATGTTATAGCGTTGATAATATTTTTCGGTCGGATTGTACAGCTTATCATCGCACTTCGCAGCCACTCGCATTAGTACGCTCGCAATGGGATCTCATTTTTATCCTTTGTGTCTATCCGGGCTTAGTGTATCAAGATGCAATCGCAATACGAGTAACGGGTGGTCAATAGAGGTAGGAGTCTTAAAGTACTGGTGAATTGACAACAGAACCAATCAGAGCAGGTACACTGGGGCCGAAGCAAAACCTGATACATCTATCCCTGAATCTAGGAGCATCTACAGCACGGGTCAACGAAAGAAGCACGAGAACAAGGGAAACTTGTGGGGTATAGTATACGCATGGGCGCCCAAGAAGCTGAAAGTAGCGGCAGGGTTCAGGAAAAAGGGGAGATACACTGCAGCCCAGAACCATCTAACTCGGAAGAGGAGAGTGACATATATACTGGGGTCAGAGCATGAAGTCTTCCATGGAGTAGTATCTTGGCTTGTGTGCGAGGGAGCCGTGCATGATCCGCCGGGTACCGACTCGAATCGTGATCCTCGTCCCATCGCCGTGTCTACTCATCTCGCTCGTATAGTCGTCGCCACTCCAACGCTCCCGCTGCTATGGCTACTCTATTCAGAGTAGCGATACGCCTCCGAGGTAGGGCTCCGCGATGGGCTTCTCGAAAGTCCATTCACTGTCGCCCTACTACTGGGAGTATGCTCAGGCGTAGGCTCGAACCACGCTGCGAAGTCGCGCTCGAAAGCCAGCCTACTACGATACCCAAAAAGCGTGTGATCTCCGCTCGTCTCGGAGTCGCGCACGCCGAAACCCGGGTCAGGGGTATCGTTCGCCATTGGTACTGGAGGTGGGCGATTTACGGCTGTCGGCATAGGCGTGTTCGATGTCGCCCCGGGTGCTGAGGAGGCCACGGGCGAGGCTTCCGCAGGACGGCCCTGCTCTTCGCCTGGTTGTGGCTGCGGGGACTGCTGCAGTGGGGATTGTTGATCTACAGGTTGCGCTGCCGCCGGCTGCTGTTGCTGACTAGCTGCGCTCCCGGCAGCGTTCCGCGAGCCTGTCCCTTCCACCGGTAGGACTTCGTGTTCCGCCTCCATCGCAGGGGGTACCGGTATCGCTGCGGGCGGCATGGTTGGTGTGGGTGTCAGCGATCCCTCTCCGTCGTCCTCCTGAGGAAGTTCCTCGGGTCCTGACAACTGCTGCTGTCGACCTGTATATAGATCGCGGTATACGCCTTCTTCCAAGTCGCTGTTGCTCGTCGTACGTGAGCCTTCTGTGTGGTCGCGTCCAAGTCTCTGGTCACGGTTCTCGCCCACTAGCAGTCGCTGCCCGCCTACAGCTTGAGGAGGCGGTGGAGAGCCTGAGCCTTCAATCGACTGCCGATCCCAACCATTAGGTCAGTTGCAGTGCACAGCTCGAGGGCAACAGGATATCGTACCACAGCAGATGAGGAGCTGTTTGTCGAATGGCTTTGGTCTGTGAGGCCTAGGGTCGGTAGAGCCATGGTAAGATCCAGGTAACGGAGCGCTTGAAAATGCCCAACGACGCTCGGCATCGATCGATATGATTCTCTGGGTGACAGCTACCGTAAAGAGAGCGCGCGCGTAAATGGGTCCAAGCATGCATACCTGCCGGGGTCAAGTATTCGTGAGCGAGCAGAAACAAAACACCGGGGCGCGTGAGATCCCTTCCATCTCAGCTGTAGCAAACTAGCTAGTTATGATCAACGTGTCTTGGTTGGTACGAATGTTGAGAAAGAGTCGGATACTAGGAAAAAGGGGCAAAGCCAGAACAGACACTATACATGCTTATCAGAGAGAGGAATGAATCGGCAGAGATATTTGAACCACAGCCAGGGGAGCTCCGACCAGCTGCGACATGATATAAATTATGATTCTGCCAGTCACCGGGCGGTTGACGTTTTATGATTGAAGGTGAAGCGGAAGGCATAAGCGGATCACAAGCAGGGTGCATTGGGAGCGAAGCAGAGACGACGGCGAGGCAGAAAGAAGGTGGAGAACAGGAGCGCCGGAGCAAGAGCGGCAGGAGAAGCTGTACAGACTCGACATAGAACATGCTACAGCCTGAGATTGAGTGCCAGACTTTCCATCGTGCTGGGAAACGCAATGGGGGCTAGGCGGTGCAACGCATCCGGGTCGCGCGCTCAGACTGTCTGTTGCTGAGGCAGCCGCTAGGAAGATAGAAAGGCAGTGGTGAGAGACGAGGGCTATAGCCTGCAACTTGCGGATATATGCTAGCAAGGTACTAGCTGCCATTGATTGAGTCAAAGCCGTGAGCGGACGAATTTGAAGCAGCGACCGTGTCACCAGTTGGGAGCTTCCTCCACACCCAGATTGACCTAGACGTTCTGTAGATGCGATACCATGTATTGCCTACGCGTCTTCTGCAGGCCATCAGCGAAGAATTGGAAGGTCCGGGCCTGCCAATACTTGCCCTACTCACTGTGATGCAGAATTCGAAGGCCAATTCAGGTTGAAGTGATGTACCAGTACTGTGTCGGTATACTCACAAGGCGGCCAAATCCATTTTGATACGGTGCTGAAAACACTGGGAAAGTCATGCCGGCGAAACGTCCCCTAGTCCCAGATACGCGGTTGCGCAGTGTTTGTTGTGCGTTGTGGATAACACAAAGTACGAGCAGACGATCCTAGTCAGATCCGACGAGTTCAAATTGCATCAAGCGCCTGTCTAAGTCCGATTCGGAGTCTTGCAAGGTGCTGTACACCAACGCGTGAATCT
This sequence comes from Cubamyces lactineus, assembly GCA_022376465.1. Classification (NCBI taxonomy): domain Eukaryota; kingdom Fungi; phylum Basidiomycota; class Agaricomycetes; order Polyporales; family Polyporaceae; genus Cubamyces; species Cubamyces lactineus. The sequence continues at coordinate 1,271,309 of JACDTU010000009.1, read as the reverse complement.
GTCAAGTCGTACATAGTCATCGCGCTTGGGAGATCGCGGTACGTTGCCGAGACTAGGAGAGGATCTTCGAACTCGGCCATCTCGAGCGGTGCGACGGGTAGAAGCAAGATAAGGAGAATATGAGATTCCATCCGGGACACAGTAAAGATAACTGGAGGTAGGCGAACACGGCGCACAGGGTACTGGGTGATACTGATAGGAAGAGAGAGATACCGAGAGAGAGAGAGGAATGGACACTATACACGACTATGAAACAATGTGGTACCAATCGATCAATATCGACCACAGCCAGGAAAACACGGCGGACGGACTGTAACGGCAGAGTCCCGTGCCCGGGGGATACGACGGCGACGGGGGCATGTGCGACGTAGGGTAACAACACAGACTCGACAGCGAACGGGAACTCGGGAGAAGGGGGTACTAAATATCGGGGTACTACTCGACAGTATATATGGCAGATGATGGGGGTAGGCGAGAGGCCGTTGAGGTGGCGACGGGCGGGGATGAGGAAGACGAGGACGGGGACGCGGGCAATCCACGACAGCGAGGCAGAGACGACGGCAAAATTACCGTACCTGGAGGTACTGCAGGGGCTGCGGAGCGCAACGCACCGCGTGTCTTTTGTCATAAATACGGGCATCCGGGCGATAGGGGATGGGGATGGGAGTAAAAGGAGGGAGACGGTGTGGAGACGTGGGGATGTTAATATGGCATGGTATCGACGGAAAGGAAAGGCAAAGAGACAGCGAACCATCGAAAGTCCTTCGCACCGAACGGTACGGTTCCAACCAACCAAACAGACCAATGGAATCTCGCGACCGCCGCTGCCATACTCTACATTGTGCGCGCGAGATGATACGGCTCTATGTTTGGCTTGTACTCTCGGGATCGAACCATGCCGCGAAGTCGCGCTCGAAGTTCAGGCTCGACTCAGTCCCAAACAACGTGTCGCTCATGTTCGCCGGATCGAAGTCGCCCAGCCCAGAACCGAAGTCGAGGCTGAATGCTGGGTCGAGGTTATCGTTCGTCACATGCGCCGGTGGTGGTGGTGGTGGTGGAGGGTGGTTCATGGCCGATGGCCCCGAGCTCATCATTGCGGACGGGGATGGCGCCGTCATCGTAGACGTGTTCGGTGTCGCTGGTGCTGGGGTGCCTACAGGTGGGGGGCCCGTGGGACCGCCCTGTTGCGGCCCTTGACCTGGCTGCTGCTGCTGCTGGCCCATCGCTTGCTGCTGCTGCTGCTGCCCGCCAACGTTGGCGGCAGCGTTCTGCGGCGACCTGTTTAGATGGCCATTTGCCGCCGAGCCGTCTGCGCCGTCCGCTTTCTGGGCCGCCCCAGGTTGCTTCGCGTTTGTGACAGGAGACGGCGGTGGGTGCATACCGCCCATCGGCTTGTTCTGGCCCATCCGGTTGCCTGGCGGCGGTCCCCCAGGCATGTATTGCATGCTCTGGCGCTGCTGATCAGAGCCGTCGCCCTGTCCTTGAGGGCCTGATGCGGATGGAGACGCAACGCTCCCGGGATGCATTTGCGGCTGTTGCATGTGGGGCGGCTTGTGTATGTTCTGCATCGCCTGGCGGTACTATACATCAGAGTATTAAAAAGACTATGACAGGTAAAAAGCTGTACCACGACGGAGACGTACCTGATGCATCGATGCGTTGCTCATCGCCCCTGCCTGAGGTGGCCCACCCATCATTGCCGGGTTCATCGCCGGATTCATCGCTGGGTTCATAGGGCTCATCTGCGGCGTGCCGAGCGGATGACCCATCATCGGATTGCCCATGCCTGTCATCGGGGGTCCTGAGAATGTGGCCATTGGCATGCTTCCTCGCATGAGTCCATTCGCCTGCATGTGCGGTGGTTGCATCGGAGGCCCGCCAGGTTGTTGCGGCGGGTGGGGATAAATGGGCGTCATCGGAGGCTGCTGCTGCTGCTGCTGTTGATGTTGTTGCTGCTGCTGCTGTTGCTGCTGTTGCTGCTGCATCTGTTCCCCACCTGGAGATCGACGTGGTCGCTTCCGATCCGGCGGCGAAGACTCGTTCCTCGGCAATTGTTCGGGCTGAGAAGTGGTGCCCGTCTGAGAAGGAGCGTTGTGTGATGACAAGCTGGATTCACTGACCTCTTGCCCAGGTGAGGTACTATTTCTCTTGGCTCCACGATGTTGCTGGTTCTGCCCTTGTTGTTGAAGCGCCTGTTGGCCCTGTGGCGGGGCATTCTGAGCCATCTGCGGTGTCCGAAGACCCGCCGGGTGTTGCATCGGACTCGGGCCAGGCTGCCCTGAAGGACCAGCGTTGGGCCCCGGCATGTTTGGTGGCTTCATGCCACGTCGGAAATGATTCACGAGTTGTTGCTACGCGGAGATCGAGGCAAAGTCAGCACCCCCCAAATAGATGACAGCAAGTCTGAGCAAACCTTTTCCTCCAAGGTGAAGGCATTCACGTCCTTGTCCCCTAGTCCCATTTCCTGCTTCAGTTGCTGGAGCGTTGGTGGCGGCATGCGCATAATCTCCGTGTTCAACATTTCAACCGGCGGTTGACGGTTCGACATCGACGGACTCCGTGCAGTCATAGCAGAAGCAGGCGATCCCGGATTGCTCGGGGATCGCTTTACTAGTTGCTGGTACGCAGGTTGCGGTGTGTGCTGAGGGGTTCCCATGGAAGCGATGGGGCCACTAGGTGGAGGCATGTTTCCTCGATTGTTGAGCTGAGTGAGGGGGGGATTAGTGCCGACAGGGCCCATACCGCCGATAGGATTGCCCTGTTGGGAGCCGCCTTGTGGGTTTGGCGGCGAGTGTGCCATCGTTGGCGAATGGAACTGGCCGCCGTTCACGCCTCGTTGTGGTGGGCGTTGGCCTTGTACTAAATGAGGCGCATTTCCTTGTGGTGGAGCCACGCCTGAGGGACCTGATGATGCACTTTGTACACCGTTCGCCTGTGATGCATTACCCGGGAAAGGGATGCTGCTCTGAGCGCCGTTGGGCATATTCGGGCCCAGTAGCGGTTGAGGACCCTGGGGCCCGATACCGTTTGGCGGGGGTCCCGTCTGGGTTGGTGGCCGTGCGCCATTTGCTGCGTAGCGGGGAGGTGCAGGGCCTGTCCTGTTGGGCTTTTGCGCGGCAGCCTGGGTTGCAGCCTGGTGCTATGACAGATTCGGGGTCTAGTTCGCACCGTCGTCCTGTAGAGATAACGGGAGCTGAGCCGCACCTGGGTGTATAGCAACGCATCCTCCGGCCCTTGTCCGTTGCTCTTCGCAGTGAACAACACCCAGAAGACACTCCACCACCTCCGAGGAGCATGAGTGATGCGCAGGCGATGCCACATATGCGGGCACTTACTCGAATAGCAGACCCTGCTTCGCATTGATCGGTGGCGCAGAGTGAGGTGGGATGTTGGCTTCGCTGACGAGCTCTTTAGCGGTCTTGTGGAAGCCACGCTTTACGCAGTAGTCGTGTATATAGATATTAAACCTACAAGAAGAGGACTTGGTGAGCGTCTGGATTAGGAGGACGTTGGATGGGATACCAACATTCTGTCACCCTCCCAAAGCACGGCGGTCTGGTCTGCGTTAGTCGTATCGGTCGCGTTGGCATTCGTGCCATCGGTGGCCATGACGTCTCAGAGGATTGAATCTGAGGGCGGAGGCCTTGCGCCGAGGGTATGAGCGAGCGAGTCCCAGCAAGCGGGTCTCAGCATACATAACACGACAGACCTTGCGCAGCAGATAGCGAGCAAATAGGACCGGATGTGCTGGCTTGTGAGATTGGAGAGTTACAGCCTGTTAGCCGGGGAGATAGAACAAGCAGGCCGACGAAGGATGGCGTTGTGGTGTTACAGACAATAGTGTACAGAACGTTGTTCCCGTTTTCCTCGTCGCCGACGTCGACGAGGATGAGAAGATCAGTGGTGTCGCCGAGGGAGGCTGTATGCGTGAGGACTGAAGGACGTCGATGAGGGGGAGGATGAGAAGAGGAGCGGGGGAGACGCATGCGAGGACGCCCCGATGGGAATCGGGCGGGTCACAAACAAACTCAGCGCCGGCAACCAGCGGCCATTTGCCCACGCCCTCCTCGTCCTCCTCTTATGTTTTGTCCGCATACACCCACGCGTACACATTACAATTAAGCACTATCCTAATGACTATCAAGCATATCATGTACAATACAGCCCTAGTGTCGTCGCACAACAGCAATCTGAAAGTCCCATCCACCGAGCACATACTTGAACTCTAGCAGCCGTTTCATCTCCCGCCACCCCGCGCTCACGCTCCCAAGCTCCTTCTCGTCCGTCACCACGTAGATAAAGTCCGCCGGCGAAAGCAACGAACGCAGAAGCGACCCCGCGAGGAATGCGATAAGCGCAACGATGACGACCATCGACAGCGGATACATCGCCGTTGCGCGTGTGGTCTGTACGCGCGTCAACATCGTGCTTCCTGCGGGCCCGTCGCCTCCGCTCCCGAGCCCGGCTGCGCTAGCAGCGTCCTTGTGTGGTCCCAACGGAGACCGTGCCGGAGCTTCTGACCCTGTCGGGCTCAGCAGCGCGCTTGAACGTCGAGACGGGCTGAAAGGCAGCGTATATCCGTTCAGGAACCGCATCAGCCCACTCGCCGCGCCCTCCGGTCCATGATGCTCTGCGGACGGTACCACAGGCGACGTCTGCTGCTGGCACAGATGGACCGACAGCAAAGCAGTAGTCATTGTCAGGATGACATGGCGCGCAAGGCGCAGGGAGCGCATGCGAAACGTAACACGTCAGCATGCGGCACGTTGACAGATGGCGCACACCAGAGCTAAAACTTGAATTACTCACGCTCTCGGCCACTTCCTCAGCAGTCTCGCATGGCGCGGGCGTGCTTTCTTTCTCTTGAGGCTCTGGCGCGTCAGATGGCTCGGATGCCTTCGCCGAGGCATCCAGAAGGTGCTGGGCCACTGCTAGAGGAGCCTGCAAACCAGCCGGCACCTGCTCCTCCGCGGAAACCGACCTGTTGAATTAATCGCAACGAACCACGCGTCAGCCCATGCACACGTCCACCGCACGTCCTGCGCAGCGCATGGAAGCTGCCAAGACATGCGGAAAGAAGAACGCGGGACAAGCACGTACCGTGCAAGGACGTCTGTCTTCGCGGCTCTCGCATCTAGCAGCTCCTCGCGCCCGAGTGCTGTTAACGACTCCTTCTCACTCATCACAGCCACGGCTACCCCATTCACTGCCACCGTAGTTGTCTTGTTGTTCACGGATGATGATGCCTTGCCGCCCGTTACAGCCGATGGGCGCACTCGAATATCGATGATCGCACGGCCTTCCTCGAGGTCAAGTAGCCATTGCGGCTTCGGAGGGGCGCTGCGCGTCTCGCCCGTAAGCGGGTCTACGATGGTCGACATCTGGTACTGCGCAGTCGGAAGCGTGAACCGGAGCAGGTGACGCGGTGGCCGGTCGACATGTAGCCCAGCAGAATGTAGCGGAGACGGCGGTAGCGTATATGCTGCACAGGAGATAGGCAGAATCGTCTCGTCAGCGCCAGGCAGGTCGCTCGATCCGGCTTCTCCAAGACTCGAGGCAGGAAGCGCTAGTTGCACCTTCGCGCTCTTCTCTATCCTTGACCGCAATTGGACATCATAGCCGCCAGGGTAGAGTTTGGAGTCCACAATGAGCTCTGAAACGAGCGTATCCACCGGATGCCGCACCTCACCTCGGGGCGTGAATATGGTCGAAGACCGCCCCGCGAGGTCACGCGCACGGGGCGAGCGCGATCGTGCGGCCCGAACCTGACTCTCCGGAGCGCTGCCGTTGACGGAATCGGCTTCTGGCTCAGGTCCCAGCGATGAAGTACCTGCCTCCTGCGCATTTGGTGTAGAGTTCTGGACAATGCGACTTGGCCTCGGAGTCCTGTCGGTCGCAGCTGGCGGAAGTAGACTAACAGACCCGTTCAAGATGATGAGACTCGAGTACACCTTGCTGCCAGGGACGAAAGCAGCCGTCAAGAAAGTACGACTTGCATCTTTCTTGCGGAGCGTCCAGCCCGTTTGCGGCGTCCTGAGCTTATCCTCTGGTGGCGGCGCGAGCATGAATCCGGCAGGGGGTAGACGCATCAACGGGGACGGCGAGATGTTCTTCAGATAACTCTCGATAGCCAGGATAGACTTCGGCAGCATCCCATTGATCGTGGAGTTCATCGCAGCCGGAATAGAGCCAGCGTAATCTACGGCAACGACTCTGCAGCATCGAGTCGATGGGATGGCGTACTTCTCCGCAGAGTATGGGTCCAGTGTCTCGAGGATCCATGCATCTACGAAGACGCGGCCGATAGGGAGCGAATACGCGTTGTACTTCGACGCCGCGAAGTGGTTGACAGACTCGGGGGAGAAGGACGCGGAGACGCAGAATATGGCTGCACGACTTTCGCTAGACAGCTGTTCGGCTTCGACGGCGTTCCTGCGCGAGGCCGACGGTGGCACGGTCTCCCGCGCGATGAGCGAAGAGACGTAGAACCCACGGTCGCGGAAAGGGAAGCCGCCCTTCATGACCATGAACGCAGTATGCGCGTCCGCCCCGTAAGCCTCCAGCATGCTGACGGAATCGAACCTTGTATCCCATTGCTTCCTACAGTCGTAGCTCTTGAGGACGGATGCGATCTCCTCGGCGGCGACACCTTCGATCACCTTCTCGCCCCTGTGGACCGGTATCACGGGTGATATCTCAGGGTACACCCTCCGGCGGACGGGGAAATCCTTCTCGCTCACGACGGTCCACCCGTCGCTGGCGGGCTGAGAGTGGAGATCCTGGACGAAGGCGAGGGCTTCTAGGGCGTATTGCATTGGCACCTTCGAAGAAGACAGGGCGGCGTCTTCTCCTCCAGCCATCGCGGGAGATATCGCAGCTACAGCTTGTTGTGTAGTGGTAGTGGCCTGCTCGACTGCATAGGTGAAGAATTTGGAGAATGAGGTGGCGAAAGAAGGAGGGGTAGTCACAAAGGAGGTGGTATCGGCGGTGGGAGACGAAGACCCTTTGCTGCTGCCATCGTCGGCCGTTGAGGGGTCCTTGTCGGCATCCCACTCCGCTTTGCGTCTGCGTATGACGCCTAGGACGGGAGGCTGGTCGAGCGGTACGCGGACGGGCTTGACACGCTTCTGCTTAGTGAGATTCTGCCTCTCGCGCTCGGGCATTTCCTCCATGTCCACGTCAGCCTTGACTCCATTGATCATGACCAGGCCCTTCTCCTTTGGGACGCTCATCGGGCCCCTTCGGATGATGACCTGCAAACGCTCCTGTTCTGAGAAGACGGCATCGTGCGCGATGGTCAGCCAAAGACCTCCCCCACCAGACGAGAATTTGTGGCGGCGCAGGGCAGCAATAGACTGGGGAGGCGGGTCAACAACGATGTCCAGAGAAGATGCCCAGGTATCCAGGTCACATCGGATCTCGCACTCGATGACAGGCAGCGACGACGAGGAAGGCCCAGGCGCAGCATTAGTATCGCTCGTCACCCGTCGTTTCGCGCAGCCCTCGTATTCGACCCGGAAATTCCCCCGTTCGTGGTCGTACCGCAAGTGGTTTGCTTTCGCGCCCTCCAGTCGAGTGACGATCGGCGGACCCCCACACTTGATCGCGAACTCGCCGATGCCCGCTACAGCAGTGATCATCTGCTGGGGTATCGAACCCTTGTTCGACCAGCCCTTCGGGTCCGACTGTTCAAGCAAAGTGACTAGAACTGTGTTCGGGGAGAGCGCCTCAATCGCCCACCCTTGCAAATCGACCTGAGTGCGAATGACATTCGGGTCGGCGGGTGGGATCTGCGGAAAGAGGTTTGGGTCATCAGCAGAAAACGCAAAGACGTGTATCGTGGTGGGCGATTTGTAGACCGTCTTCAGAACGACCATGTCTCGACCGCTTCAATGCGCCTAAAGTTAGTACCAGACGGGTGAATAGCAAGAGGAAAGCTCACTTGACCGGCCACGCGGGCCTGGTCTTGTAGTGCCACAGTTCGGTCAGCTCGTTTACATCTTCCAACAATACCGCGTCTTCATATAGCTTGTCCCAATAAGCACGAGCTCCAGGTGTAGTGATAGCAGCATAGAGGTCCCAGAGACCGATGCCCACAAAAGTAGCCTCGGCTCTATAGACGACCAATGTCGGGTCGATCGAGTCCAGCTGTGACACGGAGACGCCCTTGGCTTCCACAGCTAACAAGGTGTCAGTGTCGCGTTTGCCGACAAGAACGATAACACCAACTTTGTTTCCATTTCGCCTCCGGCTCTTGTAGAAGCGACGAGAAGTAGATATAGTTCCGCTTCACCCTGGACAAGATCGACTTCTCTGCGGCTGCCGACCGTTCTGTGAGCGTCCTAGCGATCTGCGGACGATCTCCTCCAATAGTCGAAGCCCGGGACGTGCTCGTTGCCGCAGTAGCGACCGACGACTGTGTCTGGAAGCTCTTATCTGCCATGCTTGACGCGTCCTGAAACATCGACTGCGAGATGAAGAAGGAAGAAGGATCGCGTGCCTCTAGCTCCTCGATGGGTTGCGGGATGCCGTTCAAGCGAAGTCCACTCGAAGGTCCAGAAACCTCGATGACTACTCGGACCTTGAGAACGGAATGGTCGTTCGGTAGGGGTGCATGCTTGATGTTCAGGACGAACTTCGGTTGGTCTGTAACGCCGGTATCCGGGCCCTGTCCTGAAGAAGACGAGCGGGTAGCTTGTGCCGTCCACGGTAGTTGAGATACCTCGGATGAGCCCTTAGTCGATAGCTGTACGTCCCATCCATGTGCAGAGGACAAGGAAAACTCGACAGCTCGGGTAAGCCTGCGAATCTCACGTATGGTGTGCAACTCCTCCAAGCTATGCTCTGAGGGTTGGGGATGGTCCTCGTCTTCGGGGATAATCGAGTAGTCAACCGTCAACGCTTCTCTATCAACAGCGAAGCGGATGCGCTCGACGGAAATGCCATTGCCGTAGCCCGTTAACAGCGGTACACGGGTTCCCCGTTGTTGAACAGTCTTGAGCAGACCAACAGTCATCGCTCCCAGCTGCTGTCCGAGACCAGAGTTCGAGTTGAGGTTCCACAGTAGTCGAAAGTTATGTTGCCAAAAGCACGTAATACGTAGTTTCGGCGTAGAAGAGCTCGATCTCGGGTTCTGATCATTAGCTTGTGGCTGTATGCGCTGTATGCACCAAGCAAACACTACAATCTTGGGTAAGCCGCGATATGATAATATGTAATATGTACGGGGTAACTCACGAGCAACGTCAGAGCGTACGTAGGGAGGGGAAGGTCGCAAATATGTCGGCTCGTCCGGAGAACGAGGTAAGGAGGTGGAGATGTCAATCAGCGTTGTGGCGTCGTGGAACGTCCGCGATATTGTGACTGCATCCCGAGGGCTATCCGCATGTTGGAATATGAGTTTCCCGGAGTGACAAATACGCACTCACTTAGCGGGCCATCCGAGCCTGAAGTTCACCTTGGATATCCGCGTAGCTTGGTCGTACATCTCCAGTAGCTGCGCGGCCTCCACCGCGGGGTCCCACTCCTTTCGCAGCTCTGGGGTCACTAGCACAGACTTCCACATCTCCAGGGAAACAGGCTCGTCGCCTACGGGCACCTCCAGAACCGCCCGGTAAACGCTCTCTCCAGACTTGGTGGATCGGCGGTGAACCATGACGTCGCCCACGTCCGGGACAGCCGATGCCCGTCCTTTACCTTTGCTGGTAGGAGTGCCATTGTCGTTGCCGACTGGTATACGCCTCCATTCGGATGATGAAGGCGAAGTGAGAAGCTGCCTGAAGTGCGTCTGCGCGTTGTCGAGCGCATTATGCCAAGACTCCCGCAGCCTGTATTTGATCAGTTCGGCACTGTCGATCGTGCTAATGCTACATACCGTGCTCCATCCATTATGCTAGTGGTTCGTAAGGTCGTAAAAGGTCGTGGGCAAGCGACTCGAGAAAGCCGGAGTAGACGACGAGCGCCTTATAGTTCAATGTCGTGGGGTTGATCAGGGTACACACGTGAATCGCACGATGCCACGTTTCCTCCGCGAGTGCGATGACAAGAATATACTCAGCAGGCTGGCCGTCGGCGTTCGGGGACCCTTTGATGCACTGCCAGCGCTGTTTGCCTTTCCCTTCGTGCCGCGAGGGACCAAGACTAGTGCTATCAGGCTTGAGCTGTGTAACACAAGAACGCAAGAGCACCCAGACGGTATCAGACACGCCAGTCAGTACAACTCAGGAGAAATGCTGCGATGTGCAGTAGCTGGTATGCTGGTAGAGGTAAAAGCTGGGCGACAGAGAGATGGGGAAGGGTGTCTAGCAGCGGCGAGCTCGGGCTCATGAAGTTCGACCGATGTCGTATGACGGAGGGCGTTGATTAGCGCCATGTACCAATTATGGGGTTTCCCAAAATTAAGGCAACACTATCCGAGTGGCTCGCAATAACCTGCAATAACCTAACCATTCTCCCGACAACCCAAATTCAACTCCGCGAAATACCTTTTACGATCGAGTCAGGCATGACAAGATCGCCATCGGGAGTCAGTGGACGAAATGCGGAGCTGATCCATCATATAGCAAACGACGGGAAGGTTCAAGGCAATCGCAAGGAGCTCAATCCAGCAAGTCACAAGCCCTCAGCTAGCACACCACCTCCACGCGCGATGGCGAAAGGCAAGGGACGCATCCTCAGCATCCAATCCCACGTTGCGTACGGGTACGTCGGAGGAAAGGCCGCGGTCTTCCCGCTGCAGTGCCTAGGCTACGACGTCGATGTGAGGCTTCTTGTAGAGATCGCGCAGCCTACTTCGGGTAGAGGCGTGAGGTCATCATCCAGACCCATCCACTGACATGAACTGCATCCGAATCAGGTCATAAACACCGTCAATTTCTCCAACCACTCAGGCATGTGCGGAAGATGTCTCTAGGTTGCTCCGATATTGACTTGATTCTGTAGGATATGGGCGATTCGGTGGGCCGAGGGCCACCGCTGCAGAGCTTGAGCAGATCATCGGCGTAATGGAACAAAACGGGCTGCTTCAGCAAGATCGGCTTCTGACGGGTTAGTATGGTCTTGTCATGGCTTGTATGAGGCTGACGCGAGCGTATGTGCAGGTTACATCCCCGGGGCTGAGGCTACGGCAGCAGTCACCGCGTTGGCAAAAAAGCTGCGCGAACGGAACCCTGAATTGATATACCTCCTGGACCGTACGCATCACGCTTGCACTCGCCTTAACGCGCTCACCTGACAGCACATTGCAGCTGTTCTGGGTGACTCTGGGCGACTGTACGTCGCACCGGAGGTAGTGCCAATCTACCAGGCCGCCCTTCCCTTGGCCACCATCATCACCCCGAACTGGTTCGAAGTCGAGTAGGTTGCCATCGGTTCTGTCCATCCTACGCTCGCTCACAGTTCGTGCAGAGTCCTCACGGGTATCAAGATTACCGATGCTGCGTCCCTCCGGCGCGCCCTGCAGACGTTGCACGAAACATACCGTGTCCCGAACGTCGTCATCAGCTCCATTCCCCTCAGGCCATGGCTCACGGAGCTTCTCCCTCCCAACCTCCGCCCACCCGCGGACGCAGCAGACGCAGACTACCTCGCCTGTATCGCCTCCTCCCGCGCAAACGGCACCTCCTCAGCAATTGACTCCACCGCAGTATACGCCAAGACTTTCCCGTGTCTCCCTGGGTACTTCTCGGGTGTCGGAGATCTCTTCTCAGCTCTGGTGCTCGCCCACTTTGACGCGTCTGGCGAATCGGAAGGTAGAGCGGAGGGCGAGTCGCCGCTGTCGCACGCCGCCTCGCAGGCGGTGTCGAAGACGCATGCAATCCTCTTGCTGACGCACGAGGCCGCGCTGGAGCTGCCGGAGGACGAGCGGCAAGCGACGGACGAGGAGCTCGACGCGCGAGAGCCGATGCGGAAAATCAAGCGCATGAGAGGGCGGGAGCTGCGTCTGATCCAAGGTCAGGACATCATCCGTGGAACACAGCCGATAGAATATAGACAACTTGAACGATGGGGGGATTTCTGGGCGGCGTAGGTAGATCATTTCCTACTCGAGGCGCGGGGAGGAGAGAAACGACTGTGAACAGCAAGATGACTATGCTCGTTGATACATAGATGGAGGTAAATGTACAGATGCAGATGTATGCAATTACGTTCAGGATCCTTCTTGCCCCGATTATAGCTGTCTCGTACGGTATAGGGGCAAGCACTGTGTACGCTGGAGTTCCGGGTATACTGTGGCCATTGAGCAAAGCCAAAGTTCTAGCAAAACAAGGAACGGACGCAGGTAGAAGAAAGTCAGTTCATGTTTCTTCTTTCTCCTCTGCTGATGCCGATGCGGGACGCCTCCGCTTCCTACGAAAGTACAGAAGAACGAATACGCCAGCCGCAATGATTGTCGCTCCCAACAGTGCCCCTAGGACTTCAGCAGCGATAGCGCCGCTTGTTTGTCTGGAGTGGGATGGCGACTGGGTATAGGTGGGTATGACAATTGATGGAGTGACGGTAGGAAGTACCGTGGACGGTGGTAGCGAAGGGGCAACGAAGGGTGTTGTGCTGGATTCGTCAGCCTTGGGCCTATTATGCTACATTGCGGAGTCAACGTACTTGTTTTCGGAGATAGAGACCGTGATCGAGTCGATATCCACGCGAGTCGTTCGATCGGACTGCACGAAGGTCAAGGACAACGTCGAGATCCTGTCTTCTGGTAGACCGACGATGGAGATGAATTCAAGAGAGCTGTTGAGCTCCGATTTGACCGTCAGAATCGGGTTGTTGGTGGATACTGAAACGTTTACGATGGCGGTAGATGATGGTGTAGTTTTGACGTATAGGGCATGCGCTGTGCCATAGATTTGGTAAGCATACAATGTACGTTGTCGAAGCTTTGGATCAACTTCAACCTGCCTCTAACAGACAAGAATAGCTGAGGAATCACGTCTCCACTACCATCGGTAGGTCCAGATGTAGTGGTGAGCGTACCGCCGGAAGCTCCCTGTGCAGCTACGATCCGCCTGAACGACCGAGATCAGAGCAATGTTTGCACACGAGTCCCATAGGTACCACCACGGGCTTGGTGGGCTACACAAGGCGATCAAACATACCATGCACTGTCGCAATCAGCCACAGTCTGCGCCTCGGTACCGTCCGACGATAGCGTCAAGCCGCAGGCCGGGGGGCTGTAAATGATCTGCGAGGCGGTGTCCTCAAGCGTGATGTTGACCTCTGCTCTGACGCAAACTGAGGCGAGGCCGATGAGGACGATGAAGAGTGAGCAGAGCAGTACAGCCTGCCGCTGCAGGTACATGCTGGCAGGCTGTCATGAGAGGGAAGACTGGGCGTGTTGATGAAGAGGAAGGGGCAGTGGCAGGTGCGTCTATCCGCCATGGCAACGTAAAGTCGATATTCCAAGCTTGGCGCCGTTTTTAGGCATCCACGAATCCGGCATGGGAGAAGAACAGAGTATATTCCGAGGGTTCATTCAGTCGTGTAGAAAGAGGCCGCGAGGGGTGTGCACCGTTGCTAATGATGGGCAGGAGATGATAGACTCGAGAGAGCTGGATTGCTGCCGTGGACACCGTTCTGGCCAAAGGAGACGGGAGGCTTACAGTGTACGCGCGCCGCCCGTGCGGGATGAGAACGCCCTCCGTCTGGGGTAATTAGCACCGGATTTTGACGGGCCGGTCGTCTAAGTGCTCGCAAATCAAATGCAGGCGTTATCCGTCGGATTGTTTTGTTGGTGCCTGAGCAAAATGGCGACAGGCCCAGAAAAGGACGTGTTCAGAGGCCGACAACGTCGCGACCGACGACAGCAAGGCCAGCCTCCGCGTCCTTTGCTCTTGCCTCCAGCTTTGCTTCATCCCAGCTGTCTGCCTTCCCCTAGAGCTCGCAGGCCGCTCCCTGTCCCCGTCTGGGACGTTCACTCTCTTTTCACTACGCTCTTTTCGTGCTCCAAGATCTCGGTTAATCAGCAAAATGTTGGACGAACTTCACGTCGACAAACGTGGTCTCCACCGCCGCCTCGGCGCAGGTCTCAAGAAACTGAACAAACGGGTTTACATTCCTACGGCGATATTCACACCTTACCCGTCGGACACGGACACTGCGGCTGCGACCGCTCCTGTGACGCCCACTCAACCTGGTAAGTAGCTCATCTCTCATGGCTCCTTTGAATGAGTTACGCGTCGTTTTATATCCCGTCGCATCCCGTCGCACTGTTGCCATCCCTAGACTCACTCGGCACACTGCCACTGGGAGCGTATCGGCGCCCACGACCGCTTGTGTGCGACCTGGTGGAGTATTGTTTGAACAATTGTGATGTTAGTGCGCTGCATAGCTGTGCTCGCTCTACTCCTTCTGCTCGCACCGGCTACTCCTTTACAACTGTCCTGGATGACTTTGCTTCACCTCTCAGTCGGTTGGATGCAAGTGGCGTTTGGATCGACTGTGCTGAGGGACGTCCACGTCGTTCCACTTCTTTGTTGATGGATCGCCACGAAGGCGCTAATCCGACAGTCAGACGGATGCTCCTATAGTGGTATCGACATTTCGATCTAAGGCCGTCCTATAACTCCATTGTATGCTTCCTTGACTCACTACTTATTTTTTCAGCCGGCCCTGGTACGGGGACAGGCACGGCGACACAGCAGGCTACGAAGTCGCCTGCCGCTACTTCGCCAGCACTTCCCAATCAGCCAAACCAGAACACTGCAACGAACACTGCGACCGACCCTATCAATCCTACGGCGACCGCGACGACCGCGCCTACGGCTACTTCCCCTGCTACTCCTGCTGCGACGCCTAACACTACATCCAGTGCAACCCCGGCAGCCACTCAACAACAAACCACTCAACAGCAGGCACAAGCTGCTACTCCGGCTCAGCACACTGACGCCTCGCGCACAGTCGCAGATGCACTTACGCAGGTTACAGCAACTGTCACATCTACACGCAGTGGCAACGCAGATGCGGCCTCAACCATTGCTGCTCCGAGTGCCTCTGCTAGTAGTACCTCGTCAGGTGTGAGCACTGGCGTGGTTGTAGGTGGTATCATTGCCGCTGTCATTGGACTCGCGGGTATCGTGTTCGCAGTGATATACTTCGTGGTAAGTGGCGCTGGTCCGCCCCATGGCAATATATAGTTCTGACAGTATCTGTCCAGCGCCGCTCTCGCAGGAGCGACGACGAGGACGATGGGAACGACTTCAATGCGCAGGCGTTCCGCCGCCAGTCGACGGCGCTCCCTGACGACGGAATGTCTGGAATGACTCGTGCCATGACTTTCAACCGTGGTGGTTCGAACACACCTCGTCCTCCGACCATGATCGAACGCAAGATGGCAAATACCCCCGTTCCTTACAACGTGCCGACGGTCCCTCATCCCTACGCATACAGCCAGCCGTCTTTCTCCCCTGGGCAGATCGTCACCCCTGGTCCGTACACTCCGACCACAGTGAACTCGGCAAACCCATTCTTCTCGCCCTACGGCGAGTCTCCCATCGGCTCCCCCGTCTCGGTTGCACCCTATGACTCTGCCTATGATTCCCGCGGCCAACTCATCTCCCGCCAGCCGTCTACTGGTTCGTCGACTCTGCTCTCCCGCCAGCCATCTTCTGCTGCCCAGTTCGCCCCTCCTCCTGGCCAGGAGGCTGAATACGTCGACCTCAACCGCTCCAGCGTGACGCCCTTCCAGGCTGCCCAGTATGCTGAGATCTCGCGCCGTCTTAACACCGACCCTCCCCAGGCTCTGTCAGCAGCTGAAGTTGCCGAGGTTGCCGAGGAACTCGCCGAGCAGCCCGAACCCGCCCCGATTCCTCAGCAGAGGCCCGTCGAACCTCTGGAGCTCCAGCCGTCGATCAGCTTCGATGAATCACAACATCTCTCTGTGATGCCTACGCCTAGGGAGCACTCTTTGCCCGAGTCACCGTTTGCCGACCCGACGTTGAGTATGCATGAGGAACAGTTGCAGCAAATTCCCGACGAGAAGCGCGATTCGCTCCCGCAACCCCCCTCCCCCACGTTCTCGTCCAAGTCCCGCGTGCCATCCACGCCGCCTACTCTACCGGAGATTCAAATCCAACAACGGCCCTTCTCGCCGGTCTCGCTCGACTTCCCTATTGCGCCGTCGACTCCGCGCCCAACGCCCTCGCCCCTCGGCTCGTCGTTCACCATGCCGTCGCCCCCGCCAGACGCGCACTTCCCGGAAGCGACGACGAACGCGCCTGCGCCGACGTTGCGTGAGCAGCCGAAGCCCGCGGCAGCACCTGCCAAGAGACCGGATACGGTGTATACGCTCTATGACGAGGAAGACGCCTACGCCGGCATCTGAACCAACCGACTTGTACCACCACTTACATCCGTGTGACCTGCGGCCCACTCTAGTCCCAGGCCCACGTTGTATCACTGACCCCTGTGTTCTCTGTTCATCCCTTGGTGTGTCCTTGTGTTTGTGTTCATTTGGCGTAATTATGCGGCGGCGGGGTAGAACTGGATTCTCTGGGCACGCGGGGATGCACCTCGTCTGTCGCCTGTTACTTCTATCCATTGCTGCCTAGCTTCACTCGCTGCAGACCTTTCTCCGCATATCCCCCTCTTCGTCGGGTATCACATTGGGTTGATTCTCATCTCCTACGGCTCTTGACGAGATCCTCTCTACACTTACATGTGCCCTCATCAACGCGTTACTGCGGCACCTAAAACCTCTCCCTTCCTACTCTTGCCATCTCTTTCTTGTATACCTCATTGGTGTCGCTCCGGCCCTGCGTTCGCTCCTTCCTTCTACTTCACGTTCAATGGCGGGCGGAGCAGTGTGTGTCGTTTTTACCCCTGATTGATTGGCGCATTAGGTCAGTATCGCGACGGTACGGCGTGTAGGCAGTTGCCTCGCCCCATCCCTCAACCGACCTTTGCCTCCACTGGGCAACGAGCCGCTGCAATCTCGTCGATACCTCGTATACATTTTTTTGTTCGCTCAGCATATTGTTCGTCTGTGTGGTGTTCACCCGTTGTTGATCAGGTTCTCGGTGGCGCTATATACTACCTGAGCGTGTAATAAACCCATTGAACGAAAGATGTTTTGTAAGCGATCGAATGTTCAATGGTGTAGTGAGCGTAAGTAGGTCCTAGCGCGTCTAAATATCTACGCCTTGTACTACAACAGCTCTCCTCTCACCACTACTACGACCTTAGGGAGCATGCTGCATGCCTCTGATCATTCTCATGAACCAATTGAACGGAACGATGGAAATCTCTGCCCTCGTATGCTTTGTTAGCGTGCATACTTTCAATGCTGAAATGAAAAGCCGATCTTAGCTGGCTGAATGTACGGGTATGTTCTCAAGCTCCCGGAACACGATAGACAAACGAAGCACTCGCTGACATGTGCCCACCGTTCCAGGTGATCTAGTTCGCGTTTTAATCGCCGTCCATGCGGCTAGACCAGTGAATGGCATAACTCATCGCACAGCTGCCTGTCTGTACTTCGCACTGTGCGCAGGCGCAGTCGGTCAGGCTGTACGCCCGCAGCCAATCCGCAGTACATGAATGCGCACTAGATCGTGCCCACAGTGCTGTGTGTACGTTGCGCCTCTATATATGCAGCCAAGCCCAACGCACTCTCCCAACAATCCCGCTTTACATCGTGTTCAATATGGTCTGTTTCGCGGAACAAAGCACTGGTGGGTATGAGAAGACACCTTCGGTGCCGCCTAAACATCCGGATGCAGGTCCGGTGAGTACTCCCGCATATCATAGACCCTAAAAGGGAGAATTGACAAGGTTATCTTAGCTGCAATATGCTGAACGCCTCCCGCCGCCACCTCCATATTCACTCTCAACCAGCCCTGCTAGTGCTAGTAACTTGGCGCCACCGCAACGCGCTCCTAGCTCTATCCTCACCCCGCAGACCGCTCAAACAGTCAATCACTTCGAGATGTTCTCGAACCACAACCCCATCTCAGGTATCTATCAAGTTGTGGTGACATTGCTCGGTCGCAAGATTACCTGGCTCACGCTTGAATGATAGGCACGTTTCTCGTCGATCCTACGATGCCCACGCCAGGTATCACCGTTAGCGGGCTGCGGAAAGTGCGAAAGAAGAGCACAAAAGCGTGGAGGAAATCCTCTCGTCCTGATGACATCCACGCTTCGTTCCGTACCCGTCACGGCAACATGAACCTCGAACTGGCGGCGGTGGCACGGTCAAAAGGACCGGCCGTTCCCACTTCCGCTGGTGACAAAATCCCGACATGTATTGCCGTGTCTAGTCAGCATGGCCGTATCAACATCAATCTAGTATGACCTTTCTAATTTTCTAGTCCATAGTCCAAATCACTCATCCTGATTTGCAGTTCGAGATCCAGCTGGGGCGTAGCGTCGACCTACATATCGAAACACAACACGGTGAGTTGCTAGCACAATCACCTAGCAGGCCCCAGTGGAACTGCGCGCTAACGAACATCTCAGGCAAAGTCGTGCTCCTCCTACCACCGTCCTACGACGGCCCGGTCATGTTCCAAACCCGCTCTATCAACTCCATCACCCTTCTCCCCGAATTCGCTGCACGCGCTCGCACCCTCCGCGCTACCGACCGCGAAACCTTGCTTGTCTGTGGCCCATCTTCCAACGACGTCTCCGTACTCAATACGGACACCAAGATCAGAGATCGCGCGCTCGTGCGAACTCAACACGGTCGCATCATCGTCGGTATCAGTGGCATCGACAAACTCGAAGAGGCCACGCCGCGTGGAGGTCTGTTCCAGAAGCTGGGTGAAGTGGGGGGCAAGTTGTTTGGTCGGTCTTCCTAGTATCCTTGGGAAGCTCTCCCGCAAGCAATGCGGCGCCCAGTTCAGCTCTAGCTCTCTGAATCCCGGAGTCTACACTCGTTTGCATTTCCGAGGATTCATGTTGAATAATTTCCCCCTGGTTTGAACTGGTCATTCAGCTCATAGTATACCGGACGGTCTTCGCACCCTGTCCTTTATTCTCGCGTATTGTCAACACAATCATGTTCCGCCCATTCGCCTATGCAAATTAACGCTGCAAGTCAGCGGTCAAGTCACGGTGAATCGCATTATTAGCTCCGGTTGACTGAGGGAAGAGATAAGCATGATTTTTTGTTCGCACCATTCGTGCATGACGCTTCGAGCGCATTAAACAAGGTGATAATTGGTGATGACATCTCACAACTCTACGCAAGTCGTAGGAGAACTTGCTTTTTATGGGCAACCGGTTGAGGCTGTTGATCAATAGACACAAACATCCATCTACGGGATTCCGTAGACGCCTGAGCTACTACAATACGTCCACTCGATGGAACGTCACGGTCTCCTACATGCATGGCTGGATGCATTGTTATGCTGGCGTCGGTGCGTATCAACGGGCCGCACCTTGCGTCCTGACTTTAGGCTCCGCATCCACTCCTACTTGGACGGTGCCGCCTCATGTGTACCCATGCTCATATCGCACAACGGGAAACGGGAAACGCGTAGGGCCGCTTCATCGTCGACATCAACGGCGTTGACAAAGTCAAAGGGGCTGTGATAGGAGGGAGCTTTTCCCCGAAGCTCAGTGACTTCTTAGATATGAATGGGAGGATGGCCGAGCAATACGTCGAGCGTGCCAAAGACGGAACTGGCCAAGCGGAGTGGCGCGTTGTATCGGACTACTATATCATACAAGAACTACAAGCTGTATCCCATTAGTACATGCATGTAGTCAATAATCGCGCAAGAGAGAAGCGCACCTGCGTATCTCACAAGCCAGTCTTTGCACGCTTCATCTCGCGATACAACCTGATCGCACGCTCGCGCTCCTCCTCCATCTGCGCCCTCTGTGCCATCGACAAGACACCTTCCCGCAGCGTCTTCGCGCCTTCGCTCTTCTTCGCTCCGCCCTGTTCTGCGAGTTTCTTCGCCTTGCGCGGGAGCTTCTTCAGATCAGGTGGAGCCTGGACGATGTCATTCAGACGTCTTGGTGCAGAGGTGGACACCTTCTCGAAGTCTTTCGGCTTGTCGTCTTTTGACCCTGGTCGGCGCGAGGTGGCTTTAGCTCGGCCATCGTCCGAGTCTGAGTCGCTATCATCGTCGCTCCGACCGCGAGACTTTGAGCGTGATCTACGATCAGCCTTGGTTTTGGCCGTTTTCTCTTCAAGCTCCTCCTTTCGCGCCTTCCGCATCTTCGCAGAGGATGTCTGCATCGCCTCGCGTACAGAATGCCGCATAGCGTCTTCTACACGCCTACGCATGCACTCGTCAGGTTTACGGCATGCGCTATGGAAAGGTGGAGGAATCGCACCTATTGAAATGGGCCATAGACTCGCCAGGCATGATGCGTAGCTGGCTCTTAGACGCAGCCCCAGAACTCTCTGCGTCCACGCCTTCTTGCTTCCGCTTTTTGCGTGACAGGTCAGCACCATCGTCAGCCTGTCCCTTTCGTTTCTTTGCATACTCTTGCTGGACCTTCGCTGCGTTCAGGACTCGCGCGGCGCTCTTCGGTATATCTTCATTCTCAATAGATCGCCTCGACCCTGGTCCAAGATCGCTACCTCTGCCCAAGGAAACGCGAGGTCAACATGGCACGACGAACATCCCGAGAGCAGAGCCTTACATACGATTCTGCTCGCTTCTTCTCTCGGACAGAGCGTTTTGCGCGTTTGTGCGGCATCTTCTAGTCTTGAACAAATTCTATCACACAGCAGGTATGGCAATAACGGTATGAACAAGCGTTGCTACCCAAGTTCTAGAGTGTTTAGAGCAGACTAAGTGAAGCGAAGGTGCGCGATGCTGTTAGCGCCGGTGTGCAAAGTGAGATCGTAGTCTGAGATCCAGCAGAGCAACACTCGGATTTTTCCGAACCCCTTATTCCAGCGGCTCTGGCTTCACCAAGTCAGCTTCCTCTAGATGCTGCGTGTCACACACTTGAAGTTTCATCGTGGCAAGGAGTTGAGATTAGGTATGAGCGCAAGAAATGCCATATTCTCACCGAGATGTTCTAGGATAATCTATGTCTCATCTCACAGGACCAGACCCCACGACACTCGAATTCTACTGCAGGTGGCCCGGTTCGTTGGAGCGTTTCGAGTGTCAGCATCTCGTTATGTCTAGCACACATATATTGGCGGCTAGCCTGGACCTCTCCCCGCAAATCTCACCCCAGTATGCTGTGCGAGACTAGTACTGGTGCCCGATTTACTTCGACTCGAGACTGCCAGGTCGCATCGGTGAGCATCATGGTTACATTGTCCTTTCGTAGAAGATCTGCCAATGATGCTATGAGCCATATGGTGCGTGCCATCTCGTGTAGAAGCGTGTGCACAGTGGAGTCACAATCCTAGGTATTGAGAGCTTGAGTTATAGATGCCATTCCATCCTTGATGCAGCTTAGCACTTGAAACTAATGGAGTGGTGATTTCGACAGTGCATTCATTCAATCACGCATAGCTCGGCGACACGCACCCTCGATAGCTACTGTACAAAGGTGAATATATGAATTGTGATTGTCAACGGACGCCCAGCTTAGTATCTCAACATTTAGTGACATAATCATTCAGACCCTGTGACGAAGCCCTATCGAGAGCTGGGCAACATTCAACAACAGTCTACCTGCGCGGTGCACAACGCTTCGAGACCAATTGTCTGGCTCTGTTCAGCACGTCTTGCTAAAGCTATCGCTCTTGCATCACCGGCGTTCAATCAAGTTGAGTAGCTTGAAACATGATGTCCAAAACGGCCGACCATTGATGTCGTAAGCTCTCCCCCCACGGCTCTTGACAGTGGTGAGAAGACGTGCGCAGCCAAGATAGCGGCTATGCCATAAATATTATAGCTGTCGCTCGCGTGAGGACTTCATGCTGGCTTGGCCTCACCATCTTGACAGATCCGCACACACGTTCATCAGACTAGGATTGCCAATTTGTCACATTGCTATCATTGCATCCTCCTACTGACCTCAGTGTGTCGGCGCCTGGAGTGGCGACGGATAACAAGGTGACTAAAGGGAGGTATTCATAAACCCCGCCAACTGTCCTCGCGCGCGCATCACCGGTCCCTCCCCGTGGCCTTTACCGACCTCATTGTGGTTTGGTCCTTGAGAACGGGAAGGGGGAGAATCTCGGATCGCGATCCGGCGGTGAGTCCCCAAACTTTATCATCGTAAGCCTCAAAAAGCAGCACTGGCATTGAGATCCCCGCTGCTAGCTGCGTCCCAGCGCTCAGCATCTGGTCCTCATGTTGCTTGCTGTACTATCGACCTTGCTGATCCTCCACTCCTCTCGCAGTGAGGATGCACTTGATGTGATCGACGACGCCGACCTCCGCATTCTCTACAGCGGCTCATGGATATCTTACACGGGGCTCAACGATTCGATGAACTGGGCTGGGACGGTAACCTACTCCAACACGAGCGGGGCGACTGCCAACCTCACCTTCGTCGGTCAGTTCGCATCGTATGCCATGGAGGCACTGTCTGATTTATCTAGGCAGGCGACTCCGTCGGCGTTTTTGGCGCTTTTACTCCAGTCGGGACCTATGATATGCGTTCACAGTACTTCCTCGACGACAGTCCGGCAGTGGTGTTCTCTCCGCCTAGTGTCGTACAGAAGGAGGAGTACCGTCATCAGTTTTACTTCTCCGGCCCGATCCCTCTGGGAGTGCATACCATCAGGGTTCAGAATCTTGGGGAGCAGTTCTGGCTGGACTCGATTCAGGTTACACGTCCGCAGAATGTTTCGTCGGCGTTGCCGACTACGGGTGCAGCGACGTCTACGTCTTCGCCAATGATGTCTACCCATGATGGCAGTGGATCCCAGGGTAGCTCGCCCACGTCCACTGGGTCACAGGGTACGGACACTGCTGCGAGTGGCCAGGAGACGCAGCAATCTGGCTCGCCACATTCGTCGGTGGTGGTCCCTGCTGTGATTGCCGGCGTTGTTGTAGCGGTCGTCGTCTCGCTTTTCTTCCTCGTGATCGGGGGATTGTTGTGGTGTCGCTACCGTCGGAAGCAACGCGCTGAAGTTGTGCCCACGCCCTTCGGTGAGCTCCTTCAAAATACCTTCAGTTGGATGGCTCATAAGCTGACTCGTTGTAGATGGCATCGATAGAGAATCGGTGACGCGAATGAAAGAACATCCAGCAGAAGAACCGCTCCAAAGCCCACCTGCGTCTTTGATGTTTACACCACCTTCGTCGACCGAACGGGGCACCATTCATGGCTCCTCGATTGCGGAGGAGTCGCTTGCAGCAGGACCTGCAGAGCAAGGCGACGATGCCGCATCTCCGTCCGCGAAAGGGTCGAGAGCACCTAGGAGCTCACAGCGGTCGACGCCCTCTTTGGCGATGTCAGGCCGCGGGCCACGTCCTCCCCGCACCGAATCCTCAGCTTCCGTACGCGACTCACCTACTCCAGCGCCGATCTCCCGTACTCCCCCTGCGGTCGCCAGGATATCCAATAGAAGACAGTCGCTCGACGGCGGGATGCGTATTGCGGGTGGTCCACCGGGGCAAGAGGTCGATTTCCCAGAGGCCGAGGCTATGAGCACGGCCTCGACCCTTCCGCCTGTGTATCAGACGTACGGCTCGCACTGACGATGTCATGCCCTTGTCTCGGCTTTGTGCGTTATTCGTACTACATTGCACTGCCGTTGATGTGAGCGTCGCAATGCCATCATCAGTACACATTTGCAGACGTCCGCTTGAAATCCCCCGGGAACGGACGATCCGGGATGCCGTAAAGCGACCACCACCTGTTCCGCCCTATTGGAAATCATACAAGGCGCCTGGATGGTCTGCGTACCCACGCGCGGAGGAAATAAACCACAACGTGTTGGTCCTAGCTTCCTGCACAGGTTCGGTGAGTGCCTCGATGATACACCACAGGCCGCAGTCACAATAAAACAGAACGGCATTCACACGCTAAATACTATGACAGCGCATTTCACAGAGCTCTAGTGCGTTGCTGCAGGGCTTGGGAGTGTACCTCATCTGCGTGCGTTCCACGTTCGGATCGGATGAACGTTTGGCTATGTATATGGGGGAAAGTCGAGGTCAAGGCTTACTTCGGAGCGTAGGAGACATTTCGCGTTTCAAACCACCTATAGACCATCTGTGAGTTACAGTACCGGTGAGAACAGCTTAATCGGCTCGTGCAAGTTATCTGTCCACACGGAGAATGTAATCAATACCCAGCCTAACCATTGGTGTTCGACGCCCATCTTGAACGCTCGAGATTTATGGTTGATCACGTTGTGAGTGATTACTTCTTGTACATGTTAAGGGGGCGTCGCAATTGACAGATGCGCCGCCACGATGCTGGTCAACAATATAGCATCCCGGGTAAGACGCTCATTCTACACAATCAGGCCGTACCACGACTCACTGCATCGTCTTCCCTCCCATCTTCCCGTTCCAAGTAGCGTATTCGCTATGAATTTCATCTCAAGGCAGTTCCATCATGAACAGTGAACATCCAAAACCGTGGGCCGCTTGGTAGTGTATGATTCATCCTACACCGTTACCACATGCATCTGACACTCACTCTCTGTGCTACTTTGCTCATCTTCTGGCATGTTCGACTCTCGCTCGGCGCGTCGGACGTTATCGACGATTCCGACCGACGCATACAGTACGCCGGCTCCTGGGTATCCTATACTACGATGAACAAATCTCAGTCCTGGGCCGGCACGGTGACCTATTCCAATGAGAGTGGAGCGACAGTCGAAGTCGCTTTCACAGGTATGTTCCTAGCTAACCTAATGTCCTCGTCGGATTAACTCTGGTTGCCTCCGAACTAGGGAGTTCTGTGAGTGTACGAGGCGCATACACACCAGTCGGTACTTTCCACATGAGCTCGCGATATACCCTGGACGGGCGTGACCCACCGGTACAGTTCGACCCACCAGAAGCGGTCACTAAAGAGACCTTTTCGGTATACTTTTACTCATCGGGGGCGATACCATACGGACAACACGTGTTGCTCATCGAGAACCTCGGGGAGCAGTTTTGGTTGGACTCCATCGTGGTCGGGATCCCCAACAACGTATCCGCCGCCTCAGAGGCAGCACAGTCTCCTAAGCCTACTACCACTACCACCCTATCCGAAGCACCTCTCTCTACGTCTACGTCTGTCGTTTTCCCTGGCACCAGTACGGCGAATACCTCGGAAACCTCTCCAAACGCAATGGCGAAATCGTCAGTCGTGGTCCCTGGCGTCGCTGCTGGCGCTGCAGTCGGAGGAACAGTCGTGCTAGTCGCTATATTATCGGGAGGACTGGTGTGGTGGCGCCGTCGTCGCCGTGGCAATGGCAAGCCCGACAGAGAAGGGGCCGTTCCAGGATTGACACCGTATGGTATGTCCTCTCACTGAACCGCATGGCCCGTCTTAACAAAGGTCTGACATGTCTTAGTATCCACAGGGACTACCGAATCCAGGGAACGAATCCTGCCATCGAGGGCAAAAGGCGGTTCCGTGCCTCGTCCACTGGGGGAGCCAGTACCCGACCTGGGTTCAGGGGAAAGAGTCCATACCTTCCATAATGACCTCTCCTCTCATGAGCCTCGCGAGTCGGATTGCTTCGAGCCGAACAGCTACACGCCGGTAGCAGAAAAGCCTGCTACATTCGATCCGAGCTTCGGTCCACACCACACAGACAGTTCCGGCCACAACCAAGGCGCATGGAGGGGATCCATGAGCCGTCCACGCAGTCCAGAGACAACAACGCGCGGGCGATCGCTCGACGCAGGCCTACATATCGCCGGCGCACCCAGAGTAGTTCATACACCACCAGCCACTCAAGTCCCCAGCCCGGTCTCGACGCTGCCCCCCATATACGACCTGTACCAGTAGTATTCTCATACCTGCATAGATATCACTGCATCATGCCAATCGTCATGCACACGTCCACCGGTGAGAGAGTTGTGTTGTGAGAGTTGTGAATGAGAGCGACCAGCCTTGCGATGCATATTACCAGAAAATAACAATACGGATAGCGATACAAACGGCACAGCAAACAAAGCCTTGCGTAGTCCGAAACTCCGATACCCTCTCCCTCGCACGTACATATGTATATGTGCACTTCACTGTCAACCCGACACGCCCACCTGCACCCACTTCCACATCTGCGCCTCCAGCGTCCAGCCCTTGCGCAACCCGTTTGCGACCTCGGTGCTGAGGATGCTGATCCCGTCCGGCAGGAACTCGAAGTTCTCCTCGCCGAGGTTGCGGTGCAGGATCTGTATCGGGCCGTTCCCGTCGTCCGTGAGGTCGTCGCTCGCCTTCGACGGTGCCGGTGTCGTTTCATGAGTAGCATCGCCGTTTGCAGCCGCCGCCGGGAGAGAAGCGTCAGGCGTCACGGTCGCACCTCCCTTTGCTGCCGAAGACGAGGTCTCGTCTGCTGGAACGGCCGACTTCGCGGGAGTCAAATCTACAGGTTCCCCGCTGGCGTCCGTATGCGAGCCATTGAGTTTCGGCTCTGAGGGTTGCGTTTCGGGTGCAGCAACAGACGGCTCTGCTCCCCCAATAGCTTTTCTGGAACGAGAGAGCTTCCCGGCGGTACCACCCGCATTCGTAATGAGCGCGATAGTATAGCGGCGGCTACCGCTGGTACTACTGCTTTCGGCGTCGTCACCCATGTTCTCCTTGTCACTCTCGCCATCGCCAGCCGGAATCTGCCCACGCTGCGAGATCAAGAAGCTTTCCCATAAGGTCTCGACGACGACGGCGCGTTGCTGCGAGAGGCCGTCGTCGCTACTGACATCGGTCGGAGGCTCCGATGCTGACTGTTCGGCGGATGTTCCCAGCTTTCGACGCTTGCTTGGACGGGGATCGTTACCGGATCGAGGGAACAGGACCTCGCGAAGGGCGTCCGGATGGTACTTGAACCTGTGATAGGTGCGTCAATAAAGGCACCCCTCATTGGATACCAACACTACGACTCACCCTATCTCAGGCCAGCTCGAGTCGGTGCCGAAGACCATAACGCGTGTAGAACTAAGTTCGTCGTCTGCCCGGTCTACGTTCAACTGCAGCGTACTCTCCGGGACGTCAACGGTTGTGAACGCATGTAACCGTCGCCGCTTCCGACTAGTGCGCGGCACACAGCCGAGCGCACACCGCCGTTCCGCATACTCGAGGAGTCGCTGCGAGCGGTTCCGGAGGCCAAACGCATGCGCGGTACCCGGCTAGAAAGACGACGTCAGCGTCAATCCTCACTTCCATGGAATTGTGAGGAAAATACGTACCGAGACGAACTCTGCCTTCAGGATCTCGACACCCGAGCCATCGTGGCTGTTACCCCAGCCAGAGCTCAACAATGAGCTCCCATCGTCGTCGCTACCAGCACCCTCATCCGCCTCCACATCGCGCATCCTCAACGGTGAACCTAAGCCACCCACATACCGCGCCTCGCGCGTCAAGCGCACCTCCAGCCGCAGATCCTTGCGCTCCCTCCGTGCTCTCCGCGCCATACTCCACGAGACCCAGCCCGAGTGCAGCGCGCACAAGAACAAATCCGAGTCGTCCGTGTACACGCGCCGGCCGTCGCGGATCTCCATCGGCTCCGGACGCCCGTACCCAGGATGACCGCCGCTGATCTGCTGCACGAGTTGTCGTTGTCCGCCCGTGAGCGGGGGTACGGCAGGGATGAGGCCGCCGCCCCATATCCGCGGGCGCGCAGGGCGATAGGATGGAATGAAGCTTGAGGGGATGTAGATCGTCGCGCGGATGTCGACGGGGTCGGAAGGGGCGCCTGCCTCGTTGGCGGGCCCGGGGAAGTCGAGGAAGGGGAAGGGCGTGCGGGGGTGGATGTATACCCCGAGATGGCGGATCGGAAGGATGAGTGTCGGAGGAGGGGTGGTCGAGCGCGGGAATACGAACGACGTGGCCAAAGGAGGCGCGGAGGCAGGATGGAAGGGCAGCGGGGACGGTCTCCTGGAAGGATAGCCAAGGGGTCCACCTGGTCCAAACATGTCCGCAGGATGTTGTCGAAGGTGTGGTCCCGGGCCCATTTGATGTGGGTGCGGCACGGGATGGTGGCCAACCAGATGTGGTGGCGCTTGTTGATGCTGCACCGGGACGATATGCGAGACCGAGGGCTGCCCTGCACCCTTCGAAGATCCCTGCCTGAACTGCGGGTCTTGCTCCACCGCGTACTGTGGAGGAACATCTGCAGGGTTTGGCATGTGCGCCATCCCAGGTGTGCCCATGGGCCCTTGCTTACTCGACGACGCCCTCGAGCGCGGTGGAGGCTGGGGGCCTGGATATGGCTGCCCCGACGGCGGGAAGGAGTGGTGATGGTGATGATGGTGATGTGGCGCACCTGGAGGAGGTCCTTGGTTCTCCCGTGCACGGACTGCACGGATAGCCTCCATCTCCTGCATCTCGCGCTGCACTCGCTCGCGCTCCATGACCTCGTACTGAGCCTCCTTCGCAAGCGCAAGCTGCTGCTCATGCATCCGGAATTCGTGTTCACGCGCCTTTTCGCGTTCCTTCTCGCGTGCTACTGCAGCCGCCGCCGCCGCCTCCATCTCGGCCTTCTCGCGCTCTTTCGCAGCTCGTTCCTTCTCTCTCTGACTGGCACTCGTCCGCGACTTGCGCTCTTCCCTCGGCACCACCTTAGGTTGATCCCCTCGTTCCTGCACCTCCTTCGTGCTCGGGCGAGACTTGCTGCTCCTTTGGGTGCGTTCGACCCTTTCCGGGTCCCACACAAGCTCCTGCATGCGCATCTCCTCGAACCCCCTTCTCCTCTCCATCTCCCTCTCGTGATCCCGCATCGTTCGTGCGTCGTCTGTAGGTGGGCCAGTCCGTGGGGGCACAATCCGAGTCCACACCTCGCCCTGTGGCGGGCCCATGACGTGCAGTGGTTGGGGTTGGGGTTGTGGTGGGACACGCATGTTCGGAGGGGCTGGCTGGGACTGCATCTGCTGAGGCTTGAGCCACTCACGTTCGCGTTCACGGTCATCGCGCTCGACAGCGGTGAGGCCCATCATCTCGCGGGCATGTTGGCGGAAGGCCTCCTGCTCCCGCTGGGGGTCCCGCCGCGCTTCCCTCGACCTCATCTCACGTTCCCGTTCCTGCTGCTGGGCGTGCCGTTCCATCCGTTCGCGTTCCTTCATCTGCCTTTCCCTCTCCGCTTCGTTCTCGCGATGACGTTCACGTTCGCGCCGCGCCGAGCCAGGCGATTCCTGCACACCAGCACCGCTCGATCGCCTCTCCCTCTCGCGCTCCAGAGCCCTCTCCATACCTCTGTCTCGTTCACGGTCCTTTGGCGCAGCACTAGGATGATGTCCAGGCCCCAGGAGCGAATGTGCGACGCTTTCCTGAGGGCGGCCGGGCCCAATCACGGTCGCAGGGAGGGATGCTAATGAGGACCCCGGGGGCATCCCTGGGCCAGATGTAGAAGCGCCCGTGTGCGGTCCACGGGGTCTGCTACCCATGCCCGGACCGGCCTCCCGCTCTCGTACGTTGCGCTCGTCGAAGGGCGACGGGCGCAGGCTGGCCATCACCGGAGACTTGATATCGGACGCACCGCCGGGCCCAGGAGGACCGCCACTGCTCGCACTGCTACCTCGGTTACGATAGCGGTCATGGTGGGAATGCGAGCTGCTGTGCGAGTGCTGATGAGAGTGGTGGGGAGGGGGAGGGGGACCTTGGTTTTGGTGAGGAAGCCCGTACATGGACGGCGAGTCACCCAGACGGAGGCTCATCGGGGCAGACGGGCCAGGGGGTCCGGAAGGCGCGTGCATGGGAGGAGGGGGTCCGCCCGGTGGGATACCTGGACCAACTTGCGTGGGGAATAGAGGGATACTCCCAGGGCCGGGCCCGTGGATGAGATGCTCAAGAGAAGGTGACGTGTGCAGAGAAGAACGTCCGGGAGGCTGGTGCATGTACCCCGAGGGTGGAGTGCCGGCCGGGTGCGTGTGTGCATGGTGGAGGTGGTGGTGATGGTGAGGGTGGGACTTCTGGGATAGAGTGCTTGAGTTGCGATGCTCGACGACGTATGGTTGAGCGTGCACAGGCTGACTTGGTTGCCCTGGAGGATGAAGCATGAGTGCGAAGCTGGAGAGGGCTGCGGCAAAAACGTTGGGAGACAGAAAATGCCCCGAAGCGGAGGAATCTAGAAGCCGTCGTGCATGTGATCGTATCATCCTTCGGATAGCCGAGACCGAAGGAACCTAAACTGGGTCGAAGGCTGCGACGCGCAGTGTGCTTCGGCACGAGCGGTACATATCACGATTCCGGACCGCAAGCAGACACTGAAGAGAGCTGGCACGCGGTAAAGCCAGTCGTAGGGAAGTCTGCCAGTGGACAAACGGAAGCAGGGGATGAACGCGAGAGGGTGGGTGGGAGAAGATCGGACAAATGATGGGAAGTTGTTGCAAGGGACATCATGAGCGTCTCCACTGATGAAGTCAACTCGCAGGCGAGCGCGCCATCGTCCGCCTTTGTGCGAAGCGGTGAACTGTGGCGTCTGCCAGGCCGCCCCGTATGCCAAGAGAGGACGGGCAATGCATGCAAGTGCCCAAAGGCATATGGCGAGGACCTACACCCAGGAAAATGAAACCACACCCCCAGGAAACAACAAGACCCAAAGTGAGACAAGACGAAAGCGACACTCACCTGGAGGACCCAAGCGATCGTGCGGGTGCGAATGCATCTCAGGATTGCCCCGTCTCTGCTGGTGGCTCAACTCATAGGGCTCCGACATGTAGAGCGACGAGGGTGGCGGCAGATGGTGCATGCGTTGCGGCTGCCCGGGGTACTCGGATGAAGGTGGGTACGGCTGGTGACGCGGAGGCGAAGGCGGACGGCCGCCATATTGCGGTGGTGGTGATCGCCTGTAGGAGAGAGGCGGTAGGGACTGGGCATGGTGGGGGATGTCGTGCGGTGGTCGGTCGTGACTCCGGTCGCGGTCGCGAGGCCGGTCGAGGGGGGGCGAGTGATGAGGTGGACGGTGGGAATGGTGCGGCTGCTGAGGGGGCGGTGGGGGCGGCGGCTCTTGCTCGCTGCGTATGTTGCGTCGACGTGGGTCGTCCTGGGGGTCGTCGTCGTGGTGGACGAGGGCGGCGACGTTCATGGTGGTGGGGAGGGCGAGGAGGTGGGGGAAGGGGAAGGGAAGAGGGCGAAGGTGAGAAATTGGCAGTCGTCCATTGAAAACGCGGTCGCTGATCACAGGGGTAATCCAATCGAGATCGTTATCTCGCAACACCTCTTACCTCATAAGTCTTTCTTCGCTGCCTCCTCCGCATTCCTCTCCTCTCTCGCTCGCCTACAACTAAGACGCTCGTGTTGCCAGTGTCTATCGCTCGCCCACAAATCTGCTGGTGCTCGCGAACAGCTCGATAGCGCACCCACCCGACCCACGCAGCAGCCGCGAGTTTGTGTCCGAGGGAGGACCGGGAGGGCGGAGGATGCAGTGCCACGCGACACTTGCAGACTTCGATCATTGCGCCCGGATCTGAGATCCACGTCTCCGGATTTAGCCGCCTGCCTTCCCTGTTCTGCGCCACTCAGTCAATTCCAAAAACAACCACCTCGCCACAACGCCTCTGCTTCGGACACACCAATAGCCTCTGCAAATCATTGAGTGAAATGGCACGCCGTTTTTGCGATTTATGGGCTTCAGGTGTAGCGATCTATGTGCGAACCTTGTATGAGAAGGGTTGGTATACGGTTAACGAAGCCACTTCATTTCCCCCGGCACGAGCAGGAGCACAAGACCTCGCGATCAACCGCCGGGCGTCTCAATCTACGAAGCGCCATCCTCCTCGGATATTGGCAGGCGCAGCTGCTCGGAACACACCAACACGTCCGCACGCGTAGCTTACACTTCTGACGGCGTCCAGACCGTTAACGACGGCGTACAACCGTACAATACAGTACACACATACAGCGTACCATCATAATCACATGCATATGCTGCATTGAGTGGAGTGTATTATACACCGTCAATCTAGGGTAGACTTGTTCACGAACACGGAAAGCATAAAGCCACCATGAGAATCGCAACGGCGGTGGATCATGAAGGACAGAGAGAGACAATTGAGCCTAACTCCAGATCGAAACGTACGGCAGCCATTATATACCCTAGAACCGATCGAGGCCCACCGATCCCATATCGGCGTCGACCACGCCGCCACCGTACCCTTGCAGCACCGTGCTCGGGACCAGGCCCTTGCATGCGCACACAAGTACACCCTGACCCTGCCACTGAGGCACCACCCAGGGATACTCGCCTCGTGTGCAGTGGTTCTCTTGAATCAAAAGAAGCGGAAAGCTGCAGCCAAGGGTCCGCGGTGGACGACTTAGAGCTGATGATGAAGTTGACAGCGCTTGTCCAGGAACGGGCTGAGGCGAATAAGCCCGAGGCGGGATGGCGACGGAAGCGCCGGGCTAGACCCGGCGCCCCGCAACGCTCGATCGTCGCTGGCGTCACCGACACAGCGGGCCGCACCACCAACTGGCAGTGGCACCTCCTGTGCTTAGCCCAGGGCAGCTGCTCACGCCACCACGCACGAGAAAGCGAACACATTCTGCATTAACGACAGCCAAGCTCGCGGGAAAACACAGCAACAAGTTCGTGCACTAGATAGCGTACTGTACGATAGCACATCCAGCCCACAGCGACACAACCACGACCACAACCACAACCACAATCACAACCAGCCACTGTCACCGTCCTAGACTTCAGACTCTGGTATGTACTGGCTTACTTGCCAGTGCCAACGCCGACGCGACATGCAGCCGCGTGGATCTTCCATCGACACCAATCTGTCCGTTCCCAGACAATTACTTCCTCATCGCCTCTCTCTCCTGCGCCCCATCTCAGTCTATCTCCTGCGGACGTCGCAACCTTCACTCGGTAGGAATGTGAGCATTGATCTCCTCAAGGAGCTCCTCGGCCATCTTCGCGGTCTGGACCTGGTTCAAAGGAAACGATACATTCAGCACATATGGCAACACAGATCCACGCAGTGTCTCCTTACCCTGAGATTGTAGTGCGTCGTCGTCGAACCCTCGATCACGCTGAACCGTATGTACCTCGGATCCTGGGCAAGGAAGCACCGCATTCCTTTAAACAGTGTCGCATTCAGCAGCACGGTGTACACCGCCTCCTTGCGCATGACTGCAATGCACCCATCAGGGACTCGGGCGGCGAAGAGTATAGAGACCGGGTACTCACTGAGGCGTGCACCGCCACCATCTTCTCGCCGCACGTTCAGGCGGAGGGTGCCTGTCCCCCGTTCCTTCCACTGGTTCTGCGTGCTGAGCGTGAAGAGCTTGCCCCGGACCTGGTACACGGTCTCTTCCTCTTCCTCTCCGGTGTGAACTGCAGAACGTCTCAACACCTTCACAAGATACAACAGTCACTTGAATGACGTACCTTCTTGTTCTTGTAGGTTCAGCTTCTTCTCCTCGTCACTCGCATCCTCTTCCTCTTTGTCCTTCGCCTCTCTCAAGCGCTCACCGAAGCTGACCCCGCTGTCCTTCTCACTATCCTCGTCCTTGCCCGCGTCCAGAACACTGCTCTCTCCCGAGCCAGCCCCTCCAAACACGCTCACGCTCGAGCTCTCGCCCAGCGCAGGTGTACTCGACCCCGACCGCCGCTTCGACGACGACGCAGCGGCAGCGAAGCCCTGAGCCCCGCCCGCGGCATACGCCGAGAAGGCGTTGACTGTTCGCCCGGGCGTCCCGTGGCGTGAGGGTGACCGGCTCCGACCGAGCACGCTCGAGCTGCTCGACGGCGGTGGGGGCGACTTTGGTCGCTTTGCCGCGCTGCCGAATGGCGATGTCACTGATGCGAACGCCTCGAAGCCCGTGCGCTTGTGGGCAGAAGAGGTGGCGGAGGTAGACGCCGCGGAGGTGTCCTTATCTTTCGAAGTCAGCGCGGCGAATGGGGAGGTGCTGCTTGATGCGGATGCGAACGGAGAGCTGGACGACTGCGACGCAGCAGCTGCCCATGGCGACGAAGAAGACGGTTTCGCCCCAAATAGGCTCTGCCCTTTCACAGATGCGAACGGAGAGCTTGTCGACGCGTACGCCATGAAGCCACTCTGTAACATGCGCGTGTCTCAATACGGCTAGTATACATGGCAGGTCAAACCACTCACCACTGTCGAAGATGCTTTGGCAGGAGATGCTGCCGCCGGTTTTGCATCTTCCGCCTTGCTTTCATCAGGCGGCGGTGTGGGTCGCTTCTTCTCCCTAGTATTAGGATCCGTCTCTGGGTCGTCTCGAGGACGCTTGGTTGCTCCAGCCGGAGGAGTACCGCTCCGGCCAGGGATATCACCTGGAAGCAAGCGTTCGCTGACGGTCCGATCGCCCAACTTGCGCTTCAACCCCTTCTCCTGATCTGAATCAGAGTCTCTCCGATGAGGTAGACGTGGTGTCTGTGAAGCAAGAGTCTCCGGGGCTGTCGACAGGCTTGAGCCAGAAGCAGAAGGCTCATTCGTCGGTGGTTCTGGTGCGCCCGGCACATGTGACTCCGCGGGGTATTCGGCACCCGCGGCCGCACCTGTGTCTTCTAGATCGCCTGCCGTGTCGTTCAAGATGGGAGGATTCTCTCCCTGCAGGAGCGGGGGCACCTGTGCATCACCCTGTGATTCGGTCTGAGATTGTTCCGCGGGCGGCTTGACTAGCTGCTCTTGCGAGGCAGCCTCGCTCGCCACTTCGGCGGCAGTCTGCTCGGCCTGCGTGGCCGAGGCAGCGTCTTCGTCCATCTTGTGCTCACCCTCGGGGATAGGGTCCTTCTTCATGTTCTGCCAAGTGATGTCTTCCACCCCTTGGCTAATCTGTCGAATCTTAGTCTCGTGTGGGGGTGAACCGCTCAGGTCGGCTTCCTCTTCATTCTCTTCTTGTGTAGACTCAAGTGCGCCTGCGCTCGTCCTGTTCTTCTTCGCTGGAGCGCGACGATCTTTCCCTTCTGTACTGCCGACTTCAAGCTCCTGCGGATAGGACGATCAATACGGCGTCCGGCGGATTATCCGATAAACCCGGACAGAGGCGTCAATGAAGAGTATTGCGCACAATGACGCATTTGCCAAGGGTAGACCTCATGTAGCACTTAAAGAGTAATAGGAGAGAGCTACTTCAGCGCAGGGTATGGCGAGGAGCAGCAGGCAGCGTTGCCCTACTAGGGCTGATTGGGTGAAATGAGGCGCCAGTGCCCTCCGCACGCTGAGACCCAGTTGGCCACACAACGGCCGATCGCACATGTGTAGAAAGCAGACGCTTGTTGGGTAAGAAAGGAGACGTGTAGTCCTCCGAAGATGAAGTGTGCCCCGTACTAGGGCGGAAACAGCGTAGAAAGTCTAAAGACGGGGAGGAGGGTACGTACCATGGTCGTGGCTTGTGGAGTGGCCGGTTCCAAAGACACCTCCCGCTCTCTTTTCCTAGACGTCTTCGAGTCTACTCCTGCAACTGTCTCGCTCACAATCTCGGCTGGCGTACGGACGGGGCATTCTCACCATTCGCCTCACCCGGAGGTGTAGATAACTGAGGTTGGTCGTCCACCAGATTGCTTGTCTGGGCGAGCTCGCCCTGGCTTGGGTCGCGCGAGTCGTCGAGCGCGGTCATGATGTGGACGTCGTCGTTGCGGATGACGGTGCGTAGCGAAGACGAGGGAACGTGTGTGTCGTCGCGAGAGGATGGGGTTCTTGTTCAAATGGGTTCAGGGACGGAAGCAAGCAGGCCGGCTCCCAAGCCACTGCGGGCGCTTCGGCACGGAATCCAGATAAGATCGAGACGGCCAGTGGGGTACTTTCGGGGATTGAACTGGGCCGCACTCATAGGTGAGCACGGTGCCAGCCAAAACACGACCTTGTAAGTCGACTCAAGCAGACAGTTCAATTGTTCTGCCTCCGTTGACTCAGTGATGTACAAGACGAGTAGACTATCTGGTAGCTTCGTCGAAGTTGGGATGATTATACCCACACCTCTATTGACCCATGAACCGTGATAACCCATAGGATTTTTGGTTTCCCGAGTTGCCCATGTTTCCAATCTTCGGCGTTTTCAAGATGTTCGTGACTGGTTCAACTCGAGATGAGTAAGTTGCAATACAGAATAAATACATCCAGAGCTAATGAAGTGTATTCGACAGCAAATTATAGTCCGCTGCTACAACGCAGAGGTAGTACTGATACTCAGCCGCAATATCGGATGCTACTCGTATATCCCTCCACCTCCAGCCTCCAGCCATGAGCCACCATCCAGCGACATCACTCCTCGTCCTCGAACCTCAGAATCTGTGCGTCCTCGTCCACGGGCAGATTGCGGTATCCACCGCGTCCCCGGAACCGCATCACCAACGAGTCTACCTTGTCGGCGACCCATTCGTAAGCGATTCCTGCAATGCCCAGGAGGTACCATGGGACGCTAGCTAGGGTATCCATGACGCCAGAGCCGCCCGAGTATCGAAGACCGTTATCGCCCCCGGGTAGTCGGATCGCGCTGAGGAACACGAGCGTTAGCGTGAACACTGCCGCCCACTTGCAACAACCACTCACCCTCGGCCATAGCCACTGCGCCTGTAGTACCAGTAGCCCACGAGCGCAGCAAAGGCGACAGGGATAAACAGCATCATAAGCCAGAAGAAGGCGCCATGACCACGAACGCCAGGGCAAGGATGAGCTTTGCCACGGTCCAAACGGTCGCCACCTTCGCAGGCCGAGTTCGGGATCTTACGGTACGCGGTGAGCTCATACCAATAGTCTTCTCCGTTGCGACACTGTGCGGCGGGGTCGGGGTCTCGCGGCTGGAGACCAGGAGTGAGCACACACACTCCGTCCTCGTTACGAGCATAATTGAATTCGCTATGATGTAAGCTTAGTGTGTGATGCGTATGGGCTCCTTGTGCAAATGCTTACCATTCAAAGTCACTGTCTGTGCATGCGCAGTGCTTCTCAATCCTGGCTTCAGCTTTCTTTTGGTCCCCAACGATACAATTAGCTTCTCGTTTGCGCCGATGATAGAGCGTCTGGTTCGAGTTCAATGCCAATTCTACGGCGATCATGGGCTTCCAAATACACGCACCTGCTTTCCGAACAGACACTGCTCTGTACGCTGCTCACTCGGGCTCCATAGCTCGAAATCGCCGGCATTTGGGTTTTCAGGATCCACCACACCTAACGAGACGTCAGCTGGCACACGACCCGTCGAATAGACCATTTGCTCACATTTCCTCTTCGTCAAAGCGGAGAAGTCGACATGAACAACCACTGCAGAGTTCTTCGCTCTAGGGTAGTACCCCATCAGGATGAACCTGCGGCTCGTATCCATGGGCACAGTGACGATTGCCTTCACACGCATCGGCTCGTCCGTGAACTTGTACTCGCGCCAATTCAGGCCCTCGTCCGTGCTGAACATGACGTGGTCTATGGGACCTTCGTCGTTCGCCATGACCAGTATAGAGCCAGAATCGCCGAACTCCCAGAGGTGTGCATCTTTGTGGACCTCTTCCCATGTGAAGCCAGCGTCGCGGGATAGGAAGGTGTCGCTCTGATCGTACGCCTCCAGGTATTCGCCAACGTTCCCGACGGCCATGAGAAGACCCGGGACAGAAGGAGTGCTGTAGGTTGCACGCGCATCGTAGCGCTCAGTATAACCGTGAATGTGCAGGGCACATTTCTGCTTGAACGTAAGCGTGGACATCTATCAACGCATACATCTTGTCTCACTGTAGTATCACACTCGTATTTGTTGCCTTGAGAGTCGCGTGGCGGCGGCGGCAGAGGCTTCCAGCTACCACCTGGAGAGTAGGTGAGCAAAATTACAGAGGAGAGATACAGGTAGGTCCATACCGTCATTGTGAGTTATCCTAGTTTGTAACAGCTTGCGACGGGTCAGAGGCGCTTCTTGCGGGTTGCCCACCACGTTGATGAGCGCAATGCCGTCCAAGTTGACCACCTTCTCAAAGTCTACGTAGCCAGCCTCGTTCCGATTGACATTGTCGATAGAGAGACCGTAGTATGTTCCGTTCGAGTTCGACTTCAAAATGTTACCCCAGAATGGTGCGGGCGGCTCCGACGTTGTCACATGCAGGAAGACTGCCTTCGTGCTTGACTCTAGGATTGTGTACGCCTGAATTACACATCGTAAGCAGTGATCCTAGAGACAAGTACGCGTAACTTACATGCTGTTCAGGCCGCATAGTGGGAGGGAATTCGCCAGGGGCGAAGGTCCGTCCGTCGAGAGAGACCTGAATATCGAGGGATTGCTTCGCAGCCTGGTACTTTAGCAACATCTGAGTTCCAATCTTCCCGGATTCGAGAAACGTGACATACCTCCGCGACTATCAAGAACTCAGAGAACTTGGCAAAACCGACGACATGGTCGAAGAGCTTCGTCTTCGTGCCATAGAACTGAGTGCCGGCAATCAACTCCAGCGGATTCTCCAGGCCGAAGAAGCGTTGGTTCCCCTCCTTGTTCTTGTACGACTCGCACAAGATTTGATTCGGGTCGACGAGGAGCTCCGAGTCCCGCGCCCATGCGCAGTTGCGCACGTACTTGTCGATGAGCGTCCAGTCCCGCCCATGCTTGAGCGAGTAATGCGACTCGACGTGACAGTTCTCTCCGAAGCCCTCACAACCCGCCTGGCCGGTCCAGATCAGGTAGTCCGAAACAGTGGGGTGGAAGTGAAGCACGGGCAGGCCGAACGTGTTAGGAACCGTAGGAGTTTCCATAGGATACCAAGTTTCGCCCGTGTCGGTCGTGTAGAAGAACTGGTTTTTGTTCGTGACAAGGTACGCCCGGTCGTCTGAGTACGTGTGATGATAGAAAGCGACAAAGCTTTCGTCAGGCAGCAAGCGATTCCATGTGTAGCCTTCATTCGGAGACTGCCATATGCTGTTGTCTGCAAGCCTGACCAGGATCACCTACGGGTTCGTGAGATAACAACACGGTGCAACGACGTCTTCTTTCGACTCACCGTCGAGGATCTGAAGTAGGCATACTGGACAATCGGACTAGGGAACTCGAACTATACTCTAGTATGAGCTAGCCGCACGCTAGTGAGATCTGACACCTCTACTCACTGTTTGGTGGACGACTTGGCCTTCTGCGGGTTCAGCTGCATGCGCAATTAGCGCACATTCGAAAGGGCGTTCATGACTGATCGCGTACCAGCAGAACAGGGCTTTTTGATGCGTTTATCCTTTTCAATTCCACGGTCACTGTCGCAGGTGTTGCCAGGGATCTTGCGGTACCCTGATGAACCAAGGTATGTGTCGTTTGGATCGGCGCAAACATCTGCAGGGATAGGTTCAGGCCCAGCGGGGACGCATTTGTCGCCATCCCGAACATAGTTGTAGTCGCTGAGGGTGGATTAGATACAAACGCGTACGGGTCATTCTGGCAAAGAGCACTGCACCATTCATAGTCCTCATCGGTGCAAGGACAGGGCTCTTCGCTGGGTACAGGATCTTTGAATTTCTCGCCGACGTAGCAGTTGGCATCTGGTTTGCGCCGCCGGTACGATTGCTAGATGTACCTGTCAGCGCCATTATTCACTTTGATTAGGTCGATACCCTTGCCTTATGTCCCATAAGACATTCATGGGTAGATGACCGAGCAAACCAGTTTTCAAAGTCGCTGTCACCGCATTGTCGTCTATCCAGGGTCTTGAAGTCAAGGAAGACAACGCCGAAGCGTCCCTTATCCTTTTGCGCCCTCTTGGGAATCTGCCCTACGAGGAGGAACTTCTGCGACGTTGAGTCACTGACGGTGGTCAGGATACGGGCACGCATAGGCGTCCCAAAGTCATATGACTTCCTAGTAACGCAGGGTACTCAGCACAGTCCCGAGTGACGTATACAGCCCGACGCAAACGTACCACGTCTTGCCAAAGTCCGTAGAGTAGCTGACGGTTTGGGTAACTTCCTCGTCGTTGACCGTGACGAGAATGCTGCCCTGGTCACCAAACTCGTATTTATGCGCATCGGACCGGACCATCTGCCAGTGGATACCTCCGTCAGTGCTGAGGAAGGTATCGCACTCTTCATATGGTTGCAAGTAATCCCCTATTGAACCAACGCCCATTACAAGCCCAGGTGCGGGCGAGGAGAACACCCTCCCGAAATTGTGAGGAAGCGTTACCGAATGCAAGTGCAGGGAGCAGTCTTCGTCGTCGGGGCTGCAATGGATTTTGTCCCCCTCGTTGTTGACTGCAGGCGGCTTCAGACGTGACCAGGTGCGGCCTAAACGCATCAAGAAGTGAGTATATGTCATGGAACACATGAGGTCGTCATACCGTCATCGAATGTAATCCGAGTCTGCAGCTGTTTTGCCGCGCGTCTGGCCTCCACATCGTTCGCGTTCGCGACGACATTCGCCAGACCAACACCCTCGACGCCATAGATGTTCTCGAAGTCGACATATCCCATGTCGTTCCTGTTGGTGTCTGGCAGACTCTCGACGAAGAATGTGCCGTTTGAATTGCTCACGAAGAGCGTTCCGATGGCGCTCCGGTCATGCGAAAGCACGTCCACCGCTAGCGAGTGCGTTGTAGACTCAACAATTGTGTACGCGTTCTCACGCAACCGTGCAGATGAGGAATGCGGGAAGCGCGCCTTTGCCCAGCTCTTCGTGTCCACGGTGACGTAGAGCAGCATGTCGCCGTTAGAGCCCTCGGACAGATCCTTCATGGCCACGACTGCGAATTTTGACACGATAGCAAACGCCACTACGCCGCGGGCATTCTTTCCAATCCCAAGGTCTTCGACTCTCTTCTCCGTCTCGAAGAAATCGGTAGACGAGTATAGGCGGCTAGAGGCGAGCGTATGCCCAGTGGAACTTCCAGACTTGTCGAACGCGACACAGTATATCAGGTCGGAGTGAGCCTCGTGTTTGAAGTCCTTGCTACTGTGTGCGAATTGGCATCTGGACGTGTCCAACAAGAGTAGCTTCGCATCTCCACTGAACGCGTCGGTGGTATAGTAAGTCTGGAACATATTGCATCAGTCACCCAGAACCGGCCGCAGGTTCTTGAAGGTATGGTAGTCGTGCCGCAAAACGCTCGAGCGCATGCGGAGATGTCAAACTAACGATGGCATCTCCGCGGTTCAAGCACGGCAGTGTCATGGTAGTTGGGCCCCCGCGGGCGTACCGGTGTAGCTAGTGAACGAGAAGCTGGACTGACCTCGTCGTAGCACAATGAGCCCCACCCCGATCCTTGGCATGCTAGTCCTTGGTATAAAATGTAGCCCCATTTGCTTGGGTCGGAGTGGAACGAAAGTGGCCGCACGACCGTGGCAGGAGGAACCGGCATATCGAACGCCTGCCATGTTTTGCCACGGTCTATGGTCCTATAATGCGTCTTGCCCTTGGACAGAATGAATGCCTTGTAGGCGCGACAAGGGCGTATGAGCCGTGAACCAAGATCAAGTGGCGCGTCGAGGTACTCACGACCCGGCTGTCGAAGGGATGTTCGATGACCATGGCAGC
The DNA here is from genome assembly GCA_022376465.1 of Cubamyces lactineus. Classification (NCBI taxonomy): domain Eukaryota; kingdom Fungi; phylum Basidiomycota; class Agaricomycetes; order Polyporales; family Polyporaceae; genus Cubamyces; species Cubamyces lactineus. The sequence goes on along the minus strand of JACDTU010000009.1, from coordinate 1,229,888 downwards.
CTTGCCCTCTGGCACCTCCTCGACGGGCTTCCAGTTCTTGCCCTCATCCTCAGAGATGTGTACATTCCCTTTCACAATGTCGTGGTAGATGGCGGTCTAGCGACGCGCATGGAGGTCAATACGCGCGTATACCGGACCGCGTGGCGCACGTACTGTAGAATCATCGAAGAAGAAGAGTCTCGCCGGCAGGTTCTCAAAGTAGGATATCGAGGACTCTGGTTGGGCGACAGCAGTAGCAAGGAGCCAGGCTATTGTCCAGAGAAACAGGAAGGCCCTATGGTGAAGGGCCATGGTGAAGGTGTTGCTCGCTGCGGAGCACAGCGAGCACTGGATGTGTGTATGTGGCCACGGGCGGCTGCAGTAACGTGGAGGCTTCTAAGACGCCGGATAAACATATCACTGAAGCACTGCTTTAGACTGCTCAATCTGTTGACGATAACGACTTATAACCTGCTCAGTCGACTTGTAGTGATGTTTAGCTACTCTGTACTCAGCAATACTAAACCGAGTAAGGTTCTAGCTTACCGTGCATGAACTGCTCCTTATATAGCTATCTTCGATCAGCATGGCCGACGTCTCTTGTCGGCATAACACGGTTGTCTACGATGCACGAAGCAACTTCGGAGTCTGAGGGTATACCAAGGATGCGAAGTGGGTCAACCATTCCCGAACCGTCTGGAGTTCTGTACTGATTCACATTTGTCGGTTATACAGTACTTTGTAGCCGCATACAGGGTGACCCACCGCAACTCCGTCAGCCAACTTGCGCAATCCTCTAGTATCCAGCCACCTCCGCGCCGATCATACGTACGGTGCTTACTAGTGGCCTTCCTCCTGTGTTCAAGCAGAGGGTACCGGTGCCGCCCTAAGTGCACCAGGCCAGTCGACGACGTCAGCCTCACGGCTAGTGGCATATAGCGTTATGAAATGAGACAGCGGTATAAAAGCCCGCAGGGTCACTCGTAGACGGCGTACTCGACGATAACCTCCTGATACACACACTCGCCTCTCATCTCCTGTGCACTGAACGATTCGATTATGTCCCCTTCACTTTCTGGCAAGGTCGCGATCGTCACTGGTTCCTCCCGTTCCATTGGAGCAGCCATCGCTACTCGTCTCGCATCTCAAGGCGCAAACGTTGTGATCAACTACCTCTCCAATGCATCCGCCGCACAAGCCGTCGCCGACGCCATCAACAGCCAGGGCCCCGGCAAAGCCATCATTGTGAAGGCTAACGTCGCCTCGGTCGAGGAGAACAAGCGGCTTGTCGAGGAGACGCTACGCCACTTCGGACGGCTTGATATCCTGGTGCTTAACGCAGGCATCATGGATTGCAAGAGATTGCCGGACGTGACCGAGAAGAGCTTCGACAGCCACTTCGAGACAAACGTGAAAGGCCCGTTCTTCCTCGTCCAAGCCGCCGCACCGCACTTGACAGCAGGTATGCACCAACATCATGGCCGGTGCTCAACGATTAGCATACTGATCTCCAACTATGTCCAGGCAGCAGGATAATCTTCTTCTCCACCTCCCTGACGCGCTCTTCTGGAGTGACGCCAGACTACCTCGTATATGCTTCCACCAAGGGTGCCGTCGAGCAACTCTCTCGTGTTCTCGCCAAGGACCTCGGTGCTCGTGGGATCACGGTAAACACCGTTGCGCCAGGTCCGACCGACACCGATATGTTCCGCCAGGGCAAAACCGAGCAACAGATCAACTTCCTGGCCGGTCTGCACCCGCCAAAGCGGCTGGGCACTGTAGACGAGGTCAGCAAGGTCGTGTCCTTCCTGGTCAGCGAAGACGCAAGCTGGGTTAACGGCCAGACGCTGATGGTCAATGGGGTGAGTTCGAACACGCTATGAGTGTCCGGGAGGTACTGACCTTGGGGCGCATTGAAGGGGTTCGCTGTGTAACCGTTTCTCAATGCCGGATGTCTACCTAGAGTTGTGTCACAATACAAGGAATTGCGGATATCGATACCGTTGTACTTTTCTGTTCGCAAAATGTGAGATGTTTGTTGGATGGTCGAGACTGTCCAGCCTCGCTGCGGGAGGAACGAAGAGGGCCATTAATGATACAGATAGCAAGTACATAGCGGCAACAAAATGTGAAGTAGCGGGATGCACAAGTCCCAGAGCACAGGTTCAGTCGATGACACCAAGATGATCTTCCTTGATGGTGCCAATGGCAAACTGCGGAGGCCAACAGCATAGGTTACCGAGACCGTCAGTTGACTGGCACTTCGAATACCATGAATGGGAAGAAGTACGCACGATTTCTGTCGCGTCGACACGCGTTCCGACAATCTTTAGCCGCACCCTCGTGTTTTTCTCGATGATCTGTGGACGAGTCGTAGAAGGGACACGCGTACACAAGATCGCTACTGACCTGGTCTTCCGACGCGAACGAAGGCGGATTGGAGTTCGGGTCGAACTTCATGTCCGGATGGATAAGCTACAGCGCGCAAATTAGAGAACCGTCAATCGTGGACGCGCAAGCATGTCTTGTGCAGGGACTCGTGGCAGAGAGACCGGCACTTACTTGGTGTGAGACGAACACCGTCAAAGGGCCAACGTCCGCGAAGAAGCCCATCTGGCCGACCCACCTGATTCGAACATGGACAGGCAAAGTGGACACTGAATCGAGCGCACCTTCGTCACGTTGTTCACCACCCCGTCCACGACCTGGCCCTTGAACGGCTTGAATACGATCGCGCGGTAGCGGGTCACGAACTCCGCCTGCCCGCTCCCTGGCAGCACCATTCCCTTCCCAATGTCCAAGATAGAGACCACCGCAATAATGTAGCCAAACTCTCCGGAACAGGTTCCCTCGACATCTGAGTAGAGCTTCGACTCGAGGAAGTTCAGCATCCGCGGGCCGAAGTATGAGGGATGGAGGAGGATCGTATGCGAGAGCTCTTTCTGTGCGCGGTGAGAGAGCGTTTAGTATTAGTGGTTCATTGTTCCTTACAATGAAGAACATGGCGGCGGTGGTACGCCAGCTCGTAGACCTGCACGCGGTAGAGGAGGGAGGAAGGAAGGAGAGTTATGCAGGTGCCAAGGTCTCGGGAGCCGTCCAAGCCTAGGACGACTAGTGGACCACTACCAGTAGTAGTAGCCACTTTTTAAAAGTGGTGATATATATAACACACTTAGGCTTCTCTTAACGGCCGACTAGCTCAGTTGGTTAGAGCGTGGTGCTAATAACGCCAAGGTCGTCGGTTCGATCCCGGCGTTGGCCATGTTTTTGGCTTGTATCAAAGTGCTCAATATCCATGCCCTTGCCAGTCTACTCTCCGTTTTGTTACATAACGCCATCGTCTATGCATAAATTCCAATATCTGTTCATGGAAATTAGAGCGGTAGTTGTGATGACCTGGTAATTTAGGCTACAAAGATATACGGTATGCTAAGGCATCTGGGTGTCGGACCACTCCCCGGATGTAACAGGTATGCACGTAGGGCCATCAGGACGACTCGGATGAACGCTTGAACGCGTTCTTCAAGTTGTGACCATGGAAGAAGTACGCAACTGGAAGATCCCAAGCGCGTATCTCATACCAGATCTTCGCCCCATACGCGTACCAGAACGCACCGAAAGCAGCGCCGCCGAGATGAGCAAAGTGGTCAAATATCCTAGGACACAGCAAGTCAGTTACGCAAGGGCCACATTTTGGGAGCGTCCACTCACTTCCAACCTCTCCAGGCACCTATCAGGTCAAGAGCCAGGAGCGCACCAACGCCAGTTTGAATGTTGATAGGATACCACGGGGGAATGACCAACGTGATCTCTGCGTCGGGGAAGCCCAACGCAGAGATGACGACCATGGCGTAGATAGCTCCAGATGACCCTAGGGAGCGTTGTCCTTCACGGGCAGCGGTCGATGCAGCAGTCAATGCAGTCTCCGAGGCCGCTGTTGAAGCAGACGCGGCTGCTGAGGTTGTGGCAGCAGATGGGGCTGCTGCGGAAGTGCCGGAGCGGAGGCTGCTGGAGGCGTTCATGGACTTCAACCTTGCGATAAGTCTGGGATACTGCCAACGGGCGTATGCGATGTGCGATACAAGGCTGGCAAATAAACCCGCTGAGACCGGAACTTATTAGACGAGAGTCGTGTATGTAGAGACAATCTTGTGACAAACCTGAGATAAACAGTGCTAGTAAGTGCCACTTCGGGGTGGGTTCTGATAATAGGCCCTGTTCCCCTTCGACCTTCTTGTAGAGCAGCATGAGCTGTTGGCTAGCGGCCCCGCCTATGGCAGACGTGGACAAGACTTGAGCAACGCTTATTTGACTAAGACGCATGTCTTAAACGTACCAAAGCTTGCCAGCGCCAAGCAGTTGAACCCCAGGTGGACGATACTTTCGTGGCTACGATAGCGCAAGAGTCAGCGTGCAACAATCGTGGGGCCAACATGGCTGACACTCACCTGAATGTGCTTGTTAGCAAAGTGTAAGACTTCCCGGATAAGGGATTGTGGGTGAAGGCGCGCAACATGAATGCGTTCCAACGGGGGACTCTCCAAGCTAGCCAGACGGCGAGATTCACGGCGCCGATTGCCCAGCACATACGCTTCCCCTCCGATGCGTTCAATAGGGGTTGGAAGACTTGGACGTATGACCATACGACCATCGCCTTCACGGTTTCAGGCAGTTGTTCCATGGAGGACTTCAGTGCGGCAAGTGTACCTTGTAACCGCTTTCCAGCAAAGACGGTCATGAGCAGCTCTGAGCCTCTTGATGGAAACACTTACGCGGCCAAACACAACATACTTCGCACGCATCAGCTCCTCGGATGTAGGTGGTCGGTTTCTGAGCAGCCCATCCTGAGGTGAGGAAGCGATGTATGCCCACCACTTGGACAGCTCGTAGTTGGTCAGGTGCGCTCCTACAACGAGCGATCCTACAGTGCCAGCAATCACAAACTATGCACACCAGAAAGTGTGAGGTTGAATGTAGCAAGAGAATAGCGAAGCGTGCTCACCAGGATCTGGTTGCGTATTGGCACATTGCGCACTGCGTCGGTGAAGGAGGGGAGTTTCTTGGCCTTCGCGACCTGTTCTCGGAACGTCGGAGGCTTCGGTAAGCTATCCGCAAGTACGCGAGGTAGATGTGTGTTAGGCGTGAAAGAAAAGGAGCGTTGTGGTGTACGGCATGGCAGGGTCCATGTTCTGAGTGGGCGTAAGGTCCAAAGCATCGCCGGCTACGAGGTGTTGAGAGGCGCGCGTTCGTGCCATCTTTTTGACTTTGAACGACTTGCCTTCTGCCTTCACGCCGAGCGCGTGCGTACCCTCAGCCGCAACTACTCTCCGCTACTTCTACACACAGAAGCCGCATGTTCTTCTACATCTCGTTTCTCAGACCCCCGGCGACCCAGTCATATCCCTCGGGCTCAATATCTATCACGCCTCAAGTCGCAAACGACCTCCGCACGGAGCTTTTCGATGGCGCACAAGAGATCTACTACTCTTGGTCGCCCGTAAATCCCAATCGTGCCGAGCCGTACCCAGCTATCACCGTCCCACAAAAGCTCACCGTGTGGCGGCAAAGCAGCGCATACAAGGAGATTCCAGTCCCACTACCTCAAGGCTTGCGCGAGGGGCAATCGTATCGGCTAGTGCTCACGGCGCATGGTCAGGGAAGACCACATATTATCAACTTGGCAGCAAGTGACCTCGGCATTCGACCATTCCCTGTCCTCTCTATGCCAATTCTGTTCAGCTCGCGTGGCAGAGCGGGGAAACAAGAGCAGATTGAACGACTGTACCGAATCCCTCTACAAGCCGGTGCTAATGGCTTCTTGACCGTACGAGAGCAGACGTCATTTGATTTGGACAAGGTACGCCTGTATCATGGTAATAACATCAGAGCGACCCACGAATTCCGTAGGTCCCACATAGACAATTTGGGATAGTGGCATCGGGTTGAGTTCCTGGCTGGTCCAACTAGCCCAAGAGCCTGACCAAATGACATCGAACCATGCCCAAGCCTCCCTCGCTCGTGAAGCTCTTTTCTCGACTAATAGTCGCACGATCATTGAACTCGGTACGGCACCCCTCGTAGTATTTCGTATACCCGTGCTTTCTCTTATGACGCTCCGGCATGATAGGTGCAGGTACCGGCATCGTCTCCCTGACTATTGGAGCATTACGGTCGACAGCGCCTGACGCTAGAAAAGGGTGCATCATTACGACGGACCTCGGTAAGGAGTCATGCCACCATTGGGATCTTGAGTCTGACTACGTACAGAGTCAGCAATGCCTCTCCTTGAACATAACATCTCTGCGAACGGATCTTTGTTCAATTCACCAGCAATGCGACCGCGCCCTCTCGTCTTGGACTGGGATGACGAGACGCTCCCGCAAGATGTAGTCGCTGTTGACGAAGGCTTTGACGCCATCGTCATGGCGGATGTGACATATAATACGGCATCATTCCCTTCGCTAGTCCGGACACTCTCCGCGCTGATCAGCCTCAGTCCGCCCTACAAGTCGCCAGTAATTGTATTGGGTTACAAGGAGCGGGATGCGGCGGAGAGGACACTATGGAGCATGCTGGAAGATGTTGGCGTGAAGCTTGAAAAAATCGGTCAGCGCGAGGGCGCTGGAGGGCAGGCCGTAGAAGTATGGATTGGGCGCTGTAAGGTGCATGTTTGAGGGTGCAGAACCCAAGCGCTAAGTGTGAGTACCATGAATATCAAATCCATGGGGCACTGCTGAATTGTACGAAGTCTGATGACTTTTCAGAGCTGTTGTCTCCAACAACGTGTCAATGATTCGCGACGCCCTGATGCGCTCTGTATTATATCAAACACATTCACCGGAATCGCCGCTATCTCATGCATGCCACCAAGGGCCGGGATCGAATGCGATCCCACGTGCAAAGGCGCTACGTTGGTCCTATGTTCGAATACTAGGCACTTTGCACCGAAATGTGAGTTCAAGGATACCGTCGGCAGTGACAGACCGCGATCGTGTTTTATTCTCGTCATAGTGGTCGCCGATCGGCCATGGTCAAGGTTTGTTCGTGCCCTCCACTATTGGCGTTGTCCAGCGTTCATTATGCTCTCCGAAGCTTGTCGGCGGCTATCCGTTCTTCCTAGTCTCATCTCAGTCACTCTGGCGCCAACCTGTTCCGTGCAGCGCCGTAACTCCCGTGATGTCAACCCGAACGCTATGTAGTGCGCATGATCGGGCTTTGGTCGTCCTCGCTAAATGCTCGAACGACGATCCGCAACGTTCTAGGACGGTGAAGGTTACTAGTGAGATTGTGTTTATGTCCTGCGACACACACTCATATAGTAACATGGCTAGCAGGTTGTCGCTTCGTCTGTGGTATATGAACAGCTTGACGCCTATACATTCAGTCTTGACGACTCTCGCAATGTCGCCGTGCTACGCCCTGTACAAAGTCTCACGACGCAAAGGCGATGACGGGTGCTGCAGCAATTGGCCGAACAAACGCGCCGCGGAAGCGGCAAGCGGTGTTTGCTATGTGTCCACCCGTCACAATGTTTCAGGGACCTCGGCATGGCCAAACGTCGGTCTCCTCGAGGCTCGATAGCATTGGCAGCGCTCGTGCGGAAAACAGTATATATACCTGCATGCACAGAGGCTCATCTTCCCCAGGCCAACAGACCTTCAGCTCCAAATCCCGACAGCTCTCGGTCAACAGCCGCTATATCATTCATCATGTTCGCCTCCGCATCCAAAGCTATCTCCGCCCTCGCAGTCCTCGCGGCTGTCGCCACGCCCGCCCTCGCAGACTTCCATATCTTCAACGGCGCGAACGGCAGCGGAGGCTTCGCCGCGAAGACCGTGCCCTCGAACCAGTACTCCTGCTCCGGGTGGGAGAGCGCGCCGGTCATCGACGGCACGCCCGACGTCGACTCGGGCGTGTCCTTCTTCGACGTCCGCAACCTTTGCGGCGTCTCCCAGCTCAACTTCTACAACAACGGGAACGGCTTCGACGTCTACATCAACAACGGCGACGGGAGCAAGATCGGGACGTGCGGCCCAGGCAACGGTGGCTCCATCAACGGAGATCAGCCTTGCTCGGACGGCTACGCTGTCTTCGACGAGTACATCTGCCTCACGTATGTCTGCAGCTAAAGGAGGTCAGTCGTCGCCGTACGGTCGGATTTGTAGAAGTATTGACGCTGTATCCAACAGGACCTCGATCTGTATGTTATATTACGAGTATGACATGAGTCACGCGATGTATTTGATGAGAGAACTTCTTGATCGTCTTACTGCATGTATTGCTCTTCCACGGTCGTGCCGTCAGGATCTACCAAGTACAAGCGGTGTGAACGGTTGAGGGCTGCGTGAGCCGGTGAGCGTGATCAAGGTCGCCTGTAGATTGCAATTGTCCATGCAGCGCAAATGCGTTTAAAACAACTCTCTGTTAGTATATCGGTTAGTACACGCGCCTGTCATTCTCAAATGACCGCGCGAAAGCGGGGTTCGACCCCCCGACAGAGAGCTTTTTGACCCTACTACGACAGGCACGCAGCCTGTTTTCTCTTTTCATGATTCGTAGTAGCTATGATTCAACAGTACCTATTAGCTCTTTGTCCACCCACCGAGTTCAACGGCAAACGCTACAGCCAGCTTCGAGAATTCCAACATATGCGGGAAGCTGAACTCGTCGGAAACATCGTAGAGGCTACGCAGATACTGCAATCAACATCGCGACGCGCATCCGAAAGGGCATCTTCGCACTTACTCATGCTCAGTGTGGGCGAACTCGCGATTATTCTCCGTGAAGGTTGACTCTGCAAGAATATAAATACACGCGACACGCAAAATGACAGTGGATATCACGTTAGCTACTGTACGAGGGTGATGCCGAGCATGGGAAGTTCACGCACCAAGCAAGGATGTGCTGGGGTATCCCGCTTTATGCCATGAGGCACTGGTAGAAGGGCGGTCTCGATGAGATGAACGATGCCAGCACCCTTGGGAAGAGAGGTCTTACTGGTCGCTACACGCAAATCCGCAGGTCGTTTCCACCCAAGGAATGTCCAAGTAAAGCTCGATGAGTTTCTTGGTGTGATTTACCAACCTGCGCCCACGGTGAACACCTCAAGCAGTCAGTAAAGATGAGTCGGTTAGAGAGAACATGATAGGCTGACTCGGGATCGACGTTGTCGGTGATGACACCAACGCGCTCCTCGGTGCCGCGCTTAATAAAAGCCGTCATATCGTACTAGGAGGGAATGCGCTCAGCTGCGTATGACAGACATGCGATTGAAGGGTGTTGAACCTGTGCCATAGCGTAGACGTTCACGCCGCGGGTCGCATAATCTTGCGCGACGGCCTGCGACCCAAGGAGTCCTCCTTCCTACAGCGCGGCGAGGCAAAATCGTCACAACCAGCTGCGCCCACGTGCGAACAAATACGCATGCGCACCTCTGCGGAGTACCAGTGGAATTCTACTGTCCGCTCCGGTCGGAAACCTGAGGCGACCAATGCGCGGTAGGCTTCCAGGACGCTCATTGAGCCAGACCCGTCGTCGTCGGCACCTAGTACCAAGATGCCCGTGAGTAAGTCTGTATGATGCTCTTATTGACATCTTGAGGGATGACCAACCAGGTGCGCGGAGGAAAGGCGACTCCTTGTTGATGCTAGAAAGGCATGAGTAACTGAAGAAGAGAAGATATCGATATCCCAAGGGTACCGACCTGTCCAAATGTGCCCCAAGTATGACCACTCCGTCGTCAGTACTTGACGAGCCATTGATTCTGAGTACCTGTTATTTGTCTGAACACGCTCATCAGGAAGGAACTCAGTTCACTGACGATGCTGCTCTGTATCCATGGGTGCGCGAACTCTTCCACTGATATAAACTCTTGGAGGGCTTCCGGCGCGTATTCTCTAGTAATCTGCACAGACGATGTAAGTGGCGAACTTGTCATGAGAGGGTGAGCGATTACTTCGTGTATCTTTCCCAGAAGCCAGAGCTGACTCTGCTTGCCAGACTACGAAAAGTATATGAGTTCGTGAATCATACTCGAGAGGGGCTTCGTACCCAGCTACGGTAATCTATGTCTCTGAATTCAGTGCACGGGTCGTTTATCGGGGGACTCTACATGGACTCACAACGTGTCCAAAAGCTCGTGAACGTATCCAACGTATCGCGAAGGTTCTGAAGTTCGAGAGTGTCGATGACAGACTGAACAACCTTTGTGTACCTCGGAGCGGGATAAGGTGCTGCAACGCTGTGAGCAGAAGCACCGGCGTGTTTCGACAGTAACCCCCAGGTTGAATATCACGTACACGTGCTAGCTGCGTCTATGTGGACGCCGTGGGAGCCCAATTGTGGGGTCTCGGTTCTAGGAGGAACACGGTGAACGACGCCTGAACACGATCCTGTAGAGGACGGCAGCCTACACGTCAAAGAATCTAACACCACGAGCCTTCGCCTGAAGCTGAAATACACAACTAGGCTATGAGGGTTGCTCTGGCACATAGTGTTGTCACAGTGTCGTTACCTTCTCGAGCTCGGTCATCACCACGGGCTCATCCTGATCATTGAGCTGAACCAAACGAGGCGCAGAGAGATCCACGTCAAAGCCAGGATGGGTGTTGGATAGGAAGTCGCCCAACGCGTACTGCGAGCTGTCGTAGAGCTCGAGCGGGGACAGCGTCGCGATGGTCGTCGCGGCGAGCGCGAGAAGGATAGCAGCCTTCATTGTGAGGCCTAGGGTGGCGGGGCCGCGCTAGACGAGGAGCAGCGTGATAGTATTCAAGAAAGAAACAACACGAAGGAGTGAGTCATCTCCGAGTCGCAGCACGTACCTGTCCCTGAACCGCTGCGCAGTGCGCAACGCGCACTGCGTTCTCGTGAGGCTGATCCCAGATCCGCACCTTATCTCTTCGACGTGACTGCGGTGCCCTGCACAATCGGAACGACCAGTGAGGATCGGTTCTCCAATGGCGAGCATTGGGAACTTACTCACCTGCTAATGAGCTGCCTAGAAATAGAAGATGTGCTTGGGGAACCTGCTTACTTACACTTACCGCCAGGAAGCCATTACAGCGGCGGCCAGTGCGATCCGGATATGTAAGTTGTAAGTTGTAACTTAACTGATCAGGAGCGCCCGCACTGTGCCCGTCCACCGGGTATGTAGATATGCACGACACGAAAATCTAGATAGTTGCATCCACTAGGGACTAGTCTTGTGAGTCGTGTTGCAGGCTGTGCCAGACTAACTTGCGAGGCCCACATCGACATCACGTCAGGCATGCACAGAGGGACAGACGTCCAGAGGCATAGTCGAGCATATCGGCCGACAGTCCAGATGCCCACCCTCGAGAATCTGAGAAAGGAGCCTGAACTTAAAGAAGATATGTCAACGCCTGAGTCTGTACGCCACCGACGCGTCGACACCACCTCCCAGCCCACGTGATCGCGTCCCAAAGCCCGAACGCCCAGCCTGCCAGAATACACAAATGGTGTGTTTCCAATGTATATCCATGCCGATTCTATACTGGATCAGCCGTACGCGACTACTACTAAGCAAATGTATAGCGTCCATGGTGCTCAATGTATGTATAGATGTACGTACGTAGGCAATGGGTGGGTGGGTGGAGTGGGTGAAACCAAAGCATCATGCAAACGATCCCGAGTCGAGCCGAGCCAAGTCAAGCTAATGATACAGCGTCCATCGTACGTATACGTTCAAATCGAGTCAAGCAAGCAAACACATCCTGCACGTCGCGTAAGGGGAAGAGGGAAGGGGGGGATGAGGGGTATTAGACCCGATCTCCCGTGCGCACACAGCCTTGGAGCTCAGGTATCGCCCGCCCCCCGGGTCGCGATGCCTCTCTCCGTCCAAGACCATGAGCTCAGACAAGCAGCACCGTCCCGCCGACGAGCCCAGACACAAAAGCCACTGCCCACATGCCAAGGGTCGAGCCAAGAACGCCAGAGGGCGCTGCGCCGTTAGCGTTAGACGAGCGGTCCGTGCCGGCGTTCGCGGACGAGCCGCTGATAGTCGCGGCTACCGCGCCGACCGTCGGAGAAGGCGCGGCGCCAAGCGCGCCGTTCATCTTGAGCGCGGTCTCGGAGAGCTGCGCGAAGCCGACCGAGGCAGGACTTGCGCGGAAGACGGAGTAGACGTTCTTGAGGAACGTGTCGCCGACGATCCATGGGGGCGCGCTTGTGCCGGACGTGCTGAGCGCGAAGAACGCGCCGACGCATGTGTCGCGCGATGCCTGCTCGAGGAGGAAATCTTCGTTGGAGACTGGCCATGAAACGCTGCTCGAGCCGAAGCGCAATGTTACGTTCACGTTCGTGTCGCACGCTGTGAGGGTGGGAGCATGAGCGACAGCTGGAGGATAGGCTTTCGGAGGAGCATGACGTACGATATGTCCAGTATCCAGCGTTCTGGCCGGAGAGCGCTTGACTGCCGGGAATCTCTGCGTATAGCGCAGAAATGACGTCTTGAGGACCACCAACGAGCGTGGTGCCGGTGTCAATGGCTGCGTATGCTGCCGAGCCGGAACCGACAGAAACCGAGGCACCATTGACAGTAAGGGCTGCGGGTACTGCGATGAGGTCATGCAGACGTGCGGTATGCGGGTATACTTACCGCTCAGCTCTTGTATCCAGTAGCCCTCCTGCCCATCCGGAATATCTTGGTAGTCAATATCCCCCGTGAACAAGGACGTGTTGACAGCTCCAAGGTTGAACGTTCCTCCAGGCTCCTGATCCTGTGCGCCGTTCACATCGTTGAAACGCGTCAGCTGGAACGCCATGAGCGGCGAGTCCAGCGTCCCGTCGCTCTCCGCAAGCGCCTGCCAGAACGGCGTCGCCCCTGATGCTGCGATGCTCGAGAACCCGAGGCCCATCAGGCCGGAAACGGGTGAGTTCAGGAGATTTTCCGACACTTGCGTCACAACACCTGTGTACCACGTTTAGCAACTGCGGTTTGCGGTCGAGATGGCCGTAACATACCAAACACTTGTGAATCAACCTCGAAGCCGGCGAACTGCACAACATCCTTCCCAAGAGTGCCACGGGCTGCGCCAGAACCGTAGCTTATTGAAAAGCTAGTGTTGAGGTCGGAGAACGTTGAGGAAGCTGCATACAGTGTTAGGAGCGGTTGCACAAGAGCAGAGTATGGTGTAGACACACCTGAGGGGTCAAAGGTGGGTATCCCATCATCGTTTGTTGATACACCATCAGACGCAGCAAGCCACAGATCAGACGACCCGGTGTCGAGGATAACGTTGTATGATATCGCGGGAGTTCCGACGGCTATAGAGCCGTAAAAGCTAGAGTCGGCGTTCTGGTTCGTAATCCTGGAGAAATGTCTGAGCATGAGCTGCGCAGAAAAATGCGAGAGGAGGAACGCACAAGTTGAAGCCACTAGCCCGTTTACGTTGGGGGTTGTTGCTGTACTTTGCCTCGATATACTCTTTCTGGGACCGAAGCCATTCAGAGAGCTCTGTTGAGTTGCGGCGGGGTCGACTTCTTCTTAGGAGCGGGATAGAGCGTGGTAATGGCGAGGACGAGGGGGAAGGTGCGGCGAGAGCATGGTCATGAGCAAGCGAGAGCAGACATGATAGCGCGAGCGAGTATGGCAGCAGATGCATGGCTGTGGTGAGCTGTGGGCGAGGACGTGCAGGGGTATTAAGAGGGAAAGTCCGAGCGAGCGGCAGGTAGAGTAAGGGGAAGGAGGGAGCGGAAGGAGTTAAAGTAGGAAGGGAGGAGCTGCGCACAGCGCGGGGCCAAGGAATATGATGATGCACCGATGAGTAATCTGGGGCAGGGCAGCTGCAATCGACAGACGCTTGGAGTATGTGGATATCGGTGGGCCCGGGCGGCAGAAAGGAATGCGTGCTTGCGTGAGGGCGCGAGGGCTGCAAGAGAGCGAAGAGCGTGTCCAGCACGGCAAGCAGGACGAGATGGACGCAGAAGAGAAAGACGAGGAGGGCGACGAGAGCGCTGGCGACGACGACGACGGACAGTGGCGAAAACAAAGAAGCCCCGTCGAGGACCACGGACGACTGCTGCGGCTATCCACTTTTCTTTTCTTTTCTCGGCTCGCCTCTCCCGATCCGCAGTGCCTCTAGGCGCCCGCCTGCCAAGCCCGCCTCCATCCCTCTGAGCGCCCAGACCCACTCATTCCGTGCCTGCCGTCCGCCGGCATCTCTCTTCACTCAGCCTCCTCCGACACGCAACAGCCTCTTTCGTTTCGTCAGACTTGGCTCCCGCCATGTATCCTGTCCTCTCAGTAATACCTACCCTTGTGCGGCATGGAGCTTACGACGACAACGTTGCGACGCTATTATTACTGCACATCCCTGCTGCGGATCTCTCGTTGCTGTGCGGACCGGTGTTCTTCTGAATACTCGAGAAGCGCTCATCCGCCCTTCATCGTAACGTCTGGGCCTGCGCCTTGCACACGGTAACTGGGCTACCCAACTCGCTTAAGTCAGATTGGCATCTATATGGACCCGTGCGTTCCGTCTGCTCGCACGACATGTTATATGACACGTCCGGACAGCCGTCCAAGCCAACCTATTACCCAGCAAGGTCCGTCCCTCGTGCCATGCATGAGCACGCCAATTTAACGACGTGCCTTTGTCTCCTTCCTAGATGAATTAGATGAATGCTTCATCGTACTCTTGGCGTCTCCCCTCCCCTTGGTCATCCGGAACCTGCCAACCAGATTGTTCAGCCATCGTCCTGCTCTGCCTCGCGTCACCCCTGATGCCAGGCCTGTGACTGCCTGACCAATGCGCCTCAGCTCTGCGCAGCCCTCCGCGGACGAACAGGCTGCTCGCTACTCGCTGGTATCTCCCAGTGCCCACACGTGTTTCTTCTTCTGGTCAAGTGCTGCCCACGACGCTCGCACTCGACCCCCCTGCGCAGCCGACGATGTCGGCATGCGACGCCTTGGAAGACCCGCCAGGAGTGTTTCCGTAACAGCTGAGCGGTGCTGCGGACGGAACGGCTATAATTGTACCAGTGGTATATCCTGCTGGTTGTAGTCGATCGGGAGTTCACGCACTGCGCACCGTTGATGCGATCCTCGGACTTGCTGGACGTCGACGAAACATCGGATGCCCGCCTGCATGCAATGCTACAGGGTCTTGCAGGACGATAGGCCGCCTCAAAAACACTGCGAACATGCAGCTCCAAATTTGGTCTGGATATGGGTCTTGCATGGTAGTCAGAACGCTCGGGATGGGGTTGAGAGCCACAGCCTGCAGTGGCCAGGCCAGGTGACGCAAGATACTAGTTTGGGCAGGTCGGACCGTTGGGAGCCTGGACGCGGTTTTTTGGACGGGGTCTATCGTTCTGCAAGGTGCTATAACGTACGGAGGTTCCTTGGTCCGAACAATAGAATGAAGGAGACGGTGCACAAACCCCGAGGACGATCTCATACCGCGCATTTTGACCTGGCCTGATCGACTCCCGGACATTCCGCCCCTTTGCGTAGCATTCTGGCGGAAGTTGCGACCCATGATGCTCGCAAGTTCGCGTCCATGTCGACGCGACTTATATCGCTGACTCTACGTTGCTCGTACTAAATGGGCCCTCCCTGTTAAGCAGGAGGGCCGTGGTGGTGGCGTGCTGCGTAGACAGGCAGATCATACGGTAATACCTGCTGCATCATGATAAGATACACATTCGTCGTCTGCCTAGGGGAGACGAGTCGCCGCCCCTTTCCGAGACTTTGTGTATGCTTGATTCGTCTTATAGATGTGGTCGTTCGGTCGCATTCATGACTCGTTTTCTAGCCTTTGCACGAATAAAACTGGGGTCATATCAGTATACCAGCCATGTCGAATGTCCGCAGACTGCACGACTTGCTCTGGCTACCAGTGGAAATCCGGCGGCAAGCACAGGCAAGCACCCAAGCCGTCGCTGCACGTGGCTCACACGTGGATAACAGTGGTGAAGTGGCTGTGCTGGTCGGTCGTGTCCACAGCTGGGCCGATCATCTCTTCCGAGTCCGACACCGACGC
Organism: Cubamyces lactineus; assembly: GCA_022376465.1. Taxonomy (NCBI): domain Eukaryota; kingdom Fungi; phylum Basidiomycota; class Agaricomycetes; order Polyporales; family Polyporaceae; genus Cubamyces; species Cubamyces lactineus. The sequence goes on along the minus strand of JACDTU010000009.1, from coordinate 1,213,905 downwards.
CGGCGGTGGATGCCAGGTCTGAAGTTCTTGGTACGGCCTCTCGCTCGTCCGCATATTCGTCGATTCGGTTCTATGCTACTACGGTAGGAGACACCGCACTCCGAGGAAAGCGTACGTCAGTGCCCCTGAATGTCAAGTACAGTCTATGAGGAGTTTACTATATGGGCGTTCTAGCGACTTCAGACTAAGGTGAGACTGTCAAGGAAGCGTTGGCATTAGTGACTTTCTGGTCACAATCTATCGAGGGGGAATGCAGCTCACGCCTTCCTCTCAGACTTATCCGCCTGTAGAAACGAGCCAGGATTCATTGATTGCTAGTATTACTATGCTCAGGCGCTGTCGCCTGCAAGTGCGCGGACACAGGAGGGCGACCCCACCCACGATCGGCCACCGGTCAGCTTCCGCGCGGACGTTGCGAATATGGCCAACCGATCCCGCCTCCCAGGCCTGTATCCCGACGCCAACCTGTATGTGACGTGCCCGGGGCGGACCCTTCATGCACATCGTTTTTCCCCTCTCCCTCTCACCACGCCTACACACTTCGTATTTCGCACTACGCTCTCCTCAGGCTCTTAGCATGATCTCTACGCCGTCCGCGACATGTCTGGATTGCTTAAGTTCGAGTGCGACTGCCGCTGCGGCCGCGACGTCGCAGGCGCAAAAGATGAATTTGTCCGCCGTTTTGGCGGGGTGCGTCGTTCAGAACATGTGTGTACAGTCGCCTTGCTCGTCTCGAAGCGCTTTGAACTGAAGAGTACCAGATTTTACGGGAACTGTTTCTTCCTCGTCTGGAGATATCTATGTCGAGATAGAAAAGCCGATGCAGGATGGTTCGTTGCGTCCGTAAGTACTCGTCGCACCTGATCTGGCTTCAGCGTGTAATCTCACGAGTGGTCTATGCGGAAACGTAGATCATCCTCGCATGGTACGTCCGCATATAACATGCGATGTACGTCACATCTCACAATGACGTTTTCAGGCTTTTGTGCACCTTTAGCGTCATTATCACCGTGCACGGACTTTGGTTCTTCATGTCGGAGAGCATATGGCGGGAGAATGCGTCTACACCATGGTATGTACACTTGCCGCGCGTAGATTTGATCGCGAGCTCACTTGTATTGGATACAGGACGGTCGATGTAAGTTGTCTCTCACTGATGATCCCGACGCTCGCTCACACGCCAATGGCAGTTCTTTCTGCTCGTGAACGTGCGTATTTCTGTCAGCTAGCCATACTTTACGGTACTAACCTACTACGCTGAAACAGTCGCTAGTTGCTTGTCTCGTTCGAATGTGAGCCTGAGATTTTACCGGTCCCGTGAGCGACGGTAACCGTTTTGATCCAGGCTATACGTCCAACGACTATGGAAACGTGCGCTCTACTCGCTCATCGCAGATATATACCAACTTAACCCTTCTACGCGTCCAGTCAGTAGATCGCTCACGCTCTTCGTGTTGCCTGGGCGGATAATATCAGCGATTGCGTTGGTCGCGGCGGTAGGCTTTCCACATGTTCTCATTAATATACGTGCGCTTGACACGGTTCGCAATCGGCTAGATATGTTTGTGCATAGTCGACCTAGGTGCGCTCCAAGAATATGACAGTATCTCACCTAGCGCTCATCGTGTACGCTGTTACAGCCGGATCAATAGAGATATCTGTACGATTGTACGTCGACCGCCCGCATCCCCTTCGCAGTATCCCTGATGTTGAAAGAGACGTAGGTATACCACTCCAGATGCCGACAAAGGCAACGTGGGCGCAATGTTAAGGGTGAGTGTGTTGTAAGATCCTACTATCGCGGACTGACCTTTTCCCTGCTCCGACATAGCCCGTCTTCATCCTGATATTCGCGACGGGGATCTGCGCAGACGCTATCCTCACGGCGATGATGTGTCTATGGCTCAACAATGCGCGGACGGGGCTCAAGAGGTGCGAGCTTGCGGCGTGCGACGCTCTCTGCGGTCTACTTATACGGTCGTCTGGCAGAACGGACTCTATCATCAACACGTTGATTGTGTACTCTATAGAGACAGGCCAGTGGCATTTATCCCTGAGCTATCGGACACTGTGCTAACTGCTATCCTATAGGCCTTTTCCCAGGGTACGTCACGGTCACGGGCGGCGTCCTGTTCTGCTGCGTGCTCGCGCTCAGCTTGCTTCCAGCCTCATCGAGACGGCCGGCATGATCGCTGTAAGCGCTTCTCCCACTGGCTCTCAGCGGACGGGCGCCCTGATTATTGCATCCAGTTTTTCGCCAACCCAGGATCCCAGATATTCCTCGCGTTCTACCTACAAATCGGCATCCGTGAGTCTCACGACACTCTAACACTCCGGTCATGCGCATCAGCTAACGTCGGCCCTCGTCGTAGTATACCTGAGCTCGCTGCTCACTTCGTAAGTGCTCAACGTTCAAAACCCGTGCTCTCACAAGCTCTTCGCTCACAACCCAATCACTCTCACGTGGCACACCCAGATTGACAGCGCGCCGGAAAGTGCAACAACGCATCGACCAGCCGTTCTCCGTCAACTTCAGCGCGCTGAACCGCGTGTGCGACACCACCAGCCAGATTGGGACCGACGGCGGCGCGCGGGCATCGTCCGACCTCTCGCGCGCGCCGTCGCTGTCCGTCAGGCATCTGGCGATCCCGCGGCCCTCTCATCTCGTGATGCGAGCGCATACGGATGATATCTTGGTGGGCGATAATAAGGCGATGACGCCTGACGTCGAGCGGCCGCAGGAGCAGATCCAGCGTGAGATGCTGGCGCGGACGCATCCTGCCGTGGTTTATGAGAAGTGACGGCCGCGTCGAAAGCGGTCTTGCAGGGGTTTCTGTTGTATATCAGCGAACGTTGTCTGAGAAACAGTACTGTGTATATATATTATGTTCTGTATATTGGGCATCTAATGGTGGACAATTGGGTACCTAGGACACCGATTCAGATCAGTCTCTAGGCAAGATTACACATTGAATCGTACTGTTTCACCCTCAGTACCAGTTTCGAAAAGCTGGATGAACACTCACAGATCGAACGCGACGCACGAGCGTGCCTGTCAGGCGCCCTGGTGGCTCCCCGGAGTTTGACCCGCCGGCGTGCCCTCCTGCTGGTCCTTTTTGACAGCAGGCCTCCTCGGCTTCCGGTGTCCCACTGCGGAGCGGGTGCGCGGCGCCTTGTCCTGCCCGCGCCTCTTCGGGGCAGGGTCGTATCTGCACTCGGCCCCAGTGTGGGCTGCCTTCTGGCAGTTGTGGCACGCGGGCTTCGCTCCGTCGCAGCGAAGCTTGCGAACGCGACTAGGGTGAACGGCGTTGAAGCGTTAGCCTAGATACCTCAGAAAACTTGAATGGAGGTAGATAAACGTACCAGCGATCACATGCGACAAAGACACGCTCGCGGGGTCTACCTTCCACCGTCAAGGGCTGGCTAGGGTGAAGCGCGATCTTGTGCTTCCCTCTGCTGCTGCCCTCGACACTCTCGGATTCCGTGTAGGACGGCGAGGAGCCACCGTCAGATCCGCCGTAGTCGTCGTAGTTGCCGTAGGCCTCCTGAGGCATGGCGGGCGGAGAGAACATGGTGGTCGGTGGATAGCCCATAGGAACCTGCGCGTATCCCGTGGCGGTGGAGGAGGAGCCCTGCTGAAACTGCTGCGCGCCAGGCTGGACATAGTACGGCGCCACGCCCGGCAGCCATTGACCGGATGCAACGTCGTAGTACATTCCTTCAGGGCCACTCGGGGCATGTCCGGAGAGTGAGTCGAGCCAGCGAAGCACGTCATCGGGCGAGTGCTGCTGCTGCTGAGAGCCCGGCGTTTGCGTCGCCTGGTCGGTGCGTCGGTGGTCCATGGGGTCGTACAGGTACTCGAGGAATCCCTGTGGCTGTCTGTAGTATGTCGCCATTGTCTGGAAGTTCTGCATATATACACGGTGAGTTATGTGTCGCGCAGCGTACATCTGTGTCTTGCACTTGCCATTGTTCCCGCTGAGGACTTCAGACAAATCCGGGTGGGGTACAGGCCTGCGATCGAGTGTTGGCTGGGATAGCGTAAATATGATGGCAGCCCCCGAGGGCCTCCGGCCGTCCATGGTATTGCCATGCTGTGAGCTTCCCCGTGCGGACGGCTGATGATTGTATCCAGACGGGCAAGTCGATGCAGAAGAACCCTTGCGTTCTCGCGTGCTCGCCATCAGCCAATTCAGAAATCAACCAGGTTGTGGATAACCTTATTTTGGACTTTGCTTGATGCAGCACTGCTGGCACCATAGCCGCGTCGGAAGTGCGCCTCACATGGTCAACATTTAGACACCTGAAGAGCAGACCGACAATTTATCAAAACAATAGGGGTATCCGTGATGCTTAGGGCTGTACACGACCACTTACGCACATGGCGAGGGAGGCTTTCGCTCGGAGGGCGGCTGTGCGAAAGTCCGAAACTGGGAATCCTCCCGTAGAGCTCGAAGTGGGCACGAGATCGCAGTAATTTGCGTGGAAGAACGAGCAGTTTTCGTTCAGCGGATAAGGTACCTATGATGCATCAAAGAGCATGAAACGCGAGGGTAGATGCGACGGAAGGCTCTAGTAAAAGGTTTGTGCTCTCGGTGCTAGTCGTGCCGGACGAGTCGGATTGGGGGAGCTTACTCGGCCTCATGGGTCGCGGACACCAGAACAAGAGCACAACACCTCGCACGCATGTCAGCTGAAGAGGGCGATGCACTGGCAGCACGTATGCGGATGTGACGCACCATGGTACCTGGCAATGACCTCTACGGTGCCTTTGTCAATCTTCTTCCCAAATGTCAGCCCGAATGCAGCGGCAATTGGGACATGCTGCGCAGATGCTGCCACGGACGAGACATGTTGTCCTGACCGCAACGACCTGATCCCAGTCTGGCACGGGTCACAGAAACATGTTCGGCCACACTTCTATCTTCAAGTGATGCCTATGTCGCGCCGGGTAGTTAGTCTGAAGAGAGAAGTTGACGGTAAAGGTTAGCAACGCTGCGATTGGCGTGGCGACGAGTTCGAGAGGTCAAGGAACATACCGGGGGGTAGTCAACCGCGTCCAAGTTGCCCGACGTCAAGCTACAAAGCAACTGGGTGATCGGCTAGCGTACGGTTTACGGTGTTACCGCGCACATCTCCGGATGACTATACTCGCTGATTACTTTGCCCTAGGCCCTATGTTTATTGCATCCGTTGGGCGGCATAAGCTAGGCCGAGCCACAGGCAACTTCACCAACCAACCACGTCCTCAGGGCGCGTGACGTCACGCGTCCATATCAGGGCAGTAACGGCGACGAAAGAAGCGCTTGTGGCAGTGACACTGCGGTCACTCAGTTGCACTCCGGCGACCACCACGCCTCGGCCTCTCTTCCCCCGCCACAACGTACTTGCTCGGCTTTCCTATCCCCGGACTTGGCTTTCATCTCCCCGGGACTCCTGCACACGTGAGGCACCTTCGTACCTGGGTGTATATGGTCGTCGTTGTTCAGCAGCACAGGCCCACCCGGAGGTTGCGGCATCCCATTGGTACCCATGATGGAAGACGGCCCAACATACTATTGACTATGCGTTGGGAAAGATCTGCACCATCTATCAAAACTGTGTCTGCTACACTACGACACTTTGCCGCAGCTGCCCAGACAATTTATCTCGTTTCCGCCGCCTTTGACCCTCCGAGATCACCGGGTACCCTGGGCGTGTACTCTCTCGCTGCACCTACTATACCAAACGTATAGTTGCCGCGGCTGTATCCCCTAGCATTATGAAGTTGGTGAGTGGGTGCGGTGCTAGTTGTTCTTGGGCCGGACAGCTCTATGATACTTACCAAGGAATCATTCAACAAGGGCTCGTGATTGTTGCGAGCCTCGGTATTTCAGACGCACGTAACGAGGCTATTCTGATATTCTCATGCAGAACCATATTTACCTGGTTTGATTTGCGCTGATCAACCAACAATTACGGTACGTCGCATAGGCACGTCTTTCGGAGACACAACTAACAAATGTGACACGTACTCATAGGCCGCGACGTGACCCGCGAGCCAACCACAACGCGGGTTGGTGTCGGGCATGGGGATAAAGCCCTTACTGAAACTACAGGGATACCACACATAAGGTCCGTTCTCACTGCGCCGCAACTCAGGTCATAAGCAAGACTTGCAACTCACAACTCAACAACGCTCAACGATCGTATATATACACGCAGTGGCTATGCCGACAGTATCAAAATAAATACGCAGTTCATGGGTCGATGTCGACGAAACATGCGGACCGCTTGGCCTGCACTGCCAGGGCCACCGTTCTCACAAGGTGTTGTGTACAGTCGACACCCTCTTAACCCATACTTCTCGGCAGGGCTCCAGAGCTTCCCCGTCTGGACAATTTCGTCCTGAAAGCACACTAGTAGGTGCGCTTACATTCAGGCTCTATAGCCATCCACATCCGAGAAGGAAATGTGGCTTCACTCCTCAGCGATTTGCGGATCTGTGTGCTAAGCGAGGTGTGGGTTAAGAGAGTGTCGACTGTACTTATTTGCTCGCGTGTGCCTCCGGTGCACGTGCTCTTCTAAATGCGATGCTTCAGCATGCCCACTTACCCCATACTGTCCTTGCTCGTGTACCAGATTCCAGATCTCCGCTATGTGTGGCTTTGTTCTTTCATCAATATTCTTTCCGGGATCCCCGGTCAACGATAACGCGATCCCACTCATTACGATCGTGATTGGAAACCACAAACGGTGCACGACGCCAGGGTGGCCGGAATGGAAGGACGGCTTTACCGCGAACTCACGTAGACCGCACACTCGTGCAAGTCATCCAGCTGATACCCGTGCGTGTTCTTCGCGAGTGCAAATGTTCTGCAACAAATGGGGCGCTGACATGCACGCAGCTCTCTGGTTTCGACATAGCTGAAGCTCAGTATCACATTGCGAATGACACGAGGAGGGTCTTGCGATGGGATCTTACGTACCCCTTCGTAAGCATCAACCATAAGGACTATCATCACAAGCCTGAGAACCGGCTCCGAAGAAGCCGCGAGCTCTTGACTCTAGTGTACGGCCTTGCGCAGCGCCTCAGCCTGGACATTACCTTGGCTCGTCCGCGTGGTTGTGCCATGCTCTGCATGCTAACACGGCCCCTGTCTAGACGTGTTACGCACTTCTCGCTATGTTTTCGCCGGTGAGTCGGACGGAAAATCTTCCATTTGTTCGCAGGGGATTGACATAGCCCGAGCAGCTACGGGCGTGTAAGTCCAGCTCTAGAGCCATCTACGGGATTGAGCTCGTGGCTCATCTATGTTACAGGAAGGCCGTGAAATTGTGCGATTGTCGCGATTCGCGCGTACGCAGCTACGTCGAACTCGAGGACTGCGCATTGATACTGGAGGCAAATCGACAACCACCAATGGCGTACTTCTCAGATTGCGGTACAGACTGGCCGCATCTTGTAATCGGCGGCTTTTCCGCAACCCTGCGGTGAACACAGGTATGACGTCTCTGCAGAGCTGCGAGAGAAGCCGCGTACTCGAGTAAAGCATGAGCAAACCACTCAAGCGGCCATTACAATGTATGTTGACATGACTACTTCAGCACTGCGTGTTTAGTCGAAGCCCAGAGCAACCGCTCTCAGACATCCCTTCGTTGACATTAAACGTAATGCCTCCTTCGCGGGTAGTCAAGCTCGGAATCTGTAAGCGTAATACGTACTCCCTTGTTTGATATTGATGAAGTCAATGACAGGATCTGTTATCCACCAAAAGCTAGCTTCCAAGCAATGCTGGATACTCAGACACTCGGTGCTGAGCAAAATAGCCTAGAACCGAGCCGCGATGCTATGCAAACCATTGGTGACTGCGGCATTGACACAATCAATGGTAAGCTCCACGCCTGTTCACTTGTGGTCAGACATCAACACAAATCTCCAGCCTCAACCACTTATGTGCTAGTATACGTAGTAGAAACGTACAGGAAAGTTGCATCAATTGCCAAGCTCGCAACGATCGTCCATTTGATGTAACATGGCCTTTGTATATGCATGAGGCGCAAAGACACCGAGCCCGCCTAGCTCAATCGGATAGAGCGTCAGACTCTTATCTTGACTAGGACAAGGGCATCTGAAGGTTGCGAGTTCGACCCTCGCGGTGGGCTAGTTGCTTTTGCGTGTTTTATTTTCGTGGTCTCAGGCTGCACCTTCGGCCCAGTGCCTCTATTCCTCCGGATGACGGATTCGACTCTCGTGAGTCGTTATCTTGCATTGGGAAGGTGTCTCTCTGGTCTATTTTTAGCACACATGGTTGGTTCTCATTTAAATTCTTTGGACAGCGCGGACTGCCGTTCTGCTAATCCGTTGCATTCACAGTCAGCATGAGCTGCGACGAGTGCTTCAAAGGTAGGCCAAATCGAAGTCTTCACGTTTTGCGAGCAATGCTGATGATTCTTTGTTACTACTGCAAATTGCGGCAGGTGTCCGTCATGAGGGCCAACCCGAAGGCGAGTATATGGGACTCCCACTCCATGCTACAGCGGCCTCGACATCCAGGGACTAATTGATATGCCATCCAGGAAGGATCGAGCAGATCGGTGGCATCGAGTGCTACGTCGCCACGCCAGCGGGGGATTACGACAAGAGCAAGGTCGTGCTCTTCCTCACTGACGTCTTCGGAATACCGCTCGTGAACAACAAGGTGTGATACAAACCTATAACCCTTTTACGTCAACGAAAAAAATCTCACACATACACTGCAGCTGCTCGCGGATGATTTCGCGCGTAACGGGTTCCGCACCGTCATGCCAGACCTGTTCAATGGCGACGCGCGGCCCGCGGACTCGATGGGCAACCAGAACTTCGACCGCGCAGCCTGGACAGCCAAACATGGACCCGACTCATGGAAGCCTATCCTGGACGCCGTCGTTGACGCACTCCAAGCGGACGGTGTTACGTGGATTGGCACCACCGGATACTGCTTCGGGGCACCGCCCGCTTGGTATCTCGCGCTAAAGGGGGTGAGCAAGGTCACCGTCGTCTCCCATCCATCGCGGCTCCGCGCCCCAGAGGACCTCGAGGTAATACCCAGCTAAGCCACACTTCTAATGCGATGGATATCTCACAATCAACTGCGTCGCTAGGAATACCGGGACAAAGTGAAGGCACCGCTACTCATCAACAGCTGCGAGAACGACCCAACGTTCCCGCAAGATGCCCAGGCAATGGCCGACGAACTCCTTGGCGGAGGTAAGTTCGCGCCTGGGTACGAGAGGACGTATTGGGACGGCTGCACACACGGGTTTGCGGTGCGGGGTGATCTGGTAAGGCATTGGGTACATCGTATTGCTGTGCAGTGCAGAGAGGCTCATGCATCGACCGCTTTCTGCAGAGCAACCCCAAGATCAAGGCCGGAAAGGAGGGCGCGTTCGAAGCGACTGTGAAGTTCTTCAAGAGGTATCAACACTTGTGAAGCACTACACGAAAATGACCGGGGGATTGTGTACGATACCGATACCGAAGCGCCTATCAATAGAATTTGTCTCGATGCCGCATAGACGCGAGCATCGGTAGAGGTGCGGGGCGACCTCGATCGGAGTAAGTCTAAGATTCTCTGGACACACTCATCGCCACAGGATTTGCTCTGTATAGTTGGGGTGGTCCCACAAATTCGCACTGTCGAAGCGCAGCGGGCAACTGACATAGACAATGATATATGAAGTCCGGGGAGGCCTGTGATAGCTCGAGGAGCACAGCCTATACGCAACAGTGCGAGGGCTAGTGAGCGCATATTGCGAGCAGGGAACCGCAATTATTGGCTAGGAGACAGGCCTCGTAAGGACCAGTGCACCGCTTGTGTGTTCACAGCAGCACCGGTGTCTATCGTCATGAAGCTCTAGAGTGCAAGAGTGCGCCAATCAAGTCTGCGTGCAGGCCATGATAACATCATAGCCTGCACACAAGACGATAATGTTTGATGGAATGCGGTATCACCTGACAAGGTCCTCGTACGGCAAGTGTGAGCGCGACATGTCCGACAACGCACCTCAACATCGTGCGCCATGTTCGCAGCGTAGCCCATCAATTGACCCGACCGCATCAATATAGCCTGGGCCATAGCAATCCCCAGTCATGCGGTAGTATGAATCGTTCCAAGGGAATGTAACATGCCGCGATATTCGAGGTGGCATGTGTCGAGTACGTATGATATGTTTCGGCATGAGCAGATGACATCAGGAAACAGATACAGTATGCTGTGAGAGGAGAAATTAGCGAGACAACGATACATTGAGAGCAAGTACGCACAGAGGAATGGGAGAGGCAATGGATGTGCCGCTCTGTCTATGCAGTCTCCGCAGGTGCCTTGACCCTGTCCTCCCGAATACGAGCCTTGACATCTTCGATAGCCTGCTCTCTCTCTGCCCGGCGCTCGGCAATAAGGCGCAGGATGTTGCCTCTGGACGCTGTCGTCCCTGTCCGCCATTTCCAGCCCTTGCCCTCGCTGCCCCGCGTTGCCCGCAGGAAGTAGAGCTTCCTGTCTTGCTCCCTCTTGCCCACCAGCAGATGTTGCTCCAACCACTTCCTCCGTGCTTCGCGCTCGCTCTTCGGCATATCCTCCTCAGCAAGGGGATAGTAGAAGGGCTCCACGAGACCGACCACCGCACGCTTGTACGTTCTGTCCGAGTTGGTAGTAGCGGGCTTCATGCGTGACTTGAGGATAGGTGACTGGTAGTTGTCGGTACGGATGTAGGTCGTCTGGACGCCATACACCGCGAGGAGGTAGGAACGGATGTCAGTCTTCGTGACCGACTGAGGTACACGGAAGGTGGCCTCATAAGGGTTGTAGGGCTGTCCTGGAGGGGTGTAGTTCCGGACCATCTTGAAGATGATGTTAGGAAGGTAGATCTTTTGACCAACGACCTCCGTCTCCTTCTCGCCATCCTTCACGACCTGTCGGACACCGCGCACCCGGGTTCGCCGCGAGTCCAGCCTCTCCAACCACTGCGCCTCTGTCAAGTTAGAGCCATCGTCTTGCAGCAGCTCGCCCTTTGCGAGGGCACGTTGATAGCGGGCGAATTCGCTGGGAGTCAGGCCTTCGGGCGTCGCGTCAGACTCGAGCGGTCCCACGTCAAGGCCTTGCTCAGCACGGCGGATCCTGACTGCCTTGGGCGTTGACGCAGTACGCGCCGCAGCTGCAGCATCTGGGAGCGTCGCGTAGAGGCGACGGAGAGTAGCAAACATGGAGAGCGAGAGCGGAGGCGTTGGCAGTCTGCGGTGAGTCTCCTGCTCACAGCTAGTCTGGACCTGCTGAAAACTCGGGCGTGGGAGGTAACTCCCTTTTCGAGCAAGCTGATCCTAACCCAAGGTCCCGGGTTTCCGGGCCGATCGTTACAGGCGCTTCCTAATATCTGAAGTTATCTCGTTCTGCGCCAAGTTCCTCAGCAAGCCAATGGGACCCTCCTTTTGAACAAGTACTCCAACCTGCTGAGCCTCAGAACAACACTGCGTATCTGTACCATATCTTCGCCTGCTAGGCTAGCCCTTGCTCGCTGCTATCCATCTTCGATCTCTCGTCGAGGCCTCTCACACTTTTTTCAAATGTCCGCCAATGATTCGCCACAGTCCCAAGGTCAGAGGAATAGCGATGAAAAGCAAAATGCGCGTAGAGGAGGTTCATCTGGGAGGGGTAGGGGAAGCGGCGGCAGGGGAGGCTCCGCAAAGCTGAGGGGCCTCCCGAAGGACTCTCATGAAGTCCGTATCTCGAAGACGCTCTCCTGGATCCTCCGCCACGGCTCGCAGTCCGAGGGGCTTGCTATGCGTCCTGATGGATATGTCCGAGTGAATGATCTTGTATGCATGGCATGAAACCGACGCACGCAAAGCCGCTGATATCTGTGAAGTAGCTGCAGCGGCCGAAGCTGCGTGAATTGACCTTCGACGCTTTGCAAGAGATCGTAAAGAACGACGCGAAGAGCCGCTACAGCCTTGTGCTCGAGGCCGACCCCCAAACTGGGGAAGAGGTGTGGTGGATCCGAGCCAACCAAGGACACTCGTTGAAGGTCAGTCACGATGGCCGCTGTAGTGCAGTGATACAAGCTCAATATGTGGGATACCAGAGCGTAGTTCTGGACTACGAGCCCATCAAGTCCGTGTCGGACATCCCAACCGGCATAGCAGTACACGGGACGAATAAACGCGCCTGGGAAAGCATCAGTACGTTGCTTTCAACATGATATTGTGCCGTAACTGAACCAAACTTCCCCAGAGGAGCAAGGCCTCAGTAAAATGTCTCGCAACCACATCCACCTCGCTCAGGGCGTGGCGGGTTCTGGTGTCATAAGCGGTAAGACTATGTGTTGAAACCAGGTCTGCGGATTTTGCTGAACATTGCGTAGGCATGCGCAGTTCCTCTCAAATCCTTATTTTCGTAGACGTACAGAAGGCCCTCGACGCCGGCATCAAGTTCTATATATCTGCCAATGGTGTTGTACTTACCGACGGTGACGAACGCGGATTCTTGCACCCGCGGTTCTTCTCCCGGGTAGAGACCGCTGACGGCAAGCCGCTGCAAGGATGGGATGGTCCGCGAACTTCTCTGCAGGATCCACCTGCGCAGCACTCCGTCGCAGCAAGTGCACCAGGGCCCAGCCCAAACACGGCGAGCGTTGGCGTCGGGCCTTCAAAGCAGGAGGAGGCCGTGCAGGCGTCGACGTCGACAGCGATAGCCGTGGGAGTACAAGCCTTGGAGAAGAAGATGGAGAATACCACCTTGTAAGCGCAGGATCTGTCGGGAAACACAGAATTCCGGCTCGGGTGCCCCGGGGACCGTTAGCTATTCGAGCTACGCACTTACCGATTTGGCCAGGGCAGGATGTCAATAGACCCTTTGGAAGCCATATACAAGCACTTCTACCTCAGTGTCCTACAGCTGTACGGGATACGGCGGCGAGAGAGCGGTTCGGGACCCTTGAGCTCCCATTTGGAGGATGCTTCTTTACTTTGAAAGAGTACCGGTATCGAGGCGTCTATTTGTCTTAAATGACAGCCTTGAAGGCTCTTTCAAGTAGTCATCAGGTGCCCGAGGCACTCTAGAGTACTGGTCCCGACAACCTTCCATGCAGGCACGAGCGAGATGCCGCATATTTATATGCTTTACTGACTCTCGCACACAACGACTCTTCCCCTGCGCTCAGGTACGAATGTTCGGTATTCTCGCAGCAGGTGCTCCTCTAACAGTACGCTCAACTCGGAGCTGTTCAGAGATATTGACCCAAACATTCGTACGCGCCTGGACACGCCCATACTGCCAAAGTCGGGAATGTACAGCGCCCTCCTTCTCCACCTCGCCTCTGCCCTGCGCAAGGTACACTTCGACTACACTCCGCGATGGGGCAGAGGAACGCCAGATACCATCATCGAGAGTGTCAGCTTCCCATACGTGCTCACCGACAAAGAGTACTCGTATCGCATAATGGTCGACAACACCGACCTTGGAGTACGCAGGGCGAACAGCATACAGACCGACGGCTCTCAAATGCTGAACTTCCTCGAGTGGAACAAGGGGAGCGGGATACGAGATCGTTGCAAAATCCGAGTATATGTGGTGGATCCGGACACGGGTAGCCAATACCTCGTCGCACAATGGAAGTAAGAACAACATACACACCTCGTTGTACATCGTCACTCCCGATCGCTTCCGAAAGAACAAGGTTCTTCGTTCCACGGCATAGCGCATGCATACATTCATCTTCTACGAATTTACACTCTCAGGCAACGAAGAATACATCCAGCTGTCACATCTTAGAGATCCTTGTGCTTGTTGAAGAACTTGACCGTCGCCTCGAACGCGCCCTCCTTGCCTGCCTTGACCTTCGGGTTGCTCTGCAGCACGCAGTACATATGGATCAGTCATCGGCTTCCGAGTGTGTTATGGCAGAGTCGACTCACGATATCTCCGCGGACCGCGAAACCGTGGGTGCACCCGTCCCAGTATATCCGCTCGTACCCGGGCGCGAACTTGCCGCCGCCGAGGACCTCGTCGGCCTTCGCCTGCGCCTCTGGGGGGAACTGCTGGTCAATCTCGCAGCTGTTGATGAGCAGCGGGGCCTTCGTGCCGTCCCGGTAAGCCTAGAGTTCGATGATCTTCTCAGCTTTCTAGGCCTTGTACATTGCTATTGTAGATATACGTACCTCGAGATCCTCGGGGATGCGGAGGAGCGACGGGTGCGTGACGACTGTGACCTTGCTGGAGCCCTTCAGAGCGAGGTACCACGCGGGCTTGGCACCGAAGCAGTAGCCGGTGGTCGCAATCCAAGTAACGCCCTCCGCCTGGAGGGCGGCGACGACGCCGTCGACAATGGGCTGCCAGGTCTCGGGGCCGTGCCGTCCGAGCCAGGCAACGATGTCGTAGTCCTTGCGGTTCATGGCGTCCACGGGGGCGGGCTCGCCGTTGAAGAGGTCCGGCATGATCGTGCGGAAGCCGTTCCTCGCAAAGTCGTCGACAAGGAGCTATCGGGGTGGTCGAGAGACGAGGTCAAATGGGGGTGGTACACAGCGCATCAAGTGAACACACCTTGTTGTTCACGAGGGGGAGGCCGAACACATCAGTGAGGTAGAGAACGACCTTGTCCTTGGGGTACTCGCCCGACGGCGTGGCGACGTAGCACTCGAAACCACCGATCTTCTCAATCTTGCCTAGAGGGTCACCAAAACGTCAGTGAATGTTAAATCACTGAGTGGATCGTAGAGCTATAGCACATACCTTCGGGCACACCGTCGTGGCGTATACCTGGGATAGTCGTATCAGTAAATAGGTCGAGTTCGATACAATGCCACCGCAGACGAGTCTGTACCTTTGATACAGTCTGCGCAGCTCATGGTTTTGTGGTTGGAAGTTGCAATCGAAAGTGCGACGGGGAGAGTTCGCTGGTGATTGAGGCAAGTTCTGAGAACGGGGCCACTTTTTATACTGCGTGCGGGGTTCTCCCACTCATCCGATGACGATCCTCGCGTTGCTGTCTAGCATCAGGTAGTATCAAGCGACCATTGCACGTCTCACAGCGCAGAGAGGGGATGGAGTATGTGCCGTCGAGACGCGTCACCATCGCTCGGCCGAGTGTATTGCATCTAGTTCGAAGAATCGCTGCCTGCTGCCGCTCGGTAGCAGGACCCACTTCGGGTTCCAAGTGGATGATCCTTCGACTCGAGAGGGCACCATCGGCGGTGAGAACCGAATTTCCATTTCGAGAAGAGGGACAAACAAGGCACACCGTCCGAATAAGTGCGAGCGCACCACCAGCTGCCTCCAGTGAGGTCAGGGCGCTTACTCCGCGGTCACACCTCGGCCGAGCACCCGAATGTCCCCTTTGCGCGTCCCCAGTGCGATGAGTCCTGTCGCCTCCGCAAACGCAATGTGTGTAATATCGTCTGACGCATAGGCCCAATGAGTACTCGGAGTGTATGCCGAGCGGTTGCGAGGGGCTGTGAATGGACTCACCGCGCAGGTCATAAGAGTTCACTTCGTACACTTCGTGCCCGTTGATCGCCCGCGCGCGTTCGACCAGGCCGCTCGTGCTCTCGACGACTGATAGCGGTTCTTCTGTGGACTCTATTACGGTCGCGGTGTCGTCGACGCCAAGCGTGTCTTCGGTTTGATTAGGTGTTAATACAGTCGCATCGAAGCAATACACAACACGTCGAACGGCACCGCGTCTGCGCTCGACCCATACTCCGCGTCGCCCTGTTGGTCCCAGCGCACAGGAAGATACGAATCCGCGTGTACCATGAGAGAACCCACTTCGTGAGAGAGTCCCGACAGCCACAGATGGCGTTGACGTGCCGTCGGTATGGGGAGGATAAGACGAGATTGGGACAGCCATGTTATGCGACGAGAGGAGGCTAATGTGAACGTCGATTGGTATGGGTGCTTCGCGCGATGTTTGTGGCTCAGCGTAGGCGGGAGGCAATGTAACAGACACGGAGAAGTGAAATAGGCCACGGAGCACATCGAATGCGAGGAAAGACGTAGACACTTTGGTAGGCTCTAGATGGGACCAGCTAGTGTCAGGGTATCGTATAGCTGAGTGCAGGGTTGGACGAGCGAAGGAGGCCCCGCGGAAGGTGGTGCTGGGGAGGTAGTGGGAGTGAACGATGGCACACATGTGTCTCTCTGACGGGTTCGTCAAGTACGTTATATAGTCGGCGGTTTTGCCAGTTCGTGGTCCGGTGGGTGCTTCTGAATGGCGCGGGTCATCGAGATCAAGAAGGGTGCAGACTTCGATAGAGTGTGCCTTGAGGACCAGAATGTGTCTCGAGGTGAGAAACGTCGCTCCCACGACGCCATTCCACTGTGATTCTCTGGTCAATCCTCGGCTCCATGCGACAAGGCACGAACAAGTTCACGTACTAGCTCTTCCTCTTCCTCGGAGACCATATGGACCACAGTCCGCTGCCTCGTAGACCAGTTCAGGAGATGGAAGGACGACGGAAGGCTGAGCAAGAGGAGCGACTGGCTTGGGTCTACCGCCCGTAAGCATAATACTGGTGATGCGATGGGGACCACAGCGATGGTATCAAAGGACACATCGTCAATATCGTCGGAGTCATCAACGGTGCAAAAGGCCGAAGACGGTCGTAGTTGGACTTGTAGCACCTGACAGAGTTCGTGGCTGTAGGACTGGTGAGAAACTAGCTGGTAGCTCCGGAATTAGCAGATACAGGCTTACCATGACACGGCAATGGTGAGAAGGTTGGACTTCTCGTCCAGGTGTGTGATGGCTGACGAGAAGGACCCGTGTCCGCTAATATTCTGACTGGTGCAGAGGATCGGTTTGTTAGGGTCGTGCAGAACGGAGTCGAGGTCCCAGATCTCGACCAGCTTCTCGTGGTAGATACAGAGCAGCCATCTGTCAAGGAGAATCTCGATCGAGTATATGGAGCGTGCGCCGTCGTCGTTGTCCAAGATCGGGTCCAGCGCGCAAGATTGACGGTGTCCCGGAACGAAGTAGTGCGTGCGCGGGGACAGCCAGGTGCGACCAACGTCACGGAGTCGGCGGACAATGGTCATGAGTTGTGCGGATGATAGGTTCGCCCATCCTGCGCGACCTTCCAGGTATCTAGGTAGCGGTAGCCTTCGTGCTTCCCGTGAAAGCATTTGAAGCCAGACGGACCGATCTTGAATGAGTGAGTGCAGCCGTTGACATGCCTGTGGGGATTGGTGTTAATAGCCGCCTATATGACATACGGTATACTCCTAAGCGTCCCTGTCCAAGAGCGGCAATGTTGGGTATATCATGGATGTCGTAAACAATTTGAAGGAGTATCTCGTCCGGTAATACGAGCAGACTCCGCAATTGTCGACTGTCCTCGTGCCCATCCGCAACTTGATATGCAGCAGCCATACCTGCTTGTGACGTCAACGGTTCTTCAGTTATTGCTTGAGTTTCAGCAAGTTTGTGACTGCGTTTCAGGTACTACTCAATAGCTGTTGTCATTGGTAGCAGTCAGTAATAGTCATTGTACAAGTGCAGCAAACCTACCATGTTAGTCGCTTCTGCCCGAGCTTGTCCGGTTTCAACATAACCTCCGCAGGAGCATGACCGCTTTAAGTCAAGCAGAAGCGCCAGGTGACTCGGCTCTGTGACCGTATTGGCGCGACAACGTAACTGTGACTTCGACGCGTCGGAATGGGCGCTTTTTTCGCGTCGCCTGGACGCGACTTGTTCTATGCTCCGCTCGGCCTTTCTGTCTCGCTAGCTGTGGTCACCGCATATACCCACCCCCGCAGCCCACATATGTTCCTTTCTTGCTGCACGCGATGGAGACGATTACGCGGGACATGAACGCAAAGGGCGTTACGCTATACTCGGACGCTTCGCCGGCGACGCGACTTTCTCAGCGCCCTTCTCAGGCTGTCGGTGTGCCTTTCGAAGACTTTGGCAGCGACTTTGGCAGTCGCAGCAGGAGCACATCTCGTACATCCCAGCCTCCTCGTGGCAAGCGCTCTAGTAGCAAGCAGGCATCGTCTAGCAAGAAGACCATCATAGACCTCTCCGGAGATCTCAGCGACGATGAGCTCGATTTCCTGTCGTCGTCTTCTCGCCAAGGCTCTGAATCTCCTGCGAAACCCAAGAAGCAACGACGACTGGATGACTTGCGTCTCTCAGCGGACCCTCTGCCCATCGCTATTGACCATCACCAGACTGCCTCCGATTACAGACCTCTGGACTTCAAGAAGATGAAGATTCCCAAGAAGAGCTCTGCAACGTCTTCCGCTGCGGCTACCCCTATGTACACTCGGAACGACGATCTATCTATTCCTTCTGGCTCGTCATCGTCTACCCTTGCTTCTGCCAAGCCTTCTGCATCTTCGGCCAGAGAGCTCAAGCGCCAGACTGACCGCCCGACACGGGAAGACAAGCGACCTCTCCGTGAGCGTAGCCCCAATGAAGATCGCTCTCGCCCTCGCAAAGCGCATCTACCGCCTTGGGATAATAGCGATGAAGATTCAGAAGTGGTTGAGAAGACGCCTCGACCATCGCGGCCTGCACCGAGACCAGTGTACAAAGGTGCTGCTGGAAAGGTGGTCAAATCGCGGACGGTTGCAGACATGCAACCTAGTTCGTCACAAAGCCAGGAGAAAACGAGCAAGGGGAAGGCACAGCACGTTGCTCGTTCTCAGTCCCTTGTGGACGTTCTCAACTCCATCCACGAACAAGATATCAGCTCTCCCCAGGCTAGTACATACAATAACAAGCCTAGCGGAAAACCCGTTATGAAGTCGAAGGCCGAGAAGGAAACGAAGGAAACGTCCGCGCAAAAGGAGAAAGGCAAGCAGCGCGCTGAGGACGACCCGATAAGTGCACTCTTTGCCGACAGAACACCTCCCCCACGGGCATCCGACCGTTCTTCCGTCAAGAAACATTTGAGCGATTTCCCTATGCCTTCCCCGCTTTCATCTCCTGTCACTCATCGCGCATCTTCCCCTCCGCGTTCAAGTCAATCCAAGAGCCATCGTGTCGTCCTTTCAGAGGACGAAGAGAGCGATACGGGTAGTCGGTCGTTACGGCCTTTTCCAATGGAGACTCAATTGTTGGAAAGTCTTCATCGAGCGTCCCCAGCAAAGCGCTCCAATATTGGAAGCGACGTCGAGAATGACGACAAGACGTATCGGAAACGACCACGACGAAGTTCTCCCGATAAGTACGTTTACTGCTGTAGTTCACGGCCTTCTCGGCAAGAGTGCTTATGACTAATCACTCACTGCAGAGCACTGGATTCCTTCGCAATAGATGGCGACGACTCCGGGTCAGATCTCGATAACAGTACGTACATGGTCCAAATATTTGCGTACGGTCGTGATCTCAGATTCTACCGTTGTAGTCTTCCTGGATCCGTCTATCGACCCTGCTACTCTGTGCCCCTGGTGTGATGAACCCCTTCCCCCAAAGCCCACACCGCACCTTCGTTCGCTCATCGCAGGCGCGCGCCGTCGCTCTTACCCTGACGACCGCCCTACCAATCCGCTTGGACTGCGCGCACCGCCCACGGTCTTTGTAGGAGTATGTCAGAGGCACCGTTTCGAGCGCGTTTGGATCCCGAGAGCGCGCAGGAAAGGTTGGCCAACCGATATCGACTGGGGAAAGCTGAAGGGGAGGGTGGAGAGTCTTCAGGGTAAACTGAAGGCGATAGTCGAGGATATCGACGAGGATTTCGTGCCTGGATCGAAAGACGTGGTCTCCGCGAAGGGCAAAGAACGCGCTCGGTATCGGCCGAGAAAGGAGAACGAGTTCTGGCAAGAGGTCGTGCAGAACGTGAAGCAGCAGGGTTCGCGCCAGACCACCGGAGTCCGCGGGCAGTTCCTGCACTTCAACAAGTCGCAGCCTGGATAGTGGGTCCTCATGATTGCCCCCTGTCATGCGGTTGACTAATATTTGTGTAGTTACGGCGAGCTTGGATACGTGATCATACACCAGACGCTGTGCGATCTCTTCCCGCCCGCATCTTTTGACCCTGCCGCTGCGCTGCCTCTCACTCCCGCGGATTTCATCGCACACGTCCTCGTCCCTGAAGCTGCGCTCAATCTCATCATGGAGGATCTCAATTTATCCCGATCCGATGCGCTCAAGACCCTCAGAGATAGTGTCGAATACGGCGTGGCGATGTTCCCTGTGGACGAAGGTGAAGGCGGGAAGGGCATTGGCGATGAATCAGCCCTCACTGCGGGTGAGAAGATCATCATGGAGCGCGCAAAGGCGAGGCGGAAAGAGCTCGAGGAAGAGGAGAGACGGGAGGAGGAAGAGGCACGCAGCGCCCATGAGCGAGAGCGAGAGACAGACATGGAGCCGGATATGGACGTGGATGCCGACTGTCCTCCACCGTCGTCCCAAAGCAAGAAGCCCAAACCACGTCCGATCGCCAAGCGCAAACCTCCTTCCTCGGATAAGTCCAACCCACCACCGATGACGCGTGCGTGCTCCAGGAGCAGGACGATAGAGATCAGCAGCGACACTGGCGATGCCTCCGAGACCTCGCGATCCGGTGCTACGAAAGCGCGGCGGAAAACGCGGGGCGAGCTGGCCTCTGAACAGAGCGATGCCCCGAGCGACACTGGCGGTCCTGCTGATGGGAAGACGCCTCGTCCAAAGCCAAGGCCCCGTCCCAGAGGGATCGGCCGTTCGGAGACGGCCTCTTCGTCGCAGTTGAATGCCCCTCCTCTGTCTGACCCACAGGATGGAGGACGTTCGCCACCTTCATCTCTATCTGCGCTCACTGTGTCCGAGAAAGGTGGACCGGAGCGTGAGACAGGTATCCCGTTGGATGCAACTCCTCGCCCCAGACCTAGACCTGTACACAAGGCTTCTCGTTCAGATTCCCCCGAGCCGGCAGCTTCGAAACGGAGTGAAGCCTCGCAGGCGAGATTGCCTCTGCAGATGGCGAAGCAGCGTCGGCAAGAACGGTGAGTCGTTCTTGATTTCTCTCAATGAGAAAGGTGTTGCTCATCTTAGACGTGTCAACGGTTAGAACGGCCGCTGGTACGAAGTCGTCTCATGCGGACGGATGGCTGCCCAATCTACGTGCGACTGACGTTAACGATCCGAGCTCGACGGATGACGATGAAGTACCCCCTCCTCCCGCTCAACCTAGCCAGTCTTCCAAGGGAACTCAGCTCCGCCGGACGGCTTCTCGTTCTGGGAAGAACGGAGACGAGAATAAGTGGGACTGGCTACTGAGCGATGGATCGTCAAGCTCACGCACGCCTTCTTTCAACACTATGGACTGAATTGCTTGTACATCGCTACCTTACCATTTTTCTTCATTGGTCCACCGTAGAAGCCTCATAATCCTACAATACGTCATCTTACCGATGTCTATGTCTACAGAACGATCGATGTAATATAGTATCTTCATATTGCAGATTGTCTCGAGATCAACGCAAAGCTGCTCGCGAAATCGCAGCCTCCGATCAATGTCATGTAACGATACAAGGTGAGTACAAGCTACAGGGTGGCTTTACGATACATTCAGATCTCCTCTATCTTGCTGTCCTCGTCGTCAGACTCTTCGACTTTTGCTGCATTGATGATGTCCTCCCCGTCCTTCGCCGTGTCGGGACCCTCGTCTCGCTTCAGGAGGTTGACGAGGCGCTCGACGTGCTCCGATATCTGTATAGTCGATGGGTGTTTGAGACTCGTGTGGATTGTCCCTCGATGCATCAACACACCTTCTCTACTTCCTCGTTCTCGTGCAGAGCACGGATCACCTCGTACACGCCATGCGTGCGGAGATAGTCTCGTCCCCAACGCGTCGTGCAAAGCAAGAGCAAGGTCTCGACGTGCGTCAAGCGAATGACCGGGTCAGGTTCACGCTTCTTGGTCGGAGGGAGGAATTGCAAGGCGGCAGGGAGGAGCTCCTGGTCCTATCATCCCAATTGAGTACATAGCGGGATGGAGCCAAAACATGTATAGCATACCTCAAGATCGAACTCTTCGGGGCCTGCTAGGGGAAGGAGAACGTAGGGCAGGATATCTATTCCGGACGCTGCCACTGTCGATGGCGGGACAGTGACCTTTTCGTCCTCAGTTGCGAGGAGGGCGCGGTGTGCAGGCGTATGGAACACGCAGTTTCTACATGTTTGTCAGTTTGTGCGCTGAGGACGCCGAATGTGCCAACATACTTGATAGTAGATGCAACACCTCCGCGCCTGATCGTGTCCTTGTGCTCGGTGAAGGCAAGAAGTTTGGATAGTGGGTACTCCATGTCGACATCATCGCCAAACGGATCGGACGATCTGGGCGTCAAGAAGAACATGCGACCCGCAGGGACCTATGGTTCTGTCAGAAGAGGAACGAGAGTTTGAATAAAGGCAGGGGACCGACCGTGCTGAGGTTTGCAAAGACGCTTGACAGAAAATGGAGTTCTCCCTTGTGGGTACGCTTAGCGAGATCCTGGTTCTCAACGCCAGGCGCAGCCTTCACGAAGGCATCGATAAGCAAAGGAAGGGCCAGCACTTCTTTCGGCTCCCCCGAAGGATATGGGACAGGCGCGGGACAAGTTCCACACCGCGAGTCGACGGGGAACCATTTCATAGGTGACCTGTCATCCGGAAGGATCGGCACCTTCAATGAGAGCAGAGCCGTGCACACGCTGGACGCCGCGCTTAAATTTGATAGAAGCATCGAGGCCAGATCGGCCAGGATTGCCTGAGGGTTCTATGGAGCACAAGTGTCAGCAGAGAAAGCTCATGAACCGGTAATAGACGCTTCCTACCAATACATAGGACACAACAAACTTCAAGAACTGGGGCTCGGATAGCGATGGTACAAGGAGCGAGTTATCGGACAAATTTACGAGAGCCCTGAAAGCATCGTGGGCAGTCGCCTGCAATAATCCGTCAGTCTTCAAATAAGTCGAACGTTGAGAATACATGCCAATTGGTCTCTGCACAGGATCTTAATATCGCGGATGACATCGTTTTCTTGGGTTTGTTGGAGGCCACCTCCACGCAGGCCGGCGTAGAAGAGATCTCGATGTGGCGAACCCTTGGGCGTCTGACCGAGAAGATTCGCAAGGGCGATTTGCCTCACCTGCGGGTTCTTGTCCCGCAAGAACGGCGTGAGCTGCAACGTAAACATGAGTCTCTATATCACCTTCGATTGCCTCGTTAGCCCACCTCTTTCAGTTGAGCGGCGTCCGACATTGTTTCTTGCTGAGAGATCTGTTCAGGTGCTCACGAAAGATGAAGTAACTTTGTATCCAGAGCGCTAAATGTAGCACAGGTTTACATAAGCGACGCGACGCGCCTGCGGCGGCCATGTTTGGCCACACGTCCTCCGTGTCTTCAAGTTCGTTCGACCATCCACTCACCTCCAGGCCGAGGCTAACCACACATCCGGTCAACGTGCTCTTGACCGGGTCTCGTAACATGATGGCCGTGTACAACACCTCGCGCTTCATAGACGGCCTCTTGAAGAGCCACGAGAACTCTCCACCGTCTTTCACAGTGCGGCTATACCGCGAACACTGGACACTCAATAACGGCTCTAAATTCCTCTACAATAATCAAATTGCAGTAAGGATATAATGCCACGACACTCAAACTATAGCCTCTTTGCGCTCAACACGTCATTAGTCTCTGCTAGATGATATCCGTACACGACATATACCAGTAGACTTCCTTGAGCTTTTCGACCAAGCCAAGTTACCATTCTACGAAGGTATTACTCTTCAAGTGTGTCAGTTCAGGTAGTTACTCACGTCAAGTACAGGATGCTTAATTGTGGAACTGCTCGACTATCGCCCAACGAAGAGCAGCGACCCGGAACTCGAGCAACCCGAGAAGACTCGCCTTGTCCTAACCCCTAATGATGAATCACGGTGGACGGACATATGCCTCATGAGTCAGAAGAGCGCTACACCGTGGTCCGATGCCGACGCTTTAGAGCTTGAGGCTCAGTTATTGGTAAGTGGACTACATGATCTGTGCCACTCAGTGTCTTGGAGACCGGGATAGATGCATGATGGAGTCATCGACACGGCTCTTACAAGTAAGAATACATCGTTGGGATACCCGCGGACATGCATACGACTCGTTGTACATATGCGTGTGAGGCACACTCCTGCGCGCCTCCGCGCGATTCCATCATCGCCAAATAGGGCAGCACTCACTCCCAGAACTCCAGACAATACGACCTCGACTTGATACTGATCACTTCTTGGACATCCACAGTTGACGACCGCGCCCCCATTATGCCTGGAACCCGACGTGCATCTGACACGTATCGTCAATGCTACTCAGAGGGCGACGACACCGCCTGCGCCTCCATCGCTCAAGCGCAAGGCTTCCGCGCTTGATCAGGAAGCAGATGACATCGAGAAGGCCCGCCGTCTCAAGATCATACAGTTCATGAATCCCCGGTTGCGGTCCACGGCGCCATCGTACGTGCAGCTGTTCCCCGCCGCTTGTCTTGATAGCAACACTGACGCATACCCGCTGCAGATATGGCTTTCTGGACTCGTTACAGGAGGCCAAGCTCGCGAATGAACGCGCTCGGGCACAGGCTACCCAGCCCGCACAGACACCACAGACCATACAGCCAAACCCACCCGCCACTGCTTCTCCCCATCCCTCAGCCACTGCCTCCACACAACCTGCTCCGGCCTCCGTACCCACGCCCGTACCGACCCCAGCGCAGTTTCAGCACCCGCCCAACGCGCCCTCGCCCGCCTCCTCGGCTGCGGCGACCCCGCCCGGCGCGATCCCGGATCCGAAGAAGCAGCAGGCCAAGAGGAATTCCATCGTTGCACAATCACCACTGATCACACGCGCATCGGTAACCCCCGCGCCGACGGCCCCGTCCGGCGCACCACTCGCCATCCCTCCACACCTGCAGCAGCATTTCCAGGCACAGCTCGCTCAGCGCACTGCGACGCCGATTCCCGCCCAGGCTGCCTCGCCTCGACCACCGCCCCCTCTTGTTGCGCATGCAAGCAGCCCAGCCTCCGCCGCTTCTCCGGAGCAGCGTCCACCTTCGGCTGTACCTGCTAGCCCTGCTCAGCCCATCGTCCAGCCGGCCACACCGCAGATTCCACAGGTACAGCAGGTACAGCAAATCCAGCAGCAAGCCCGCGTGCAGCCGTCGCCGGCGCCCTCGCACCCACCCCAGCAGCCACAGCAAGCCATGCCGAACGCGTACGCAGCCCAAGTCATGATTGCCCGGCAGCAACAAGAGGCCGCCAGACGCAAGGCAATGGCAGGAAACGCCGCAGGCACCCCACAGCAGATGCAGAACATGAACATGAACATGTTCATGGCTATCCAGGCCCAGAACGCCCAGCGTATGAGTGCAGCTGCCCAAGGCCAGAACGTACCCACTGCAGCTCGTAGCCCTATGCCTGCTCAAGTTCAGGCCGTTGCAGCGCAAGCCCAGAGGCGCAGCCCAATGGTTGCCAACCAGCCGCTCGCAGGTCGCTCCCCGATGCCCGGTCCTGCTCAGGTCCCAGCGCAGATGGCACAAGCGCAAGCTCAACAGAAGCAACAGCAACAACAGGCTCAGCAGCAGCAGCAACAGGCTCAGCACCCACACCAGAATACCCAGCCGCACCCGCAAGTCCAGACCCCAGCCCAGCAGCACGCCCAGCAGGCACAGCACCTCCAGCAAGCCCAGCATCCCCAACACGCCGCCCAGTTCTACGAGTACTACCGGCGCTTCAACGCTCAGCAGCATCCGCAGATGCAGCAGCAGCTCGCCGCGGCGGCGGCGGCAGCAGCAGCCGGGCAGGGCGGGATGCAGGCGCAGGCGATGCAGAACCCGCAGATGATGGCGCAATACTACAACTACGCGGCGCGCATGGCGGCGCAGGGCATGCCCATGGGCCAGCTCCCGCAGCCGTACTGGCAGCTCGCGGGCGCGGGGCGCGGGATGCCCGTCGCTGCGCAGCAGATGCCTGGGATGCCCGGCGCGCACGCTCAACAGCAGCAGCAGCAGCAGCAGCAACAGCAGCAGCAACAGATGCAGCAGGGGGCGGGGGCGGTGAAGCCCCCTGGACAGGGCGGGCAGCAGGGAGGTTGATAGCTATGGGTGTGGCGATAGACCTGGATACGTGTGTGGTCTACGATCTGTTCCGTGTATTTGTAGCGGCTACTTGGTGTGTAGTATATCGTGCACTAATGTACTTTGTATAGCAAGCTTCGGATATAGCGAGCCCATATTGTTCGTCATGAGCTATGTTTCACAGTCAACATTTCATACCACAGAAAGTATGTTCGCCCGGAGACATAGCGCGGCAAGTTAGAGACAGATGGCTAGCAAGCCCACCCGCTCCTAACGGCGCGCATCGTTCTCCCCAGGTCCGGCCGGCACTGTGTGGGATCCACGCACCGCCAACAGGGGAACAGGCTTCCTCGCGCGAAGATGGCAGGCTATGCGGCTATCCGCACGGGCCACACCGGGGACCGAACCTTTCAAGTTGCCCTTGCAGCGTCGTCATTCATCTTTGCAGCAGGCTGATCGTCGAAGGCCGAACCCACATGCCTGGGAACGCCGCCGCCGTCACCGGGTGGCAGGAGACGGCATGGCTCCCCAAGGGAAGAACTTGACGAGAACGCGCTTGAAGCTCAAGGTTTGCGGTTCGCACCGCGGTCGTGGCTCCTCGGATAGCAGAGCAGCACGACACACTAGGATGCTTGTGCTTGTGCTTGTGCGATGCGGATGCGGATATGAATGTGGATGCGATCACGGCCAAGACGTAGGCGCCCACCCTGACGCACGCCCGGGGCTCAGTTGTGCTGCCACCGCCCCGCCGTGGTGCGCAGACGGGCCCACTGGGGATCAGGAGGCAAAGAACACTCACAGGGGCTGTCATCATCTAGAAGCCCGCGGAAGCGTGCCGTGTTGGGCGCACGGACGTGCCCACGCGTACGTAAATCATCTCTTCTTCCTTCCCTCTCTCGCACCGCGCGCGGGGCGCCGGGTGGAATGTCAGTGCCTGCGATTTTCATGAATGAACATCGGCGAGATGTTTGAGGAAGAGGCTGCTGTAAAGCAGGCATCGGTCTCTCTTTTGGTGCTGAGCGTATGATAAACTTGAAGGCACAGTTATGATGCGCTGAATGCACTTCATCTCGTGTGAACACACCGGAAGCTCGACGATCACACACGAACTTACCTATAGAGACCCGCAAAGCGCCGTCCAAACCCGACGACAATGCCCACCGCGCCCATACGCTCGCCCGTCACCACAATGCACAATGCACAATGCACAATGCACAACGCACATGCCACACGCACAGCGATATTCACAGGCACGCCCCGCGCGTCCTGCTCCCGCGATGCAGACGGGCGACGACTCGGGGAGGACTGAATGGTCAATATCATCGCACTCAGCGCCCAGCGTCGTCGTCCACATGGGCGAGCACGCCCATCGTGCGAACGCGCTTCGGTATCCATACTACTAGACAACATTGATCGTAGGCAGGGCCGCAGCGGATCGCGGGTTTGGGCAGCGACGTCGTCGAGCGCGGGGCCGTCGCAGGCAGATTCAGCCAACCAGCCAGCCAGTCTGTTTGTCGGTTGCCCGGTCTGTCAGGGCTTGAGGAGTTGACCACGGCCTGGACCTATCGAACGGACCCGCTTCGCGTAATAGAACCCCTTGCGACGTTGCGCAGCGCCGTCCACAAGGGTAGAATCCTGCAGCTGGTGTGGTCGGCGACGCATTATAATTACGCAGGTAGCAGGGTGCAATCCGACGTGCAGTCACAAGTCAGCGGAGGCTCGACCACCTCTAGCCAATAGCAACACCACGGCTGTGCGATAATATCCATCCAGGGCCCCGACGAGCAGTTCGTACAGCGTGTTACCGGGCCCTGAATACAGGGTAAGAAGACGCGCCATGACGCTCCGAGTTGACACACCCACCTATCATTATGGTTCCCGGTTCCGCTTCGCGTGATTAAACAGACACCGAACCCCCGACTCTCGACTCCGGATGTCGGAGACCTACACTAAGGGGCTGCGTGGAACCGCATGGCAGGCCCTCTGCTGCTAATTCTGTGAGCACCTGTTTAGCGTGGATAGAACCCTCGGCGCGGAGCTCAGAACCTGGACAGCCGGAAGGCGGGCGTATGCCACGAGCCCGTGCTCGTCGCATCTCAGCCTGAGCTAAACGCGGCGGCACCCTAGCTTCCGCTTCCGCTGATTCGTGCTGCCATGCGCTGGGGCGGTCGTCCGACGCACACCGGGCCCGATGCGATGGTGCGTCCAGGAAACAGCTCGCACCCCGGTGAATACCATGCGGATGCACTGACATCGTTGCAACAATCAAGGCCCACCGAGGGGCCAGAAAGCAAATTCGCTGCTGCTTCTACCGCACGGCGGGGATGTCCTCAAAGGTAGACGACGCCGCCGCCGCCGCCGCTGCAGAGCATCCTGTCACGTTCAGGCTGGGAGATACGTACGGCAAGATTGCTTATGATCGCGGCAGCCTGGAGGAATGTACGGGGCATGAGCGGTCTGCGGGCGGCCCCGCATCTCACGCCTCCAACACCGTATGCCATACATCACGGTGCATTGGCGCCCCATCCGAATCACCACCGCCGGAGCCGGCTGGAAGCCTTGACCGTTGACCGGGACCCTTGGGGCGCTCGGGCGGGAGGTGGGACGATCAGGTTCAACCGGCTCTACGCTTAGGGACGACCTCGCGGGAAGCGCAAGGAACTCGAGGGATGGGGCAAGGGTGGAAGGAAAACAGCTGCCGATGTCGCCGCCCCCGCTTTCGAAGACCGACCATCAGCGCTCTTGGACGCTTCCCCGATGTCATAGCCTCCTGCAGGCTCCGTGTCCCTCGAGGAAGAAGTGTACTGTGTAGGGAAGGGACGAGGGTGACGTGCGCCGAGCGTTTCAGAGAGGACTTCCAAGTTGCAGCCGGTGCCGTGGTTACTGGTATGTACTTGGTCTCGATGCGCCGCAATGTCACGGCAGGACATGCCATGCACGAGCGTAGACACGGTGCACGGTATCCCATATATATCGAGCGTCGAGCGTTGAATCCGAGATGCGCACATCGAACCGTTGAACCGTTGACGGTCGGCCATATGGCCAGCCCCAGTCCGACCGCAAACTCGGCGCAAGGGGGAGATAGGCTGACCAAGCCGGCCGCGCAACTCGGCCTCTTGAACCTAGATATCCGCGGGAAGAAGGCAGGACTCGCAGGAGGCAGAAGCAGCCGGAGAAGAAGATGATGATGCAGAGTCGGATGCGTGGTGCAGGTATACACAATGCGCATATCAGCGGCATCCATGGATATCCAGCGAACAGATATTACAGCAACGGGCGGGCGGGCAGGCAGGCAGGTAGGCGGACAAGCGGGCAAGCAGAACAGCGGGCTGGGGGACGAACGGCCGGGCGGGGAGTCGAGCAGGCGGAGGATACATCACGAACGGGTAGGGTCAAGGGGGAGGAGGGGCAAGAAGACGCGCTCGAGGAAGTAAGCGAGGTAAGATACGGGGAAAAGACGGGTGGGTGTGAAGATGCGAATGCGGGCGGACGAACGGATGGGAATGGTGCGGGCGGTTGTATCGTGTCAGGCTTGTGATGGGGAGGCGGAGGATGGGGGACGGGAGACGGGAGACGGGCGCGTAAACACTAAATAGCTAGGATATTGGGGTACGGATATATGTCACAGCGAATGCCAAAACGGATGAAAGGGACGTTGGTTGAAGGGGGGAACGGCAACCACAAGAACGGACAAGAAGAGGAACACAACGACGAGAAGCGGATAGGAAGAGTGACGACGGCTCACCGGGGAACCAGGCGAAGCCCTGAAGTTTTGGGATCGCGGCTGGTGTAGGATGGCGTGGGCGACGGGGTGGTCGACCTTGTTGTACGATGTGAAGCGAGGAGTCTAACGCACCAATCCGCCGAGAGGGGGAAGAGACTAGTACGGTGTAGGCCAGTGCTAGTAGCCGAGCTCGCTTCGCCTATCCTGCTGGGAGCCGTACGAGTCGTCGTCGTCGCTGGCCCCGTCGCCGCCGCTCGAGCCACCTCCGGCGTCGTCTACGGAGGTGTTGTTATTGTTGTCGCGGCCGCCGCCCGACGCACCGCCGCTGTTGCCCGCCTTGCCTCCCGCGCCGCTGCCTCCGCCCGCGCCGTTCCTGCCGCGGGAGCCAGAGCCGTCGCGGGTGCGCTTCTTGATCTGAGTCGCGGCACACGAGGGCGGGAGCCGAACAGCGAGCGGACGCACCCAGACGCAAACGCAGAGACAGAAGACGGACACGCACCGGAGCCATCCGTCACAACACGCGGCGTGTCCAGCCAATGCAGACGGGAAAGAGGGTGCCGATCGGGGCGTGGGCAGGGGTGCAGTTCCCGGTATGGGCAGACGGTGGGGGAAGCGTGACGGGTGAAGAGAGAGGAGCGTGGGGACGGGGGGAGGAAGCGAAGAGGGAGACGGGGGAAGACAAAGAGACGTCAGCGGCAGCGTCCGGATGCGGATCGACGGGAGAGGGCGCACCAGTTTGGCGTAGACGAGCCCACATGCGTTGCACAGCGTCCGCGGACCTGTCGTCCCCAGTCAGCCCTCCGCCTCGCATCCCCAAGGGACCGCTCCGGCACTCACCCATCGGCCCGCGCCGCCATTCCGGCGTCGACGTCGCGTTGCAGCCCAGGCATGTCTGCGCCTCCGTCGCCGCCGCGTTCTCGCCCTGCACAACACCCGTCGACGACGTTTCAACGTTTAGCGTTAGCGTTCAGGGTTGCGGAGAGAATTTGATGGCGCGTCGAACAGGGCCAACACAGTCATAAGTCAATTTCGAGGCGTCGCAGGGGGAGAGGGAGAGGGGAAAGAAGACGGTCGTCGTGGTCAGAGTTATGCCGTACAAGCTCAACGGCCATCACGCACCTGTCGCGTCCTCGCGCCCTCTCCCTCCCCGCCCTCGTCCGATCCACGCTCTCCTCCTGCTCCCGCTCCCGCCCCAGGAGCGCCCCCGGGCCCACCTGCCCCACCCACGCTTCCGACGGGTGGTCTTGGGGACGGCTCGGGCGCGATGCGCTTCGCCGCCGCGTCTAGCACCTGCGCCCCAAACGACGCCGCCTGCCGCATCCGCTCGATCGTCTCCGCCGTCGTCACCGCGCGCGGCTGGGTGGCCTCGTACGAGAGCGCGTTCGCAGAGTCGATGATGATCCGGTACGAGTCCAGGAGCTGTCATTCGCCCCAGCAATCATACAGTCAGCACAAGGTAAACGGGAGCAAAGACGATTAGGGGGTGAGAGAAGAAAGCGAAAACACCGCACCTTTGCAAAGTCGATCCCGACGGACGACACCGCCAATGGCGGAGGCGCAGCTGGCGGCCCTTGCGGCGCCACGGACGCTACCGGCGGAGGCGGGCCTCCACCCCCGCCAGACGCCGTCACCAGCGCTGCGATCGCCGCCGTTCCCCCAGCACCAGAGGGCGGTGGGGGGTCCGTCTCCCGCGTTTTGCGTGTCGCCTGCGAGGGCGGCGGCGGCTGCTGTTGTTGGGACGCCGCTTCCGGCCTGTGGGGCGGTCCTGACGGCCGGTCGTCTGTCCGGCGCGCTTCTGGCCTTGACGGGGGCGGCTGTTGTTGCTGTTGCTGTTGTTGTTGTTGGTGCTGCTGTTGCTGTTGTTGTTGATGTTGTTGCTGCTGCTGCTGCTGCTGTTGTGGGGGCGGCGGCTGCGCATACCGCCGATCGTCGTTCACCGTCCCTGTGCTAGATGTCGAGTCCTGGCGCGAAGTCTGCAACGGCGGCGGTGGACCCCCATACGAAGGCGGGCCCTGCGCTTGCGGCGGCGGCGGCGGACCCTGTTGATGAGGGTGCTGCTGGTGCGGGTGCGGGTGAGGATGCGGCTGCTGGTGCTGTTGGTGTTGCTGTGGTTGATGCGGGTGCTGCGGGTGCTGCTGTGGGTGCGGGTGTTGATGTTGGGGCGGAGGAGGGGGCGGATGTGCATGTTGATGCGCGTGCGGCGGCTGGTGGTGCGGAGGCGGGGCGTGCTGCTGGTGTTGGTGCTGATGCCCCGGCGGCGGGGCGGGCGGGTAGCCAGCTTGGTAGTGCGACCACTCGCCCGACCACTGCTGTGCCGACGGAGGTGGGGGCGGGGGCACCCCATATGCCTGCGGGGGGTACCCTCCCTGCGGCTGCGGCGCGTAGGCTGGAGCCGGCGGGGGCGGGTTGTATTGCGGTGGGGGCGGCGCGTGTTGGTGTTGTACGGGCTGCGACGCGGGCGGAGGCGGAGAGCGTGCAGAGGGGCGCGAAGACCCCTGGGCATACTGGCCCCCCGCTCCCCCGCTCCCACTGCCCCCTGCACCTCCTCCTCCCCCTCCTGCGCCGCCGCTGCTGCCGTTCTCGTACGAGGGCGGCGGGGGCGCGTTATAGGAGGCATAGGGGTACGGGGGCGGGTGGTGGGGCACACCAGGTGGGGGGTACATGTATCGGCCGTCAGAAGCCATTTGTGCTGCTGCTGTGGGCGCGGAAGACGAGGCGGGCGGGACGTGGCGTGTGTGATACGAAGGCTCTATGGGAGACTCGCGCGCGCCCTCGATGTGGAGGGCGTACCGGAGGGTCGTGTAGGACGTGGTGGATGCAGCGGAGGAGGCGGCGGCAGCGCTGGAACGAGACGGGTCAGCGTGGGCGTTTTGGACGGGTGCGAGGTGCGGGGCATGGTCGTGAGCAGCGTTGGCGTAAGGAGGCATAAGAAGGCAGAACGGAGCGATAGAAGGGAGGCTGGGGTCGTCAAAGGCGCATCAAGCAGACGAGGCGGGGGCGCGCAGGGCGAGAGAGGGCGGCCACATGTAGCACTGGCGCGTATGTAGCTAGGCTGCGGCACTTTGCAAGGGCAGATGAGATCGGACTCGCTCGTGCACCGTCGCGGTGCCGGGCGAAGAGACGAGAAGCAGGGCTCTGCGGAGGAGAGAGAGGAGAGGAGAGGGAAGGAGAGAGAGAGACAGCACTCTGATGACCCGCGCCCCGACATGTAAGCAAGTGCCCGAATCCGATCCTGCAGCGACAACACGATCGAGAGATCTCTTGGAACTAGACCGCCACGAGCATCACGCCCCCGCGACGGCAAACACCCATCGCACCTTCTCTACTCTCTCTCGGATGCGCATCCGAACCGTACCCTACGTGCTGCACGAGCCAAGACCAAGAACGACAGCAAAGCACAGGAAATCGCGCGCAAAAGAAAGAGGTGTGTACTACGACGAAGGGTACAGGGGAGGGAACTGCAACCTACGTCTTTGATTGCGGTTCGTTACGCGGCGGGGTGGGTGCGGGTGTGCAGCGGCTGGAGGGCGCCTGAGAGGGCTCGTATGTTTGTATGTTTGTCACAGGAGTTCGCCTTCGTGTGGGCCGATTGGCGTTGAGTAGAGCTCGAGTGCTGGATCTGGCGGCGGGGGACACAGGCACGGGCACCGCTGTTGGCGAGGACGGCTGAGGAGGAATTGCAGCAGCAGCAGAGGGTGTGGCTGCAAACGAACGAAGTCGGTCGGCCGCGGCAAACGCCCAGTCTGTCAGTGTCACGGTGCACGGTGCACGCTCGCGTTCGTCCAAATCGGCGCGGACGCTGCTCTCTGAGTAAAACAAAACTCTAATCAGCGTGTTGAGTATTCCTATTGACCCGCCCCCACGCGTGCGTACGCGCGCGCCAATGCTCAATATCACCCGGTCGAACACGCTAGTCGTGCTTCTCCGTCGTGCGCCCGCTTGCTGCTCTTCTCCGCGCCGTTGGGCTGCTGGGTTAGTGGACTGGACGGGCGACGTGTGTGCAGGTGGTCGGGTGAAAAGAGGACGCCGAGGAAGAGGGGGGCGCTATTATGGCTCTCAAACTCCCACCCTCGACGCGCAGACACTCAGAGTTCGGACGCGCATGCCTGAGCGGACGTTTGCCTTCAGGAATTCTCGGAGAAGCTGCCGTGCGCTTTCCATGGGCCATCTCTTCCCATCATCCCATCGGCCCTTCCATCAGCCATATCACTATCAGCATTGACAGCCCGGCACGCTAGCACATACTTAGGTCACGGTGGCACGACCGCCGCTGCGCGCGGCCTGGGAGGCGACTTTGCCCATATACGACACGGAGGAGCGCACGGAGATGTCACGAAAGTCGTTCGGGCGCAGCGTGCGATGAGAGCCCGAGAGCGTAATGTGGCAGATGCAATCTCCGCAACATCACCCCAGTCGAGGCGGGAGCGCGCTGCTCCCCGTCCTGACGTCGTCCTCATCCCGTCCTCAAACGTTGTGGAACTGCGTGAGGCACAGCTCGCTCACGCGCCCATATATACATACAAGCAGGAGGATCCAGTATCTCATCCAGATTCAGATTCTCTCTACCGATCTCGCCCCTCCTCAAATGGGCAATCCGCAACGCAAATCCCTGCTCCTCGAGGCGCATTCGAGCAGATTGCGATCGGTAGATACAATATTGGCGATTAGAGAATTCATTAGCCACGCTCGTCGTCGCGGATGGGGAGCATAATGCATAATGTTGCGTGTTGCATTGCATGTACTGTATGTCTGACCTAGGTCACAGTGCAGGGGTATGCGCTATCCTTGTGCGAGTACAGTGTGTGCGATGTCGATGATGGCTCTACAATGCATACTAGGCTGTAGTACGTGCGCGCCGCACCGCCGTCTGTCCGTTCATTTGCGAACACCTCGAGCTCCTCCCGCCTCCGCCTCAGCAACAACAACCAACGAGCACCACGAGCACCTGCACCGCGAAGAGAGATCAAGCATGCGCGGCGGCCTGCACCCCTCCTCTGCCCCCTCTGTCTCCCTCCTTCCACTTCGCCGCCTTCCCGGGCGACGGCGCCGGCTCCCTCGCCACCGCAACAGGCGCATCCAGCGCCGCGTCCTCATGCTCCCCCTTCTCGCCCCCCGTCGACGCCGCAGGAGCAGGAGCAGGGGCAGCAGCCGCGACCCCGCTCGCAGCCGCAGCGGCGCGCTCGCGCGCGCGCCTCCGCCGGCGCAGGATCTTCTTCCTGTTTCGCACCGCGCGGTGGTAGCTCTGCTCATCTCCGTAGAACAGCTGGTACTCGCAGAACGGGCAGATCCACTCCTCCGCGGGGTTCGTCAGCGTCGTCGCAGGAGCGACTGGGGCAGGAACCGGCGCCCCCGCGTCTGCCCCCGCCCCCGCGCCCGAGCCCTTCTTGCGCGGCCGCCGCGGCGGGATCTCGGCGGAGAGGAAGCGGAGCGGGGGCGGGCTGAGCAGGTTCTGCGCGTTCTGCGCGGCCTGTTGGGCGTTCGGCGGGCCCGTGTGCGGCAGGCGCGACGGCACGTAGTTGCGCAGGTGGTGCGGGTTCGACGCGTTCGCGAGCGCGGACCGCTTCTTCTTCTTCCCGCTCTTGCCCCCGCTCTTCGTGCCAGTGCCCGTCCCAGCCCCGCCGGGCTGCGTGGGGTCCGCCTTGCTGTCGCTGCCCGCAGCCTTCCCAGAGCCTGCGCCCTGCTTCGTGCGGTCGGTGCGCTTCGCGACGGGCCCGTTGAGCCCGCGATTATCGGCGGCGGCGGCAGCGGCCTGCTTCGCGGCCTCGGCGGCTTTGGCGGCTTGCCGGGCGAGTTCTTCCTCGAAGCGGCTGTGGAGCTGCGCGACCTCCTCCTTAGTCGCGACGAGGCGATCCGAGGCTTCGCGGCGCGCGTGAGGACATCTCGGTCAGAATGTAAGGACGGGCGAGGGACGGGCACTCACTGGCGCTGTGGCACACAAAGGTGAACTCGCTCGAGGGCACCTTGAGAGGCATCGCTGTCGTCGTTGAGGGTGATGGCCGTGATAGCTCTTGTTCTAGTCGTCCCTGCGCTGGTTGTGTTTGTGATTTCTGCTGTTTCTGCTTGCCTGGCTTAGATGGAGATGTTTTAGCAGCGTCCTTCTTCCCCTCAGTCACTTCCGCCTGTGCATCCGCCGGCAACTCGGTATGTCCAGGCTGCTCAACAGCGAGGGCCTCCCTGTACGCCTTGTACGCACGCGCAAGCCGCGCCTCCCGCCTGCGCGACAGGCGCACCCGTACCGGAGCTCCACTGCGATAGTCAATCCCCGTCTGCACAAACGGGTAGCTCGCCGACAACGCCTGGTCGAGGGCAAGTGTATCTCCGTGCGCAAGCGCGCCAAGTACGGCCGCGAGCTGCCGCTTACGACTTCGGAGCATCTCCTTGTGCTGGAGCCCCGCGTACGTCGCGCGGGTCAGTCGTCCCCGCCGCCCGCCACCTAATCCTCCACCGCTCCGTCCTAGAGCTGCTTGTGCCGCGAGACTTAACCCGACTCCCGTCCCTCCACTTGTCCCCGTCCCTCCGCCTCCGCCTCCGATACCTGTAGAACCACCCTCCACATCGCGTTCACGTCCAGTCGGGATCGCGCGGTCCGCAGGCTCGTCCTCCGCCCCCGAGCCAGTCGAGCCGGAATCGTGCCCGTGCGCCGAGCCGGACATGTTCGCCGGCACCTTGCGCTTCTTCGTGTTCCCTGGCTGTTGGAGATGGTCCACATAGTCGCCCTCGCCGCTCTCGTCGTCGTCCCCGCCGTCTCGGCCGTCCATAAACATCCCTCCGCCGCCACCGCCACCGTCGCCGTAGCCGTGAGAGTAGCCATAGCCGTAGCCGTTACCGGTGCCGAGCCCCGTGCCGAGCCCCGCGAGGGCGCTGCTCAGGTCGAGCGGAGTTGACGCGCGGGAGTCGGGCGGAGAGGTCTTGAAGAGGTCGCGCACGCCGCCGAGTACAGGCATATAGTACGCCTGGAGCGCCATCTGCGCCGTGAGCGTGTCCGGCGGTGCGGTGGCGTGCCCATCCAAATTCGGAGTCGACGGATGCAAGCCGTCCTCGCCGTCTTGCGCTGCCATGTGCCCGTCCGAATCTTGCTGCTGCCCACGAGCCGAAGCTGTGGAGGTTGTGCTATTGGGAGCGGGGTTGGGGGTGCCTGTGCCTCCGCCCCCGCTTCCGTTTCCGTTGCTGGGGATAGCGGCGGAGTCTAGGTGGTCGTGCAGGGCTGAACCGGAGGTACGCCTGCGCTTCGGGAGGGGCTTGACGCGGCGGAGCGTCGGGAGCTCCGGGACGTCGTACACGGGCGACGGCGGTCGGTACATGTCGCTCTAAGTGGTGGTAGCGGTGGGAGTGTCGGTAGCCGTCTGTTGGGACGTGCGATGCTTGATGGTATTGTATATCTCGATACGGCGGGGTCCGGTAACTCGAGAGCAAAGTGTGGTGGGAAGGCAGACGAGCTGGAGGAGAGAAAGAAAACACAAAAGGGCTCACAGTCAGCAACGGCTTCTTCCTCGATACAACCCTCGCCCTGCGCTGCCCGTCCGTGGTCGGGCGGGTGCGAGTCGCAGCTGCGATTTTTTGGCGATCTCGACGGCTTACGTGGAGTGGGTGCGCTTGCGGGCTCTGCGATTCCAATTCCGATGATGGGCTGCAAAGGCAAAGGTTGCTTTGTCGTAATTTCTGCACCGGCGCCGCCGTCGTCTTTGTCGGGTGGTGCGCTCGATGGAGAGAGTGCTAGTGTCAGTCGTCTGACCGCCGGGTAACAAGTACCAGTATGGCGAGGCGTGGGCCCGAGCTTGTACGTGTGCGAGAGTATTACGATGAGATGCGTGTGCGTGTGCGTGCGTGTTCAGCCGGTCGAAAGAGAGCGGAAGAGCAGGCGTCGTTTTCCTCGCCACGCGCTGGCCGATGGTGATAGTAACGAGAGAATCAAGAAAGGCCGAGTGCTGGTAAGCAGCAGGTGCAATCGGACAGTGGATCGCTGCGACCGGGATCGGGGCTGGTGTCCGCTGGCTGCTCTGATTTCCAAGCCACCGCTCAGCCACCGTCTATATCCATCATATTCCGGCTCTTTATCCGGCTTTTTCATTCTCTTACCCTCAGATCAGATTAACGAGCAGCTCAGTTCAGCTCTGCCCGCTGCGTTCGGAACGAATCGTCGACGTGCTGTTTTTCAGACCCATGTATTACAACGACTACTGGTGCTGCCTCTCGATAGGTACGTACGTAAGAAGAGAAAGAGAGATGCTACTACGGTACAAGATGTGCGATGCTCTAACAGGATTGTCTCGTGATGCTAGGATATAGGTAAATGTCCGACTGCGCGTCGCAATAAGTCAGGGTATCGCGAAACGAAGGTAGACATTAGCTTCTGCTCATGCTGATGGACAGGCCCCGGAAAAAACCTCTATGGGGGTGTATGGGTGGTGCTGCAATAAGGATAGTGGCGGCGGGCGACGACGCCTCAGTATTGAAACAGAGGGGGTGGGGGGTCGAACACGGGGGGATTAGTAGGGCCATACTGTAGACGATGAGCAGATGAGGTGCAATGAGACACGAGACCGAGAGCGTGAGTTGTGAGAGCAGCGCATGACGTGAAACGGAACACAGAACGGAGTACGGATAGTATGAGGCTGGACCAGAGTGCTTGAAGAGGCGGACAGTCGTCATTCATGGGTCGCATAGGGATGGGCATAAAATGGAGAGTCGGGAGCGTGGAAGGCGAAGTCGGGAACGAATTCAAGAGAGACGGGGAACAGAGGGAGTCGCCGAGAAGGTTGCGCCGCCAGTAAGGATTTACCACCAGCTGCCACCTCCGCCACCGCCGTAGCCACCACCGCCGTATCCTCCTCCGCCGCCGCCGCTGTAACCACCGAACTGAGGACCACCGTAGCTGGCGCCGCCACCGCGGCCTCCGCCGTAGCCTCCACCACCCTGGCGGAAGTCACGGTTACCGCTCGCGCGGCCACGGCCTCCACCACGGCCACGTCCGCCACGGTATCCTCCGCCGCCGAACGAAGACTCGTGAGCAACAGTCTCAAGCCAGTTGGGAACCTCCTGGTTGGCTTCACGGAGAAGCTCGAGTAGGTCGCGGACGATGTTGCGGTTGCCACGGTTGAAGAACGCGGTAGCGATACCTACGTTACCCGCACGGCCAGTACGACCGATACGGTGGACGTAGTCGTCGATGTCGGAGGGAAGGTCGTAGTTGATGACGTGCGTGACGTTCGGGATATCGAGACCACGCGCGGCGACAGCGGTAGCAACGAGGATGGGAGTACGTCCAGTCTTGAAGGTCTGGAGAGCCATCTCACGCTCGCGCTGCGTGCGATCACCGTGGATGGAGGTCGCCGGGAGGTTGTTGACGAGGAGGAAGTCGGACAGCATGTCCGCCATGCGCTTCGTCTCGACGAAGACGAGAGTGAGACCAGTGCCTTGCGCCTGGAGGACGTCAAGAAGGACAGAGCGCTTGTCGTTGTCCTCGACGTACTCAATCCTCTGAGTGATGTTCTCGGACGTGGAGCCGACACGGCCAACGGACAGGAAGACGTAATCCTTCATGAAATCCCGGGCGAGCATCTGGATATCGCGAGGGAACGTTGCGGAGAACATGAGGGTTTGGCGCTCCTGCACACCCGGCATGTCCTCACCCTGCACGATGCGGCGGATCTGGGGCTCGAAACCCATATCAAGCATGCGGTCCGCCTCATCCAAAACGAGGTACCGCACGTTCGCCAAGCTGATACGTCCGCGCTCGATCAAATCCACAAGACGGCCAGGAGTAGCGCTGAGCAAGTCACAGCCGCGCTCAATCTGCCGCAGCTGCTGGTTGATGTCAGCACCGCCGTACACTACCGCAGGGCGGACCCAGGAGCGGTAGCAGAACTTGCGAGCTTCCTCGTGGATCTGGCTCACAAGCTCACGGGTGGGCGCGAGAATGAGAGCAGTGGGGTAGGCCTTGCGGCTACGGCCGTATCCCGGACCCCCGACATCAGCCGGAGGAGCGCGGGGGCCATTGGTGAATGAGGCGGAGAGAATGGGGAAGAGGAAACCGCCGGTTTTGCCAGAACCCGTCTGAAAGAAGGGGTCGTTAGTCAGCGCACCAAAGAAAATAAACTTCGTTTGCCGCTCACCTGAGCACAAGCCATGAGGTCTCTGCCTGCGGCGACGATTGGGATCGAATACTTTTGTACGGGCGTAGGGGTCGTGTAACGAGCGTAACCGATGTTCTCCAGGAGAACAGGGTCGAGAGGCGGGCTCGTGAACGTAGTCACAGGGTCCGGCACTCCAGCACCGGTGGCCTCAACGGGGATATCGTCGTACTTTTCGAAGTTGATACCGGTGTGCTGCTTGGAGGGGTCGTTCTCGTCGCCGTAGAGCTCCTTCTCAAGGCGCATGTTACGGCCACCAGGAACGTGCTTGCCGTCCTTCCAAACACCGTAGCCAAAGGTCTCGCGGGGCCCGTCACCACCGCGAGGGCCACCGCCATAACCGTTGGACTGGGGGCGTTCACTCCAGCCACCGCCGCCGCCACCACCGCGACCGCTGAAGCTCCTGTTGAAGCCTCCGTCTCTATTGCCAGCGAAACCGCCACGGAATGAGGGAGTGGAAGAGCGGGAGTCGTTCCAGCCGTTCCTGCAATCAGGCGTCAGTTAGGTGTGAGACACGCAACAAGAGTGCCAGCAAAACATACCCGTTGGTCGAAACCGGGGGGTTAGAGGCAGCCCGCTGCGAGTTCCTCATATGAGGAGGGACATAAGCCGATTTTGTGCCATTGATACCGAGAGAGGCTGCAGGTGTGGGTACGCGCTGGTGAGTAACGAAGGGAGCTGTGCAGCGAGAAGGGAGAGACTGACCAAACTGGTTCTCCAATCCGGTACCGTTTACAATTCCATTGGACATATTAAGCGTGGGTGAAGAGAAAGAAGAAGATGTATGAGACGTTGTCGAGATTTTTCGTCTATAGCGTTGAGCTGGAAACGAGTCGAGATGGGGGAAGATGGTGATGGTACACCACAAAGGCGAGTGAGAAATTTGAGTCTCCCCCCCCCCTTCGGAGCTTACAAACGGCAGGGTGGCATAGCTTACCTAAGCCCTACTCCCCACCGACAAGCGCCAGCGTCGCGACGTGGCAGCGCGTAGACGCCCGTCGGGCCGCAGTCGCGTCGTAGCCATTACTGGTAGGCGCTCACAGCAGTCTAGCAGTCTAGCAGTGAGCTCAGGCAGCAGCCACTGGCACCTCCACCTCCACACCCACACCTTCCTTTACCTTCACCGTCACTCGACGTCTGCAGTCATGTCCCACTCACACTCACATGCGCCCGGCCAGCCCCACAATCACAGTCACGGCCCCCAACCTCCACAGCAGCAGCAAGCCACCATGGTCATGCGTCCCCCAGACCCGCTCATGCAGGCAGTCATCGAAGAGAGCTTCCGCCCCGTCGACCTCGCTCTTGGTCCACCGGAGAACGCGACCGCGCTCTGTGGCAAGCACAAGCAGGAAAAGTGCGCCGTATGCGGTATCGACTACCGCGCCTTGAACCGTCTCTCCCGTCTCCTCGTCGCGAATCCCAACCTCCGCTGTCCCCCGCCCCCGCAAGTCGTCTCCCAGAACCTTTCTCAAGCTATCAACAATACCAAGGAGGAGGGAAATGTGCGTTCACCTTTATTGTATCCCGTCTTCTAAACCTGACGTTGAGCGCATCACAGACGTTGTTCAAAGGTGGCATGCACGTACAAGCCATCCAGCGATACACCATGGCCGCTAGCATCGCGGCACAACGCCCGCCCTGGGAGGCACAACAGCTCATGAGAGAAGAGCTCTCCATGATCCTGTCCAACCGCTCCGCCGCGTTCTTCGAGGCCGGCGACTATATCAGCGCTCTCGTCGACGCCGAGACCGTCATCCAGCTCAAGCGGCCCTGGAGCAAGGGCCACTTCCGCAAGGCCCGCGCTCTCATGAAGCTCGAGCGGTACCAGGAGGCCAAGGACGCCATCCAGCTCGGGCTCTCGTTTGAGCCGACCAACCCAGTGCGTTCTCTTACCTCTGGCCATCGTTGCGTGGGATTGAGTTGCTGAACACGTGAACACCTTTAGGAAATGACGCAGATGCTGGCAGACATCGAGTCTCACCTGGGCGCGCCCGCTCCTTCT
Source organism: Cubamyces lactineus (assembly GCA_022376465.1). Lineage (NCBI taxonomy): Eukaryota > Fungi > Basidiomycota > Agaricomycetes > Polyporales > Polyporaceae > Cubamyces > Cubamyces lactineus. The sequence continues at coordinate 1,172,018 of JACDTU010000009.1, read as the reverse complement.
CCGTCGGAGAACAGCCTTGAGAGGGCCTCTCCGCAGCCTATACCCGTGTCTTGATGTATTCTCCCCTATGGTGTGGTATGGTATGGTATTTGTACAGTGTATATCTTGTTCCCGTCGCCTATGCAAGCGCCCGCACGGACGACCGAACGCTTAGACAGCGTCAACAACATCCTGAACAATGGACTTGGGCATGCTCGATCGGCTGCTGCCTCGATTGCATATACCCATATGCTCACGTATGCACGTCAAAGTGCCGACCGGGGTACAGTGGGGCCAATCGCACCTGAGTACCGGGTACCGGATACCGGATACGACTGGGAAGGTACGGGTTATCGCGTAGTATTGGCCTTCAATCTGAATTCGCGCTGAACGTTCACGTATCCGACGCGTAGGGGATGAACGGGTAGTGAGCTCGTACACGAGGTAGTCATCCTACAGTCCATGCACCATCCGCGACGAGCATTTGAATTGCTAGACTTTAGCGAATGACTCTGTGAGACCTAGGCTGCCCTCTTGAACATGATTAGTGAGCACAGAGTCGACGATTTGCATATTTCGGAGGTTGCAAGCTACGAGCCGCGTCGAGTTCGTTGACGGCTCGTAGCTGCCAACCTCTGTGCGCCTATGTACTGTGCCAGGGTGTTTGGCAATGGTACACTATGTGTTGCGACTTCTCATATTCACGTTCGAGCGTATAGCTACACATCTACAATCCCAGGCTGAGTATTGGCAGGACTGAGCGCACTCGTACGTTAGGTTACTATGAGCACCCACCACCATGTCCACTGCTTCTAGCAACGGAACACAAGTGGGTCAGAGTCTAAGAAAGGTGGCCTATCTCGGAGAGAAGAAGGTGCAATTTGCACTCCTAGAGCTGCTCGATCCTGCCTGATGCCATCGCCTTGACTCGACGTCGCTACGCCTCGACGTATGCTTACTACTCTGCGGTGTGAGTGAGAGTGCGCGGGTACCGTCGTGTTCGCCCGCGGCTCTCCGGCACCCGAGCGGGACGAGGTGGACCGGATACAGTAACTTGGGATACAGTAGGAAGCAGTACAGCAACTTCAGGAGAGAGCTCGATGATGCATGATTGCATATGGTGTGTGGGGTGCCGGTGAGACCGCCCATGGGGTCATGAGAATCCTGAGATGGCGAACGCGGCACGCCGGAAGTTTCTGGACGATGTGCACGTATGGGATATGATAGCGCGCTTGCAATCGCTCGCCTTACAGGCTACCACGCACTTATCGATGAAAGCAGCGGGGCCTTCGTTTTGGCAAGCCGTGGATGTTGCTTACTGTGTCGCGGCGCGCGGGTATATATAGCCCGGTGTGTGCGTGAGGATTCCACAGACAGTTCTGCATCCCCGTTTTCCACTCGCGTACCACCACAACCACTACCACCACCACCATCTCCAACATGTCTCTCTGCACCCATTGCGTTGCTGGTAGGTCGTCGCGATGTCGCGTAGAGCAATAGGCTACTCACAATGCATTAAAACAGGTGTCCGCCACGAAGGCACTCCTGAGGGTACGCTTGTTTCCTGGAGGTGCAGCGACGTATGTCCTCACTGATCTCCTGCAGGCCAGTTCACGAAGATCGGCGGCGTTGAGTCGTACGTCGCGACGCCCTCAGGCGACTACCCCAAGGACAAGGTCGTCCTCTTCCTCTCCGACGTCTTCGGCATTAAGCTGCAAAACAACCTCCTCCTCGCTGACGACTACGCGCGCAACGGCTTCAAGGTCGTCCTCCCCGACCTCTTCGAGGGCGACGCGCTCCCCGAGGACGCGCTCAACACCGGCACCTTCGACCTCCCGTCCTGGCTCGGCAAGCACGGCGCAGAGCGCGTCGCGGGCATCGTGCGCACCGTCCAGGACGCGCTCAAGGCCGAGGGCGTGACCAAGTTCGCCGCGGTCGGGTTCTGCTTTGGCGCGCGCCCCGCGTTCGACCTCGCGTTCACGAACGAGGTCGCCGTCGTCGCCGTCGCGCACCCGTCGCTCCTGCAGATCCCCGCCGATCTCGAGGTGCGTGACGTCATGCGTCTCTTTCGCGTCCGGAGCCGAGAGTGCTGATCTAACCCTGCCGCGCATCGCAAAATTCTGGGGAATGTGAACAGAAATACGCGTCGCAGTCAAAGGCGCCGCTGCTGATCAACTCGTGCGAGACGGACTCGCAGTTCCCGCCCGAGGCGCAGGCAAAGGCGGACGAGATCCTCGGCGGCGGCAAGTTCGCGCCCGGGTACACGCGCACGTACTGGGACGGCTGCACGCACGGCTTCGCCGTTCGGGGTGACATTGTACGTACCGACGCGTCCTACGTACATTCACCTTTACTGACGATTTACGGCCGTTCTGCAGAGCAACCCGAAGATCAAGGCGGGCAAGGAGGGCGCGTTCAAGGCGACCGTTGAGTTCCTGATCAAGAACCTCTGAAGTGGGCTGTTCGTGCTTGTTGCAACACTATCATGATCTTCCGTGCGAAGGATGTTGGACGAAACGAGGGCGATGTTACGATACGGATAAAGAAGTGTACATATATTTGCAATGTTTTCCAGCCGTTTTCACAACGGTGGGCTTTAACCATCATACATAGGCGTTCGACTCTCAGATGGAGTCCGAAATGGGCGCTGTGACGGTAAGGATGGCGGCACCCGTCGGCCACGATGAACGCCCCCGGGGCGCCAAGAAGGTCCGCCAGACACTACAATCAATGCACAGGTTCGGTGGTTCAGATAGTTATCAGAAAGACCTGTCGATGACTTGATTGAACCGCGGGTGGACGAGTACAATCTGGCACTGACGAAGGCAACCTCTCGCATTCTTACAGATATGGTGATGAGGGCATGCCTATCCGTACACTCTCTGTATAAAATGTGGCTTTCCGGGCTTTGGATAGCTTACAAAACCCCGAGTGACACATCTGGTCAACGGAAATTCCTCGTTTGCATTGTCTTTCCGTCACTTATGGCACAGATATTGGCACGAGAGTACAATGAGACATTTCCTCAATGCGAATGAGAAATGGTCGTGATAGTCCTGTGGTAGGAATATTACTACGCGCGGCCTCTCCGGAAACAATCTGGACCGTCGAACTAATGCGTCTGCCTGTAGTGAGACCTCAGACCTTACCGATGCTCGTGCCCTGTCTGGCATCAAAGAGGACCGCCGCCGCTGCAACTCGCTGTATGAGGTGGATTTTAAAAAGGGCCTAACGTTTTGACAGCGGCTGTCATGTTGTCCGAGCAGTCCGGCGTAGTATGCGTGAAGAATCGACTCGGAAATGAAGACTATCCTTGTATAAAATGAATAGCCTCCGGGTCAGGTGTGGCACTGTGCACCGGCCATTCAACCACACAGAATGGGCGTGATATACGGAGAAGGTCGCAGTGGAAGAGCAGGCAGCGTCCGAGGAGTGAGGCGAGGCGATCGAAGGGCGTCTGTTCGGGAGTGTGGCGCAGCTGTGGCGGGACCGAATGGGCTGTACCGTAATAAGCTGGACTTGTGTTTGCAATGATTCTCAACATATCCTCCCAGCCTCTCCCATGGCGTCTCTCCTCACAACATATCAGCAAAAACAACGCACCCTCTGATACATCTCTGTACCCGTATCCTCCTCTTCTCTCCCATCCGACCTCCGACTCATGACCCCCGTCCGCCATGTCTGAAGATATGCCTCCCTCCTGGCGCTCCCTCGCCTCCGCCGCCTCCCGCTCCATCAAGGGCTACATTGCCCAGCAGCGCGAGCTCAAGCAGTCCTACCCCGCCTCGCGCGGCCCTGCTCCGCCACAGGCTGCAGAATCGTCCTCGAGCTCGGGCTCGCAGAAGAAGCAGTCGTGGAGCCAGTGGGCCGGCCAGAAGCTCCGCCGTGGAAGCCAGGGCGAGTACGATGTGAGCGGGGATAGGCTTTTGTTGTTTCCCGGGTGGGCGACGCGTCGGTATCGCGAGCCGCGGAGAGACGGTCAAGATGGTAAGTGCGTCTTTAGTTTTGGCGTTGCTGTGCGACTCCCAGAGTGGTTCACATGGAGAGTTACATTGGGCACACGCTCTGCATGCCAAAGACCGCCCTGGATACTCAGGATCGTCCGTCTGGGGACAATTCAGACGGCCGCACATGTCAAGCTGCGTTTGCAGCAGTCGCTCTCGACGATCTACTTGTGTGGCCTTCTCACAGGGCTGCAGCGTACTAGGGAGCTGACGGTTATGCACTCTAGCATGATATCTTGTAGCTGACGCGGTCCGTTCTTCGCAGATGCCCCCTTCGACGTTGACGTCTTCGTTTCCGGCTACGCATGCAAACTGACAGGCGTAGGTTTCAACACACGCGCGGGGCGCGCGTTCCTACGCCTCGCAAAAAGTACGTTCACTTGAGCCACACACACCGGCCTACTAACGCCTCCGTACTGGTTAGGCTTTGCTGCACTGCCCAAGCTGCCCACCGCCACAAATGGCGCGACAGCGACGACCCCACTCAGTCGATCCACAGAAGATCTACTCGCCCACACGCACCTACCGCCCCTCCCGGACGAGATCACCGAGGAGTCGGAGATGGAGGCCCTCGACGATAGGCTCCGTCGACTCGAGTTCGACGCGCAGAGCGTGGACAGCGGGCGTAGCGGACTAGACTCGCTATCCGTCGAGTCCTCTTCGGATTCGCAGAGCTCTTACGCGCACTCCGCCGCCTCGACAACATCGTTTTCGGGCTCTGCGTCTGGCCATCCACACGGGAATGGAGCCCCGCTACCTCCACCGCTCTCGTCTGCTCCGTCGACAAGCTCTGACCTCCAACGCTGGCACGCAAATCTCGAGGCGAGGCTGCACCCCTTTTGGTCCTCCGCGCTGACGAACCGCACAGTGCGAATCTCGCTGTACGCTCGCGATCCGTCGTTGTACGACGACAATAACAGTGACGATTCCGTGTCCCCGGAAAAGCAACCGATCATGACGCGCGAGACCATGACGGTGGTAGACGGTTCGTTCCAGCTCAAGTTCTCTGTGCCGTGGGAGCACATGTGTGTCCACCCTGGCGCGGTGCACATTGCTTTCGGCGGTCAAGATCTCGAGCAGGATCTGTTCGTCGTCGCCGAGCTCCTTGCGCCCCCCTCTCCTGTCTCCTCCGCGACAGGTTATACAACGCCACCAGGGCCGCCGAGGTATACCCAACCACAGCACTCACCGGCCACGACATCGACATCAATAGCAATACCCCTGAGTCACTCGTCGATCCGCGTCATCTCGGACATTGATGATACGGTAAAGCTGTCGGGCATCATGGCTGGTGCACGCGCCGTCTTTCATAACGTGTTTGTGAAGGACCTGCGCGACAGCGTCATCCGCGGGATGGGCGATTGGTACACGAACATGTGGCGGCGCGGTGTACGGTTCCACTACGTCGTAAGTCTTTCACCTCACTCACCTTCCCCCGTGCCCATTCTAATCCACGCACACTCGCCGCCAGTCCAACGGGCCATTCGAGCTCCTCCCCGTCGTGAACGAGTTCCTGCAGATCTCGCGCCTCCCGCCGGGCTCGATCCGGCTGCGCTCGTACGGCGGGCGCTCGCTTTTCAACGGCTTGCTCTCCGCGCCCGCGCTCCGAAAGCGTGTGGGCGTACTCGACGTGCTCAACCACTTCCCCGATGCGCGGTTCTTCCTCGTTGGGGACTCGGGCGAGCAGGATCTGGAGCTGTATGCGGACGTTGCACGGGAACGCCCGGCGCAGATACTGGGGATCTTTATACGCGACGCAAGTGCGCGGGGAGATGGGGGCCCTCCTCCGCTTGATGACCCTACGGGTACGCAGGCATTCCGCCTTCAGGGCTTGGACGGAGGCCTACCTGCTAGCGCACCAGCTAGCGGAGGTGGCGTGCGCGGAATGGGCAAGCGGTTTACGGCGCGCTACGGACCGTCCCGCTCACTGTCAGACGCCACGCCCGAAGCATCTCCCTCCTCGCCCTACTTCTCCCCCTCCGCCTCGTACTCAGCAGCAGACACGCGCAAAGCGACCTCCCCAGGCGCAGGCGAGTCCCCGGCGCGGTACGACTACTTTGGGTCTGCGTCGGGCTCGGCGACGCGTACGCATTTCCCGATCACCGAGGAGCCCTGTGCGAGTCCGGAGATGGGCGTGGATCCTAGGAAAGACGTGGATGCGGATGGCTTCGCGGGCACCCCGAGCTCGTTCCCGCCTCCCGGGTTCGCGCGGACGCCTCGTGCGAGCTCCTCCCCAGGGTCGGGCGAATGGCGCGAGACGACCGCACGTTGGCAGCCCCAGCCCCAGGCCCAATCTCAGACTCAGCAGCAGCAGCAAGGAATGTCGGACGCGGAGAAGAAGCGGTGGGAGCTGCAGACGCGCCTGTGGAAGGCGCGGCTCGACGTCCCGCTGCACGTCCCGATCCGCGTCTTCCGGGAGCCGGAGGAGTGCGTCGAGGTGGACGAGATCCTGGACAGGCTGCAGGTGCGCGCGAGGTGATCGCTGATTGTGCGTGTCGGTCCCTCGGGCTTCGAATCTCGCCGCACACGCATACATAGGTCGCGTGTTGTTGGACCGCAGTGGTATCGCATACAGGAGTTTCTACGTTTCTGCATTTCTACGTTTCTACGTTATCGGCTGTCTTATTTGTTTAGGTTGCCAGTGGGCTGCGTCGTGCGTGGCGCAGAGACGGTTCGGAGTCCGGACGGATAGGTAGATGCGACGGCGCACTGTATCATACTGTATTGTACGCTGTAATTGTTACAAGGCTAATGTGTACGTCGGGATGTCAGGATATCAGCTTCAATTTCCAGGGCCCCGCTTCTCGGTGGATGGCATGCATGTAGTACGGCCTACGTCGTGTTGTTTGAACCAGTTTGAATAGAGGACGCTCTCTGCGCCGTGTACCGAGCCCAGGTCCGTGGGCTGAGCGGCGCGTGGCTGCTGCTTGTGAACGCCTGCTGTTCGCCCACACAAGATGTTATACCCGCCTCACCGGGAAGCTGTTGGTTGCGAGTCGGGATATACAATGAACACCGGCGGGGGACTCTACAGTGTGCCCTGTGTGCTCGGGAAGCCATGTACTGACCGGAACTCTCACACTCACCCCTCTTCGTCCATGAGAGGACCTTAGGTGCACAACTTCAATGGTCAAATGGATCATCTGGCGAGACAACGTTGTCGTTGCAGTCTCTTATCCTAGGTAGACCAACAACTTCGTCCGGCCGCGCGTATTCATAAACAGGCTCGTCTCGCAAGCGAGAAGGCGTCCCTCGAGGGACGCGATAGATAGAGCGCACAAACACTACATACGTGGGTAGAGGTATCTTACATCTGAATCTGAACCGAACCAAAACGCGCGTCAGCGACGTCCCCTGGGCCCAAAGACAGAATGCCAGACGCGTACTCACGATATACAACATAAAGTCCAACAAAGCGACAAGGGCCCTACTAACCCGCGCACTATGCCTTTCCGGCGAGCGTGCCAGCAGCCGTTCGCCGCCGCTTGTTGCCCCGCCGGATCTCGCCCAGGTCCGCCTCGTACTCAACGTCCTTGAGCGGGTTAAACACGTTCAGGCTCTTGCCCAGCGTCCCCGGAGCCTGCGCCTCGCGCCCGCCTCCCTTCGCGCGACGCCGACCATTGCCCTGCCCGCTTCCTGCGCCGTACCCGTAGCTCTGTCCGCTCCCTGAGTGCGCGGATATGAGCGGTAGCGGGAACGGCGACGGCAGCTCGTCGACGGAGAGCGAATGCGGGTTGAGCAGTGGCCCAGTCGTGACGGGCCCTGAGCTTATGGACGCGATTGCGCCGTTACCGAGTCCCTGATGTCCTCCAGGGACAGGCGTCGGTGGCGGGGACGTTCCATTCATCTTGTTTCGCAGTTTGCGCGTGATGTGTGGACGCGACTGCGAGTCCATGCCGCCGTCTAGACAGTCGCCCGGCGTTAGCGCCCATAATATCCGGTATATCGCAGCGGGGACACGGAGGCGCGGAGACGCATGTGCTCACCGACGACGGTTCCTTCGCCCTCCTTCTCTTCGCGAGCGCGTCGGCGGCGCTCCTCGATGCCTTCGAGCATGCGTTCTCGAATCCGCTCGCGCCCGCGTCGCCATTCCTCCTCAACACGCTCGCGCTCTTCGTCGTATGCGGTCTGGACGGCCTGCAGCGCATGGCGTTCCTGGAAGGCGATAGAGGAGAGGAGCGCGCCGCGCTCGAGCGAGATGGGGTAGAGGCGGAGGTTGTATGCTGGGTGAGTTTCGGGACGTGTCGAAAGTTGAATAGAGACGCTGTGGAGGTCCGAGATCGTCTGCGTGTAATGACGCCCGATCCTGTAGTACAAGTGGTCGTAGTGGTACCAGGTGGACATGGTCGGTGAGAAGAGTCGTCGAGGAAGAGAGAGATGCAGCACTCACTCGTCTCGCCGCTCTGCCATCTCTTTGGTGATCTTGCCTATGACCTCCTTTCTGCGCTTGTCCTTCTTCGCCTCCTCGCTTTGGATACCCGCTGTAGCCGATTGTACGGTTGGCGCGATAGAGCTGTGAGTGAAGACATACTGACCATGCGGCCTGGAGCTGGGCCCAGCGAGGGCTTCGTAGTGTAGTGTGTTGGTCGACGTGAGCTCGGCTGCGGCGCCCACGCGGACTTTGTGGGTTGAGGTGTGGGATACGGCGAATACTCCTGGCTGTGGTGGCATCGTGGCGAAGTAGATGGTCTTCGAGGGATGTGGAGAGAGAAAAGGTGGTGAGAGACGACGGCGGTGGTTAGGATGGGTGTAGAAGAGCGTGCGCACGGGACGACGGGAGATGTGGGGGAGGAGGGAGGGAGAGCAGTCAAAATGCAACCGACGAGACTCGGCCACTGCCCACCAGCCACGGGCGCTCCCCCGCCTCCGTCTCCGTGAATTTCGGACTTCCCTCTCACTCTCCCTCGGCCCTCTTTTTCGTCCTTCCCACAATTTGTGGACACGATACGAGTACACATAACAGTATATCTTGCGTTGAACAGCTTCAGAGGTCCTTCTCCACGCCCCAATTCACCAGAGCTCATCTGCGGCGGACCGAGCGCACCGTATACACGCGCGCCTAATGGCCAGTTTCTAAATGGGCCGCGTCGCGGTGCCACATTCGCGTCCGACTCTGGGTTGGCAAGAGCTCTTCCATCTTTATGTCTACGATCATTCCACAGTACATCTCTTCCAAAAAAAATAATACACAGTTCAACAGCGCTTGCACCACACTATTCACCTTGCTTGAAAGATAGACGCCGTATCGTCAGCTTAATTGCGACCCAATGCCTCTTCTCTTCTCAGATCTGACTTCAACCCTCAGTCGTACCAGATCACCTTGGTTCAATCGGACTGGAAAGTAGGGAACTCGCCAATACGCAACTTCGTGGCCTGGCAAGAGCACAGTGAGCCTAAGAACAGCGAGACGGAGACTGAGAGCTCTACTCACCCCAAACGGCCACAGAGTGATGTTAGCCACGGGACCAGTGCACGTCGGATTCTCCGGCGGGGAAGCCGCAAATGTATCGCCCGCGACCGCCCAGTCAATAGGACAAGCCGGCGCGGTGATCGTGAACGGCGGCAATCCCGAGTCGAAGATCGGCGACGGCAGCTCCCCGCCTTCCGGCACCCCCGCGTTGAAGACGAACGTCGTGGGATCGCCGAGGGCGAACGCCCAGCTCTCGGTAGCATCAAACTCCAGGTCGACAGCGAGCGGCTGCTGCGCGTTCTGCTTCAACACCTTCTGGCTGCGCGCGATGTCGTACGCGTAGTGCAGCGGTCCGCGGTGCACTGCGACCGAGTTGTGAGGACGGGACTCTGCCCGACCGGACGCATGTCAGTGTGTTGTGTCTATAGAAGCCGAGGACAAGATGTGGAGAGACATTAACGGGGCTGGGAAGACGTACCAATAGTAATGTCCGAAGGGAGGTTGAGGGTGAATGTCATCTTTCCTGCCGTAACTGGAACGGCCTGAAGGCCATTCGATGGCGAAACCGCCTTCGCCGCCTTACCGTTGATCGCAATAGTGCCCCCGCTCACCCAGCTCGGGATGCGGACGTAATACGTGAAGGCCTTGTCGGCGTGGATGGTAGTGGTCAAGCTGTCGCTGAACGGGTAGAGCGTGTCCACCGCCACCGAGACTTTGTTTCCTGTGCATACAATCCGCGCCAGGAACGTCAGACCGATCAATAGAACCAAAACCGCGACAACTCCGCGGAGCGAGCGCGATGATGAGGACAAAGATGGGGACAACGGAGACTCACCGTTCGCGAGCGTCACATTCGCGGTGAACGGACCCAAGTAAACGTGCACGAGGGACTTGTGGTCGGGCGTGGTGACAAACGCATTGCTGATGAACTTCGGCCATCCCTGTGGATGATTCACTGTGCAGCAGCTGTTGCCGGCATGTTCGGTCAGCGTCTGAACAGACCACCACCTGAGCACCTTCCCCGACACCCGTCTGACACTCCCCCACGGTGCGGCAACCGCCGATGAGCGCGGAGATGACTATGGACGATATACTCACGGGTAATTCGGCTCAAGCCCGAAAACATTGGAGTAAGGCCTGCAAGGAAGCAGTCGCTCGTCAGCATCCGAATCGAGGTCGCGCCGGTCCCTGAGCTCGGGATGCCAGGACACAACGCAGGTTGCTAGCTACCTACCCGTCCTCCGGGAATGGGTTCCTGCGCCGCAACACGCGCGTACGGAAGGTGAGCATCAGGCCAATGCGCCAGGCCAGAGGGTCGCGCTTACGGAGTCATGTTTTTTGCGGCAATTTGATTCTGCTGCTGCAGGTATTGGCGGGACCACATGTCTGTCGTGGCGGCGGCGACGGCAGGAGCAGCGATATCAATAACGGCCATATGCTATGCGTGCGTAGGCGCACGACGATGAGGGTACGTACCGCCGGTGAGGGTCGCCGGGAGAGCATTATAGGTGATTCGTTCGACCTGGTGCGGTCTCCGTGTCAACAAGGCGACAGAGGGCGATAGGGTGGAGGCAGCAGTGGCACCTACCCTGTCCGCGAACTTAGGGTCTCCAATGACTTGATATAGGTAGGATCCGCTACCAAGCCATCAGGGATGGCCGACATTGTTTTGCGGCACTCGTACTTACGAGAACATCGTCTCCTGTGCGCGTATCATCGCAGGTCAGCGACATGCTCGATGATGCCGAGTGGCGGGCAAAGATAGGACTGACCACTACAAGACAAAGCTCGGTCCTGTCGATACCCCGAGGTGTCAGTGCCTGATGAGGAGAAGGTTGTGGGAATGACATACCCTCGAACAGCCTCTAAGCCGGCGAGGTACTCGTCAGCGGCGTAGATACCAGAAGGGCGGCCATGGTACTGGAATAGCAGGTCCCAGCCGGTGCTTGCAGCATCGAGATCTGTTGATGAGTGCTCTCAGCCAAAGCGCTACTATCTATGCGACCACTCCAGATGCGCTCACCAGACTGGTTGTGTGTAAAGCGGTACGTCGACGGTAGAGCCTTGAGCCCCTCCGCCATATTGACGCCGTGCCAGGTCAACACGGGGAAGGGGTTCTGGAGGTGCTCCACGGCTGTCTTGGGGAAGTACTAGATGAGGAGAGTATATCAGATGATTCGCACGCGTGATGGAGGGCGCGGATGTGCTCGCCTCCTCTTTGAATACATCCTCCCACGGGTCCCCAGTGTACTTCAGCTGCTTCATTGTGTCGATGAGCAGGTCTTCGTTTCCCTCGGGATAGAAGTCGTAGAGCCTGTCATCATGATGATTCAGCGGCGCTCCTTAGTACAATGGTACAACGAGCTTTGATCGTGGATGATGGACACACCATTGGAGAGTGATCACGAAATCTTCCCACCGTGTACGCGTCCAATCTTCAAGGCCCTCGCCGTTGTGCAACATCGTGTTCGCGAGCGAGACGAACTTGTGGAGCGCGGGCACAACTCGCTCGGCCAGTGAGGAGTTGGCCTCGACCATCTGAATAGCGCCAAAGAAAAATGGGTATCTGAGAGATGTTAGCTAGTCCAAAGAGGACAGCAAGAGAGCAACACCAGACCTGCCCCAGAGGTAGCGTGGCTTGGTTGTGTTCACTTCGGGACCAAGCCATCCAGTGGAGTCTTGATGGTCGAGGACGTAATCGAGGAACTGTTGGACCTGGGACATGATCGTGGGATCGTCAAGAAGGATCCCGTTGGGAACCATGCCGTTCTGGACGGTGGAACGCGTTCAGTACAAGAGACATACGACAGCATTCCATGTCGACACGTACAAACCAGTAGCTTCCAGCTAGGTCGTCAGGTTAGTAGAGCCAAGCAAGCGACAGTGGAGAGGAGCCAGCATACCCTCTTCAAGGTTGGAATAGTAGGAGTTGCCTCCGATCCAGTCACTCTGCGCCACACTTGTACATCTCAGCACGCGATCGGGACGGCATCGTTCGGGGACGTTAGCAGCTTACTAGTCATAGAAATCATGCTCGTGGCCCGCAAGGCCATTAGTTTGGACGATCAACTATGTTATCATGTAGACATGAGCCGTTGGCGCACGCATACACCGCATAAGCGACATACCTGATCGCGAAGCCATCCAGTAGGCTTCACTTGACCAAGTGGTATGTTTAAGAACTTCTTCGGTGCAACTGATGGATCGATGACGACACATCAGTTCCGGCACCGACATAACCTTCTAAAGTAACACTCACGACCACTTGTAGCAGTTTGCCCGCCCACAACGGAGCGAGCCGTGAAGCAAGCTAGAAGCGAGAGTAGGACACCCCTGAGCATCGTGAACGGTCCGTCCTCAACATCCTCTGGGACCATAGCGAGCGGCATTTTATACTCTCGCCGCACACCGCCCTGCTTCTCTTCAAGAGATCCGAGCTACCCAGGTGCAGCGCCGCGTGACGCGATAGCAAGAAGCCAGAAGAGCTCAACAGTCCAAGTGACTCCGTTGAATGGTCAGCCGTATCAGAGTTGGCTTTGTCCAGGTGTTCGCCAGGTGATGGTCGTCCGCCGTGGAGCGATATCAGCAGATACACGCAGGAGGTCAAAGCCTGAAGGTGATCGTTGGCGACGTCTACCAGTAGCCCCACAACCTGACAGATACACTGCGACCTACGCAGTGTCTTCCGTTGTCTGAAGGTGCTGGCCGCTGCACGTCGTAGCAAGCTATGGCTCGGCGGTGACACCGATGAATCTACGATGCTCTAGAGTCAGCCGATGGTCGGTAGGCGAGAAGTTGAGGTACAGACCGGCATGACATCAAGCCTTTCTATGCCCTGTACGAGAAGTTGCGGGCTTTGTTCCTCGCGGACCGTTCATAGCACATTTCGCGGGCCGTTCGTCTAACTCAATTGGCGAATTCGTCCCATACAACTTGGTACTGGTGCACGGGTGCGATATAGTCAGCTCGAGTCTCACCATCACATTGACTAATTTCCTGGATATTTCGAACGCTGGATGTAAATGGTGCGAGCTCTAGTCGGTGACAAAAGTAGGAGAGTCGTTCTCGTCGCCGCGGGATTTGATCACCGATTAGAGTGATTAGTTGCTCATTAATCGACTAGTGTTATATGATACTACTATCAATGATACAGTAGTCAAGATAAACCTCCCTATAACAAGCTCTGTTTGAGCGATGATTGTTACGTAAGCGCTCAATCACAAACGAAACCCTGCAGGCAATCTCCGAGACAGTTGTTCCCCGACCATTACTCGACCATCATCATAGCTTGGATTGGCCTCTCTCTGATACATGCTATGGCTGCCCAGTGCTGAGTTATACGAGACGTCTTGCCGTGTACTGGCTGGGGTACTCTGACTGAGTTGTACCGCGGCAATGTCTGGCTTCAAAGTTCAACCCTAAGTCCGGAGGCACCTCACCCTCCAGTCAACTTCGTTGCCCTCAACACTCGCGTTCAGTCCTTTCTCCATATCTAGCGAACAACATACTTCCCTGCAAACAAACACTTATGTGGCTTGTCAAGCTGAAAAAAATACGATGTCTACGTATCCTCGATACCCAGCCCAGCCGTTGCACCACAACCTACAGCGTGGCCTTGGCAGCAACTATCCTTGTCGTTTTGCAGCTGGGCGAATTTCTATGCTACATTTCTCTTCCGTGAACGCGCGGGGCACAAAACGCTAGGTCTGCTGGATCGTCGTACGGCCGGAGCCTCCGAGTCCAGGCCGACTATCCGTTTTGCAGTCAGTCAGCTACTTTCGTGGAATATCGCCCTGACTCCCCTTCCAACTCTCACGATGTGTCCTGACCATGCAGTACGATGTGCAATGGAGTATGAATGCCACTTTGGATACCAATGGCGCTATCATGTCCCATATGACTATGCTTCTGAGAAGCACGCGATCCACATGCACAGCGACCAGCGTGACATTGCCGCTCCCAAGCAGCTGCCCGCTGCCCGTAGTGCGCACATGTGAGCTTACCTCGTCCATTATGCAGCAGCGCAGTGCCCATCAGTGTTCACCGCCCGCTGCCATGCCCAGCCTATACTCGTGATCACCAGCGACGGGACGAACTGTGCTATTGCATGAAGCCTGCGGTACAATATCACTGCAATCTATACAGAGCAATCAACAGGCGCTGAATCCGTCTAGCAAGTGAAACCTCCTCCTTACATGGAGAATGGAAGCTTTAGAACATGACGAACGCAGGCGTCGACTCGGCTATATTCGTCAATTCTCCGAATGTTGGCCAAGCCTTCTCATACCGCCGGCGCGTTTCCCTGTCTTTGCACGCTCTTTCGCATGGGACGTCAGCCTGGGCGCACGAACGTACACCTGAGTCTGATCGCTCGAGCATCATTGGCTCACCGAAACCGTCGAGGACCGACAGCGCGTCGCGTGTTGCTGCTTCTGACTTATGTGATGCTATCAGCGCGACGAGAAGCACGCAAGGCACAGCATGGAAGGGTACGTTTGTCTTATGGCATGTTCGCCTCAGCTACGTATAAAAAGAGACCACCTTCCGCCGCCAAGTCCAGGTAACGATCGGTCACCATGTTCTGGTCGTCAGCCCTCGTCCTTGCCTTCATCCAGCTCGCCATCGCCAACCCTCTCGTCTCCAAGAGATGGGACGACTTTGAGGTGAAGCATGCATGGACGGAGATCCCTCGAGGTTGGGAGCTTCACGGCCCCGCGCCGGCGGACTACGCCTTCGATCTGCGCATCGGACTCAAGCAGGACAAGTTCGGTGATCTTGTCACTGCGTTGTACGAGGTCAGCGACCCTGCCCACGAGAAGTAAGTCCCATCTCAGACCCTTCTACAAAGGAAATTTCTACTGATACGACGACACCAGGTACGGCCAACATCTCTCGAAAGAGGATGTTGCAGCGCTCGTTGCGCCGCATCCCGACACCGTCGACCTCGTGGAGTCTTGGCTGTCTGCACACGGCCTCGATCTCTCTGCTTGCCAGCGCTCCCACGCCGGCGACTGGGTGACCATCCGGGTCTCCGTCGCCCAAGCCGAGAAGATGCTCGGCACCCAGTACAACGTGTACCGCCATGGCAAGAGCGACGATTACGTCGTGCGCGCGCTGAACTACAGCCTTCCCAGTGTCCTGCACGAACATGTCGCTGTCGTCGCGCCCACCACGTACTTTGGCACCATGAAGAGCATGAAGGCGACCAGCTTCGTTCAGAAGGACAAACCCGTCATCGAAACCGATGCGGACTTCGCCCACCTCCTGAAGGACCCCGCATCACTTGCGACAGTCCCTTCCAGCTGTAACACAGCAATCACCCCCGCATGCCTACGGGCTCTGTACAACACTACGTCCTATGTTCCAGCGGCGACAGACCAGAACAGCCTTGGCATTGCGGGGTACTTGGACGAATTCGCCAACCGTGCCGATCTACAGGTAAGAATCACGCCGTAGATACGCCGATATAGCCTCATGCTGAGGGCTATGTCGCTAGACTTTCTACCGACGTTTCCGCACTGATGCGGTGGGCACCTCTTTTACTACTGTTGAGGTGAATGGCGGAGGCGACGATCAGTCCGAACCCGGCGTTGAGGTACGTAGAATGCCATGTGATCACGTGTATCGTAGGCGGCTTAACGCGGTTTCAGGCCAACCTCGATATTCAGTACGCGGAGGGTATCTCGTTCCCTACCCCCAATATCTACTACAGCACTGGTGGCTCTCCGCCGTTCATTCCCGACGATGAGACGCCTACGAACACGAACGAGCCTTACCTGGACTGGCTGAACTTCATTCTTGCCCAGGATTCCGTCCCGCAGACAGTGCGTTCACGGCCCGCAGCGTTGCGCTTGCCAATTTACTGACCGATTCTTGCGGCGCAGTTTACGACAAGTTACGGAGATGATGAGCAGACCGTGCGTATATCGAGCATATCAACAGCCAATGCGATACTGAGGATACCGCTACGCCACAGGTGCCACTCGACTACGCGACGACCGTCTGCAATCTTTTCGCGCAGCTAGGGGCACGCGGCAGCAGCATCATGTTCAGCAGTGGCGACGATGGCGTCGGCGGTGGTGATTGTCTTACCAATGACGGGACAAACACTAAGCGCTTCCAACCCAATTTCCCTGGTACGTCTTCAAAGTTCATGGACAAGTAGCCACTGCATTGACAGCGCTAACGTGTCTCACTCTGATCTTGCCAATAGCCTCCTGCCCCTTCGTCACCACCGTGGGTGGAACCATCCACATCAACCCAGAGGTGGCAGTGGCCTTCTCTGGCGGAGGATTCTCGAACTACTTTGCCCAGCCCAGGTATACTGCAAGACGCCCGTCTTTCGCTGAGAATGCCGCTCATTATGTGTTCATCCACAGCTACCAGGCGACAGCAGTCTCGACATTCCTACAGAAGCTCGGGCACACTAACGCCGGCTTGTTCAAGTGGGTTTCTATGGGCCCTTCTATAGTCGCTTTCTGGTGGTGCTCACATCTCGGGGCGCTCTAGCACTACTGGACGGGCTTATCCCGATGTTGCAGCCCAGGGCGAGAACTTCCAGGTCGTCATCGGCGGCCGTGTAGAACCCGTAGGCGGAACTAGTGCCAGTTCCCCCGTAAGTCTGGACATGGTCCATTCCTCTCACGCGTGCTGACCTCCTTTTAGACCTTTGCTGGAGTCATCGCCCTTCTCAACGACTTCCGCCTCTCTCGGGGAAAGGCCCCCCTGGGCTTCCTCAACCCGTTGATCTATTCCACTGGCGCCGCTGGTTTCAATGACATTACGTCTGGTTCAAACCCTGGCTGCGGCACGAACGGATTTACGGCAGGCGCTGGTTGGGATCCGGTGAGTGTGCACTGACCGCGCGTTTCGTTACCTCGTCCGCTTGCTCGCACACTCACATCGACTACCATCCAGGTTACCGGGCTTGGAACACCCGATTTCGGCAAGCTGCAGGCTTTGATTGGGTAAGCGGTGCCCTCAAGAACGTGTAAACTATCATGTACAATTCGAATTTCGTGGTCTTTGAGCGGCAGTGACAGCTGTTGCTATCATACGGAACGTTGCGTCTAGGCGTTCGCGTCAGTGTCCACATGGCGGACCATGCATACGCGTCATGGGTCCCTGTGTGCTCCCTCGCGGCCAACGCGTGTTCAAGAGCGCCTGTACATATCGCGGCCCACGCGGGCGTGCTGTAGATCTAAATCATTCGATCAGACGAGAGTGAAAAAGTTGTTCCCGCAGAAGGGGCACCGCCGCGTCGCGCTGAGCAGATCTTGCAGGACCCAGCTGCCACGCGCGGAGTTAGGAAGCCAGCCTGGATCGTTCGTGGGCGTTCCTTGAGAAGACGCGGGGAGGAACGCTTTACGACTACAACCCACGCATGTCCGGACCATCGGCGTAGCAAGGAGGAAGGAGGTGACGCAGCAGCGGGCTTCGAAGCAAATCAGGTGATCTGGAGTCTATTACAGCGCATTCACAGAGACGCACCCCAGGCATGTCCGTTCGGGCAAACGGCGCTTTCGGCATCTTGCAAAGGAATCGAAGCATGGCAGGCCGGGCACGATTCGTCTAGACTCTCCTGGGTGTCCGAGCGAGATTCCGTGCTCGCCGTCTCCACTAGCCGAGAAGACAACTTGCCGGCTGCCTTAGTCAATTCCGGTAAGGCTCCCGGCATCGTCGCTAGCAAGATGGTTCGCCGCGCGAAGTGCACGTCGTTCGCTGCACAGGTCGGTGCGTGGTTAGCACTAGATCATGGCAGGGATTGGAAGACCGGGGCCGTACAATTCAGAGCTACCGCGACAGTTGACAGGTGTCGGAGCAGAGTGAGAAGAAAGTGTGTACGAATATTGCTGACGAACTGCTCGACCGCCTCCGCGAATTGCTGTTGTACATCGGGCGTTGTGGAGTGCTTCTGTGCGCGTGGCGGTGATTGTGGCTGCAGCTGCAGGCTCGCATTGTGCAACGATTGACGTACCTGGCAGAACGCAGCAACGGAATACCGCAAGCGTTCCGATAGGACGCCATCCCAACCAAACAGGTGCATGGTGAGACTTCGCGCGAGGTCTCGGGACAGTTCTGCGCTTTGCGCGCCCACGTATATCGGCATGGCGAAGCTTGGAACGGGCTCTCTGAATGGCGAATTGCGCAGCACATCTAGGATGCGCTCACATAAGCGTGTTACTCTATGTGGATCGCGGAGGTGGACAAGGATAGGTCGTAGGCGGTATATCGGCGCTTGCCCAGTAGCTATCATCAAACGTCAATGCATTCCGAATGGACCGAAGATAACGCAGCGATACCAGTTTTTGAACGGCCGATGCACTCCGCGAGAGCTTGGATTAGTCGCTCGTCGGTGTCTTCTTCCCAGAGCTGTGCCACGACGAGCGAACTGACGTGCTTAGCATCATGCTTGTAGCTGAAGTCCGTCGGCCGTGAAGCTCTAGGCACCGGCAAACAGCGTTAGAATTTGACGGTAGAGACAAGCCGAGCGACGTACTCGTAAGTCCACATGAAGGTCGAGTTGTCGTCATAGCTTGCCATGCCGCTAATCCTGTCAACGTCCTTGAACGACATCTTCTCTGGTTCTGTGTGGACGAAGACGGCGCGGGAAGCCGCGGATAGTGCGTCCGAAGACACAGCCTCGGATGGAGGCGGGTCCAGGGTCGGGTCGACCGAGAGCCTGTGAACGACATGGAAAGATCCGTCGGCGAGCGAGACAATAGCGAGGTCGCGGCTGGGGAGGTGGCAGATACCCGATGCTGGATAGAGCGCCGAGGAGCCCACGGAGCGTTTCTGCGTTCGCAACAACAGTACCTTGCATCCAGACCACGCGGAGAGTGGTGCTGAGAGTTGCCACAGATGCAAAGTCCCAGCCTTGTGGAATATCAGAATCGGCTAGAAAGCGAAGAAATCTTCCGGTAAATTCCAGCGAGCGATGGAGCGATAGAAGAAAGGAAGTCAAGAATGCCTCACATTGCCGCCGCGAACATTGACCCATCGCATGCCAGAGACGGCCCTGCCGTCAGCAGGACAAACAGGTTCGCCAGCAGGGTGGGTTGACAAGCTGAAATCACATTCCGGAAATAAATTTGCAAGAGAAGGCTTCACTGTGAGCTTTTGACGGAGATTGAGTACGGTGACCGAACCATCAGCCGCTGCGCTTGCAATCATCGCCTCGCCTATGATCACCTTTGAGTCTGGAATGGCCCGGAGATGAAGAGTTACTCACAAACGCCGTCCTGGCAGTCAGTCCAGGCGGAGAAAGAGAGATGGGTCACCCATCTGTCAGCGACAGCTGCGCTGTCTACGATAACCATCTGGTCGTGCGCACTGTCGTACCTAGAATGCGGTCGTGTTCGGTGTTCCGATATCCCAATATGCGCAAGTGCCGCCTACCGCAGAAATATTACGGAGCCGGCGCGATTACCAACCGCGAGAAGGGAAGCGTCAACGGCTGGAGCAGGCGTGAGACCCCAATCAGGTTGTGGTGTCCATTCAATGCCTGTGAACGGGCTAAATTCAGCGGCCATCATCGGGACCCGTTTTGGCTTCACGTACACGTAGCTTGTGCGCGAAGAGCGCGTAACAACGGCGTACTTGGCTCATTCGCCGCCGCTTCCTTCAAGACCGTCGTAACGTCTTGGAGCTGACGGGGGGACCGGGGGCCCTGTCAGTGGCTGGGGAACCCGAGTTGTTGATCAGCTTACCCTAATCCACTCTCCTGTGAGAAAGTTCTTGCTTGCACCCCATATGGTTAGCTCCAGGTTGGAGTTCAACAGGGCAACAAGGCACCTGGGCGCCGCGAAGAGGGTTCCTCGGTCTCAGTGCCTAAATGAGAAAGAGAAGAAATGTCTCGCACCCGGCATTGGAAGTGAGATTGCTCGGTGAGAGCGCTAGAGCCTGCAAAGAAGGGTCCAGCGAGCCTAGACAGACGCTCCCCCAGTCTGGGCGGCTTTAAGCGTTCTGCCATCATAACCAGAGAAAGATGATTACCTTGACATTCGGTAGGCCACTGATGTTCAAGACACCGATCAAACTCAAGAATGGTCCTTAGCCATCCCAGAGGCTTGGCGCTACGCGTATGCGAGTTAGAGTCCAGTGCCTGCTTTATGACCGAGGACAGCTCGACGTTGACACCCGCGTCAGGAGTCTAGATACTCATCAATCACGGCTTATTACGAAAAGCGGGACGACGAATACCAGGATGTAAACCGCATGTTTGGTCAAGAGAAAGGCCTGACCGTCGTCGGAGAACTGTAATCCTTTGGCTGACGGCGTTATTGACACCGACGGCAGGCTCAGCGCTGAAGCAACTGAGAACTCCGGCATGGTTGGTTGACGCGACGCGCGTGGTCCACGGAGGACTTCTGCTAAAGACGTTTTCTGATATACGGCAGCCTCCGCGGGGGGAAGGTTTGTCCACGCGGATGAGCGGTATCGGGCAAACCACAGCTCAGATTGGGCGATGGCGCACTATTGTTGTGGTGAGGACGAAAAGGTGATTAGAGGTTGCTATCCGGCATGTGCGCGACTCGGTCGCGTTGTTGGACTTTCCGGCCGAGCTAAGAATGCTGTACTGGATTCCTGAGCAACTGAGATGAACGCTGTTCTCAGAAATTGTGACGGCGACCAAACAAAGCAGTCATTGGAATGTCGGCCTTTCAACGTTGGGTCACTCGTACCTGGTATTAAAACTCCGCAAATGGCGCCTAATGTCAACACTTCAGGTGCCTCTGAAATCGTTCTTAGTAGCCACTCTGACTTGTATGACCTGAGGGCAGTGTAGAGTGGCGGCAACGTCCTGATCTTCGCAGCTCTGGAATCAGCATGACTGTCTGACGTTCCAACCTTCTCTGTGCTAGATTGAGGTACTAATGCGCGTCCGGCACAGGACCTTACATTCTGTTACTTACACATGACGCGCCACGACATCGAGGTACTGGACACCATTGGTACGCCCGACTACCTCAATGGCGATTTGTCTGTAGACGGTACGCAGTCTGGACGCCACATGGACGGGGTCGCTTCTGACCATGAACCGACAGACGTCGACGTCGTGCCACACATGCGTCCTCCGAATCCTGAGGAGTCGGAAGGTAGGTGAAGCCGCGCCCTGGGAGTGCGAAGGCCGTTCGCTCACGAGGCATCAGTCCTGCCTTCCCAGGTCCACCCCTCGTATCCGTATGGAAACCCGTTGAGTATCAAACACCCGGCGTCACTACCCCGGCGACCGTACGATCCAGCGTCCCGCGCTTTGTTTGAAGACATGGGATATGGCGGTGGCGGCGTCAATGGCTCCTTGCGCTGGAAAGATCTTGCGCTTGACTTGCTCTTCCCCGTGGACCAGGCACGGGAGGAAGCCGAGAGAGCTGCCCAGGCCCGCAAGATGGCAAGCGGCACGGCAGCCAACCACCCCCCTCCGCAGCCACCACCGCCACCCCAAGAACAGATTATGGACGAGGAAGAGAACGACGAGAATGAAGGCGACGAAGACGAGGAGGACGAAGAAGACGGCGAGTCGAGCTACGAGGATGACGAAGAGTAATCTCTCGGCTGTCGCTCAGCAGACTCGTTGGCTGTGCGTTGAGCGTCTCTATGTAAGGCGCTGATCCTCACTACCGTAGCCCGGGATCGGACCTCTGCTCATCACTCCTGTTGTATGTACTCATATCTTGAAGCTTGAATCCCCTCTTCTACTTCATGCGTTCTGCGCCCGCCGCCCTACCGCTGTCTAACTTATGAATCATTTGCTGATTTCCGGCGGGGGATTTAGAGACGTCACCTCGCGATCGGACTCATTACAAGCACCCGAGACCGCGTCCAATGAACGCGTCCTATCGGGAGCTCTCGGTGTTCCCACTGCGCCCAGATTCGTATCTTACTAGAGTGGACTAGACGCGCCTATGTGTCGTGGTGAGCACTCAGTCAGAACTCTGCACGGAAGAGATATTGAAAAAGCACTGACCCCCAAGCCTAGAAAGAATCAGAATCGCGTCGTGCCTGAACGAGCATATGCCTCTCTCGCCTAGATACTCCTTGTCAATGCTATTGACACACGGATTAGTGAAAGGGGCTCCCAATCTCCTCCATATCTTTATTAGCGGGGCGTTTCAGATGTGCTCGCCCAGGTGCAGAGCTCCGGAGAACTCATCGACCATATGCAGCACAGGGTGCATACGGCTTCTGAACGAACAGGGATCATGATACGGCCCGTATGCTGCTATTAGGCTGCGAAATGACATAACTTAGGCTACGGCCTGCGTATATGGACCAATCTACGATCACCGTCCGTTGCAGCGGATGGTCCGATGTAGCCCGAAGCGGCCAGGGGAAGTTCGCTAACCTGGGGTCGATTGCAAAGCTTAAACGCCTCTGCGATCACGCACGCGAAACCCCAGGTGTCCGGTTATCTCGACGCATAGGTACGGAAACGGTGCCGACACCCTGACCAGCTCTGCTCGAGGGGAGTTCAGTAGGCCTTTGTGTACGCCGCGGCGCAGCGGTCCACGAACAGCGCGCGTCGTGATCCAATGTGCTACCAACCAACCGCATGCGATTCAGACCAGTGCGCGGCGCGCTCTCACCGGACAGCGATGCTCCGGTAAAGATGGAGTTGGTGCTGATGCGAGGGTGCATTTACAACAAACCGACCCCAGCAGTGGTGAGAACATCCGAGTAGCGGGCGATGGAGCGATGCATGAACCTCGCACACTGAGCCTGAGGTTCCTGGGATTGTGAGGCCATTGTCCGTCATTCGGATGAGGGCGCGGGGGTACGGTCTGGGTTGGCCTGCCGCGAGGGTGGAGAAGGATCAGCGCGAATACGCCCGGTGTATGAGAGCCTCGTGGGCACGAGCCGATGTCCAGATGGTGGACGGAGATGAGGGCGAAACGCCCGCGCAGGAAGTTCGGATGGCGGCAGTCCACACGGCATGGGCAGATGGTCATCCGACCGCGAACGAACCTTGGCGCTTTTGTGTGCTACTGCGCCATTCGAAGCGCTACAGCGTATGATTAGAGTGCAGAAGCAAGAATTCCAGAATGTCTTCTGCCCACGACGTCTCTTTCAAGATCTC
Source organism: Cubamyces lactineus (assembly GCA_022376465.1). Lineage (NCBI taxonomy): Eukaryota > Fungi > Basidiomycota > Agaricomycetes > Polyporales > Polyporaceae > Cubamyces > Cubamyces lactineus. The sequence continues at coordinate 1,148,548 of JACDTU010000009.1, read as the reverse complement.
GATCGCGCAAGATCTATCCTGTACTTGACAGCGTGGTCTTCGGACTCTGTACTCCCACATCCACTCGTTCGGACTCAGTCTAGGATCCCGGCGTTTGTCGTAGCATGGTCACCCGCGGTCGACGGAAATTCGTTTGGATAACTATCCGTATAGGATATTCTAGGAGCAGCGTAGGTACAACGCAACCACCTCCGTGCGAGTCTACAACAAGCCAGTCCATCGGAAACGAGAGAGCGAGATACACGACAGGTATGATCTATATACGCAAAGAGTCCAAGCGAACGGCGGGGCGCCCAGGGCGCGGATTAGGAAGAACGGTATTTACATTATACGCACGAATCTTATTTTTTTGCGTACGCGACCAGGGCCAGACCGGAGATGGGCGTGCAAGGAAGCAACGCCCTACTTGTACGCGAGGAAGTAGGCCGAGAGCGCCGGGAGGTCGTTCGATCCAGCGTCCGAATACCCTTGACGTCGGGACCCGTTGAATTTGAGTACGACGACCGGACCGCACCAGGGCTTCGATGCGTGCCCGTTAGTTATGCGGTAGATCGCACGGTTGATGGGCGAGCCCCGCTGCAGCGAAGTGGGGCAATACCAGATGTGCAGCGGGAAGCGAAGGGGCTCGCCGTTCAAGCCTTGCGTAAGAATGATCGTGTTTGGAACACTTTCGGTGAAGTACTCCTGCACGAGCGGGGTAGGGCATATTCCCTGTGATATCGTGCCTTGAGGGCGGCACTGCACAGTGATGATGCGCGAGCGCTCTGTGGAGGTTTGAAGTCAGCAGACGTTACTCGCCGCGCGTCCGCAAGCACATGGCGCGACACTAACCTTCGTGAGGCATGAATAACAGCGCCGAGACGGAGACGAGCTCCGTCTGCGCCGGAGGAGGGGTCGCGATCATATTCGGATATTGGGCCTGCTGCTGGGCGTTGATCGGGACGCACTCGCGACGATGACGGGGCCAGTCCTATGGGTCGGAGCCGGTTAGCTCAAGGTCGCGCGCATCACAAAGAGAAGGCGAGAAGGGACCTACGTTCTGCAGGTGCTCGGGGGTGCAGTACCATGCATTTTGGCAGCGGCTACACCACATGGAGGTGGGCCGGCAGCAGATGATGCAAGGGTGATTAATGAGCGACGTGTTGTTCATAGTGAGAACGAGTAGAGTAGACTAGGATGAACGCGGAATGACTGACGAGGATTGCGAGGGACCTATGACGGGTCTGTCGCTCTTTTATTTGCGAGACCAGCGGCTAGCGCCTCGTGGGATAAAGGCCGTTGGTCACTGAGGGTCTTTGGAAGAAAATCTGCATAGGAGCAGAAGGTACGTAAATTGACAGAGGTGGCAAGGTACCAAAAGAGAACATGCTTACTTGCAAGCTTGATGAAGCATGGCGCCGCATCATGCGCACGGTACCCGGCTGATCTCATTGAGGTCGTGCTCCGGTCGAGTCAGCACTACCGAATGTGAAACGGAGAGATAGCCTTCCCGGCGGCGGGTTGCTGCTGCACGAATGTGGGCGTAGTCTCCCGAACCAAGTAAGCAGCTGAACGACCGCCGTTGGCAGTACTGGCAGATGGTAATGTATCATACCGAGCTGGAAGCGGTGCAGGAATTTTACGACGACATACGTGGAAGTGTGACTACCCGTCGCCACTGAATGCCCTAGATCTTCGGTTTACTTCCCAGGCCTTGCCTCAAAACAAACTCGGCAGGGTTCGAGTGCGGCGAGACCGTAACGTTACGCGTTCAACATAGACGCGCCGACTCTCTTTATCCAATGTTTCACCTCCAGATGCGCTCGTTTCGGGACATTCCCCGGAGGTCCCTTCCCTGCTCGGCCAGTATGCCCGGCGTACTCCGGCCGACTCCGGGCCCGTCCCCGGTTACAGACGGGCGTCTAACTGTACGCGCCTCCGGAGTTGAGAGCGCGAGTCCATCGACGCCATCCAACGTCTACCTTGATCCACCATGTCCGACGATGCCATGAACATTGACGACGGTATGCAACTCGTACTCAACCACACGTCGCTCGTTCATTAATCATGCTGCGCGCAGGGGGCGTTGTCAGAAGAAAAGGCAGAGGCTTCCAAAGTGCTGCAGGTATGTTTCCCTGCCATCTTCAGGCTGGCAACATTCAAACATCCACCACCTCCTCCGCAGGGAATGAGAGTGCTGTCACTTCGGAACAGGTTTTTGACCGAGTAGACTCCACGCAGACGTCAGAAACTCGTGCTGCTCGATGTGCGTGTATTCGCCGTATGCACTCTGCTCAGATGCTGATACAGATCCTTTGCCGGCGCAGCCGTCGAGGGTTGGATTGTAATGGTCACCGGTGTCCATGAAGAAGCGACTGAGGAGGACGTGGCAGACAAGTTCGCGGAGTACGGCGAAATCAAGAACCTCCACCTCAATCTTGACCGACGAACGGGTTATGTCAAGGTGCGTTCCCCTTTCTATTCGGTGCATCACCTCCACCTGATACCTACCCCGGCTTCTAGGGCTATGCACTAGTGGAGTACGAAACGATGGCTGAGGCGCAGGCTGCTATTGATGGCGCGTCCGGAACAACACTACTCGAGCAGACGATACAATGCGACTTTGCATTCGTCAGACCCCCGCCTACGGGGCCGAAGAAGGGTCGCGGCCGCGAGGGACGTGGTCGGAGTGCCAGTCCTTCTCGTCGGAGAGGGGATTGAAATTGGTCGATGTGCGCGGTGTTTAGCGGCATGCTTGTGTGTCGTCTTTGTGCAACTAGTTCTGCTCTTGTCTCCGCGGATTCCGTCCGCCACTGTCGATTCTGTAATTTACCTGCTTTCTCGGACTACGCGTGCCGTTGAAGCCCATCCGAAGATCCTTCTGCCCACATCTTTGTTGTGACGACTGTGTCTGCTTTGAATGATGCGTAGATTGTGCACGGAGAGGATGTGTAATGACACTCTGCGCGCCTGTGTACGAGTACGAAGGGCGCACAGGCTGTTTGGGTGCGCGTGACGCAGGTTTCGCACGGTGCCGTGCGCGACGCCTGCATCGAGCGTCCAGTCTGCCACACCATCCACAACCCCCTCCTCCTCCGTCGTCGCTCTCGTCTCACGACCGGCTGCGTCGTCGATAATTATGGCTAAAGCTACCTCGAAGGGCGACGTTTCTGCGAGCGAGAGTGATAATGAGAACCCCCGTTCGGCGAGGAAGCAGTCCAACTCGGCATCCAAGAACGCGTCCAAGGACAAAGGACGCGTAGACGGTGCAGAAGAGGGCAGCGGGGACGAAGATGAAGAGGACGACGAGGAATACGAGATCGAGGCGATCCTAGACGCGAAACATGGGACGTTTCCCGAGGTATGTCACCCACACCTCCGCCGTGCCACACCAATCCGAACGTGTCCACGCGTGATAAATAGGGCCGTATAGGCTACCTAGTGAAATGGAAGGGTTACAGCGACGAACACAACAGCTGGGTCGACGAGCTGGACGCAGAGTAAGTGCTGCAGTCGTTTCACTCAACCATGGCTCGTGCTCGGCGCGTCACTCACCCGCTCGCGTTTCTGCTTCCTAGGGGCGCGAAGGACCTCATCGCCGAGTTCTGGAGGAAGCACAAGAAGAGCAACCGCAAGTCAGACGCAAAACCCAAGGCACCCGCTAAAGCTGCCAAATCGTCCGTGAAGGACGTGGAGTCCGAGCCCGAGGTCGAGGAGACCGCCCCGCCGGCGAAGAAACGCGGGCGGCCATCAAAGGCGGCTTCGGCGCGCGACGCGTCGGACGAGGAGGAGGAGGACAAGTCGCGCAAGCAAAAGAAGCCCAGGAAGAGCACAGGCTCCGCTGCAAAATCTACCGGGCGCCGCAAGTCCAACGCGGACGCGATGGATGAGGATGAGGACACGTACGCGGACATGCGCAAGCTCAAGGACGTTGCGAGCTGGGAACACCTTGTGGAACGCATCGACACTGTTGAGCGCACAGAAAGCGGCGACCTCTTCGTGTACTTCACCTTGTACGTTCTGACCGGGGTCGTAGCCCTTCGTTCTCTGATCAAGTGGTCTAGGAAAAATGGAAAGGGTCATGCGAGAGAAAAGTCGGAGCTCTGCAAGAAGAAAATGCCCTTCAAGGTGCGTGTCGGTAACATGAATGGCAATCTTCCCTCTAACTAGTGTGCACTCAGCTCATTGACTTCTATGAGAGCAATCTCCGCTGGAAGCCCACCGACGAGGATGCCATGGAGGAATAAGCGTTAGGCGATTTCCACACTGCCTCTTCTGCTTTCCCTGCGTTGCTCGCCTGACAGTACGCCTCCCAGTCTGTTCGTGAAATGTCTATGATGTCCATTCCTCTGTACACACACTGTTCTTCTGACTGTACTTGCTGTCTAAGTCATCGATGTTCCCTTGCTCGGTATCATTCCCGGTCTCGTTCGGATCCCAACATGCGTGCCTTACCCTGCTACGTGGTCGCCTGCTGCTAGTGAATGTTCAACGTCTATATCCTCGGCGCCGATGGTGGATGCAGCTTACACACTTGGGATTGCGTTAACCCCGCCGAGTGGGCGATACGGCACCGGCGAACCGAGAAGTGAGGAAGGGAGGTGTATCATGGATGTACGGATGTAGTAACCACAGCCTAACTATAACATATCGGTACCATAAACGCTCGAACATGGTGGCGGGAAGCACGTAGCCAACACAAGGAAGGTGACGTGAATTACATCTCTGGAGGAGACCAATTTCAGGACATTTCGACACCCGTGAAATAAATAACGTCACAAGACAGGGCGCGTGCGGAGACAAGCCGGCGAGACAACATAATCCAATCTCGGACTGAGCCTGTCGAGCGGATGGAGAATCAGGATAAAGCCGCGGGCAGGATACACCATGTAAACAGACTCACCGCTGAGATGTGCGAAGTAAGACAAGTGCCAGTCTATGTATGCCAAGCTCACAGCTCCTCATGCAACGGCGCCGATGACGGCGTGGACGTCGCCTCGTCAACAACCTGCTGCTTCAGGCTCTGCGCGACTGCATCAGCATTTGCGTTCTTGTCCGCGTCGTCTGAGGATGACGTCTTTCCGGCTTCGAGATCTGCCACGCGATTCAGGGCCGCTTCGACCTCCTCCTTACCGCGGCCAATCACAACAGGCGGTACGTTCACATCCGCGGGCGACTGCGTGTGCTCGGGCAAGGCGCTCTCCTCTATGGGCAGGATGGAAACCGTTTCATCGCCAGAGGCCGGCTCCGCCTCATCAGAGGCCTCTTCGGGAGTTCCGAACGCGCGCGCGCCATTGCGATTGATCCTTCGGAGACGCGTTTGGAAGCCTGCAACGACATCCTCAACCTCGTTTTGCAAGTCGGCGATGGCTGGGAGGACGGGGTTGATCGGAGGAGACGGGTGAGTCCCGTCCTGAACGGAGTGAACGTGTGCGGTAAAGTTCTCGCCCTCTAAAACGCGGAAGGAGGATAGGCATAAGTGAGGGATCGCATCTGTAACACTGTCGACATCAACTCACTACGTGCCAGGTCGTGGTACCGCTGCCAGTCCATGTATGTAACATCGTCAAGGTACGCGTAGTCCAGCCCGATGTCGGTCTGGGCCTTGTCCACGATGTCCTTGACTTCCTCAACAACCTTGTTGACCTAGCGGAATATGTCAATTAGCCTGCCCGCTAGAATGAAAGGGCGAGAGCGTACCTCTGCGAGCTCCTGATTGAGAACACCCTGATACCAGCCGTTGACGACAGCTTCGGTCTGGTGCAGGCGCTCCGCGAACTTCTCGTCGACTTTACCGATGACTCGCGCCCAGATAGCCTTCTTCTCCTCATTCGACCTAGTCTCCTTCTGCAAGTTCGCCATATACTTTTCGGCGCCGCGGAGGAACTTCTCCGCGTCCTCGACCAGGTCTTCGATTTCCTTACGGATCTCGACGTTCTCCTTTAGTTCAGCTGCGGCAGCCTTCCTCAAGGCAACCAGGGCCTTGCGAAGGGCCTTCTTGTTGGCGGCAATACGGTCAGAGAGCTTGCGTTCCCACTCGGAGTGTCGCCGCTCGATGTCGGCACGATTCCTGGCGTTCTTCTCACGGCGTGCACGTAACCGGGCCTCTTTCTCTTCCTCGGATTCAGTCTCCACAGGCGCCGGGGCAACGGAGGAGGGGGCCGGGTCCGGGTCCGAAAAGAGGTCGTCGGAGAGGCCGAGTTCGGCCTTGAAGGCCTCAAGGTCCGGATCGGACAACTTCTCGAAAAGTTGAGGATCTGGCTCTGCCACCGGGCTGACGATCGAGGAAAGAGAATCGGCGACAGGCGCGAGTGCCTGCGTGACCGTGACAGACACTTCCCCGGCGACCGAAGAGGCAACGGATTGTACCGAAGACGTAGAGGGCGCGGCTTCATCCGTGACGGACGCAGCTGCGGATGACAGGGAGGATCCGGCCTCACGGACGACCTCGGCTGCACTTTCAGCCACGCTCGAGGCGAGGGCGGGGACGTCCTCGGTGACAGTTGGGGCTGCGTCCAAGGGCGCGTGGGCCGCGCTCTTGGCTGCCGAGGCCAGCGAAGACACGGACGGAGCAACGGCGTCACTTGCACCTGAAACCGCAGAGGACACCACCGATGAGATCACAGAGGCTGTGGACTTGAGCGCGTCCGTTGCGCTCTCAACAGTAGACGATGCCTTGTCAGCTGCCACCGATGCCTTAGAGCTGGCGGCTTCTGAGATTTGAGTGGCCGTCTCCAAATGGGCCTCTGAACTGGTGACCGCTTCCGGGATTACGTTAGAAACGCTCTGTAGGAGATCACCCGCAGCGGCAGAACTAGGAATAGCGGTTGTACCAGAGACCGCGGACGACGCAACGGAGGCCAAGCTTGAGGAAATTTTTGCGGAAGCCTTTGAGACCCCGGAGGTAGCCTTGGAGAGCTGGGAAGACACCGAATGGCGGATCTGGGAGGCGGATGGCGCTTGCGGCTTTCCGCTGAGTTCCTTCACATGCTCCCAAATTTTCTGGACGTGCGGATCGACGAACTGCCGGCGCTGTTCACCGAGCACGGCAAGGAGGTGTCCGACGATGACCTTGACCTTCTCCCAGATGGGGCGAGCGTACGGGCGCGCGCGCTGGTATCCATCATACGTCTTCTGAGCGGCAAGTACGACATAGGGGCGTGCCTTGCGTTGCCACTGATTGAGCGTAGCGACGGTGCGACGGACATATGGCCCTAGGAGACGTTCGTACTCTTGCTCAGCACGCGTTCGATAGGGTGCCGCCTGCGCGTCGAGCTTCATGAGCTGCGGCACAGCGTACTTGTGATACAGCGGGACAACCCGCTTGTTCCACTGCGGAACCACGCGGGCGTCGAATTCCCTTTGAGCCCGAGCGACGACGGGTTTCGCGGTGCGGACGGCATAATCGACGTAGGGTTGCGCTTTCTCAACATATGGTGCCACAGACGGGTGTGCAAGCGCTTGTTGAATCGGTGGAATGATGTACGGTTCGATTACCAACCGGCGGTATTCATGGAGGCCACGACAGACAGGCGACTTGAGCTGCTCATCTTCTGGACAGACAGACAGGGTATAGATGGTGAACCAGAGCAAGAAGACGCGGAATAATAGTTCCACAAAGCCGGTGGATCTGCTACCGGACTTTTTCTGCCAAAAGGTCAGAAATAGTACACACAAAGGCGCATAGCCGTGGTCTACCTTGCCGCTCTTCTTCTGCTTCTGCTTGCCCTTTGATTTGGCGGACTTGGACGCCGAATCTACCTGCACATGTGGACGTGAGTAATTGAGTCTCGACTACGGTACGAATGTGGGATAGGTCCAGGTACTAGGTTTGCACAGGGATATGTCCCAAACCACCTGATGCAACCACGCAGCCCCCGCCGTATCAGTCGGAGGAAATCCCGAAGAGTGTGTTTCATACTATCCACAAGGTGAGCGGCGTTGCGTGGCCCACGCGTACCCGGACGCGGACTAGCGACGGGCATGTACCGTCGTGAGATCTGGGGCACGGGCCTATCCCTATATGTAAAGTTGCGACTGTCCACTACGACAGCCGTTCACCGTTACCATGCGCTTGTCAGCGTGTGGTCAGAGGTCTGTGGTGGATTATCCTTCTTGCAAAGACAGTAACGCTAGGGTACTGGCATCACGAGGCACGCTGCGCTACCGTAGCCACAGCGACGGCAGCGGCGGAGGACAAAGAATGGAGGGGCGGCCGGAACGTGATAAATGACAAGCACTTTGGCGGTCTATCGGAGGCACCAACACCAATCCGTAGTCGCGCGGCTCCGGCACGACCGTAGTGGCAGAGAGCGGTAGTTGAGACACTCACTGCTTTGTCTACGTCCCCAGCTGCCGAATGAGTGGCCGAGTCAGTCGTACTTCCATTCGTAAGAGGGCTTGGTTTGTCCGGAGCGCTGTGCGAGTCTTGGTGTGCCTTCTTCGCGATGCGGGGAATGGGCTGAGCGGAGTGTGTGCGGGAGGTAGGAGCGGGCGGGGCAGGGGTGCGTCGTGTGACGACCATGGCGGATGAAAGAGACAAAGTGCACCAGGCAGACTATATGCGCGAATGCAAAGCAAGCGAAACTAGAGAGCGAGGAGCATCCAAGGAGCGAAGTGACGGTCAGTGGAACGCGCGACTTTGGCGAAGAGTGGTGAGTAGCCACGCTCAACATCCACTTCACCGACATGTAATATGTTTGGTCGTGTTTGGCCCCGCGTCGTCATCGACACTGCCGCTCCTCCCTCGTCTCTACAATCGACGTCCATCATCCCCCCATCGTCGTCAGACATGGTCCACACATCGCGCAAGCCGTTGACCACGTACTCTCGTCGTCGAGCTCACCATAGACAATCTACATACGACGCGTCGCAATCATCGCCCATCAAACCCCTTAGCCCGGACACAGAAGATGTGAGCTTCGCGCTCATGGCCCAGAGGATGAACAAGCGCGCACGCCTTGCTGCTCATTCTAGCATGACTGACACCGACACTCTTCCTCCTGTGGTGCACAGAGAAAAGGACGAGAGGCCGTCGAAGAGAGCCAAGTCGCTTGTCGCTGATCGATCACGTCTCTCTCTTGAGGATAATCGCTTGCAAACCCACTATATGCTGGATGACTTTGCTCGCTTTGCTCCTACTCTTCAGACACCGCTTCAGTGTTTCCCTTCTGACCACTCTATGGAACTTTCTTCTACTACTGGACAGACTGCACTTCCTGACCAGCTTTCCCCGCTCCCTGTCGCCAAATGCATCATCACTCGCACTAGTTCTCGAAACTTCAAAGAGAACGCTGGACAGCCCATTACTCGGCGACCTCTTGCTTCTCCTTTCAGCAGTCGCCCTGGATCTCGTACTTCTTCGCCACACAAATCCGCTAGTAGCAAACCTGGACGCCACATCAAATCCCGTACACTGTCTCAGTCTGGCGCATTGAAAGAAAAAGCCGTCGATCGTAATATATCTCTTTCTGTTCAAGCTACTCATGGTATGAAAACGCGAACTGGTCTCGACAATTCTCGAGGAAAAGTCACTGGCGCTGTACATACTCGCGCGAGCTCTATACCTACGCTGCAACCTCCTTTGGATCACATCTCTTCAGAAGCCTGGCTCGTTCCTCCAAAAGCTTTATTTCGCCCTGCTCAAGCGTCTGGTTCTGACAGTGAAGGCGACACTGCGCTTGACACGGCAGATACAGACCATACATCTTTCTTCCGGGATGCGCCAATCCAGATATCAACTCCTCCACGTAGGCAGCGTAGCGCTACAATCGGTGTTTGGGCTCGCGGCCTAATGCCTCAGATCGACGCCGACCCGCCCCCGCCTGTCCGGAGCTTCCCTTACGACAGCGACGTTGACATGACGGACAGTAGTCGGCCTGGCTCTCCTTCCGATTCCCGCTCTAGCCGTGGAAATCCGCCGCGTCGACGCCGCCGCACTATTGTACACCTGCCTAGTGACAGCTTGTTCTCGTCTTCCCTCGATTTCTCTGCCTTGATGTCTGAAACGGAGCGTTTCCCCAGGCCGCCTGCTTCGGAGGGCTCTCGTTCTCCTGAGTTAAACCTTACCGTGGTGAACTCTGATCTTGCGCCGGCTTTCTCGTTCCATGACTCGCCTGTCCAAGGGGCAAATGACAGGAAATTTGCTGCTCTTGGAACTGCGGCTCGGTCTGACTCGTCTGGGTCTTGCGTGCTTGCTGCTGCCGCTGACGATGAGGATGGAATCCCTGGACCACCGCCATCGTCGCCTAGTTCAGGCCCACCCAGTGTTGGAATCAGCCCTGAAGTTGATGGGGATGAGCTCCTTGACCTTTTCTCTGTTCTTGGATTAGACGGTGAGTACATGTCCGCCCATGCTGTCAACGAAACCTTAAAGCGGTAATGTCCCACCAATATGCCCGCCTACTCACCTAAACAAATTACAGAAGATCATAAGTGGGACAGCTTCAGCATTGACGATTCTGGCATCGCGTTCCCGGAACCCCCGGCGCCCGCCTGCGCATCGACAAATGGCGGCCGAGTCAGGCGCAAGCGCGGTGATACAATTCGCGCCTCGGATTTTACGCAGATTTCGTTGTCTACGTCTTTTGACAGCGGCGCTGCGTCTAGTATTGTCGGGGGCCAGCGCGTTCCGCCGAGGCGCACCCGATCTGGGACTGTCACTCAAGCTCCGAGCTCCGGCAGCGGCAGGAAGAAGCACGAAGGTTGGCCCACCATCAAGATGCGGACGACGGAGGAACCACTTCGCGTCGACGGGGATGAGACAGACGACGAATTGCTGCTCAAGAGCGGCGACTTTGTGGCCTAATTTTTGCGCCAAGCCCGGCGCTACGATTTCTTGGACCCCGCCTGGCAAATGGCTTCTTCGGTTTCCCTGTCTTGTCTCAGGCCTGTAGCTTCCATCGTCTCGGTATCTGGCTTCGTCATCCTCAGTGTCTGCCACAGCCCGCTGTCGTTTTCCATATGTCGTTTGCTGCCGCTGTCTTGTATGTTCCGTGTTTTGTGCATGCCATCCGTTTCTTGATATGTTAGACTTCCGTTGTGATTCTACATCGTGCACTTGTTGATCATTTATATCGAGATACGTCCGAATCGAAAGCGACGATCCATATACTCTGGGAAAGCCGCCCACTGCACAGGCTCTGCGCGATCGAGGTTTCAGAAACCAAGACTCAAATTAGGGTTAGGGGTAATATCGATCGTCTCGTGACTGGAGTCTTTGCGGCGAGCGCTCCGGGACGAGCATCCTGTCCAAGAACCATCACCATCTCTACAAGTCCGCTAGACCACCTTATCGCGCTCGTCGCCTTGTCATCGTAGCTCTGCAAGCACGCAAGACCCGACCGACTGCACATGCAATCTTCACCACCAACACCGCCTAGTCCGCCTTCCCGTGGGTCCCCGGGGCCCGCAGGGGAGCCGTCGCGGCGAAGCGCCGTGAGCAAGGCGAGAAGCACGGTGTACGCGGCACAGCTGCGCGCATTCCTAGAGGCCGCAGAAGTCGTCGACGTGGATCCGGATGTTATTGAAGACCTCCTGGAAGGGCTCCAGGCCAGTTTGGATGAGGGCGAAGACGAGGAGGTCGACGTCGAGGAGGAAGAAGAAGAGCCAATCCCAGAACAAGAACGTACAGGTAGAGAGAGTGGCGGACGCCCGGAGGCGTTGGCCCGCGATCAGGCAGACGCGAGTGGGGAGTCCGAGGATGAGGAGGCCGTCGACGGAGAGTGGGCGGCGTATCTCCACGAAGGTATGTTAGCGGTATGTTAGCGTGTCCGGTGGTCGCGCAACCGCAGTGAATGGTGTCGCGCTGCCAGAATGTGGCTTGGCCGACAGACGCGGAGAAGGATTTCCGTGGCGGTTGTGGTTGGTTGTAGGCGCTCGCTTGACTGCATGCTGACTTTGGTGTGATCTGTTGCAGCGCAAACCACATGGACCAAGCAGGAGGTCAAGGAAATGATGCTGACTCTCAAGGAAAAAGGTAACTATGTGAATTCGTTCAGTCACATCCTTTGGACTTACGCGTTTCAGGTATGGCCGCCTTCATTACCGAGTATGTCGTGCGGCGCGCGATACCGATCCCGAAATTGTTGTACGCATTCGGCGTGTGTCTCGTACGTCCCCATCATTGTGTCGGCCAGGCGCGGCGCCGGTCGGATCGACTGACGGCATGAACGTGTCGCACAGTGCCCGGAGCTGCGTGCCAAGCAGCCCCGGACGCTCATGTATCTTCTCCGCGTGGCACTTTCTCGCGAGTGCGTCTGTTCCGCTCTTCCGACACATTGATCGTTGGCTCACACGCACCCCCACGCACGCCCATCCCCGCCCATGCGTCTGTGCACGCGTGTTCCGACACAGGTTGGAATCGCGCGAGCGGCTGACGGCGTACAACACGATCGACGATGTCGCCCATCTGATCCAGGCGTCTAGTCGTATTCTGATCCTCACCGGCGCCGGAATCAGTCAGTCCACTGCCCTATCTGTCAATGCCATTGCGTTCCTTACGCGGGTGGCTTAGCCGGAGGCTTTGTGGCGTTGGACAAGCGCTGATCACCTTCTGACAGGCGTCTCTTGCGGGATCCCTGACTTTCGCTCTCGCAACGGCCTGTACGCGTCCCTACAGGAGAGCGGCGAGTATGATCTGGACGACCCACAACAGATGTCGGTCCTGTTCCGACGCTGCATCCTATGAATCAATCTCTCACCGATCAACCTGTAACAGGTTCGACATTCAGTACTTCCGGGAGAACCCAGCTGGTAAGTGTTCTTGCAAGCGCCTAGCGATCGTACCGGACTTTGTAGCTAATCTTGCTATCTACAGTATTCTAGTCAGTAGCCGAGTTTGCCCTTGTCTGCTCATGTGCTGATGCTATACAACCGCGTAGTTCATTTGCCAGGTGTGTTCTGACGCGCAGTTTTTCAAATGATTGCTCAAACTCTCACAGTAAAATATACCCCTCAAACTTTATACCCTCGCCTTGTCACCGCTTCATTAAGCTAATAGAAGACAAAGGGAAGGTAAGTTGATCCATCCCTCCTATACATAGTCAGCGATGTAATCAACGCCGTGTAGCTTCTACGAGTAAGTACAGTTCAATACACTCGTTTCCCATCAGATGCACACTCGCCATGATACAGAACTACACACAAAATATCGACACGCTTGAAACACTAGCTGGCGTACGACGGGTAGTGCAGTGCCATGGCTCATTTGCAACCGCGTCTTGCATAAACTGCAAAGTGCGCGTCCCGGGAACGGAGATTGCGGACGACATCATGAATCAGCGAGTGCCCCTTTGCAAGTACTGCAATACCGCTCAGCCGTCTGCTGTACCGGCGAAGGCCGGAAAGAAGGGCAAAAGACGCAAGGAGGGTTGGGATAGCGATGCTTCAGATGAACCTGAACCCCCTGCGTATCCGCCTGGGATCATGAAGGCAAATAACTAAACTTCTCTGCGGCTGCGCGATGGGCTGAAGCTGATGGCCTTTTTATATGACTCTAGCCAGACATTACGTTCTTTGGGGAGAAATTAGACGACGTGTTTGAACGCTCGTTAATGGAGGACAGGCACCAGGTCGACCTGCTCATCATCATCGGCACATCCTTGAAGGTGTCCCCTGTCTCAGAGACTATCTGTACGCTGCCAGACGCTGTCGGACTATGAGTTTTCCCTCTGACCAGTTGCGTCCTCAGCGCACCTGCCACACTCCGTACCGCAGGTAGTAGTAAGGGCGACTTCTCCCGGTGCAGATGATTGACACGGCGACCGCACAGGTCCTGATCAATAAGACTCCTATCAAACACATTAACCCAGACGTCAGTTCTGTCGCTGCGCTCGACGTCCAGGCACATAGCACTGAACACCCGTCCCATCTCAGGTCGTGCTCCTCGGAAATGCGGACGACATCGTCCTGCACCTCTGCCGCAAGCTCGGCTGGGACCTCCCAGAGGTGCCTACGCCGAACCCAAATCTAGACGCACCGAAGCCAAACCTCAAGAAACGGCCCTCTGCCGAGTTTGAGCGCGAGCCTCGGCGCGTGGGGAACAGGTAAGCATGCTCCTGATTTCGCCGGTGACACAGGACCTGGATTGACCGCGGTGGGCGTAGCCACGTCTGGCTGTTCGAGGGCGCCGAAGGCGGCAAATGGGTGGAGGAGATCGAACGGCGGTATCCATGCCCGGCCGAGGTCCAGGTCGAAGGCGATGTGTCCCTCAATGCCGGCTCTCTCGCGTCAGAGACACCGGCGGAACGACAGATGAAGAAAGCGCGGACTGCGTAGCCCTTTCCCGTTGGTGCCTTCGTACGCGCTGCGCGCGGTCCAGGGGCTACGTTGCGTGGTCAGGGACCCCCGCCGTGTCCCAGGATATCGCATGAGTGGAGTCAGCTGGAGAGACTGCTTGGTAACAGCACGACGAGCCCGATGCCGTTGCACGGCCAGAGGAGTCACCTACAAGCAACGGGCGCATTGCTTGTGGAGACGCGTAGTTGAACGCCGTTGCGCAGGTGTGTCATCCTGATCGACTCGATGTTGTGGCATGTGGGAATTCGACGCTGCGGACAGAATACAGCCTCTATAGATCTATATCGTATCTCGAGTAATCCCAGAACTCTATTGCATACACGGAGCTGGTATATCGCCGTAGACGTCGCAGGAAGGCCAGGTCTATGGTTTACCTTGAGCGAATATTGGCATAACTACAAGCGGTGCTGTAGCCCGAAGGTCTTGGGCCATAGGGGGCCTAAACTTCAAGGCCGCAGGTTCGTCTTGACGGCCCTATGATTCCTACAGTACGGGCATCTCCCCCGGCCAAAGGAGTCCATATGCATGAAACACGAAAACACGAAAGCCGAAGTGGCAAAATCTGATGTCTGATTCTCGGGAGAGTAGGTTTGGTAGGGCTCGAGCATACAATCAAAGAGTTGAACAACGTATACATTATCGTAGGAGCTAGTAAGGCTACGAGGTAGCTTGACAGTGTTAGTCGGTGGAGAGTGTGGGCAATCATCATCGCCGCACTGCATGTACTATGAGACGGTTGTATCACTGCGCCCCCAAAGTGATAGTACTGTATTTCACAAGTCAACGGTGCTGCCCATGGTGGACAGCAACCTGATAGTATCAGTGGGAAACGTTTGAGGCAGCCTAGATGCACAGCACTGGCAGTGCGTAGTACTAATAGTAGTATCCGTGGTGGGCCAGTGGTACAATGTACAGTCTGCTTGCTGGCAACCAGTATACTTGCCATGTGGCTCCTGGGTCGTGGCAACTGGTATTAGTACTAGGTGCGGGGCCCTCGTTCAACATGACAAACGAGTAGGTGTGAAACTCCAATTGTCTACTTGTAACTCTTGAAAACGAGGTACAGTATTACTGGCGTTCTGCAACGTTGGACGAGTTCCCCGGCTGTCGGCGATGCACTTGGTGAATGTAATTTCGGACCACCGCGGCGGTAGTATATTGCTATACGCTGTGCTACTCATAGTACATGACGTCGGTACAGGATCCTATTGTCCATGGAACAATCGTCAATCTACTACCTAGTAATCGAGGCAAATGATCAAACCCGATGGTGGATACGGTCGACAGTGCACGTCAGACCTTGGGTTTGGTTGAGGGCTTGGCATGCATTCATGGGGTGCAAGCATGAAGCGTTGACGGCAAGGCCATTGCGTCCGATGATGTTCGCCGGCTATGACCCAGTACGTACCGTTGTGGATGACGCAGATCATAAATACAGTGCAACGTTCAATGTAAGTCGCCTGCGGTCGGAGACAGACTCTGCTAGGATATGTGCAGTTGTGCAACTAGACGTGGCCAATCATCGAACGAGGTAGGCAGTGCTCACAGACGAAAACCTACTCCATGACGCTGAGGAACTCGTACCATCGCGGTCGCGGCGCTCAATGGCCACATGATCTTGTAGGGTCGAGCACGTATCCTGCCTGATGCTGCGCCGGACGCGCCACCTATCGGAAAAGGGAAGCACCCGTATGCGTTGAGGTATACGAGACTCAGCGTGAGTGGCCCGCTGTCGAAGAAAGGCGGATGCAATGACTCAATGGGCGGCGTGAGGGAGGCGGCAACTTAGCTTGGTGGAGTCTCTCCAGCCACCATCCTGTGTGAGGCGCTGGTATGACTTTGACTTCGATAGAACGCTGCGCTCCTGGTCGTAAGTGGCGGCGTCGTATGATCTTGGCTCGATACGGACTGATAATAGTACTCTATTCTTGACACTATTTAACGTATATCAGGGCTTTGTCAACGGACACACTCGACAGCACATACCAGCCATGGCGCTCCCATTCACACCTCTCTATATCGACGGGAAATGGCGACCCTCGAGCTCGGGCGTTACCTTTGCAGTTTGTAACCCAGGTTCTGGGAAGGTCGTCGGGACTGCCGCATCTGCATCTGCAGAGGATTGCGTGGCCGCATGTACGGCATCCGCACAAGCCTTCAAGACTTGGGAACACACACCACTTTCTGTACGCCGCGATGTCGTGCTCAAGGCTGCGGATATCCTTGCAGGCAAGAAGGACAAAATTATCGCCGCGACGATCGAAGAGACGGCCTCGACCGAGGAGTGGGCGTGGACGAACTTCGCCTTTGCTATCAACCAATTGCGTAGCATTGCGGCGACGACCGTCCTCCTGAAGGGTGAGACAGGTCAATCTATCATCCCTGGGGGCCAGGTGTTCGTGCAACGCAGGGCCATCGGGGTCATGTAGGTATATCTAGCGCACCCTTCACCTGCAAAGTCTAAATACGAGCATGTTCGATAGCTTCGGCATTGTTCCCTGGAACGCACCGGTGACTCTAGCCATTCGAGCTGCGGCGATCCCGATTATATGCGGCAACACCGTGATCTTGAGGACATCAGAGATATGCCCACGCACACAGGCAATTGTCGTCGAGATATTTGAAGAGGTGAGATACATCACATTGTGGCTTTGCCTATCACTCATTTGCCGATCGCAGGCTGGGCTTCCTGCAGGTGTTCTGAGTTGCATCAGTACGAGCAAAGAGGATGCTCCCGCACGAACCGCTGAGATTATCGCCAACCCTGTGATTAGGAAGATCAATGTGAGATGTTTCCTTGACAGATACGTGTTTTGAGGGTGAACTTACCTGCGTGTAGTTTACCGGTAGTGATATTGTCGGGGCTATCATCGCAAAGGAGGCTGCCAAGTACTTGAAACCTTGCGTCCTCGAGCTCGGTGGCAAAGCACCTGCAGTGGTAGGTTCTTCGGACATACCAATCCTCCCGAGGATGTTGACATAACGTTCTTGTTAGGTTCTGAACGATGCCGACATACCAAGGGCTGCACGCGCGATCGCATCCTCTGCCTTGCTCAATTCGGGTCAAGTTTGCATGTCCACGGAGAGAGTCATCGTCCAGAAAGGCGTATCTGACCAGCTTCTCAAGGATCTGGGACAGTTGTTCCGGCATGTCGAGGCGGGTGAACCTAAATCAGGCGTATCGTCGCGCATTGGCGCGATGTTCACCAAGGGGTCCGTGGAGAACGCAATCAACATGATCAAGGACGCAGTGGATCACGGCGCAGAGGTCCTGGTGGGGAATATGGAATCGCAAGGAACCGTTATGCAACCGCACCTTCTATGGAAGGTGAAGCCTGGGATGCGTTTGTGGGAGAGAGAAAGCTTCGCACCAGGTAAAGCCCACTTGTCCAGATTGACCCGTAGCATTACTAATGAACCGATTCCAGTGGTGGTCGTTAACGTCTTCGATACGATCGAGGAGGCGGTGGAATTGGCGAATAATACTAACTATTCCTTGGCCGCCAGTGTGTGGACGAGAGACGTCTACAAAGCCTTCGACATCACAAGCAAGATCAGAGCATGTGAGTCCTCGTTACAAGCTTTTAGATACATACCTGATCCGGATAGGTATGACTAACATTAACGGACCCACCATGCACGTGGAGTCGTCGGGAAATGTCGGTGGCTTAGGGTATGTTCATACTGCCCCTCACAAGGACTTGTGTTTATATTCCGTCTTGGTGCCTCCCAGCGGCGCTACCGGCTATGGCACTTTCGCTATCGACGATTGGACGCAGCCAAGGACGGTAATCTTGCATCCCGAGCAAGAACCAACATACCCTCTTGTGGGGCGGACCCGGGATTAGCCTGTAGTACGGAGGCGCTAACTGGCCAGCACGAATCCCCACGGCCTGCGAAGAGGCGGCGAACTTGCGGAGCTTTCAGAAGTCGAGCGTCAGGTGTTTGTATGATCAGGCAGTCGAGAAGAGTGTATTACCGTTCCGGATTCAAGGGCTATGACAGTAGTCGCGTGCAATATGTAGACACCGTGATCAGGATCTATATGCATGGATATTTTGGTTGCCAGAGATCATCAGCGAGAGCCCAACGACGACTGGAATATTCACGCACCGATGACGTCGCAGTAGAGATGGTGCAATATTCAACACCGACTCGGAGATGACAGGTCGCCTCCGACTAAAGCTTGGAGCTGCTATTTCGGCATCAGAGAAGGATGGATCCGGAAACTTGTATTTGGGCCTTTCCGTCCCGGATAGTCAGTGTGTCAACAATGCAGTACTAACATCTTTCCCAGTTCACCGGGAGCGACACCGTTGGCAAGATCATCGCCGCCGAAGCAAGCAAATATCTGAAATCCTGCGTTCTCGAACTTGGCGGGAAAGCTCCGGCAGTGGTAAGGAACGGATCGCCATAAGCCACTGTTCATCACCGCTGGCAAACTCCGCATGCCTGGGTGTTGGACGACGCGGGCGTGGGCCGTACTGCCCGCGCTATCGCGTCTTCCGCCCTCTTACAATCAGGGCAGACGTGCATGTCCACAGAGCGAATCATCGTCCAGCGCGGGGCCGCCGACAAGCTAATTGAGTTACTGACGGGACTCTTCAGACGCATCAAAGCAGGAAGTCCGGGTCAAGAAAAATCCGTGCAGATCGGTGCCATATTCAATCCCGCTCTTACGAGGGGTGCCATTGACATGATCGAGGATGCTGTCAGCCGAGGTGCCACGGTGCTCGTCGGGGACTCCAGGCATAACGGCGCGGTGATGCAGCCGCATTTGCTCCTCGACGTGAAGCCCGGTATGCGCCTATGGGAACGAGAGACATTTACGCCGGGTAGGCTATGACCCAGTGCTGCTACAAATGATGTTGGAATCTGATAGCATAGTCTTTAGTGGAGACCTTGCAAACGCATCCGACTACTCGATGGCGGCCAGCGTATGGACACAGGACGTGTACAAAGCTTTCGAAGTAGCCGGCAGGATTCGTGCCTGTCAGTATACGTCAGTTAACATATTCTATTCACTCACCTCATAGGCCCTAGCCACAAACTGTATCAACGGGCCAACCCTGCATATGGAAGCCATCCGCGGTTCTGGCGGGTTGGGGTAAGCGGACACAGTGTCAAGCCTGATTCTATGGTATGGATCTCACATGAGGGTATTGTTTCTCAGAGGCGCCACCGGATACGGGACGTTCATGGTCGACGATTGGACACAGATGAGGACAATCATCCTGCATCCCGCAGATGTTCCACGCTATCCGCTCGTAGACCAGTTACCGGTTCTCGACGAGTAGAAAGAGCCGTGGATAGAATCGGTATCTCGTAGCAGGGTGTTTTGGGTTGACAACGGCTCTGTGGATAGGACTAACTACCCGACGGCGGACTACTGACGGGAGAGTTTCAGTACGGCTAAATGTATCTGAGGACAGAACGCAGAGTTTAATCACCACCTCATCCGACTCCGGGAGCTCAGTGCCACACCTTGTTAACACGAAAGCGATCGCTATCAGTATCTCCGTGATATTCCTCGTATTGAGTGCGTCGAATGATCGGACGTTGTGTCGGGCGTTGTGGACTTTGACGTCGATGAACTTCGCCGAGATGGAGCCGTAGCGGGGTCGTCGTGTCACGAGGGCTTTGTGGTCCTTGTTGCGATGTTCGCAGCACGCAGTGGCATGTGCAGCAGGATGAGCAAGGCGTTTTGGCATCGCTTGCTGATGTAGAGAAGAGGAGCGCGGTCGGCGTGCGTCAGAGATCATCCGGCGGATACTACATCATCGACGAAGTCGGAGTCGGAATGCGTTTTTGGATTGGGGCGAGTTCGGGTCGAGATAGTCCTCATAGAAGCCGACTATAAATTCTTCGGCCTTGAATCCGAAGCGGTTATAAAGCAGCTGATAGAGACACATCAGCTCGCAATTCTATGAACATGTGTAGTCGAGGGCACTGACCATGGCGGGATTGTTGATGGATACATGGAGCGTAATGTCCTTCCTGGGGTTTCGGGTAATTAGATGGTATAGCATGGTCCTGAATCATGCATGCGTGAGTATGTTAGCATAGTATGGCGATAGTCAGCTGTACTGACGTTGCTATTTGCGAGTTGTCCCAACCCGCACGGACGGCCAGGTAGGTGATGTAAGTTTCTTGGGGAGAACTGAGGAATGCCGCGCCTACAACCAGCTGCTTGTACGTTGCGACGACTGTGCATTTCTCAGGACAGTATTCCAAGGCGTCGCTTACTACGGAATCGTCAGTACATCACTGCTACAATATGCTGCGCGGGCGGAAACCAACCATCGATTCCTTCCCAAAATACCCGCGTCAGTAGGTCATGTACTTGTGGAAGATGATGGGCCTGTAGGATGCAATACGTTATCGGCGCTTCCGTCTCAATCGCTTGTACTCGCTCTGGGCTGTAGGAACGTGTCAGCTGCTATCAACCTCAACAGCATTGCGGGTCGGACGCACTGTGCGAGCGCATGGTGCGCTCGAATGTCACTCATGAGCTCTATCCATGGTGTCCGCGTTTCCCAATCAACAGCAATTACACCGTCTTGTCTCCGCGATGGAAGGCCCTGAAGACGAGAGAGAAAGGATGATTCGTAAGGGGTCGTTTGTATCGCATACAGAGCATCGATAACTTGAGGGTTGGCTGATGATTTCGTGCGAGGTAAACGGATTGGCGTGAGGGAAGGCCGACTTTCGTGTGCAGGAGTCAGATTGAGCAGGAGTTTGCGAAGAGTTCTCTGCATCAATTGAGCGGCCTATCAGCATATCGACGGTCGCAAGTTGATGAAAGGACACACATGATAGAATTTGCTTCTCGCAGATAATAACATGAGTGATGTAGCATTCTGACTACAGCCTGCAGGATTCTTATACAATTGATTGGCCCTTTGCCTCGAAAGTGGTTGCAATGCAATACCCTATGTTCGGTCAGACCTGGTTGAGTTCTTGAAGATCAACCATTACGCACCCTCTCGTCGTCTTCCCTCATGCTTTGCAGGAACTGCCTCTCCGCTTCCTCACATTCCGGACGCCAGTGTTTAGATGTGGCCTCGAACGAGTCACGTAAGTCCATCTCGTCGTCCCATTCCTGCGTGGTCGTTTCTCGTAGTGTATTCAGAAGCGGCTGTAATGTAAACGAGGCTAATGAAAATTCCGAGGTTTCCCTCTTGACGTGTCCCGCCTTCGACCGGCGGGTATGTGTAAGCTTGCGCCTCTTCATTCGTGGGCCCTGTCGCTACATTCAGCGATGAGTCTGTCACACAGCTCTCTGGAATCATTAGCGTACCGAGCGAGGCGTTTCATTACAGGAGTCGTCTCCAGAGCTTTGCCATTCGGAATCCGAACCCATAGCAATGTCGTCCGCGATGCGAGAAGGCCAAAGTGTAGGAGAGTCGAGAGCAGCGCTCACTGCTCAGTCCGAGGCGGGATCTCCGTTCTTTCCGGAAATTCGAGCGCCGAAATGCCAGGGCGCACGATCAGGTGACCCCTCTCGCAAACACGGTCACCAACGACCGTTCGGCGCTGCAGCACTCGGCCTCGTCCGACTCGGAAACTTTGTCGCCACTCAGTTGTTCTTCTATCGTTCATCTGAAGTATTACATATACTGCGCGTAGGTAGCGAGCGAGACGCGATTGATCTGACATGTTTGTCTTCCGTGCAGCAGCAGTATTTGGCCCATGATCAAGTTGTTGGTAGTACCCCTGCAATCTCAACTCGAAGAACAAGGGAACCCTGCTCGAGTACAAGGGCACCGTTGTGCCGCAGGGTACTTGGTCTAGATCTGGAGCAGTAATACTCAGCAAGCAAGCATTTAAACTCAATAGGCCTAGGTGAGATGTGGCTGATGGGGTGAGTAATGCCGCCCTCGTGAGAGCAATCCGCTGCGGCCACTTTCAAGGCGCATAGTTCGGCACGCTGGAAGTCTGTGCTGGGAGACTAACCAGAGGACCGTACAGGTAGCATTCTCATGTGAAAGGAGTACCTGACCAACCCAGAGCCTGATGGACTCTATCCCAACTGGCTGCGCCGGCACAATTGTGATTGAGTCGCATGAGAAAGTCCCACCAAACTGTAATGAAACGGGGCTGAAGGTTTGACTAGGCGAACATCTTTAGATATACTTTTCCCAAAGCATGATACTTCATGTGGCAGTAAATCCACAGAGGCGGCCACTAGAAGTATTGCAGTCCGTCCGTGGCCCGATCTCTATAGAGTGCTGGAGGTCTTCGCGACTAGCGACACCAACCGCTTGACGAGCGTAACGCCTTCCATCACACAAGAAGTTACAAACTTCGATCACCACAGTCGATCGAAGGATTTACTCGGGAGTCGTCGAAGCCGGCATATGTCAGCCTGTGGGGTTTTTCGCACATGATGAAATCACGGCGCAGGGATGACGGCATGATAAAGGACCTCCCTCCCTCTTAACTGCTCCCAACCGGCTTAGTATCCTGGTATCCTACCGTCATGTCCTTACCATTCACACCCTTGTTCATCGACGGCGAATGGCGCCCTTCCAGCACCGGAGCTAGCTTTGAAGTGCGCAATCCGGCGACGCACCAGATTGTCGGAACGGCAGCTTCAGCCTCCGCGGAAGATTGCACTGCCGCTGTAGAGGCTGCAGCGGTGGCCTTCCAGACATGGGAAAACTCTTCGCTGGCCTTGAGGAGGGATATCCTCTTGGAGGCGTCTGATATCCTGGCGACCGAGGAGTATAGGACGAAGATCATGGCCGCGGTCGGCGAAGAGACCTCAGCGACTGCTGAAACGGTCATCTTCAACCACATGGGGCCTCTGAACGAGTTGCGCAACTTTGCGGGAGCGACGACGAGGCTGAAGGGAGAATCGTTTATGTCGTGGATACCCGGCGGCCAGGTTTTCGCACAGAGGCGAGCACTGGGAGTCATGTGAGTGCATCTTCGGAGGATATAGATGCGCAGAATGCTCACATTACACTGCAGTCTCAGTATCGCACCGTGGAATGCACCCATCGGGCTCACTCTCCGAGCGGTAGCATTGCCCATCGTGTGCGGCAATACCGTCGTTTTGAAGTGCTCGGAAGTCAGCCCCCGCACACAAGCCATTGTCGTAGAGATATTCGAGAAGGTAGAACCTCACATGATGCATGGAGAGTTGCTGGGAGAGACTGACGGTTGTATACAGGCTGGTTTGCCAAAGGGCGTCCTCAATCTCGTCAACGCATCGAGGGAGGACACACCCTCTAGGGTATCCCAGATAATCGCGCACCCTGCAGTGCGCAAAATCAACGTCAGTAGAGTAGCACGAAGACATGGGAGTGACCAAAGACTCAACATCCATTCAGTTTACAGGCAGCGATACTGTAGGAAGGCTCATCGCTGCCGAAGCAGCCAGATACCTCAAGCCCTGCATTTTCGAACTCGGAGGAAAGGCGCCTGTTGTGGTCAGTCTCCTTATGCCTGTCCGACGCTACTGGGAGGTAACACCCCGACGCCTTCATAGGTCCTAGAGGACGCCGACATTCCCCGCGCGGCACGAGCAATCACATCTTCCGCTCTCCTCCACTCCGGTCAGATATGCATGGCGACGGAACGCGTGATCATCCAGAAGGGTGTAGCAGACGCCCTCGTTGGGGAATTAAAGGCGCTCTTCCAGCGCGTCAAGGCTGGTGACCCGCAGAGCGACCCGTCCGTAGCGATTGGGGCGCTCTTCTCGGAGAGCTCTGCGGAGAACGTGATCACCATGATCAAGGAAGCAGTCGAGGGCGGGGCTGAAATCTTGCTTGGCAATATGACTAGGGAAGGCAGCATCATTCAGCCGCACATCGTCGCAGGCGTGCGACCGGGCATGCGATTGTGGGATCGAGAAAGCTTTGGTCCAGGTACGGATCCACTTTAATGCCGCCGCGGGACGCTGACAGGAAACGGCTCACCATTGGACCATAGTTGTGGCGCTTGCCACTGTAGACACAATCGACGAAGCTGTTGCCGCCGCAAACGCTTCTGACTATTCGCTGGTTGCTGGTTTATGGACAAAGGATGTCCATACAGCGTTCGATGTCGCTTCTCGTATCCGTGCAGGTGAGCATCTACTCGCAAGCAAGGTACCTGGTTATTCATTGAAGGCATTCGGCACAGGATACACTAACATTAATGGCCCCACCGTACACGTCGAGTGGATGAGAAGCCACGGGGGGCTAGGGTGAGTATATGGATAGTGCTTAGTTTATCGAGCGACGCGACTGGCTCACGATGTTTCCTCCATCCCACAGCGGATCCACCGGGTACGGCCGTTTCACAATCGACGACTTCACAGAAATCAGGATGATGGTTCTGCACCCCGCGAAGGAACCGCCATATGCGCTGGTTTCGAGATTGAATGGCACGGCCTAGCGAGGCGCTTGGGCTTGGTCACGTTTAGATTTGATGTATGAAGTATATGGGGAGAAAGTCGTTTTTGGAGTTCATGCCGACGAGCATTGGCGCTACTGTACCAACTGTTTTGTAAGGCGTGCAGAAGGTTGTCTGTAAGCCAATACTTGACCGCATGCCCGTGATGTGAACAAGACGTACAGTTGTGATAGCGAAGATCCGAGGCTCGGTGTGAAAATGTAGGTACTGCGGCCGCCACCAGTTCACGCGTCCAGTAGTGGGGCGCATCTCGCGACCCATATAGTCGCCCAGGGCATATTGACAAGCCACAGAATGGTCATGCGGCCATGCTTAGCCCGAAGACCCTTGAATCATGCCCAAAGAGTTGTCCAATGCAATCGGAGAATGTGTATCGCCCGCGCCAAGTCTTCACCCCCGGGTCAGCCATGATAGTAGCTACATACGCGACCCGGCTTGCTGTGCAGGCGCTGGGAGCAAAATGATCTTGTTGTTCGGCGCAAACTCGCTTGCCCACGAGATGCGAAGTGATCTGTGGAAACTTCCCCACGGCGATGTCCTCGTCGCATAGTTCAGGTAACCCCGGAAATGCGTGCCCATAAGCTTGAGCAAGAGAGGCGAACCACGCCCCACCACGATACTGGGTCTCCGCACAATGGGACAAGGGGCTATCAAGATACGCCAAGGATCGATGACAGAGCGTGAACGCGATTCAATGGAATTCGAGTGGAACTTGTTCACCAAGCCTTTGATGATGGAGCTTCGTTCGGGGTCGACGGACGACCTGTAACATCCAGGATCGCTCAGAAGACCGTCATGTTCATGAGACAAGGTATACGCGCCTAATCCTTACGAAGCGCCACCAGTAGGGCGTCGAGCAGGATACCGAAGACGGAACCGACGCCGGCCCTAAGTTTGATAGGACCTTACCTCAATGGCGGTGGGCGGAGCGGGGGTAGTATAAAAGAGGCCTGTGGGCAGAGCAGGATGGGAGCAACACCATGTCGCCTCCCTTCACACCCCTCTACATCGACGGCGCATGGCGCCCGGCTAGCACCGGTGCCACGTTCCGAGTACGCAATCCGACTTCCGGAGAGGTCGTCGGTACCGCCGCAGCGGCGTCTAGGGAAGATTGCGCCGACGCTGTTCGGGCAGCTGCAGAGGCTTTTAAGACCTGGGAGCATACGCCGCTATCAATGCGCCGCGATATCCTCCTCAAGGCATCCGAGATACTCGCGGCGAAGAAGCACGAGGTAGAGTCCGCCGCGAGAGAGGAAACGGCGACGACGGAAGACTGGATGTGGGTCAATTACGAGTGGCCTATCGACCAGATGCGCGATATGGCCGCTGCGACCATGCTCCTAAGGGGACAGACAGGTCAGTCTGTTATTCCTGGAGGGCAGGTGTTCACCCACAGAAGGGCGATCGGCGTTGTGTGAGTTTCCGCAGCTATATGAATTGAACAAAACAGGTGCTGACTTTTGGCACAGCTTGAGCATTGTTCCGTGGAACGCCCCCATCATTTTGACCCTCCGAGCGGTCGCCATCCCCATCATATGCGGTAACACTGTAGTATTGAAGACCTCTGAGGTCAGTCCCCGCATCCAGGCGCTTGTTGTCGAGGTGCTGGCAGAGGTATGTGAATTCGTGCAGTATGCGATTAAATAGAGCACTAACCATACGTCGTAGGCGGGGCTTCCCCGTGGGGTGCTGAATTGTATCAGTACCAACAAGGACGACGCCCCGGCACGAACAACAGAAATTATAGCCCACCCCTCTGTTCGCAAAGTCAACGTAAGCTCTCGTGGTTGTGCCGACAGACGCGGACGACTCTAACACCATTTAGTTCACTGGAAGTGACGTCGTTGGTAGGATCATTGCCAGGGAGGCCAGCAAATACCTCAAACCTTGCGTTTTCGAACTTGGCGGTAAGGCGCCGGTGGTGGTAAGCTCTCATGAAGCTAGCTGCGACGAAGACGTTAACGAAGATCTTGTAGGTCCTAGATGATGCCGACATACCACGGGCGGCCCGGGCGATCACGTCGTCGGCCCTCTTGCACTCAGGGCAGATATGCATGTCAACCGAACGTGTAATTGTCCAGCGAGGAGCAGCAGAGGAGTTGCTCAAACATCTCAGCGACCTCTTTACACGCGTCAAGGCTGGCAATCCCTATGTTGACCGAGCCGCACACATTGGCGCGATGTTCGAGCCGGGGTCCACGGACAACGCCATCAGCGTGCTCAAGGATGCTATAGCCGATGGCGCCAAGCTACTTGTGGGTGACCTGAAGAAGCAAGGGGCAATCATGCAGCCACACTTGGTAGCCAACGTGAAGCCAGGCACGCGTCTATGGGACAGGGAGACGTTCGCACCGAGTGAGACTTCATTCAGCAGGATTGAGCTTAGGGGCTGATGGTAGACAATTTGCAGTCGTTATCGTGGCAGTTGCTGACTCCGTCGATGAGGCGGTAGACCTTGCAAACTCGTCCGATTATTCCCTAATCGCGAGTGTGTGGACCCGTGACATCTACAAGGCGTTTGATGTAGCTGGGAGGATCCGTGCAGGTGAGATATTTTACTTGATCTCTTTGCTTGCCGGCTCCGAGAATAACCGGGATCCCAGGTACGAACAATATCAACGGTCCTACTGTGCACGTCGAGACTATCAGAGAGAATGGCGGCTTAGGGTAAGTTTGAGTACTACTACGTGGCATCGTATACTCACTTACCTAATTCCTCTGCATCACAGGGGGTCGACTGGATATGGTGTCTTCATGGTGGAAGACTGGACGCAGACGAGGATGATTGTCTTGCACCCCGAGCAGGAACCACCTTACCCGCTCACGGCCAGGTTGTGATATGAGCATGAATGGAGAGCACCATGTCATTATAGACACAACGTTGCCAGTCAACGAGAACGATGTATACTGATGGTAACGTGTCGGATAAGCGCATTGCGGGGCATTGTAATACACTCTGCGGATATCCAGTGAAGTTATAAGCTTACCATAAATTAGTCCCAATCCCATCTCCCTCAACTCAATTATGAGAATCTACTGCTGTCCGTCCGGATCTGGTGCACGTTTGGAAACATTTTGCACGCGTTCATACAGTTCCCGCTTCTGTAGGGAACGTTGCAAGTCCTCCTCGCGCTGCCGCATCTTTTCTCGTCGACGTTCATCATCTCTCAGCACTCCCTGGAACATAGTCTGCGGGTATGCCGTCGTCAGCAGATGGCTTGCATCGTAGGAGATGTAACGCACCTCACGCTCCTGCTCTTGGAGATGATGTACGCCCCATATGATGAGAGCGGACCCCAGAACGGACGCCGTAAGAGTAAGCTTGGCTGCTCGCGACATGCGGCTATGATTCTGACGCTGCACAACGCTGACAACAAGCAATACAAGGCTCAGCAAGTATTTGTGCCCAGAGCGGGTATGATGCAAGTGGAGGAGACGGAGACAAAGCCAGAAGCGCCTGCATACTCGCTCATCGTCAGCCACCCGGCCCACCGCGCCCGCTTACAGTACAACTTGCAAAACGACCACCTTCTGCTCCCTAGCCTCTCTCGCTCACCGCACCCTTTTCACACACCCTAGCACCGAAGTCCTCACCACGAACGCGAGATGGGCTCGCAGGCTACGATACAAGACATTCTCCAGGTATGGCAGAAGCCCTAGATCGCGCAATGCCGCTAAACCGCCCCGCGTTTACCGCAAATTCTCCAGGCAGAGTTCTCCCCTCCGCTTGATACCTCGTTAATCGCCGCCATCGTCGCCGACTATGCCTCCTCGAACGAAGCTAGCAGGGGCGAGGAACTCAGGCAGCTACGCGAAGTTCTCAGCAACCTAGCCGCATCCGCGGAGAAGGAGCTTGTGGATGAAGATTCTTTGTCTGGCTTCTCTCAGTTCCACATCTCCCCCACTTCTATCGTCGACGATTCTTCGAGCTCGTACGACTTCTCAACAACCGACAACTCTGGCTATACCTCCACTAGTTCAGATGTCTCTGGTCAACAGCCATTTAGTTCTGCCTTGGGCTTCCTCAAGGCGGTCTTCCCTCATATCCCGTCTCACAGATTCAGAGACGTACTCACTACCTATGGAGGCGACAGCGACGACCTGGACATGGAGGCTGTGGTCGAAGAAATCCTGACTAGCGAGTACGTTCGCGAGATCGAAGAGCGTGGTCTGGATGAGGCAGAATCCGCGGCTCTGGGGTACGAAGCGCCTTGGGAGGTTGTCGAGAAGAAGAAGAAGGGCGGGAAGCAGAAGAAACAAAACAAGAAAGGAATGACAATCACCCTTGTTGACATCCGCCAACAGCAACACGCTCGTTCGACACCCTCGAGTTCTCAGCCTGCCCCACCTGACCCTTGGACGCAGCTAGCTTCGGTTGCGTCTCTACTTTCCTCCCTCATCCCTAGTCATCCAGTGTCCTTCTTCCAGTCTATATTCCACTCGCCGAAGTACCCCACGCCATCCCATGCCGTCCGTGCTGCTATCTCGCAAATAGCTCAATCCTCATCCGAGTTTAAGGATGATGTCACTGCGGAAGAGACGCCCTCCCTATACAACATGCTTGAGATCATCACCACTTGGCCCAAGTACGCGGACCTCAACGTAGAAGAACGCGATCGATTGCTGGAGGATGCGCTCATCGCGCTTCGCGCGACAGGCGGGGACCCGAACTGCGCCCTCGAGATCGTAGCACTCCTCGTAGACCTGGACTCAGATTACACGTCGAAAGAGTACACGTGGGGCGTGTACCACCAACCGGCAGCGAAGCCCTCCCTGCCCAAGGCCACTACCAAGCTTCCGTCTGGCCCACCTCCGGTACCGCCGCCCCCCAACATATACCGGCGTACACAAGCGCTCCCGAGCCCGTCCAGCGAGAAGCCTCGTGTCCAGCCTAATGCGTGGCAGACCGTTCCTGTCAAGCCTGGTCCCGAAGGCCCGCACCCGTTATCGGGTGTCATTCGTGCATATACAGCTCCTAACCCCACCACAGGAAGCAGAAAGGTGCGCGGAAGTGGAAATGGCCTTGGAAAGGGCGGGAAGGGCGACGTCGGCGAGCTGCAGATGGGTAAGCGCGCCGTAGCCAAGATGCGCGCTTGGGAGTTGTCCGAGCAGAGGCGTGCAGCGCTGAGGGAGGCGAGTAAGGCGTGGCAGAAGGGCAACAGCAAGAATCATGGAGGAGAGGTCGCTTTCTATTTCGCCGAGAGGGTAAGTACGCATTGTGAGACTGTCGAGTCGGCGGGTCTGAAGGGAAGCTTTTACTACCAGGCTCGTGAGCTGCAGCAGCAACAACAGAAGGAGCAATTGGAAGTTGCTCGCGCAATGGTGATGCGAACTCGGTTAGTACCTCTGCGTCCATATCTTCCACGGCGGATGCCGACGAGATTGTTTCTAGCAAAATCAACCCACATAGTGAGATGATTGACTTGCATGGCACCGTCGTGGTGGAGGCTATTGCTATAGTACGGGAGTATTTGGAGGAGCACGGGGCGACGCCAGGTAAGTCGTGCTGCTCCCACCGCTGTGTGGACTGTTACCGAATGCATATCTCGCAGCGCGTCCGTTGAAGGTCATCACTGGCCGTGGGAGTCACTCGCGGAATGGAGTGGCTGTATTGGGACCGGCCGTGAAGAACGCTCTCACCGCTGAGGGCTGGCTTATTGACAACTGCGATGGCGGTCTCATTATACGTGGACGCAGGCGGTGATAGACCGGCTTATCGAAGACGTGGTGAGGCCCTCCCGGAATATGTTGCATAGGGCCTAGTTTCCTGTGACGCCATGAACGAACTTTTTTACGCCTCTTCCGTACCCATAGCTTGCGCAGGTTGTACATACCCCATCCTAGTGTAGCCCCCAGATACCTCCCTGTATCGAGTAGATGCATGCTTGCTCCTTCCCGTACATACCTGTAGATCCTGTACTTTTTGACTCGTTTTGTACCATTGGTCGCCGGTGTAGGTCAGAGCCTCCCACCAATTCTAATCCTAAAGGTCCCAAGTCTCGAAGTATTATTGACGGGCGTTTCCTGCGGTTTCAGCATCTGTTGCCGAACCCTCGAGGTGTTAGGCGAGTACACCAGCTGACTTGCCATCTCCCGCTCGTCTCTCTTGAGTCTCCTTCATGGTGGTCTGGAACCACAGACGGATCCTCCTTTGGACGCTGCACTCTCTTGCGTCTGCCAATCGGAGCGCGGAATTGGTTCCCGGATTTTTGTGCCGGCGGCGGGGAGCCCTCTTCTCGTCGCCCCGATGTAAATTGCATAAGCGCCCCCCTGATTTCACCATTTTTCGCGTGCCACGCCCTGTGCTAAGCCCCCCACCGCGGCCACCCCGTCCCTACGCGCGAGCCACCCGGTGACTCGTATGACAAAATCAGCTCGCGATTGGCGGAGCCTGGAACGAACCCCGCGCGTGTACGTCTGTGTTGAACATATAAATGCTATGTCGCGCGGCGCCGCGGCACCCCGGTCCTTGTTTTCTTCTTTCATTTTCTTGAGTCTGCATTCGTCGTTCCCTTCGGCTTTAGTGTTTCTGGAGGAGTCTCCCTTGTAAAGTTCTGGTCCTTTGGTGTACGTGACTGGTAAGTCACGAAGGGACGTGCGCTTTACCGGTCAGCGAGCTTACATGTTAGTTCTCGTAGTGGTCGTGTGACCCAAAAATGCCCGTGAATCGTGCGGCAGAGAACGCCCTCGGAACGATAGGCAAGTTTCTTCTCGCAGTTCCTCCTGTATTGTACCACCTAGCGGACCGTTGCTGGGCAGTAGAGACTGATACGATGCATGTTTGTTACAGGTACCGTTTGCTGGACAGTACAACTACTTCCCCAGCTCTGGTATAGCTACCGCCTAAAATCGACAGAAGGCTTGTCTGAATGGCTCATGTATGTTCTTGATGCAGTGCTTGATGCATGTACTAGGACTTACTGCTATTCCTTGTTGCACAGGCTCACTTGGGGTATCGCCGGAGCGTTCCTGGGGACGTACTCCGTAGTTCAGAACCTGAACATCCCTTTGATCCTTCAGCCGCAACTGTTTGGCGTGCTTTCGTTCGTGTCATGGGCACAGGTTCGTCCAGTCACTTCCCTTCGATGCACGTACTCTCTAACTCATAATGCAGTGTCAGTATTACGGCCGAAAGAGGTCAAAAGCGGTGTCCATTGCGATGTTCTTCGCTGCCGTAGTGATCTTTGCCGGGTTCGAAGCTGGGATGATATTCGCCATTTTCGTGAGTATCCGATGCGTCTTCAACGCGAGTTCTGATCTTGAACTCCCTCGTAGCCCTCGTATAGGGCGGGTAACATGGCGCCTGTAGAGTTCTTCGGGATCTTCAGCACAATATTGATTTCCGGTGCGCTCCTGTAAGAGCATTCTACACCTACCATTACCAGAGACAATCTAATCGTGCATCCATTATAGACCGCAATATTACGAGATCTACAAGTACAAGGAGGTGGTTGGCATATCTTTGCTGTTCATGAGCGTCGACCTCCTGGGCGGTGTCTTCAACGACCTCTCCCTCGCTTTCAAGGACCATTTTGACGTCGTTGCTGGCGTTACGTATTCCCTTGTAGTTGTACGTTTCCTCTTTGTGTGGCTCTTTCTTTCCTTTTCTTACGACGTGTCCAAGCTTCTCGACGGGATTGTTATCCTCTGTGCCCTGATTCTTAACCCGATCGCTCGGCGCCGCCGCAAGAGGCTCGCTATCGTAGAGAGCTCTCCAGTCGCAGATGCAGGTGCAAGCTCTGCAGATGTCTCAGCTCCTCACGATCTCGCGTTTCCGAGCGAATCTCTCCGCTCTGCAGAGGCTGAACGCGTAAGCGAGACCGAGAATAGACTGCGTACCGAGAAGATAGAAGTAGACCTAGAGAAAGGAGCTACGGAGGCGTAGGCCTGCTGGACTTACGACAGCCCGTCAACTGCTTATGATAAATTTCCGCGATGTAGACATGTCCAAAGATGACATTTGACGACTCTATCACTGGTGTCATCAGGGGGATGCTCTGGATGGCTCTGGCAGCGTGCTGTAGAGGGTCCACTAGACCTGCCTAATCTGGCTGAAGTGCTTCTCCCAGGCTGCGCAGCTACAGCTATCCGACTTTTCCGGAATCGGTCCTTTCCGTTTTGCATCTACAGCCGCAATAGGGCTGTACCATGTCTTCCGTACATGGGTGCCCGAGTCCTTGACCCCAAACCACCATCATCTCCCGTTATTGCGAGTTCCGTCGCGGTCCCGTCGCCTCCCTACTCTGTGCGTTGCGGCGCCCAGAGGAATCGAAACCAGTCACCTCCGCGTGGTACTAGTGTCGTTGGGGTCAAGGAGAGCATTGAATGGGCATGGCCCACGCGCACAGGGGTTCGGTCAGTCCCACAGTCGACTATATGCGTCTTTCTCACCTTGTTCGACATTCATCCAGCCACGGTTACCAGCGGAGCTCCTAGATAGCGTCGTATATTGGCTTCTTGTCTCTGGGAGATCCGCGTTCTCCTCAATCGCGGCCTTTGCTCTCGCGTCACACCAGTGTCGACAAATCGCTCTGAGGCGATACTATGCAGTTCTCCATGTTCGCTCTGCCCCGCACTGGGTTAGAACCTGTCGCATTCCTGGCATGTTCCTTTGGGTCAGGCGAGTGGTCCTAGTGGCCAAATTGAAGCCGCATATATGCTGACATTTTCGCATATTCCAAGGTCTTTATCGGCGTCCACAACCGCATTCAGGTACAAGATGGACGGGCTAGCACTGTTCACATCTCTGAGGGCTCTTGAAATGGACTTTTCTGGGGATGGTCTCTCGACTCAAGCTAGCCGAGCTACACTTCTCTTCAAGAACATGACTGCTGGGCTCACTCGGATGAAGCTCACTCATCTGCCTCGCATCGACTCTGCTTTGCTTTCCCTCGTTGCCTCTCGGTTTCCAACTCTGATTACTCTAGAGCTATCCTGCGTTGAAAGACTTGACGAGCATTGCTGCTGGCTGTGCTTTGAGGAATCATCTACTTGCTGCGCACATTCCCCAATCCCGGGCGAATACGCGACCGTTGACTCCTTTTTAGTCCGTAGCTCCATTTCATCGCAATCCCGGGGCATTGACCGTGCTGATTATCGTCTTGCAGTCCAGCTTCTGCAGGGCGCTGAAGTCACTTGAACGTCTCGAGACTCTGTTCCTTGGAATCTTCCTGTCAGACGCGGACGTGTTGGCCCGCCATCTGGAGCGCTGTGCAACTGTCATCATGGCTTCTCCTCGGACAGGCTATTACCCTGCGCCGCCCTTCGGTCCGGACAAGTGTGCCGTATGCTGTGCGGAGCACGCTGTGGCAACTCGGTCGCGCGAAAATCGTGCGAAGGCTACGATGGTTGCAGCGATTCCCTCGATTCGAAGCGTAGAATTTTGCTCGTGGTTCCCTCAGGACTCGGCGGCGTAGGCTATCTTGGAGGTTGCTGGTCCCATGAACGTTGCTCGACCTGCGAGGCTTTACTAGATGCTCGTGCTATTACACGCGTATCTACCCTGCGTCTTCTCTCAGTCTTGATGCTATCTGGGCTGTGCTTGTCGCATCTGCTCGTCGAATACGCTTCGAAACATTGCCACTCTGGGTCTGTTCTTTTGAACGTCGCGGTGTCGTCCGTGTTGTAGATTCTCTATCAGATCGCATATATACCGCCTGAAACTACAATGCACGATGTGACCTATCGCTCTATGTGCGGATATTTGAATGAGCCTGCCATTGCCTCTACCCTTTGGATAGTCAATGATTGCTTGAGCATGGCATTCGTGTTTCTACACAGAATTGTTGCACTCGCATGCGGATTCCTCTCCGGGTGGATCTTACACAACCATCGATGGAAGCAGAAATTCCTAATGACAAGATCGTGCCATGTTGTGATACGGACGGCTATCACGGGCGTCCTCACGTTGGCGACGCCACCGCAGTGAACGTTGTGTCAAACTGCATGGACGGGTAGGAGCAGCTGTCGACCCACCGACGCCGGCGGACATACCGGATTGGAGCGTCTGAGAGGATATCCGTGAAGATATTCTCCGTGGTCAAGTGGCATCCACTACGTCTCAGGCATGTCTACAAGGGCGCCATTTCGCTGTCCATCTTGGCGTCTTTCACGCCTACGTGCCCGGGCCTTTCTCGTAGAGGAATGACCGTCCCCCGGAGACAACGCCCTCTACAGGAAGCGAACCGCTCGCGCCCTTGCTTGGGATCCCCGCGCCCCCGCCCATCACAACGTTCGAGTGGCTGTTGGCCAGAGATAGCCACAGGCGCGGCTTAATCGCACTATTCCATGCCTTCACAATGCTTGCCAGCCTCCGCGCCGCCTTGCTGCACAGCGAGGGGTTCTAGATCCTGAATACGGCGCACAGTGCGGCCAAATGCGTCAGGGAGGACTACGTCACGCTCCCCGAAGGAACGTACCGCGCGGTACAGTCGACGGCTGGGCCCTTCCATGGACGCCGGGCTTATCGCTGGAGGGTGGAGAGACTGCGTGACAGGTGGTTCGCGAGGAGGGGATCATGCTCGGACGGTACATAGACGCTCCATATTAGGCGACTTTGCCCGGCAGACCGTACCCACCAAACCTTGTACGAGTCCGAGTCGGAGGATAGAAGACAGCGTTTGCTATGAGGACACCACATTGCAGGTTCCATCGCACGCTTCGTGCAATCGCGTGTATGCATGTAGGAGCCCGGGGTCATATGAGCATGGCCTCGGTCGAAAGGCCGGACTACGTACTGAGATTGCACAGAACTACCGGCTGACAGCGTCCGCGAAGAGCTTCGTATTTGGGGGAGACGGAGCGCCATGCTGATCAGGGTAGATTTTGGATCGTGGGACGGGGGCTGGGGGGGGGCGGGGGGCTTGGATACCGGGAACTCACTTCTGTCATTTCAGTCTCATTGCGTCCAGATGAGAGCCCGGCCTCTGGCATCCACCTCACTGTGTAATCCGTACCATATAGTATTGAAGCCTGGAGAATTACAACGGAGAGGAACCGAGCGGGAGCACAGTCTCCCAGTACGTTCGTGTTCGACCCGTGTTCGGCCGCGGAGGTGTAGAATCAGTGTGTTCGGATGCATTGGCTACAGTCAGTTAGTACTTCGGGGTATGCCCGTCTTCGACGATCGAAGACCCACCTGACGGTGCAGCGTCCTCCGACTCCTCCGATTCCGGTGTGGCTGCTGTGAATCCGCCTGTCAGTAGGGGGCTCATGGAAGAGGTAGACGAGAAGCAACCTACGTTCCATATCGTAGCTGCAAGCGAAGCCTTTGAGCAGGCACGTATAGCATGCCTTCAAATCGAACTTATGCATTTCGCATTTAGCATGTTTCTCCCGACTGTGGATCGGACGGCGCGCGTTATCAATATGAGCAACCGGTCCCAAGGCACTGATCACAGGGAACGCACCATTGCCTACATGACTTCTTGCGTGTTGCCAGTGGATCCACAATTCGAACACTAGGCCATTCGCACTTGACGTTGTGGTCTACACAGCGCTGACAAAATGCGGAGCCTGGAAACAGTCTGCATGCCACTATTTGGTGAATCGAAGAGTCAGCCGGGCGATCTGCGAACGAGACTATTATCGTGACAGGACTGGCCTTTCTTCTGGGCGCACGTGCGACATGCCGGACATTTTGGCATCTTGAGTAGAGTATAAGAGAGAAGGCGAGAGAAAGTCTGATGGGCGTGGCGAAGTTGGCAAAGGAAAGGGTACTGAAGGCTATGATCTCGGATCTGGGATGGGCGAGGTACATGGCCACGGAGAACTTATAGTGCACATGTGCGGGGTAGCGGTGGCGGTGAGAAGGGAAGGAGCGATATTCCTGGAGAGGACCTCTGTCCCGGTTAGCAAGCACGCATGGTCGGCCTCGAGATGTGTGCTCGCATCGCGCTGAACGACCCAGTTGCCAGCGCTGTGCGATCGGTCGACGTCCGGCACGTAGATAAGACTACCCAGTATGGACGCAAGAGGCCGTCTAGCGGCAAGCATCTGCGGGCACAAGGGCAGATTTCTTGACCGCCGTGTTCCTCAGCTGTCGTTGCCGACGTTCCATGAGCTGGTATTCGCGGGAAGTGTCTGAGCTTGCGCGGAGCAGGCGGCGTACATTCGCGCTGACGATCCGATCGCCCCTGGCGATGAGCGGGCACACCATCGTGCGGGACTCTGCGGGGAACTTGGCATACTTTGTATACTGTTCATGTGCACCATATATGGCGACGCTATGACCCCGATCATCCGATGACTGTCGGGAACGATATTGAAGGGAAGGCTTCGACCCCGCAGCAGTGGACCTTTCCGAGTAGTTTCTGAGTAGAAGTGTAGACTTCAGAGTGTACAATCTGTCAGGCTGCACAGGTTGGTATGGAGGATGGGTGCCAGAATGCTGTTCGCCGGCCGGAAGTCCAGTCGGCGCGTGGATTTGGCCGTGATCCTTATCCGCCATGCACCGCCGTATAGCCAGAGAAAGATGGCCACTACGCATCGTGCGTCGTTACGTGGATGATCTATAGAACTTGTGATGAAAATCCGTATTTCGTTGATATGCGTAAGTTGAAGATCACCATACTTACCATGGAGGATCGGATCCGCCCAGCGGAAATGCTGACCTTCCAGCACACCGTGACGTTGCGGGGAGAACATCATCCACTATACACCAGCAACTTTGAGGTTCAAGGTTTCGGGTTCCTATTCTTAGCCGTAGTCCCTTTGCCAGTGCCCTCGCGTTACAAGGACGGTTCATGGGGGTTTAGTTTGCCAAGTAAAGTTACGTAGCGAGTGCCATGAACGGGCGTTCCTTCCACCGTAGCGCCCGTTTGGACGCCTATTGGGCGCCTATATCGCCAGTCTCCGCGGCAATGCTGTGAAGTTTGGACTTTCTGCAGCCACTCGGCGTTGTACTTGCTGGTAGTCCTGGTCGACCACATGCGCAAGGCTCGCATCACCTATGGTCGTTTCGGGGCTTATGTGCATTGCTGTTTGTTGAACCTATAGGCAGAACACGGTCACAAGCTCGACTTCTCAGGCGCTCCGGGTTCGTCCAAAGTTCAGGGCAGAACTTGACAGATCCAGGCCGCGGGCGGCGCTGAAGTAGTGCAGGCACCAAGTAAGTAGTAGGTATTAGAGCTGCTCGAGAGAGAGTCAGGAGCCCGTATGTATGCATGTCTGACAGGCCCTCACCGGTATTCCAGGTTCGCTCCGCGAGCAGGTAGGCGGCAAACTGACAGTTTGCTTGCCACGGCACTGTTCGCGGAAGAATGCCATCTTTTGTAGGAAGACAACTTACCGGCTGTGGCTGGCAGCAAACCTACGTCCAGTTTCTCCCGGCGCGACTCAAAGTCCCTGACCATTGCTGTGTTGGCGGTCGATGACGAGATCTCCAGCGGCTGATTCCGTAGCGCGCAGCCTACGCCATCCACGGCGCACCGAGTATTCCACAGGCCCACCGAGAAGGTCATGCAGTGGCGGGAAGATGGCATATACATGACATTCTACAGCTTCAATGCCAGAACCGTTCCCGTGCGTTGGCATGAGGATGTCGTGCGTGACGTATAGATCCTGTAAGCGTTGGTCAAGCGGGGTTGCATCGGACGTTCTCGATTGCCCCCAAAACCTATCTTCCTGCCAGTTCAATCACCGACCGCGCTACGGAAGGAAGTGGCACTTCCATCTTATGGACTTTCAACGTTCGTCATCCCGAAGCATACGTTCTCGTCGCTCAAGCGCTCGTAGCTGCTAGCTAGCGGCCTAGAGAGACCTCGACAGCTTTGCGGCCTATGAACTGGACGTTGCTGGTAGATAGCCGCGATGTGCCGTAAGCCTGGGTTAGCGACCTGTTCTACTTTTGAGACCTGCACTGACGCCCCGCGAAGTGTTTCAGGCTGTTCATGATGGCGCTCTTCGTCAGTGGCAGCATACCCATGAGGTGCGCTCGTCCCTTCATCCCCTCAATAGAGCGCATCGGAACGTCTGCCTAGGGGAGCCTGGGACTACCTATGAGGGTTCCACGGCGCCTGAAAAGGTCAGCCACAATTACTGTAGGCCACGGTCAGTGCACTTGCAGTGTGTCAATGAGCATAGGTGTATTCGCCTGCTTGCTCTGAAGGTCCGAGGTATACGTTTCAGCTTTACCTCTTGTGTTTCAATTCGAGTGACAGTATCCTATCTCTGATGTCCTTGCATACATCCCTTCACAGCTCCGCGTTACAGCTCCGCGTGGTATCAGAGCGCGCCATGTCACGAACGAATACACAGCACAGTCCGGCATAAACCACGCTATATGGCGTACCCGAGGAAACCTCCACAGTGGCATCCTATCTGGTCGTGGCTTGTGCAAGCCTTCCAGCCGTACGCAAATGGCTCCCTCATGGTACCACAGACGCGTAAGGCACAAGAACGTATTGGTGCCCGTCTCTTCCCTTCTCCTCTGTCAAGCTGTGCTTCCCCAGAGCGATGGTCCCCGGCCTGTCACCACCTGTAATGAGAAAATGAGGCGGATCCTATCCTCACCGATTCACCATTCGTCATAGTCGCCCTGCAGCGTCTTATCATGGCCTTGTGTACAAGGGCTATGTACGAGCGGCGCAATCGAGAGACGCGAGGCTATCGCGCGTTTCTCCAGAAGTCCGAGAACTTACGTTCGCGTGATTCCAAGGAACGCCGCATCGGTCCCAGGAAAGGGCCGCTTCATTGCAGATATCGTTGCATTGACATCCACCGCTTGTCTGCATGCGTATGGCGGGGAAAACCGCAGTGGGGTGGATTAATCATTGACCCAATGGCGTTTGGCAAGCAGGTACGCCCAGCGTTTCTAGTCACTCGGAACTAATGTAACTACGTGCCCTCCCTTACTAATCACCCCGCAGAGCCTATGCTACGAGATCTGCAAGCACATGCCATTATGCCAGTGAACCGCCCCATCGCGGCATGGTGAAGACACTTTGCAAGACGGGCATGGATCCATTTTGTACGTCACATTTGATGAGCGACTCCTGAGACTATTTTCCGGAACTATCGTCGCAGTGCCTAGCATCGCTTCTCACTAATGCTCCAACCTGCATCCTTTTCCCCTGTGGCCGTCCCCGACCGTACCGTTTCTCCACCCCTCAGTTTATTTTACATTCTTGCGTCCGGTATGCGCGCTCAGACAGCCCCACCAGCCCTCTCGTCGCCCAGCTCAGGCGCGCTCCTATCGTTAGGATATGCTCTCAGCTGTTCATCCGCTCGTGTCGGGAAACGGTTAAACGGATATCGGAGACGGTTTGGTGCCCACTCGAGTCCAGTGCGCTGTCGCCTGGCGAGCCTCGCAGCCTTCGAACTCCGAGTCGTGTCGCCCCTTCCATTTTCAACGATGATCCATGCCTTCTACGGATGATCACGCACGTCCTGGAAGCAGCCTCCAGTACACATGATCTGCATACTTGTGACCATGTACAAGAACGCTCCGGAACTCATCACTGGCGACGTCCGTCGTCGGCGGTCTCGGCCTGCTCACTCGGCCTGCTCATGCAGAAGGTGATGAAGCTGACGCCTTTCTAGTCCCTGAACTTCCAGCAGCCTGTGAGATACGGGCTCAATACATATTCATTCCGAAGATCTTACTCAAACCTATGCTTTCGGCGCGCATGGCGTCCCCTCGACACGGCTGAGGGGCTTCGGTATGAGGATAGGCGGTGGGCGGACCTATTCGCGCCTCCCAGTGATAGAGCATTGTACGAGTGCTGCAGGAGGATCGAGAGCTCTCTAGCCATGACATTCCGTTGCTTAAACTGCCTTGGATGTGAACTCTACGGTATCTATGTGCATGAGCTCAATAGTGTACACTAATGTTCCGTATGACATGACTCGTGCATGTTCATTCGAATGAGACAGCGCGGGTGTGGGTGGAAGAACCAAGCTCCTCCACAGAGTGCACGACTTGGTCGGAGGGGACTCGCGGCGCACTGCTATCGAGACACGTGACCGTGTCCAAGAAACTCTCGACCTCCCTCCGTGCAATGCCTCTCGCGTCGTCTCCCTCACCACCATCAGCCCACGCGTCCCGCAACCTCTCGCGTACCGCCTGCAGCCGTACGCGTTTCGCTTCCCCGTCAGGACCAAACGCGCGCGCAAGCACATCTCGGAACTCCTGCACGACGGCGTCGACGGTGCCGGTGATCTTCCTGCCCGTGCGGAAGATGGGCCCAAGTGCAGCACCAAGTCGGACCTCGAGCAGTTCGTACGCGATGCCGAGATTGTCGGTGAGGTGCACCGCGTTCGGCTCTTGGTCAGCAGCAACGGGCCAGACGATCCTGAGAAGCTGACATGTCAGCGCGTCCTATGGGGCCTGGTATGAATAGGCTTAGATATGACGCACATCGGAACACCCGCATAGATGCTCTCAAGCACGGAGTTGTGCCCGCCGTGTGTGAGGCACCAACCAGTCGCCTAAGAGTTTCACTGTGTCAGATGAAGGCTTGCAGGCCGACAAGGATGTGCACTCACAGGATGCTCAAGGACAGCGAGTTGAGGGATCCAGTTTGCGATGAACGCGTCCTCGTAGGCTTGCAGCTTCGCCAATATTTCGTCTGATATTTGAGCATACGGGCTAGGTCGAGTCATGAGCTGCTCGGACCTGCATTAGACCACGGTAAAGATGAGCAGTGATATGGTACGTACGAAAGAGACTTTCTGCTCTATCAGGACAGTCAGTACGGCGAAGAGCTTGGTCGAATCCATCGGCCAAAACATCGAGCCGAAGGATATCTGCCACCAAGCCGCTCCCAGTGAGCATTGACACGAACATCTCGCAGTTCGAAAGTAGACGTACAAGTAGCACTGAGTTCTCGCCGCGATGAGCAAGTTGTCTATCCAAGAATGCCTTGATGTCGGCGGAGTCTTCCCCGACAAATAACGACGGAGAGCATGGTTGCTGAGCGCTCGTGATAAGCGGCCCAGCGTAGTACACCTTGCGTCCGGTCTCCGCGAACCACTCTCGCATCGCACTGGTGACGGCGGGGTTGTATGTCGCGGCGTCCATAGTGATGAGACCGTCTGTTTGCTGCAGCATCCTGGGCATTGTCGTCAGCTCACAACTCGAGTCCTTTCATGTGGGGAGAATGAGAACATACCTCCCAACCTGAATCCATATGCGACTGCACAGCTCCGGAGGGAAAGGGAGCTGCCGAAAGAATAGGCGTTAAATAGACTCCGTGATGCACGGGGTGATACGGGAGTAACGCACCGCCTGCGGTTCGAGCTCGTAGTCATACATGGGGGGAAGACCCGGGCAGTGAATCAAACGCCCTTTCGGCTGCGCGAAGACCTACATACAGAGGTCAATAAACCATCAACTTCCGTCGTGGTCGGCAAGTACGAGGAGGGACACTGACCGCATGGGCAGCGTCGTTGGCAGAGATGCCTTCCCGTGCTGCCATCTCTTCCACGAGCGGGAGCACATCCTTGCGGTGAACAGCGAGGAAGTAGGCCATCGATACCGGCGCCCAGACGTACAGCTTCAAGGTCGCAGGGATGAGTGCTGCCTCCCGCTGCGCAAACAATACATTGAAGATCTCGACGGTGAAGCCCTACGTATCCTACGTGTCAGTTTCGTGGTCGTCCAGGAACGTGGAGGACGTACATCGATCACAAAGGCGCTCACAGGTTCAACCCGGAGGTTCAGAGCGTACGGTGTGCTGCAGACAGTCTCGCAGTCTATGGAGTGTCCGTTACGGAGTTTGTCCCAGGTCTGGAGGACACCGTCTCTATAAACCGCTGGATCTATCAACTCATCGCCCTGTTCAATTCGCACCAGCCTGCAAAGCTGCATTAATATCCGTACTAGATGAGGCTATGTCGACCATAGACATACCGGATGCGCTTGAGCAAGTCCGAATCATCAGGAGACGTATCGCCGGCAATTTCGGCCTTTGTCCTGTCATACAGCTTGGCAGCTACATAGAACGTGATGGTGACGGAGCGAAGCTTGACCATCCGGGCAGTCAGGATGGCGAGCGCTCTAGTATGCCCTATCATTTGAACGAGATCAGCTATTGTGTGTTCGAGTAGGCAGTCGACTACTAACCCCACATGTGTGCGGCACACACCATGATATGTTGAGGAGAGGAGAAGGCAGCCATCGACATGCTGATCTAGACCGCGGAGAGCGACATACAAGGGAGGATGCAGCCCATGCTATATAAGCAACA
Source organism: Cubamyces lactineus (assembly GCA_022376465.1). Lineage (NCBI taxonomy): Eukaryota > Fungi > Basidiomycota > Agaricomycetes > Polyporales > Polyporaceae > Cubamyces > Cubamyces lactineus. Next base: position 1,105,679 of record JACDTU010000009.1, on the reverse strand, counting down.
AGACGCATCTACGCCAAGATGCCAATTGAGTTCAACCGGGTGTGTGCGATTCGTTGTCACAATCAACGGCTACAGGGGTAAACGTCTTACGGGGGCGCGACGGAAGGCTGAAACGACAAGCTTAATCTTTATTTCATCGGAGTCACCAGTAGAATGGGGTCTCACAAAGCGGTATTCCCGGTGTTTGGAATAGTGCATGTTTGAGACGGACGCGACGGAAAGGCGTACGGGAAAAGTGGTGCAAAATCTGAGTCACGGAGTACCGAATATATCTTGAGGCCAGGAACCGCAAGACAGACGTCGGGAGCCTCGCCATCGTATACATTTCGAATGTGAGGTTGACGAAACGCGAAGATACCAGCGAAACGAGTGGATTAAGCAGCTGCTACGATCACCAAGCCCCCCTCACGATGACGAGAAGAAGTGAAGAGGCGGAAGCTTTCGCCAGAGTCACAAGACACACGTGCATGCTGAAACTTGCCGTGCAGAGTGGTCCAAGTAGGCTGCATGCTGAACAGATGATTTCCCCAGCTCGAGAAGTACTAGGTTGCCCAAGCTGCCAGTGCAAGCGCTAGCCCCGGGTTCGTGTCCTAAGCCACGAGTGTGTGGATGAGTTTCACTACCTTCTACATCCTCCCGCTCAATGATAACGCGAGTAGATCCTCATCATGCATGGAAGTCAGGCGACGAAGGAGATCTTCGGATTACGAGGTCGTAGTCGAGGTCAAGCCGTGTAAGCGCTTGTGCGAGGGGCAGCGCTAACTGCACTGCCTCTCGATGACGTAACCCCCCCCCTTGCGGCGGGCGCTCGCATTGGCAAGGCATACCGCGTCCTCTGAGTTACTACTATGGTAACCGTTATGTATGGCATACGGTACTTAGCTCGAGGAGAATACTCGACTCTCGTACACTTTAGAGTGTATTTCTCGGGATAGATCAAAGACTCATGGTAACATCCGACTAGGAGCATCTTTGTGCTACACAATTTAAACGGAACGCAGTGTTCTGTCAACGAAACTTCTCTCCAAGCTCTGCAAGGACGCACGTCCCTCGGGTACTACGTATTCGTAATATCATGGCACTGCTGGGCAGAGAGTTACGTGAGTTCAAGGTGTTCATGTCATTTCCGTTCAAGAGCTCGCTACTCAGGGCGCCAGTTAATCACAGTCACGCCAATTTAACGACCGCCAGGGCTTCTGAGTCGCTCGATCATTGCCCGGCGCAGTCCCTTTGCCCTTGGATGGCATCTCAGCGTAACACGATGCTTGGTCTCGCCGCCCCTATTCTCAGACACGCACAACGGCTCCTTTCACAGCACACGCCCTGATGCATGGTGTACAGTTGCCTTATGGAGCTGAAGAAGCTTAGCGCAGGAAGAGCGTGCGACTATCAGTCCTTTCTCGCGACGCAGGATGCACAGAGGGGCTTCTTCAATATACATACCTAGCCACGAGATTCCGCGGGGTCGCGACCGGTGCTCAATGTCAAGGCTATAGCGTCCGACTGTGAGTGTCCGACTCATATAAAATCTTTGGTTTACTCATATTCCGCTGCCCACGCCGCAGCGCGAAGTTCATAGGCTAATCCATAGAACCCTCATGTAGTCGGTGTCCACGGACCCACAAATAGCGGTGTGGCCTCGTAGGCTTTCTTATAAGCGGTGCAGCTCCCTCGCAGTCTTAAGACGCCATCTACAAGCCCCGTAACAAAACCTACTCCCTTCGACTGAACTCCTGCTATCATCTTCACTCAGAATGTGGTTCAATGCGGCTCTAGCGAGCTCCGTCCTCGCGATGTCACTCATGGTATCAGCAGGGCCTCTTCAAGCTTTGCGGAGGCTCATACAACTTGCCGAAACACGACTCGAGTCTCATGGTGCCGTCTACTGTGAGCCCAGCTATTAGATCTTATACCTCCACTCGATCTCATACCGATGTTTTTCCTAGTCATGACGAACGAACCTGACGAGAACGTCATAATGACAGCCAGCATTAACGGTGATGGTACTCTGGTATGCTCATACTCTTTGCTGCTTATAATATGATTTGCATTCCTAACCACTGACAACGTTGCTAAGACTCTCGTGAACGCCGTCGCCGCTGGCGGTCGTGGGTTACACGGGATCGCTACGCCTCCAGGAGCAGACGGCCTTTTCTCTCAGGTACGTGAAGCGCAACTGGATGAAGGGACAAGCACATATGACGCCGAGTATAGGGTGGCATACAAGCATCCGCTCAAGGTCAAGTCTTGGCTACTGTAAATGTAAGTGAACGATGGGCCTACATCGGTGTCGCAAACCTGCACTGATTTATGCCTTTCTGCCAGCCTGGTTCGAACACCATCGCGTTATTCTCCATCAACCCAAAGGAGCCCACCGACATCACACCACTCGGCGATCCAGTCTCGTCGGAGGGGGAGTTTCCGATGTCTCTGGCCTTCAACAAGGCTGGTACTCGTTTATGCGTTCTAAATGGCGGGGCGGTAGCCGGAGTAAAGTACGCGATTCTTCGACGGCTGCTCCAAGGTCCGCATACCACTAACAGGCGTCTCTCTTGTTCAGCTGCTTTACCGTGGACAAAACGCTTGGGCTCGTGTCGATCCCGGACTCCCTCCGCACTATCGCGCTCAACCAGTCGACGCCTCCGGCTGGCCCACCTGGCACCGCAAGCCAGATCGTATTCAACGACGACGAGAGCAAGCTGATCGCATCCTTCAAGGGGCTTGCCCCCGCGGTCGGCTTCCTCGCCCTCTGGGACGTACAGCCGAACGGCTCACTCTCAGCCGAGTTCACCAAGATGGACACGCTACCCGGAGGCAGCCTGACGTTCTCGCTCACGCCGATCCCAGGCAAGAACGCGTTCGTGTCGACAGACCCGGGAGTCGGCTTCACCGTCTTCGACCTCGACGACCCTAGCAAGGGGAGCGTGATCCCGATTCCGGGGCAGGGGGCGACGTGCTGGTCGAGCTTTAGCCCGAACACGGGCAACTTCTTCCTAGACGACGTCTCGACGGCGACGGTGACCGAGGTGCATATAGACGACAACCTGACAGCGTCGATCGTCAAGGTGCGCACCATATCGTATGACATCGGTGCCACGCGATGCTCAGTCTAACCACTACACCTCCACTAGCAATACCCACTTGGCTCGGGGGCTGGAACAATCGACAACGATGTTGCCACGATCAAAGGAAAAGAGTGAGCCGCCCTTACCCCGTGTTGTGTTCGAGCTACCCCGAGTGCTGATGATCTGGTATCTGTGCTACAGCTTCCTCTTTGTCATGGCAGCTGGTGCCGCCGCCGTCGATGTACTTGCGCTCGACGGCCCGGGGAACGCGCGGAAGATCGACAGCATGGACATCATGGGCCCTGCCCGCCGAGCGAACATCCCCATTGGTGCGTTCACAATATCTGCATTGCCGCATGCCACTCGCGCTAGCAACTGACTGCTTGGATTTCTATAGACCCTGACAGCCTCCAAGGCATGACGCACTTCCTCCGCCAGTGATGGGCGCTATCAGGCCCTCTTGCTATAGTTCTCGAGAGCTGTGTGCAACCCTACAGCCCGGCGCTGATATGGAGAGCACGGGCAGGTAGCTTCCCAGTTCCGATATCGCATTGTGCTCCGTTGAATTGACATCATACATACTATTCCATACATATGTTAGATACAAGTACATTGACACACACGGCCGGCAGCTTCGAAGTGGTGGAGGAGAACTGGACGAGAAGAATAGACTCGTCGTCCCGCACCGCCGACCGTACGTCGCCCGCAATGAATCAAAGATCAGAAATTAGAGCAGGTCTACATCTCGAGTGTTCTATACTTAAGAATATGTGATGGCGCAGCGAGAGGCCGCAGAACCCCCCTGTTGAGAGCGAGAGCTGAGACCAACTAATGACGCAGGGATGATTACACCTATGTGCCCATAAAATTCAGCGATTCGAACCTAGTATTTCTGCATGTATGGAAGGGATCGTTCACAAGACTGTTCTAAAACAAGGTATACCCTGAGACCGTAGACTGAAATGCAGAACAGACCAGGTAAATGGGCCAAGGAGACTAAGGTCATGGAGAGCTAACTGCGTTCGATGAGAGCAGACGGCTCGGCGCGCATGGTGCTACGTCCACCGATCTCGACCCCACCGCCGTACTTGAAGTATACGTCGTTCGTTGCAGTGGTGCATAACGTCCATGACGGCAGCGGAGGAGCTGCCGAACATTGGGTTGAAGGGAAGTACAACCTCTACCTCCGTCAATTGGGAAAAGCGCGCCACAAAAAACTCATCCAGAGCCTGCAGGTTCAACCCCAGTCGATATTGAATCTCCCCTGGGTGTATCTGTGCCCAAAGAACGAGCGTGAACGAACGCAGAGTGGTTGGAACGTGGGTCAGAATGGCGATACATCCGGTGCTGAGTGGTATGCGAGGCGTGCCAGCGGGAAGTGGACGGTCCGGCGGCTTGTCGATCAGGAGACTGAAGGATCCCAGATTCTGGAGTTTGTGGAGGCGAAGAACACGCCAATGCTCTATCATGAATACAGGTTAGCCGGCTCCCGGTTATATGTGCTCAGCTCGGCTGGAGCTCATACTTACCGGGGTCATCCTCTGGGTGTTCGACGATCCCTCCGACTGAGAACGGGAGGCTGAGATGTAGTAGTGCCTCCCCTCCAGCGTACTCCAAAAGGTCTCCGAGTACACGTAGAGCATCGCGATTGTGTTTTTCAAAGGTGGGGTCGAGACGAGTGGAGAGTAGATCCTTGCGCCGTTGAGCCTGGAAAGAGCGTAGACATCGTGGCGCGAGGTATTGCCTGAACACGTCGTACACCCGCGTGGTTTGGGTGGGTGGCCAGCCGCTACGGCTAGATATCTTGTCGAGTATCAAATCCCTGACGTGCAATCTCTCATTGGATCGGCGTGTCGCAGCAGGCAGGCGGACACCGTCAAATGTGACATCGCCAGCATCACAGGCAATGGTTAGCCATGATAGATCTACGACATCCGCCGGGAGGATGGTGAGAGCATTGAACAGTGTGCGGAGTGATAGAATCTGCATTCGACCCACGCGACCGTGGCAGGAAGATATCGAAAGCTTCTTCAGCCTGAAGTGAGGCGGTGTAAGGAGGGCTGGAGGAGATGCCGAATCTATTTCCGAATCCAAGATGAAGACTTCATCGAGGCACAGCTCCTCTAGTTTCGGGAGCCTCGCCACGATGTTAGCAAGACCAGAGTGGCTGATGTTGGGGCCTATCACCAGCTCTGCCATTGGCATCATGCCGCGCCTCCTCAGCCGCGCGAGCGTTAGAAATCGAATGTGCCGAGCAAGATCCGGATGTGTAGTCAGGAAGGTAGAGAAATCGTAGAAGTCGGCCCTATTTACAACCTTCAGGGACGAAAAGAGGTGGGGGAGTGCGAGCTTGCGCCATAGTCTCGATACGCACGCGCATGCGATAATGGTCTGTTTCGCGTCTCGCAAGTTGCCCGCGTGTCGGAAGACCAAGTCCACCAGCTCAAGAGGTAAGTCGTCTAGACCGTATGTCCCGTGTCCTGAGCCTGCAGCGTTGGGTACACTAGCAGTGTGTCGACTTGCACCGCTGTTGGGCATATTTTGCCACCAGTCGAAGTTGCAAGACGTGCGCCCAGACGTTCGTGGGGATGGAAAAGCAGAGGATGTAGTATGTTGTATCCCGAGCACAGCTGCAAATGCTCAGTGAACAAACCGCAGTAGGTGGAATTGCAAACTCGCATGATCTGGTTGTGCAAAGCACCAGGAGCAACAATAAAAGCGCCGAATAAGGCACCGTCACCGCAGTGCACAGCTTCTAAGGAAAGGCATGGATCCAGGATTACTCTTCCACCATGTCGCTCATTGGAACTGAGCTACGTACGTTTCGTTTCAATTCAACCTGGCGTCCTATATACTGTCCGATACATACATCAGAACACGAGTCCAGAAATGAAGGTCGGCACCCATGAAGTGGTCAAGAGAAAAGGAAAGAGAGGGAGTCAATGACCATCCGTGCCCGGTAGCTATATATCACAGTTCTCAAGCTCGACGCTCCGGTTAGCAAGATGACAAGAGGCAAGAGGGTCGCTATAGCATGGTGGGGTGGGTTGATCCAGTACCATAGGCGTGCCGTATCGAGTCATCGCATCGCGTTTCAGAGAGTGTGTCTACTACGTCCAAGGTCATGCAAGTTTCTTGTAAATGCGACAGAGTCCGCGTGCCATGATGCTATAAGGTAAGATCTAAGCAGCCGTCCTCGTGGCCTCTCGCGCTGCCCCCTCCCGCCTACCACCCTCCTGGCCTAATACATACGCCTCCCCCACTCCACTCCTACGACTCAGGGTATCCAAAGCGTCTATCCAACATTGAACGCAGCATCGCGATCAATAGGGCGCGCGGTGTGTACAATCACGCCATGACGGACGTTCTACGCGCCCCCACGTCCATCGCAGGGCGCTGATGTGGCGCCGCATGGCCCGTAACCATCGACATTCGCCTTTGCATACCCCTGGACGGAGGAATCCCACCGCTTGGCAGAGGGGGTGAGTCGAGCGAGGGCGGCGGGGATGGATACGAGTCGACGGGTGACGTCGCCATTGACGGTTTCGTCGCGGTCGGCGGAGTGATGTTTATGTGTAGATTCGGGTGCGTGCGGTGGGGCGGGTGGATAGGCAGTAGTGAAGGCGGCTTCGCATGCGAGTGCGGGTATGCGCGGGGTTGGGGATGCGGGTGACGGCCGTACGCCGAACTCATCGCGACCTCTGCCATGCCTGAGACAGGTTCCGGAGTGATAGCACTAACGCGCTCGCGCTCCGGCATCATCTCGCTATCGCTGCTCAACTCCGCCTTGGACATGGGCAACGCCAGATCACGGGCAGCCTCGACCCTGCGCATCTTGTGTTCACCCTTCTCGACGTCGCCCTTCGCAGCGTTGTACATGTACAGGCCAACGAAAGTCATGGTGATACCGACGGCCTGGACAGGATGCACGGGCTGCGCGAACCAGACAATAGCGATGCAAATGACAGCAACGCGCTTGATGAGGGACGCAATCGAGTACGTCACAGGCGACGTCGACGCGAGGATGACGAACGCGATGATGTTCTGTGCGAAGTGTACTGTCCCATTTGCGACGAAGTAGTAGAGTACGGAATGGTGCCCGGATACATCGTGCCCGTGGGAGGGGTGTGCGATGTGCGAAGGGTCAGCGCTCGCGGCGAGTAGCGCGGGGAGGTCGTAGTACACCCAGATAGGGATCATTAGCAGGAAGGCCATGCCGGATGAGTAGAAGAGGAGGTTCAGTTTGTCAAGCTTGTGCGAGGACTGTGAGCTGTGTCCGGAGGGGACTATCTTCTTGAAGAAGATATTCTGCGAGACGAAGACGATCGCGGACCCGAACGCGCACAGGAGGCCCATCGCATTCGACGCAGACATGTCGAAGCTACAAGCGAGCATGACGCCAAGGGTGAGCGGCAAGAGCGATATGTACGTCTTGGGTGAGTAGCTGACGCCGAAGAGGAGGGCATAAGCCGCTACTGTGAACAGCGGAGATAAGGCCTAAATTGCACTATGAGATAGACGTCTGGTGTACGCAAGGAAGCTATTACTGACCTTGATGGTGTGCACAGTGCTGACAGGAATGCGGGAGATGGCCATGCTCGAGAAGATATGGCCGCCCACCTGGAAGACACCCATAGGGAGCGTGCTTTGGATGATGGCCTTATTGGGGGAGCGGAGCTTGGAAAAGCGGACGAGAGGGCTCATGAAGAGGAGGCAGTATGCAGCGACGAAGCCGAACTGGACGAAAGTGAGGGTGACCGGATAGCGGAAGGAGGTCATGATAGACTTTCCGGTGTTGGATGAGAGCGCGGAGGTGGTGTACCAGAGGGCGCAAAGAAGCACGAAGCGAATCGTCGCAGCAGAGGGTGATGCCGTGGACTGTCCTTGTCCCGTTAGACGTGGTGCTCTTTGCTGTGGCCATAAGGACTCTGCTGAGGGTAAACGGTGGAGGAAGGATCGCTTGATGCTCTTGAGACGCTGCGAAACGTCGTCCGCGGAGGGCTTGTGGTCGATGTGCGAGGGTAGCTCGTCCTTGGATCCAAATAAGCTGGCCAGCCAGTTCGTGCCGCCTGCACGACGAGAATTTTCAGAGCCAAAGACAGCCCATCCGTTGGCGTCGCGACGGTGTTGATTAGCCCAGCTGCTGTCGACCATAGAGTCCTGAGTGTTGTGGAAGCGGGAGAACGGGGATGATTAGGTAGACCGGGGGTAGATATTGTAGGAGACTATAGGCGCATGGAGATTACGAGGGCCTACAGGGGGCAGCGAGCGGCGAGCGATAACTGCTGGGCGTCGTCGAGGACGAAAGAGATGATGAGCGCAGTCCGTCTGTCGCTGTTGTCTGCGGCCATCCCCCGCCCGTTCTGTTTGGCCGTGTTTGTTCCGTCGCTCTTGTCCGCAAATGCAGTGCCCCGCCTCTCCATCCATCGTCCTCTCGGCCTGTAGCTCGCTTTCTCGCTTGGTCCTCTGGGTGGACGTGGTGTCATCAGACGGATATGCTTTCCTCTCCCCTCCTCTCTAAAGCCGTTTGACGCATGAAGCATGCGGTCCATCACCAGGAACCTGGATTCACGCGCGTATCGCTCACTCGAAATACGTGCTTCTGCTTATCTTCGCTCGCAATACATATTCTTGCAACGCGTCCGACCCCTCAACTTTCACTGCCCTGTAGCTGCTCGGATCCTTGGGCGAATCTGTCCGATTCTATTCCTGGATGGTCTTTGAAGATCCTTAGACGAACGAGTGTGTACGTACGCAACGCAAATCATCAACCTTCGATGACTTGCACCAACAGCCGCCTGTGTTGGTTGGCTTGAGAAATGAACTTTCTGACAGGGTATATGTTGTTGTCTTCATCCACCCCCTTCACATCATCATTTGACGGTGACACAAATTGAGCGATCAATGTGCCTATGGCGGCGACAAGGTGCATTTTACCTAGCTCCCAAGCCTTCTTCTACCACAAGCTCTAGCTACGGCCCGACGTCCACGTCGAGCTGAAGGTCGCTCTGCGAGTTTTGCCCAATTTCGGTCTCACCCCGACTCTAATGATAATCCGACTACTCCCGCATTTCTGAAGTCTCATCAGTGTGTAACCCTAGATCCCTTGCTACGTTATTTTGTAACGCGCGGTGTCAGGTCTCCAGCATCTAAGAGCGCTGTTGCTCTGTCGGGCTTCTATCAGCTCGGTAGGACATCCACACCTATGCGGGGTGCTGTGATGCTGGTGGCAGTAAGTACTAGTCATCCCGCTCAAAGTACGTGACCACGCTTAGCAGAACAAGCGCCCCTACTTCGTAGCTGTCAGTTTACTCTCAGTCCTCAAGAACAATGTACCCCTACATAATAGCCTCATGAAGCCAACCCGCGGGCGGGTTCGAAGCCGACTCGCAGGTTCGATGCCCTCGGGATTGTGGCATCCCGCTACGGCGTTTACAACGTAGCCACACGCGAAACCAATGTTTGGGAGATTAGAATGGCGTTTCGATGACCAGAGGTGAATGGTTTTCCAGTGATCCCTGTCCTTGCGCTCTTCGTGCCGTACGTACACATGGTAGTCAAGGCATTCCTTATCTCCGAGGAGATCATATTCCTCTCAAACACAAACGCTTCAGCCTTGGACTGCATACTCCCCAGAGCGTTCAAGAGGGGTTTCTACCCACATCATGACCATCACCGCCTCTCGCAAATCCCGATGTGCGCCGTGCACCTGTGGAGTAGGTCCTGTGAAGTGTACCCAGTAAGTATAGTGACTCGTGGCGCGCATATCCTTTACTAGATCCCGGAGAAGCATGACGGTTTCAGTAGGTCTCAGTTCAACGCTTCGATCTCCACGACGTTCCCGCGACTCACTTTGCAGTGCCCCAGGCCGTGCGGAGATAGCGTTTGAATGCTCACCTAGACGGGTATATTCCTAACATCTGTGCCCATCGTACGCTCGATTAGTCAATACACCCTGGATGATGATACATCCCGCCACCTCCAAGCGGAGAGCATCATGCCTTTCAGAGACCAGTACAAATAGCTCGAGTGCATCGTAGGAAGATAACTATATACTGCTCACCTCGCCCAATAGCACACCCTACGCAACGGAAGCGATCATGACTATCGCCACCTCCCCCAAACATATCTTTATGTGCCCCGTGCATATGTGGGGTAGGTATACCCAATCCTATGCAACCTCTTCAACACTGAATACTCGTCATCGCAGGACATGCCCGCCCGCTCAGTATCCTCGCCGCCAGGCTGGTCAAAGTGCGGCCAGTCACCGTAACCTTGTGCATTGGCTCGAAGAACTACGACAAGATCAAAGCCGAGATCGCGAGCGACTTTGCCATAGGCGAAGATGAGCTACTGAGCCGCATACGGTACGCCTAATGATCAGGGAAAATGTTCTGAGGCTCATCGTCTCCGTGGCTCCACAGGTTACTGCGCATCGAGCAGGGCCAAGAGCCGTTGAATCCAACGATGTATAACAACAGCGTCCTGCACGCGTGGGAGATGCTTCATTCGGGGCAACCCGTAGAGTGCGAGACCGTCGCTGGAACACCCTACATAGTCAATCTCCAAACCGAGCCTTTGTCTGCTGTAATCATCGACGTGCGTTACGAGATTCCTATCCGGCGATGTGTTATAGCTCGGAGAAGGTTACTTATGTTGTCTACTCACGCAGAACCTGGCTATCGCAATAGCCGATGTACTACTCCAGCAGCGTCGGGACGGGGAACTCCCGGCCAAAGTGAGAATCTACGGCTGGTCGCCGGTCGCGACGAGTTACCTCCTCACGACATACCGCGAAGACCTCATCCCGCGCATAGAGGAGATGGCCGCACGTAAAGGTATCACGTTCAATGATGCTGCCTTCGAAGTGAGCTACCCTTGTGCCATCTTCCTCTCTACACAACACACGAGCTAATTTGCACTTCAGGTATTTGCTGTACCTACTGGACGCGTTGTGCGCTGTCCGGCCCTACCTCCGATGTACGATCACGAGTTTGAGCCACAAGGGCTGTCTCTACTAGTATGTTTATCAATGCCCTCTCTCCGTGAGGGGTTGTTAATCATCTCGGGGACAGAATCCGACTCGGCCGAATATGTGTGGCACTATATTCGTCAGGTTGCCAAGGTGCGTTCATACCTTATTACAGCAATACTATCAGCAGATGCTATATTTACCGGTCGCTACGTTCTTTCCTTAGGTTCTTCGCACAGGTGGATGGCCTACTTACCTTCGACGCTGCTGCGTACAATCCCCAAGCGACGAAGGCGCTTCGAGAATGGTTCGGGGAGAACGGGCGGAAGGTGTACTACACTGGTCCGCTCATCCCCAGTGCGCCGCGCCCGATTTCCCATACATCGCAAACAGATGGTGGAGGCGATGAGGGCAGGGAAGTCATCGCGTTTTTGGACAAACAACTTGCAGAGCGCGGAGAGAAGTCGGTGATTTATGTGCGTCGACTCTACCCGCGGACGATTCGCCCAGCTGACGTAGAGTTTCCGTAGATTTCGTTCGGCTCGATGTTCTGGCCTACAGACCCCGCTAAGCTCCAGGCTGCGCTGGAGGTGCTAATGGAGGAGAACATCCCCTTTGTACGTGATTCACCTCTGGTTCGAACGTTCCGCAGTTCAAAGGAAGTTCTGGCATGAACCTTGTAGATTATGACACGCCCTAGCCCTCTTGCTCATATCCCCGACGAATTCCTCAACAAGGTGAAGGCGTACTCCGGCGCGCGGATCGCGAACTGGGTTCCTCAGCTCGCCATCCTGGCACACCCTGTACGTCTTTCCGCTAGCATCCGGTGTGAAAAGCTCGACGGCAGGCTGATGACATTTCGCTAGGCAACGGGCTGGTGCCTTTCACACGGCGGACACAACACCGTTCTTGAATGCATCAGCGCGGGCATCCCCATGTACGTGTACTTTGGCGATCTACCTTGGCCTCTTTACAATGTAATGTGGTGCTGACGCACCGCGCTCCCGACCCTAGGATCGTTTGGCCCATAGCTGCAGACCAGGAACCGAATGCCGTGCACCTCACCGACAATCTCGATATCGCCTACGAGCTGCTGGAGGTTCGGCATGGCATTGGGCTGGGGCCCATCTTCCGCACGGGTAAGACACCCGTCGGGACTGTCGACGCAGTCCGCGGCGAGCTCAAGGACGTGCTCGTGCGCGCGTTTGGTGCCGATGGGGAGGCGAAGCGTCAACGGTTGCTTGACATGCGCGCAAAACTTCAGCAGGCGTGGGCAGACGTGGGAAGCGAGGGGGATGATCTTAGAGGGATCGCGAGAAAAGAGGTACAGGCGTTTTTGGACGACGTATACGTGCATAGCGCGTAGACAACGAGCCCTAGACTATCTATGAGGTTGATCGATGGAACATAGAGCTGAGCTTGGTGTAGCCTGCACACCTTCGAAGATGCGCCTCGAGAGCCATTTGCCCCCAACGCCAACAGTAGCGATGTAAACTAGGATACCCACGGAATCAAAACAAAAAAAAAGAAAAAAAAAGAGTATAACTGCTCGAGCGCTTAGTGCGTAGCGCTGACCTTGCCAGGTGCCGCTCTGTGCCGCTCGGCGCTCGCCATGTTGGCGAAGACATGTACACTTCATACTGGCTTGACGTGTATACAGCAGCACTCGATACATGGCGTCTCCTAAGCGCAGCGGCCGTGCCACTGCAACAGTGAGGCGACAGCTTGCAATGATTTTAGTGCGAATGGGGTGCCCGATCGGAGCTCTTGGACTCGCTTGAGCGCCATTTGTGGTTCTGAGGGCATATCGTTCTTCGTTTACCTCCCTTCTATTCGTCTCGTGCGCATGGCAGCTGGCGCTAGGGGTATCCTATCTATACCAGCTACCGCAGTCTGCCCACGACGCACAGAACGGTCAGCGAGAGTCATCTTGTACGTTTTTGACCTCAGATTTGCCGTCCAAGTCCCAACCGGTACTGATGCATCCTCGTAGCTCAGCGACAGACTCCAAAGCGCTCTGAGATAAGGTCGTTTGCAATGGCGAACACATATGTACGTATGAAGACGTATCTTGTTGCATATCTTCCTAGTCTTACACTTACTTGAAATCAACTCAGGAAAGACCGGAAGTCCAAAGCTATGGCTCTCCGACCAAACTCCATGCCGACTTTGGTCAGGCCTTCCTGACGGCCAGTGGAACGCCCGAAGATCAGATTCATGTGCGTCGCAGTGTTAAGAGATTCTGTATTGTTTTAACAACAAGAGTCAGGATCTCTACTGGTCGAGCGGACAACTATTTACAGACGAAGAAAAAAGAGAGGCTTTCACCAAGATAGCAACCAAATCCAAGGAGTATAGCGAGGCACTCGTTGAGCGATGGACCAAGGAAATCGATACTTACCTCGTCTATGTGCGTGCCATGCCCGAAGTGTCCACGTTTGGGCGGAGTGTGAGAACTAACCCGGCATAGGCTGGCCTGTTCTCCGCCATCCTCACGGCTTTCAACGTCGAGTCCTATCAACTCCTTCAACCCTCTCCTCCAGATCCATCTCCCGCCATACTCGAGCGCATTTCAATCCAGCTCGGTAGCCTGTCGTATGTGCCGCCGGTCATCAACTCCGCGTACCCGACGAGCGATCCGTCTGGTACTAGCTTGGCGGCCTCTTCCGCCGTCCCACATTGGGCGGTATGGCTCAACACGCTATGGTTCTCAAGTCTTATCATCAGTCTATCCTCAGCTTCAGTCGGCATCCTCGTTAAGCAGTGGCTAAACGAGTTCCAGAGCGGCTTATCTAGGGACTCGGAGCAAGTTGCGTTGCTGCGCCAGCACCGACTGAACAACCTCAAGCGCTGTCATGTTCCTTCCATCGTGAACGCGATCCCGGTGTTACTCCAAATCGCGCTTGCTTTCTTCCTTGCCGGGCTCCTCGTCCTCCTGTGGAACCTGCATCGAGCAGTTGCGGCGGTCACCTCTTTCTTTGTTTTGGTCATCGCCGTGTTCATCATCGGCACCACCATCGCACCCTTGATGACAGCTCACTGTGCATGGCTCTATCCTCAGTCATCTGCGCTTTACGCTCTGCGGCCGTATGTAACCCGTTTTGCCCGCAAGGTGCTTTCGGCGGTCAAGGTGTGGCTATTCAAGATACTCAGGTTGGCCGGTACTACCCTAGGCGGCTTCCCACACATTGCTACTCTCCAGGACGAGCCCACAAACACCTTCAACAATAGGCTTCCTCAGCAGTCATGGGTCGCGCGTGAACACGATATCATCAGTGGTCGGTCACACGAACTGGAGAGGGACATGATGTTCACCGCGTATGAAGCGACGTTGGATACCGACATCATCGACTCTGCAAGGGCCCGCGTCGTGGATTGGGACGCCAAGGACAGTTTGAACTGGTTCGGCCGCTTGGTGAAGATGGACACCTTCCACTGTGGAACACTTCGAGAGCATTTCGCGTCCGACCTTGGTTTGCGCGGGGCGCTCTTCTACGGCTACATCCTCCTATGCGCCACAACAGACCCTTCGACCGCCGCGCGCGTCTTCACAGACTTGGCGCTCACCCAGGACGACCTCAAGGAACGGTTCTTTGTCTACCTGCACTGGCTGGCGTACTACGAGCCTCCACAAGCAACGGATGCGCCTGCCAAGTGGGAGGTGCAAGCAGTCTGGGTCCTCGCTACCCACGCAGCGCTGCATGCGCCTGAAGCTGAGCGTTATATTGATGATCCACTATCTTTCCCTCTACACACCACTCCCCAGCCCTTCAAGCGGCCGCGACGCGAGCTGTTTGAACTCAATCTGATGGCAAGAATCATGGATATTGAAGCACTTCCTAAGAGTTACAACGACATACTCGTCAGCAGTATGGAGGCTTGTGAGTGCATGCCAAGTCTGGTTTCGATCTTACTGACGTGTACATGACTCCAGATGCCTCTGTTTCATTGCGCACTCTGCGAGTACGAGAGAGCGGCTATGCGCTGGCGGACCTACCGTTCGAGCGTCATGGCGTAGATTTGCGTGCTTATGCACTCCTCCTATATGCGGTTGCTCTTCGCTCGCGTCGGAGCTCTCAAAGGGAGGAGCTCTTGAGCAAAGGCGTCAAAGAGGCCCTCCGATCAGGCTTGGCTTCAACTCTGCACTGCCTATGCCGTGGTGGCCTTGATAGTGCGCACGGGAAGATTCATATGGAAAAGGACATTATCCGTCTTATATCCTACATTGTCCGTATACTCTCTCGCGAGCTCGACTCCTTTGTGCCGCTCCTTTCGGAGGACTTCTGTGTTCACCTGGAGAAGTTCCTCTTCGCATTCAAGCACAGTGCATTGTTCAGCTATCACAATTGGATGGAGGTCCCTTGGAAGAAGGGCAGGTGGACACCGTCCGACCTGTGCGATACCACTCAGGCACTAATCACGAGGCTCCGTGACTTGGCATGCCGGGCCCAAGGCACACCCGCCAATCAGTACGTACTTCGGAGAGATTCCACATGGCGGTAATTGCTTACTTGCACTAGAACAGTTCCGACGCAGTTGCAGCCGCAGGGCAATACTGTAGCGAGGGCATCAACCTCGTCCGCTCCGCGCCAGAATGAGGAAGCGTCGAGGCCATTGGACTCCGATACGGTTACTGTGAGAACACCTCCGAGCACGTCGCACCCCGGTGCGCCGCACGTACACTCTTCGAAGGGTACGTAGTTTGTAACCGACCTCGCAGGCCCGAAGAAGCTAATCAGACTGCTACGCGTATTTTCGACTTGTAGTGCCGGATCTGTGGATGTGGATGTACCACAGCGATGATTTCCCTGAGTTATAGCGCCACGGTCTGACCCTATTCGTCTTTGTAAGCACTACTAGAACTTCGGCTAAGAGTTGGTGAAGATCGGAGTCAGATTGTCATTAAAAAACGGACATTACTATGGGCCACACAGGGACTGCCGGAGCTCAGAACCTTCATGCCCAGCAACTTGAAAACGTCAACCACAGAGGTACGTAAACTCAAAATACTGGTGTACACATCTCGTCCAGCCTCTCAAATCTGCGAATATCCTCCTAGCCTTCAAATGAATATTTGCCCGCGCAATCAAGTCTTCGGAGGATACTACCTAGGAAGTTTATCAGCACGCTATTAGCGTTACTGGGCGCACGTCGCATGCAACCGCACTATCCCCGACGGCCATCGAGCCTGCATCCCGACGTACATCGTGGGCCATCGGCGTCGGTGAGGTGCTGTCCGGGCCTGGTCCGTTCCTTTAGACCCCCGTCACCATATGCGCCCTGACGGCGCGCTCTCACCAGTTGGAAGAGAGGCCGTGTAGACTGAGGACAGCGTGGGCGGGAACAAGACGCGTGAGGACAGCGAGGGCGGGTGCAAGTGTATGAACGATGTCGCGGGCTGTCTCGGAGGGCTTTGTCGCGGTCAATATGGTAGAGATGGTGGACCAATACGATGATCGGGTGTGTGCGCATGCAGTACGAAGGCTCCGGGCGCGTATGGATAGACGAGTGAGGGACCTGAGCACTCGGATGCGAGCACGAGCACTCGCGCGTATACGACGAGTTCGTCGCGACCTGAACTACCGAGACGGACTTCAAGTCGATGTCAATATTTTGCTCGCGCTCCAGCATCCGTTCGCCGTCGCCGTGCGCTCCGCCGGGATTACGGATTGCACTAGGTCACACGCAGCTTGGACCCTGCATTCTATGCCCTCCCTTTTGATGCCGCCCCTTATCTCGGTGTACATCTTCGGGATGACTTGAACGAAGACGACGCATTCGCAACGAGGCCGGCGTCGATGCGACGAAGACGAATACTGACATTTTGTCCTGCTCAGAGGCAGATCTCCACGTCTATGGAGGTATGGCCGCCCGCGGTAAAGCCAGGTGCTCTGGATAGTGGTCTTGTTGCGGAGTGCTGTTGAGCGAAAGGTTCAGGGAGAGGGTAGCATACGACAACTGAATCGAGCTGAACAAAAGCCAAGTGGACGTTTGAGTGTTACCTATATTGTTATACCCAGGAAGTCGCCTTCACCAATTAGACGTAGTACTCTTATTGACTGCAGTTAGTTGCTATCAGAGGTAGTCAAGAAAAAGACCGCTGAGGGCCCTTGAACATCTGCGAGACATTATGATTTGTCCGTGGGGAGCTAGCTGTCGCTGGGTGAGAGTCGTTCGCAGGCGCATGGGGTTTACGAGGACCTAGACAGGGCAGTGAGCGGCGACCGCTACCTATAGGTGCTGGTTCGGCCGTTCCCTCTCTTTTCTCTTTTCTTTTTTCTTTTTTTTCCTCCCTGGGCTAGTTCGACCGTTCGGGGACGAGGAGGATGAGGAAGAGCAGACAAGCGCTTACAGTGGCGCGCGGCTTTGAAATGGCACCCCGTCTTGGCATTCCATACTCCCGCTTTGTGTGGTATTATTTGCTTCTCGCTTACGCCTCGCAAATGCAGTGCCGCTGACCTGCGACCTTTCAGCGCTCAGCGCTCAGCGCTCAGCATCCACCCTGGCTAGTAGATTCCCCAGTCTCATGGTCCGCTATCGTGCGTGTCCGCCTGCGATGCTCTTGGCGCAGTTGGGAGTTGGGTTTTGTTGGGTTTAACCCAGTTTTCGCTTCAAATTCCAGTCGTGCGACGTGTCATTCATGCGACCGAAAAAATTTGCCCTCGGCGTATCGCTGACCGGAACTTGCTGCTTTTGCTCTGCTTGTCACCTTCCTTCAGGCTCCATTGCGAGAAGGCACATGGAGGGCTGTGAAGGACAAGGTCGGCCTCGATCCGACATCAATGGTACGAATAATATAGTAGCAACATCCAAGACTCAAGTTCATTCTCTCTCTCGGCTGCTTTGTGACGGCGCAGGTTCGTGTAATTCCAAATGCACACGGATGTCGGGATTACTAACTGTTCTCCATACTGCTTGGCATGGATGTCTCATGTCATTTCAATGATAAGATCTAAAATCCATTCGCTCTCTATGTGCTTCTATCTCTCGGCTTAAGCGCTGTGTACAGCCCTACTTGTCCGTTCCTGTTGGTATTAAGGACCACTCGTAAGCCTCTGTACGTTCAAGATTATAAGGCGCTATATCACAGGCCTCGGTAGCCGCTTATGCGTACGCAAAGCAAATCCCATGCTAGTGAAACGCTGACGCGCATATACCCAAAGGTATTCAACGAACCATCCTCACGTTGGTCATCGAGTTGCGGACCCATGTGCACAATGCGGCTTCTGCACACTCTTGCGGTTCACTAGCCGTAAGCGACGCCGGCTATCTGGAGATAGCTTTCCAATAACGACACGAGGATATTCCTGACCTCTGTGCTCGTTGCACGCTGGATTTGTCAAGCGTCCTCGACGACGATCCCCGACTCGGAGAATGTTATTCCTCTCGGGTACAAAACGCTGGGGTGCGTGGTACGAAGACGTCCATTATCAGCTCACGTCGCCTAAAAACGCTCCTTTCCCTACTCTAGCACGTAGCCATAAGATGACTATCACCGCTCCTCGGAAACATATCTTCATGTGTCCCGTACACATGTGGGGTAGGCACGTCTGGTTCCACGTAGGTTTCTTTCTGCTGAGTGCACGTCATTGCAGGACATGCCCGCGCGCTCGGTATCCTCGCCGCTAGGTTGGTCAAGATGCGACCAATCACCGTCACGTTCTGCATTGGCTCGAAGAGTTACGACAAAATAAAATCCGAGATTGCGAGCGACTTCGTCACAGAGCAAGATGGGTTTCTGACCCGTATACGGTACGCCCTGCAATCCATAGGAAAGCATAGTCATCAAGCTCATCGTTTTCATGCCTCCACAGGCTGCTACGGATGGAGCAAGGAGACAGCCATGATCCGTTGGATCCATCGGTCTACAGCGACAGCGTCCTACAAATGTGGAACAAGCTTCACTCGGGGAAGCCCGTCGAATGCGAGACCGTGTCCGGAGCGTCCCACACACTCGATCTTCAAGCCGAACCTTTGTCTGCGGTAATCGTGGACGTGCGTCTCACGTCCTTTCACCCAGCGTTCCGCAGTTAGTCAGAGTCTGCTGTTGATGCTTACCCCTCATGCAGATCCTGGCTATCGCTATCTCCGATGTGCTGTTCAAGCAACGTCGGGACGGGGAACTCCCCACCAGTCTCAGAATATACGGATGGTCGCCGATCTCGATGAGCTACCTCCTCACTATATACCGCAAGGACCTCATCCCGCAGGTAGAAGAGATAGTCGCGCGCGACGGAGTTACGTTTAATGAGGCCGCGTTTGACGTGAGTTACGTTCTCCCGTCGTTTCCCTTTGTATTGCATGAGCTGATCTGCGCTCCAGATATTCGCTAAGCCAAAAGGTCGCGTGATACGCTGTCCAGCATTACCCCCGATGTACGACTACGAACTTGAACCACAAGGACTGTTCCTCGTAGTATGTACCATGAACGTTTTCGCCCTCTCTAGGGCCCGTTGTTAATTCTCTTGCACACAGATCCCTAATGGACCAGAGATATGCGGCAATATTGTTTGCAAGATGGCCAGGTACGTTTACGTGCAACTACGGGAACGAAATTTGTAGTGTCGTTCTTAATTGCTGCATGATTGTTTCAGGTTTCTCGCACAGGTGGATGGCATCCTCACCTTCGACGCTGCCGCGTACAATCTCGAGGCGACGAAAGCGTTGCGAGAATGGTTCGGGGAGACTGGACGGAAAGTATATTATGCCGGTCCACTCATCCCCAAGGCTCCGCGCCCGAAATCGCATGTATCACCAGATGGTGATGAAGGCGATGTCATAGCTTTCCTGGACAAACAGCTTGCAGAGCGTGGAGAGAAGTCGGTCATTTACGTGCGTCGGCTCCAGAATTGGACAGGTCACTCAGCTGATGCAAAGAGCTTTCGTAGGTTTCGTTCGGCTCGATGTTCTGGCCTATGGACCCGTCCAAGCTCCTCGCCGCGTTGGAGGTGCTCATGGACAAAGACATTCACTTCGTACGTTACCCACCTCCGGATCTAATATTCTGAATGTTTCGGTAATTCTGATGCATAGTTATCGTAGCTTATGACGCGTCCCAGCCCATTCGCTCATATCCCGGACGAGTTCTTGGACAAGGTGAAGGCATACCCGGGTGCACACGTTGCAAACTGGGCTCCCCAGCTCGCCGTCCTGGAACATTCTGTACGTAATTTCACTCGCGTCCAGAGAGCAACCTCGGTAACAAACTTACGATCCTTCGCTAGGCAACGGGGTGGTGCCTCACACACGGTGGACACAACACCGTGCTCGAATGCATCGACGCGGGCGTCTCCATGTCTGTGATCATTCACCAGTACTGTTCTCACAGTGTTGTTATGCTTATGCTCCCCCCTCTCAATAACAGGATCGTATGGCCTATCGCTGTAGACCAAGAGCCGAACGCAGCGCACCTCACAGACAACCTCGACATCGCATATGAGCTGCTCGAAGTCCGGCATGGCGCCGGGCTCGGGCCCATCTTCCGCACGGGCAGGAAGCTCGTTGGGACTGTTGATGCGGTCCGCGACGAGCTCGAGGACGTGCTCGCGCGCGCGTTTGGTGCTGATGGGGAGGCTAAGCGTCAGCGGTTGCTTGACGTGCGTGCAAAACTGAAGCAGGCGTGGGCGGAAGCTGCAGGCGAGGAAGATGACGTGAAGGGAATCGCGAGGAGGGAGGTACAGGGTTTCCTAGACGATGTATTTTTGCATAGCGCGTAGATAGCATGTATATGACTTTCGCAGCCTGTAGCTCTGTCACACCCGAGCAGCGACTGCATGTATGGGTGATTGAATCGCCTACGCTGTGCTATCAGCCGTCACTCCGAGTCCGAAGAATGATGAGACGGTATCCCAGCGCGCTCCGTCTTCTTCAAGCTCCTTGTTATCCGGCATAGTCTCGCCTGGTCCATGTCCCTCACACGGTGCGACTATGGCTGAGGTGATGCGCAGTGATGTGCTCACGCAGTGTCCATTCGTGCTTCCCTGCGGATCGTTCGAGCCTAGCCCTAGCCCTCTTGGGCTATATGCCGGGCACTTCGGTATACCACTGAGGATTGACCGCATGGAACTCGGTAGTAGAGCAGAGGAAGCATCCGATCTTGAACCTTCGTTTGAACTGTGGCGATCTTTGGCCACTTCGGGCATGTCAGCCTATCGTGAGGAGCAGGCGGTATTCTAGACGCAGTCAGTAAAGAGGTACGCGTAGATGATCATAAGTGATCGCAGACACGGTTACAGAAGTTGAGATACTGCGTACGAGGACTGATGGCGATCAAGTTCGCACGATTGTTGATAGATACAACAAGTAGATGTCGTTCTTCATGTTGAGTCGAGATACGGTGCCTCATGCGCACATGCGTATCTGATACGTTGGAGAGAATAATTCTCGGCTGATCCTGCTGAGCAGGCATAAGTCGAGCAGATTCCAAGGAGCAGAGCAGCCTTACATGTTCGCCTGTTACGATGGGGCCTGATCATGTATTCGTGATCAAATGTCCGCAGCATGGGCGAAGCCATTCGGCATCTCATGCCATGATGAACGCTTGAGAGAAGGCACCAAAGGTATGAGAAACGGCCCAGGGGCCGTCGCTCTAATTCTGGAGTAAAGTGGACGTCAGTCAACTGAACAATTCTCATCCTATCGGTCACGATATGACGCTCGTTTTGAGCTCTGAAGCTAAGGTGTTCTGTCCGAGTAGCTGCGTTCTGGGCGGTATCTTGCGCTGAGCTGTGACCTAATACTCTCTTAGATACTTCAAAAAGGCCTCCTGTAAGATTTTCGATGAAGCTTCAAGTCAGCGATTGACCGAATGAAGCGGCCCGAGGGACGTAGAGTACTCACCGAGAACGGTCAGCGACTGAATGAATCCTAGCGAGGATCACGGTCTAGACATGCGGTAAGTAATACGAGCTCCTACCTAGCGATATCTTAGCAGACTCATTGTAATTTTGGGACTCGATAGACCTAACATACAATTTTGCACGACTCAGGTGGTGGTACTCGAGACGAAACGTAGATGGGCGTTTAATGCCCGGCGGCGTTATCCGGCGCTCGATTCGAATATAGGCGCCAGCAATTCTTGAGCGCCATCACCATCATGATGCAGTGCACACGGTGTACATACTCATCCTCACACTCGCCAAATCCTAGATCAGGGCACCTCTTAGCCGGCATTGATTCATGTACGCGACTCTGGCGCTGCATGCATAACACTGTAACTCTGTGTCTTGCCTAATATCAGGGATTTCCACCTCGATCGGTGCTATTCATAACGCCTCGAACGATGCCAGCAAGGATCGAACGAGTCACTCAGAGACGAGATCGTTCCTACTCGCGGTGTAAAGCACAAGGAATGCACTCAAATATAGGTACGCTGATGATGTGATGTCACTTACGGTTATTCTGCTCAAGATTGCATCACGAGCGTAGGGGATACGCCGCCGTATGAGCCGCGTGTGTACCACACGGAGAAATATGGGCGAAACATCTATCCGCATCAGGACAACAGCTCAAGTTCTCTCGGGCCCTCCGCATGCTCGTTGGCGTTGCCGCCGGGATCTATGCTCAACTGCACAGCGTGCTAAGTGGGGATTCCCTGGACTATCGAGCGATCTTTCCTGGCAGGCTGTGCTCGGTGTGAACTGATCCCCACGAAGCCTCTGAGCTGTCTGATACAGTTCCGTCTCGAGGATCGGTAAGTGATCACGTTCGTCGAGCTGAGGTTGCACCGCTCTAATCACATTTGCAGCTTTGCTACTGTCGCTGATATCGAACACTTCGCCGTTGAGTTACGGCCCAAACTGGCCCATGGAGCCAACTTCTTCGTTGAGCTCATCGCTTCTTAGCTCTTCCTGTGAGAGACTTGAGTATGCGGCCTCCTGCACGATAGCGAACTTCTTGATCAATGCTGAGTATAGGACGGGCGGATTTGGCGCCTTAAAGCCCTCTACGAGCCTGCAAGACGCCGCCGATAGAGGCAAATCCCCCCAATCCTCAGCATGTCCTCACTGGCAGTCCCGGATGCACTTCCTTCCAGCGTTTCTGGCAGTGGTACCCTGCCTCTTGCCTCAGGGACGCTTCCAACGGTCCCGTCTTTGACTCCGACGTATGGGTCCATCTTCATAGGCACTGCATTGGCCCTTATGTGCGTGACATCTCGCCCGTTGAACCTTTGGTCGCACAACTGACAGCTAACTTTGTGAACTCTCTCCGACAACATACGTATATAGATTGTACGGGCTGACGTTACATCAAGCCTATCGGTATGCCAGACTCTATGCAACAGATCCGAGGTGGTTGAAGTACTACGTACGTTCAATCCCGTTCCGTTCGACCTTCATATATCTGATAACTCATGGGCTAATCTGCAGGTCACGGTCTTAGTGTACGCTCGGCCATTCAAGCGGTTGGAGTACTCATATTTACGGAGAACGTAGCATAATGGACACGCTGCAGAGCATTTTATCCACGCATACTAGGTTCGTACATCTGTTGACAGGCTCATGCGGCTTTGTAGCTCACGGTGTCGTCAGCTACTGGTACCTCGTAACCAACTACTTCAATCCAACTCACTTGTACACGGGTGTCTGGTACGTATATCTTCTCATAAACTTGCCGTTGATACGTTTAAAGCTAATTGTTACACCAGGTCTCTGAACGTAAGCGACTGCTTCTGTTCCTCTCTAACCTACTCATACTGAGCGTGATGCGCGTGTGATAGATGCTATCGGTGGTTCAGGTGCGCGCAATGGTCGATGCGGTATATAGTGGTGTTTTACACGTCGTCCGCAGTGCAGTGCAATCGTCATGTGCCAGTGGTGAGAGGGTTTCCGAGATCTGCCAATGCAGGCACGGGACAGGATTTCACTGAAGACCCCCTTTCCCCAGTTTCTACACGCGGCAAGTTTACATCCGTGAGTTGGCCCCGGTTCCTCTCTGTCTCGTCTAGTGAGTTCAACCCGAGAACGGATAATCCTAGTGATCAACCCGCCATACAAATATATTGTCGTCCTAGTGGTGACGTTTATCCCTCCTTGACGACTGTTACGAAGCTCATCTTGCCCGTCGTTCATGTAATCCCTTGAACCAGGCCTCCGTGATGGGCACCATCGGGTTTGGTATGTTTCACGTTTAGTTGTGACCAAAACTCTTCGTTGATTCCGAGTCACCTCCAGGAGCATCCATCGGTGAGTACTCCACGCACATAGAACGTTTTTCCACCATGATGACATCAATCGCGTAGCCGATTCGGCAGAAGCGTACGCATGCACACTGCGTCGCGACGATCCCACATTTTCGCTAACGTGGTCGCCCTCACTCAGGTTCATCCAGCCCAACTTCGCCGAATACCAGAAGTTCTTAGTACGCCGTGTCTGCAAAAAAATCACCCGCAAGGTGACGACTCACGGCACCGTACGCTCGTAGTGGCTTGTGGCTGTTTCGTTCGGGCCCGTAATCGCGACCGACATCATGTTGACCAGCATCCTCGTGTTCACCCTTCACCGCAGTCGCACGGGGTTCAAACGGTCAGTACGTAACCGGGGGTTCGGAGAGATTGTCATACTCAACACCGCGGCTACCATTAGCACTGATTCGCTCATCGACACACTCATTTTATACTCCATTTGTACTGGTAAGTCCGTCCAAACACGATGCTTCGAATAACAATGAACTGACGTTGAGATGCTATGCGGGCTGGGTTACGCAGGTCTGATCACTGAGTCAGTACTACCTGGACGGTTGCAAGCCTTCGCATTGCTGACATGCAATTCCTGACCACGCTTCGCTTCTACAGCCTATTCGGCATTGTCACCTTCATCCTCGTAAGCCACTATCGTGTATCCGGAAGCATAGTACTGACACACTCATCACAACACCGGATCACAATGGCGGGACCTCTAGGCTCTCGTTCTTCCAAACGACCTCATCTGGGTTGGCGTCAGCCTCGTGACGACAAAACGTGAGTGGAACACATCCGTAGCGAACTAATAACTCACTTTCATGAACCTAGTATACGTCAACTGTGTACTGGCCGCGTAAGTCAGACCCGAAGCGCTGGCAAGGCACTGTTACTAATGAGATCTGACTCCCTTTAGGCTGAATACCCGCAAGTCGATCTTCCCCGGCGACGTGTACTCTAGCGCTACGGCGGGCACAGGCTTCAACAGCATCTTCCAAGCGGGCGCGCCAAGGACCTGGGACCACGCCGGTGCTTCCTCCATGGTGTTCGCACGCGGCAGAGATGCAGTGCCAGTCGAGGTGAGTAATTGGGCCTCTGCTCATGAGTTGGCACACTGACGATGCGGGCGCTGGTAAATCGTTGAATTTTCCTAGGCCATCGAATTCACCACTAGCGCTTCTACCGCAACGCGGCGTGGCGACGTGGGTGGTGATAGCAACCCGGACTTCAGCACGAAAGGAGGGAAGTTTGGACCCGCCGACTATGGCTTGGATGCTTAGCCGCTCGTGTGAGTGAGGCCAAGCACATATTTAAGATACCCGTTATACGAGCTGCGCTCCATGTATTTGTCCCATCCTCGATCTGTGGTGTAACATAAATCCACTTTGTAGGAGGAGTAGGAGGAGGAGGAGGAGGAGGAGGAGGAATAGACTTGAGCAAACGGGAGCCTACTGCCCCCAACGTCGCAGTACGTCGCAGTGTGTACTAGCTGTGACCTGTAGTTACATTCGCCTACCAAGGAATTCATATCTATATGTCAATCAGATCCGTGAAGTGTTGCGTAGACCCTAGGAAACCGATCACACTAGGAAGCATGCTGAGAGCGCGGGGTGACATACAAACTGACGAGGCGACGTTTCGAGATAACGTCGATAAGAAGAGTTCATCGTGGCCAAGGCCTAGAGCCACAATATTTTTCAACAGCAAGAAAGAGGCCACAAGTATAGCATCAGGAGCGAAAGACAGCCGAGCGAGTTCTCGTCGACGGTCGGGGCAGGAGGATGAGTACTTGCCATCGTGAGACACCCATGGGCTCCAATAAACGGGGTCCGGCACTTTATGCGCCCGTCAATCGCACCAGTTCAGCACGAGCCCGAATCCGAGAGCCATTCATTCGGGGCCCGTGGGGGCTTCGAAAGCTACACAGGCACCAAACACGCAAGTACCAGCCGAGATATACAGCGACAATAGACTTCACACGTCTCGTACATGGTACTCCTCGAGACACCAGTGGTTGGCGTCAATCGACGATTGAGTTCCGGATGAGGGCCTCTGCAGCAGCGGACCGGGGACGGATGGAGTACTTGAACGGCTCTACCACCCTGTATACCCAAGTTGAGACGTGGTTCGTACAAATCCGCAAAGACCGAGGGTGCTCACGATAACATTCCGGGCGTCACCTTATGTTCGACGGGGACGGGGACTCCATGCTCGTCCACGGCGGGCATGATATTCATCGTGTACAACACTGACGCAATGTTGATGAACAGCGAGTCCTCTGCGAAATGCTTCCCCGGGCACACCCTAGAATGAGGGTATGGTGCATGATCAACTCAGGTCTATGCATACTGCATACTGCATCGTGGCTTGGTTGTAGTACACACCTGCGGCCCGAACCAAACGCTATGATGGCAGGATCGAAGACGTCCGGATCCATCTTCCCGTCTTTCAAGTAACGGTCGGGAATAAAAGCCTCCGGTCGGGCGTACACCTCAGGGTCGTGCAGAATGCCCCTGCAAAGGCTCATTGAGTAATAAGATACGGACATCTCAGCGAAGAATGGATCGAACCAGCTATTAATCAACACCGTGGCGCCGCTCGGTATTCTCCACCCTCGATACTCGTCCTCTTTCGTGGCGCTATGAGGTAGACCAAGAGGTAGAACATTGTGCCAACGCAGAAGTTCCTTGATAACTGCGTGGACATATGGTAGCGACGGCCTGTCGGACAGAAGTTGGGGGAGTCTATCTGGGCCTACAGCGGCGTCAAGCTGGTCTTGAGCACGCTTCTGCACCTCTGGATGTAAGATCATGGCGCAGAAGAATGCCAGAAATGTGTCGACGCTCTAGATGGATGCCGAGTTAGTTCCATACAACCTTGAAATATGCGATAGCCCGCACGTACTGTGTCTGCACCAGCGACGAAGACTGTCGCCGTCACCGATTTGATTACTTCTTCACTGGTCCCAAGTTTATTACCGTCTGTCACTCTATCCAATAGGCTGCTGAGGATGGATGGATCTCCACCGCCACGGCTCTGGGCACACATCAGACTGAAGAGGATAATAAAGGGTCATGGTGGATGTTACCTCAGACTCGTTCGTAGCTTTGAAGGGATCCTCGCGAGTCCTCCGGGACAGTTGTGTCCACTCGCCGAGCTTGCCTTGCCAGCTACCACCAGGGCACCAGCTGGGAATGCGGCGCAGCCACGGAAGGATGATCGCTGCATGCTTATACGCCTCACTGGCGCCGATGTCCACTTCGCTCAGCAACCTCACAAATTGAGAACCGACGTCTCGTGCCGGTAGGCCGTATGCCACGTTCAACAAGGACCTGTAAAAAGACCTGACGTCTATGACATCAGCGGAATTGTCGCTGACGTGTGCATCCGTGCCACTCACAATCGCACAGCGTAGCTGAGGTCGACGTTGTCTGCGAGCAAGCTCTTGAGCAGCCGGTGCGCTTCGCGCGTTTGTACGGTATGCCACTGCCCCACGGCACTTGGCTGGAAGAAACGCGATATCAAGCGGCGATGCAAGCGCCACTCGTTATCGTATGGCAGGTTGGAGGAGAGCCATATCCACCCTGTCCTGTACGGGAACGCAAGATGCACATGCCATGTCACTGTGAGACAATGAGCGCGAAAGTAATTCAGACACATACGCCTGGGAGATACTGATGATTGACTGAGGTCGTGTTGAGTAGATGGACGAACGCTTATCAAGCAGGTCGGAGACGGCGGACGCGGAGCTAAGAACGATTGTCGTTTGACCGAGTATCGAGAAGGATATCACATCGCCTACGAAGCAACATGTGTGAGGGAGGTTTGCAACGGTCGATTCACGAGACGCTACCACGTACCATACTTCTTTGACAGGTTGCTGAAAGTGACCCACGGTTTTTCTTGTGGGATATCGCGCACGATGCCCAGTATCGGGATACCGCGAGGACCAGGCGGAAGAGCGCTAGAGTCCCGCGCCCAGCGCTTCACAAATAAGATCAGTATGCAGGCGACGTCCACGGGGGAGAGCATCTATGGCGCCTCCGGAAGGCCCATCGGTGCCATGGTGAATAGTCGGGATGAAAGGGCCGCGGTCCAGTACGACACACTTATATACACCAGCTCCCTCGGGGCGTCTAGCAGTGACGGCAAGCCTGGAGATACAACAGAGTTCTGTCAGCGGCGAACGCGAAGTTGAGTGCATCCTTGCGATGGTCCACGGATCGACTTGATACACCGAGGTGTACTCACGAGTCAGCTCACCACGCCGATCAGCTGCTCTCCTACCGCCACATGGCGACTCAATACTGGAAAGCCGCCTTCGAGCCCCGGCGACTATGGGAGAAGATCATGAAGCGCGTTCTGGATGACATCATCGTCCTCAGCGTATGAGACTGTCATTCGTGTGGATTATTTAGCTCACCTACGTGCTTGATGGGCTTTCTTGCCTCAACGGAGACGATCAGCCTGGCAACGAAGATGGATGCATCGGTTCCAAGGGGTCAATTCCTTCGATAGCCGTCCGTCGCGATGTACTGGACGCCTCGGGAGTCGATCGTGAACATGGATTCGGTTTTGACTAGGGTACGCCTCAGCAATTCATTGATCCCGGAGGAACAAATTCCATGGTATTGGTTAAAGAGGAATCACGAAGATCTCAGCCGGCCGGGTTCACTGGCTCACGATTGTAAATGCGGATGTAGGAGATCTATGATGAACACGACTACTAGTAGTGCTCTGTCTGGCCAGATCAATGACAGCTTTTCTCAGTACGTCTAAAAGCGAGTAAGCCATGAGCTGCAGTCAGGTAATGCGTTGATTACATACCCAAGCACCCTCGGGTCCTTCTTCAACGTTGTCAAGGTTCTGAACATGGAGCTCCGTAAAGACCCTGTTCCTTATCGTAGTATAATGTAGAGAATTGTCTGGGGTCGCCAGAATCGCAGATGGATACTGCGTGAGCCGCGACGGCGCATAGCAGCTGTGCGCATAGATGCAGGAAACCTTGAAGGCCTTCGAGCGGGACGTGCGGAGGGTAGCCGGCCCTCTGCATCCCACAAACAGCGGCAGCAGTGTCTGATAAACAGCAAGTAGCGCAATCCGTATGTATGCCAATTCATGAATACGCTGCTATGACTCACCAAGGGCGGCGGACGTTCAAGTTCTTCAGAGTTTGATTGTCAGAACGGTTCCTATGTCTGCTTCTCCAACGTTAGAACAGCTGAACCTTCTGGACGCTTCGCTTGGATTTCATATAACATTGACATGCCAGTCCAACTTAGCGCAGAGATCTCTGGTGCTAGGCTCGCATTCGGGCAAGAACAGTCAGTATGAAGGTTGGTCAGGAACCAACAAGTTTGTTGCCACCAGAGAGCCCCACGGCCTACTTCACGGTCTGCGCAAGGATGCTTCAAGTTAGAGAGAGCCACAAGCCACTGATGATGGTGACAGCGCTGCATCTCGATGGCTGCCACTTCCAGAACTCGTGTGAAACGCCCATACCCCTTCGTCTCTGCTTGAGAAGAACACTGACAACGTTGCACCATGAGATCGTTCCGAGCGTGCACTTGTCGGACCAGAGATGAACTCGTAGCGCTTCGAAACGGTACAGATTCATGAGTAGCGAGGTTGTGAAGTTTGATAATCTGTTGCATCTCGAGATGTGCATGTATTGGCGTTGCTTCGAGTTGTGATTGGACCTGTAGGGTCACGGTGGTGGTATTCGTCGTGCAGACCTCAGCAATCAGTGGCCGGGATTCTATCCGCTTTATTGTAGGGGTGGTGCTGCTGAGACCCCTCGTTATTCTATCGGCTGCACCATTCGTGCCCCGGTACACAGTAGGTACGCAATCGGACACGACTCACCATCCCATACTGCTCCTAGCAAGCCATAGGCCGGTTATACTTGGATACTCCACGCCCCGTCAAGCACGTCATGGACAATCCTGTCTCTCTGAGTCACGGACGAGGCTCTCGGCGGCATCGGACCTCGGACGAATGGAACACTGGAACGGTTCTACGCCTCTGCAAGGAAGGTACCACACTCAACGTCCACACACGATGCATACGTCATGAAGAGAGATGATCACGTACACTACGAGGCCTGTGATCATCTTGTGCTCGACAGGCATGGGTAATCCGTGCTCGTCCATGGCGGGCATGATGTCATATACATGCAGCACGGAGGCGATGTTGATGAAGAGCGAGTCCTCTGCGAAGTGTTTCCCAGGACAGACTCTACGCAAGGAAATGTCGTATTGTCAGCGTCTAAACTGCCCTAAGACACCGTCTATGCCACAAACCCGTACCTCCGGCCTGCACTGAACACTATATTGGCGGGATCGAAGACGTCGTGATTGAACTTCCCGTCCTTCATGAACCGGTCCGGGAGGAAGGCGTCCGGATCGGGCCACAGCTCGGGATCGTGCAGAATCCCCCTGCCGAAACGCGTTAAGACCCGCACGCGCGTGCCTTCTATCAAAAAAAGGAAGCGTACCAGATATTCATGAGCACAGTGGCGCCGCTCGGAATCCTCCATCCACGATACTCGTCCTCTTTCGTGACACTGTGGGGGAGGCTGAGGGGAGCAGCATTGTGCCAACGCAGCAGTTCCTTCACTACTGCGTTCACGTACGGCATCGATTTCCGGTCGGTCAGCTGCGGCAGTCTGTCTTGTCCAACGACGGCGTCGAGCTCCTCTTGCGCTCGCTTCTGTGCCTCCGGATATAGAATCATAGCGCAGAAGAATGCTGTCAATGTTGCGATTGTCTGAGAGCACGGACGATCAGTGAAAGAAATGCAGCATAGGCGTGGTCGACCGCACCGTATCCGCCCCTGCAATAAACGCGACTGCAGAGATCTCCTTGGCAATATCTTCTGTGACTCCAGTCGTTCCATGGACATCCGCGACATCATCTAGGAGTTGGTTGAGCATGGACGGATTTGCATCGCCTTGACTCTGTGGAGACACCAGAAATGTCAGAAGCTGAGCGAATGATGCAAGTACGGTATTACCATAGCCTCTTGCGCAGCTTCAAACGGGTCCCCAAGGACGTGTCGGTCCAACCCTCGCCAATAGCTGACTTGACGCTGCCAGCGGCCACCTGGACACCAGCGCGGGATGCTGCGCAACCAGGGGAATATCAACACTAGATGATTATACGCCTCCGAGCCGGCAGCGTCTAGATCGCTTAGTAACTTCACGAAGCTCCGCCCTACCCTGCGGGCGGGGAGCCCATGGGACACGCTGAGTAGGGAGCGGCAGAGAGACCTACGTCGATCAACACCAGAGGAGAAGGGCTGATGATATCGTACTTACAACTTGATGAGATGCTTCAGGTCAATATTGTCTCCAAGTAGACACCGGAGGAGGCGTTGAGCTTCGCGTGTCTGTGTTGGATGCCACTGCCCTACTGCGTTCGGTTGGAAAAAACGCGAGAGTAAACGGCGATGGAGGCGCCATTCGTCCCCATACGGCTTCAAGACCACACTCCAAATCCAACCCGTCCTGGATGTATATTGGTCAGCCTGTCATTGCAGAAGGCTGAAGGCGGCTCGTGGAACAAGAGTGTTGAGACGTACGTCCGAGAGATAGAGACGGTGACGTCGGGGCGGGTTGAGTAGATTGACGATCGTTTTTCGAACAGGTCGGACACGGATTGCGCCGAGTTCAGCACGATTGTCGTTTGGCCAAGAATTGATATGCATATCACATCGCCTATGTGGGGAGTCGCACGTCAGGAAAGCGAGTGAGAGTACGGAGGTGACGGGCATGACCAAGGCCCACCATAACGCCTTGATAGCTTCCAAAAGGTAGTCCATGGCCGTTCTTGCGGAACATCGAACACGTTGCCTATCATAGGAATGCCACGGGGACCGGGAGGCAGACTCTTGCGCTCGTGCTCGCGCTTCAAAACGAAGATGAGGACGATGGTCAATAGGAGCAGTATGTATGAAGCAAGGGAAGAGTTTGCCGTGAGCATCGAGGCCACGAAGGAGCCCATGGCGTCGATAGCAAACGTCCCCAGTGGGAGGTCGGCTCGAGTATATATGTGCGGGGCTAGTGTGTGGCATGGATGTGAGTGGCGACCAGACTAGGAACAATATGCATCGCATCTGACAGCAGTTACGCTACGTTCGATGGTCTGAGATCCGCGGGGCTGCTGACGGCATACCATCGTGAGTGGCTGCTAGGTTCCGAATACGCCTCGTCGCTCCTACGGGGCTCGAGAGGCTCGCATCGTGGAGTATGTAGCCCACCCCTTTCGTTTCCGTGAGTATCTGTAGAGAACTTGAAAATAACCGGAGTGTAGCACCCACCATCCAAGTATCGAAGACTCGTCATGGACGCTACCCCTGTAAACTTGCAGCGCAGCCCTCCAATTCTGAGCAGAAAGTAATTGCCGCTGTATGCCAGATCTGAGCAAGTTTCCGAATGTTGCGTTGAGCATAGTACGTTGTATGTTTCCACTCGACCATGTGTAAAACTGGTGCGGGTGTACTTGTCATAGGTGCTCTGAATTGAACGCTACAGTGGTAGAGACGCCTATCTCAGATCTGGGAATGCGCCACGTGTGCTACGGGCGCTTTGTACCCACGGCACGGTGGCGCTGCATTACGATCCTGGCGATTCAGCGTACAGTACAACATCGCATAAACCTCCATTCATGGCATAGCCCGGGTGTCCTCTTACCAGTTTAACATCCCACTCCCTACGTGTGCGTATATGTATCTTCCATGTGCGTGTTCACGGCTGCCGGTATACTGTGAGTCTTACCACAACATGCAATCGCCATTTCTCGGAAAGCCGGGTCATGTCCGCTTCGCTAATTGTTTTCAACTATAGTTCCATCGCTATCCGATGACTGGTCCGCAGTGAGTGTGTGCACAGCTATGACTCGTCCGCGGATTTCTTCTAATCCTTCTTGGTGGTCCGACTAGCAAGAGTAGCTATAAGTGCTCTCAGGCTTGTCTAGGCGTGGCTATATATACGCTTACTTCCCTTTCGCTACTGAGTTTAGATATGTGGTAGCGGCACGACAACCCATGACCATCCTTACAGTGCCTCGACCTGGTACTCACTTAAGCCCAATACTCGGAGCTACAAACCTTCGCCTCATGCTCCCTCTCTGTCCCACTTCCATCAACAACTACGACTCTAGGAATGCTCTCTCCACCGGATAAGGTGTTCGTTACCGGGGCCAATGGATACATCGGGTGCTGGATTGTCCATGAATTACTCGACAAAGGGTACTTCGTACGTGCTGCAGTGCGTACTGATGAGAAAGCGCGTACGCTTTCATCCCTCATCACGTCCAAGCACCCTGCCTTGCCCCCTGGCAGCTTCGAGTGTGTTGTAGTTCCGGAAATGCTAACAGTGAGCACACGTTATCCGCGGCCGTACCCTCGGTGAACCGGAATGTCTGAGAGCCTTTGTGTCTAGGACGGCGCCTTTGACAATTTCCTCGGTGACATCCAAGGGGTCATCCATACGGCGACCCCAGTGACTTTCGATCTGGAAGACCCCGAAGACTATAACGTGCCCGCTGTGAATGGCACCATGGGTATCATCAAAGCCGCGGCGAAGCATAAGTATACTCGTGTCATGTGGTCATGTGTAAATTTACCTGGCTTGCTGATGATCCTGCGGCATGCCGTCTACAGGAACGTCAAGCGCGTCGTAGTGACATCCTCCACAGGTGCCATTGCGGAGACACTCCGCGCCCCGGAAGAAACACGTATATATACCGAAGATGAATGGAACGACTACGCGGTCGAGACGGTGTCAAGACTGGGGAAGGCTGCCCCTGGGTTTGAGAAATACTCTGCGAGCAAGGTGCTATCAGAAAAGGGTGCGCGACTGTCTTCTGCTTTAGCCTTTCCGTAGTGCTTTCTTACTCCGCGGCTCCGTTACAGCCGCGTGGGAATTCTGCCAGGAAAACAAGGGTCGATTGTCCTTCGAGTTATGCACCATCCTCCCCGGATGGGTGTTCGGCGTAAATACACTCTTACCGTCCTTCTCACCGCACGCACCCGGACCGTTGACGCAGAACTCTCTCTCGCAGCCGCTTCCGGATGACCCAAAGTCTCCGGCAGATATCAGTACCGTCAGCGCGAGGGTGGTATGGGGGCAGGCGTTCGCCATGCCGCCTGCCGAACCGTTCCTGGTCGACTTCAGCTTCGTTGACGTGCGCGACGTCGCGGAGATGCACATCCGGGCACTCGAGATGGAAGCGGCCGCTGGCGAGCGATTCCTCGCGAACCCTAGTACGTCACTACTTTTCCCGTCACCGGAGACTGCTGCGCGCATTAAATGCCAAAGGCTGACCGCCCACTGAACCGCTATAGACCTATGCACCTGGCAGGACTGGTGTAAGTCTATGTATCGATATGACTTCCTCGACTTGAGGAGGCTTCACTGAACGTTTGCACGTCCAGACAACGCCGCGCATGCCATGGGCATCCTCCCCGGACTCTCGAAGATCCACCCGCCGACGACGACTTCCACGGAAGGAAAAGCGTCTTATCCGCGTCTCGAGTACTCTAGCGAGAAAGCCAAAAAGAAACTCGGGATGGTCTTCAGGCCGCTGGAGGTGACATTGCGAGATATGGTGGACGACTTCAGAAAGCGGGGATGGTTGGAGCATCTCGAAGTCTGAGTTTCGTAGGTGGGTCGCAGTGATGGCTTGATTCAGGTCCCATGTATATTGGTCACGGCTGGGCGTGTCTTACCATGCAGCATCGTGTATTGTTCAGTTGTGTCAAGTAGTGCTAGTTATGCAATATCCTTGACAAAGTACCCTCTTCTCAAGCCCGCCAGTGTGCAACGATACAGAAAGCGGGCAGGAAGAAATATCAGAGAGGGTACAAGAGACGACTGGCATGAAGCCACGCCGCATACAAGGGAGTGTGTCGATCGTGACGGTAACCGGACGCAGCGATAGATTTATGCCATTTTCATTGTGAGGCTGAGATAGCTCACACAGGGCCGCCGGTCTTCCTGAGTCAAAGACGGAAGCGTCTGAAGTAAAGATATCGTACTCTCCAGACTATGCGAGTTACCATTTCAAAAAACCGTCTTGTACTACATACGCGCACAACGAGCGAGAGCGCAGGTGGCACAATACTTGGGTGGTGCCACAGTGACTCTCTGGGCGCACAGCGTCCTGGACTTAAGCTTGGGGCGCTGCCAAGTAGCCTACTTACGATATGCCTTCAAATTGACAACCTATTTACGACTCGGACACTCACGTGCACGAATTGAACATAACACGCCAGCACTGACAGTATGAGCATTATTACACAACGTCCATCAGATAGAAAGGGAGGAACTATGGCTGACAATCGCGGGCAGAATGCATCGCAGGAGTATGGTACAAGGTTGTGGTGGGATCGTGGATCACGTCGAGGGGGTGTGAGATGGGGGAGGTGGGCGATGGGCGGTGGGCGGTGGGCGGTGGGCGATGAGCGATGCAATAGTAGTACAGGAGTATGAGTGAGGGCTTCGAGAAACTGCCATGTTTCCGCTACCATTCAAGCGGCAGTGAATATCTTGTTTGGAACACAACATCGTCGCTTAGACGTGCACGAAGTCATGCCAAACTTCCGGGATACCCTCCTCCCTAACATGCACGCCGTGGTGAGAAAGCACGTTTGACAGCAGGTCATATAACATCCTTACCTTCAGATGCCTCGAGCGGCGAGCAATGAGAATCGACGCTTGCGCGAGGCCGGGTCGACGGCTTCCTCAAACACACCCGGACCGAGACGTGACGATGGCGACGTCGAAGCAGGAGACACCGGAGGTAGCCCGTCCACGAAGGCGGCATACGATAAGAGGGAGGTCGGGGACTCGACCGATGCCACTGCGGAATCGTAGACCCACGCAGGTCCACCGCTCGTACTCGCGCCCGCATCGGGGTCGACGACAGAGAGCTTCCTGCCGATGCATCGTTTCTTCAACACCCTTGCGTCCTCGTCTTGCTCCCGGAAGAAGCTCTCCGGCTCGGAGATGTTGTCCAAGCTCAGCAACGACGGGGAGGACGGCATCGTCGTCTCCGACGGCGACGCGAGCGACCCGGCAGACATGTCCATGAACGACTCGCCGTCGCTCGGCGAGCCCTCTGCATAGGCGAACGAGAACGATGCGCGGCGGCTGGTGAGCTCCGGGGAGAGCGGCTGGAAGCGCTCTTGTGAGGTGCGCACGACGTCGTCGACCATCTTGGCGAAGTCGTGCAGCGAGTAGAGCTTGTGGATCATCAGCCTGAACGTGAACTGGAACGCCTCCTCTTCCTCCTCGGGAGTGCGCC
Organism: Cubamyces lactineus; assembly: GCA_022376465.1. Taxonomy (NCBI): domain Eukaryota; kingdom Fungi; phylum Basidiomycota; class Agaricomycetes; order Polyporales; family Polyporaceae; genus Cubamyces; species Cubamyces lactineus. The sequence goes on along the minus strand of JACDTU010000009.1, from coordinate 1,069,157 downwards.
CGGGCTTTGACGGGGTGGTCGGGGTTGAGCCCCGTAGGAGGGCCACGGCTGCGTCGAGGCCTTCTACGGTGGGTTCGAAGGTATGGGTGCCAAGAGAGTTGAGTGAGAGGTCCCCATCCCGGCTGGCAGGTACAGGAGGGGCAGATGGCGCCCTAGCACGCGCCGCAACACTGGGCACGATGTTCAACTCTTTGGAAAGGGCATGGTAGTCGCCCGTGGCTAAACGGTCAAAGAAGTCACGCAAGTTCGTGATTTCCATCCTCGAACTGGTCATTTCGGTCGTCAAATGTTTGTGTCGTAAACGGTGAGATGAGGAGGCCCAAGGTATCGCGATATATGGAGGTACGAGGGCGTAGGAGGAGTGGAGGTCGGAGGCGACAGGGCCCTCAGGTTGTGGTCCTGGTTAGAGCGGTATTTGTGGCGGGTGCAGCCGTAGGCGCCCGTTTTGTCGCTTTGTGGCCAAAGCCACGGCGGCGACGGGCCATTGTCCTGCGAAAGCCTACCTTCTGCTCTCCTTCGCTGGTTCTGACCACCATGTCAGTGATGATTTGCGCGACTGTTGGAGGCCTCTTCTTTGGTTGCTTTCGGTCTTACGCGGTTCGGGTAGAAAGCCAAATTTCTAGTGGGCCAGAAGCAGTGAAGCTACGTCCTTGCCCATCTCTTCTGCATCTCCAGGAAAAAAGCAAATGATATCAAGCCTAGGCAGATGTGAGTTAATCCTACGCACGCCACCATGCTTACCAGCCCCTCTCAGATGAAATCGTCAACCATGTCGCATTTCTTCGCGCTTGCAAGTGCCTAGGGTAGCTCATTTGCAACTTTGCAAGCTCACCAGTGGGGATAAGTTTTACATCGTTCATATGGTGCTCATCACTCGCAATCTGCGAGAACTATCCATGCTCGGCCCTGCGCTCAGCAACTCAGCAGCACAACACCTGATAAAACCGACCGACAGAATGATTACACACCCGTCATTATCCCCTGTCATCACAAGCGTGAGCGAGCAGCAGAGCAGAATATATTGCCAGCTTTGGGCAGCAGTAGTAGAGCTACAGAAGATGTCGCATTGGCAGGTGCGTGGAGATGCGCTATTACAGATCACCTTCGCCCTCCCCCTGAGGACGGCGGCGGCGGTTCAGAGGGGAGGCTCGGGTGTTATTATTGGACCGTATGCAAGCACGGGAAGAACGTGGCAGGATCGGGTAGAAAGGGAGCCAGGGCGGGTCATGACAGCGGCGTGCGGTCGGACTGATTGACCCGGAAGCTGGACTTGTCCTGCATAGAGTCTGACGGCAGCTCTGCGTGAGTGTCCCACAGCAACAAAATCAGCACAGAGACGACTTTACCGTTGTTGGATTTATACTCCATGGTAGTCGTCGGAGGGAGATTCAAGACTCTGCGGATGGTTTCCCTGCAGTTGTGTTATCAGCATTTGTAACTCCCGCGAGTTACGCATCACGGAGGGTACGCACTTGATCTTCTCCTTCGACTTCGCGTTACCGTCGTGGCGGTTCCACAGGGATATGATGTCCTCGTTCTGCCGCACACTGATCGTGCACCCACAGATCTCGGGCCATTCCCCAGGCGGCACGCCCTCCGGGTTCGGCTCAGACTGCGTCTCGCTATCATCAACGACGCCGTCGAACTGGTCACCAATGACTGCGAGCACGAGGTCCTCCCAAAGGCGGTCCGCCACGCCCTTGCGGAGGCGGATGATGTACTTGCCTCCGGAGAGGTTCAGTGGATCCTCCCAAACGGGCCGCCGCACTCCCGAATGGAAGAGAAGATAGTCGGTGGTAGGAAGGAGAGATGATGGAGGATGGACGTGCGTCCAGAGGGACCAGAAGGATTCCACCTGTGCGATCGAAGCGAAGCAACGGGTCAGTCTATTGATCCAGATACAGAGGTAGAGGTGCGAGCCCACAGAGCTAAATGCGGATATTTTCTTGATTCCCTCTTCATAGTTGGTAATTTTGTTGCCTGGGGCGCGCTGTTGGCGGAACCAGAAGACCCAGCTGAACGCACAAAGGCACACCACGAAACGGAACGCAGTGAGCACGGCGACACGCGCGAAGACGACAGTATACGAACATACGTATTTCGGAGGGGGTGCACGGAGAGCGCGCCGTTTGAGGCGCCGTTCCCAGCAGCCTTGTCCTTCCCTTGGGACTTCTCGTCGCCAGAGGTGTTGGAGACAAAGGTAGAGAAATGCTTGGAGGAGGTCACGCGCGAGCGCGGCTGCGCTGCCATAGGGGCTGCGGCGGGCGCAGCGGTCTGCGTGGTGGTCGTGGTCGTGGTGGACGTCGAGTTTGAGTTTGAGTTGGCGAGAAAGCGGGACTGGGAATGGTTGGAGAAGTAGCCAGCCATAGACGCAATTTCGAGCGGCCGCGCGGTTTGAATTGGACTGAATTGGCTTGCGGGTGAAGAGTGGGTCGTCGACTATTCCACAGAGGGCGTGCACGCAGAGACGTGAGAGTACAATTTACGAATAAAAAGCAGCGAACAGCTGGAGCAGCAGGTGGGTTGGTGGGTGTCAAGAGAGAGGACGATGGGGCAGATGGCGGAACGGGCGTGAGAGGGTCGGCGCGCAAAGTTGCAAATCTTGCCCGAGTCTGCACTCGCGCGGCCGCGACCGAGAGTGCCTTTCCGCTGAGCATCACCCGGATCGCAGCCAGCGTTCTCCTTCCTCCCCTCATCCTCCTCACTCGCCGTAATCCACGCCATTCTACAGCTAGCCCCGTATCAGTTCATGTCCTCATAATAATCGTCACCACCGTCTCTTCTGTCGCCCATGAAACTCACGCTCCGCCCAGAGTGGCGCCTCAGGCCGCTTTCCTCTTTCCTCGGCTTCCTCGACATCAAGACGGGTGTTACTATCGCCCTCCTTTTCGCCGTGAGTCGTCTCGAGTGTGGGTTGTAACACGGAACTGACACGCGAGGCGACTCGCACAGCTCCTCAACAAGGTCGCTGGCGTATACGGCCTTGTCGCTGTCCTTACGGGTGCGGGCGGATCCGCTGCGCAGCTCAGCCTCTACCTCTACTCCGTCCTCGGCCTTGTTGCTCTTACGTGGGGCCTGAAGGCCACCCTCCATGTACGTTACGCACTGCCTTGGAAGATTCGTCACGTTACTCATTTGCCTGCATTTCCTCAGGAAGACGCGAAGCACACCCTCTACTTTGCCCACCTGTTCTTTGCCGACCATATCCTCTCGACCGCCTGGCTTGTCTTCTTTGGCGTTCTCTGGTGGTTCTATACTCCACACGATGGCCGCGTGCAAGTCAACTCCGACGCTCAGAAAGAGGTCATGGAGAGCGGGGCCGGCCACAACATGACCGACGAAGAACGTGCCGCAGCCGCAATGACCATCTGGAATGCGGAGAAGGGCATTGCGAGTGCAATGATTGTCGTTGGCTGGCTTGCGAAGGTCCGTTTTACTTTTGACTTTGTTAGTACATATTCCACAGTACTGACTATCTTCTACGATGTAGATTTACTTTGCTGCATTGCTGTATTCGTACGCCATCCACCTGCGGAAGGGTTCGTATCGCTCTTTGCCGCGGACCCGGCCGTACCAAGCGAGCTCTTCTGCGAACGGCGTCGCCTATGCAGCTTCTGCCCTACCCGACGGCGATGACGACGACGTCGAGGAGTTCTACCGTCTCCCCGTGCGCGCTCCAGGGTCGGGTAGCCAGAGCAACGGCGCCGCCAACGGTGGTCACACCCCGGCTTCTTCGCTCTCGAGCTTCGCAGACTTCGTCAGCGCCCCTGGTCGGACGAGGCGTGGCAAGCCGGGAAAGTCGAACCTCAGCATCAGCATCAGTGCGAAAGGTGGCGCGGATGGTGCAGAGGTCCTGTTTGACGAGGAGGCAGAGGGTGGGAGTGCTGTGGATGGAAGACCAGAAGACAGGATGCCGTTGATGTCCGCCTCGGGCCCCTCGTCCTCGCATAGCCGAAGGGCCAGCAGGAGCAGGGATTGAGGCGTACACCTGGCACCCTATGGGCTCCAGGCGGCAGACAGATCCTTTTGGTTACGGGTTCACAATGGTCTGGGTAGGATATTCGGACGCCACTGGTGCTGCTGCAATCAGGACTGGATATCTGCACATGCCGGTGGCGAGCCTGCCCCACACGTACAATCGGCCCACGTATTATATCTACCATGACTACTCATAATGGCATAGATACCTCGCGGCTGTTCTTCTCTTCTAAAGATGAATACGGCCGTCGGCTGTGGGAAGGAGTCAAGGTTTCTAAGTAATTCCCGAGATCATAGAACAACCAGACCGGCCATCGCCATGTGCCTACAAACAAGATGCGTTTGTTCTGTGGGCATGTATACCAGAGCTCCTGCCTTATTGTGACATTCGCAGGCGTAGAGGCGGCCCGAGCACATCACCCTATGGCTGTGCGTCAGAACGCGACACATGAGACGAGTACAGGTCATAAATGCAGGCAACGGTCGCACAGAAGCGGACACTCGGATTGATGGACGGCGAGGACGATGGCAGGACGGCATGGGCGCTTGCGCTAATCGCCCGGTGCGGATGAACCAAGTTTGAGGATTTTCGTGAGCGGCAATCGCCACAACGTGTTCCTGCAATGTTCAGCTCGGTCGCAGCGCATCTTCTTACCGCCAGCTGTCTGTATAAATGTCCTTGTCAGAGCACCTCAGCGCACAATCTGTCTTGTCCTGAAGCCCCGTCTCCAGCCCTCTGAACATAGCGAACCGCCCCCACGTCTCGTGCACCTAAACTCCGAAGCCCGCCCCAACCGTTGCTCATCTCGCCCATCTAGCTTCATGCACGCCGATGGACTGCCCTATTCTAGTATGGATGCTCTTCACCAATCGCGAAATGACGCCAGAAGTAAGGGCTGTCCATGCAGTGTCCAAGTGGGCCATGTGTGCTGACCCGCCTCGCCCCCTCACAGGAATATGCCAAATGCCACGCGGTTCTGCGCGAATGCGCGCCCCACGCCCCCGTGCGCAACGCTCCTTCAGAGCCTGAAACGATGAGTGAGTGTCTGATCCTCGTCTCTGTTGCTTCTGTAGGGTGCATCGACGTGTGGCAACCAATGACCGACGCGCCGCCGTTCTGCAGGGCAGATGGTCGCCTTCCTGCTCCCGCTCCTCATGATGCGGCACCGTCGCGTGCCCCGTACCCGTTGGAGAGACCAAATGACGATGGTGGGGAAACACTGGATAGAGCAGGCGCGTAACATTTCTCCTTTGCCTTTCCCACACCGAAACCCAACGTAGCGCGCCTCCCCTGCACCCCCTTTGTGTTTCTCCGTGCGTCCTTCAACGTTCGACGTATACAGATCCAACATGGGCCTGACGACAACCCCGTCGCTGCGGCGCAACGTGCACGCTCAATGATCGGATATCATACTTCATACGACCATAATCTCGTGGGAATGGCCATGACGCAAGGCCGGAAAGAGGACGTGGTCAACATCGGGATCGGTATCAAAGAGATATCTGCGCCTCCTGGAATGAGCGGCAACGACTTTGCGATATCGCTCTATCACAAGGTGCGTTGTCGCCACGTCCATTATCTGGTGTCTAGGAGCACGCCTTCGCTTACCTGGAGGCTCTTTGTCTAGCTGACACCGCTTGAACAAACCTTTATCGCACCTGAACAAGGCGAAGAAGTTGTGATGCGCCGTCTCTGCCTCATCCTCGCACTCAAACAAGCGTACATCAAAGCCATCGGCCAACCAATGGGCTTCGACTGGTCGCGGCTCGAATTCAACATCCCCGAGAAGAAAGCGACAGGCGACGGGCGCCCGCTCGCAGGATGGGAGTTCCGGGTGTGGACGTCCGAGCTCGGGTGGCCGATTCCCAACAGCGACGGGCACATCAAACAGGCATACCAGTGCGCCGTCGCGTTCTTCCGCCGGACGCGTGATACCAAGTTCATATGGCAAAACGACGCGCGGGAGCTCGAGTCGTGGGTGCAGTTCATCACTCTCGACCAGCTCTTGAACGTCGCGGACAAGCTTGTTGAATAAAGGAGCGGCGGACCCCGTCGCGCGCGAACCCGTGCCAAAGAGGGGGGAGGGAGTGAAGAGGGTGCGGGAACTCGTTTCTTGTGCTCTTCTCTGAACATACTTCCGAGCCCTGATTCGATGCGGGTTGTCGCTGTCTCTAATCACTGTGCTTCAGGCCTGCTTAGATGGTGGTTCTCTGCTCGTCCTCAATTGCCTTAGTTGCTTCTTTTCAATGCTTTCTCCACAATGCTTCTGCGGTTCAGCCCATGCTCGCCAGAATATTTATACCATCTCCCGACCGCTCGGGATCCGTCCAGATCGCCTTGATGCTTACCTGTTATAATCTGCTACGCTGTTCCTCCCCTGCCCGACGTTGATCTTTGTACGATACCAATTACGTATCCTGTGTTGTACCCGATTGCTTGTACCACGAGGATATCAAGTCTCCCGCGAATGAAATTTTGTTGTGTTTGTCCAAATCCAGACTCTTGTCAAGACTGTTTTGATCCGGACAGGGGTTAAAGTGCCCGGACTGCGCCAAGTACGTGTATATGCAGTACATGGAGAAGATTTGGTGAAGCCTCTCCAACAGCTGACCGGGGCTCCATCAGGATCCAGGGCTATGCTTGGCTACCACTTACATAGCTGTTACATATGTTCCATGCTACCGACTGAATGTGTGCAAATTTTGCGTGGATACTGGGGGCTAGAAGACGGGGATGGGCTGCTGGAAGATGCGGAGAGAGGGGGGCAATCCGATGAGGGCGCAAGTCGGGATAAGTTGTTCCTTCAGGGCCTAGAAAGGCAAAGCTGTCACAGATTGGGGAGGTGTGACGGACCAAGGATTGCGTCATGTGATCTAGACCAAGGTAAAGGAGACTTGACGTACGCTCTGATTCGCAGAGCGTTCGATGGATTCCGAGACCCAGAGTCAAGCTGAGGGGCTTCCCCAACCCAGCTTTCCATCTCTTCCTCTTACCACCACCTCCCCGTACATACCCCCACTAGGCCCAAAACTCCTCACTCGCTGCGAAACATACCACATACAACCCAGGTATGTCCCCTTGCTGCCATCGATCGAAATCCGCTCATCGCGTTCCCCACGGCGCCCCGCATTACAGCCAACTATGAGCGCTATCACATCCCCGGAGCTCAGTCCTCTTCTCAGTCCGAACGCCCGCGCGCGAAGGCTGTCCGCGAGGCGTGGCTCCGTCGCAGCTATCGACCCCTGGGGTGAACACAACGACGTGAACATGAATCCCGCACGCTCGCTCACCAGTCGGCTCACAATCGTCCGCGTCCCACAAGCAGAGGTCGAAGAGCCTCCGAGGCGGCACAGGCGGCACGGCAGCAATGCCTCATTGAACTCCAACGCTTCTGGGAAGAGCGACGGTCCGGGAGGCAGACTCAGCTTCGCCTTCACGTCCTTCTCCCCCACTGGATCCTCCGGTGCTCCTCCTGGTCGTCCTGCAAGCCCCTCCACATCGCCGCGGCTGCGGCCTGCCTCTCCTAATGCATCGCGCTTCTCGAGCTCATTGCCGAGCCACAGTAAGTTGTCGCCGGAGCAGGTCGTGGACGTCGCTCGCAACTCGGTGAACCCCCGTTCTCCTCTCCCATCGCCTGGCGGTATCGCTCCGCAATCTATGGCTTCCCCAGTGTCCTTCACACCGCTCCCGGACTCCATCTATCTCCCATTCATCGACCGTCCCGGAGAAGTCACGGCGCTGATTCAAGCCCATCCGAACGCACGGCTGTTCGCGCTTCTGCAGCAAACGTTCCCTGCTGATGCACGTGCCCCGATGGGCTCCGAGTACGAGGCTTCGAACGCGTCGCCTGACCCCAAGGACTGGACGTTTGCGGACCTCGAGTATTGGCTGAAGAAGGTCGATCGTGATGTTGCGGACGACGTCACATGGGTCCGCAAGACGCGTCGCTGCATCATGTCGCACAGTGAGCTTATCTGGGAACGCGTCAAGGGCGCCCTAGGTGTCCCTCCAGAACTCGATGTTGAGGAAGAGGGCTTGGAGTTACCAGAGGCCGAACCGTTGACCTCTGCATCTCTCGACTCAGCTGTATTCGAACCCGACTCTCCGGTCGTACCCCAGGATGGCTTCGGGGAGTCTCAGTCCGTGGGCGAAGAGATTATGATCGAGCCTGTATTTGCCAACCAGACGCCGCCTCATGGGCCTACTGAGCCCGCAGGTGGCCTCGGCTCTTCCCTGTCGGACCTTCGGGAGGAAGACGAGAACGAGGGTGACGACAAGAAGGAAGAGGACCTTCCGGAAATCCAGGGTCTGCGTTTCACCACATCGCCGAGCGCCCCGGCGCCCTTGTCCCAGCCTCTTACGATGTCTCCTATGGTCGGCCTGGGAAGCCCTGCTATCCAACAACCGCTCTCTATGCCTAATTCCCGAGGAGATAAGGACCTGCCTTACGACGTCCTCCGTGAACGGGGTCCGGGCCATCCGCTCTTCCCTAGCAACTTCACGCAGCTCAGCCTGTCGCCGACACTCCGCCCGAGGTACGTGCCTTCATACTACTATTTTCTTACGTATTTCTGAGACCTTTCCGTAGCAAGCGCACGATGAGCATGTCATACCCTCCGAGACCAGCATACCTTAGTCCACACTCCATCCGAGGAGGCTTGCAGCGCTCAGGTAGCATCGACGCCGGTGCGGGTCGTGCTGCCAGGATGGCACGCCCGGAGTGGGCCCGCAACTGGGACCCAAGCCGCCACGAGTACGCGGTGACCACCGCGAGCACGAGCAGTGTCGGCGGAGGAGAGTGATTGGCGTATACAGAACCGCCATGGATAGACCATACCCGTGCTTGATAGACGGTACGCAATGGGTTCAAGAAAAGAAACATGGACGATGCGAAAAAAGAAGTATAAGCCAGCTGTATTCTCCCCAACTTTGATCACCCCTGCTCCTCGTATATGTTGTAATTTTGGAAGTCTTCGTAGTCTACATGGACTGTTCTCGATCGCTCGTCGTATACGCACTGCACTGATGGAATAGAACGAAGATGCCTCGTTCATTGAGGCCCACTCTCCGGGCTGAGGCTATGTCATTTAGGATGGTAATGGCACATGCGAGATCTGGCACGCATTCGGGTATAGTATTGCTCTGTGATACGGCAAGAACGTGTACCTCGACGGTGGACGGTACTGCTTGTACATGTTCGTCAGCCATTAGACGCCCACTACTCTCCGAGCTGCCACAAAAACTGGTGACTCGGGCCCCTATTAGTGTACATAAGTTTTGTCATACTTATGCTATAGCTAGCCGCGCTGCTTCGTGACAACAACATCGGTCAACCGTTACCCTCGCACACCTTGCGGACAGAAAGCTCAAGGGAGACACTCGCTGTACCCGCGAGAGAGACTTGAAAACGAGCGCCGAGCAGCTTTCGAGGCATAAGAGCTGCTCTCCATGCCTGCCAATGCAGCCGCCGAAAACGCGCTTGGTACCATCGGTGAGAAATTCTTGATCTGATATTCAAATTCGCTTCGATGCAGCTTATGCGCGCGCCCGTCGCTCGACTTTGGAGCTTTTTGCTGATAAAGTTTTGACTTTCCGCTGGCATACTAGGCACGATTTGTTGGACGATACAGCTCGTGCCGCAGATATGGAAGAGCTGGCGCACGAAGTCGACCGAAGGTCTTTCTGAATGGCTTGTGTAAGTCTGCAGTGGGCCGTCGCTAAATAACATTATAGCGTTCGAACGCAAGTGACTGACGATGTTTTCGACGATCTACTAGGCTGTTGTGGGGCATCTCGGGGATCACCCTTGGCGTGTATGCTATCATACAGGATCTCAATATCCCGCTCATTCTGCAGCCGCACCTATTCAGCGTTTTGTCCTATGTCTGCTGGGCGCAAGTGAGCTGACAGTCGTGTTCATGACTGCACGCTACTCACGAGTACTGATAACTGATCTTCTCGCTACGCTAGTGCCAGTACTATGGAAGGAAACGATCTAAGCTTGCCTCAGTTGCCTTGTATGCCATGGTGGTTGTCGTATCCGCGGGTTTTGAGGTTGGGATGATATTCGCCGTCAGGGTCTGTGCCATTCGCGTCGTTGTCCTCACCGGTCAGGACGCTAACGTCGGTTGCAGCCTGCATACAACAGCGGAAACATGCGGCCGGTGCAATTCTTTGGCATCTTCAGCTCCGTACTCATAGCCATCGCACTCTTGTAGGCAACATTTCGCATTAGTTCTTACTTGTTTGAGCGCGTACTGATTGCTTGGTGGACCGGGTGTACAGGCCTCAGTACTGGGAGATATACAAGTACAAGGAGGTCATCGGGATCTCCACCCTATTCATGCTAGTCGACATGCTCGGAGGTGTCTTCAGCGACCTGTCGCTTGCATTCAAGGAGAAGTTCGACGTCGTCGCCGGTGTGACCTACTCGCTCGTCGTGGTACGTTCAGCATCCTGACGCAGATGTCGTTGCCGGACTGATGTCAAGTGCATACAGGTCATGGATTTGGTCGTCCTCGTCTGCGCGATCATCCTGAACCCGTTGGCGAAACGCCGTAGAAAACGGCTGGCGGAGAACCTTGCTTCGGATGGCGAGCTTCCAATAGAGGTTGGAGGTGTCGCACGAGATATCTCCCCAGTCCGGGAGAACGTGACCGAAAAGAAGCCTGAGAGGCTACCAGATCCGAGTGCTCAGGAACATGAGCCAGAACGGACATCCGTACGAACAACCAGTCACGCCAGTTGACTGCCGTAGAACACTCTGCATTACTAGACACCTACGGAGTACGCCAATGTCTTTAGGTCCAACAATTGCTATTGCGTGAACAGTACAGTACTGTCCTGGATAAACGATATGTTTCGTCCCTTCAAAACATCGGCCTCATGACAAGAATGGAGGAAGATGATCTGCAGGACGAACGATTCCTGAAGGAAATCGCAGGTTGATATTGCCGTATCGTTTAACGCCTCAACGGTGGAAGAATGACCGCATAAGACGTAGATATATACGGCGAATGAAGATTTGCAACGCGTGCGGTAAAGCAAGTAAAGTTGCGCGACTCCATTGTTCTAAGAAAAATCGAACTCCTAGACAGACTTTATAGACAGATTGGATTGGGAGGTTGAGGTAGGTTGAGGCCCGCGCAAAGGCGAGCGACTGAGACGGTTTATATAGTATTTGAGACTGATGCTTATGTAAAGTTTTCTCACGGGATCACCTCAGCTTCTTTTGGAAAGAGAGCGCCTGCTTGGGGAGAGGACGCGGTACTCTTAGCGGATCGTCCTGGCGCAACCTAAGCTTCTTTCATCGCGTCCTCAATCTGCTCAACGCATCTAATCCTCAACGCTTGCACGTTACATTGCGGACGTCTTACCTCTACCTTTGCTCTTTAGCACTCTCGAATGTCTCGAAGATATGCGGGAACGCACACCCTCCCCGCGAATCCCACTTGGATTGAGTTTCCGCGTTCCGACGGAGACGCAAGCATACTACCCAAGAACACCAAGCAGGTCATAGACAGCGATGGGCAGGTCAACTTTATGCGACCAGTACCCTTGGATGAAGCTCTCGCGATAGGCTGGCGCATGTCAGTCGGTGCGCAACTAGCCATTCGCATGGGCCTACCCGGTGAGTTCCACAATCAAATATTCATGAATTCTCTCATTGATGCATCTTGTACATTCATATTAGAGGGACCAAGCTATGTGTTGAAGTCATTTCCAGAAGGTTACCAGCTATATGATCACAACAAGGGCCCTGTGAAGGCACCGCGGCATGACCCTTACCTCTGTGGTATGTTCGGTCAACATGCCGCCGTTGTGCAAACGGTACTGAAGACGCGACATAGGCTCTATACATGTCAACCGCTTCCGGTCAACTAACGAGTTCATACCCCACGCACTATGGCTCATGCAGGATGCTACCTTGGACCGTTCCAACTGCGCGTGCAAGTATTGCGCGAAGGTGCCACAACGTATCATCTCAGACAACATGGGTCTCAGTGGAATGAGCGCCCGACGCTCTGCATCTATTGCTGGTGCTCTGCCCTCGAGCGTCAAGTCTCAGCGTGTACGTCGCGAGCCGAGGCAGCCGCGTGCCCCACCCAAACCGTATGCAGCCGTTCGTCGCGCACCGAAGCCGGCTAGGGCGCTCGTTGGTCCTGACCAGTATATCCCACCGGAGAAGGACCTTGATATCCGCGCCGCTCTTTATTCCGCGGAGGACCATAGGCCTCGCTGGTTCAGAAAAGGCGAGGTCGTGTGGTGTCTGCTCGAGCCCCCAATCCGTGGGCAGAGGCCAGAAGAAGACATTCACCTTTGGCCTGGCCTGGTAGACGACTTGCACATCAAGACACAGGCAGTTGCTTCTCCCGAGAATAGTATGCAGGAGGACGGCGACGCCGACATGGACCATCTATACCGGGAAGCAGCGGACGATGATCCTGGTGCTGAGGACTCTCCTCGTGACGCTGCAGCTGCGGGCCCGTCGACGTCGACGACGCCTCCGCTGGAGGCTCAAGCCAAACTTCCCTGGAAGGTGAAGCAGTGGTACGTATACAAGATCAAGCTGCTCGGCACCTCGCAACACGCCTTCGTCACGGACGAGCAAGTCTTGCCGTACCTCGCCCACGCGCCCTCAGATCACATCCTCGAACGTGCTCGAGAGGAATTGGACGAGTTCCTACAGACTGTGCCAATAGATCAGATGGATCGCGAACTCGGTCTCATGTCTACTTTTGACCCTCTAGAACCTGAACCTCAGGGAGAGGAACCGGGGAGTTACTATGCGAAGTATCAACGCGCCGTTGCGCCGTTCACTCTCGCCATCCAAATTGCCTCGAACCTTTCGCACTATTGGCTTCCTACGGACGAGTGGGAGTGCAAATTTGTCGTACCACCCGCTGGGTCGGCTGCTCCTGGACCCTCTAGACCTTCATCCTCTCATGTAACTCCACCACCTTCTCAGCCACCACCAACTCAGCCCCCGCCTCCATCACAAGGCGCGACCCTTCACTCTCTCATCACACAGTCACTGTCGCAAAACGCCATCCCACCCCCCGGGAGCGGCACAACGAGACCCATGGTGGAGCCACCTGAGAGCATCAGCGCTCATGGTAGGCTACCGCGATCATCGACGTTGGGGCAGACAGTCATTCAGACGCGCTTCCAGGGCCTGTGGTGGGGTACCGAGCGCATATGGACGGACGAGCTCGTCCGCCTCAAGATCGCGAGGTGTCAGTTCGCGCCTAAGGGGACAGATGTGATATATCCTCCTGCGGGACCATCGCATTCGACGCTGGAGAGTATGAAGGACAACCCCGAGGCTGCTCATGCGGACCCGCAGAGGCTTGGGTCGAGTGAGAAGGGTTTGTTCATGAAGATCGAGGGGCTGTTCCTTGTGGATGTTCCGAATCCTGATGGGCCGGGAATGATCAAGGAGTGCAGGGCGAGTGGAATGGTTTACGAGCTTGTGGACGACGACTGGGAGGAAGTCGTCGAGGCCAACAAGCCAGCGGAGATGAATGTTGCAGGGAAAGGTAAAGGGAAAGTAACTGGCGTACTCAATGGTGAACCTACTCTACCCTACACTCGTTCTGATGCTGACTCGCCTCCGACCCTAGGTACCAGTCCTCCACGCGCGAACGGCGGGTTAACGTTCATGTCGCAACCATCACCTCTGAAACCTGCCCCGCTACCCAATCCTGACCCTACGGTTCCCGTGCGCGAGACCGCCTCTGCGATACTCTCGCAGACCTCACCGGAAGCAGCGGCAGCAGCGAGCCACGCCAGAAACGCTCGTGATCTTAATGCGCAACTCTCCCATCCTGTGCTATCAACTCCGTATCCTCTACCGCCTGCAAGTCAAGGGTTCAAATTCCGCCCGATACTGCCGCCTGACCACGAAGTTGTTGTCTCGCTCTCGCTCATCAGTGGGCGGTATTACCCTGGCTTGTTCCGCCACCCGCTCATGGCGCCGACGGTGGAGCATGCGCTTAGCTTTTCTACCGGCGATGGCGGCCTGTATCAGCATCGACATGTGTGGGCGATGGAAGGCCTGCTCCCTGGGATACATCAGTCGATGGAGCCGAGACAGTGGCGGAAGTCTCGTATGATCATGCTACAGGAAGCTGACAAGGAGGCCCGCGATCGCTTCCGTGACCGGTGGGAAGAGACGAAGATGGCTCGGTTACACCCACCGCAGGCAGAGCAAGAGCAGGGGCAAGAGCAGGAGCAACAGCCTCCGGTGGGAACTAGCAACGGCGACATGGCCATGGAGGTCGACTAGTGGCAGACCGATTAGACCGTGTAGTCGTGGCTACGACCGTAGGTTCTCCTTGAGAACAAAAGCTGCATTGAGGCAACGGAGTTAGAAGCGCTGACGTCGCCGTCGGGCTAATGCTTCTATGCGCGGATATGATTGATTGTTGTTACCGAGTAATAATGCGATACTAATGAGGCTATAATGCATGTATAGTTGGATTTGTAGCAGCGCTATTGCCGCGCGTCCCTGGCGTTTTGCTGGAGCCAATCCAACTCAACCGTCGACCATCTCCGTCGAATTCCTTTTGTCTTCCTCCTCATTTTCCGAAGCGCTGCTGGTCGTTGACGAGCAGAGGATCCGTCGCGTCTTCCCATACAACTTGTTGCGTATACCCCTTCCATATCCTGCGACATTAGTTTCGACCCGGCGGATCCTCTCAGGCCGGAATCTCTCGTTCGTCTCGGATTCTTCGCCATCCTGCTCACCCAACATTCTCCTCAGTCTCACTCACTCTCGCCACCATAGTCTACTCGCACTCTCACGTCTTGTGTCTGTCGCTCTCGCTCTCGCAGTGTCTCGCTCCTTGTTATGGTCTCTCTCACCCTCACGCACTCTCGGTCGTCTAGTATACGCTCGTCTTCGTCCAAGAACAGCCTCAGCAATGTACCACCATCGCCCGCACATTCCGACTCTGCGGCGTCTGCGTCGAGTTCCTCTGATGGCAGCCTGAATAGAGGTGACGATGGTATGCGTCGTGTCCGAGTGGCTAGTCGCTCGAACCGTGGTTGATTCCGATGAACCTCGAACAGAGGATGTCACCGTCACCGTCAATCGAGTATCGCAGATATCGTTGAAAGGAAAGGGGAGGAGCCAAGAGTAAGCCAAACCCCATCTTTGCCATGTTGTGTCTCATAGACTATACCAGGGATCTGCGCCTTCTCGCCATATCGACCCATATGACGGAGCTCTCCTACGCTATCTCGGATATCCAGACGCGCATCTTCGGTATGTCTCTTGCGCGTCGTTGTGATGCAGGAGATTGATCCCGTCCATATCAAGAAATCCAAGAGCTGCGGCACAAGTCACAGTCGTCCAGGGATTCCAGTAACGCTTCCAGCGTCATTGACCAATCACTGGTCCATTTGGACGAACGCCTGGATTCTGTCTCGAAGGGGCTTAAAGCAGTGAACGAGTCCTTAGATCCATACTTGAGTCGCGCGGAGAAGACACCGACTCATATCGCATCTCAGTCAGATGAAGAAGCTGCTGTCCTTCGCAAACACGCTGATCTCGTGGCGGATTGGGACTCGGTGCAGAAAGACATCCAGGTCCTCAGGGAAGAGCTGAAGGAAGACAAGTGGTTGACCGTTTTCCGGACCGTGACTGAACAGGCGGACGGCATGATGTCTAGCCTCGAGAAAGCTGTCAATCGATGTCAGGTAGGGATTTCTCCGGCATATAGCTCATGTTGATTTTCAACGGACCGCTTGCAGGATTTTCTATGGCAGGTGCAGAAGCGAGGGCTCGACGATTCCATCACTGCTTCGAGTGCTTCGTCCTCAGGGCGCCATGATAAACCTCTAACATATGAGACATTCACTGCGCTAGTTGACTCGTACGAGGCGAAAAAGAAGTGAGTAACACTTAGATTCAGCAACATCGCGTACATTGACTAGTCGGTAGGCACTACATGCCAGCGACCACCAAAGTTCTGTCTATCATTGACAAAGGCGTGCAAGACCGTGTCACGAAGAATGGGGAGTGTTTACGACGGCACGCCGAGTGTACCCAACGCTGGCGCAATTTGAAGGAACGAATCACCAGGACCGATACCGACATGGACAATCTGCGTCGGCTATTCATGCAGGGCGACTCCGCGTTAAGTGAAGGGGGATCAAGTCAATCAGGACAAACGACGATGTCCAAGAACGGGTATCTCGCTACACCGCCTAGCGGCGGGAAGTCGAAAGGCCGCTCGCCCAGCTCTTCCAACACGTTGTCGAGGTCGATATCTCCCTTTCGTAAGATCGCTCGGAAGCTCAAGGCGGCTGGCTCGGGCCACAAGTCCCCGTCTCCAGGGAAAGCTACGCCTGTGCCGTCAAAGAGTCCTGCTCCTACCCGTGTACCATCCTCGGAGCCACCGCGCACTCTCCGGCACAGGTCGTCGATGTTCAATTTCTTCCAGAGCGGACAACCTCCTACCCCGACTACCCCGGAGCGTCCCTCTCACAAGTATAGCCACAGCCTCACTCCAGAGTCGTCGCCTGCCTCTAAGAAGATTGAGGCGAACTCCACACTGAAGTCTAGGCCTGCATGGAATAGCTCAACCAGGGTCGAGCCGGAAGACCGCTCGGGGACTATCAAGAAGTCACCGCGCAGACCGTCTGTGTCTGGTCTTCCTCGATCCTCCGCTGATGATATACCCCCAGTTCCTCCCTTGTACAAGCGAAGTCTATCGCGTAGTTCTATGGCCTCATCGCGACCATGGTCTCCTGTGACTTCTTCCGTTTCCACTGCGCAGTCTTCGACGACTCCATTTTCATTGTATCGCCCCCCGTCACGTTCTCATACCCCAGGTCCGCCCTCCGCTATGCTACCCAGTTCATCCGTATCGCCCCGCTCCCGCCCCAAGACTCCCAGTCACATTCCTGCACCATCGAAGAGCCATTTCCGTTCCATGTCCGCGGCTGGCGACGTGAGCCCGACATCGTTGATGCATCGTGCCATGACACCGTCTCGCGCGTTGTCACCGACACAGTCCGTTACTGGGATTCCCGTTCGCCCTCCCAGTCGTTCTATGATTCCCATTCCGAGCGTGCACGTCTCTTCCGCATCACGCCCAGGCACTGCGATGTCCTACCGCCCGGACAGCGCCATGTCCTTCCACACCGCTGCCCAGCGCGCGCAGACTCCTGACAACCCGCTGCGCGCAACCCCGAGGCCGTCAGTCCAAACTCGCTTGCCTCCCTCGAGTTTCAAAGACGGCCATGGTGTCTCCCCGCGTACACCTGGTACGCGCCCCGCCTCGCGTGCAGGCGCAGCCACGCCCACTCAGGACGGTCACTTCGAAGGCCCCATCCACGTCTACACCCCGGCGAACCCCAAAGACCCCCTCGACGCGGAGGTCGCGGCGATCGTGAACTCTATTCCACACGGCCTCGTCGTGGAGCGTGTCGATCCCCCTCTGCGGAGCATCCCGAAAGAGGGCGAGGAGATCCGCGCGCAGTACGCGTTTTCGAACATGCTGGGCCGCAAGGTCGTGACGTGCAAGCTCACGACGATGACCCGCTCCGGCGGGAAAGGCACGAGCAAGAAGGTGATGTGCCGCGTCGGCGGAGGTACGTTTCTCGCTGCAAGCGCATCCTCGGTTGGTTCTGCGGTACTCACACACGCGCGGTGCACCAGGCTGGCAAGATCTTCAACTCTATGTTATGACCCGTCAATCTGCTGTGTGAAGAAGCGAGAACGTCTGAGGAATGACCAGGCTCGGGGGGAGGATCTGAGGTGGGAAACCCCTGGATACGGACCGGCACGGCGGGAGGACAGTAATCGACGAGATACAGTACTAGCTATACGAGCGCGCACCCTACCTAATCCTTGGCGTATGTCCATCTCCTCACGTTCGTTTATGCAATATGCATCGTCGTACTTGCATTGCAATCCTTGAACTGACATGCGTGGGCCTGCACACGAGGAAGAGGTGGAGAGAACAAGTGGAATGGACGACAGCTATGTATTCCTAGCAATATCCTAAGTGGTGGGTAACTTGAGGCAGGTGGTGCGAAGCCCGTCGCCGGCCCATTTGGCGACCTCAATGAGGAGCTCGCGTTTCTTGTCGGCTCCTGCTGCCGAGCGCAGCTCATACAGCGTAGCTTGAAAGTTGGTCAGCACAGGAGACGCTGTCTCTTAGGAAAGATGCTCACAGAGATTGAACAAGAACGGCTCAGCCGTAACGATCGTCGCGGGGGACGCCTGCAGGGCCCCTTCCAACACCTGAATCGCCTAATAACATGCCGCATGTAAGCCTCACGAGCTATACAGTTCCGAAAACGAACAGCGACCACGACATCTGCACAAGAATAACACACACCTCGCGCAGCCGGCCCTGGTTCAGCAACGCCACCGCGAGGTTGTTCACCGCCGCGAAGTTCTCCGGGTCCGCCGCGAGCACGCGCTCGAGCTCCGCCGCGGCGCGCGCCCAGTCGCCCTCGGCGGACGCGAACAGCGCGGCGTTCATCGCTTTTTGCAGCGGGTCTGCGCTCGGGTCCGAGGCGACGGCGGCGAAGTGCGTGGCGGCCATGGCGACGTACCCGCCCTGCAGGTAGATGCGCGCGACGGCGGAGCGCAGGGCGGGCGAGGAGACGCCGTTGGGCTGCGTGCAGAGCGGCTCGAGGAGCTTTGCTGCGGCGGTGTAGTCCTGTCGGCGGCCCAGGCGAAGGCGAGGAACTGTGAGCGAGTCGAGAAGAAGCTGTGGGAGGGCGGGGAGGGGGGGCTTACCCGCATCTCGACGAGCTGCGACGCGATGATGAGCCCGACCCGCGCGCCGCGCTCTGCCCACATCGCCTTGACGGCCTGGTCCGCCCGCGCGCCGCGCGCCTTGGCCTTGCAGCGGCGGAGGAGCGCAGCGAGCGCGTCGAGGTAGCCGACGTGGTCGCCCGCCCAGTACTTGAGGCGCGTGTAGAGCACCTCGAGCTCGAAGGGCAGGACGCGGTCGAAGAGGTACGTGCGCGCGTCGCGCGGCTCGACGGCGTGCAGCACCGCGAAGAGGTTCGTGCATTCGGCGGTGGTCTGGTTGAAGAGCCGCATGCGCGCGAGTGAGGAGAGGCGGAGGTACCATAGCTATATGCGTACGTTGTCAGACGATACGCTGACTTTTCCCTGCTGCGTTCATAATGACGGCTTACTGAAAGAACATATGGTACGTCTTCGGGATCAGCCTCGACGATGCGGTCTCGAGCCTGCCTCGCAATGGCCCTCCAACTGTTGGTCATCTAGCGAATGTCATGAACCCGTATTCTCCCACACCGCTCGTTCACAACATTCATGCACTTACGATCAAAGGATGCAGCTCGCCCCCTGCACGGGAATAATCGCCAGTCAAGTCTCTCGGAGGTCGCTTCTCAGGCGGTATGTATTTCGTCAAAAGAGTGCTCAACGGGTCTGTCTATATATCGTACACCACGGATAGTTATTCGTGCCCTTAGACAGCCACCACGTCAGCGAGGAGCAAACAGGATAGCGTACATTCGGAATCGGCAAAAACATCGTCGGCAGCGTGAGCCCGGGGAGGTAGAGCTCGGGGATGTCCTCCTCGTCCTCATCTTCCTCGTCACTCGCCACAGGAACAGGGGTCGGGGGCACCGACTTATTCAAGCTAGGCGAACGTGGGACAGACGGGGTTGAGGGTTGGACTGGCGCGAGGGTGACCTCCTCTACAAGAGGAACAGGGGAGGCAGACGGCACGGTTTCGACCGCATCGTCTGAACCTGCTGATTCCTCCTCTTCAGAAGAATCCTCGGGCTCTCGAAGGAAGGGATCTGGCACGTCTGAGGAAGGGGCGGGCGGACTGATCAAGGGTTGACCAGTGGATTCGCTCGGCTGAGTGTCCAAAGTGGCAGTTCGGGGTTCGTCGTGCGTAGAATCGTCAAGAGTTGTATGCGCCTGCTGTGCACCAGACTGAAGAGGATCCATGGGGAGGATGAGAGGAGAGTCGGGAGTGGAAGGTGGAAGTGGTGCGGAGAAGGGAGAGGGGGCGCGGGGGAGGCATGGTTCAGTCTCCGCCGACACGTCGGCACGTGATTCGTCGTCTAAGACGAGCGTCTCTAAGGGCGCGGTCAAGGACTCTATCGACGCTAGGGAAATCTTCCTATGCCTTCCATCTACACCAATTGCGGCGACAGAAAGAGAAGGATTTGAGGAATATGGGAGGGAGGACGCAGAAGCTCCTTCTTCATCGAGAACGAGCGTCTCCAAGGGAGCTGTGAGCGACTCGATGGATGCTAAAGAGATCGACCTTGCGCGAGGGTGCTCAGCCCGGTCTTCAGAAGAGTGGGAGTCGTCGCTCGCGGCAGGAGCTTCATCAGGCGAAATAAGGCCGAATGTGCCGGTAGAGCGTCTGTCATCCTCCACCACATCCCGAGGAGCGTCCAGAGTTTCCGGCACATCGTGAAGGGAAATAGAGACCGTGGCACAGATGCTGTATTCCGCCGGGACCTCTTCATTATCCGTGGCGGATTGCTCGGTCAGGACGAGGTTGTCGATAGGTGCAGTGAGCGACTCCGTAGGCGGTAGGCGCGTCGAGAGCCCGCCAACACTGCGGCGATCTACATCGTCGCTGACGGGAAGCAGATTTGTGGTGGAGATTTGCTCTGCACTGTGATCGCTCTCCGCGATTCCAGGGAGTGGAGGTGTAGAGACAGGTTGCTCCGCGGAGGGACAGTCCTCCTCGGGTGATGTATACGAGAACGAACCTGAACTGTCCGAGCCGTCTGTACGGTGTGCACCTCGCCTCCTTCCGCCATTGAACGACGAGCTATCGTCTGAGCTCGTAGTCGCGTCGGAGTCTGAGAAATCGTTGGGGTGCTTCCCGAGGCCTCCTGCGGTGACGCTGCGCGTGAGCGTGTCGGCAGTTTGCCCAGAGATGGAGATAGCAATAGGAATTGGGTGTGTCTCTGCAGGCGAGACCTGAATTGGTGGTGGGAGAGGCTGCGATGCCTCGTCGTCGGACACGACGTCGCGGTCGGGGACGGTGGAGGAAGCAGAGAGGCGCGGGGAGAGCAAGGGAGCGTCCGAGTCGCTCGCGTGGTGGCGGTGACCGCGGAGGAAAGTGTGGCTGATCCGTCGCTTGAGGCCGGATACGATCCGCTTGACGCCCTTTGGAGAGGGGCTAGATTGAGGCGAGGTCGATTGCAATTTAGAGGGAGAGGACGGGGATCTGGTTGCAGTGAGAGGCATGGCTGGTGCAGACGAAGGATGGTGGTGATCAGGAGGTGTTACATGGGAGTGCAGACCCGGGCGCACGGAATGGTGCAGGCTTTAAGTAGGGGAGGATGGGATGACTTCCGCACGCATCCGGCGTGTGTGCAGTGCCGCGAGCGATCTAGCCACGCACGAACAGGGCGGGGCACATCGGACGGGGCGTGTCATATCGCCACCATCCATCCCCGCAGCCGTCAATGCGCATCCGGAGATGTCGATGGCTGATAACTGACGCCGTCCTGCACCCGCTCCACGCCCCTCCCGGATGGCGGACATGAATGATGCGTCCCTTTTCCTCAATCCGGCCTTCCTCTCCTGCGCCCCTTCCCAACGCGCTGCGTGCACCCTAACGGGTACCCCGCATCGCTTTCCGACGGCAGCGTGGGTCCCGGCTGCTCCTGCTGTGGAGGTGCATCTTTAGGGGGCATCGAAGACCGGCCCAGGCGTCTGGGCCTTGGACGAGACTGTTCGATCATACCCATCTAGTATACAATCTGTGCGTTCATCAGTGCGCTCAATAACATGACCTCAGGTCTGGGTGCAACATACCGCGCACAGAACATGCAAGAACATACAGCGCTGCGGGCATAATTGCACGGTGCCCAGACACACTAAACGGCGCTTGGGTTGGCCTTGTACAATCCAGGACGTTGGCGTATTTAACCAAAGTTGTGTCTACGATCGCGCGGTCTTCTACACGGGGGTCCCGGAGCGAACACGCTTGGTTCCCTGAATTCAGGTTCGGTTCGGTACACTGGTCCGCCGGTGTCCAGTAACATTCGCTATTGGAGACAGGCTGTCAATCCGCAAGATGTGTGGGTCTACCACCGATCAGTAGTCTTGAAGGTTGCAAATAGATGCCGTATCGGATGCGTTTCCATGTCTGCGTGCATACGGTGTTCGAAGGACTTCGAGCAACACGTCTCGCCAATATCCTATTGTGTCCCTGTCCTGTCATACTAAAAATGGCTGGCGAGCTGTATCAGTCGCGGTGACAGTGCGCTAGACCCAACTTTATCTCTACTCACGGCTCACGAAAGCTACGCCTTGATGAAGCAATTCATGCACCGGGCACGGAAACGTACAAGGGCTGGTACCCGGGTCTTTGAGCCATAGTAGGTCTTCGGTGCCTGTCTTAAACTGTCCATGTCAACAAACGCCCACATTGCCTGCATGCTGCGGTGACGGACACAGCTATATCATCTCCGGATACGACTAGGATACGATCGTCAACTATATGCGCACCGTTGGTCTTTTGCGGCGCTATCCACTATACCGTGAAATACTAGGAAGTTGTATTGCCCGCTCGCAGACTGGTACTGCGGTAGCCAAAAGTGTAAGACAGCGCATTGAGTGGTTCATCTTCCGCGAACGTTTCAATCCTGCCCGTGCTTCCGCTTTTGAATAGGGACGTACGTTGCCTAGTGAACGGATACCTCGGCGGCCCGTTAAGAGTGACGGGGCAATAGCGGCGAGCCAAAGAGACAACGTCGATGTTACATATTCGCGGATAGGATACAAGCACAGAGCTCTCGACAAAACGACAGGCCAGGGAAGGAGGTATCATGCCTTGCTCTTCTTCTCCGTGTAAGCTTTCAGTCTGCGTGTCAAAATGCACATGAGCAAGATCCTCATACTAAGGAGCACGATGATGGACCTACCGCTGGTAATCCCTCTCGACCTTCGCCTTCGTGTCCATCTCGCTCCCACCTGCCCCTCCCCCCGCTTTCTTCTTCTCCTTCCTCGCTCGCCTCTTCTCCGCCTTCTCCGCCTCCTCGCTCATCGCAAGCAAGTCTTTGATCGAAGGCAGCGCGGACGACGCGAGCGGCTGCAGCCGCATCGGCCTCTCCTCCTCCTCTTCGCCTTCTTCAATCTCCCGGATCTCTTCGACGGGTGATTTGTGCGAGAGTCCTGCCCTCCGCTGCGGAGACATTGAGCGCGATTGTGACCGTCCGTTAGCTGAACCCGCTAAAGGGGGCTGCGAGACGGCGCGGCTGGGCTCGCGTTCGTCGTCCGACGTCGCAAGCCACTTGCGTGGTGGGGGCGCCTCTTCCCCAGGCCGCTCTCCATCTTCTCGCCCCTTCGCATTGGCGTGGTTATCCTCGCTTGTGTCAGACTCGTCTCCGAGGTCCACGCCGGTGTACTCCCCCGCGTCTGCGAAGATGTCGAAGTCTTCATCTACGGGCTCTGGTTCCGGCGCAGGCGGGGGTTTCTCTGATGGCTGGGAGGTCGCATTCGACGGGCCTGCCTCAGGTTGTTCTGGTGCGGCAGTATCTGACGGTCCACCCGATACCGCTGCGCCTTCGGCCGCTTGTCCCTGAGAAGCCGCTGCAGCGGCGGTGGTCACCTTACGCTTCTTCTTGCGCTCACCGTTCTCCTCCGCCTCGCCCGGCTTGGCCTTCTTCTTCCGCTTCGCCTTCTCGCCCTTCTCCGCCGCTCCACCAACGGGCTTGAACCCAATCGGCTTGAACTTCCCCGCCTTCTTCGCCTCCTCCAGCGCCTTGTCCGCCGCACTCAATGCAGCAGCAGGCACGGCGGCGGCGGTGCCCTGCTGCGTGTCGGGCGCACCGCGCTTGCTCTTGAGCTCGCGTAGGATCTCCTCGCGTGTGCGTTTCTTGGGCTGGGCGACGGACTCCATGTACGCCTCTTCGAGCGAGACGTCTTCTGTTGCTGCGGTCTCCGCCGCCACGCGGGCGCGCGTCTGCTCGAGGAGGGCGAAGTCGAGGCCTTTGACGAGCACGGTGTGCTCGCTGTCTCCGCCTAGGTATTTCCGTTGCTCCTCTACCTATGCAAAATTGGGGAAGGAATAGACGATATGAGACGCTGTACACGTTACCCCATTGAGTAGACGTACCGCTTGGCGGTCCTCGTTCTCTGCATTCCGCCGCTCGAACTCGTCTGCGAGCGCCTCTACCTGTACATTCACGCAGACAGACATAGCATCGAACCTTCTCACAGAATGCTTGTATCATACACACCTGCGCATAGTCATTCGCGATACCCAACCTGCGCTCCGTCGCGCGATCCCGGTACGCGTCGCCCTTCGCGCCCTTCTTCACCTGGCGCGGCTTGAACGCGGGCTGGGACGCGTCTATCTTCTTCGCCTTCTTGTCCTTGGACGCTGTTGTGGCTGCTGCGAGCAGCGAACCGCGCACATGCGCAGAAGACGCAGCAGGGGGAGAGGAAGAGGAGGCCTTGGGGGCCTGGAGGAGTTTCCGGAAAGACTCTTGATCCATCACGAGTCTAGTACGCTGCTGTAAGGAGCCGTCTGGCACTGAACGCTGAAGCCGCAGTACAGGTACTGGACAAGAGCTGGTTCTGACAGAAAGAGAGAGTAGCCGAGAGAGAGAGACTCGGAGCACAAGCACTGTGGCAGGTCTAGTCTATAGGCGCTCGTTGTGGCTGCTGGATCCAGGATAGGCGTCTTCCACGGCTTGGGCCGCGCGTGGCTGTACCACACTCAGTACCGTACTGGCGTACGTACTTCATTTTCGCTCAACACGACTATCACATCGAACTCGACGCGCAACGATGCTACGGCTGAGGGCATCAATAATTTCCGGCAGAGCACGAGAGGGGCCGAGATGACCGATACAATGGTAGGGCATGCAAATTTCCAAGTTGCCCATGCGAGCCCAGCCGTTGAACCTTGGAAGGTGAGCAAGTTGGGCTTACCAACGAACCATGGGTATATTAAATCGGAAGACAGTCAGGCCTTCGTGAGTTCATTCAAGTTTGCGCTGTTCAGGGGAGCGACCTTACACCACGTTGTTCCGCTGGATCGGCCGATAGAGCCCCACGAAGCCTAGGAGGCCTCGCTCACCGTTTGCGAACGCCCCTTGAGAAGCTCGCTCGAAGATCAATCACGGTTAGCCCTACATGTTGCTGAAATCTTGCTCGAATAGCTCACTAATGTGTTCGCTCAGATGTTCGCTTCCTCGGACGTACCTACGGGACGACTCTACTTCAAAAAGTGGCACCCCTGAATCGAGAGGCGGTGGAACCTGTACGCGTCCCGCGAGCTACTGTGAAGTAACTAACGGTCGCACCCATGCTGTACCTGTCGACAGCTGGTGTCCGCTCGTCCGAGAAGGTTATGGGGCCTAGTTCTCGATTGCTATCCTAGGACGTGAGCTATCTCCCCTAAAATGCGTTTCTCCCGTCTATATGGAACGTTAGCGGTCTTACCCGTATCTATCTGTGCAAATTTGCGCGAGCGGCCGAGAAGTCCTGCGACATGGCCGACAATAGTTTCGCGGACGATGCCTCGGTGGGCGCTTACTCCGATAGCTCGACCGCGGCGCGCGCCGTTGTCTATCGATGACCGCCGCACGCCCTCTCATCCGCGGTTCTTCGTGGTATATTTACGTCCCAAGTATCTAGCGCAGTGGCCCGCATCCGTGCCCCAGATGGTAGGGTTTGCACAACGGCTTTCCGTGCTCATACGTCCATTCTAAGTGTGCGACTATACTGATGCATCCCATTTTATATCCAGGATGACCTATCCCCAAACCTACAGCAAGCGTTGTCGTACGCCGTGAAACTCTACGCATGAGCTGGTCTAATCTTGGTGCACTGTGGTCCGCTTTCTCGCGTCCCATGTCCGCCCCCTCCGGGTGCTCTTGATACGTTGCGTACATCCGGTTCCTGTTCTCGCTGAGGGAACGGTGCCGTTCTAATGAGTAGGTCGAGGTCGAGGATGATCACCGCGCGGCGTGCTTACGCTTACCGCTTCTTAGAGCTTCTCAGAGGAACCAACCGACCGGGTTTACGTACCTGAGAACTTGAGCTTGGACCCCATACCTCATCCGGATACTCGGCACTTTCCGCACAGGAGGCGCGGCAACGCACCAGTAGGACGAACGCATTTTCGGACACGACGTCATAGGCGACGAAGGACAGATTGGAAGCCGACGTCCTTACGTGTGTATATTGAAAGACACCCTAGCCTCACTGCGCTCTTCCGCCTCATGTCGTCCCGTGTATCGTCTACCAAGGATTCGGGAATGGTTGATGTTCGGCGCTACCCAGACAATTAATACCGCCTGTAAGCCCACTCGCTTTATGGGAAAGACACGGCTCAGGCTGATCTCGAGTCAAGCCCCGTTCTCGACGCACGGCTCCTGAAGAGCAACGCGACAGCGATGAAGGGCATAAGCAGAGAACCCGAGCCACATATGAGCGCAGGTTGAACACCCGGCCGATTCCCAGTATAAATGGCAGCACGAGCGTATCCAGGCGAGTTACCTCAGCTCATGTCTAGGAACTGTCATGGCAGGCTACGCCCCCCTCTTGACTCCTTTGCTTCACACGATGAGGATGCTACGTGATAGGCACGACCATATCCAAAGTGAGTCCGTCTGGTCCCGGCGGGGGCTTGGCCGAACGTTCTGAGCGATACGCTGATGCTGATGCTCAGACCGGACGGCGTGCAGGAGCGGAATTGTTGCTTGACGAGCCAATGAAGCAAGACTCTACTCAGAAGGATCAATGGGCTGCGCAGCGCCTTTGTTGACTGCAGTTCACGCTCCCGGCAGCGATCGCAATTGAGGGTCACACGCAAGCCTTCCCACCAAACCCTGAGGTTCACCATCCAGTGATGATTCCAAGTCCCGGTGTTTGGCGCACTGCCACCGTGACTTCGCATTGGATTCGCTCGCGACGGGAATATGGCTCAACATGCTGGCCGTGACCAGCCCGCGGCTGGGGCAGCCAATGGCGATTAGTGTCGTAGAAGGGGCGAGTGGCCACTGGTAAGTGCCCTGGGAGAGACGCGTACCCACCCAATGGCTCGAGCTAGCAGGCGATTGTTGGTCTTCGTAAACCCATATCCCCTCTCGCCAGTACTGCTCATATAAAAGCGCTGTTCTCTGTTTGGGAATACGACCTTCTCCTCCCCCGCGACCGATTGAACGCATCGACTGCGGGCTACAAGGCATCACGCTGCATCCGTTGAATCCTCGCTATTCCTACTAGCGAGCCGCTTGTGGGGATTCGTTGCCTCGCCATTAGCCAACAGAGATGCATCCGTCCTCGCTTGCGCCGACAATGCCAGATCCCGAGTCAGCCAGGTCTGGCGCTTACCTGGTAAGATCTTCTTCGCTCTCTTCCTGACCTACTTCGTCTCACATACTGGTTGATTTTCCTACTTAGCGACCACGTGCCGTGCCCTCCCACTCCCCGCAGCCGGTAGTCTTCTCAAACGGCTATTTCGCAGGCCGTACGATTCGCGTGCATCTCGAAGAGATACAGAAGGCTGATCTCGGCCGAAAGTATGCTCAATATTTGTCAGCGCCGTCGTCCTCTCCCAAACCAAACACCCTTGTATCTCCTTTTGCGCACAGGTACGCTCGTAAAGACAAACGGCCGCTAGACCCTCCACCGGTCGTTCTCTGCCGGTATTACCAAGTATTCAATCGGAACGGCTGCCAAGTTGAAGTCGAGGTAGACCCTACAATGGTGAGCGCACGCGCCGGCTTCATTTTCTCCCTTTAGCTTGTGCAATATTCGCTTACCAATCTTTCAGCTAGTAGACGCCATCTGCCATGCGGAGCTCTTTCCGGTGCCAGATACAGATCAGTCTGAGGACGCTATGTTTGGGTGCGAGGCCACGGCCCCGAATCTCCCGCCCATCTTGACACCGGGCCCTCATCCGACGTCGGCTACTACCGCGAGATCAGATTTCTCTCAGGCGGGGACATCTCAATTGCACTATGGCGTGGAGCCGCCAGTCCTGTCCCTAGCAGGTAACCTTCAGAGCCTCTTCGTATCTGAACAACTTCCCCCTTTGTACACCGCCCTCCAGAGTGGGTATCCTCCAACACAGTCAATTCCCCCTCCCTTTCGGCAGGCGGGACAAAGTACTGTCTTCGAAACTCAACGTGAGATCTCCTCTACATATCTCGGTTGAACACGGCAGAGCTATCCTGATACAATGTGGATGCTGATACTGGGCACTAGACCAACAGGCTGAAGACGGCATCGTTGCATGGTTCGGCTCCTTTCCGATCCACGAGAGTTCAAATTGTACTCAGGCACTCGCTGGAGCAACCTTCACAACGGCCGCGGTAATCGATCAAGATCAGAAGCCAACCGCCATGTTCGTTCTCTCTGTGGGTTATTTTCTACTCGTACGAGCCATGTATAGATGCTGACGCGCTTTCCGATGTAGGACCTGGCTGTCCAGATCGAGGGCACCTTCGTCTTACGCTACCGTATCTTCAATATCCTCTCCAATCGTGCAGTCCCGCCATATAAGCCTGTCCTCGCCGCATGCTATGGCGGCCCCTTCAAGATCTACTCCACCAAGGACTTCCCTGGCCTGCTTGCCTCGACACCGCTTACAAAGGTACCGTATACCATTTTGCTGTATGACCTCCTATCGAGAAATGGGCCACCGTCACCTGTATACTATCCTTCCGTCGCCTTATCTAACTTCCCTCGATTGCAGAGACTTGCGGTCCGCGGCATACAAGTCAACCTACGAGAGACCCCGCGCAAACGCCGGAAACCGGGTGAGCTCAGCAGTCATAGGGGAGACCGTGACGGTAGCGGTGGTAAGGACACCGGCGGGATCGACTCCCCAGGATCGGATACGGCGAGGTCTACAAGTCCGACTGCAAGCATCCACCCAGAACCCGGGTCCTCATATGCTCCATCATTCCCATCGTCTCTTATAGGCAACACCCATAGCCCGCCCTCTGACAGAGTCTGGCCTGCAGATGCAGCCTCGGAATCGCATCGCCACTCCCCCACCATGGCACATTCCGCGCATCACCACCGTTACTAGTCGCACGGAACTTCGGGAGGGATGCGGCGGAAGTAGAAAATATGCTGTTCGTAGGCAGCAGAGGGGCGTCAGGATATGAGAAGGGTTAGTATGGCGTTGTCCGCCCGGTGTTGATCATGACGTCTTGGAGAGGTGCGTTGCTGTAGTATTCTCAATGCATGAGAATCATAGCTCTAGCGGGCGCAGGAGTGTGACCAGCTAGGATCCATGGTACCCGGGGTGTTCTCTCTTGAAGGATATGAAGGATATGATCCCACAGTTCACCGTATGTACGAGGGTTTCTGACATGCAATCCGAGTAGCGAATAATGCCAGGACATTACTTGTTCACCTGTTCGCATACTACGCACTGCGCAATGTCCATCAATCAGTTGAATCAGTTTTATCAGGGCTACGGACGCGTGTCTCCAGATCAGGTGGCAAGTGTCCAATCCTCCCACCGATATGAATAATACGCTGACATTATACATATCTTGATGATAAGGTGTGGGGGGACTCGGGTTTCCATGCC
Organism: Cubamyces lactineus; assembly: GCA_022376465.1. Taxonomy (NCBI): domain Eukaryota; kingdom Fungi; phylum Basidiomycota; class Agaricomycetes; order Polyporales; family Polyporaceae; genus Cubamyces; species Cubamyces lactineus. The sequence goes on along the minus strand of JACDTU010000009.1, from coordinate 1,039,637 downwards.
TTTTCCTCATTACCACCCCTACCATCATACGTACAGTCAACTCCACCGTGACCGACATGCTCACCGTAGTCAGATCCCTCCGAAAGGGCGACGATGAAACCCCTACCCCTGTGCAAGGGTCTACCTTCGACGTCTTGCCCCTTGAAATCCAGCACCTTGTCTTCCGACATGCATCTGATGATAAACCGGCGATATTGGCATGTTCGCTCGTGTCACGGAGTTGGCGCGACACGTCGCTACCTCACCTTTTCTCATCCTTGAAGGTCAAGAGGAGTTCTAATTACGACGACTTCAGTGACTTCCTCGCGGCGCATCCCGACCTCGCGCGCCATGTCCGCGAGCTCGAACTCGGGTACCTCCCCGCGCACTTTCATGGGCTTCCCCACACAAGAATACGTCCCACTCTGACTCCCGCGAACCTCGCCTCAATCACGATGAAGCTCCCTCGGCTGCGTGCGCTAGTCCTCCGGAGCGTGTGGCTGGCGAATGGGGCCGGTCTTGTTGAGGGCGATTCGACTGCGCACTCCTTCGTCAGCCCACGCAGATTGAAGGAGCTCACCATCGACCATTGCAGTGTTCGCAGGGATGGTCCACTTCCTCTACGGATTCTCTTCAGCATCCTAACTACCGTCCCTGCAAGTACAATATCGCTGCTATTCCTCCCCCTCGACTGCGAAGTGCCCTTCCTTCCGAACGTGCAGCATTCTAGCATGACTACCCAGTCTAAAATCGAGCTGAAGGTGGAAACACTTGTGGTCAGAGGAGCATCCTCTGAAAGTTGGCCTGACCATGGAGTACGGCTCTACGACGCATTCCATCAGGTCCTTGCACCGAAGTGCTTACGTTGCCTGCGAACTCATGCAACCATCCGTGGACAAACACCGGATACCCTCCGTTCGCTCGGAGGCTTCATCGGTCACGTCGGACACGAGGCATTGCAGCACCTGGAGCTCCCTTTCTCCATCGGAACAGACTTCGGGCCCCCGGAAAGTCGTCCAGGTAAGTACTGTCAACATGTTCCCCACTCAAATTATGTTTAACGACTTGACAATCTACAAATCTGTGGACCTCTAGAGTTTTGGCACACGCTCCAACTCAACAGGTGCCGCAATCTCCAGTGCGTTAGAGTCACCGTTACTCTCCCGACGCCCGCATCTCCCAGCGTGCTGGAGCCGCCTCAAGTGCCGCTCACCGCAGCGTGTATTGCGCTCATGGTCAATATGCCACGCACATTGCGCACCTTTGTCGTCGCGTTGTGGTACGTGGACAGCGCCCGCATGAAGGACAGGAAATGGTTGGATCTCGAGGCGCTGGATGAGGCGCTGCTGACACATTTTTCCTCTTTGGCGAAGGTCAATGTGGTGCTCTGCGCCTGCGGGGGCTGGGTAGAGTGCACCAAGCTGATTCTCGAAGCTATGGCCAAATGTCGACAGCGCGGTATTCTCGACGTTGGTCCTCTCAATGTCATTGACTACTTGTGATGGATTGGGCTCCGAACTCCGACATTATCGACTCAATATAACTATATAACCACTATTGTATCAAACAAAGGACGAATACTTACGCGCCTTACGCCGTCGGTCGATCATGGCCCAGAATCAAGAGACGACCGCCATGACACCTCCGCCTCCTTCCACCTTTACTCCCTCCATGATGAAGGCTTCTACTAGTTCCATACGGTATCGCTAAGGTTGTTGTAAATGAGCTTCAGGCCCGGGATCATTCTCCGTGCTGGTACCTATACGGTGACAGCTACATGCCGGAGAAGTGTTGATTCCGTGAAAACCGTGAGTCCTGAGAGCCCTCTAGTTCGCATAAATTTCCCATCGCCATCCTCGACACCTGTACAGACTTGTTACAGCTACTCTGTGCTCTGCGAACTAATGTGGCTCCTCGACACTCTCACTCTTCGGCTCCGTTTCCATCATGTTCCTCCCAAAGATGAACAAGGCAAGAGTACCTATGCCATACTATCGCACGTATGGGATGCAGAAGGCGAACAGAGTTTTCAGGTCAGTGGTTTTGGCGTATTGTTCAGAGCGACTTCAGTACTTGGGTTGCAACCCTCCCGTCTATTAGACGGCGAGGAGTTGCGACCGGATGCAAGTCCGGCGTCAAAGAGGACCCTGCCGCGAGCACGCCCATGTCCGACGGAGTGGGTTGCGACCATGGTTGCAAGTACCCTGCCGACGGTTGCATGCTCGGATACTGCGAACGCAAGTCAGTACATTTTCGACAAAACGGCTCCGCTCAGGATTGAACCCCGAGCATAGTACATGCGAGGTGGCCAGCGATACCGCTGTACCACCTTGGCTTTTCTGTAAGCTCGCCTTTGACCAGGATTATGGAAAATGTAATAGGCATTGATTATGATCGGCTTTGTCTGGATCCCAAACTTGGACGGCGCGGTGTTCGTTTTCAAACGGGTTAGCGGGAGGGGCGAAGGAGATATTCAGCAACTCTGAATTCCCCGTCCGGCAGCCTTCAAGGGATGGTGGGGGTACAAGTATACTTCGTAAGTGAAAGCCCTTCGGCATCTATTGGACGTTATCTAACTAATGTATAGGACCGCTCAAATGCTCAAGGATCGCTCCAATATTGAAGACCCCGATTTTATCAAGCTGCTGGAAGCCGGTCGTCCACCGGCTACACTGACATTCGAATGGGTAAAAGAACAAGCACCGAAACTGCGTCGTTGATCAGTGTAGAATGATCATACATGTTTTATAGACTATACCTGCATCGTTGATCAGCGTAGAACGATGAGCAGGATGACGCAAGGTTCGCGGAACCAAATCCAACTGAGCGGCAATATGTCCAAACAAGAACCACTAATGCTAAACGCTCAGCGAGGGCATAGGCGCTCGTGTCGCTCGCGTATGGGTGAGTTGTAGTAAGCCGTCGGGCTTACAGCTGCCAGACAACATTCCGATCGAAGGGCAAGGCTTTTGCATCGGGGAGTATTAGCGTGAGTGTCGAAGAACGTGTAGACGGCGGTGATGCAATTTCTTGATGTCGTAGTGCAGCTTTTGCGTACTGTTAGTAGCGTAGTCAATAATGATGATATCGACCGTGGAGGTAGTCGAGTGTTGTGCGAGAGGTCGTCGGTTGATACCGAGAGGAGTGTAGAGTAGAACAGATAGACAGTAGAGACCAGCGAAATCGAAGTACGAGTTGCCGCGAAGGCTTACAAACTCGTGTGAGAGCGAAAGGAGAACAGAGGCGAGTCACCAGGGATAGTTTCGAGTTGATTAGATTGTGGGACGAGAAGAGCGAAGTCGACGAGACTTAGTGAGAAGGCGAACGAGAGGTTGGATGAGACTCGAAGAGGCGAAGTCGAATTCGCACCGACACTCTGGGAAAAACGAGATCCTCCTGGCAGACAATTTCGTAGGGTTTTTATACATATCATAGTCGGTACTACAGAGAGTCTAGGCACGAGTCGAGAGTCAGGAGTCAACGCGGATGCTGGCGCGGATATGAGAAGGAATACTCGGATGTACGCGACGCGTCGAAACACGATCACGTGTGTGTCGCGGCCCTACTGAACTCGTACTGTCCGCGTCTCGATGGCTCGCGCGCCGCTGCGGATCCTTTCGGACGTTGTCATCTATGTGCGGAAAAGTAAGAAATAGCAAAACGAGACGGAACGAAAACCTTTCTGAGCCCGCGAGAACCGGTGTCCGCAGCATAGAGCTCGCAAGACTGGTCAGCCCCGCGGGCTACCCATTATCAATACGAACGTTGGCGTTTGCATCGCGTGGCGAGATCCCACATGATGCTCAGGTAATAAGAGTGTCAAGTATGGTTGCCGAGCAGGATCAGGTCAAGTTCCGACGACGAACGACGAGCGTCAAGCACTCTCTTCGCGCGGAGCTTGAATGTGGCACTAGGCGCCCACTTAGGCATATCAATTGGGACTCGAGTGTACTTGTAGGCCTCCTAGTATAGCAATGATAGACTTGTACATGTCATGTTGCATGCTTGTATATCGTCGTGTGCTAGTAAGCGTCGAGGACAGAATGACAACAAGGTGCCTTGAATGCAGAAAATGAAGCCCGACTCTGAATTGTACGTAGTCGGACAGGACAGCCAAATTCAGCACTAGTAACAGCATCTTGACTTGGGTACAGTCCCACCTAGTATGTACATCGCGACCAAGTGTTGGCGCAATCACTACGAACATCGTCGGACACTCTCTGTGTGCACTGGCTCAATCAGATCAGGCGAGTAATTGATGCCCATATGCAAGTCACACAATAAGTCCGTTGTACTGTAGGGCCTTGAAGGTGCTTTGCCTCATCCGCATATAGTACTAGTAGAATGTCGGTTCAGTTCATGTACCAGGATCGCAGGTAGCATATTAACATCATGCATATTGGACTGTGCATGGCACCAGGTAACATATATGTGATTACTATGTTGATTCTAGTAGCAGTAACGCTAGCAGTATGTGGTATGTAGTACTATCATGGACCCAGTGTTCGGACATCCAGCAATGATTTCCGCATAACTTCTCACCACCACCTGCAATAATCTTTGTTCTTTACACATGCATGTAGACCGTATTAACGGGCCTACCTGCCAAATTTCAGCTGCGTACGACGACTTAAAGCAATTCTGCAGAGGAGATATGCCTCCGGGGACCAGCGTTCAGACATCTTTCCCATGGTCAGCAATTGTATGAGATCGCACGCAATTCTCTACAGAAAAGCTCCAAACTTTGTACAGCAGTGCGACCAGCATGTCAGACCATGCATGCAAAGTTACAAGCTTATCAAAGGCGGGGGAGGGGGGGAACAGCCAAATGTCCAAACACTGGGTCCCTGTGCGATCACTGGGTCCATGATAGTATTTACAATGTGGATGACCCCAGCCAACATAGGTGCCTAAAGGGCATTTTGAAGCTCCGCGCGAAGAATGTGCTTGACGCTCGTCGTTCGTCATCGGAACTTGACCTGATCCTGCTCGGCAACCGTACAAGCAAACTGCCGAAACAACCCCATGTCGAGTAGCCGATGCGATTGTACCAGCAGGGTTTTGATTACCGGTAAGTCTTGCTCTGACCCATCATCCGAGCGATGAAAACACATGTATTATGGCCACGTCAAAACACTACAAGAAGTAAGCAATGGTGGTGCAGCGGTATTGCTGGCCACCTCGAATGTACTATGCTCGGGGTTCGACCCTGAGCGTAGCCGTTTTGTCCGCCATATACTGACTTCCCTCGCAAGCCAGCCGAGGCATACGTCCACGGGGGACATGCAACCCGTGGTTGCAACCCCATATTGGTCGGTCGTAGGTGTCTTCGCGGAGGATTCATCTGTGGGCAGGGGACTTGCAACCGCGGTTGCAAACCCCCCGCCGGACATGGGCGTGCTCGCGGCAGGTCCCCTTTGACGCCGGACATGCATCCGGTCGCAACTCCTCGCCGTCTAATAGACGGGGGGGTTGCAACCCCACTACTGAAATAGTTGTTGTTCACAAGTCTGAATGCGATATTGACACTTGTCCCGATGGCCTCTCACCTTCTCTAGGAACTACGAGACATCATCGCCCACTCTTTCGCAGATGCTACCTCAGAGCACGATTCCCCAGCTCGGTCAGTCTGGGACGATGAGCGAATATCAACCAAGATCAGAAAGTGCTGCTCGGTCGCACATTCGCTCGGGTATCGACTCGTTTGGATGGACTCGTGCTGCATCGACAAGACGAGCAGTGCCGAGCTCACGGAGGCGATCAACTCCATGTTCCAGTGGTATACCCAGTCGGACGTCTGCCTTGCGTACCTCGCGGATGTCGAGGACGCTGCGGACGACAACCCCCGAGGCGAGGACTCGTCGTTCCGGCGGAGCCGCTGGTTCACTCGCGGATGGACGCTGCAGGAGCTCATCGCCCCTAGCGAAGTCCTCTTCTTCTCTCGGAACTGGTCCGTCGTTGGCACTAAGTACGACCTTGCGGACGTTATCGAGGCAACGACTAACATCGACTACGCGGTCCTCTTGTACCTGACACCACTCTACGACGTGAGCGTCGCCCGTCGCATGTCCTGGGCCGCCGACCGGGCTTCGACGCGCATCGAAGACGAGGCATACGCGCTCCTCGGTATCTTCGGGCTGCACATGACAGCGATCTACGGGGAGGGGAGGCATGCCTTTCGGCGGCTTCAGGAGGAGATCATCAGGTGTATACCAGACGACACTATCCTCGCCTGGGGTCCGTCGATGGTTTGGAGGGAGCCGCTGCACGACATCTGTCCGAGTCCGGAGAAGCTCACTTACTACGCGCACAAGGGGCCATCTTCGAGCCTCGCAAGTCCGCTTTCCCCTGTCCCCCTCGAAGGCCGCCACGAGATATTCGCCACATCTCCTGCCGCATACCGCGATTGTGGCCAATTCTCTGACAGGGTCCTCCGGATAATCGAAGGCCATAGACGAGACGATGGCGTAACTGGGGACGTAAGCCCCCGGCCGAGAGTGACATATACATCCGGACGTCCAGAGTTAGCCGTCACGAACACTGGCATTCGAGCTCGCTTACCTGTGCTCAAGCTGAAACTCTCGAATGGCCGCACTGTGTTGCTCGCCTTCCTGTCGTGTGTAGCCAAGAAGCGTCGTTTGGTTGCCTTGGTCCTGCACGGCGAAAACCCCGAACACCTCTGGTTCGACGACACTGTTATGACGGAATGGGGAGGGGTACGCTGCTTCTACAGCATTCTGCTGGCCGACCCCGCTGTGTTCAAGGACCATAGGCTCACAGGACCTGGTGGCTGCGAGATCACAGATATCAACATCGTCGCGCAGCCTGACTTCAGTAGTCCGCCGCTCCTCAGGCCACCGACACCGTTCCAAGCACTTACGGTCATCGTCTCGCAGTGGAGCGTCAACCGTCTGCGATCGCATGCGGGCTTCGATCTAGATGGATACCCATTGGACGCGGCCCCTCCTCTCGGACTAGAGCTGCCTCTCAATTCCGACACACCGATACGTGGTATCACCTTCCGAGACCGTGCGCGGCCACTCAAAGTCTCCCTCTCTGTCGGCTTGTGCCCTGTCGCCAAGTGGCATGAGGGAGATTTCGACCCATTTAGTATGTTTGGGGAGCCCAGGCACCTTGCCGACGTCGAGATCAAGTTCGAGCAGCAGCTGTTCGACCCTTCACTGACCGACCACGCCACTTGGGAGACCTCGATGGTTCGTGTATGCCTTGGGCAGTCCTCGATCAACATCCCAACCCATCTCCACCGCGGACAGACGATGGGCAGGGCGATGTGTGTCTTTCCAGAACAGTACGAAGGGGAGACGCGCTGTTTGCAACTAGCGATCCGACCCTCACGCCAGTCTGCGGTGTCACAGCTTAGTGGAGCTCCGGGAGTATCCCCGCCCGTGTATGCGCTTGACATCACCATCGTCGAGCGACATCCTGCGATTGAACCATACCTGACGGAACCTAGTCCTGCCAGAGCCCATTGACAATGACTGTCTGCCTTCTTGAATTGTGCCGTACGAGATGCATACTTGCAAACGTTGATCCGAGTCTATTCCGCGCACATTATCCCCTTTAAATTTGTCGAGCACCTTAGTGGAGTATTGATACAAATAGACTTCCGGGTTATTCGAGCGTCGATGTCGCTGTGTCCTCAGCCAGGTTAGACGATGTCGTGCCAATGACATGGAGGTCGATTGTGAGGGCGAAGGCGGTCAATGCAAGGAACACGAGTTATCCACAATCCCTGCCGAGACTTAAGAGCTCGTCATGGGCCTGAAGTACACATCAAACGCTGCTTTTCAACGTTCAGCAAATAGCGAGCCTGAGTACGTAACCGGGACTATGTTCTTCATACATTCCGAGACTACCCGCGGTTGTTGGATCGACTTATAGCATACCATATCAGAACTACCAGGGATTTACCTCTCCGTTGTACCGGAGAAATTTGCCGCTGTCCTCCAAAGTTGCCGATGTGATGACCTTCAAGATTCCAGAGACGCTCTCTCCAGGCTCGAGCTGACCCTCTTCACCGCCCATATCTAAAATACACACATCGCTTCAGCACGCCGCCAATAGAGCATTTCAGTGAGACGTGTTTACCTGTCTTGACCCATCCAGGGGACAAGGTGATTGTTATGATATCGGGGCGTTCCGCCTTCTGCTTCACCGTCTGTCAAATAGTGGGGTCAAGAGTGTCGTCGGCGCACAGTAGGCAGGCACAACGCACCAGCATGTTGAGAGCGGCTTTGCTCATCGCATAAGACGCGAGTTTTGCGCCGACAGCTTCAATACTGGCTAGGCTGCCGCCTTTGCTCGAGACATTCAGGATTACCTTCCTCGCGCTCTTCTCGATGAAAGGAAGGCAGACTTGGGCGACGAGCGCGGGTCCGGCCACGTTCGTCCGCACGATGCGGAGGAGCTCTTCTGGGTCGAGAGTGAACGCGGTGTCCATAGTAGCCTGCGAGGGGACAGGATATATGATGAGATGGTTTTACAGCCGCTACGTCCTGCCATAGAAAGGTACGTACTATCCCAGCGTTGTTAATGAGGTAGTCGAGCCCGAGCTCACCAAGAATGGGCTTTAGTTGCTTGACGGAGGCACGAACAGAGTCGAAGTCGCTGACATCCAACTGAACGAAGTGGAGTGTCCCCTTGGCGGTGGACTTCAGATCATGCAAAGCGGCGGCTTTCTCAGGACTTCGGCACGCAGCGATAACGAGATTGTTGGAAGAGTCCACCAGCTGCTTCACGAGTTCGAGACCTATACCGCGCGAAGAACTAGAGGCGGAAGTGAGCCAAAAGTGCCCTCGTTAGTCACAAGACAACAACAGATACAAGAGCTTACCCGGTTACGAGCCAGGTGGTAGGGCGGGATGCAGATGCCATGGTGTGGAGCGGAGGGTGACGGTCTAGGGCGGATTGAACGACCTTATAACGGGAAAACGGGAGGGCCGTCGTTGATAGCACGGCATATCCTATCGAAGGAGTGAAAGGCCCATAGGATCGGTGTTGGCTCGACTTTCAACGCCGACTAGGGCGCACCGATTTGTGGCGGTGACAAAGCACAATCTGTGCATGTGAGTGGAATTTCCCTCTTGAGGCCCTACTAGCGGCGGCTCGGCCCTATGCTTATGATGTTTTGCAGCGTAAGTATCCTCGGATTATATGGGAGACTGGCTCTCTGTGAATTAACGTCCGACGGCGACGGTCGTAATGATCTGTCCGGAACAAAGAATCGCACAGCGGTAGCCCCGGCCGCCGCGAAAACGAGGTGACTTGTACCCTCCCTGCTTCGTCGTCCACTATTGACCTAGAGACCTCTGTAGTTTGTGTTGTATGAGTAGTAAGCTCTATACCACCCGACACCAGCAATGTGCTAACTCCGCACGCTGGTGTGTGTCTGTTGTTCAGAGCCTCAGTGCCCAGCGTGCAGCTTCATGTACTAGGCCGATATTCGAGTTACCTGTAACGTATCCAGATACGGGTCAGTATCCCCGGTAATCCGAAGTATATCGCGGTGCTTGACACTTACATCTCTTCGTTTAGGGAGAGAAGCCCCAGAGTCCTCGCTATCCTCCAAGTCGTCTTCATTGTCCCCGGAGTTGCTCTCGTCGTCCACAATCGCTCCATCGCCGCCGTCGTTGTCTCTGCCGTTGACGTCGTCCCCATTGTCGTTCGCACCATCCTCATTGTCCTCGCTGTTCTCATCGTTGTCTTCGTCTTCGTCTTCATCATCACTTTCATCATCCTTTTTATACGCATGTAAGACCCAACCTTGGTCCGTCCTCTTCCACGAGCACTTCGTGGAGAACGCGACCTCCTCAAGCGTAGTCGTGTGGTTTCCCCATTCTTCTAGCCAGGCCTTGTGGCGATCCCAATCGAACGCGAACAAGAAGGAGCGCTCGCTACCCAACCAATCCTTGATCGGCGCGTCAGACAGATAGAAGGCGCGCAGCTTTGGCGTGTGTGCGAAAAGCAGCTTCCCGTAGTTCGATATGTGAGCTGTCTGTACCGCATTAACGTGCGTGTCGTTGCCATCCATCAGCTCGAGTGTATCTGAGCGGGAAGAACACTCACATTACCAGGTTCCATGCTCAAGACGATCACCAGCCGCTCAATGGACTGGATGTAATCGACCAGCTCCACAGGGAGGGTTTTCGCATCGAACCAATCGATGTGGAAGGCGAGGTCCACGACCGGCCCTGCAGAGCGCGAGAGGCACTCCAGTACCTTCCGTACGTTCAACCACTCCGGTACGTTCCTCGATTGCATATACGAGTCATGCGCTCCCCCGTTCGGATCGTAGTACGCCTTGTTCAGGTGCACTGTTCGGAGGGGGCGCTGCGTCGGTGCACCTGCAGGCAGGAACGCAGGCAGGAGTTGATACGCGCACGCTAGATACTCCAAGTTCGGGAACAGGTACGCCGGGATAGGGTCCAGTACCACAATGTCATCCGCGGAATGCGACTGCGGTATACCGAGGGATGTTTCGAGCGTGAGCTTGCGAACGTTTAGCCCGGGCGGGAAGCCAGCGAACGCCTGAGGGGTGGTGCCGACGGTGAGAACGAGCTCCTGCAGCGCAGACCAAGCGCCTGGGCTGGGGAACAGGGGCCCCACGCTCGGCGCGTTCTCATCGCCAATCACGAGTCTGCGCAGGTGCGAGCCGCGCGAGTCGAGTACGTGCTGGAAGGACGCCCGCCACGCCGGTGGAACGTAGCTAGGGAGCGTAAGCGCAACGGCTTCGAGCTCGGGAAACGTGGGGCGGAAGCTGTCGAGCGCGTCCGCCTCGCTCCCGTCTGGCCACCATGCCGGCCGATCAGGCTTGAACGAGAACGAACGAAGAGTGCGCGAGGCGCCGTTTCCGAGCGCGATGAAGACCTTTGGAGTTCCGAAGTAGACGCAGTCGAACGCGATGTGCTGCAAGCCAGACATGCGACTTAGCGCACCCTCGAGGGACCGCGCGAAGCGGGCCCTCCGCCCCTGCTTCAGGCCGAACTCGTCGAAGCGCACGGTGAAAGACCGCACGTACGCTGCCAAGTCACGTTGGGCGTAGTGCTCTTGCGGCTCTTTCGCTAGGGTATTAGTGCACTTCCGTGCAGTCTTGTAATCGTATAGGCTGATAGACGCATAGAGGAGGGGTGTAAGTGCATCGTTGATGTTCTTGCTCGTGAGGAGAAGCGAATGTAGGACCTCCGCAGCTGTTTCCTGGCCGATGATATTCAAGAGCTCGTGAGGCAGTGTGCACAATGAGGGCGAATCCATGCAAACGCTGTCAAGAGGCCTGAGGGTTTAGGCTGTTGTGGCTGTCGGCCTGACCACCAATGTTGAGTGCTGAGTCTGGGAGATCTTCGTCCTGTGAGAAGAGTGAACGTACGTACATATATGTATCCACGACCGGGCCCGTAACGGTGTAAGTCGAGTCATTTGTAATGATGGGGTCGTTGTACCTCATCGCACGAACCCGCGCCCGAGACGTCGAGCATCAAGATTAGTGGTGCCTGGGCCATCCTACTCACACAGTTTTGAGTGCTCACCTGTGTCACGGTTGCTCAGCGTTCGAATGGTAAATCACATGAAGAGATCCTGGGGCACTATTACCATGGGGCGGTATCGTTCGTATCGCAAAGCAAACTTAAGGCGCTGCTGGTTGAGGGAGATTAGATTAGATCTCCTACCCTTCGCATCGCCCCGCGCGCATCGCCACCGTTCACCGTTCAAGGACGACCGTGCACCCATGATGGCAAGTTACACTGGCAGCTGCCTACTCTCAATCGACCTCCTGCTGTTACCCATGCAGGTGTAGCAAGCGCACTTTCCACAGCTGAGCTCGAATCGGGCGAACACACTTGGCCCATCAAGTGGAGGTGGCACATCGAGGTACCAGCGCCAGGAGACCAAGTGAGCAACATCCGCATCGCCCTGCTCACCTTGGTGCATGTCGAGCCCTTGCAGGATTTCTGACATATCTCAAGAACCCCAACTCTTTCAAAGCTACATACAAAACTCGTACTGCCTGAGAAACCATATACTCACAGGAACTACTATGATCACGGACTCCAAATCGCCGCTTCCAGGAGACTCTATCGCAGCCAACGTCGAACCTGAAGACGCGCCTCCTTCTTACAATGCTGCAGTGTCTGTTCCACCAGTCCTTCCGCGGGACCGGAAAGCAGACCCCTCGAGCATACCTAACCCACAGTCCTCCACCCAGTCTCCCATTTCTCCCAGCTGCAGATCATCCGCTGTCGCGCCCTCTCAAGATAGTACCAGCGGCAAGCCCTACACGCTCACCTCCTGGTTCAACTACTACGCAAACGCGCGGACAACACGGGAGGTGCGCGCAACAGTGGCAGGCCTCCTACAGGACCTCGTGAAGCAGCAAGACGCACAGAGCGCGCTCGGCGTGCTCGAGAGCTGCGCGGACGCGTGTCGGGCGTACGACCTCTCGCTCTCCGTGCTCCTGCAGGAGCGCACCATCGAGGACCACTCGCCGCTCTACTGGTCCATCGTCAGCCGCACTCCCTCCCCGGGCGCGTCCTCCTCGACATACCCGCCCACGCGGGGGCGCGCAGAGCAGGATCGCGACACGGTCGTGATGGCGCTCCTCTCGCACGCTGCACCGCTCTCGGACGCGGCGGTGGACGAGGTCCGGCTAGCGTGCTTGCACGCGTCGGACCACAGGTTCTTCCAGCGGTTGCGCCGTCTCCCGGCCTTTGCGCCGCTGTCTGTGTCGGACGAGATCATCCTTGGGGGCACGGCGCCTGTGGATGAGGTCGAGGTCGAAGAGGTACCCGGGGACGAGGCTGGGTTCGTCGCGCGCTTCAGGATCCCGATGTTCCAGAAGCGGATGCGGGTCTCGAAGGAGATCCCGCTCGAGTTCATCGCCAAAGGTGGGTACTACTTAACCCCAGCGCGTTCCATCGGAGCGTGGCATAGCGTTGTCGCGGACGGACGTTGATCGGATGCACCGCAGGGCGGATATGGTCGCTCAAATTCCTAGAGGCGGCGCGCTCGAACTTGCCTATAGGCTATCGGCACTTACGCACAGGCAGCTGGGTCGTCGTCCTCTCGCTGCTCCCGCACAGCCCGCAGACGTGGATCGACTCGCGGTTGGTGATCGCGGACCCCCGCACACGCCCGCCTCCATCCTCAGGCCCGTCCTCGCCCTTCTCCTCAAGTGTGCAGTCACCCGCAGGACCTCCCACATCCCCGTTCAAGGTAACAGAAGATACGACTCAGCAAGAGCCCCACGACCCGCCCCCGAAACTGAGGATCGAAGTGCGGATGAAACGCAACGAGCAGCTCATCGCGCCCAACTCGCCGCGCTCCACTCCGCATCGTGCGATCGCCGCGTCGCTGGACGAGGACGCGCGCGGGCCCAGTTTGCAGCTCGAGTGCGTTGATTTCTCTTCCGTGCTCTAGTCTCAGTCCGATCTCCGTCACCCGCGTGATGATGGTGCTGACAAGCGTTCGCTGTGCAGCGGCTGCCCGTATATCGAGAGCGACGGCTCGCTGGTAGCCCGTTTGGAAGCGAGGCTGGTGCAACCAGACTCGGAGTGCGTCATTTGCTGATCAACTACGCCAAGGCTTGTCGAGAATCGCTATAAGTACCGGATTCGAGTCGGACGCTATCTCACACCATGTACACTCGACATCGCTTTCCAAATCCACGTACCCAAGCCAGTGAATACATAACCCATCCAATATCCTATAACCTCGATCTAACCGGGTCACTGTAAGCAAGAATTAAAGGAAGTGCAAACCCCCTCCCCTTTCCCCTCCCCGTCGGCCATGTGCATGCACAAAGACACGACCCACGGCGCAGAGACGAACGGGCCACTTCCAAGTGTGTATAAGGTACGAATACTAGCGATGTACGCCTCCGGGACGACGGAGTAATCGTCGCGAAGCGCGCCACAGTCGGGGTAATGTATCGTAAACAATGTGAGATATGTGGGTCGAGAGATCGGGAGAGATGTTGAGATGGTGAGCAGGGGTTTCCCAAGATGCGCCGAGGTCGTTCTCCTCTGTGTATGTATCCAATATGATGCGGCAGGCATTCGCGTCGGCCTTGCGTAACCTCGTTATCCCGGCTTGCCTTCTCGTCGGGGGACCTCTTGGGTCTCGAGTCTCGATCAGTACGCGCAGTACGCGACGCAGAGCAGCGGGAAGCCCGCATAGAGCCCGACCCAGAACACGATGTTGCCCATCAGCTTATTCCGCCGGATGGCGGGAATGCGACCGATCGCGATGAGCGGAATTTGCGCGATCTGCACAATTATGAAGTTACAAGTCAGCACCACAACGCCACTCCCTCAACAACGAACAACCCAGAGCACGACGAACCTGAAGAGCGAACAAGTAGAACCTGCAACAGCCCGGTCAGCACAGGCACACGAGGAACGCAGAGAGAGGCAAGAGAGACGCACCGGATCTTCTGCGTGACGATCGCCATGACGAGCTCGTGCGCCGCGGCGGAGACGAGGAAGGTGACGAACATTGCGCTCTGCTTGGTGAGCTTGTAGCTGCTCATCGTCGACGCGTACACGTGCCGGAGCAGGAACGTGTGCACCGGCCGGTTCCACTTGCGCGAGAACTCATCCCATGACGTCGAGTTCCACCTGTGTGAGCGAGGAAAGAGCGTGTACGTTAGGAGCAGGAAAGCAGGGTATCTAGGAACGGAGCGGTATGGGGAACGCACTAAGGAAAGGATCAGAAAGGAGGTCGTGCGAAGAGTATGGCGACTATGCACTCACCCAGTCGTCGTAGAATTGTCGGTCAGCGAAGCTGCAACGCCAGTCATCAGCATGCGTTTCACGCAGATACGACTACAAAACAGAGACGCGACGCACTAGCTCAGCTCCGCAAACGCGTTGCAGATGCACTCAAAGATGATGTAAAACAGGAGCAGGTACGCCATCATGAACGGCAGCGCAAGGTCAAGCAGGCTCCGCGCGAACGACTGCTCCTTCGTCGGCGTGAGCGGGATGATGAACGTCTCGACGATCGTGTACAGCAGCGCGAACGTTCCGAAGAACGCGACCGTCTTCTCGAACACGTACAGCGGCCGGATCCGATCCGTCCGCGGGTACTCGAGCTCGTACACCAGCGTCGGCGTCAGCTGGTACCACGCAAAGTCCCGCAGCGTGATGTTCGCCGGCCACCGCACCTTGCCCTCCACCGGCCCCGTCAGCTCGCCCTCGAGCTCGGCGTGCGTCCGCGCGAGTCGCGCGATCTTCTCGGAAGGGTGGTGCGTGAGGATCTCTGAGGGCGTTGGGGGGTTCGTCGGGACGGCCGTCGCAGAAGGAGAAAGCACGCGTGTGCCCGTGGTCTTCACTGCCGCCGCTGATGTCGCGGAACCATCAGCCTTGCCGTTGCTAGCTGCATTGCGCGCGGCGAGGCGCTGGCGGAGCGTCACGGCGGTGCGCGCGTCAATGTACGACGTCGTGCTGCCTTCGGGGGCATTGCTGGGAGCGTCCGGCGTGCCCTGTGGGATCGGAGAGTCGTGTTGCATCATGATCTCCTCAGCTTTGCGCAGCGCGGCGTCCCAGCCGCCTTCAGCTTTGGTAGCTTCCTTGAGCTCGGCGAGGACACTCTCCGCTTGCTCGTGCGTATACGCAAGTTGTCCGTTTGTACTGAGGTACGAGTGCATCTTCATGATCATCGTCTAACAAAAAAGATGGGTCAGCATGGCCAGCCCTGTCAGATTCGGATAGACGCGGTATGCCAATCAGGCACTGCGGTACTGGGAGCGCGCCGCTGTGGCGCCTCACAGTATGAGAGCATGTCATAGTTGTAGCATATAATTCATCGACGTCCGTCCATTGCAACAGACATTGCCGCCTCTGATTGCATGTCCAGAACTAGATGAGGCAGGTCCAGATGCGACGTTAGCAGGCGCTTTAGGCCCGCGGCGGAGGTCAAAATCCGATTCCGGTCGGAACCACAAGAGTGGTCGAATGCGAAGGACCAGTAGAGAAAGAAAAGTTCCGTGTCGGTGGAGGCAACGCGCACAAGTCCCGTGAATGAGGGAATCACAGTACTCACAAATGAGTGGAGGGTAAGGAAGCCAGATTGGACCCATGGCCATTGGCTGAAGAGCAGGTCATGAGACAAGACAGTTAATACGAAGGGATAAGGTCATATACGCACCGATTGAAAGTCCAGGTGATAGCCATGGCGAGAACGGCGGTCTGCCAGAGGTGCTGGAGGGCGACGCCGAACCAGTAGTAGCGTATCCAGCCCTTGGCGATCGCCTTTGCAAAGGGTACGCAGAGAGCGGTGTTGAGGACGAGGACGGCGTCCGAGATGGCGAGTGTAATGGCATCGCGTGAGAACATGGAGGCGAACTCGAAGTCGAGTGGGTAGCCATTCGTCTCTATGCTGCGGATGTATGTGCGGACGGTGAAGAGGAAGAGGGAGATCCAAAAGAGAGTGAAGAAACCGCGGAATTCGTTTGAGGTAGAGGACTCGTTTGAGATGTCGAAATGAGACTTGCGGGGGGCGAAGGTGACCATGGCGCGTAGTTTGTTGGAGGAGGAGCGATATGGCTGGGAGACGTAGAGTGTGCCCTCTGCAGCGACGGTGTTGGGCGAGGCGCCATTGGAGGGCTTTGGAGAGGGTTGGGTGGTCATCGTTGCGGCAGAAGATGAAGACGGGCGGGCAGCCATGGCGGCGTAAGAATCAGACGACGCGAGGGAGGCGCGTCAGGGCACTTATAAGCACATCCTCGTCCTCATCCAGCCACCACCGCTGCCAGCACCCGGCGTCTCTCCAGCCTCAACTCAATCAACGACGTCATCCTCCTTCCTCCCCTCGTCCTCCTCCGACTTGCTCGGCCTCTCTCTGACACACCTCCCACGACAAATCTCCGTTCCCAGCCTCGTCCAGAGCCTCTCTTGCCCTCATCGCATCTTACTCTGCTACTCCGTCGCTCTCTACGACGGCACCGGCCAGCGCCACCCAACCCGTTTATTCGCACACCACTCATGAAATGCCTCTGTCGCACGAGCTCAAACTGTGCTCCTGACTCCATGCTCTGACATGTTCGCAATACAAAGAGCCATTTGTCGAACCCGATTCAACGCGTTGCAGCCCGTCTCCCCACGTCTCAATGACATACACGCTCTTAAGCTGGCCCCAACCGAGTGCCGATACTACACGTATTCCCCCGCCAAACACGCTCTCCTAAGCTTACTCACCAGCTCGCCTCATCCGTTCTCCTTGCTGACACCTAGAACCACCGGACTCCTGACCCCGATATCGCCTGACGGCTGTCCCTATTTGCAGCTCGCACTGCAGATTCCTACCTCCTCCTTGCGTCAAAGCTGAAGCCAAGCAGGCAAACAGAGGTCTCGGGCGTACGCGGGAGGCCCATTACCGATATCCCCGCTCGCTGAATCGCTCGCACGGGGTTCAATTGATAATCTAGGATGTATACAGTACAAACAGAAACGCTGCCGAAACCGTCTCTGCGCGCCCGATGCTTGGCGGACGGGCGAGCGTTGACATCCTACTAGGAAGACTGGTGTGAGCGTCACGGCCTTAGGTTGGGAGACTCGATCGCTGAACCCGAGGACGTACGCGCCGCGCGACGATGGTTGTGCGGTAACGCCGGCAGCGGCGGGGGCAGCGATCAGTGCAGAAAATGCAACGAGGAGCTTGAGGCACAGTGTCCCGGGCTGGAGCTCCATGGACGGGGAGGCTGGAGGATCATATGGTATGGTACGGTGGATATTCAAGTTTGCGTGAGCCCACGCTTGCTCGCATCCTGCCTGAGCAGATAACGTACCTGGTGCAACTGATATGTCCAGGAGACTGGGATGTCGAGGTTCACGCGGCAGCCGATTCTAGTCGACTGAGTGCCTGCCCGCGCATATATATACGCTAATATCGCTCTCCTTCTTTTCTTTCCCCCTAACTAGCTGTTCCCATAGGACACCGCTAGAATCAGCATCACCGGGTGCGCACCATCCTTGAGATGAGATGATCTGAACGCAGCCTAATCTCGGAGCGCCTTTTGCAATTGTGGACTCGACAGGCTCCCCCGCGCTGTCATCGCACGAACCACTAAGGCAGGCATCACAACATCACTAGTGGTCCCTGGCCACCAAGTTCCGCATCACCACATGCAAGGCGGAGAAAGTCTGTATGGCATGCATCAGCGCCGGGCGAGCGATGTAAGATGTACACAACCTTCTGGTATCAGCCGAGACGAGTACAGCGAGATGGAGGCTGTGAACCGCGTGCACTTAGACTTCGTTGGAGGGCTTAGGGCGCTGTCATCAGCATATCGATTTGTGGACAGAGTAGAGGTTGAGGCTCGCCGCATCGCAAGCCAGAGAACATGTCAGACCGCAGAACGTATACGTCCGTTCGTCCTTGACTTATCAAGTTTCGAACACATACGCTTCTCGAGCTCCCGCGTTGTTTCAGGCAGAGCCGGGGACTGGACGCCCTTACTGTACTCACCAAACGTTAAGCGACGTCTCCTGTCCCCAGGACCCAATATACCTCACAGATATGTTCCGTCAATGACAGTCTTTGAGTTCTCAGGCAGAGGATGAGTGTCGTGCAATCGTGTCATCATTGCGGCCAACCAGGCATGGCAAGATATACGGTACGTTTTAGCTAGGGATACAGTTCTTAGTCGAAGAGACCGAAGCCCATGTCGTCGTCGGACTCCTCCTGCAAATGGGTCACAAATCAGTATCAACCGGGGGTAGAGTGAAGATCTGGCACGAACCTTCTCCTCCTTCTTTTCCTCCTCCTTCTTCTCCTCGGCAGCGGCGGCGGCGGGCGCACCAGCAGCACCGCCAGACGAGGCGACGGCACCACCAGAGGGAACCTGCATGCAAGCGTTTGGTATCAGCGTAACTTGCCTAGGGATCTGCGGAAGTGAAAGTACATACGGAAGCGAGCTTGGCAGAGCCCTCAGCGATCAGCTGGTTGATGTCCTTGCCCTCGAGCTCAGAGATGAGCTTCTCGAGGCGCTCGTCATCGGCCTCGATACCGACGGCACCAAGAACCTTCTTGATGTCCGCGGCAGAGGGGCTGGCGTTGCCGCCGATCTGGAGGAGGAGGTATGCAGCGAGATGACGCATCTGTATGAACAAGCAGATTCTGGTTGGTGGTGTGTCTCCGACTCGGCAGGAAACTGTCTAGTACGCACGGTGCTAGTTTTGACTTTTCAGGAGGAGAAAGCGATAGCCACAAATCACTGCAAAGAGGCAATCCCAGTATCAGCAACTTTGCGCTCTCCTCTATTGCGAATCGGCACGAGGTGCAACGACAACGCGGTTACGGTCGACCGCGCGCGTTACCGCATCGAAGGGCACGATACACACCTTTTAATCCCTAGGGGAAGACCTGTGGATTCTATCCGAGGACGATTGCGATGCAGAGACTTGGCGATCAGGCGCGAGGGGACTCTCCGGCGCGCTCGGTGGCTGAACAGCTGTACAGCCCATTCCCACGCACTCATGGAGGCGCTCAGCCACCACAACCGCTTTCAGACTCCGTCCCAAAGCAAGGCAGGAATTATCGCCGTACTCGCCGCCCCCTCCGCAAGACCGCCCACGACACCCTCAAGATGGTGAGTGCTGCCGCTATTGCTCTAGATGCTGTGACTGCTGGTCGTTGTCTGCGGCGATGGGAGGGGAGAATGCTGACTGGACATATTTTGCTTGGATCCGATGGCGCTGGTGGGAATAGGCTGATTCCTCCGTTACCGACCCCCAAGTCGCTGCCGACCTCAAGAAGAAGCGGACCTTCCGCACGTTCTCGTACCGCGGTGTCGAGCTCGACAAGCTCTTGGACTTGAGCAACGAGGAGGTGCGTTTGAGATAAACTCATGGATGTTCTATCTAGTACTCACACAGGTTTACCCTAGTTCGTTGAGGTATGCATATCGCACGTATAGTGAACTGTGAAGAGAATGTTCTTATGCTTCCCTCCCCATCACTCCCAGATCGTCCACGCTCGTGCTCGCCGTCGGTTCGAGCGCGGTCTCAAGCGCAAGCCTATGGGCCTCATCAAGAAGCTCCGCAAGGCGAAGAAGGAGGCGGCCCCCAACGAAAAGCCCGCGGTCGTCAAGACCCACCTCCGTGACATGATCATCGTCCCCGAGATGATCGGCAGTGTCGTCGGTATCTACAATGGCAAAGTGAGTAGTATAGCAATCTCGTCCTCGCGATTAGGCGCTGACTCGCATGGCGAATTGTGTAGGTCTTCAACTCTGTTGAGATCAAGCCTGAGATGGTCGGCCACTACCTCGGCGAGTTCTCTTGCTCATACCGGCCCGTTAAGCACGGTCGCCCCGGTATCGGTGCTACGCACTCCTCGCGATTGTCAGTGATTTTCATTCGGCGCTTCTTGCTGCGTATTAACTGGCCGTCCATAGCATCCCTCTCAAGTAGAGGTTCGGGTTTACGACTTTCTTATGTCTTTTGTCCACCACCATGTGCAGTAGTCCCAAAAGTAATATGCAACATGCTGCTATGCGCACCGGAACGCATACCCTTGTCTGCATTGTACACTTCATCGTCTGAGCGAGCTGTGTAGATACAGGAACCTGTACTCAACGTCATATGGTCATTCCGTGCTTGGGACCGCATCACCCTCAACAGAGCCAACATCTACATCTTGCATTGGATTGCATACTAGAATGATCACCCAGAGCACAGCGCTATTCCAAGTGTCGTCGTTGATTGCCCTAATGGCTATGTTTGAGCGGGAAGGAGGGTATAGATGTTCGTCCATGCTATAGGTTAAATGAAGTAAGGTGGAGTACAGATACGCGGCAAAATCAGAGAAGGGATAGGGATAGACACGTTGAAGGGAGAGATGGCGAGCGAGTGCGGAGTGCAGGACCGAGTATATACGAGCGGGGAGTGAATGCGTGCGGATACCGTGATGAGAACGACGGACGGGGCACCAGTGAGAGGGAACGGTCAGGCCGGACACCCACGAACGGGCAGGGGTGCATGTGCATGAGTGTGGGACGCAGAGCAAAGTGGGCGGTACGATAAGGGGAAGGATGACTACTGTACATATCAGCGCTGCTGATGTCCGTTGGGCACAAAGGGATGCGGGCTCTCGCTGCTCGTCCGGGAGGACACAGGGTTGTTCCCGCCACTACCGGCTCCACCGTTGTTCATGGCGTTGTAATTCATGTTCCCGCCGTTGTTGATGAACGAAGACGGCCTCGAGGACGGCCGGTTCGGGTCCTGCATCGGCGGAGGGCGGTCCATCGCCCACTCCCCGCTCGGGCTCTGCATGCCTTGCATGCTCTGCATGTTCTGCATGTTCGCCGGGGCGCGGGGCTGCGGTGATAGGATCGCGCCCATCGAGTTCTGCTGTGTCGCCGACTGAGGGCCACCCGCGGGGGGCGGGAAGGAGAACGGGGAGTGTTGGATAGGCGGAGGCTGTGGTCTTGCCGGCGGGAGCCCGTTCCTTAGGACGCTGTCGGAAGGAGCGGAACCTGAGACCTGTGGCCTATCCAGGAACTGGGGGTTGGATTGGGTGGACCTGCGCCAACGTTCAGTTAAGGGGCTCCTATAGTATGGAGATGGTATCTACCTTGGAGGCATGGCACGAGTATCCTCTGGCCTGGGCGTCCCCGGGTTGAAGTTGAACTGGGCGTTTCCAAGTGTGGGTGAAGTCAAACCCGGTGTGCGGCCACCAGCCTTCATGCGCATGTACGCCTCCACCTTCTTCAGGAACTCTCTACTGGGGAGCTCCATGCAGTTGGCGAAGTACTCCTCGTCCTGCAGGATCGGCACAAACTCCTCCGGGACACAATAGAACTCGTCCTGGTTCTCCAAGAGCATTGTGACGACGCGGATGGCGCCGAAGCTTTCGTCGCGCACCGCATTCTGGCCGCGTGAGTAGAGGATACTCGGGCAGATGACCGTCGCGAGGTTCTGCAAGTCCATCTTGCTGCCCGTTTCCTCGTCGAGGTGGGCAAAGGACGCAACCCATTTCAGGAAAACGAAGAGCACCTCCAGAGTGTCCCGATGAGCCTTCGGAAGGATAAGCGATACCATATGGAGCATCCGCTTTCGCTCTTGCTCGGTAGGAAGCGCTGCAAGACACGATTAGCAAACAGGTCGTGTGGGCTCGGTATCTCTGCAACGTACATTGAGTCGCAATGAACAGACGGTGAAGTTTGTACGTCATGAGTGGGTCAGGCAGGTCACGGAAGAACTTCTTGAGCAGCGCAGCAAGCTGCACAGGGTTGTCCTGCGTAAGGTCAACCGATGACGCATCTCGGTCAATCGCCTCTGTCAGCTCCTTCAGACGGCGAATGTTGCCATTCCGCCGGAAGATACCCTCAATGGACATATCTGTATGCTGATCAGCACGCTGTTGGCAGGTATATTAGGTTGACAGCATACCCATCTGTCGCATCGCAGAGACGACGTCGTCCACAAAGCTCGGGATCCGGAGGGTCGCGCGCGAAGCACCAAGAAGCGAATCCGCACCCTCACGCTCGACTAGAAGCTCCAAAGGTACGCCGAATACGCCTAAAACTCGGGGAATGAGCTTCCATAAATCACTCATACTGAGGGAGACGCCCTCCACCAACCTTTCTTCTTCACATTCTTCTTATCGTTCCCCGGCTTGAAGAGCTTGTTCCAGAACGAGCTCTTCTTGGCCTCAACAAGCTCCAAGATCTCGTCCAGGTCGAAGTGGTCACGGAGCGGCGAGCGCTGGAGCACAAGCACGGCGCAGTGCTTGACGATAGCCAGCTGCAAGGGGGTCAGCTCTGCGATGTACGGCGTCGCGTTCTGGTTCGGAAGCGAGCGCCGCTGCTCGCGCGCCTGCGCGGCCTCGACAAGTTGCGGGATGTCCGCAAGCGTGATACCATCCTCGATTCCGCCGACCATACCGTCTTCACCGTTCCCTCCAGCAGGAGAGCTCGGCCCCGACTCGTCTACGATCTTAATCGCAGTGTTCCCTCGCGCGAACGACGGGCGTATGACCTGCGACTGCACGCTCGTGTCGATCGTACCTGGAGACGGTAATGACCGCTGCTGCTGCTGCTGCTGCTGTTGGTGATGATGGTGATGAGGATGCTGCTGCTGTGTCTGGACGGGAGGACCTTTCTGGGGACGCGAGAACTGCTGCTGCTGAGCGGATTGCGGGGCATGCCGGGAGCTCGCGGCGACTTCTTGTGGTCGATGAGCCATGTCCGTGGGGTGGGCCACCTTGCCGGTGGGGCTCTCGACGATCGTCGACCGCTTTGGCACTCGGGCTGTCGAGGACAGTTTGCGGTCCAAATGGACGGAACGCAGCCGATTGATGTCACCCGAGTTCCGGTAGGGATCCTCCTCAAGCTCACGCGCTTGGCCTTGAACCGCCGGAGCTGCTGTCAATTCCTTAGTTGATAACGACGCACGCTTCAGCGGGCAACGCACCTGGAGAAAGCGGCACGACCCCGCGCTTCTTGAGGAGTACGTACAATCGCCGCAGGGCAACATTGAGCAGGAACGCATACTGCTCCAGCCGCGAGACGGCTTGGAAGCCGGAGCGGCAGCCCGAGTGGGCATGGTCAGTGCAGTAGATAACGGTGGGCACGGTTCCGAACGAGGATGTTTCCTTCATGGAATCAGGATCATACACGAAGGCACCGACGTTTGCTGGCGGCCGTCGTGCGGTCGACAGCTTGGGCTTCGAGTCCTTGTCCTGACCTTGGCCTTGACCTTGTGCCACCATATCCTTCGAAACCTCCTTCTGGTCGTCCTGGCTCGGGCTCTTGGTGGGCTCCTTGATAGCGGGCATGGCTGCTACTTTCCCGCAGGTCTGGCAAGAAAGACATTGCGAATGCCATCGCTGGTACGTCCCCAACCGCACACAGTCCTCCTCAACCGTCTGGTTGCATTTCACACACAGGTCTGACGGCGGGTTGACGACGGCTACCTTCGCCAACGAAGGGTCCTTCGGCGCGGCACTGAACGGGCTCTCGCCCGCGTTCTCAGGTGCAAGACTCTTGAAACCGTACGTGACGCCCTGTGTGCCGACGTTACCCGAGTCGCTCTGCGGCATGAGCTCGCCGTTCGCGCGCTTCATGATCCGCCGCGCAGATGGGTTGCCGCCTTGGATCGCGAGCATGTGCAGCTTGTCGAGGAAGCTGGTAATGGCTTCCCGCACATCCTGCTCTCGCTCCAGCTTCAACGCGCCCGTGAGCGCGATACGGATGAGAATCTTGAGGTAGTGTGCGAGTCCCGTGACAAGCGCGAGCAACTCCTGGGTCATGCCCATTCGCCGTGCACCCGTCTCTTGCGTATGTGACAACAGGGTGAAGAGATCCACAGTTTTGCGGCACAGCATTCGTGCCTCGCGTACGTGGGACATCCCTGATTGAAGGCAATTTTTAGCTCGTGATTGGGCTAGGTTGGCGGTGTGACTCACCCTTGAGTCTAAGCCGAGTGAAATGATACTCGAGGTCGTCGATAGTTGCGAACAGAACCTCGACGTGTAAGATGAACTTCTCGGCCATCCGGATGGCCTCGAGGTACTGCCCATTGCTGACCTGCCGAAGCATGTCGGATATGCAAGCTGCGCTGGACTCTTCAAACGCAGATAGCACACTATGCAATATCAGTCCCATAAGCACCACAAAGCACATAGAACGGGGAAACTTACGTCCAGATCCGATAGACTTGCTGTTCCATCCTAATTTGCTTCTCTCTGAGGGACTGTGCGGTCTCTCGACGTTCCTCCTCCAGGTACGGTGGCTCTGTAGACGAACTACCTTCTCCATCCTCCGCCCCGGGCGGCGGTAGACTCGTTGGTCGGCGAGAAGAGACCTTGACATTCCAAAACTGTGACGCATCGATCAATCCGGCGGTGACTTCCCCTTGCCAGGCCCTGACGCACCTTGTTGATCATGTAACATTCCGGATGCCAGCATTCGTCCCGCATATTCCGATTAATCTCGACGAACTGCTTCAGGATCGCACTATTGCAACCAGCGCACTTCGTCGCATATCGCGTCGAGTAGTGGAAATGACAGTAGACGTCCCCTTCATGTTCATAGTACGAATCTTGCGGCCCGAAGAGCGTCGGACATACGGAGCACGTGAAGTGCTCGACGTGAAACTTTTTGTCTGCAGGACGCGTTCATCACCCCGTAAACCATTGTCCCATAATGCATGGAACTCACTGCACGCCGTGATGTAGCTGCCCCGCAAAGCCATTCCACACTTGGCACAGATCAAGTTGAGGCGCCGGAAGTAGTCACGTTCACACAGCGGATGCTGCTTGCCATCCTGGCCGTCAATGGGGAAGAACTTTGACGCTACGACGGCACCACAATCCTAGACGACGTTGAACACGGCGATCGCAACTGTCAGGTCCCTGTGATGCTCACC
Source organism: Cubamyces lactineus (assembly GCA_022376465.1). Classification (NCBI taxonomy): domain Eukaryota; kingdom Fungi; phylum Basidiomycota; class Agaricomycetes; order Polyporales; family Polyporaceae; genus Cubamyces; species Cubamyces lactineus. The sequence goes on along the minus strand of JACDTU010000009.1, from coordinate 1,014,273 downwards.
ATGCACTTGAAACATTGCAGATGATAGACGGCGCCTAGCGCGCGCACGAATGCGCCCTGCATGGCTTTCCCGCATGCCGCGCATGGTCTAGCGAAAGATGCGGTCAGACGGTGCTCGTGAGGTAAGGTCACCGTGCGGAGGACGACAGCCGGCGCGGCATCGGCGAGCTATGTGAAAGGATGTGGACTTACGTAGAAGCGACGCTTGTCGTGCTTGTGTGGGTGGTGGAGGTACCCCCTGGCTGGCTACCACCCGGGGTTGACGAATCCGAATAGAGCGAGGAATCTGAGTGCACACTCCGAGGTCGACTGCGCGAGGGTCCAGAGTGATCGGAGGGAGATGGGGGGTTGTGGTTGTGGGAGCTGCCTGGGGTGCCCGGCCTGCTGCCTGCGAGGAAGGGCGGGGCAGGAGACTGAGACAGAGCATGTTCCGAGTTCTGCAGATCGCTGCGAGCCCAAGAGGAGGTGTGATTCAGGTCCTCGCTGCGAGCGTGGGGCTGGTCGTCGGCCCTGGGCTTGCGCTGATCGAGGTCGTGCGGGGAACTGACGGTAGACGCTCTGGTGGGGACATGCGTGCGATCTGAAGAATGAGAGTCTGTGCGGGGCGAGGGTGGATGTGCGCCGTTGGAAAAAGAGGGAGGGGGGAGGTCGTGATCGTGGTCAGAGTCCGGGTCAGAGGCCATGTAGGCAAGGGTCGCGGAGTCGTTAGAGGATTGAGAGGATTGAGAGGAGACGGAATTGAGCTGCTTGTGCTGGCGGTCGTACTCGACGGACCCGCTCATGGTAGCGACGACGCCGCGTTGATGCGGCTAGCGACTGAGGCAGCGGGCGTCGGGAGCGAGAGACGGAGAGCGGGCGGGATGGAGGGCGGGAGGAAAGAGCAAGACAAGCAGGACGGCGTGAAGGAGCACAAGTCCTCCGTTACTTAGGCTGAGCGTAGTAAGTAGACTCAACCTCAGTAAGTCACACCCTAACATCCTTCATTAGTTCGGAACACCAATTTCGCCTACAATCCTGTGATGCTATGTCACTCTTAGCACTGTCACGCCATGTCACACGTCCTCACGCGCCATTCTCCCGGCCGGCTCACACTGCAGGCGGCCCCTACCAGTTCCAGTTGCCTGCATCGCCCTCGGACGCAAATGTGCTACAAACGCTACTTAGGGAAACCGCTCTCGTGTCCAGACCCCCGAGCATGAAGGCCTGTCAGCTGGAACGGCTTCTCGGGCAGTACTCCGTGCTGTGCAAAATGATTTGTATTCGACTGCTACAGCCTCAAGCTCAGCCTACTATAGCAAGTGACTCAAACTCATCAGCTCCTTGTCAACAAACTTGAAGTACGACTGCTATCCGAGGTAAGGTAAATATTGGTTGTTAGCGACTTGGTGCCTACGCGCTGAACTCATCCGCGTTGAGGATCAGAGTGGTAAAGAACCTGATCATTTCGTAGAAGGTGTCCGCGTTGATGTCTGTGCAAGAACGGCATAAAGTACAGCTTCAGTCGGCCAAATCGGGCCCGGATGCCAAACTAAGCACGTACATTCGTTAATCGTATGCACCCCATGATCTAATGCGGTGCCGTTCCCGGAGTTGGCGTGGTTGTACCGGTAGATGTGCGGCGTCAGTGCCCAATAGTAGCGAGTATCTGTTGCGCCCATGCCGCTCGCCCGTTAGCACTCCATGCCATTCCCATACACACACGACCCCAGGGTGTTGAGGAGAGTACGCACCAGTATTTCCAGACATGATACCGGGCGCGACGATGATGTTGTCATTGCCTTCGAGCTCGCGGTACGAGTTGTACGTAGCTTTGATCGTCCCCGAGAGCAGCGCGTACTCCGGCGCGTCGACGGGGCTGATGGGCGCAGGCTCGAGTGCCGTGCCCCAAGCGTCGCTGATCGTGAGGGTGCCATATGCAGGTGCATCCTTTCCTGTGAGCTGCTCGCCAAATGCCGTATATGACAGGTTGAAGTCCTGTGCGAGGCCCTTCAGCAGTGCCGTATCGTGCTCCTTTGCGGCGTCAATCGAACTGCAGAGTCGGTATATACTTCAGCTACCAGTCACCGTGCTGCCACCGCGTAATGTTTAGTTACGCGGGAAGTACACACACACGTACCTATCGGTGGCAACCCGGTGGTTAACGACGGCCCATGCACGCTCAGGGAGGGCGTTGGTCTTGACGCCGCCCTCAATTAAGTCGATAGCTTGCGTGGTACCAACCATGGCGTGGAAAGACTTGCTCTTGAACAACTCCTTCTGCGCCTCCTTCAGCGCCCTATCGGATTTTTCGGCTTTCTTGAGGGCCTTGCGCAGTTTGCGCGGGAGGCCGGGTGTGTGTGCGGCAAGGCATTGCGAATACAGATACATGGGCGTGCCCCGGTTGAGGCTTGCCTTATACGGGTGGGACTCGAAGTGAACGAGGAGTTGTGAGAGAATGCCGATCGTCTACATGGGATTTGTAAGCACGAAATCTGCATAAGTCTTCCCTGTGAGCTCACGGTGTGCGAAGGGGGGACGCTGGAATGACCACCGGGCGAAGTAACCTCAACCCGGACATCGATGTAACCCTTTTCTGCGATACCGGGTATGGCAACGACGCCGCCAAACTGGTTCGCAAATCCTCCTGTGAGAGGGCTTAGTCAAGAGTATCGCGCGGAGGCAGAATTGTACATACCGCCCTCGTCAACAAGTAGAAGGAAAGCGTCCTCGCCGTATGTCTCAAGCAAGTACTTGCCAATAGACCGCGCGCCCTGTCACGCCCGCAAGTCTTTAGTCTCCGCGATGATTGTCGATCTACGGTATAACGTTTCCTTACATATAAACCGCTGACTTCCTCGTCGAAGCCAAACGCAAGCACTACCCCGCGCGTCGGCTGGAAACCACGCTCAAGTAAGGATTCGATGCTGGACCTGTAGAGACGACGTCAAGATCTGGTCATGCCAAGCCCCACCGTGACATACATTATACCAATCAACCCGCTCTTGTCATCGGAGCTGCCACGGCCCCAGATGCGTTCCCCTGGCAGCACATCACAAAGCTCAGCTAAACAACTTCTATCACACCTGAGTCACCAGAATCATGTCACACACCATCGAAGTGTCCTGAGAACGGTGGGTGAGTCCATTCATCTACGGTGTCCGGGTTGACTGGCACGACATCTGATATGATATCAATGTTAGGAACGCAAAATAATGGGCCTTTTGTTATAGAAGCCGCCGAACCTTGATGTGCGGCGAGAAGCACGGGCTTTAACGAGGAGTCGGAGCCCTTCCACACATACACGAGACCGTGTGTGTTGACCTTCGTCAGCTCGAGCGTCGAGTGGCTGCCGTCCAGGTAAGTACAGTCCTATGCGACAAGGAATGTATCCACGCGACCTACACCAGAGGGAACGCCTTCAAGAGGTAGTCGTGGAAAGGCGGGAACACTTCCCATCGCGGGTCCTCGCCAATCGGGCCCATCTTGTCATAGGACTGAGTTCTGCAACATAACGACATCATCAGCTTTTGCGAATTGCACATTACGCGCGTCCGCATTGGACGCATACTCACGGAACCCTGACTGCGCCGCCGAGCCATTCGACTGCGCGCGCCTTGAACGTGTCCGAGTCGTACGTCTTGCCCAAGGACTTCCACAGCTCTCCGTTCCTCTGGGGAACGACCGCGGACGCCTGAGGGCATAGCTCTGCACTCATGTCCGACGCTGCGTCATGAGACCCCCAGCACGAGTGTAAGTTAACGATGTGGAGCGAGTGCAAGCACGTCAGCAAGGCCAACACCGCGACGAGGCCCTTTACCAAGCCACGGCCCACACAACGCGTCCTCTTTGGGGCGGATGCGTGCGCGTTGGGCTGAGGCAGCTCGCCCTTCTTCTCATCGTACGCTGGAGCAAATGCGGGCGAGGACATAGTGATGGGTGCAAGTCAAGTTGCAAGGGAACTGGCCAACGTTTATGTGAACGCGGTTGGAGAGGAGCCCGAATGCCAATGGTGTGAACGAGAAGGGGGATGAGGTCACGCAGACCGTCGCGCGCCCCGCGTCGAGCCGGAGGGACGTGCCTTATATACGCTCTCCCGCCTTGAGCCTCGGAAAGCACTGTTATCCGGGAGTCGGTTTAAGCATAGGGAGCGGAAGGCATCAGAGACAGTGATAAGCATGCCGGTATATCATGACTTCGATGGTGGATGCGCGGCGTTCCTCTGGTGGCTGCTCCTTCGGCCGGTATGTCCTTGTGCTAGCGCTTCGGCGCTAGCGGTATAAGCAAAGCTTGTGTCCAAAGAGATAGCGCATTATCATATTCACGGCTCTATCCAAGTGCTGCTCTCTCCACAGATACGCTACACTTGTCCGCTTCCTCGCGCGCCGGTGAAGTGTTCCAAAAGAAAGATGCTTGCGCCTGAGTAGAGGATGCAACGTCGACCTAGAACGCGTACCGTGACTGACGCGTTGACGCGCGCCGGATGCGCGGTGGGGTGACCGGGGTCTTCCGGGGTCGCAACGTCGGCGACCTGGTCCCAATTTTTTGGACCGTGCTAAGCTGCTGCCTTGAACTGAGCTGCTGAGCGCGTGCTGGCGGAGGACGACATTCATCCATGGGCCTCGCGCAACGTAAAGTCGCGACCACCGCCGCCAAACTCGCCCATGTCTCCTCCCAACATCTAAAAGCACTCCCTCCAAAACACTCTCTCGTCCCCGGAAAGGTTGCCAACGCAGCGGCACCCGCCCTCTTCGACGCTCAGTCGTGGGCCAACGCCCAGCCCCCTCCTCGCTCGACCCTCGCCGCCTTTGCACACAGGGTTGGCCTGGCGAACGTCGTGCCAAGCACGGACGTCATTCAGCAGGCCTGCACACATCCCTCCTTCATTCAGCTATTCACGCGACAACATCCCGACCAGCCCCTACCTGCCACCAATGCTTCTCTGGCCACACTGGGCAACTCCCTGCTTGGTCTCTTCGCGACCGAGTTTGTGAACTCGTCCTATCCACACCTTCCGACCCGTGTCATGAAGGCTGCGGTGAGTGCACACGTCGGTCCGACGACGTGTGCCAACCTCGCACGGGAGCTCGGTGTCACACCCATCCTGCGCTGGCAACGACTAGTATGTCTTCTCACGCGGCTTTCCTGATGTTTGTAGCTCATTTGTTGCAAAGCCAACGACGACAGCGCATTCCGCTGTGCTGCACGCTGACGCACTTGCGTCCGTGCCCAGAGCACTTACGGCCCTCGTATACCAATACAGGTCGCTGCGGTCCGCGCGGAGGTTTGCGGAGAGGTTCTTCTTCAGTCGGGAGGTCGATCTGCGGGGGATGATCAAGTTCCGGGATCCCAAGCAGACACTGCTGGAGACAGTTGCGAAGTATGGTCGGGAACGACCAATCTCAAGGTGTGTGCACAATTCCATATGCTTTGGCCCGGGAATTTCCTCTTGCATGTATACGCTGGGTATCTTCGCTCCTCATGGAGACCATGTGTGGGTCTTGGTGTGCTACAGCTGCGTTGATGTATAGGAGTCGGCGGCAGGGCGTCTAGGCGAAAATGTCTAGGCGGCAGCAGGTACGCGTCGGCGGCAGTCATCGCGCGCAGGGACATTTCTTGCTGTGGCATGCATTCTGTCAGTGTGGTTTGCTATCTGCTATTTGCTCATGCGCTAGGCTCTTGACCGAAGCAAGGGCTGCCTGAGCCGCCGTTTGCCGCGCACAACGTGCACGCTAAGGACTGGAAATACTGCACATTGATGTCGCTGCCGGTGGAAGTCATTCCGTACGTTGTGTCAAAATGTTCCGTACCGCTGGCGAGTCGTCTGGTGCGGCCCACACACGTGCACAGCGTATTTGTCCTACGTGTACGCTACACTGTCTAGCTACTGCTCGGCTCATATCGCTGCGGAACGTTTCGAGCCGGCTGAGATGCAGCTGCCTCGTTATCAATGAGACTGCCCGTGTACTGTTCGCTGACGCAATTATGACAGACTGTTGAAGGAGACCGGTCGATACTCAAATTCACCGGTCTTCGTCGTGGGCATCTTCTCTGGGGCAGACCAATTGGGAGAGGGTTTTGGCAGCTCGCTGAAAATGGCTGAGTACCGCGTGAGTACTCAACCTCACAATGAATCCGTGTTGGATGCTGAATGCCATTCGTATAGGCGGCCGAGGACTCGCTATTGAGACTCTACCTCACGCGGCAGCCACCACACTTGGTGCAACTTCCGACGTCGACGTTCCCCGACGCTAAGGGCAGCATACTCGACTTGGACGGCCCGGAGGGCTCGTATTCACCAGTGTCGCTGGGAGATTCGGAGGTGTTGTATGGCAGTGCTGGACGGGCGGGCATTCGTGTGCCCGGCGCGCGCTCGCAGGCGGCGGCTGCAGAGGATGATTTAGAGGACTACATATAGCTAGTAATGCGAACATGCTTTTAATTCTGCAGGAATCACCCTTCGCTCGTACATTCAGCCTGCCTAGTCTTGAACTCTATGTTGGTGTGTGTGCACCGCGACAGTGCACTCGGAGATTGGGTGAACAAGTTGGTGAGGATATTTATAGCTTGGGCCTCAGGCTGCGTTATGAACTGGAAGTTGTTTAGATGGTTGTGTGCTCTCAGAGCCCACATTTTGAATATAGACATACCTCTATCTAAGCCTCATTTCCAACAAAGAGCACAGTGGTTGTAGCCCCTGTTGAATCGCGCTGAAGTGCGCCCAATGCGAAGCGTGCCTGGGGCGCTGGCCCGGGCGGACGCGCCCTGTCTGATATCTTGAGCAGGTTGTGGCGGTGCGTACGGCGGACTCGGGTACACGCTCCCTCAGCCCTGTCTCGCCGCCTGGCCGATGTGCTGAGCCTGTGCAGCACTGCTCCTGCTCATTTGTCTCAATACCACCACTCTTCATCTCCTACCGTCTTCGCTGTCATACCCATCCCCCTCGGGCGGACCCTCTTCCACGCACCTTCAACGCACACGCTGCGGCAACGGACGCGCAGGCTCCACCACGACCTTATAACCTCCGACTTGCAGACGTTGTGCACCTTTGAGTCCCTGCAGCATCCTCCCTGCTGGCCGGTGTATTTGAATTATCCACACGGCGGCGACGTATACCTACTAGCTGGCACCCATTCTGCTCTACGACCCGTCCACAGACTACACGAACTGGCGACGCATACACACTAACTTAACAACGACTGCCCAAGATGGCCGTGCTCTCGCTGCCACTTACGTTCTCGAACTCGTTCTGGACGCAGGACTACAGAAAGGGCCTGGAGGTACTATATGGTCAGCTCGAGCAAAGCATAGCGGAGAACTCTGAGATTGCGTCTTTCATCCGGGTGAGTAACCCCACCTTTACCTACTGGACGGAGAACGCATGCTAATGCGCCCCCTATCCGTTTGTACAGACGCGTGCTGCTGCTGAGCTGGCAATTGCTGCAACGTTGAACGCGCCCCCGCCTACAGGTACGTGGTTGTTCTCATCAGTTCGCGTTGCGACGCGCACCTTAGCCACCGGGAGGCAATCATGAACTCAATTCAAAATGCTACTCGTATCACAGCTTGGGGAACTCGGACATGCGTCATTGGATATGGCCATGTTCGGGCTGCCCAACTGAATATGTTGCTCTTGTTCTGTATCATGTGCAACCATTGAGATTCTTGGCTTCACCAGCCTCTGTGCCCGCTTGAGGGAGTCCATGCCTCCCCGGGTGCTGCACGTTCATATATGGCCCTTCATAAGCGCTACATGACAATCAACGTCATATACCTGTGGCACTAACAGGCGTTCCTTTCTAGGATCGGCCTTCGACGTTGACGATGGCGCCTCATTACTTATGGCGTTCAAGGGCTTGCGAGAGGAAGCGTCTGCTGAAGGCGCTATCCACGAGAGCGTCGCAAAAGAGCTGCAGACGGCTGTCGCTGAGCCTTTTGAGAAATGGGCTGAAGGCTACAAGGTATATATCACGGGGAGCCAGCGTTGAGAGCGCTCTCGCTGACTCTCAATATTCCATAGGAGCGCCTGCTTGCGAGCAAGGCAAACATGCTTGATGGCTGGATGTACTCGTACGAAATAGCCCAGGCCGAGGTAAGTTGCCCTATCATTCCACGCTTCAGGCTCTGACCACTTTCGCAGGTCAACAAGCTCAAGAACGACTACTTGACCAAGACTCGCAAGGCAGACGAGGCCGAGGACGAGTGAGTACTCATCTCAGCCCGCACCTCCCCGATATGAACAGTAACGACTGACGCGCCATCCTAGCGCCCGTTTCGCGCCTATCACACATCCAGTAGGCGACCAGTACACCTCATCGCCGAAGCTGAAGCCCCTGGGCGCAAACCCGAATGCCACCGCCCGCACGCCCCAGCGCCAGGCCACTATGTCCGAGCGCATCACGCAGCGCCTCAAGGAATTCCGTCTCAACGCGTCTTCGCATCAGCCCCACCAGAACGGTGTGAACGCCAAGCCTGACGTGCAGTTCGACGCAGATGCAGAGGAGGCAAAGCAGACCCCCAAGCTCGACAAGGGCAAGGGCCGTGCGACGGACAGTGGCGCGAGCACCCCGCAGCGTGTTATGTCGCCCCCTCCTATTGAGATGCCCCCGGCCGCCGCGAAGGTGACGCCGCCCAGGCTCGCGACGGACCCTGTCCCTCCTCCTCCACTCCCGCCCATGGATGTGGCCGGAGTGCAGATGACACCCGGAGAGGTGTCGGCGCTGATGAAGAAGGCGAAGGCAGAGCTGCCGCTGCGCCCGATCCGGTTCCCGCTGCTGGGCGAGTACCAAGAGTGCTTCTCGGGCGAGGAGTTCGCGAGCTGGCTGAACGAACACGTGAAGGCGTTCAACGGCGACCTGGACCATGCTGAGATCGCGGCGCGCGTGCTCACGGAGAAGTACAACCTACTCCGGCGTATCGGCGAGCTCGGGAACGACTTTGAGAACGCGGACGACGCGTTCTACCAGTTCCGCCCAAAGGCATTCGTGCTGGACGAGCAGCCCGCGAAACCGGTGGGCGCGCAGGTGCTCACCCCCATTGAGAAGCTGTCTCCTTTAGCACAGAGCGTCGCCGGCCGCACTGGTGGATTTGCGAACCTAGTCTCGAAGGCGTTCGCAGCCAACGGAGAGCCTGCGCACGTTCGCGCCCGCCGGGAAGCGGAGGCTGCGGACAAGGAATACCGCGTCGCGGTGAGGAAGCTCGACAGGCAACGTCTCGGGCTTGAGGAGCGCATCGAGGAAGCATTGAAGACCCTGCAGAAGTGGGAGCTCGATCGTCTCCGCGCCGTCAAAACCGGTATGCATCTGTGCTTTGCTTTTGCGCTAAGGGTATTCCTTCTGAGGTTGATTGTTTATTTTCTAGTCCTGACGCAGTATTACAACTGCCTCTCGAAGGTCTCCAAAGCGTACTCTGGGAACAACGAACGCGTTGAGACGCTCATCGCATCGTACCAACCCGAGCAGGACATCAAAGTCCTCATCGAGCGGTGCCGTACTGGTCCCTTCCGCCCCGTTGCTCAGGTGTACGAATCCATCTCGCACGACGAGTCTGATGTCGTTTTCGGCATTGACCTGCGGCGGTGGGCAGACAGCGCGTTCTGGAACGCTGCGAGTCCCGGGGAAAAAAGAGAGGAGGCTCCCCCAGTGCTCACCGCGTTGTTGGGCGCATTATTAGAGGCATACCCGAAGTTGCCGAACGACGCTGGTATGCTTCACCATAGACGAACGAGCCCATTTCATTGACAAGGCATTGTAGAGCGACGCAAGACCTGGATTTATGAAGTGCCACTGCCTGCGGTGCACCACCTCCGTGAGACCCTCAACGCTGTCCCTCCCGAGGAGGATATACCCCACGATCTGCTCCAGAAGTACGATGCGCCTGTCCTCGCGAGTGGTGTGAAGCTGTGGGCGCTTGAACTCGACCCGCCGCTTTGCATGTACGAGGGTTGGGACGAGATGCGCAAGCTATACCCTACTGGTGAGGTGGCTGATATGACTGAAACGAACACGGACTGACGCGTATCGTAGTTGGTTCGAGCGCACCAACGGAGCTCAAGGCTTCCTCCGAGCAGCACATTCAGGAATTACAGGCTGCACTCCAGAAGTTGCCCAAGGTCCATCTACTAGTCTTAGATACCATCATCAAGCATCTGAAGGAGTAAGCCTACTCGACTATGACTACGAGGTCAATACACGATCGCTAACTCATTCTTCTAGCTTGATTGCTTCGACGTCCGGGTCAGAGAGCGAGTCCAACGAAGTCTATATCACGAAGTTGGCTCTGAGTATGGGTCGTAGTAAGTGACTGCTCATTCTTTCATGATCTGTTTATTGACCCTGCGGCAGCCATCCTCAGGCCGAAGCAAGAAAACGAGTTCTCCATCCAGGATCGTCATCCTACTCGTGAGTGTCGCCAATATGTTACATGGACGTTTCATACTAACCCTGCTGCAGTGCTGTTCATCGATCTTGTGAGCAAGTATGATGAGATTCTCCCACCTACAATCGCGAAGAAGAAACGCGAATCAGAGCGCAAGGTACCAGTCCGCCGCCGCACACGCCCCGTCGACATGCGCATGTCGCGTTCGCGCATTTCCGCCGGCGCGGACCTCAAGGAGCTCGCCGCACAACAGCTCGCCCAGCGCGGCATTAAGGTCAAGTCGCCGCCTCCAACGCACGCAGTAATCCCGCCCTCGCCGCCCATGCACAACGCTCCCGCTCCCAGTGGTCTTCCTCAGGTCCCGGAAAGCCCGAGGCAGATCATGGACGAGCCAGAGACCATGCACCCGCACGAGGAGAGCGCGAGCACGCAATTGACGGCGGAGCCTGAGGAGCTGCCTGCGATCCCGCCTCCGCCGAAGCCTGAGCCCGGGGATATCGTCCTCGAGGACAAGCGGTCGGAGCCGGTGATCGATTTCAGCAAGATCCCCCCTCCCCCGCCGATCCCTGGCAAGACCATCCCTTCACCGCCTGCCCCTCAGTTGGTCTCTCAGCCCGCACACCCGGTCTTCAAGGAACCTCCTCCGGAGACGGACGATGTGCCCGCGCGCCCTCAGTTCAAGGAGCCTCCGCCCGAGCCTGAGAGCCCTCCTGCGCCTCCCCGCCCCGCGCGGTTTGTTGAGCCCCCCGTGGACGACGAGCCGGCACCGACGCCACCCCCTACGGCGGTCCCGCCGTCAATCAGGCGCGCGTCCACTCCGCGTATGCCGACCCCGCCCTCGGGTGGCTCCCGCAGCCCTTCGCCTGTGAAGCCAGGCTCACCCCCTGCGTCGGGCGCCGTGACGCCGACGGGCGGGGTGAACCCTTCTGACGGGACACAGCGTCTGCGCGGGCCCCGGCTCACGCGGGGCCCGCGCCCAGTGAGCTCGCTGAATAGGTCATCGCTTGTGCGCCCGAGCTCGCCTGGGTCGCCGCCTGCCGCTGCTAGCTCGGGGAGCGCGACGAATGGTTTCCCGGGCGGTGCGGGTGGGGGAGGAGGTGCGAACCTGAAGCGGGCGGGGTCGAGGACGATGAGCAAGCGGAGCAGTATCAGTCGGGTGTCGGAGCTTAGTCGGAGGACGATGGCGAGCGATGCGGAGGACGAGGTGTTGCAGTGAGCAGGACGGAGCTCGGACGCGGACGTGTAGACAACCACGTTAGTCTTTGACGCTGCTCTGGACGGCGAATGGGATGGCGGACGGATGGACGGGATGGCGGATGATTTCCACCTTCGCTATAATATGCTTCATATGCTCTTCTGCTTTATCTCGCTGCGTCCTGGGATGCACGGTTGTTTCTTTTAGATACGAGATATTGGTTATGCGTGCGGCTTATACCTACCAGATCACACTATCATGTCTTCGCAGAAGTGTGAGATCGACGACTGGTCAATGGGTAGCTCTAGGCACGTTTCCTACGCATATTGAATGTCAGGGCGCGGCGGCGCTCGTCCCTCTCCTCAATAGAGCGCCTCGATATGTCTGCCTTGGGCAGACTAATGGCATACAATCTCCACATTCCACGAGTCGACTTCAATCGCGAAATCCGACCGCTACGTCTATCATTACATTGTGATACAAGGTACATATTGATCCGGTAATATACAATAGCGAGGAGTCCGTATGGATGAAGAGACGCAACCTAAACCTGCATGGACAATGACGTGACCATGGCAGAGGGGTATATATCGGATGTCGTGAACGGTCTGCCAGTATGAATTCAATCGTCAGACACCGACAAAACTAAGCTAAGTCACCTACCCGCAGTGTATACCGAAGCAATCCTATGCGAGCCTGTTCGCTGGGGGAACGGCAGCATTGCGAGAGGGCATGAGAGCGTTTGCGAGTAGTTGGTGACATGTCCGTAGTCGCTCCCGGCGGGCTACGAACCACGAACTGGTATCGCATGGAACTGCTAGGGGCACGCCGACGATGCCATGTTCGTGGGCCTTCCGTACGGAGCGCACAAGAGAGTCGAGTTCGGTCTCGGAATCGAGGTCATCGATGTTCTCGTAGACGTCGTCCGTAGGACCGCCAACGTGGGCTGTTGCCGCTACGGCAGCAGTCGCCGTAGCGGCCGTAGTGTTCGCCTTCTTGCTCTTCTTGGATGTCCCGCCCGTCAATGCGCTCGCCCCCTTCTTCGTCACATCGACCCCTGCAGCGGCAGCAGCTTCCATCGCCAAACGCTTCTTCTCCGCCTTTTCCCGCTCCTTGCGCTCCTTGCGTTCGGCCTTGCTGATCTTCTTCACTGGCTCGACGAAGTTGGGGTTGTTCGCGCGATTCCACTCGAGGAGAAGCTCGTCGTAGGCTTTGGATCGACCCTGCACGGCGCGTTTCGCACCCATGGAATGCGACTTGCAGGTCAGAGAGCGCGAGCATGGAAGACCCTTGTCGTTGATCACTCCGCATTGCTTGTCGTAGTCGACCGGACCCTTGGTTCGACGTGCCGGCTTCTTCTTAGGTACGCTCGGGTCGTCGATCTCGTCCTCTGCTTTGCGCTTCTTCCCTCGCTTGTCTGCCTCGAAACCATGAATACTGAGGGACAGTGCATGTCGGCGGTGTGGACATACCTGCATCGACGTCTGCACCGAGCTTGCCCTTAGCCCCCTTCTTGCCGCCAGATCGTATCTTCGCGCAGTTCTCTGGACGAACGATGTAGGGAATCGCTCATAATTCAGACAGCCCATGCCCACCTGCATGCTCCAAGATGGCACTGCGCATGACTGGTTTGAGACAGTCCTTGCATTTCACTATGCCGATCTCTTGCTCGAGCGGTTCAGCGCCGAAGACCTTCATATCGCGGGCAGTGAGCCATGCTGTGGGTGGAGATGGAGGGGTTTCATGGTGGCCGTGGGTGTCAGGCGACTGGGGGGATATCTCCCAAGAGAATGGGGAAGCAGGAGGAGAAGGGCTGGGCTTGAGCTTGAGAGTCATGGTGGCCGTTGTTCATGCGACTACTTTGGCCCAGACCGCGGTGGTGGGTGTGCAGCTGCAGTCGGTGGCTCAAACTGGCTCAGGCGGCATGCGGAGGTGCACATACACAGCCACGTGGCCACGGAGCGCCAGCAGATAGACGCTCAAACTCCTAGTGCCCGTCGCCCGATATGGAAAGTCAGACAGTTGACGTCATGAGGGGAATGCACGCCCTGATTGGACCGTTCGCCGTCTGGGCTCGACGTTCATATTGCAGCTAGACAGACCCCGCACGCGTCCTGGCTGCATATAAGACCCACTCGCGTCGCGTTTGCATCCCTCGACGCGTCCTCCCCCCCCTCTCGCGCCTTGGTCTTCCTCCAGTTCCCCACCTAGATCCCTAACATGCCCAAGGCCGCAAAGAAAGCCAAGGCTGCTCTTTCCTCAGTCAAGATCCCAAAGCCTGACTTCTCCCAATCTAATGGCACCTCTCCGGTTACCCCAATCACGCCAAAGACCCCAGCCGACGAGGGGATCGAGTTCTTTGAGTCTGCGAGCAAGGGAGACCAGCCTATACGCGTCTACGAACTGCGTCTGGACCCCGATGGTGGACCAAACAAAGATCGAGCCGTGAGTACGATACTCTTGACTTTTGCGCATACGCCTATCTGTTATTTTCCCACTTTGCATATGCTCTTGTCTCTTCACGTTTGGTTCTGTGCTTAGAAGGTCATGTTGACCAATTTGTACAGTATATGCGGCTGCCTCCGGCCTATGTACCGTATGTTGTACGCGTAACCTTGGACGCTGGAACGCCCGCCTCCAGGAACGGCGTGTTCAAGACAAATTTCCCCTTGGACGGCGGTAGATTTGCGCGGGATAGATTCGCTGAAAGAAGGTAAATGTCTCCCGATTGGCTCATCTTTCGACTCTGATGTAGCGTCTGTTCAGGCTACCTACGGATTTCTCGTCTCCCATACAAATCGATCTGCCCATCTCGCATGCGGGAGCGTTCGTCTACTGGATCGAATACGATGGAGACACACCAGGGACTCGCGTCAAAGGACGCGAAGGATACTTCAACATCGATCCGATACTCAGGACTAGGGCGCGTTCGCACATTCTGTCTGACGGCAAGGTTTCCTCTACTGGTCCATCTATCCTATCCGACTATGTCAACATCCCTCTCGACGGCCTTTCCATCCTCACTCTTGTATCCAAGTGGATGGGGCCTACTGCGACATGGCGGGATTTCTTCGCGGAGACTAGCGCGCGGGGCTACAATATGATCCATTGGACACCGTTACAAGAACGTGGCGAAAGCGATAGCCCGTATTCGATCCGCAACCAACTCGTCTATGAACCGTCGATGTTCACAGATGGCAAGAAGAGCGTCGCCAACGATGGCGGCAGAGCCAAGATAGAGGAAATGCTGAAGATCGCTCGGGAGGAATATGGTCTGCTCAGTCTCACAGACGTCGTGCTTAATCACACCGCGAACGACAGTCCGTGGCTTTTGGATCACCCCGAGGCTGGTGAATGCTATGATTTCAGATGCGGGTGCATTCGGTCGCTCATCGCTGCTTGATTATAGGTTTCAGCCCGGCCAACACCCCACATCTCAGGCCAGCTCTGGAGCTCGATACCGCGATGCTCGAGTTTTCCTCGGGCCTCCAATCAGCGGGTCTTCCTACGACCGTTACGTCTGAACAAGATGTCTCCGCGCTGGTCGAAGCCTTCGACGCCTACCTGAAAGAGCGGCATCTATGGCAGTATTACGTCCTGGAAGTCACGAGGGAACGTCAGGCCGTCAAGCAGGCACTGGATAGCAACGACGTTGTCCCTTGGTCTGGCCCCGATATCGCACATAAGACAGTGGTAGATCTCGCCCAAGTCATGCGCGAATCTGGGAAGATTCAGGGATACAAGAAGCTGGAGAAGAGGTTCGGTGCGCAAGTAGCTGGTCCGGTAGCAGCTGGCTTTGTGAAGGCTGCTTTCGTCAATCTCGGAGACGAGAGCGAGGCTTTGGCCGATGCCTGGGTGCGAGTGGTCGAGGTCCTTAATGTCCCTCTCTACGAGGAATGGTCCGAAGATACGCGTGTCGCCCTGGACAATATTCGCAACCGGCTCAAATACACCCGCCTGGACGCGCATGGTCCCAAGCTCGGTCCTATCACACCTCAGTGAGTCTGACGCTCATGTACTTGGCGATATATTGATTATATACTATACAGGCTCCCTCTGGTCGAGCCCTACTTCACACGCCTCAAGGAATCAGACCCGGAGACTTACTCACTCGCTAACAATGGATGGATTTGGAACGCCGATCCGCTATCCAATTTCGCGCTGTGGCCTTCGAAAGCCTATCTGAGACGCGATGTTATTGTTTGGGGTGACTGCGTGAAGCTTCGATATGGTGACGGGCCTTCGTCTAATCCATGGCTATGGGAGTACATGACAAAGTACGTTACATCCCTCGCTGGGACATTCGAGGGGTTCCGGATCGACAACTGTCATTCGACCCCTCTTCATGTCGGCGTCACTCTCCTCGATGCGGCACGAGTTGTCAACCCGAATCTCTATGTCTGCGCGGAGTTGTTCACCGGCAGTGAAGAAATGGACACCGTCTTCGTCAGTCGGTTGGGGATCAACAGCTTGATTCGCGAAGCAGGCAACGCATGGGATCCCAAAGAATTCTCGAGACTGCTTTACCGCCATGGTCTGGGGAAGCCTATCGGTGAGTCGATCTGCGAATCGTCTTCTTGGTATACCTCACGTAGCATGCTTTAGGATCTATGGATGGCGCTTGTATGACCAGCAAGGGAGAGCTTCCTCCTCCTACCGGCAAGGGGCCCACACGCGATTGCGTAGTGATCCCTCACAATGGATCTGTTCCCCACGCGCTTTTCTACGACCTCACTCACGACAACGAGTCCTACCTCGACAAGCGCTCTGCCGAGGACGCGCTTTCCACAGGCGCGCTGATAACCTTCTCGTTCTCGGCCATCGGCTCCGTCAAGGGCTTCGATGACCTTTACCCAAAGTTGCTCAACCTCGTTGCCGAGAAACGGAGGTATCAAGTCACTCTTCTTGGCGAACATAGCGGTATTGGTAGAGCGAAGCGTTTATTGAACGCGCTGCATACCGAGATGGCACTGGAAGGATACGAGGAGGGACATGTTCACCAGGAGAACGATGTGAGTTGTAACGCATCAGAATGAATGCGCTTGATCTGACATCTCTACATAGTACATCGTCATTCACAGGGTGCAGCCTGCGACACAGAAGGGCTATGTCCTTGTGGCGCATACAGCGTTCCACAAGGGGTCCAAAGATCGCGGATACAGTATGTCTACGCCCTAGGGTGACGAGCGGAATGCTCACGATTGTACACACAGTCACGCCGATCAAACTTCGCAGCACTAAGGCGAAATTCATCTACGGCGCATATATCGATATTCTCTCGTACGAGATCAACAAGGATCCGGAAACGTTGAAGGGACTTCCAGGGAAACTCATCGACATGCCGGAGGTCGTAGTTCCCCAGGGTCTCGACGGCGAGGGCCCCTTCGCCGAGATCGTCGTCCCAGAGTACTTCCCTCCAGGCAGCTTCATGGTCTTCGAGACCCAGTTGCAAGGTATTGACAGCGCGCTGGATGCCTTCTGCTCGCAGGGCGCCGAACAGGCGTTCAGCAACCTCAGCTTCGTCGAGCTCAATGTCGTGCTCCACCGAGCTGAAGGTGAGGAGAGAGATGCAACTGGCGGTGAAATCGGAACCTATGCAATTCCGAACATGGGCAACCTGGTGTACTGTGGTCTGGAAGGCTGGATGCATCCTTTGCGGCACATCATGCGCTACAATGATCTTGGACATCCCCTCTGCGCGCATCTTCGCGACGGCTCTTGGGCGTTCGACTACGTGCCCAACCGTCTCCTGAAGTATGTCGTCATGTCTGTTAATTCTCAGTTGTATTCCGCTCACATCATATTAGGCAAGTTGACGTCTTCCCTGCGTTGGCAGAGCCCGCTAAATGGCTCAAGGATCGCCTTGACCGTGCAAAAGAGACTGTCCCGCCGTTCCTGCGTCCCAAGTACTTTGCGATCATCATCTCCGAGGCCTACAAGGCTGCGCGCCGGGCGGCCATCGAGCAGTGCTCCAACTTCGTATCTAGCGGACACGACTTCACCCACAACCTATCTCTGTGCTCCATCCAGATGTACGGCCAGGTTAAGTCCGCGTCACTCGACCCCGGTAAGCCAACGCCTTCCTTGGCTGCTGGACTGCCTCACTTCGCTGCGGGCTGGGCACGTTGCTGGGGTCGCGACGTCTTCATCTCGTTGCGCGGCCTCTTCCTCACGACGGGCAACTTCGAGGGTGCTAAGGCGCATATACTCGCTTTCGCATCCACGTTGAAGCACGGCCTGATTCCCAACCTCCTGGACTCTTTGCGCAACCCGCGGTGAGCGTCGTGCCCTCTGCTTGTTCGACTGTCGTTAATGGTGAGTGCAGGTACAATTCCCGCGATTCGCCGTGGTGGATGTTGCAGAACATCCAAGACTACGCGAAGATGGCGCCTGATGGCCTGTCTATCCTGTCCGAGTCAGTCAAGAGACGCTTCCCTCAGGATGATACCTGGGTGACTTGGAACGACCCCCGTGCATACTCCTACTCCAGCACCATCGCCGAGATCATCCAGGAGATTCTCCAGCGCCATGCCGATGGCATCTCGTTCCGCGAGTACAACGCCGGGCCGAACTTAGACATGCAGATGAGAGACGAGGGCTTCAACATCGACATCAAAGTCGACTGGAGCACCGGTATCATCTTCGGCGGCAACCGGTACAACTGCGGGACATGGATGGACAAGATGGGCGAGTCAGAGAAGGCGGGCAACAAGGGCATCCCGGGGACGCCGCGAGACGGTGCTCCGGTGGAGATCACCGGGTTGCTGAAGAGCACGTTGCGATGGTTGGATGAGCTGTCGAAGGCGGGAAAATTCCCCTTCAAGGGTGTCGAAGCTGAAGGTAAGTATTGCAGGCGAAGAGATGAAACTGTCAGGCTGACGAGGTCTGCTAGTCGATGGCAAGAGACGTCTGGTCACTTACAAGGAATGGAACGATCTGCTCCAATCGTCGTTCGAGAAGTGCTACTATGTGCCTACTGGTGAGCCCTACTTCATTCGTCGAAGCTGATCATGCTCATGGATCATCCTCGTACAGACCCTGCCGATGATGGCAAATACAACATCAACTCGAGCATCGTCAATCGCAGGGGCATCTACAAGGACGTCTATGGCTCTGGCGCCGGGCGGGAATGGTCGGACTACCAGTTCCGCCCGAACTTCCCTATCGCCATGACCGTCGCGCCCGAGCTCTTCGACCCAGAGCACGCGCTTGGCGCACTCAAGCTCGCGGATCAAGTCCTCCGTGGCCCGCTAGGGATGAAGACCCTTGACCCGATCGACTTGCAGTACCGCCCGTACTACGACAACGCGAACGACGGTACTGATCCTTCTATTGCCAAAGGCTGGAACTATCACAACGTACGGATTGTCTGACGTATAGCGCGATGTTATACTGATCCTCATACGCTCCTAGGGCCCTGAGTGGGGTTGGCCGCTTGGATACTTCCTGCGCGCATACTTGCACTTCGACACAAAGGTTGGGGTGGGTAAAACGGTAAGTACGAGTCCCCACAGTGATCGGCGAACGACTTCGCTGATGAAGCTACAGGACCCCACCGAGACTCTTCACCACCTTCACCGCATTCTCCTCAAGCCTCGCGAGCATATCCAGAAAGACCCTTGGGCTGGTATCCCCGAGCTTACGAACAAGGATGGCGAGCTCTGCTCCGACTCGTGCAACACCCAGGCATGGAGCGCGAGCTGCTTGCTCGACTTCTTGCAGGAGGTCCACACGAAGAGCGCCAACGTCGCTTGATCTCGCAATGGAACCAAACGGACGATGTATTCTCTCTGTCTAGATACCTATCTCTGTTGTACGCATTTCTTTTCAGCATCGACCTTGTACCCATAGACACGCACGTAGGGTGGAGAGGACTCGATAACCCATGTACGGAACGACCACTTTTCATCAGATTCCAATGCCACCATGTTCCCGTCTCATATGGGCATACACGCCCTGGCTACTGTCAATCTCTGTGAAGGTCTTCATACAAACCCAGCACATGTGCGTCCCGCACCGCGCGCAGCTCATGTGGTTGCATCCGCCGCCCTTCTCGAGGTGCGCGCCGCATCCCGGACACGGCTTCACCCCGTGTTCCTCTCGCCAGCGCTGGAACGAGTCGTTCCCCCCGGACGCGTGGTCCTTGTACTCCGCGCAGCTAAGGCCTTCGTGCGACTCGACGTGACATGAGGCGCAGATGCGTGCAAGGCAGGACGGGCAGCGGAGAAGGGTGTTCTCTGGCGCCGCGCGACAAAGGGACGGACGACGCTTATGAAAGCCTGTCGCAACAGATGTCAGTATTGCGTCTTCTCTTACTGCTTCACCAGAGTCGTCGGTAGGCATTTCGGTTATAGAATGATTATTAAGTTGTTCCAATGCAGCATCGCCAGCGGGCTGCCTCGCATACAAGGCGAACAATCTTCAACAGTCGAGGTTCGAACATGAGCTAAACCCAGGATTCTCGAGGAGAACTTCCAACAGTGGGATCTGGTGGCGGGGTAGCCGTCCGCATGGTGAGCATCAATGCTATTGTTTGACAGTGTTATGATGACAAGGCTTACCTCGGTCCTGAACTTCTGCTTCTCCTCTCATCGCCCGCGCGCCCATCGCCTCCGCGCCCGGGATCACAAGTTCGTCATTGTGATCTTCCTCGTAAGCCTCCGGGATTTGGCCATCGCTCTCACCGTGGGCCTCGCTCGACGCAGGAGGTTCTTCTGGGCCATGCAGAGAAGCACCGATGGGGCTGATGATCCTGAATTCAAGGGTGCTGACAGAAGCTTGCAACTCTGGGGCAGAGGCTAAGCTGTCTGCTGCCTCGCGTAGATTAGTGAGGAAGTCGGAGATGAGGATGGAGGTGATCCTGTGCGGTGTTGATCAGACGTGAGCAGCCAGAAGAACGACACATGTCTTACGGCTCGGCGAAATTGACTAGATAGCTGACGTTGATAGCATCATTTGCGAACACCTATAGTACGGTTGTTCTCGGTTCTGTATCGACAAGGAGGATGTATCGATTGGTACCTGATGATAATCAAAAGCTAACAGCAGAATGTTGAGAGCCGTGAGCACCCTAGTGGGCTGTTATGAGTATCCGGCTCCCATTCTCGCAGCGCCGAGCCTTGACTAACACAAAGTAAATGGTGCCTGGAGGGTATAGAGCCAATCAGTACTGCACTGCGGTGGATAGGGATTAAGTCCTCACCGTCACGTAGAAGTACCGTAGTAAGAATGAAGGAAGCAGACAATTTCTTGCCTAGGCTGTATGTCCGGTGTTGTGTCTTCCAAGTGATGACAATGGTGAACAGATCTGCAATGATCATAGGGACACGGGCCGCAGCGGGCGCGACTAGAAGTATGATATGCCGCATGAGAGAGTTGCGCGCCACTATTGCTTCACATACATACTGCTCGTTCCTTCGTAAGTATGAAGAGAATGACGGAGACTATCGAGCAGCTTACCAATATGGGTACCATACTGGTAGGCTGTTCGCGATCGTTGGTGTACACTCATGTTGGTCGTTCCCATTGTCGTTATCCGATATCACAAGCCAATGTTCCCTGACCTGCAAGTTCCAGTGCCACTGCAATCAGCTTCCCAAAACACGGATACATCGAGAATCAGTACAATGCACATTACTCACCGAGCTAATGATGACGGTACTAAGTGACATCACGAGCACCATGATCGCACTGTACAACTTTCTGTGGAGGGCGTATGTGCGCAATGCAGAGAAGACTGTGGACAGCGCAGGTGTCAGCAGACGACCCGATATAAGACAGACATACATACTCGCCCATGGAAAGTACTGCAAATTTTCCAACGCGAATAATACCCCAACCTGCGCTGCGCAACTGTCTAGGTTTGAGACATGGGTCGTCACCCAAAGGCCATGAAACATATCACTGACATCTAAGAAGCAAGGTTATGATTGAACAGCCGGGATTCGGGAATGATACGGGACACACTTGTTCGGAATCTGAATACACAAGCCATGGTGCAGCGTAGAGAGCGTTCGCCAGAGGTACATAACGGTTGGTGATGTAAAGGAGTGTTGCGACTGAGAACTTGCGATTGTAGTACTTTAATTCTTGACTTAGTGTTGTCAAATAATAGTACGTTAGTAAAGCTACGACCTATGGATGGGTGAGCTGATAAGGGCAATCGACAAGTCCTCGTACTTATAATGCTGATGCTGCAGTAATTGAAGGTGACGCTAAACAATGCGGGATTTCACGAAATACATTAGTTCGACTCATGCACGGCTTTCCACCACAATACTCACGCAACTGCGAAGTCCGAAATGATGGGATCAGTTGAGGTAGACATCGTGGATGAAGGACAGATAGCTGGTCATCCAGCTGAGCCGTAACGAGCCCCTCATATACCTCCTAGGTGATATGCAAGACTGGGCGCATCAAAAAAGTTCGTCCCATCATATTTCGTATGCATATGCATACCTAAGCTGTGTCACTGCTGCAGAATCGTACACCGTTGAAGCTGGAGCCGTGGTTGGATATTACACAGTCAGCAAGACCCGAACGCTTGTCGACATCGAGGTGGATGCTCTGATGTTGAGCAATATCCAGATACTCGGCTAGTATAGGTTCAGTAGGTATCATCAATGCCCGATGGATCGAATTAGCGTGCTTGACACGCGCTACGACTTTGATGCGCCCACGTGCGCAATATTCTTGGCACACGTACACGTGATTTGCGCGTCGCGGTTGGGAAGCGCTGGAGCTTGGCGGGAGGCTGACGGCCAAGGGAGGCTGTCAGTCCCTGCTCAGATCCGTCAGCCACACTCACCAGCGAGACGGGAGGAGGGATGCAAACACTTCTGCAACTCTCCACACCTCACCTACCTTCAGCATGCCCACTGCTAGCCCGTCGCATGAGTTCCGGGGCCGCAGTAAACGGGATGGCGACCCCAAGATGATTGGGTTGTGGAAAGTGGGCAGGACAATCGGGAAGGGTAGCTCAGGTACGGCGTATTGTGACAATTCCTCTACGAGTACACTCATCGCAGTGGACCAAAGGCCGGGTTAGACTTGCTCGGCATACCAAGACTGGTCAATATGCCGCCGTGAAGATCGTATCCAAGACTGCGCTCCTCAACTCGCGCATGTCTCTCTGTAGCCTAGGAGAAGAGGCCGAACGCATCCTCCACAGCATTGAACGCGAGATAGTCATCATGAAGCTCATCGACCATCCGAACATCATGCGCTTGTACGACGTCTGGGAAACGTCCACCGAGCTGTACCTCATCCTAGAGTACGTCGAGGGCGGCGAGCTCTTCGACTACCTCTGTAACAAGGGCCGCTTGGACTCCAAGGAGGCGCTCTCGTATTTCCAGCAAATTATCACCGCCATCGACTACTGCCATCGCTTCAATATTGCCCACCGTGATCTCAAGCCCGAGAACCTCCTCCTCGACCGCGACAAGAATATCAAAGTCGCCGACTTCGGTATGGCCGTCTGGCAGGGCAAGGACAACATGCTCCAGACAGCCTGCGGCAGCCCGCACTACGCCGCCCCAGAGGTTATCATGGGGCACGCGTATGACGGTACGGCATCCGACATCTGGTCCTGCGGCGTCATTCTTTATGCGCTACTCGCGGGCCGCCTGCCCTTCGACGACGAGGACCTCCCGACGCTGCTCGAGAAAGTCAAGATCGGCAAGTTCACGATGCCCTCTGACATCGAGCCGCGCGCGCAGGACCTCATCCGGCGCATGCTCAACAAGGACGTCCGGAAGCGCATTACGATCCCCGAGATCCTCCGCCATCCGTTTTATACGAGCCAGAAGCCTAAGCCGATGAGCTGCGATATACCGAACCTGGACGAGATCGCGCGCCCCCTCGCCCGCGCAGCAGACATCGACCGCGATATCTTCGCGAACCTCCGCACTCTGTGGCGTGCAACGCCCGACAAGGAGATCGTGGCACGCCTGACCGATGAGAAGCCGACGTGGGAGAAGGGCGTGTATAACCTGCTTGTGCAGTATCGCGCGAAGCACCTCGAGGACTACGATGAGGAAGAGGAGCGACAAGCTGCGGCGCGTCGGGCGAAGAAGAGCAAAGCGAAGCGTGCCGTGCGGGATGAGGAGGTGGAACAGACCTTGGCCGACCTTCCTCCACGAGCGGGTCCTCCGACGCCATCGCGCGCAGCCGCTCGGATGTGCATCCCAGAGAGGTCCCGATCGCCTTCACCGTCACCCTTGCCAGACCCCAGCCGAGCCCAACCGTCTCAACTTGGGTCTGCCACGCCGACTGGAGCGAACCCCGCCCTGTCTCCGTTGACCTCTACCTGCGCATCGTCGGCCGTCTCTCCCCAACTCTCCGACATACTCACACCTCTCCTCACACCGCGGTCGCCTCTCGAAGGTCTTCAGATCCCGGAGGTCGAGGACGTGCGCGTACAGCAGTTCCTTCAGCAGATCGTACAGCACCTTGCCTCGATGCAGCAACCTGGAAGCACCCCCATCCGAAACCGCGAAGAGTATGACGAGCTCTTCGCACCACTCAGTAGCAACCCGCCGCCGCCCACGCCCGTCACTGCCCAGCCCCAGCAACGCCAGTTCGGGACTCAGATCCAAGCGCAGTCAGACACGGATGACGCTGACCCCTTCGAGATCGTGGAGGTGCCTCGCGAGCACACGGCACGGCCTTTGAGCATCCGCAGGCGACTGTCCAAGGACGGCAAGGAGAATACATCGGGTCCTCCTCGTCTCACGCTCAAGACCGACCTCTTCTCCGAGCGCAAAGCGTCGCAGCGAAGCAGTACGACTGCGACGTCCAACAGCACCGCAGGACCTGAATCCAAGCACGGTCAACACCTCGAGCCCACGAGCAACAGCGACCGCGGCCGCCTCCGTAAGCGGCGCGGGCCTGGTACGCCCTCCCCAGCGTCCCCTGCGTCGGCATTCTCAGAGGGCTCGTTCGTGCTGCCCTCGACGCCGAAGCGCCGCTGGTTCGGCGCGCTGTTCCGCATCAAGCCGCAGAACTTCCGCCTGCTCTCGACGCAGGACGCGGCGCTTACGCACACGACGTGCCGCCGAATTCTCGAGGAGATGGGCGTGACCGTCTCCGCAGGAGGTTACGCCGCGGGCTCGGACGCGCTCGTGCTAACGTGCACGCTCGCGGATTCGAGGGAGCGCGAGGGCGCTGGCGTGGGCGTGATGACGCAGGTGCGCGGGGTGCGCTTCCGCGTCGAGATCAGGAGACCGGGTGTGGTGAGCGAGGAGGCGGGGTATCCGGTCATGCTGGAGCTGATGCTTGAGAAGGGCGCGACGAGCAGCTTGAAGCTCATTTATGCGAGGCTGCGGAGGGAGTGGGACCTGGATAGCCCCCCTGTGCCGTGCGAGAATGTGGTGAGCAGGGTGAGGGCGGACGAGCGATTCGTGGAGGTGGTGTACGAGAATTAGAGTGTCTTCCGGATTTAGATAAGGCGTACGAATCTCCTGCGCTTCCGGCGGTGGAACTTTATGAGCTGACCGTACCTACGAGTGTTCAATATGACTGACAATAGCACGGCGATGTAGTGACAATTGTGAACGAGATCCGATGTGTAAATGCAATACCGATACATCTGTCCGCTTACTATCAGAGAAGGCCAAGACGGCGAGTGATAGCAGCGTGCCTACCTAGCGTACTGAAACCACCAAATCAAATCCGCCGAAAACCCCCTGAAGCAACTAGACCCCATCCATTGTCTGGATGGTCGATGCGAAATGTGATGGCGGCTCGAGGAGCAAAGGTGCCTCGTCCGTGTCCATGGCTTGCGCTTGCTCTGCCGCGGCCGCCTGCTTTCTCTGCTCCTCTTCACGCTTCAGGAGCGGGTGCTGCCCTACTCGCGAGACGATGACCGTGTCGGGAGAGGTGCTTGATATCCGAATGAAGCGTAGCTGCTGGATGTACGCAGCCTCCTTTTGGTCCCACTTGCGGAAGAGCTCGACGTTGGTGGGGTGTGTGAGGTCGATGACCTCTGTATCGCGTATCAGCTGAGTCCGGAAGGATGCAGGGTGTGTAGAAGGGAATCACTCACCCATGCCGGTGCGATACAGTTCCACCTCACGCAGCTTCTGTTCCTCTAGCTTCATCTCCTTCGCGCTCTTTGGCCTGCCCTTCCGACGAGAAGCCTTCTCCGCTTCGAGCTCTTGATCATGCCGCGTGAGCCATACATCCTTCACGATGTAATGCAGTTCCTCGAGGGACAGTACACCCTCCTCCGGGGGAAGCGCATGGTAGAAAAAGTTGTATATGCTGACTGCACATTCCGGGACTACATGAGCGAGGTCATCGTCTGGTATGTACAGTGCCAGTGGCTCACCTTGGGTTCCCTGCTTCTTTGATCGCTCCTTTGCGAGCTCGACGAGCTTACTTTTACGTAGCTGCGTGCGGACGAGCTGCCCTGCTTTCCGCGAGTTCGGGTGGAAGACCTTCTCCTTCTTCTTGCCGGACGGTGCCATTAGAGATTTCGGGTATGATTTTGCAATGGTACGTTTGTGAGAAAATACGTGATACAGAGACCAAGAACTCGAAGGAGAAAGCAAGGCAAGGACTGCAGGTATTCTTGAGCGAAGTGGTAAGTAAAGATGATCTGAGATCACAGAGCAAATATTCGATCGTAGCCACGTGGGAACGCCCGGAAATGGCAGGCGACGTGGTTGGTCGAACTAGGCGAACAGAACAGAACAGCGGGTCGCAAACCACTACTTACCACCTATCGCATTTCCTCTGGCTTGGCGATATCTCCTCAGCCTGCGTTTCCAGCTTATCGCTATACGTTTTGATTAATGGTGTTTTCTCAGCCGAGCTCCCCGGTCCTCAAGGCCAGAAGACAATCCCATAGGCTGTACTCTCGGGCTCTCTGCGGACTCTTCACGGTTGTCGTCGCTGTCTGGTTCATCCGTTATGTTCTCTTCGATACCCATCTTGATTCTAGGAAGTTTACGTTACCTGCTCCGCTCAAGGCCACAGTCCCCCCTCCAACACTGGTGTCTACGGGCGGCTCACAATTGGGGCTGTCTAACGTCTCTGCCAAAGACCTGGGATCAACTGCGCTGAGCTCCCACAGCCCGAGGCCTGAACAACAAGTCTCAGCATCTGGTGTGCTTTCCTTGACCGCCGTTCTTCCTATTACACCGGAGACACTTTCAGGCCTGGACGACCATATTCGTTTGCTCACGAGACGCTCTGAGGCACTATCTGAGATCTTCCTGCTTACTCCTAGGCAGTATCTCGCCAAGACTCGTCACACAATCCAAGCTATCCTGTCAAAAGAGGAAGACTTTGATGTGGAGATCTCTATCAAACCTTGGGCAGACAACTTTGAAATAGGCATGGCGACTTTGCAGGCCGCTCAGCAAGTTTCGACAGACTGGGTCCTCTTGCTGGACCAAGATGTCCTCAGCGAATCTGAAGGCCCTGACCTCAACGCGCTCCTCCTCAAGACGAGACCCCAAACGTTTCAACCGGTCGGTCCTCGCGGCATTGATTACCACCTCGATGGTATAGTCTGCGTTGCCACTGCGACTCCTTCTAGGGCTGCGTTCTTGGTCCCGCCGATGGTGTTGCCCGCTGCACTGATACCTCCCACATCTGTCTTTACTCCCGGGTCGCATGTCTGGATGGCCCTTGGCAACCACGTCTCTCGGGCTCAGCACGATCTATCTGGCGGCTCTATTCTTGGCTCTGATAGATCCTCGTCTAATGAATGGTGCTCGCGGTACGCTCCCAGAGGCTTGGATGGCAACTTACTGCCAATGCACGTCCTCCCGAGTAGCGACCAGACGGCTGATACCCTACAGCCTTCAGCTGCGATCGTAACGCCGGAAATTCAACAAGATGTCTCTGGCAGCATGATCGCCTTGGTTGGCCCAGGAAAGTTACAACTCCTCTCCCGCATCATCTGTGGCCTGTGCTCCAAGGGTCATACTGTCACTGTCTTAATTCTCGAGAACAGCACTTCCGACCTACCATGCGACGCCTTGGTCCATATCCTCCCCCAGACGGATGCACCTCAATCCTCCTCGGCTTCCCTTGCTGCCATCCTACCGAGCAATGTAGACATCATTCTATCCACCGCAGACGTGGAGAATCCGTCAAATCCTTTGGTTACACTTGTTGAGGCATACCCCTCGGCTACTCACATTCATATCCCGTCCCCGGACTTGCACTATACAGACTGGATAGCCACGCTTGACTTTGCTGAGTTGAAGAGTGAGCAGCAGCAGTCCTTATGTCCGTAGAACGCTGAACAGAGTCCCGATACAGATTGGCACGTTCCGGAGATCCAGCTGTCGGTGATTACGAACGACAGGCCGCATTCTCTTCTCCGTCTGCTGTCTTCACTGAAGAATGCGCGATATTTCGGCGACAAGTTGGATATGCGCATTAATCTGGAGCAGACTGCCGATCCAAAGACGCTACGGATGGCCGGCGAGTTTGAATGGGACCATGGCAACGTGTTTGTGCACCATCGTGTGATTCACGGTGGTCTTCTTACCGCTGTAGTCGAGTCGTGGTACCCCAACGGCAACGATTCGTATGGCTTGATTCTAGAAGATGACGTCGAGCTATCTCCGTTGTTCTACGCCTACCTGAAGCTCGCTTTGCTGCGTTACCGGTGAGCCTTTCCTCTTGCACACAGCCGCAATTCGGTATACACGCTTTTCGTGAACTAAATGCTTTCGCATGCAGCTATGGGAAACGCGACAACCGTTCCACAAACCTTTTCGGCATCAGTCTCTATCAACAGAAAAACCTAGAGCTTCGCCCCGAAGGTAGACACCTCTTCAACGCCCGCACGCTCTTCCAAGACTCTGGCCTCCCACACCCGAACACCCCATACCTCTCCCAGATTCCGTGCAGCTGGGGCGCGCTCTACTTCCCTGAGCACTGGCGCGAGTTCCACATCTATCTCGGCACGCGCCTCTCGGGCAAGGTCTGGCCGCTCCAGCAGGTCGTCGTGCCGGACGTGCGCTCAAACCGGTGGACGCGCTCGTGGAAAAAATACTTCATCGAGCTCGTCTTCCTCCGCGGGTACGTGATGCTCTACCCGAACTACGCCGACTACGTCTCGCTGTCGACGAACCACCTCGAGATCGGCTCGCACGTGAAGGACGTGCCGGAGGAGGTCTACCTTCGTAAGAAGAGGCTCTTCAACCTTCCGCTCATGCAGCTCCCCGCTATCGACACCGAAAAGGCTGGTCCCACTGGCTTACTGGAGCTTCCTGACGAACGTCTACCGTCGTGGACTTCGCTTCCTGTTCTCGACCTATTCGGGACGATCGTTGACCACGACACCATCACTTCGAGAGGTGCAGAGCGTAGAGCGGATCTGACGGGGTGCGAAGAAGCGGCCTCGCAACCCCACGATGCCCGGGAGCTCCTATGTGTTGTCTGATCCACAGTACCGACCACGATGTATGTAGTAGCTCTCGACAGCGACGACAGCTATGCATTGTTCTTGGGCTCTACGAGAAGATAAGGAAACGGGACAGAGAGAGGGACGGACAGCTAGACTACAGTACTGAATGTTGTAATCCGACCACAATGACACAAGACACGTTCGAAACAGCGACGACGCACGCAAAGCCTGCCTCCAGGATTGCCCAATACATCCCTCCCAGGCGTTCGAAATAGCGCTAGCGCACGACTCCCATCGACTCACACCGCGATCTGGGAACTGTCCAGCCCGAGCGCGTGCAGGAAGAGATTCACATTCGCGAGGCGCAGCCGACGACGCTCCTCGCTGTCCAGGCCAATGCCCTTCGTCGCCGACGTGACATTCTCGAGCACGATGTCGCGCAGGCCGGTAACGAGAGCCTGCTGCTGCGTATCGTCGGCACTGCACGCGAGCGAGGCCAGGAACTGCCACACGGGCTGGTCGATAACATCTGCGTTCGGGATACTCGCGAAACTGATGCCCGAGAGCATGCTGAGGCGCACGGATGGAAAGAGCAAGGCCAGCTGCGGTCTGAGGAGCTCGAAGAGGTGGTTGTAGAGCATGTTCCTGGAGCGCAAAAGGCATCAGTAAGGTATATTGAGGCAGAAAGGAGGATACCCACCAGCTCTGCAATTCCTCCTGCGTAGGTGTCTCGTCGACATCTGATCCAGTTGCAACGTTCTGCAGGATGACTTCGGCTCTGCTCAAGAAAAGGGTGAGGAGCGCGATGCCAGGCTGTTTTCCATTATCAGCATCAAGATTCCAACGACATAGACATGTACTTACTCTCGTGCGAGCGATCTCGAGAATGTTGTTGCTTTCCAGGAGCAGACCGAACAAGCCAGTCACAAGCCTCATCTGCGCCTTTGCGATGACAGGCAAGATGCTCTGTACCACGCTACCAAGGAAGGCCTGTGTCTGGGTCTCGAGATCCAGAACCTCCCTCGTTTCCTCGAGCGTGTCCAGGAGAGGTGCCTGGATGACGACATCGAGCTGCGAGAAGCACGCGACGATGAGCGTGAGGATGACCTGCATGCGGCTGTTGTCGAGCAGGCGTGCTACACGGGGGAGGAGCTTCTTTCCCTTGATGGGGGTGATCAGCGAGATGAAAGGATGAGGTTTGCTGAAGTGAACGGGTTAGCCACAGCATTGGGGCGGATATCCAGTCTCAACGGACCTAGTCTCCAAAGGCGCTGAGACCATCAGCTTCTCGAAGAGCTCATCAATGAGGGTGGTGCACTCCTGGGTCCTGTAGGGCGAATCCATCAGAACAGACTGGAATAAAGTCAATGGGCAAGTACATACCACTTCTCGAATTCCTCGACTTCCTCAGGCGGGGGCTGATCACGCCTGCGCTGCTCAAGATCCAGCACGAGATCGTACAGCTGCTCAAGCTTAACCAAAGCTTCGCGGTGCGTCAACGGATCTCTGCGAATCAGTCCGGTGGCCTATTGCTCGCGGTGAGTAGCCAGCGCTCATGCTAAACTGAAGTCACACTTACGTCCGCGGCATTCCCGAGAGCCTCACGCCCAATCTTGGCTGCTTCGCGCGCAGCACCCTCACCCTCTTCCTGGGCCTTTGAGGCATCGGCCTTCGAGATATGAGCCGAAGAAGAATGGGAGTGGGACACAGTAGGCGAAGTCGATCCATTACTCGAGTCGACTTGGAGCAGTTGGCGAGGAGCCGCTTTGTAGCTGCGACCAGCTGTCCTGCCCAAGGCGCCCTGCAGATTGTTGAGAGCTATCAAGAATCGTTAACGAGAACGGTCTCGTGCATCACATACAAAACCACGTACACGTCTTCTCCTTTTCCCTCAGTCTTGCGTTATTTACGATACGCTCCACCTGTGCTTCCATGCGTTGCATGGCGCTCTGACGGCGACCAGGGACCTTCTGACCGAGACCAAGACCAACGCCACCACCGGATCCAAACTTGAGGACGCGATCCTCGGAGGTCGGAAGGCCCATACGGGAACGAAGGATAGCGCCATAGACCTGAGCGTAGAAGTCATCTGCGTAGGGATCTTGCGTGACAAGTTGCGACACTTGGATGCGAGTAATGAAGTCCTTATCAGACTGCGTCATGAGATCGTTGTAACGCGACTAACAGAATATTCAGCTGTCGGGGTGTCGCGCAATTGCTATAGACTAATCACTCACCATATGCGCGATCTTGTCAAGCTTACGCTTGCGCTTCTCCTCCATGCGCTCGGCCTCCATGATCTTGCGCATGGCCTCAACGCGGAGCATCTCCTGCACTTCTCGGCTCTCCCTCGTGTCGCGCTCGGGTAACCCAGTGCCCTGCATCGTGGTGAGGAATTCGGCTTGAGCCATCTCAGCAAGGAGACGCTGCTGCATCTGGATGTTCTGCGGCAGATACTGCATGTTTTGCCCAAATGGAACCTCAACCGGGATGGGTGGCATCATGAGGGCAGGCGATTGGCGTCCAACGCGTCGCGCGCGATCGCCAAATGCAGGACTGAGTCCACCGGAGTTGAGGCGCTGATGGATGAGGTGGCTCTGCATGAGGTCGTTCACGCCAGCCTGCATCTGCTGTTGCTGCAAACGATGTTGCTGCTGCTGCCGCTCCAGCTCCTCGAGCCTGAGTTGTTCTTGTAACTCGAGAAGTTGTTGACGCTGTTGTCGCTCGCGCTGCTCTTGAAGCTCCAAGAGTTGCCGCTGCTGTTGTTGCTGAAGCTGAAGCAGATGGATCTGATGCTGCTGTTGTTGCTGATGGAAGCGTGGCGATTGAGAATGCGGGTGCATCCGAGGCGGCGGAGTCGCAGCAGCATGCTGAGGGCCTGGTGCTTGACGCTGGGCATGTGTACGGGAGGGACTCTGCAGCGCACCATGAGTCGCGAGCTGAGGCTGGGGAGATTGTTGCAGGAGCTGTTGTTGCAGTTGAAGCTGCTGGAGCTGCTGCTGGGCCTGTTGGAGACGCAATTGCTCTTCAAATTCCTGTTCGCGCTGCCGCTGTTGCAACTGCTGTTGTTGTTGTTGTTGTTGTTGAGCCGCTGCAGCAGCTAACATCTCTCTCTCGATCTCCTCCAAAGTGTGTACACCCTTGTGAAGATCAGCCCCCAGACTCAGGCTAGTAGGCTTGTGCACGGGGGTCGCCTGCTGTGCAGAGGATACCAGGGGAGAGTGCTTGGTACTCGGCGTCGCATGTTGATCATGAGCCCGGCTCGGACCGTTGCTACGCGGCAGTACAGAGAAGGGGGACTTGTTGCTCCAAACTGCATCCAAGTGAGAGGAATGGGCTGCGTGCAGAAGATGAGGAACGCAACGATGAAACGACTACAATGCATCATACAGGCTTCCAACTCTGATGAGCCTTGCGTCTTCTGAGGGGTTTGGGAGGATATCTGCTCATGAGAGCGCGTGTGAGCTTGCGGAATTTGAGCTTGCGAAGGCTGAGATGGTGCGGGCTTTTGATGCTCAGGTAGCGCAGTACCGGAGAAGTCAAAGTCCTTGCCTGGTGTTTCGGTGTCGGAAGTGAGGGATAGATCAGTGACACTGTTGTTTACTCACCGACGGGTCCAGATAAGCCAAACGTTTCATCGTTGAGCTCGTCGCCACCCTCCTGCAACGCATCGCCGAGACCGTCATAACTCTCCTCGCCCCAGGTGTAGACCGCTACGTCCTCTTGCGCGCCAGATAGCCCGCCCTCGAGGAATTTGCGCTTTTCATTCTCGAGATCGTTTTGTTGTTCAAAGCCGAAGAAGGACATCCGACCAGCATGAAGGACTCCGAAGACAAGTTTCCGCACGCCGACGCGAGGCGCGGACTCTGATGCGACCTGCGGTAAGCTCAAGTGATCATCGTGCAATCGATAACCACTTAGTTCGGCTACCATATCTCACTTATCTGGCTTATATGTTCGTAATTAATCCCCCTCTTATTGTGCTTTGTAGGTCCATCAGCCGCGTGGCTGAACGCACTTCGGCGCCTAGTGGCCGTCACTTCTTAGCCACAACCGCTACGGCGAGAGGCGGCGCTTCTACAAGACTGCGAACAATTCGCAATAGAACACCTTACTCACTACCACCATCATCTCCTGTGGTACTGGCCACACTCACAACACGTTGACATTGCACAAGGCTTCCGGGCCTTCACTTGGAACCATGCAACCAACGCCAGCACCTTCCTCTCCTCCGCAGTCCCAATTGTTGCCACCTGCGGTAGCGGCAGAAGACCATCCTATTGTATATCCCGCTCCACCTCAGAACAAGGGCAGCGCCCCCTTTCATGTACTTGCTGCTCTCTTTGACAGGCTCCAAAATGAGAGGAAGCCCGAAAAACGTCGCAGGCTACTCTCGTCGTGGTTCAATGTACGCTCGTACTCGTGTCAACCCCACCTGATTTGTGCTCACCTAATGGCCTCAAAGCACTGGAGACAGGAGATGGGCCACGACCTGTATCCCGTACTGAGATTGATCCTACCCCAGGTAGGTCGCCCACCGGCAACAACCAACATTGTCCTTACCTCCAATGAATAGAAAGACCGCGAGCGTGCCGTCTATGGGCTGAAGGAGAAGAACCTCGCTAAGGCTTATATCAAGCTGATCCCGCTGGGGAGGCATGATCCAGATGCCATCCGACTTCTGAATTGGAAGAAACCAACTGAGCGAGATGTATGGCGGCCCCGATGTACCCGTGTCTGCTCATACTGACTACTATCATCGACAGCGAACCTCCGGCGATTTTCCCATAGTGCTGTATGAGGTCGTCAACAAGCGCTCCTCCGTGGTGGAAGGATCGTTGAACATAGATGAGGTGAACGATATCCTCGACGAACTCGCCCAGAATATGGGTAAATCGTGAGCCAATTACCATTCATTTTGCGTCAACGCGACTCACGCCTTTCACAGCGACGTCCAGTCCAGGATCCTACAGAGAGTGTACAATAGGAGCACACCTGAAGAGCAAAAGTGGATTGTCCGTATCATCTTAAAGGGTATGTCTATAGCACATCGACATTGTTGTGACAAGTGCTTACCCGTCGAGATCCGAAGACATGACCATCTCTGTAAAGGAGAATACGGTCTTTGGTGTCTTTCACCCCGATGCATACGACCTATTCAATACCTGCTCGGATCTGAAGAAGGTTGTATGGGAGCTGTGGGATCCGCATAGGCGATTGAATGACGAGGTTTGCGGCACCACATGCTCGTGCGGTACGACTGACTGATGACAGAGTGCAGGATAAAGCCGTTCAGTTATTCCGCGCCTTCGCGCCTATGCTTTGCAAAAGGCCTACGAAGAAGCTCGAGGACTCCGTGAAGGAGATGCAAGGCCGCGTATTCATCATAGAGGAGAAGCTCGACGGAGAACGCATGCAATTGCACAAACGTGGCAATGAGTACTTCTATTGCTCTAGGTTCGAATATACCTTAGCATCCGAAACAGCTTCTTACCGAGACCATCCACAGGAAAGGGAAAGATTATACCTATCTTTATGGGAAGCATGTCGGTACAGGGAGTTTGACACCATACATCGACGCCGCTTTTGATCCACGGGTTGACGAGTACGTGTGATTTCCTGAGGAAGTATCAAGCTGATGCTAAGTAATCGACAGGATCATTCTCGACGGCGAAATGTTGGTGTGGGATCCAGTATCGGAGAGGAATCTCCCTTTCGGAACTCTCAAGACTGCCGCTATAGGTGAGCCGCGTTGAATGCGCGAAGACTGCACGTACTGATGATAACTGTCCGCGCACAGACAAGTCGAAGAAAGAGTTGAATCCGCGACCATGCTGTACGCTTCTGCATGCATCGACCCAAGTCTCGTGTGCTGACTTTGACCCTCCTTCTCGAAGTCAAGGTGTTCGATCTCCTTTACCTGAACGGCATGTCGCTCCTTCACAAGTCGCTGAAGTTCCGCAAGCGCAACCTGCGCTCTTGTCTGAAAGAGGTCCCCGGACGGATCAATTTCGTATCCGAGTTCGAAGGTCGTACGGCCAAGGACGTCAGGAAGCGCATGGACGATATAATCGCCAGTCGGGGCGAAGGTCTGATCATGAAACACCCTGATTCTGAATATGTCCTGAACGGCCGGAACAAGGATTGGATCAAGGCGAGTTTAGATCTCTTATTGTGCCCAAAACCTGACCATTCATTGGCAAACGTGTAGGTCAAGCCGGAGTATATGGTATAGCAATACACGCGTGATCTATGGATACCGAGCTAATATGTCAATAGGATAACATGGGCGAGACCGTTGATGTCCTCGTCGTTGGTGAGCCATTACGAAGGCCCCTGACGAGATGACAAAGCTGACTACTGCCCCCTTCAGCTGGTGACTATGGATCCGGGCGCCGTTCCGGCGGTGTATCCACCCTCATCTGCGCTGTGCTCGACGATCGTCGAGTCTTGAACGATGACGAAGAGCCCAAGTAAGATTGCCATGTCTACATTCCTGCGACCTCACGCCTCAACCACGTGTCACCAGATATAGCACCTTTGTGCGCATCGGTACTGGCCTTTCGTACGCTGACTATATCTGGATCCGCCAAAAGCCTTGGAAGCCCTGGGGAAGAGATCCGCCAAGCTTCCTCCAGGTCTCTAGGAAGGGCCAAGACGATAAAGGCGACGTCTACATTGAGCCACAAGAGTGAGCCGCTGATGATTCTGCGAAGTCTTGCGACGACAACTCACAAATGCATGTAGCTCGTTCATCCTGAAGGTCAAGGCGGCAGAGATCACTAGTTCAGAAAACTACCACTTGGGCTTCACTATGCGTTTCCCAAGAGCACTGCAAATCCGCGATGACCTGTCCATTGGGGACTGCGCGACCGCATCTTGTGAGTGCCCAGATCTGGATCACTTGGAACTTGCCATGCCAACCGCCCTGCACCATAGCCGTCCTCGAAGGTATCCGTTCGGAGAAGAAGAGAAAGATGGAAGACGAGGATGAGTACGTATCACACACCCCGCTACTGGCACATCTTAGTGACGATTTGATCGCAGGAAACCCAAGAAGAGACAGAACCGAACAGCAAAGAAGGTACGCACCCCGTAGTGGCAACCATCAAGAAGTACCATGCTCATGTAGAAATTCAGCCGACTCTGATGCCGGAGTACCGTGGAGTCAATTTAAAAGATGTCGAAGTGGAGGATGATCTTTTTGAAGGATACAAGTTCGGTGGGTTTCACCAGCCGTGTCCGCCTGCTCCCAAATTCACGGAACTGTCTACGTAGTGGTCTACTCCGATCCCAAGTCTAGGACAGGTGCCGAAGATAAGAAGGCTCTGCTCCAGATGTGGGTGTATACAATGACTTGTATCGCTCCTGAGTGGTAACTCACTGCTAACCCATAGGATCCACGCGCATGGCGGCAAGTACTTGCAGATCGCACGGAACGACCCAGACATGTTGGTTGTTTACAGCGGCCAGTCCACTCGTGCGTCACTATGCATTCCGGCGTGAGTCGCCCGAGCTAACAGAGTTTGTTCCCAAAGCGTACGACATCAAGCTGATCATCGACAAGGGCTTTTGCGATATCATCCGCCCCCAGTGGATCCTGGACTGCGTCGCTCAAGGCGAGATCGTTCCTCTGACGAAGAAGTTAGTTCCTCATACGTTCCGTTGTTTCTTCTATCCGCTTACCCCAAACCAGGTACTTCTTCCATGCAACCGAGGCCCGCAAGGAGACAGACGAGTACAAGATGGACGAGGATAGCGACACAGAACCCGAACTAGACGAAGAAGAGGCGCCTGCTCCTTCCCCTTCTACATCGCGTAAGAGCAAGTCGCCGTCTGAAGCTCCAACGTCCGAAGTCCAGGACGAAGTCGACCCGTCCCTGGCTGAATGGTTCGACGTAGGAGCCAAGGGCAAGACCTCAGCTTCTCGAGACGATTCGGCTACAGAGAGTGAGACTGAACCGGAGCCTGACTCGGACAACGAGGATGTAGAGCCCGAGCCAGAGCAGGGGTTCGAGGAGGACGAGGATTGGGAGAAGATCGAGCGGGACACGGACGTGTCTCAGACTGATAGCACAGTAAGCCCCTCCGTACGCGTAAGCGCAGAATCTTGCTGATGGGCTGCTAGGGGAAGGCCGCAGAAGCACGCATGGGAGAAGACGACGATGCGATGCAGTACGATGAGGAGCACATCTTCAAGCATCTGTGAGTACCGCGCTCCGTCACAGCACGACGCCTGCTGAACGTGATACTGCAGGCGGTTCTACCTTGACTCGCCCAGTAATGCACGGAAACATAGCATGTCTATCAACACTAAGAAGGAGGCAGATCTGGAGAAACGGTCAGTGTTCCTTCTGCCTCTCCTATGCCCTCGGCGAGTACTCATCCCACGTCGCATTACAGCTTCGCCGAAGTCGAGAAGTTGCTCACCAAGAACGGCGGTCGCGTCGTCGACCTAGACGATCCGAAGCTGACTCACGTCATCCTCGACCCGCGCGATACTAATCGCCGCCGGGAACTGATTGCTCGCACTTCTGAGTAAGCGGACGTGAGCCCCTTCAGTAGTTCCTCCCGCTGACTGCTTGCATCCTCGCAGGCCCAAGCGGAGGCACCTCGTCATATCCGATTGGGTGGACATTTGTATAGAGGAGGGAACGCTCCTCAACGAGGAAGGTCGGTCAAACACTCTTGTCGTTGTCGGACGATCTCGACAACTAACCGCTCCGACAGACTTCATGCCATGAACGCCACCTCTCCAAAATTCGAAGGCTGCCCCATTTCGGCGATACTTGCAAAATACCCTTTTCTCCCTATACGACCACAGATCATGCTTCATTTGCGACAAGATGACTAGGTACTGGTCATCTCGGAGGTGTATGATATATACAGCGACTACATGCTACTGGATACCACTGCGATGATCATGGGCGCTGTGCGATACATAGTCTGTGATGAACGGTCATCTGTACGGAACCCCAAGTGAAAAGATGACGAACCCGACTCTGACGAGTGCGAATGTGAGTGAGGCGTCTGGGGCGTAGTGGGGTACATCGGGGATAGTACTGTACAAGGTGGGGGGACACGGGGACAAAACCGAGAGCACACGATACAAAGCGAAATATGCCGCGATCGCGACTGCTAGTCCGACAAGCAGGAGAGGCTAGCGGAACACTGTGTGAAACAGGAAGTGCGAAATACTACGCGGAGGGTGATTCAGACAAACACGAGGGGAGATACGGACTTGGGTAGGGGGAGGGGGGAGGCTAGAGGCAGGCCAATGAGGCCAAGATTGAGGACAGAGACGAGGGATAAACGAAGCACTGTGTACGAAGAGGCAGAGATACGGATGAGAAACCGAGATAGTGAGTCTGAAGATGAAGATGAAATCGATGGGGATGATACGCAGAAACCGTGAATGGCAGGAGTCCCGTCTAGCATGAAACGGCAGGGTGTGTGGGTGTGTCTGTGTCCATGAATAATCGGAACATCCAATCGCCAATAAGAATAGATGATTAACGGATAACCTTGCAGCAGTGATGTGGCTGGGGCCTGGAGTCCAGGGGGACGATGCGAAGCCGTAGCAGAGTCGTGGCGAGTCGTCAGGACAGAGGTAGTCAAGCAGGGAAACAAGAAGAGATAGCGGCGAGATAATGAGTATCAGGATGCGCGTCGGGTCAGTATTGACCGCCGAATCCAGGGCTCTGCAGGCCCAGCCGGGCAGGGGACTTGGCCAGTGTAGGGAGTAACGAGTCAAACAGACTCGATCCACCCGGGCTCTGGAAGAAGCTCGCAAAGTCATCGTCAAACGCGTTACGCATTCCGCGCGAGGGCGTCCCAAAGGGAGAGTCGGCGTGACCCGACGACGACGCGCGCTGCGGAGGGGTTTTCTTGGGCGTCCTCGGCGGGGCCATGGGTAAGCCAATGCTGCTGGACGAGCCGGACTTAGTGGACAGCAGGTCTTCGACGTTGTCGGGCCGGAGATATGGGGCACGCGGGGTGTACATGGATGGTATGGTGTTGTGGCTATCGTCAACGAGAGCCGGGGACTGGTTATTCTTCACGAAAGAGCGCGTCTGAGGTGACTTGAATGGCGAGAAGTTGAAGAGCTCCGAGAGTTCTGACTCGAGTTCTTCGAAGCGTCGCGGAGGAGTAGCGGGGAGCGACGACGATTCCGGTGGCTCTGGGGTACACGGCCTCTCCCCAGCCTCCTCAGCATCGGAAAGAGCACCAGAAG
The DNA here is from genome assembly GCA_022376465.1 of Cubamyces lactineus. NCBI lineage: Eukaryota > Fungi > Basidiomycota > Agaricomycetes > Polyporales > Polyporaceae > Cubamyces > Cubamyces lactineus. The sequence continues at coordinate 975,121 of JACDTU010000009.1, read as the reverse complement.
ACATGACCAAAGTGAGCACTTCGGCCTCGGAAAGAGGAGAAGCAGAGCGCAGTCTCGTCCCGGATGCTGCATGCTCCTCCATAGCGCGCATGATCTCTTCTACGCTGGCGGTCATCGGGGGAGGGGAGACAAACCGCGAGGAATCCTGCAGGACATTCTGCTTCGTCACCGTCTTGTCCGGGCTAGTCCTCTTGACTTTCTTCTCGGGTGTGATATAAGGGTTGCGAGCTATGGCCTCGAAGCGACGCAGGGTGGCGGAAGATGGTGCCCGATGCAAAGTCCTTGGCATTGCCTGATGCGAGGATCAGATAGAGTAGCGTCACAATCAATGAGTACGCACCATCGACCGTTTCTTGGCAGTGCCTCCATCCGCAGCTCTACCTTTACCTTTCTCCTTCGGAGACTTCACGACGGATGTGGTCTGTGGTGCGATCGGCGCGTCAGAATGCAGCCACGGCGCTTCCGGATCTTCAATTGGTCCATCTATGTATGGAATCGCCGGAGTCACAGCAGGAGAGGGGTCCCTCGAGCTATCGCCGGGGAGGCTGAGATGAGATGATGGCGCCGGGCTCGACGAAGCGCTGAGACTGGGCACTAAGTCCGGAACAGATGAAGACGACGGTGGTCTTTCGATGTGAGAAGAGGCAGGAGCTTCCTGGGTTCCTACTACCTCTGCGGCCAATGATGCGCCCTGACCGGCAGTATTTACCGCCTGCGGTGTAACAGCAACATCGGGGGCCTTTCCAGACGCGCCTTGAGCCGCGCTGTTGGATCCCATGCGAGAAACGACCCGGTGATAGTTCGAAGAGGGAGGAAGCGGCGGGAACAGGACGTCAGCAGGAACCTGTTGGTGTGAGCAGGCCGCAATATAATACGGTTGATGGTACGGGTTTGGGACGGTTACAGGAGGGAAATAGGGCGGTAGAACAGGCGTTGGAGCCGCAAGTGGCAATTGGTGCACCTCTGTAGGTTCCTCGACCTTCTTGCGCTTTGCCTTAGGACCACCTGCGTCGTCAGCACCGCGCTTCTTCGATCTGGAGTTGTTCATATCTGCACAGAGCGACTTCTTGAAGCCACCACCTTCAAAGCACGGGACGTCGCTATCGTAGATCGCCCAGAGACTCTTCCCCTCAGATCGTTCACGTGGAACTTTGCGGAAAACAGCCATGGTACTAAGGGCGTGCCTGATCGAATTCATCCACGTAGGTTCCCCCCGCTTGTAGTACGGATAGACCGTAGTGATGTACTCGTAAATGTCTTGCAAGGCCAGGGCGTGTCGGGGGGATGCCAATATGGCCTGGCCAATGATCGCAGCATAAGATAGCTCCGGCTTCGCCGTAGAGTAAGGGCCAGGTGGAAGTGTATAGGGGAGGAGAGCTTCCTCGTCAAGCGGCGAGGGCCGCATGGGGCCAGGGGAAGAGACCAGGTTGACCACAGGTGGAGGGCTCGAACGTGGTGTCGCAGGCAAAGAGGAGTTGGCACCATGGTTCGATGGCGTGCGAGGGAAGGAAGAAGGGGGAAGGGGCACTTTGAACTGTCCTCGACTCGTTGACGGCGTCAGAGGGCCTCCGGGTTGATCCTGGGATGTCAAGACGCGACGTTCAACGTCGAGGCTGAGCACTGTGCTAGTGAAGAGCACTCACCAGTGTCCGCCGAGAGCCAGAGGCTTCACCCACTACGCGTTCACTGTAGTACCTGTAGTGGTGGGGGGTTTCCGGAGGATGCTATTGAACCATGAAAAAATGAACAGCGCGTCAAGAGCATGATGACGCGTCAAACTCACGTTCAGAGTCGAAGGCTGACTCGCAGCATGGGTAGGAGTCGAAGCCGGACGCGTCTCTTCGCGTTGATGGGACGAGGCTATGAAGAGACGTAGAACTGAGATCCAGGCGAAGATTGGGCCGGCGACATGATACACACCTCGCTTGCGGCCCTGCTTCGCGCGGTTTCTCTGTTCAATAACAAGCTCCATTTGATCCCGAGGACGTGGGGTCGCGTTGTCAATATGGCTTCTACGCGCAGGAGTACGTGGAGCAGGTGAAGGATCCCGCGACGACGAGGAGCTAGAGACCGAGGTAGATCGGGCGCGGGAGGATGCTCTGTTGGAAGCGGTTGACATTGCATATTCGTAGAAGGCTGCCGTCATAGTTGTTCTCTTGGAAGTGGCGGACGGAGCCTCCTTGGGCACGAAAGGCTGAGTGCGAAGGAGGCCTGCCATCATTTCTGCCTGCTTGGCCTTGAATTGTTCCTCGGTCAGTCCGAGTCGGCTGAGTGTTTCTCTGACAGGGTCAGACTTGGGTGGAGGCAAACGCGAGGATGAAGGCCGTAGCCTGTGAGGGGAGGCCATGGCAGGCGAGAGGAGAGAGGATGTGGGAGTGGAATGAGAGTAACCTGAGTCTCGGACACTGGACGTATGAGTGCTGCTAAACCTAACCCATCAATCCACGTTCACTTATCTTATCACGTAAGCGAACCCCTGTCGCTCATTGGCTCCCTGAGCTTATCCGGGTGTAATTAAACTACATATTAATTGATGACTGTAGCTGCTGTGCGTCGTCCGAGTCCTGGGTGACCTTGGAAGAGACGCCAGACAGCCAAAGCCAGACATCGTCCACCACTCCGCCCGCTCGTCCTTCCCGAGGATGCCCTACCACAATCTCAAGGGTTCGTTCTACACGCCTTTTTGTATAGACTGCAACTAACGCGTCCAATAGCCTTGATCAAGGGCATCCGGGCGTGCAAGGTGAGCCCCCGTGCCGATTCCAAATACGTGCCAGGCGGTGGTACTCATGCCGCGTATAGACCGTTGCAGACGAGCGAGCCCTGATCAAACAAGAGTCCGCCGCTATACGTGCCTCGTTCCGTGAGGAGGACTCTTACGCAAGACACAACAATGTCGCCAAACTCCTCTACATACACATGCTCGGCTTTGAGGCCCATTTCGGCCAGATCGAATGCCTCAAGCTCGTAGCAAGCCCTCGCTTCGGAGACAAACGCCTCGGGTATTTGGGAATCATGTTGTTGTTGGATGAGAGCCAGGAGGTGCTCACACTTGTTACGAACTCCCTGAAGAAGTGCGTGTCTCATTATAGCTCTTACTGTGATCCCTACTAACGACCGCGTAGTGATATGAATCACGCAAACATGTACGCAGTAGGATTGGCATTATGCACGTTCGCGGATATCGCGTCCGAAGAGATGTCTCGAGATCTCGCGAACGAAATTGAAAAGCTCTTGGGCTCCAGCAACACATATATCCGCAAGAAGGTACGACTCGCTCTCCTAAGTTGCTGCGCCCATAGCATAACATCGCTTTAGGCAGCACTTTGCGCTTTGCGGGTCATTCGCAAAGTGCCTGACCTCACAGATCACTTCGTCGCGAAAGCAAAGAATCTCCTCGCCGATCGCAATCATGGTGTTCTCCTCACTGCAATCACCCTCGTCACGGAAATGTGCCAGACGGATCCTGCCTGTCTAGACGAGTTCCGTAACGTGCGTATATCCGTGTGTCCTCTTCCTGAATGGCTCGCGTAAGTTTCTGGATCTAGGCCGTACCATTACTCGTCCGCCATCTCAAGTCGCTCGTCACAACGGGCTACAGCCCTGAGCACGATGTATCCGGCATCACCGACCCGTTCCTGCAAGTCAAGATCCTCCGCCTCATGCGTCTCTTGGGCAAAGGTGATGCACGAGCCAGCGAGACCATGAACGATATTCTTGCGCAGGTACGTCGCCGTTCGCAAAGCTCCCCGGATCATTTTGCGAATGCTTCTCCGCAGGTTGCAACAAACACGGATTCTTCCAAGAACGTTGGCAACTCAATCCTTTACGAGACTGTCATGACCGTTCTCGAGATCGAGGCGGATAGCGGTCTCCGAGTTATGGCGATCAACATCCTGGGCAAATTCCTGAGCAACCGGGACAACAACATCCGGTACGCTCTCTCCATTCCTCCTCTCGCTCTTCACCGCGCCCACAGGAACATTCACGCTGATGTTGATCATCATCCCCCTATAGCTACGTCGCGCTCAACACACTGAACAAGGTCGTCGCGATCGACACGAACGCCGTGCAGCGGCACCGCAACATCATCCTGGACTGTCTGCGCGACGGCGACATCTCGATCCGGCGGCGCGCGCTTGAGCTATCGTACGCGCTCATCAATGAGCAGAACGTCCGGATCCTCATCCGCGAGCTGCTCGCGTTCCTCGAGGTCGCGGACGATGAGTTCAAGCTTGGGATGACCACGCAGATCTGTCTTGCGGCGGAGCGCTTCGCGCCCAACAAACGTTGGCACATCGACACTGTTTTGCGCGTGTTGAAGCTGGTGAGGCGTCGGTCGTCTATGTATACGCGGGCCAAGCTGATGTGTACCCCTTAGGCTGGCAACTTCGTCAGGGAGGAGATCCTGTCCGCGTTCATTAGGCTTGTCGCACACACGCCGGAGCTGCAGGCGTACACCGCGTCGAAACTCTACACCGCGCTTCGGTCGGACATCTCACAGGAGTCTTTGACCCTTGCCGCAACTTGGGTCATCGGCGAGTACAGCGAGATTCTCCTCGAGGGTGGTCTGGTGGACGAGGAACAGCCCAAAGCGGTGAGTTTTACCACGATGATCACGCTCTGCAGCTTCCAACGAATGTTCGTCCATCTAGATCACCGACAAGGAGCTCATCGACCTCTTGGTGTCCGTCCTCGACTCGCCTTACGCCAACTACCTTACGCGCCAGTTCGTCCTCACTGCGGTCACGAAAATCTCGTCGCGGCCCACGACGTCTGCTGCGCAGCAGGAGCGAATACGCGATCTGCTCATGACTTACACGACCAGCCCCGAACTGGAGCTCCAGCAACGTGCCGTGGAGTTTGCGAGTCTCTTCAACCTGGGCGAGATTAGGTCTGGTGTACTCGAGCGCATGCCTGCGCCGGAGCTCAAGGCGACCGTACTGGGTGTTGGTACGTGACTTCGCATACCCACCTTCAGCCCTTTGCTCATCGACATCACAGTCAGCGAGAACAAGCCTGTGGGGTCTGTACAACCTAGCAAAGACGTAAGTTCCCCTATCATCAATGGAATTACTCTCATTTTTGCACACGCATTTTCTTACCTATGCATTTAGGCCGACCTCCTCGGCGACGATGTGTCGAGTACTCCCACTGCGAACGGCCAACCCGCCGTGCCAGCCACCCAAGACCTCCTCGCAGAGATCTTCGGCAGCTCCGCGCCCTCCACTTCCACAGCCGCCCCAGCAGCCGCCCCGGCCCAGCGCAACATCGCACAAGACATCCTCGGTCTCTTCGACTCTCCCTCCGCCCCATCCGCCGCCGCGCCTGCCGCTGCGACGCCCTCATACGCAGCAGCCCAGCCCTCCCTATTCGACACGGCAGCTCCAGCGGCAGCGACCTCCCCGCCTATCCCGCAGGCGACGTCGCCCCCGCCTGCGCAAGCTCCGGCAGCTGTGGCGGCACCGACGGGGTACACGGCGTACGACAAGAACGAGCTCCGGATAACGCTCACCCCGCAGACGTCCCCGACGCGCCCGGGTCTCGTCCGGATCCTCGCGCACTTCACGGCTACGGGCACGAACCCGCTCAGCGGGCTCAACTTCCAAGCTGCGGTGCCGAAGGTGAGTCAATTGCGCGCATCCTGTGACGACGGATAGCTAACGTTCGGCGTCGGGTGTGTAGTCTCAACAGTTGCAGATGGCCCCAATTTCAAGTCCGGACGTGCACCCCGGGCGTGCAGAGACGCAGGAGATGCGGGTGCTCGCTCCTGTTGGTGTAAGTCGCTTTGACAAACCTTGGTGTGACTTTCCGATACTGACTTGTTGGACTCCCGCAGGCCAACGTCCGTCTACGACTGCGCATCTCGTACAACGTGGCGGGACGCGCGGTGCAGGACCAAGTAGATTTCGCTGGATTCCCGCCTGGACTGACGGGCGGGTCGTAACGTGTACATAGGTCTCGGATCGTACAGTATTTTATCGACTCAGTCTGGAATGCATACCTCTTCAACTGTAGCTTGGACTGTATTAGCGAGCCTGCGTGAGTCCAGTCATTGCATCAATCACGGGCGGACAACAAATTCGCAGTGGCACAGAAACGAGAAGAGACCATGAACGCTGTCGTTTAGTTGAGTGTCCTAGAATACGCATACAGAGCAAACCGCAACTATCGTACAATACAACACATCGAAATCGAGAAGACCGCTTAGATGAACATCTGCAAAGGATGACGATCGTAGAGATTTTGGCCCTCGCTCAACTCCCCGAGATCAGGGTAGAACGGCACGAGCGCGTCCGCCGCGCCGAGGTACAGCGAGTTGTAGATCCGCCAGTACACCTCGCGGACTTTCCGTGCGGGGTGGAAAAGGCCTTGGAGAGTGTAGCTGAGAAGGACGCCGGGGCCGAGGGTGACGCGCATGGCCTCGATGGCTTCCATCACAGCGCCGATGACGTGGGGAGACGTCTCGAAGCAGTTGGGCCAGACGAGATTCATCAGGTGGAGCATGGAGTCTTCGCAGCCGAGGCCGGCGACGCCGAGCGCGAGATGCTTGACGATGGTGCTCGCGGTTTGACGGTGGACGAGATCGCGGTCGGTGAGTGCGTCCTCAAGCATCGTGACAACGGAGTCGGCGTAGTACGCAGATTGCGGGCCGACGTACTCGAAGACGAATGAGAGCGCCTTGAGACAGCCGGTGCGAACGTTTAGCTCCGCTGTGCGGTACTCGTTCAGGATCGCAGGGATACACGTGAAAGCTACGTTAACCATTAGCGATATAATCTCTAGATATGAACAGATAGCACTCACGTCCGCAAGTCTCCGCGACGATGGCAATGGCGACAGTACTGCACACACGACTCTGGCGTTCTTGTACGCGCAAGTTCGTGAGCAGCACTTGCAAGACATCCTGGGGACCCAAACTCTTGGCAATATAACCGAAGGAGTTAACGGCTGCACGGCGAATACCCTTCTTGTGCGCCTTGAGCAGGTCGAGCAACTCGAAGCAAATACGCATCCATTCTCGCGCGGGCACGAACTCAGCACCACGATCGGCGATACGGCCAATCAAGTTGATAGTGGCCTCTTGTACCTTCTCGTGTCGGTTACGAAGGATAGGAGTCATACGAGGTACTGATGATATAGATTAGCTTCCTAGCACGAATATGATATGGTAGTGTACTCACGAAGATCCTTGACAGGAGGGTTCATCTGGGTCATACCCACGACGTTGGCAATAGCGCCCTCGGCGGCGATGATACTACCGAGAGTATCGGGATACTCTTCACCGAGCTGCTCGAAGAGGACGAGACCGAGCTTGCTGAGAAGTTGGTCTTCGCCGCACTGCTTGATGACGACAGCGAGACGGGTGGTAAGATCTGCAGCTTGCTGGCGGACTTTGGCACTCTTGTTGTTCAAACGCCAGAGAATGGTGGAGACGATCTGCGTGAGGTACGGTTTCACGCGGATGCCTGAAAATCAGGTCAGCTCAACAAGGCCAATGCAACGTATACGAGCAGCTTACCGAGCGCGTTGACCACCGTACCGAAACCGTCCAGCATGACCTGATCCTCGGTGGTCTGCTCCTGGAACGCGTAGATGATACCGTCCACGAGACGGACCTCTAGGCGCTCATCAATGTCGGAAGCACCAAGGGAGGCGACGACCTTCGTGATAGTCTCCATGACCATCTTCCGGTATGGCTCGGCCTCGTCCTTGAGGTCGTTGACGATGCGGCCAACGATCTCCGCCACGCCAGCCTTTTGCGCGAGCTCCACAGTCGTCTCAACCACCTGACGGTAGTTGCGGCGGTCGAGAGCCATACGGCGGACCCAGAACGCCTTGAAGAAGTCAGGGAGGATATCCTGCTTGATGTACTGAGGGGTGACACCCTCCGTCGCCGCGCACTGCTGGACGACCTTGAGGACAATCTTCTTCATCTCCTCGTCCGACGTTTGGAACTCACGAATCAGGATGATCGTGACTTCCTTGATGTAGTACTGCACGTACTCTGGGTCCATCAAGGGAAGAATGAAGCCAATAGCCTTCAAGAAAGCTGCCAAGCTCTTGCCACGGTGCAGACGGATACCGACCCATAGAGGCTTGAGCACGTTGTCGAAGGACTCGATACCGTACGGTGCTGCTGCCTCGGCCAACGCAGCCAGCGCCAGAGCGGTCATCGTCCGCACTTTCGTCTGCTCATCCTGCAGGCCATGCGCGATACAGTCAACGAGGTTACGAAGATGGGGGAGGACGGCGCAACCCATCATGATCGCAATCTGCTGAACGATACGAATACCGGTGTGCCGTGCCTGCCAGGACTTCTTGCTCCTACAAACGGCCTTCAAGAAGGGAAGTAGAGACGGGATGCCGAGCGCTGAAGCGACAACAGAGAACGCACGAGCAGTGGTATTCCGCACATACTCGTCGGCGTGGTCGATATCCGGACGCATAGTCGAGATCATGTGGGCGAGGCCTGCAGCTTTGGAAAGGTTCGAGATAATCTCGCGACCCTCCACACGAGCGTAGTAATCTTCGTCAATGAGGAGCGGCTCGATGACAACCAGGATCTTGTGGACGTAGGGCCGAACAAGGTCGTCCAGCTTGTACAGCACACGGTCGATGACTTTGACCAAGAGGTGACGTTCCTGGTCCTCCAAGGTACGCTCCATGAGAAGTGGGAGGATTTTGTCGAATAAAGGTCCTGCGCCGAACTCGCGAGCCTTGTCCGTAATTTGGCGGAGGGCTGTCTTCCGGACAGGAGGTGTACCGTTCTTGATCTTCAGAAGCAGCCTCATGATCTTGCGCTCCTTCATTTCATCGACGGACAGCTCGGTCTCATCCTCCTCCTTCAAGATCTTGGCGAAATACTGGGCGTCTTCTGCCTTGAAGAACGCAAGGTTGCCTACGCCGGGGATCTCTGTGGGCAGCTCCGGAGCAAGACCCGCTGCTGCCGCTGCCGCTACCGCGTCCGAGCTCTCCTGGATATGGAACCCGCCGATGTCGGTCACAGGCGTAGCGGTCAATTTCGGCGGTCGCACAAGAGGCGCATACCCTGGAGGAGGGGTGACAATGGCGTACCCAGAGGAAGGGAGTAGTGCGTCCAGCTCTTCGTCCGTCAGGTAGCGGTTATGCTTGTCCTCGTGCATGAAACCGGGGGCATTCATGATGATTGGTGTCATGGGCACGTCCGGGGCAGCAGCAGGGGCCTGGTCCCAACGCGACCTCTTCCCACTGGGGGTCTCCGCCGCGACGTCGGCAGGGGTAGCATCCCATCTAGAACGCCGCTTCTTCGGCGCAGCGCCCTCGAGAGCCTCTTGAGACCACTCACCCTTGTTCTCCTTATTCTCCTCCTTCTCCTCCTTAGCGGGCTCCTCCACATCCCAACGCCGCTTGCGCTTCGTGCCTTGCATTGCTGCCAGCTCCTTTTGCGCTTCCTCGATCTCGGCACGAGGGGGAGTCTTGTCGAGGTCCATCTTCGCCTGCCCTTCCTCCCGCGCCTGTCGCTCCTTCTCCTCGATAGCTCGCCTGACCCGCTCCTCCTCCTTTTCCAGGCGCTGCAGCCTCATCGCCTCCTTGTAGCCCCCTTCGACATCCTGCCCCTCCGCAACCGCTTTGAAAACATCTGTGCTTTCGTGCGCTTGCCTGTTGAACCGGCGATTGTGGTAGTCGGATTGGCGAGCAGCAATTTGACGTTTCGAAGCTGTCTCGGCGAAGGGGTCGATATCTTCCTCCTCCGCCATTTCTGCAAATTCTTGCAGGACCTCCTTCGGAGCGGTAAAGGAGTCAACGAGCCGTGGTGATCTCGGAGAAGCCATGGTGGTAAGGATAAGCTAGCGAGTGGAAGGGTATGAGAAGGTGGAAACAAGATGAGCGTTCGTGTGGACTACTGCAGGTCCACGACACCGCTGAGTAAATGGTGCCACAGCGGACCTTGAACTGTGAGCTCCGCTTAAAGCTCATATCAAGCGCCCGTATCTCGTCCGGTCTGAGCCTCCAGCCTGGTGTGATCAGCTCTCGTTGGATGACCCTCCGGACAGTTCTATCTTATGCTATCCTCCTCTGAAAGCTCTGAATGTTCTTCACGGAATCCTGCTGCTATCAACTATAGGGCTGGACAAGCGGTCATTGACTCAGCTACGCGCGTGATTGAATGATAATTCAATTCATCAGGCGCCGAAGACATAACAAGCGGATGCTTGTGTCCTGAAGCTAATGCAATCACTGTATAACTCATCATGCACTATGGATTAGCATGTTCATCGACCATTGGCGGTACGCGTAGCTTTGGTCGCAGCCCCTTCACGTCTCAGTTCTTGGATAACTGCCTGGACTTGCTATAAGCCAACGTGATAGCAGGGAATTCGAACCCAATGGGACCTACTGCTAGGGCTTCGGGATTCACGCCACTCTCGATCAAACCGACACAAGTGGCCAAGGTCTCCCTATCCAGGCCCGTGTTGAGCAGCTGCGATATGTCGTACAGCGCTGCATACGCGAGTTACAGCATCCTGACATGGTTTCACGATGGAGCAACAAAGACGCGTACTGTTCAGTGTTTCTTCTGCTGCCGAGATACGATCCGCCTCCCGCGTCGACATGATAAATCGCACTGGTGATGTTACAGCGCGCACAAGCCAATGCACAGTACGTGTAGACAGGTGTCAAGTGTAGAGAAAGTAGTACCGCAGGAATGGCGACGCGGTCAAACATCGCGTCTGTGGCGCCTGTACCCTGCGCTTAGTCATACCGTCTTCGTCAAGCTTGAGACTGTTTGTCAAGCACGCCTCCCATGGCTGCTGTTACGGAATCATCCTCCATGGGGAAAACGTCAGCGATTACAATATCGTCGACTTCTGCGTGCGAGCATGGGTCTTGCAAGGCGTATATGAAGTACCATCCAGAGGTATGAGCTTACTCGTCTTAATCCTTTTCCCTCTCGTTGCCCAGATATCATCCTCGGCAGCAACAGCTGTGACATCTTGATTCTTCGCCACTAATCTGACATAGTCGTTTACCTGAACGATGGCCGCCTACGAGTATAAATCCCCGCTCGAAGGTTATGAGAACGCAGATCCCTTGCCAACGACACTGAATGCCGATGGCAAGTCTTTCTACAACCCGCCGGCACCGCGCTCTGCTGCATACGACGAGTTCCCGGCACCCATTAAGTCGGAGAACAATGGCTTCGACTTCCATAGTATGTCAATGTTTGCAATATATGAGTGACCTCGATGCTCAGCCAGCCAATCAGTCTACTACCTGCCTAACGCACCTGCGGAGGCTAAATATGCAGCAGAGTTGCATGAGCGCATTCGACGCGAGTTCCCCGAGGTATAGTTACCAAATGACTCCACAATTGGATTGTCGACCAACTCACTAATTTCTACCACGCACGGAATACGATAGTTTCGGATCTACAGGCTGTGGGATAAGCCTGTTGGACCTCACCCTGTGCCCATGTTCGAAGTGAACGTGTTCAACCCACATCAGACTGGCACGCTGTTCTCTTGGCTTGTTGTGAACCGTGGACCTCTCTCGTACGTTCGAAATCATAACATACGCCTCTGCTACTGACTTTCAATCAAACACGTCCGTGGCCGCACTATACAGGGTCCTGGTCCATCCAAACACCGGAGATGCCTACAAGGATCACACAGAATTGGCCACCTGGATCGGAAAACCGTTCCCCTTGAACGTACGCATGTTAAAGCACTGAGAATCACAGTTACCTCCGTTCTAGTGATGTACGTGACCTCACTGTGTATTATTCAACCAAGACGAGACTGACCATCGCTCAGCTGTATGTGGATTTCCTCAATAGCACGACTGCCCTGTTGTTTGAAGTCTGTGTGAAGGTCGTATACGTACAGATTTGGTCACTATGACATGCATGCACTTCTACACCATGCCGGTATTCGATCAGAAGTCGGCCGGCCTCATGGCATGCCGATTTCGTGGTGGATGTTACGGTAGCAGCTGCGGTAGCCAGTACTACCCGAGTGTGACTTAAGAGGACGCGACGCGCTGCCCCAGAACCTCGCAATTCGCACCCCACGACGGCATTTCAGGCAAGTCGGACAGTCACTACTAAGCTCTTACAGCGGCCAACTACTAATGCACGAGTAGGACAGTCACACCTTACTATGTCTTCCCAGTTCCTGCAGCGGCGAGATGGCGAATCGCAAGCCGGCTCACCCTTCAACAATCCTACGGCTGACCTTATCCTGCGTACATCTGACAACGTCGCCTTTCTGGTCAGGGCTGGTATACTGGCCGAGACATCCCCGGTGTTTCACGACATGTTCGCTCTGTCGAAGCAGACTTCCGCAGAGGACTCGCGTGAAGCGAAAGCTACGCCAGATACTACCTCATCCCCACCAGCATCTTCCCCTGAAGTCCTCGAAGTACCTGAGAACAGCGATACTCTCGACGCGCTCCTGCGCATTTGCTATCCCATCTCAAACCCAGCGTTCCATGACCTAGAACTGGTGAAGCCCGTTCTTGTCGCTGCACACAAGTACCAGATGGACATCGTACTGGAGACTGTAGGAACAAGGCTTACCGAATTCGCGCGAGAGATGCCGTTGCGCGCGTACGCAATCGCCATTCGGTACGACATGGACGCCGTTGCTCGCAATGCCGCCCGCCACTTCCTCCGCCACGAGTGGGATCCTGCGGGCGGCCACCCCGCCGAGCTCGATGGCATCAATGGAGGTGCATATCATCGCCTTCTTGCGTACCGCAGAAAATGCGTCAACGCCCTCCTGGACATGTGTACGGGCCTAGGATGGTTATCCGACTCCGGATGGAAGTTCATGCAATGCGAGTCGTGCAGGCGCGATACTCCTACTCCCTTATGCCGACTACGGGACTCTGACGTAGAGAAGAAACCAGCCGGCTGGTTCTGGCAGTACTATAAAAGGATGGCCGCACGCCTGGAACACACTCCTTGCGAAGAGGCTTTGGATGACGTGTTGCTCGTCGCTCAGCCCGTTCGAGCGGCAAACGACTGCAGTACGTGCAGAGCGGCGGCGTTTGAGCAGATGTTACGCTTCATGTTGAAGATGAAAAGGGAAGTGGGCCGCAGAGTATCGGAGGTGAGTGGATCAGAGCTTCCGTTTGGAGGATGAAGTAAGACTCGTATTCATCGTCCAATCTTACCAGGTCACGCTTGAGATCCGGTAGTTGGACTACGCGCGGACGTTTCTTGTAGAACAGAATCTGGGACTCTGTCGCCAACCTGTAATTTGTGCACAGATTAACCCAATGTGAAGAGAAAGGGCTTGCTAGTACTGTTAATCGCGACGCGCCCATTAGCTCAAGTTGATATGACTACCCTATACCGACACGGTATAGGAGGATGGTGAATAAGTCATGGACCTCGTGTATGTGGTCACTGTAACTTTGTTGCGAATCAGCCCTGTCTATCATTGACTCGGACGTCTTTAGTCGGATGTTAAGGCCAAGATGGCCGAGATTCTCATAAGCACGAGGTGCACTCCGCTGAATATCAGTAGTAACAGGCAATATCGGACATGGCGTACCACCGGTGCCGGGAGTCTGCTGATCCACCGCTACAGCCACAGGGATCGAAATCCGGCTCGGCCGCTCACGGTATTACGGGGCTACGAATGCGCGCCAGCATGGGCGTGGCAAGTTGTGGTCTATCGAAAGAGGTGCTAGAACGAGGTACGATGTAAATCGGATAGGACAGAAGCTGTGGCCCATGTACATAGGAACCTGAGGAAGGTGGACAACGTGATGGCACTTACGGTCGTTTGTAACAAGCGCTGCGCTCATCTCGATCAACTGAGCGGATCTCATATCACATGCCGGTTATAGCGGGCGCGACATTGACCGGCGGTCACCGACCCCAGTTCCCGCCATAAAGCTCTCTCAGCCTCCTTCGCCCCGCCTCTATCATCTCTCCCGCCCCTCCTTGCTCTCCGGACTTTCGCAATGGCCACTATTACGACCCCCGTCACCAAGCTCTTCAAGATTAAGCATCCCATCCTGCTTGCGGGTTAGTGAATGCATTCTGTCAACACGCAGACATTGTCCGGAACACTCATCCCGTTCGCGTTTCGCCACACAGGTATGAACGTCGCAGCCGGCCCGGAGCTCGCTGCTGCCGTCACGAATGCGGGAGGCTTGGGTGTCATCGGCGGTGTAGGGTACACTCCTAAGATCTTGCGCGCGCAGGTAAGTTCGGCCAATATACTACTCAGCTTCGAGTGTTGACGTTGAGGATGCCGCCATAGATCAAGGCACTGAAAGACGATCTCGTGGACAAGAACGCGCCCTTCGGTGTAGATCTCCTGCTTCCTCAAGTAGGAGGGAATGCTCGTAAGACCAACGTACGCTCAAATAATCTTCTCAACATGTGGCGTTGTTTCAACGACTGATACTCTGAACTTGCAGTATGACTACACTAAAGGCCAGTTGCCTGACCTTCTCGATGTCATTATCGAGGAGAAGGCCGCCCTTTTCGTCTGTGCGGTTGGTGTCCCACCGACATGGGCCGTAGAGAAGCTCCACAAGGCGGGCATTCCCGTGATGAACGTAGGTTATATCAGTACCACCTTTCGAATCAGACCAGTGATGTTCTGCGCTAGATGGTTGGTCATCCGAAGCATGTGGAGAAGGCGTTGGCTGTTGGCTGCGACCTCATATGTGCGCAAGCCGGAGAGGGCGGAGGCCACACCGGTGATATCCCCGCAACACTCCTCATTCCGGCGTGTGTCGACATCTGCAAGGGCCGCAAGTCGCCTCTCACTGGCGAGCCTGTCTATGTTATTGGCGCAGGTGCCGTGTACGATGGCCGTGGTCTTGCGGCAAACCTCTCATGGGGTGCGCAGGCCGTTTGGGTTGGAACTCGCTTCGTTGCGAGCAAGGAGGCGGGAGCTCCCAAGGCACATAAGGAGGCGGTCTTGAGCGCCGGGTATGAGGATGCCGTAACGACACTCATTTACACCGGCCGTCCTCTGCGTGTACGGAGGACACCTTACGTTGACGACTGGTACGCTTTGTTTGCTGCCTAATCGGCGTTCATAATGCTCATCATTGTCTCCAGGAACAACAACCGTCAAGCAGAGATCAAGGAGCTCACCTCCAAGGGTATCCTTCCCTATGAGCATGACATCAAGCAGCACCCTGAGAAGTCGCTGGAGGCGCGAGCTTGGCTCATCGGTCGCGTTGCCGCCCTCATTCACGAGGTACTCCCCGCGAAGGATATCGTGGAGAATATGGTCAACGATGCCGCGAAGATTATCCAGGAGAACGCGGCGAAGGTGACGGTGAAGGCTAAGCTATAATTATTTTATGACATGTCGCTCGTGTAGTCTGCTGTCTGTTCCCTTAGGATCTTTTGGATTTCTGTTTGTCTTTTCAAAGGAAACGTTACAGAGTGGCGCCATGAGCCTTCCAATACTGGGTACTGGATTTGTGCCAAGTCTCTGAACATGAGCCGCCCACAGGCTCTTTCTATGACCGGGGCACCAACAAGCGCCCAATACATGTTAATCGCGACGCGACGATCACGTGTAGTTGGAACCGCGTCGCGGGCGCTTGTTCAACCTGCCTTCCGTCTTGACAGCCACGACCTCCGCGCTGCCTCATTACTCTTGCTATCCTCTCGTCGTTCTCTCCCGCTGTGCCGTATTTTTCTGCAGACATCCGACGGGCTACTTGACCTAGTTTGACTACAAACCTGAAAGTCATTCTTGCCGCTGCCACCAACCAGTACGCCGGAGCCTGACTAAGTTGTGGCTGGTGATATCAACTCCGTGAGTTTTGCATGTTCCACTTCGTCGGATCTTAATTCCACCGTGTACTTGGGGCGAAGGTTATAGTGGTGGTCCGTCTACGTGAATCTGCATACGAGGGCTGTACACCGGAACATGATGGGCGCTGTCTGCGTGGGGCTATCACGGCCCATCTCAGAGAGACAGAAATGGGCTGGATTATGCCCTTGATTCGTTGCTCCGTAGCAGGATACTCAAGATACTCTGTGGTGTCACTGCATCTTAGCAGCTGTCCAGCTCATGGAGTCCCAATGGTGTGGCACATCTGCCTCAAGATGCCCACAACAAAATAATGCAAACCTACGTTGCTACAATGCCATCCATTACCTCCGGGAAAACCTACGCTAACCCGCCAAATGTCTCCTCATAGGACCCAGAGGGCCACTCTGTATCATTGATACGTGAACGCATAACTCGCCATGGCATCCCTACTAGAAACACCGTCAAGAGTATGGCGCCGTATACAGGCAGATCAGGACCGAGACATGCCGTCCCTGCCGTCACTGCCCGCGTTCGATGACTCTGCAGACCCCCAGACCACTGTCGACGAAGGCGATAGCGAGGAAGACATGCAGATTGCGTCACCCATACACTCCACCCCCGTTGTTCTTTCTCAAGCGGCCTCGACAATACGCGCGCCCTCGAGCACTTCCAGCACCGCGCGCTTCGCCCATTCACTGGCTTCCCGGTCGACAAAGTCATCCATTTCGGCCTCTCGAAGCGCAGGTCCAAGCTATCCAAGGGATCACAGCTTCGACATCAGTTCCATCCCAAGTCTACCGAACGTGCACGATGATCACCATGATGATATGGATATTCGGAGCAGTGACCAGGAAACAGAAGGCAGCTCTGTACCGGAGGCGTACCTGCCTCCAACCCTGGACGATCATCTGGACCCGGACTTGGATCTTTCTGATGCACTGCAGTCCGTCAGTCGGTCAAACTCCCCAGGATTGGGCGACAGAGACACTCCCCGTAAGAAGTCAGATTATGACTATTCCGTCAGTTTACGATCTGAACCTAAGGTATGTGCCTCTCTCCGATGTAAGGCTCAGTAGAGGTTCACAAGTGCGATAGCCATCTCCTTTTGACAAACTGCGAAACATTTCCCTCCGTCGACCTCTTTCCCGTACTAGGACACCTTCACTCACACGGACAACGTCGTCGCCCTCCTCGTCTACTCCCAACTCCACGCCTCGGAGCACCAGCGGCTGGCAGCGCGCAGATACCGATCCCCCTCTGGCAGCCCTTGCGGTTCCTCTTCCACGTTCGGCTACAGCTTCCCCTGCGATACCTCCCCATGTGGAAGAGCGTGACTTGACGCAGATGAGCTTTGGCTCCGCCTTCGAACGCGAAAGCTCTGAACATTCCCAGAACGACACCGAACTTCTCCCTGAAGTGGCTCAGAGTTACTCTAGACAATCTCGACAGCACGAAATCTCGGATGATCAACAACAAGCTGAGGATGTTAGCGACCATCCGTCCCAGCCTTCGCCACAGCACTCTAGAGAGCCAACATTCTCGTCCGAAGAGGCAGATTCCGCCAGCTTGCATCGGAGCTCTGGTAGCGCAGTCAGGAACATGCGCTCGCCTACGCCCCTTTCTGCAGCATTTTCCTCTCCCGGATCAGCGCTATTCACGCCTACTCCGGCATTCCAGCCACGACCACGCGCCCGTTTCAACGTACCTCTGGCCTCTACCACGCCGGAGCTGCCTACTACAACGCCGCAGCAACATCAAGTCCGTTTTGATACGGATGAGACGCCGAAGCAGCAGGTGTATGAATACGAAGGCGACGAGGAACAAGATGAAGTTCGTGCGGGATCCGAAGATCCCACAACCCCTTACGCGCACAAGCGATCCTTCTTGCTTTCCGTAATCAACTCAACTGCTCGACCACGCCTTCGCCATCCAACGCCGCACCCTGGCAACACCAGCGACGGGTCGCAGTCACAGTCGCCAGGAACACAATCACAGTCACCTGGATCCCAGTCCCAGGTGGAGGCTACGCCTGGTGTGGGCCTGCGCAAAGCGTTTGCTGGAATAACACCCCGTCCAGCTGCCGTGAAACGGGCGCGTCTCTCCCATCCTCTCACACAGACGTGGAACGTCGCCTCGGATTCTGGCTCTGGCTCGGAATCCCCGTACGACCACAATGTCGACCGTGCCTCATTCGTGTCCACGGCGTCTTCTCACGACCTCACCACCCATGTCCGCGCGAACGCTTCCTTCGACCCTATCATAGGCCTTGGCGAACGCGGACATGGTGTCGGCCGCTTCAATGCTGGCAAGCTCAACTCGTACCTCCATGGACTTAATCGTCGCTTACAGGAAGAGAACGAAATGCTCGTAGCGCGCCTCCGCACGTTCGAGGAGAAGTACGGGAAAGATGTAGATGCTACCCCGTCACCGAACTCCGCGCCTTCATCTACGGCTACTCCTGCTTGGGATCCTCCCCCAAACCGACGCATGAGTGGAGGTCGGCGTGTCAGCGCTGGGCCAGCCCTCGGTCTGGGTGATGTTGCGGAAGATGTTGCAGAAGCCTGGCTAGAGGAGAAGGCGGCGCTTGAAGAGATGGTAAATGAGCTGAAAGAGGAGCTCGAGGCATGTACTACCGAGAAGACGAAGGCCGAGGAAGCGTTGCAGGCCGAGAGAGCAGAGCGCGCGCGAGACAAAGAGCGTTGGCGAGAGCGAATGACGGAAGTCGAGAAGGGCGTGGAAGGCATCGTCGCAGATCTGGAGAAGCGCCTAAACGACGCTGAGGAGGCTGCGAAGCATGCCGAAGACGAAAAGGTGGAGGGCATCAAGGATGCAGAGCGCCGTCTAGCTGTCGTTCAAGTCGAGAAGGAGGTCCTCGCCGAGCGTTTGAAGAAGGCAGAGAGCGCACTCGAGAGCGGGCGTGAGCTCGGCTCAGAAGTCAACGCTGCCAATGAACGACTGGCTAAAGTTCAAGGCGAGCTGCAGAACGCGCAGAGGCAGATCCGCGAGCTGGAAGAGGAAGTTATGCGGGCCGACGCTCGCTTGGACGACACGGAGGCCGCACTACACGCCGAGCGGAAGCGTACGGCGGCCCTCGAGGACGAACTTCGCGAGAAGATGGACGAACTGACCGACACCGTTCACCACGCCGAGAATCTGGAGGAGGACATTCGGAAGGCTCGCGCGCAACTCCGGGAAGCCGAGAGTGCGGCTGCGCGATATGAGGCTGATGCTGCCGCCGACAGTGCTCGTATTCAAGACTTGGAACGACAGCTCTCAGCAGCGCAAGAGAACGTTCATAACCTCGCCTCGGAACTTGAACTCGAGCAGCAAGAGAACGACCGCCTTATGGAAGATGCCGAGAAGGCCTCTGAGCTCGCTCGTCAGATGGAGGCCGCCCTCGAGGCAGCAGAGAAGAAGATGCTTGCCGACGAGCAAGAGGTCGCTACCTTGAAGGCTACCATCACTTCGCTCGAGCGCGCGGCCGAGAGGCAGCAAGAACGCTCTGTCTCTCAACTAGGACCGTCCAGCAGCACTATCGCCCGCGACCTCCAGGCGGAAGTCGATGCGCTCGAGGCAGAGCTCGATGATGCACACAAGGAGATCGCGCGGTTGAACACCATCGTCGCTCAGTCGCCTGCTCGCAAGGCTATCGAGAAGGCGAAAGACGCCCGTATTGAGCTGCTCGAGAAGGAGAGGGACGACCTCCTGGAGAGACTCAAGTCCATGAAGAACCAGAGCGGTATCTTCGGCACCCCTGGCAGGCTAGTGAACGCAAGCAACATGTCGCCCATGCACCGCCACCTTCTGAACATGTCCTTCAAGAGTCCCAAGACGCCCGGTGGCCCTCTACGAGACGTAAGCTATCTTGTCCTGTCACTTGGGCGTGTTCATTAACTCGCTCTTGCAGTTCTCTTGGCTGCAGAGCACTATGCAAGATCCCTCCATGTCGCCCCTTGTCGCTGAGCTGGCTAGGCTGCAACAAGAGTTGGATCGTGCTAATGCAAGCATCGACGATAAGCTCGACCGGCTAGAAGATGCTGGATTCGGCGTCGTCGATCTGACCAAGCAGCTCGAGGACGCACGAGACCACATCGCTGCTCTCGAAGACGAGATCGCTCGGATGACTCGTAGGGAAGAGCGGAGAGTTCGCCGTCTTGAACGCCTGAGGTGTACAAAGTGT
The DNA here is from genome assembly GCA_022376465.1 of Cubamyces lactineus. Classification (NCBI taxonomy): domain Eukaryota; kingdom Fungi; phylum Basidiomycota; class Agaricomycetes; order Polyporales; family Polyporaceae; genus Cubamyces; species Cubamyces lactineus. The sequence goes on along the minus strand of JACDTU010000009.1, from coordinate 955,156 downwards.
CGAACAAAGATCGATATGCGCGGGCTGCAAAGCACGGGCGAGGCTGACGAGAGGTAAGTACAACTCTACACGATGACATTTGCTCTGCTGACCCCGCGTGTAGCTCAATCCTAGAGGCATCTACGATGAGCCTGCCCACCGAACCTCCCACCCCACCCACGAGGACCACCGAAGCGCTGCGTTCGGAGCTCAAGGAAGTCAACGCGCAATTGGAGTCGATGAAGAGAGCGTGGGAGGACGAGAAGAGGAAACTCTTGGGCGAGAATGCCGTACTGCAAGACGCCGCAACTCGATTGAACGTCGAAGTTCGCAATGCGAAGGACGAAATCCGCAAGTTTGCTGATGCGGAACGTCTTGGCGAGAAAGCCCGTGCTGGCATTCAGGCTGTGAGCATTAGACTTCAATTGATTGGCATTGTCGCATCGGGAGCTCATGACGCATATTATAGGAACTCGAGAAGGCGAGACGGACTATGGCTGAACTGGAAGCAGAACTAAAGGCTGAGCGAAGCCGTCTGCGAGCACTCACTGCTGAGCAGACCAAGGCACAGCGGGAGAAGGAAGCTGTCCTACTCGATTTGCGCCGCACGGAATCTGTGAGAAGCACTATCTCATTGGACGGCTCGGTTGCTAATCAACAATGCATAGGACATGGCCGATGTGCGTGAGCAATTGCAACAGATCAAGCAGGAAAACTATGAATTGGAGAAGGAGCTGCGTAGTACGTATGCTCATTCAGTCGGCCTACATCCACGTCTAATAAGCGTTCGCAGGCAATGCCACCGCTGAACAGAAGGCCCGTCTTCTGGAGGCGAAGGTTGCCGAGAACCTCGAGAACATGGAGCAGCTCAGACAAGAACGTTCCATGCTGGCCGCCGATCATAAAGATCTCCAACGGCGGTATGCAAAGGCATCCGAGGTTCGCCGGTCTTTCCGAATATTTTCTAATTCAATACTCACCAAACACCACTATAGGAGGTCAACCGACTGAAGACCGAGTATGCAGCATCGCAGACTTCGCACGACAACCGCCGCCATGAGCTTGATCTCCGTGTTCTCGAGATCGAGGACCTCCGCCGCGCCCTGTCTGACCAAGCGTCAGAATTGGAGCGCGTCGAGGCCGAAAAGGCCCGTATGGCCGCCGAGAAGGGCGACGTCGCACGCACCGTTGCCGCACTCGAGGCGGATCTGCGGCGCGTCCGCCGGGATGCGGAGGCCTTCGGACGTGATCTGAAGGCGTTGCGCGCGCAGAAAGATAAGATGGAAGCAGAGCGCAAGGAGGAGCGTGCCAAGGCCGAGCGTGCGCAGAAGCAGGCGCAGGCGCAGATCCGTATCCTCCAGCAGGAGTTGGATGGCCACAAGGAGAAAGCGCGGGAGTTGCGGGAGCAGTGGAGTGGGCATGTCTGTGCAGCGTAAGCAACGTCGCTTCCTTTTGTTGTCCAGTCGCGACTAACATCATTACAGCGATGATCGCCAGCTCGTTGCCCTCAAGCAGCAGCACAACAAGGAGTGCAAAGGCCTCATGGTGCAGATCCGTTACCTTAAGGCGAAGTTCACGCGGGAGTCGGCCTTCCGTTGCGACCTTGGCTACCAGAAACAGTACTTGCTTGTGCTTATGGCTCGTCTTGAGAGAAAGTAAGACAGTACTCGTTTTCCTTTCGGACGTCGAACTGACGTTCAGCTCTTATCACAGCGAAGAGAAGATCCTTGCAGCCATTGCGCGCATCGGGTATCCTGCGATCCCGCCCAGCCTTGCGCCATCCAAGTCCAAGCCGAAGGGGAGGACGCTCCGAAGCGTCGTCAGCTCCATCGTGTTCATCCAACGCTCGAAGTATGTAGGACGCATTCCTTTTGTCAGCTTCCAACTGATTATATTCGGCAGGCGTGCCAGTGAACATTGGAAACAGCAGCGTGCTGCGAAGCCTGCGATCGAAGCGGCGCTGCAGGAGGTTAGGAAACGCAGGACCGCGAATGGACCTGCCAGTGCTCCCAGCCGAGCCTCCCAGAAGGCGAGTTGAGTGTGTATAGACCGTTCCGACGCCACGGACACTCTTGTATTGTTATCCCGCTCGTGTTCTCCCTTCGTATCTTGCGATTAGTGTTAATACTGTGTAGCTGTAATCTACGCGGACACGCATACCGTGTAATTATATTATGACCAGACCGTTTTCTCTATATGACCATACTCTATACTATCCCGACATGAGAACGCGCAAGAAGAGACATTAGCTATGAACTGGAATGCGGAGGCGAGGGCGGGGACGGCGGGCGAGTCTTGGTTGTCGATGAGATAACACGGAAGCCGTCCTTTGCGAAGACGTAGGAGGCACCGCTCCAGATCGTCGTGCCTGCTACGACCCACCTGGAGGTTTGGCGTTAGCACCTGAAAATCGCGATTGAAAGCGGGGACCTACTGAAGGGCTTGGAGAGGCGCGGAGATCTCAAAGGGTAGGATAGGGCTGACGGTCGTGACGCCCATCAAGAGCAACTGCAACGCGGTATTCACCTGCGGTAGAGGTCAGTTGGGTGAGTTCCGACGCAAGCATCACTACTGCGGTCACAGCATCCCATCCTCTGCTGGAACGCACGAGAAATGGGGACATCGCAGAAACGTTCCCGCGTCGTACCTTGCTGATACCTGTAGGCCTCACTTCGGCAGAGGGGATGGAGAAGTCCCAGTATCGCGTGAACGTTTTCTGCAGAGCGCGGTCACGTGACGTACGACTGGGAAGACAAGCAGTCCTTACCGGAGGCGGCAGCGTGATATAACGTATATAGAATGCGGAGAGACTCAGAAGGACGTCTCGTCCGAGGATGATCGCAGCCAGTGGTACTGTCGACCGGCCCCATGCGTTTGAACATCAGCATTGACTGCAGGGGTGTAATTTAACGAACCGGGAATGAGGTCCTTCATCGCCAACGTGATTGTCAGAGTCGTCATGAGTGTCTTGTCCGCGGCGGGGTCGAGTATGGTGCCCAGGACTGAGCCCATGTTGAACCTCCGTGCGAGGTAGCCGTCAACCTTGGGAAACCAACACGCGAGCTCCAGCAAGACAGCCTGACGCGCAGAGAGAAGAAAGGGAAGCGAACCAGGTCCGTGAGGCCAGCATACACGAGCAGTCCGGTGGCGAGGTAGAAGTCGTCGTGCACGATGGCCCAGCCGAGGACGGGGCAAGCGGCTATGCGGGAAAGCGTGAGGAGGTTAGGCAAGGTGTAGATGTTCTCGCGTATGGTTGGCGTCTTCTCCGAAGGGCTCTCTGGCCTGGACGCTTTTTCTAACTGTCGATTTTGGTGTTGGGGAGTCCTGAGAGGACTGTGCAAGGAGAACGAGCGGACAAGGGGAGACAGAGGGTGAGGACGGACTTGGGTAGTCGCGGAAAGAGCAGCACTTCGACATCTCGCCCGGCAGACGGTAGAAGAGAGGGAACGATGCAGGCACTGGCGGGTGACAAGAGGAAACAACATGTTCAAAGGGTCAGTGTTCGCTTTCGTAGGAAGAAGCCAAGCCAGACCATTCACTGGAGAACGCGAGCGGCCGAGTCGGGATGAAGTGACGTCCATGCACGGCTGTCGGAATTCAAATCATGTGTTGGCTTTATAGTTGTGCAATGCTAAGGAGTTAACATGGCCGCCTGGCGAAATGGCATCGCGTCTGACTACGAATCAGGAGATTGCAGGTTCGACCCCTGCGGTGGTCATTGTCTCTTCTTCTTTTGGTTTCTTTTTGTTCAGGTTCTGCCCTAATACAAAACTAGTGGGCACAATTTCTATATCACAATGCCTCCGTCTTTCGTGGCAGAAGGTAGAGACATATTGTGGTGTACTTTGTGGATTCCAAATATGATACAATGTATGGAAGAAACCGTTCCGGAACATGGTCTATTCAAGATACCTAGGCCTACCACAACTGCCACAACTTTACTTCGGAACTTCCTTACCCGCACAAGCTTGTAGTAACTCCTATGCATATGTCCACAAGTCGAAAGGATAGCAACTTTTAAAAGTGGCACATCTAGATCAAAGACGGGGTCCCCGCACTACTTACTACGACTGCGCACGCACAACTCACAGAGCATGGTGGCAATATACTGTAGTAGAGCAGAACAAAAAAAGAGCCAAAAGCAATGACCACCGCAGGGGTCGAACCTGCAATCTCCTGATTCGTAGTCAGACGCGATGCCATTTCGCCAGGCGGCCATGTCTAATTACTGATTGTATAAATGCATCACAAGCTTGGACAATACACTGACCGGTACGCATTATGCCTTCTCCTGGTCCAGGGTACGTGCACCGTAGGCTGGGAGAGCATGGTCCGGATATCTAGCCATTTGTATTCCAGGCCCTCTCCGAAGCCCGCAGTTGACGTGACTTCCACCTGAGACAAACCTGCTTCTGTACAAGTCAGTGTCAAGATGGCAGATTCCGACGAGCGATCCGGGTCAAGGAGCGCCCCCCCCCCCCCCCTTGGGCCTTCGGTGGGCAATTCTAGCCCTATTGTGGGGTTGCGAGACCAGGCTTGTTCGAGCGGTCTATCAGTGTCGGCGTTACGATAAGTAGGCCGTGCCTTGCGGAGCAACATATCGCGGCGAGTTACAGTATACCGACCTGGGTTCGTGTCGTACTACCCAGTCGGATCCCTGTGGCTTTCCCGGGCACAGTTGCTGCACTCGATCCCGATCGAGACTCGAGAGCGGGTTCCCACGCGATGGACCCAGAGGAGGACAGATGGGAGCAGATGGGCCGCTGCACACAGTCAAGGCTGCCGCGGCATTGGTGCCGACTCTGCTGTGTCGAGCTGCGGGAGTGTGCGACCTTGTGTCGGACTCGTCCAATGTCGACAATCGTGGACGTACTTGGCTTGCTGAAGAAATGTGATTTGGCCCGACGGCGAAGCACGATCGAGATAAGAGGGAGATCGGTCAGATCGAGTGGCATGTGATAAGGCACAAGGCCTGTGGGCGCGGGCGCGTCGTGCCTGCATTTGGCAGGAAGGCCCGACGCTGGTCAACGCGTGTTTGAACCTTGCGCAAAAGCGTGGTTCACGTATTGTGTCGTCCGTCCCGCACTCGGCGAAACCGACAAAAAACGCGATCGTCTGTGTTTCTGAGCGTCCGCCGAGTGCTTGCATGACATGATCATCTCAAGAACGCTCGGAGAAATCAGGTGCGAGTCGTACACTTACTCGAGACAGCTTGGAAGAGGGGCCACGGAACTTGGACGGCATCGGATACGGACGCGTCTGCATATGCATGTTGCGGTGGTCCGAGACTTGAGTGTTGCCGCGGAGGAAAGGACGGATGCTGACATGGGTTTACCGCCACACGGAGTCAAGCGAGGGCAGCGGCCGCACGCTCCTGACGCGGTGGAATCGACTCACGGTTGCGGCGGCTGCGTTGCAAATGCGCTCGAGGCTTTGCATTAGAATGGGCAACAAGACCCGCGTGCTCGCGGGAGCAGAGGGGACACACAGACAAAAGAGTCACAAGGGATGGAGAAGCACCCCAAATGGGCAAACGCAACCTTGGTGACCGGTGAGCGTATGACGGCACGGAGCAAGGGAAGGGAAGTAAAGCAAGAGCAACCGGACCTTCGAGCTTCGGTGGTCGGGCGGGGGAAGGTGGGCAATGGACGCGCTGAGGCCGGTGCGTAGACGCACAGCGGGCGAGGTCAAGTGACGGCCGGCGCAGCAGCGCTGGGTGTCGAGCATGAGAATACGAAACGGGGCTCTGGCGGATGCCACGGCGGTAGGCGGTGGAGATGATGAGGATGTCATGCCGTTGCCCCGCATTCATGCACACCGCCCATGATGGTTTACGAGATGACCCGAGGTGGGCAAATGCGGGGATCCGGAGAGGCGCTGCGCCACGGATGACGCCCTGGGGAGGAAGGAAAGGCGAGACGAGGGTGGCGAGGATCGCGAAGACGAGGGCGGGCGGAAGGGCGTGGTGGCTATGGTGGCGAGTGGAGCGAGCTATAGCAGACCTTGTGTAGTCGACTGAGTCCGGAGCGGACATCTAGAGTTGGCGTTGCGGTGGATTCATGTGGCCCTGCCTGCGCAGCGTTCGAGGCAGGATAGGATGGCTGTGGGAATGCAGCCAGGGTGTGATGGACACTCCTCGGAAGATTCAGAGGTCCGTCCGGACCGTGCGGAGACTCCGGGCGGCCGCGCCCGCCTACGCCGACGCACGTCCAAGACGGGTAGAGCGACGCAGAAAACAGCGGGCGATGGCGAAAAAAAAAGATAAGAGGTGTGGATCGATGGTGAGCTGGAGAAGGATGAGACGGCGGGGCATCGATAGCAGGGAAAACGAAAATTGGCGGGGGCGGTGGGTGCGGCGGGCGGGGGAGAACGAAGAGGCGGAGGGGAAATGGGCGAAAAAGGGAGGGGCACGTGGACGGATGGTCCATCGGGAGAGAGCGGGCTTTTCCACGGACACTCAGAGCCTGGCATCACCACCGCCAACGATTTCTCCACCGTCCTTCTTCCCTCCGTCGCTCAGTGGTTCGTTCTCATCCTCTCTCTCCCTCCGCCGTCCATGGCGTCCCTCTCCTAATCGCACTACCCGTCACACCCCTCGACGACGTCCTCCTGCTCTGTCTCCAGGCCAAGTGCTTGCAGACACCATCTCACAACAGCTGGTCTCTAGGCTCCGACTTGCTGCTTTAGTCTCCCTCGGATCCTCGCTCCCGACTCACCGTCGAAACTACCAGCTCTCTTCTCGATCCTCTTTTTCCTCTTCCCTTACAAACCCTCTCGCCATCTTCCCCACATCCCTCTCTGCCCATCGTGGCGACACATCCCCCAATGCCTATACCTGCCACTCTGACGAGCTATCTGCCCGTCCTGCTCGTTTCGGTCACTCGCAATGCTGCTCCTGACGACTCTTCTTTTGACACCCTCCCGGCTGGCCAAGTTGACTACCTCTCTCACAATTGGAAGGAGGAAGATGTGTGGCGGTCTTGGCGGAGTATGACCCGCCAGAAGAACGCCATCGCAAATGGCATGCGTCTTGAGAATGCGAGTTGGCGGACGTGGTGGAAGCAGAGAAACAAGCTCAAGACAATCAGCCCTGAGACCCTCAATTGGTGTGTCTTTTATATCCATTCGCCCTTTCATCTCTCGTATCGCACTCCCAAACATGAGGGATGGGTATGGCCCGATAGCCCTCCTCGTGCTTAGGAGCGGGCGATACCGCGTCTTCCCCGCCTGCTTCTAACATTACTTCGCAGGCTCAAGGACTCCGACGTGACATGGCTATACGGCCCTCTGCACGTTGGTCACGACTGGACGGACTACTCAACACGTAAGACGTCGAAGCTCAATGCCAGTCATCGAAAGACCAGCACCGACGCTGTGCCCGGTCCATACAAGACCAACGCCGACGTTGGCGCTGGCCACCGCAGTACCAACGCAGCCTCCGCCCCTGCTCCCAAGAAGCCCATTCTGAAGCACCGTAGCATCAGTCAACTCCTCTCCTTGCCAGCGAGCCCTTTCTTCCATCAGCCTGACAGCGATGAAGAATCTGAAGAGCGTGAAGGGGAGGAACAACGTTCAACTCCTACGCGTCCGCCACTTTTGCACACGAAGAGCGATACCCATATCAATATGCGCGGTCGACCGTTCCGCAAGAACTCGCCTCCTCGAATCATCGCAGAAGACGGTACCGCACAGCCTGATCCGCAAGGCGCCACTAGCAGCGAGGCGTCCGGTTCCACCGGTAGCGACCAGGACCTGAGCGGCAGTTCGAGCACCGGCGCAGACGGTTCCCACGGTCCAAGTGCAAAGAAGAAGCACATCAGCTTCAACACTTTCGTGGAGCAGTGTATCGCGATTGAGAAGCCAAAGCTGAAACGATCCACTACGGGTCCTACACGCGACGGCCGTGTCTATGATGCCTTTGATGACGGGTGAGTGGCACGGTCCTGATAGCACCGTGATCAAAGTGATCCTCACGCAACGGTGCATGATAGATACGACTCCGAGCTGGGCTACGATGGCGAATACGAAGAGCCTGTCTCGTTCTACGGCGCGGGTTCCGACTCTGAAGAAGATGATGACGACGACGATGTTTTGGAAATGCGTACATCGTCGAGTAGATCACGTTCGTCGTCCTCTTCCCGCGGTTCCCCATTCGCTACCTCCTTCAGCTCCGACGCAACTACGCCTGGGCGACCCAAGCCTCCCATGGTCAGGCGGCTGTCGATGGACCGGGAACATGTCACGATTGCTCCTATGCCGCCAACATTGTTGAAGAGTACGGGCGTAGGCAACGAGCTCAGTACAGTCTCGGAAGGCAAGATGCTGGAATCACCGAAAGAGGTCGACTTGGTCTACGTGCCACCAGCCAGCTACAGCCTCCCCGGAACTCCCAACTTCGGCAGCAGCGAAGACGTATACCATCACCGGGAATCGTACTTCAGCGTCGGCACATCTTCGCACTATTCCCGATCACCCCTTTCGCGCTCGCCCGCTCCTGGTTCTTCTCCGCGCATACCTAGCGTGGGCATGCCCTCGGAGCATTCTTCTGGCGTACCAATCATCCAGCGCTCTAACTCGGGCAATATCTACGGCTCGCAGGGCTTCGTCGACTCCCCCATGCAGATTGACGACATCGCGAGTCACCATATGGAGGACGCGTATGACTACTTCGGCGGCCCTGATCTCGGCGAGGACTTCAGCCACTCGCGGCCGCAGGTCTCAAGGAGACGGAGTAGAACGGAGGTGCGGGACGACGACGAGCATGTGGAGGAGATTACGCGCTATGCGGAAGGCGGTGCTGCCAGCGTCACCATGGGCCGGAGTAGCAGCGGCACCTGGTACCATATGCCTCCCCGCAGCGCAGACGACCCAGATATGCCTGTCGTCGTGGTGAACGAGGTCAATGGTGCAGTTGAGGAGCGGCAAGAGCGCTCGCGCGAGACGAGCCCGTCCGCTCGGGTCCCAGAGGAAGGCAGCTCTTCTCCCCCGGCTCCATTACCTACCACACCCGCCATGCCTGTTCCTCGTGTCAGCACCGCACACTCCCAGTTCGCCTCGTCCGTGTCAAGTCAACACTCCATGCCGTCTTCTACTACTGGATCCACGCCATGCGATCCTGCTCTCCTCTCCCCCGCCGACAGCGTACCCACACGTGGCCGGACGCCCCATTCCCCGAGTGTGAGCGGTAGCACGACGACCGGCTCGTCATCTTACTCGCACTCTACCGACTCGCGTAGCGCCTCGAGTTCTCGTGGCCGCTCGTCAACGCGTACTTCGTCCTTCTCGGACCGCGAACGGTCAGGCAGCCGTAGTCGCAGTCGCGGGACGAGCTCGCCGATGGGCAGCATATCCCCTACCGGCAGCGCGATTGGCATCGGAAGCGCGTATGTGGGCGGGCGGTGTCGTGACCGCGACCGCGATCGTGAGCACCGGAGTCGGAAACGGAGCAGCGAGGAGGAGCGCGGCAGGGAACGTACCGGGAGGCGGTTAGGCGACAGCCTGAGCCCGCCAAGCGCGGTGGGATCGCCATCGCGCGGCAGCGACGGAGGTGAATATGCGTACCAGCCGTATTCGCCTGTGCTATCGGACATCCCGGAGAAGCCCATGCGCATACCCTCGCCGCCATCTTCCGTCTCTGGCTCGTCGACTGAGACCGCGAGCGTGTCCACCGTTGGTCCTAGCCCGGCGCAGCAACAGGCTCACCAACAGGCCCGAGAGGCGTACGAACACGCCAACCGCACAGCTGGTGCATCTTCCAAGACTCCTATCATGGCAGTCGCGATTCCTTCACCTATACCAGAGGAGGAGGAGGAACAGCGCAGGTCGAGGCAGCCTACACCGGCGAACTCGCCAGTGGCTGCTTTCCGTACGCAGGTGCCCGATGCGCAGAAGGCACAGCCGCAACCGACATCGTCGACCACCGGTCCAACGGTGTCACCGTCCACGACTACGACACTGTCAAGTCCCGCCTCACCTTCTGCGGAGTCGCCGAAGAGCCCGGACAGTGCGAACTCCAGCCCGTCAAGACACACGTCGCGTGCACAGCGTGTGTCGTTTGACGGCATGCAAGAGCAAGCTGGGACTCTAGTGAACCGTGCCGCCGAGATCGTACAGTCTGCGCGCGGGTTCCTCGGGTCAATATGGAATTCCAACTCGGCCTGATCCTAACCATCATCACCGTCGACGACTCCTCCCATCCCTCACACACACGGCTGCCATCGCGCATCGCACGCGCCATGCACTCCTCCGCCTCTCATGACGAACACACATGATTCTCCTCATCCTCAAGTTATTATTCGAATATGCGTATGGCAGCTGTTTATCGTCCCTCGGTTTCCTCCGTTCCTTCGGCATTCACTTCCGCTTATATGCTTACTTATCCCGTGCTTTTGGCACCTAATCGCGTCGCGCGACACCGCGCGCGGCGTGCTGTCCATTCACGTTTCCAATCACCCATTCCCCTGTCTGCTTCCACCACATCTTGCAGTTGCACCCGACGTCGTGGCGCCACACCACCACCCCATCCGTGTATCCCCTCGCGCAGAGACGCATCCGCATCGTGTTGTTTTCTTGGACTGTCTCCGTAACCCACCTCAACAACATAACCCTGCACGTTCGCGCTCCATCTGCCCTGCCCTTCCTCTCCTGCCTCTGGTTTGGTTCGGTGATGCTCCGTCTCGTGTACTCACTACCTTTCCCTGACCCTGACCCACATCCACACCCCCACATCCCATATCTTTCCGCATCCCTCATTCTCACGCCTCATCCTCCCCTCATCATCATCTGGTGTTTGTGTCCCGTGCGTTTCCGGTTTTGTTTCGGCTTGACTTCCTTTGGGCGTAGCGTCGGTTTGGTGTTGCATTCGAGTAACCGTAGCAGCAGCAGTAGCATCTCCCGCACACTCACGAGCATATCGTACAGCGCACTGAATACGTAGTAGTGTTGTGACAGACTTCCTTCCTCTTCCCCTTCCTCTTCCTTTGTCTTTACCCGGCCACTCGCCTCGCGCTGACTTTTTGTGTCGTCGTTTATTTTTTTTGCGTCCTACCCCTTATCAGTGTCCTGTGCATGACGCGTGTATCTCTCTAGGTCCTCTCTATCTGCCTCCGTCTCTCTGTCTTTTGTTTCATAGATGTACTTTTGGGTGTACATACTCTACCGAGAGCCCCTCCTAAACACATCGTTTGATATCGCGCTCCTGGCCGTGCATAGGCCGGTCTGATCTTGTGGCAGTATACGTCTTGCATCCGATGCAACTTAGGTGAGTGGCAAGTCTACTAATCCGTCTACTGGCGCCCTTGGTATCAACGCCAGCCGGTACGTCTCTAGCGTACACTCCAGCACTTGTCTCACAGGCGCTCATGTTCTTCTTCAGGGTCCAAGTGCTTACAGGTTGGTCGCATGAGAGTCAGGTCCTCAAGCTCAAGAACTAGGTCTCATCCAGGACCGTCGGCTGTCGAGACCCAGGGGGCTACACAGCATATCGATCGTCAGTATGTATCATATTGATCAATCGAAGTTCTAGCTGATCCATGAGGCGGACTTCCCACAAGCTACCGCAGCATATGATACGCAGAGCACGAAGAGCCTGCCGTGCATGCGCAACGTTGCCCCTTCTTCAACAGCAGGCGACCATCTACGAGGTTCGTCTGCTTTCCTGTTCGGATGAGTAGTATATGTATGGTGGCTAACGGTCGTAGAGCTGATCACGATATGCCAACGATAGCTCCATCCAATTCCATCATGAGCTCGTCCTCGGACGCTCAGCAGGGAACTCAGCAAACAGCACGCACGGCATCCGAGCCATTCAACAGAGAAGACGCCGATTTCATCATCCGTTCTAGTGACAAGGTCGACTTCTACGTCCACCGCATCATCCTAGCCTTAGCCTCGCCAGTATTTGCGAGCATGTTGACTTTACCCCAGCCAAGTGGGACGGATGCCCATCAGCCAGCAGTAGAGGTCGTCGAAGACAGCGAGACTCTAGACGCATTCCTCCGCGTGTGCTACCCACTACCGGATCCCGAGCTGACATCGCTAGATGTCATCCGGAAGGTGCTTGGCGCGGCAACGAAGTATGAAGCTGTAGCGGTGTCGGCGTCGATGAGGAGGATGCTGCTGCACCCGAAACTCCTAGAGAACAACCCCCTTCGCATTTTTGCCATCGCGTGCTGCTTCGGGTTGGAGAGCGAAGCGCAGGCTGCGGCAGAGAAAGCTGTGATAAACAACCGCGTCTCCGGCAGAATATGCTCGGAACTTGACGAGATCACCGCAGGCGCATACCACCGTCTTCTACAGCTCAACCGTACCCGCAAGACCGTTAAGTCGAAAGCGCCTGGCAATCGTGTCACCGTAGACTTCACGGGCATCGGGCCTTTTTGCGAACCCCCAAAGCGTACTGCAATCGCGGCCACGGCCAGGGCGCCCCTACAAAACGTTACGGCACCATTCGATACTCAGGATGCCGACCTTGTCCTCAGAAGCAAGGACTCCGTTGACTTCCGTGTATCTCGGTCCATCCTCGAGCTCGCTTCGCCCACCATCCTACAGAAAGCGCCCTTGCTAAAAGTCTCGGATACCGAAGACAAAGAAGCAGTGGCTGCGAGCGGCCCGCCCATCCACCCCATACCCGAGGACAGCGTTGTGCTCAACGCGCTTTTGCGCATGTGTTACCCCGTGGATCACCCCCAGTTGAGTGACTTGGACTTGTTGCTCGACGTCCTCTTCGCGGCCCGCAACTACGGGATGAAGAAGGCGGAGCAGGCCATCCGAGGAACTTGGCGTGCCCATATAGACAAGGCACCTCTTCGCCTCTACCTCGCCGCCGCTTGCTGTGGCTGGGCAGACGAAGCCTGGGCCTGTGCCACTGCACTCGTCCAACAGTATGACATCCCTTCCATTCATGCACAATACCTTCCTGAGATGGAGACGATGGTAAACCGAGCTTACCTTCGGCTCATATTCTTCCTCGTTGCGCGGTCCAAGGCCGCAACATCCCCTTATACTCTCAGTCTGGGCGATGCATATCCTCAGCGCCCCTGTAACTCAGCCTTCAGTGGCTCAAATTGTAGTGTCCGTTACCCTTACTCGTTCAGCACCTCCTCCCCTCCTTCGTGGAGCGCTTCCTGTTTCACGAGTTTTGTAGCAGCACTTCAAGACAGACCTCTAGGCTCTACGTTGTCACTGACGGCGGAGCATGTGAAGTCCTTCTTGAGGACAGCAGCAAGTTCACAATGTGCGAGTATGAGCCAGACCAAGTGTGGCGCAGCGGAGAACGTCTCTTGGGCATGCGCGGTCGTCGAGTGCTATGCTCGGGAAGTGGATATTGTGGTAGGGAAAGTGAGTATCTCCGCAATTATGATCAATAGACTCTACTCTAACGGAGGACTCTTGAATCTTCATCGCTATTCGTTGTTAACTGTGCAACCGTAGGTAGAACTTGAGGTGGATCGCCTGGCTGCTTGACACGGTCGAACTCATCATCGAAGTAGTATGGGAACGTGCGAATGTATGAGCTGGCTGGTGGAGTGCGCTTGTGTCGCTGTTGTAGTATCGTTGCTCGTTGAACGTTGATGTCTGTTGGGAACTGCTATGTCACAAGCCAGAGGTTTGCACGCACGCGAGTCTTCATCAGTACCGTGAGAATTTGGGCCTTGTGAGGCGCGACGCGTTGGGCGCCTCCGATCCGCGTCGATCTGTGGCTTCACGGCCGCAGTGCTCGAGAGTCTAGCCTGAGGCAGCCATCGCTGTGTCGCTCAGCTCCTCCTCCTCCTACCAAGGCATCCACTCTTCTGGTCTTGTAACTGCCGCTTTGACTGAATTTTCTGACTATTCTGCATCAATCGGAACACAACACTGGGTCTCATGGATTCTTCGGACGTTACCCTCAGTGATACCCTCCGGAATGTACATCTCGAGAACTCTACACCGGAGCCCAATCCCTGGCGGGAGGACCCATCTTCTAGCAAGATGGATACCCCTGCAAACCATGGTGTCGCCTCTACCAGCATCTCTTTGCCGGGGGCCAGTATCCCTGAAGGGTTTACCGCTTCACCATCCGAGGAAGGAGCGAAGCCGCTCGCGAAATCCGATATCTTACTCGAGTTTGACCCTTTGGTAACAGCGGAGAAGACAGATGTCCAACAAGTCTGGTCTGATACCCCTGGACATCCTCCGCCGCCACGTCCAATAGAAGTCGAAGAGCCTGCACAATCCCCAAGCACAAGCAAGGAGCCTCAGATCGTAAGCCCGGTCCCATCATCTCCTCAAGTTCCATCAACTCCCAACCGCCCCTCGTCTCCCATCCCTGCATTTCCTGCGCTGGCGGCACTTGCTCGTACTTTTGCTCTCCCGCTTACCTCGCGAGGGCAACGTCCGCGTTCTCTAGACACGGCTACGGCCGTACCGTCTCCGGCTACAATATCTTCTTTCGCACAACAACAACAGACTGCGCCAGTGCCTCCTCCAGAACATCAGGCGAACGCGAACAATGACGGTACCGCAAGCGGTAGTGGACGTAGCACTCCCTCAGGGAAGGGCAAAGATCAGGAGCCCCCACCATTCGACTTCCAGAAATTCCTGGACCAGATGAAGCTCAAGGGCGCGGAGCCTGTGGCCAAATATCTGCGATCGTATGTCCGTGTCATTTTGGTCGTTCCGATACATATTGACGGTTGCGTAGGTTCCTAAGTAACTTCGCAAAGCGGACGTTTACTGTGAATGACCAAGTCAAACTCATCAACGACTTCCTCAACGTGAGCGATCCGTAGGAGCTCGTTGCTTATATTGCATATGTTTATGACAGCTCTAGTTCATCGCGGCCCGAATGAGAGAAAGTGATGTTTGGCGTAACGCGTCAGATGCAGAGTTTGACAACGCTATGGAAGGCATGGAGAAGCTGGTCATGAACCGCCTATACGATTTGTTGGTCCCTCCACAAGTATATGCTGCCAGAGTTGTAGCTCACAGTCGCTCAGCACATTCACTCCACAAGTGGCCAAAGCTGTGCCCCCTCGTACTGTGACAGCGGACGATCTAGAGCGAGATCGCGTACTATCCCAACGCATAGCCCTTTTCAAGTGGATAGAGCCCAAGCATTTAGACGTCCCAGAGGGCGAGGGCAGCGAGGGTTTCTTGATGTTCGCACAGCAAGGTGAACCCCTGCATAACGTTGTTGGACTACTCCCTCGAAGAGCTGACGCGTAACTTAGAGCTTCTCAAGATCAACCACTATAAAGCGCCACGCGACAAGCTGATTTGTATACTGAACTGCTGCAAGGTCATATTTGGTCCGCCTCCGTCTATATTCACCATGAACCTGTAGTGACGCTCTGTTCAGGACTCATTAGGCATCTGCACAAGGACGAGAGTGCGGATACGTTCGTGCCGATCCTGATCTATGTCGTGATCAAAGCGAATCCACCACATCTCCTGTCGAACGTCGAGTATGTTGGCTCCCCTATCCTGCGACTGTGAGCGAACGTCCTGAGTTTCCGTCAGATTCATCAACCGCTTCCGCAATCCGGCTAAGTTACAGAGCGAGGCAGGCTACTATCTGTCAAGCCTGGTCAGTCATTCGTATCATGCATGCGTCTTGACTAGCAACATACTCAGATCGACTAGATGGGTGCTGTCTCTTTCATTGAGACGATGGATCATACGTCGCTGTCCAACATCACGCAGGAGGAATTTGAGAGGTGCGTGGCACATCTCTTCCCTTTGAACATGATACTGACGACCTGAAGCAGAAACGTCGAGGATGCAATTCAGTCGCTCCCCAGCACTGGTTCCCAAACCCCAGAACGTGGCTTCACACCAGGTCCAGACTCGTCAGGAACGGCGACGCCTCCTCGCCATGCCCTCACATCGATGTCACACGCAGGTGAAGAGTCTGCTCAGCCGCTCTCTCTGCCGGTGCCAGGACAGAGCATTGGTGAGGACGCACGACGATTCTTGCAGAAGACGGGCGACACGATTTCCAAGCCGTTGAGTGCGATCAGCCGAATATTCAATGAAGTCCTCGATGGCGCTGAAGACACGTTGTCGTACCTCCCGGGTCCCTTTGCACCGCTGGAGCTTGGACGAGAGCAGCAGCAACAGCACGCATACGCTCAGGACGGACAGCCCGCGTATCCTCAAGGCTACCCTCATACGCCAATGGGACCTGAAGGATATCAGGCTCCCATACAAACACCATACAAACCGCGCGTACGACGACCCTCACCACAGCCCTCTCCCCAATCATCATCGATCCGATCGGCTTCCTCGGCGCACTTTCCGTCGCTCTCGCCAGACGACACGCCCACTCGCGCCCGCGCACAGAGCCTCGGACCATACACGAACCAGGCGCTCGCGATCGGGCCCTCGCAGCAACACGCCGGCACACTGCAGGCACCGCGTGTACAGTCACTCATGCAGGATGAACGCGGGCTGCTTGGGGGGCCATCTCCGCATGTTTCGAGGACGCCGACGCCGAATTTGGATTTGGCGGGACTGCAAGAGGAGATTGATCGTGCGCACGAGAAAGCGGCCGTTGCGGCGCGCGAGACGCTCAGGCAGATTTTCCCGACAACGGACCCGGAGGTCGTCGAGTGGGTGCTGGAGGCAAATGAGGGTGACTTGGGCAAGAGCATCGAGGCGCTGCTGGAGATGAGCAGTGGCACGTAGGTACGCGGCATGTTCTCCGTCGTTCTGTCTATCCAATGCAGTGTCCGAACGGGTGATCTGTTCTGGATGTGCCTGCCGTTGTGTGGGCCATTGGTACGTGAGCCTCGCTATGCTTCATGGTGGTTTCATTTGCCACCTTGCATGCTACATTGGCCGTTTGCGGACCTTGGGCACCAGCGCTTAGCTGTGGATATAACGCTAGGTGAAGTCTGCTGCGGTAGCACCTGCCTTTACGTAGCTCCCGTTTTGCTGAGAACGCGGCCTCCATCCTTGCATTGACCGCCGCCTCGATAACTGTGAGTGGTTGATGTGCATCAAGGGATACTACTCTGACGTGCTTATCGCAAGGCAGTTGCTTATAGTAACCGAGCTCAGGCGGTAATGGCAAACGCTCCAACCGCCGCCGCCCCTCCGTTCGACAGGCATGACGCGGATATCATGATTCGCAGTGCAGATGGCATAGACTTCCGCGTTCACAGTCAAATACTCAATGTGGCTTCTCCAATCTTCGAAGACATGATTGCTGTCGCTCAGCCCGAAGTTGAGGACACCTCTTCGGGCCGACATATTCCCACCGTCACCCTGGTGGAAGACGGCCGTACCTTGGACACTCTCCTTCGGCTTTGCTACCCAGTTGAAATCTCCGATGCGCCATGGGTTCTTGAAGATATCCCAGCCATCCTCGATGCGGCTATGAAGTACATAATGTCAGGACCGATCTCCGTCCTTGTCAAGGAGCTTATCACGTTCGCCAAGGCAAGGCCCCTCCAAGTCTGGGCCACAGGGTGTCAATTCGGACTGGAGAAAGTCGCCCGTGCTGGAGCCGAAGCCGCCCTTCACTTCAGACAACTTGGAACGTACAATTTCGCCCGCGAGTTTGTTCCTGTCGAGACCTTTCTTGAGACCGTACGAGGCGTCTCCGCCGGACACTACTTCCGCCTCCTGGAGTTCCAACGCCGAGACGGTGCCGTGCCTTCTGCATTCACGTTGACAAGCCCTACAAAGCAGGGATCGAATGCGAATTCGTCGTCCGCTTCTAGCGCTACCGCTGTCGCGGACGATTTCTTCGCCTCGCTTCCATACCCCGATGTCATCTGTCGCGCAGCGGACGGTATCGACCTCCCTCTACACAAGGCGCTATTGAGCATGGCTTCGCCTGTTCTCGGAAATCGCGTCCAACCCCGCAGGCTTGACGCGGCCGAGCAGTCGAGGGTCAATTCTACCGGCACTATGCTTCCGGTCATCACCTGCGCGGAGGATGGTGCTGTCTTGTCGACACTTCTGCGGTTCTGCTACCCTGGGGACCATCCTTTGCCGAACGACCCCCTCTCCCTGCTTGCCATACTTGATGTCGCTGAGCGATATCAGATGGCACGCATTGTCGGCGTGATCAAGAAGTACTGGGAAACCATAATCGTCCAGGATCCGCTGTCGGCTTACTTCGCCGCTGTTGTATCCGGGATGGAGGATGACGTTCGTCGGGCGGCGAGACACACACTTCGCCTGGAGCTCTCTAGCAATTACGTCCCTGAAATGGAGGTCTGCCAACCTCATATGTATCACAAGCTCTTGGATTATCACGAGCGTGCGCAGAACTCCGCGGTCGCGGTTGCGTCCATGTTCCCCTGGACTTCCAATGCTCTTCCAGTCGTCTCTATTCCACAAGCCACCAGCCCCACTCCCCAAAATAACACTCGGCGCAACGGGCGCCACCTTCGGCGTGCAGGAACAGCTGCACAGGCGACACAGCGTCCTTGCGATCCCGGTTGTCCTGGGACCGTAAACCGCATTTGGATCGACGAACGTCGTGCGACGTTGCGCCAGTTACTCGCTAGGCAGCCCGGTGCACAGTTTGACTCGGATGGCGCGCATTTCCGTAGCTCTACAGGGCAAACCTTGAGCGCGAAGCCGTGGTGCACGTGTTGTCAGAGAATCGCAGATGACATAGTACGGCTGGGGAAGGGTTTGCCGGAAAGGGTGGCTTCAGAGTTGGACAAGGTGCGTGACATTGACTCGACTTTCTCTTTGTTAACTAGGTCCGCTCATACGATCGATAGATTGTGTTTTGAATGGGTTTTCTCTGGCGCGTTTGTGTTGCATAGAGCATCTAAGTCTCAGTTCGACAAGGTTTAGAATATAAGAGGGCATGCGTCAGCTTAGTCATGTATTCACTTGCATGCGCCTTGTGGGATACGCATGGTCTACACGAGGTGTGCTCGGGTTCTCCATGATGATAGCCGTGTGACCGTCGTTCCTACCTCCCTCTCCGCTGGGCCACCTGTGAAACCTAGCCATTCGCTCCTCCATCCATCGTCACAAAATGTCAAGCTCACCTAACCCCGAGGCAGCAGTTTCAGACGCGCCTTCCCCTTTCAACAAATACAATGCCGACATTATTCTACGCTCTTCCGATCTTGTCGACTACCGAGTGTATAGTCAAGTCCTCATGGCGGCCTCGCCGTTCTTCGAGGGGATGTTCGAGGTGCGCCAGCCACCGCCCGCGGAGCAACTGCAGAAATACGGCCTCCCGATCATCTGTGTCAGCGAGGACCACAAGACGCTCGACACACTGTTGCGCATCTGCTACCCCGTCCCGAAGCCGAACCAATGGGCCCTGGACCTCATCGAACCAGCCTTGCGAGCAGCAATCAAGTACGAGATGGAGTATGCGGAGACCGTATTGACGGCAGAGCTCCAAAATCACCTCTCGAGGCCACTTCCACCCGACTCCACCGAACCGCTGGCGTTTCGAGTGTGGACAATCGCCTGTCGACTGCATCTCGACGAAGTTGCTCGCTGCGCAGCTGCATTCATACGCCCTCGGCGCCAAACATCTGCCCTTGTCGATGCTGATATGTTCCACTTGCCGCGTATGATTCTGGAGAGCCCCGATGGGTATCTAGAAGATGTCACGGCGGGCCAGTACTTCAGGCTTTGCCGATTCCTAACCGATCCAGCCACCGGTGCGCAGGGCGTTGATGGGGCTGTCCTATTCACGCTACCGCCTTCTACGACTCGTACTCCCGACGACTTCGAGGGCTATGCGCACCGAGTAACGCCAGACCCATCTACTTCCCTCACCGCGCCCCCTGCGGACCTCATATGTATATCTTCGGATCAGGTTTGCTACCGTGTCCATAAAGCCGTTCTATCTGCTGCCTCTCCCGTCCTCCGCAAGAAGATCACAGCAGCATGCGAAGACAAAGGACTCGCACCTAGCGCGCTCCCCGTAGTGCTGACGGAGGGTCTTGAAAGAGGCACGCTTGCGGAGGTCCCGACGCCAGAAGCGCACAGTTGCACTCTTCTTGATGATCTCCCCATCTGCCGCTTCGACGAGTCGAGTCGCGTTCTCTCCTACTTGTTTTCCAGTTGTTACCCCGGAGGCCTGCGACCTGCGAACTACAACGAAGACCCTTTGGACGATCTGCCTTTGCTTGTCCGTGTCCATAAGGCCGTTGCACGCTACGAAATTGATCCAACACTCGATGTACATTCAAGACTGCATGCTGCCTGGCATTCTGCCGCCTCAAAGAATCCGCTGCGTGCCTACTTCATGGCCATACAATGTGAACATGCGACATGCGCGAGGATTGCCGCCGAATACGTACTCTCTCAAGGGAAGCTCCGACTTGACGACGCTGCCTACGTTCCCGAGATGGAAACATCCCCAGCCATGGCGTATCGACGGCTTATCAAGTATTACTGTTCGTGCAAGGCTCTTGGGAGGAAAGGGCTTCGCGACCTTCGCGCCAACTTACTAGCGCTCCCTCCAACGGCTCCCGAGTGCAGTAGCCCTCGCGAGCCCAAGCCGATGAAATGTGAATCCGGGAAAAAGAAATCTGGAGGGAAGACAGCCAAGTCAGTTGGTGCCATCGTCGAGGATGGGCCTACCCTTATGGCACCGAAGTACCAGACATGGCTGGACAAATACATAGAGCGCCTTCGGGATGCTTTCGAGAATTCGCCGCGTCCTACGACACTTCACGACCTCAATGGCGCCTTGAAAGAGACGATTAAGAACGAAGAATCGGGGCCATGGTGCGAAGAATGCATGATCCTGGTGCAACGTCTCCTTGGTCTCGACGACAGCCTTCAGCAGCTCGCTCGAAGAATGGACGAAGTGAGTTCACTGATACTTCGTGGGTTGGGTGGGACTGTGGTTTCTGACACATCCGTTCGATTCAAGGTGGTTCTCGAAGTCTGAAGGAGAACTCGCATCATGATGAGGGTTGCCGGGCGATTCGAGTTTGCACCGACCTAGTAGAGAATGAGCGTCAGCCGCCGAGCCTGCTGTGTTTGCCCAGTGCTTCAATCGTTATTGATTCTCCTTTGTTGCCTCCACGTATTTCCTGGTTCTGCCAAGAGAGGCCCAGCAGACAGCTCTGAAACAGCAGCGGTCAAGCTAATAGTAGCATTGGTAAGTAGCGCGCACAAGCGCTCAAGCTTCCACCAGCATAATGGTCGTACACATACGCAAATACAGTCAAAGCCCCCTTCCGACTCAGCTTGTCTTGCCGACTAGCCTCATGCACCTGCCGCAGCTGGCTGCTTGGGCTGTCGCTAGCGGCGAGGAGAGTCTCGTCCTCACTCCTGCAGCTCATATCGAGTGGCTCTCCCGCTCACAGCGTGTTCGGCAACCAGCACCCCTCAGCAACATAAGTAATACTCACAAGTTCTACTGAGGATGGCAACAAGCAGTTCTCAGGATGACCGTCCTCGCACACATGCTACCTTCAATCATCCTGCGGCAGATATCATCATCTGTTCATCCGACAACGTCCACTTCAGGCTGCACAAGATCATTTTGTCCATCGCATCCGCCTTTTTCGGAGACATGCTCTCTCTTCCACAACCGGATGGGGCCACAGGGCTGCCAGTGATCCCCGTCACCGAACAGAGTACGGTCTTGGAGAGCCTGTTCCGTCTTTGCTACCCGATCAAAGACCCGCTGTTGCTCACCGTGGAGCAGGTCCGACCAACTTTGGAGGCTGCGATGAAGTACCAGATGGAAGAGGCCACCGAGATTGCGACAGCCAAGCTCCACACCCTGGTCAGCGTCGCGCCACTACGAGTATACGCCATTGCCTATCGACACTCTCTGGAAAGCGTAGTTCGTGCTGCTGAGCAAGCAGTGCACAAACAGAATGCTCAGAATATGTACGTGGACGAGCTTGAAGAAATCCCAGTGAGCGCGTACCGCCGACTGCTGTGCTATTGCGAAAAGGCGGGCCCTTGGAATCCCCTTTTCGGCAGCACCGCTTTTGGCCAACGATTCGGACAGCAATCAACGACACAGGGATTTGCTTTCGCACCTCCTCCAATCGTTCCGCCGTATCCGGGTCAACCTGCCAAGGTTACAGTGTCTCCGACCTTCGACCCCAGCGGCGCTGATGTCATCATTCACACTTCCGACAACGTCCGCCTTGGTGTCTCCAAAGATATACTCAGATATTCTTCCCCGGTTCTCATCAAGGAGCTCTCGAAGAGCGGCCATATCCCCCACCAAGCCCTCCTACCTGTCCCCGAACCTGGGAAGGTTATGCTTGCGTTGCTCCAGATATGCTACCCGATCCCCACTCCGTCCTATGCTACACTCGACGAAATCATGAACATCCTCGTTGCTGCGGAGAAGTACCAGATGAGCAAGGCAACGTGGTATCTACGTGACGCCCTTGCGAAGCTCGCCGGTAGCTCAACGGTGGACTCGCTTTCGCTCTACCTCGCGGCATGTCGCTTTGGGATGCAGGAGCTCGCAGGAGTCGCCGCACGCTTGACATTGCGCCAAGATCTCGTGAAGACGGCGCAGAGCGCCGTCGACACTGACAAGTTTGGCGTCTCCGCCGGCTGCTTCTGGCGTCTCATGGAGTACCATCGACAATGCAAGGCCGCCGTGCGTGGGATAGTTGACGGCGGAGATATAGCGTGGATCTCAGATGAATGGCAGAAGAAGCTCAGAGCGAGCTGCATTCGCTCATCCGCACTGGCGACAACGTGCTGGCTCGGCCGCTACTTGAAAGCAATCGCGAAGGAAGCGTGGCCAAGCAGCTCAGATGCGGTCAGCGAGAGCGTCCTGGCGGAGGCTATGGAAGGCAGCGCCCAGCTCAGTCATCTCCCATCAAATTTTCCGTGCTGCACATGCACCGAGCCGAAGGGCATGTTGACGATCATCAGCTTCAGCAAATTCGTGGAGAGCGTCATCGAAGAGAGAGAGAGGAAGGTCAGTGTAGAGCGCTTCATCGCCGCATCTTTCTTCCGCACAAGTATACTGATCGCCGCACCCATCTGCATCCCAGGTGATCTTACAATGGAGGAAGTCTTAGCGCATCGTTTGATTGGGATACATCTGACTTATGGGTCCATAATTCTGTAGCGCGTCTCGCGCTCAGCATCGGAGGCCGAGTTGCAGGTCTAATATCAGGAGATATTATGACTTCTGGTCATCCCTATGATAATCATATTGCTACCACACGCAGTGTTACCAGCAATCTAGTAAAGCGATATATTGATAGGGACGTCCATGAGCCAAAAAGACCTCCGAGTCCTCAGGCTCAGGCCTCATGGCGCAGCACGATGGCAGATTTGAGCGCCCGTCGGTGCGCACTTGAACTTTCGACGACCGTGACTCCATAGTCTGACCCATCATCGACATCCTCCATCGACAACAACCCCATAACATCTGTAAACCAGCGTCGCTCGTTCATGGCTGATCACAAGCAGTATCGCAGGCCTTTCACGGAGTCATCGGCGGACATAATATTCTGCTCCTCAGACAACGTGTACTTCAAAGTCCACAAGATCATTCTTTCCCTCGCCTCCAGCTTTTTCAAGTCCATGTTCAGCCTTCCCCAGCCGATCGCAGACACATCAGATCCTAGCCTTGTTCCGGACGCTGATGGAACTCCCATTGTGTATGTGACAGAGCCTGGTGACGTCCTCGAGAGCCTCTTCCTCCTATGCTATCCTTATCCTGATCCGCCTCTCAACACCATCGACTCCGCATACGTGCAACCCTAGAAGCCGCACTCAAGTACGAGATGCAGGAAGCGGTCAGCATCGCGACCCGCAGATTACAGCAACTTACCACGGCGGCTCCGCTCAGGGTGTATGCCATCGCCCATTGCCTTTCCCTGATGGACACCATGATCTTCGCGGCTCGCACAGTCTCCCAACAGAAGACGCAAAGCGCCTACGTTGAAGAGTTCGAGGAGATCCCCGTCAGCGCGTATCGTAACCTCCTTGTCTACTGCGATGGTGGCACTGTACAGTGGACTACCGCATCCGCACCTACCTCCGTCGGGGGACATAGCAACCGTATTGGGCCGCCACTCGCCACGGCGTCATCTCGTCGTCCCGACAAAGACATATTACCGCTAGCTTTTGACCCTGATAGTGCCGAAGTCATTATTAGGACTTCAGACAGTGTTCGCCTTGGCATTAGCAAGGAGATTCTGCGTCTGTCCTCGCCTGTTCTCTTTGGACGACTCACTGCGGCTCCCTCCTCTGACAAATCTGACATCACTGCCTTCGTCATTGATGTGGACGAACCCAGCGATGTGATGCTGCTACTGCTTGGTCTATGCCATCCGGATATTTGCCCAGAGTTGGCGGATCTCCCCGTCGTCATCGCCGCACTTGAGCCCGCGCAGAAGTATCACATGAAGAAGGCGACCTGGTACCTATGCAACAACATGCAGCTGCTTGCGCGCGACCCTTCTGTGGACCCTGTCTCGCTCTACTTCGCGGCCTGTCGGTTCCGCATACAGGATCTCGCCAAGGTTGCTGCACAGCGCACACTTCGTAAAGATCTCATCAAAGGCTCTTTTCTCGATGTCGATTTCCCTGGGGTCTCCGCCGGTTGTCTCTGGCGCCTTCTCGACTACCATCAACGATGTCGGGTTACGGTTCGTGCACTATTCGATGGGGGCACTACATGGATCTCTACAGAGTGGACGACCAAACTGAAGGCTCACTGCACGCGTTCAACTAAGTCCGTGCCATGTTGCTGGTTGGGGAGCTACCTGAGGGCGATCGGGAGAGAGGCGTGGCCCAATAGAACAGGCCCGACAAACGAGACGGCATTGACTGCGGCAATAGGCAGTAGCGATTACTACTCTTCCGATCGGAGATGTGACGGCTGTAGCGGGACGAAGGGTCTAACCTCGATAGTGAGTTTCAGCAGGTACATGGAGGAGATGATTGACGAACGGGAAGGGATGGTCAGTCTCGAGGTGCTCTTCGCGTCTTGACAAGGCGCTCATTGTAGTTCGCACTTGTAGGTAGAGCTGCCATGGCTCACATCATGACTCGATAGGTGACTGATGGAACCAAAGACACAGTGTCACATTGGATGGGTACGCGTTTGCGGCATAACAAAAGAAGACTTCTTGACTCATATAGAACACACGCGGCAGGGGTGCGAGCACTACGACGATGCTGTACCGCAGGCCCACGAGACAGCAGCTGCGGTAGTATACACGCATGCCAAATGAAGGTTCATATGCTCAGGCTCTACCTCGTGACAACATCGTGGACTATAATACGGATCGCTCCTCGCCCTACTCATCCTCGTCTTGCCATTCATCCACCTCACGATGCCTGCTCCTCGCGAACACCCCGTCTTCAAAGACTCCTTGGCAGACGTCATCCTCCGTTCGGCAGACAATGTGCACTTCCGCCTACACAAAATTGTGTTATATCTTGCCTCAGACTTCTTCGGCGACATGTTCTCCCTTCCACAACCCAATCGTGCTGTTACCGCAGCATCGCCCAGCAATCCTTTGAACCCCGACTCAGAGACAGTAGACGAACTACCGGTAATCCCTGTCACTGAGTCGAGCACCGTGCTCGAGAGCCTCTTCCGACTCTGTTACCCCATGGACGATCCGCCGCTCGAGACGATCGAACAGGTCCGACCGACCCTGGAGGCAGCACTCAAGTACCAGATGCGAGAAGCGATCAAAATCACTACAGCCAGGCTGCGAACTCTCGCGGCCATCGCGCCGCTGCGTGTATATGCTATCGCGTCTAGGCTATCCCTGACGGATGTGGCGACTGTCGCGCGGAATGCGGTGCGCGACCAAGGGATGCAGGACCTATATGTGACCGAGCTCGAGGATATCTCCGTCGAGGCATATCGCCAACTACTAGCCTACTGTACCGCTACCGCGACGCCTAATAGTCCCGATTCGGTGCTTGCGACGACCCTATCCACCGCGGAGGCTATTGCATCTGCGCCCCGTTCGCCCATGCGCCATTCTCTCGGACACATCGTGAGCACGACGTTCAACCCCCGAGATGCCGAGGTCGTCATCCACACCGCCGACGGCATCCGCCTCGGAGTGTCCAAGGATATCCTCAGACTGTCTTCCTCCGTTTTCGCCAAGAAACTTCAGTCCGAAGAAGGGCGCCAGGCTTCCGTTCAGCAGCCCGCCATTCTCACTGTCCCGGAGTCTGGCGAGGTGATGGTCAACCTGTTGCAGATATGCTACCCGATTCCCGACGTACCGATACTCGAGACGGGGCTCGCGCTGGTGCTCGTCTTCGAGGCGGCCAAGAAGTACCAGGTGGGCAAGGCCTTGGAGCATCTCCGTGGGGAACTCTCCAAGCGGGTGGATAACCCGTCCGATAACCACTTTTCGCTCTACCTCGTCGCGTGCCGCCTGGGGATGCGGGAGCTCGCCGAGAAGGCCGCGCACCGGACCCTGCGACGAGATCTGCTGACGGAGCTGGCTGGCGGAGAACCGGGCGAGTTGGGTCTCTCCGCGGGCTGTGCCTGGCGCCTCCTGGAGTACCACCGACAGTGCAAGGCCGCGGTGCGCTCGGTCGTCGACGGGGCCAGAACCGCTGCTGGCGGCATCAACGGCATACCGTGGCTCTCGACGGAGTGGAGGGGTAAGCTCAGGGGCTGCCACAATGCGCGGAGCCACAACAAGCTCCCTTGCTGGCTTGGCAGCTACCTGGAGGCGGTCGGAAAGGAGGGGTGGCCGAGCGGTGCGACGGCAGTGAGCGACGCTGTGCTGGAGTTCTTGAGCACGCAAGCTCGCAATTGGTGCAGAACCTGCAGGATGCTGGAAGATCTACCCATGATGGCGAAGTTCCGCAACTTCTTGCAAGAAGTCATAGACCAACGGGAACAAGAGGTACGCGCACCGTCGGCTCCTGTTAATGTGTAGCCACTGTGCTGATAGATGCCGCGTACTATAACGCTGGCAGGTCAAGTTACAATGGAGGCCTAGTTCCGTCTTGCTTACTTGAGGGCGCAACGCAAATGTCGATCTTCGGACCAACGATAATCCTTGGCTCGTCTAGTGATGGTATTTATGCAATGATACTGGTACATGTGCGTCCGCGGCGCGACGGCGACACTCTACGACGGAAGAGACCTCTCCAAACCCGCAAGAAACAACAACTACAACAGCAACAGCACGGACGACGTCGTGAAGGTAAGGGGAGTAAAGGGTAGGGGAGCGTAAGCAATGGTGGTATGCGGCCTGTCGTACGGCGGCACGGACCGATTAAATGTGAGGGCGCGTGTGGGAGCAAGGTTGCAGCGGTATCGATTATAATGTGTAATGAGGAGGTGGAGAGAGCGGCGACAGCACAGATGGAAGGAGCAGACACGACGAAAGCGACGACGACGGCTTACGCCTTGGGCGCACGGACGTACGTGCGCCTGTACCGCGCGTCGATGTTCTCGAGGTAGTACGCGCCGGGCCAGATGTTGTCGAGCGAACCGGTGGGCGTGTACGAGCCCGCGTTGTGGTTCTTCTCGCGGAGCGCGAGCGCGTCGACGTACTCCTGGCACGGGACGACCTTCATGCTCTCCAGGCGGCGGAGGAGGTCCATCTTCTCCCGGATCTCGGAGGTGTCGCCCTTGACCTTGATCGTGTAGAAGCTGCTCGCGAGCCCGGAGCCGTACGCGAACATGCTGATGCGCTTCCCGCGCAGCTCGGCAGGCTCGACGGTCGAGAGCAGCGACGCGAGGCCGCCGTAGAGCGACGCGGTGTACATGTTCCCGCACCGGCGCGCGACACGCATGCCCTTCTCAACCGTGCTCTCAAACTCAGCCTTGGCGATCGCCATGAACGTCTTCTCGAGGTTCTTGTCCGTGAGCGTCGCCTTGTACGGCTGCGCGAGGAGCGCCTCGCGGTCGGGCACGTTCGCGTACTTGGGCGCGTCGGGGTTCGCGAGGAAGTCGTTGTAGACAAGCCGCGCGTGCGCCTTCTGCACCATCTTGCCGTATGGCGAGTGGAAGACGGGGTAGTCGACGTCCGCGAGCGAGAACGCGGGGCCGGTCTGGCCTGAGAGCTTCTTGGCCTTTGCGTGCTTCGCGCGGAACGCGGCGTACGACGCGTCAATGGCGGAGATGTAGGCCGAGATCGAGAGCGGGCCGTCGACCTCGGGGTACTCAGAGTCGAGCTTGGGCTTGTAGAAGTCGTACGTGTTCGCCATGTGCGAGCCGTGGATCGCTGCAGAGCAAAAAGCGGGGTTAGCATACTGCGTTCGCGGGTGGGAACAAAACTGAGAATGGCAACTCCGGGACGGTGCCCCGGGCATAACAAAAAGACGCGCTTGTCGCGGTGGTTCGGAGGCAATTGCGCTCCTCCCTGGACAACATCTTTGATTCACCGACATCATGGCGTCCCGAGGCACAGCGGACGGAGAAGCCTTCTGACAGCGACGGATGGAAACTCACGTTCAACGACCAGAGGCGCGTTGGGGCCGATAAGCATGGCGAAGGCACCCGCACCACCCGTGGGGCGGCCGCTGCCCTCCGCGTAGATGGCAATGTCACCGCCGACGACAATGGCGTTCCGGCCGTCCCAGGACGACGACTCGACCCAGTTGACGGCGTTGAAGAGGGCCGCAGTGGAGCCGTAGCAGGCGTTCTTGGAATCGACGCCCTCGATGTCGGTGTTGCCCGCGTCGGCAAAGAAGTCCATGAGGTGGGTCTTGGTGGATTTTGACTTGTCGATGATGGTCTCGGTACCGACATCAATACGGCCGATGGACTTGGGATCGACGTTGTACTTCTCAATGAGGTTGATCACCGCTAGAGGGCACGCTCAGGAACAGGGGGTTGTTCAGAACAGACGGTGCACATACCGGTAAGCGCGAAGGAGTTGATGTCCTCGCGGTCGTCACAGCAAGCCATGTACTTTTGGCCGAGACCGATGGTGTACTTGCCCTTGGGCACGTTGTCGAATTCCTCGAGCTCCTCCTCCGAAATGCACTGCAAGACGCGTCAGGGTGACCCGGCGAGCAGAAGAGATGATTGGGGACGTACGCGGCGGGGGAAGTACATCTCCATGGCAAGGATACCGACATCCTTTGCGCGGGGAAGGGCCTCGACGTCCTGGCTGGTAGAAGCGTTGAGAGGGATGGTCATGGTGGGAGGACGCGTCGTGGGCGGTATGGCGTAGGATTGGATGGAGATGGGAGATGCAGGAGGAGAGGAGCGGGATGAGACGAGCTGGCGGCTGGTGGAGATGTTATATAGGAAAAAAACGAGGATGAGACGAGGCTCGGGTATTATTTTGATCTGGCGACCGTCGTACCACCTCCCTCGACTCAACTCCTCCACAAGCGCCCATCCCAGCCTCCTCATTGGCCCTTGCCCTCTAGACGCCCGCCATCCATCGCACGACCGGAGGATTACAGCTTTTGCTTTTCCTCCTTCTGCTGCAGATCACTCATTATCATCGCAGTCTCGGACGCTTTCCTCACAAAACATGGACAAGAAACGGTGGCAGAGCCACAGTCCACGAGACGCTGTCCTCGTGAACTACGCTGGGCGGGTCTTGTACGTCCACTTTACCTCTAGCGCTGTGGCCAGCTGCAACATGTCCGTCTTGTCTTGGGCCGTGGACGGTTTGCCAGCCTTGCGTATCACGCCATGTTTGATTTTCTGTGATCGGCTGCGATCTTCTCGTACACAGCAAGCCTATCTCCAACATACACTCCGTCTTCATTCATCCCCAACCGCTCCCGCCGCGCTCTCCAGGTGGCGTAAACTCTCAGCTTTCCATCATCGCTCTCCGTCTCTCCGGCAGTCTATGTCTCCAGTTGGTCTCCACCACCTTTCCGTACACCTCGGGACGCTCTCACACTCTCGGTCTGCCTCCGATATCGCTGCCGATTTCATCTCCGGAGCACTGCATGTGTCGGACGCCCGGGACTCGTTCCCTGCACGTCCGACGCGCTCGAACCGCCGACATCCATTCGCGACATCCGACCTCGTAAGCTATTCCTGCTCAAGGTCCCTTGTCCGTGTGGCGGTCACTCGTACTAGTCTTCATCTCTCATCTCAGCGAGCGACGCGATAAAAGCAATGGTGACAGCACCAGTGGACACCGTATCTCCAGGCATTCTCGCTTGTGCTGCCATCACTCCAACTGTTCGCATCTGCTCTGGCCCCCAAGGGCGCGCGATGAAATATCGACGGAAACATCACGCATGTTTCCTTTTCGCAAAAGAAAAGCTGCAGATGAAGACAGGACGTTGTATATCATCTGCCAATATCGTCAACCAGGTCAGAACTACAGAGGTGTGCGATGGTGCCTACCAGCACCGAAACCATCCACTTCCATTGTGACATGGGCACTTGCAGCGATGTGCCCGAGAGTGCCGGACGCCTGATTCTGCTTTCTTCGGACTTGTCTATGTTTGTGGACATCCTAGTGCTGTTCTCTGCCCTTAGAGTATGCTGAGATTTCTACGCGTTAATTCAACTATGCTCTGAGATATTGAATATTTAGTACAGGCCGCTGGTCCAAGCGGCGCGCAGCCATCTCAGCTCAGACATTATGGTAAGCGCCCGATATGCGCGCTGATCTGACAGTTCGATCCGTGCAGGGTACGTCAAACTTGCCCACTACTCTGGCTACTACTGATCGTATCCCCTATGGCTCAGAGGGTGACCTACATGGATACAACATCAGTGTTCAGAAATCGGCATAGCTCTACAGAAGGTCAAAGTCAACGTACGGTTGCGCATTCCAATTTAATTTCTTTATGGATAGTGAGTAGCTGCCAAGCTGCGTCTGGGATCGCAGTATTGTCCGCGGCGCCGAGTAGCGCTACATAGGGGAGTATGTCTTTCAAGATTGCCGGCAGAAACTCGTCCAACGTCCTGATTTCCGAATCTCGTGGCGGCGCCCCGGTAGCACTGACAGCCTCAAGTCTGCGCAATACGCCTCGGGCCAATGTCTTCGTATCAACCATTGCTGTGGACGAGGTCTTTTTTGCAAGCGTCCCCGCAGGGCTGAAAGAATGGGGTGCAACGCTCCTTGGACGACCAGGCGGCATGTGTCCACGAACTTCAATAATCGATGATAGACAGGAGCTGACGTCCTCTCCATCACGGGGATATAGAGTGTTGTGAGGAGCCACGGGCGTTCCAGTGCCTTCAGCGCTGCGCCCTTGGCGTATCCTTCGAGCCCATGAGCGATGGCAGCGTAGTACGCCTCCAGCGGCGAGCGGGCTGCTGTTTCGTCCCAAGCTGCCTGGGTCCAATGAGCGACGTCCGCCATGTCGTACTTCTCCGCTGCTTTCAGGAGTGCAGCCAACGTCGTCGGGGGGCGCGGTATATCTAAGCTGGCGCGTCCGTGGTAGCAGACGGTCAAAAGGGCGGAGACCAGTGCTTCGTCCTCGTCGAAGTGGAGCGAACGGCAAGGCGATCTATCC
Organism: Cubamyces lactineus; assembly: GCA_022376465.1. NCBI lineage: Eukaryota > Fungi > Basidiomycota > Agaricomycetes > Polyporales > Polyporaceae > Cubamyces > Cubamyces lactineus. The sequence continues at coordinate 923,827 of JACDTU010000009.1, read as the reverse complement.
AGCGGGGCAACAGAGGCGCAGTCACTAGAGACAGGGTCCCGGTGACCGGCGAGGCTCGCCTTCAGCACTGTGGAGTGGACCGAGAGCACGGCCTCGTGCGCGCGCAATGGCTCAGTCGGTTCTTCTCCCGGATTCACAGGTCGGCAGAGGACGTCCGTTGACGGGATGTCTGTCGAGAACCGCCCAAAAGGCACGTCGCATGGCGCTCTCTCTGTCAGTTCCGCCGACGTAGGGCTTAGCAGCAACGAGCTCTCGCCCTCCGCGGGCACCCCTTTGCACCGGAGGAACCGCTTGAGGCGAAAGTAGTCCGCCGCGGATATGTCGTCCATGGTCCCGAGGCTGTCTACGAACGCCATCGCCTCCACGTTCGGCTTCGAGCTGAGGTTGAGCGCATCCTGTTTACTGAGCTCCGTGGCGGCATGCCGGGCGACGTCCTCCAGGCCCGTGCGGCATGCGGTCGCCCACACGAGGAGGGGCTGGCGGGGCACGACCGCGACGAGCCAATGGCAGAGAATCTGCAGAGGCAGCGCCAGCTCGTACTTGATCGCAGCCTTGACCAACGGGAGCGTCTGCGCGGGATCCTCCATCTCCGTCTTCGGCACTGGGTACACGAGGTGCAGGAGCGCGTCTAGCGTCACGCTGTCCTCGGAGACGTTGGCACGCGGCTCCGCCGTGGCTTTGGAATCGTGCTCGGACTCGTGGGGCTGAGGCGGGTCTGCAACGTCTTGGGGAACCTGTGGGGCGGGCTGGGGTAGGCTGAGCATGGCCGCGAAGAAGGGGGAGGCTTGCGCGAGGATCTGTGAGTGCACACGAAAGTCAACGCCGTCGGGGGTATGCAAGATGAAGTCGGCTGAGGGCTGGTTGAAGAGCGCGGATGGCTCGCGGGGGTTTGTTGGTGCTGATGCTATTGTGTCTGGTGGAAGAGGATGTGACATGTTGGTGAGGTGTATGATCGAGGACAAGGACAGGTCGGGCGCGGGAAGAACGGGGCGACACAGGTGAGGGTTTGCTTGTTGGACGTATAGATTGGGTGCTTGACCTACGGTATATAGGTTTTGCCTCGAGGAGGCCGCACTACAGTGCTGCGGCTGGCATGAGCTGCTGAGCTGAGCCTTGGTGCGAAGGAGCCGCGAAGGCTGTCTTTGCTTCTCTGTGAGCACCGAATGTCGAATTCTTGAGCTCAAGCAATGCTACTAGTAGTTCGTATGGCGTTGTAACACGCATGTATGCGCGCTCACGCTTGCACAAACCCGCTGAGTGAATACTACTACAACACGACAATTCCAAGATACATGTGAGACCCTTCGCCACGCAAAACAACTCTTGAGTCAGGGGGGGCATGTGCAGTAACACGGGAATAGCATACCATTCTATCATTCTGCTCGGGCTGTTCTGCAGGAGCCCTAACACACACCTAGGGTCCTCTAACGCCACGTCTAGGACTTGGATGAAGGGCGTCAGCTGAGTATCCTAGCTCACACCTTGCCGGAACGAGGTCCAAATCGAAGTAACGGATATTCACCTTATGGCAATTTGACCTCAACCTGACACGCAGATGGTAAATTAGTGCCAGCCGTCTATTAGAAGACGACAACTTACATCATTCACAGCACGTTCTATCTCTTCCGGAAGATCACCCAGTAGTTCGATGACATTGTACGTTAGGTCTCTGAACCCTTGCGCGACGTAACTGTTGGAATACGTCGCGATTGAAGTCCGCAGAGTCTGCTGGAAAGCGCGCTTGATACTGAGAGAGAAAGGCTCTGTGGGCCCTGCAACCACGTCGGCACTCATTACCGCGGTTCTCATTGTAGTCGTGTCCACCGAAGCGCCACGGTTTAAGAAGGTTGAATGTTGAGCGGTACATAAGTTTGCATGTGCGGGAATTTTGTTACTCGCGGTTGCTGCTCGTTCCCGAATGACTTGTAGACATGAGTCGTGGTATGTCAATAAGCGGTGATACGCCAGCGCTGGCGTGCGCTCCATCTCCGCAAGGTATGTGTCCAGGGCACGATGACGGTACGCGGCCTTCGCAGAAGTCTTTGCCTGCTCCTTCAGCCCGTGGTTCACGGCGACATAGAACGCTTCTAACGGATTTTCTCCAGCCAATTTCTCCCAAGCCAGATGGACCATTTGCTCGACTTGTGGCATCTTGTACTTTTGCGCAGCAAGGAGGAGACGACCCAAGGCGTCAAGGCGTGTAGGGAGGCCAGAAAACCCCTCGTAGCAGGCCAGCATCAATGCAGACACGATGTCTGGATCGTCATCAAAGTCTAGAACCAACGTTCCTGATGTTTGGCCGTTAGAATCATCGGTGCGAAGACTGGTTATACGTGCGCGCAAGACCTGGGAGTGGACAGAGAGAATTGCCTGATGGGCGAGGAGCGTCTGCGGAGCATCCGCAGGATGTGTCGAACGACAGAGCACGTCCGTTTGTGGGAGATCCGTAGAGAACGGTGTCTGGCTGATCGAGCTCGGATTACCCTCACTTGGTAAAGAGCTCAAGAGCTTCAATCCGCCCCCGTCGACCTGTTGTTGTGGTGCGCGGAGGAAGCGCTTCAATCGGAGATAGTCCGCGGCAGAGATGCCGTTCATGTCCCCGAGGCTATCCATCATTGTCAGGGCCTCCTTCACAGTACCTTGCTGAGAGGTGGCTGCCTGGTTCGTCAAGCTCTGAGCAGGCTTTCTGAGAACCACTGCGGCCTGATATGCGATATCCTCTAGGCCAGAGCGACATGCGGCAGCCCACACCTGAAGCGGCTCCCGAGGAACGATCGCGGTGAGTCGCTCGGACATTGCCTCCAGAGGTAGACCCATCTCGTACTTCTGCGCCGCTTTGAGGGCAGGAACCAGCCGCTCTGGGCTGTTCATCTGCAGCTGCTTCTTCGGGATCGGGTAAAGGAGACGAAGGAGCAGGTCGAGCGTTTCGCCATCCTCGGAAATGCAGATGATCGGCGGGCCCGAAGAACTTCGCCCGGGCTGAGGCAGCTCGAACATGTCAGCAAATAGTGGGGACGCCTGTGCCAGGATCTGGGAATGGACCCGGAAGAGGACGTGATCTGATGTCCTCAAGATAATATCCGCTGAAGATTGATTGAAAGGTGCAGAAGCCTCAACCGGCTGTCCGAGTGATGGTGTTGAAAGTAATTGGGAATCGTCCAAGGTTCGAGACATCACGCGTACAGGTCGACGTTGGGACTCGGTGGGGCGGAGCTGAGGCAAAATCACAATGAATCAGTATCAAATTCATACCACTGGAGTAAGACTGGTATATCAGGCACTACATACCTGACTACTGTAGTACTACTGATGTCAAGATACTAGGGATACTGGGGAGCGGTTGTGAAGTGGCGGCAAGGCTCTTGCAAGTGGATTGGACGCGCGAAATGAGCGCCTACTCCACGGCGCTTGCCGAAGCGTTTCGTATCGCGCAATGATTTCTGACCTCATCACCGGTTTGTCCTCGTACCACGACATTACCGTATAGGCCCGGGATTCCCAGTATTATTATCCTTGTTGACTTCAGCAATGTCTCTCATGTTTCAATAGCTATCACGGATGTCATGAGCAATCGGACAACCAACTCATGACAACAACTCTCGGATCGATGGGGCGCTACATCACGAAAAAGGCGTCCAAATTGTGGCCCGCGCGAGAATTCGTCTTCTTATACTTGGTTATAATAGAGTTATAATTGATTATCATACGTTGCCTCGATACAAACCAACTCAAGCGGTCTTATTATGATGCATCTTGAAATCGGCTTGCAACCGCATTACAGTCATCTCACAATAACTTTCAAAGGCCTGCCAAGCCCTTGCAATCATTCCGACGACTTGCAATCTAATACGAGGACGCGCGCTTGATTGCGCCAATAGCCTATGCCAATAGACAGGTACTATATAGGACCACGTCGGGGTTTGAATATACAATTTGTAGGCAACGTCGTGACGTGGACTCACAGCCCCCTTCTTCCATGTAGCTATACTACCTAGGTGCCACCTCTCTGAGGTGTACTAACTTCGTATTGTCTTAGCTGTGGATTCGTACCAAGACAGCTATCTTCCGGCACTCCTGGCTCTGGTCCCTCCGTGCTGCGACGTCTTTGCTAGTCTTTGAACTTGTCTGCGGATATCTGCCAGTCTTGCTACTGTCTGGGTGCTACATCTACAGCTATCGCTTGGTTGGGCTGATCTGAGTCTCTGGGCCTAGGCGAACTCTACCCTGTGCACTGGTCTTGGGATGCGTCGCCTTCTGGAGTCTCTTTGCTACATGCTGAGTACCAAGTACCGCTCACGTTCAGCTGGCGCCACAGCGGACAATCATACGATTGACATTCGGGCCTCACGCCCATGTCCCTTTTGTATATGCATATATATGTCATGTACCTGTGTCATATGTACTTCCGTCATCAGAAATATATTGCTTGTTTAAACTGCCATATTTCCTTGTTCTGTTCGAATGACCAGTGTTTGCCCGAGAGTTGTAATCATCTCTGAATGTGTAGAAGGATTGTGCCCGATCCTATGAGTCTGTTAGGACCGTGCCGTCCGGGGGTACAACTCCAGTGGTCGGGACTTGGACGGAGTTCGGGGTCGGAGTACGACCGGAGGTCGGACTAGCACTGGGGTGAGGACTTTCGCGAAACTATTAGTAACGCACGGGTTCCGACTCGGTGTCCTCTATTTGCGGACTTCGGAGTACGGACTTGACGGGACGAAGGTCGGACTTGGGAACGGGGTTGGGTTGAAGGGGTTGGTAGGAAGGGAACGAAGGTTGGTCGGACTAGAGGGTCGGGGTTGAGTGTCGGACTACGAGTTGAACCAGTAATGGGTATAACGAGATTTCCGAACTGAGTAGCTACTACATTCCGGGGCAGTATTTATACTAAGTCAGAAACCCGATAGAAACAATAAGAGATGTACGTGATAGGAAGGAGTAGAACGAAAGTACGAAGTAACTTGCCAAGGGTAAGATAACGTAGATAGCTCAGTAAGCAAAAGCCTCATGTAGGTAGCGCCATGAGGGGTTATCTGAGACATGTAAGTCATGGGGTCGGGGGAAGTCCGAAGTACGGAGTACGAAGTGCGGAGTACGGAGAACGGAGTCGGGGGTACGGGGTACGGAAGAGCGGAGTACGGAGGAACGGAGTACGTAACGCGGAGTAAGGAGCGGGGTACGGGGGTTCGGGGATCGGGCTTCGGGGTTACAGCACGGAGCGTAACAGTGCCTCCCCCCTAGGCCCGAACCCTTGAGGGCCTATAGTGAAGGGAAATGGAAGTCTGTCCAAAAAAGGTAATCCGATAAGTCCAGGGAACGGAGATCAAGAATCGGGGCAGGGTCAGAATCGATGAAGAAAGGTGTATATAAGACGGGGGTGAGACTTAGCCAGTTCGTCCTCGCTCTTTGTCTCCCACCACCACCACCAGCACTATGTCCTCAACCCTCGACAACATTCAGGCTTTGGAGGCGCACCTTGCGCAGCTCCGGATGAAGGCAGCGGCGGAGGAGGCCGCAGCAGCCGAAGCGTAAGTACCGGGGTTGCCGGGGTTGCGGAGTACGGAGTTCGGGCTAACGGTGGTTTACAGGGCGCGAAAAGCGGAGGAGGAGCGAGCACAGGAGGAGAAAGAGCGCGCGGAGTACGAGGCCGCGCAGAAGGCAGCAGCGCTGATCCGCCAGGCTGCCCTCGCGAAGGCCGGGGCTTCCGCGCGGGGAAGCAAGCGTCCCGCGGAGGACGAGGAGCCGGAGTCGGAGGAGGAAGAGGACAACGCGGAGTTGCTCGTCCCGCGGTAAGTCCGGTCGGGGTACGGAGTACGGGGGTCGGACTAACGGAGTTCCACAGGACGAGGTGCGACCGGTGCGCCGCGAAGCAAATCGCGTGCCGGTTCCGCGCGGGCAAACGGACGTCGAGTTGCGTCCAATGCCAGAAAGCTCGGTCGCGCGCGTGCGTCGGGGCCCGCGGACTTCCCGCGGACATCCAAGCCCGGATCGCGCGCAAGGAGGAGGCCCCAAGCCCGCAGCGCAAGAAGGTCAAGTCCGCCCCCATCGTCGTCGACGACGACGGGTTTGAGACCCCCGCGCCCACCGGAGTTCGGAGTTCGGAGAAGGTGCGGGCGGAGAAGGGCAAGGGGAAGGAGAAGGAGAAGGAGAAGACGGTGGAGAAGGCGGCGGAGAAGCCGCTGCAGCCAGGTGAGGTCCGATGGACCTTTGTCGCGCCACCCGGAATTAACCCCCCAGCACGAACAGTCGTCGCCCGAGGCCCGAGCATCGCAGGCTCGTCGACGGGCCCTCGGATGTCCGCCAGCTCCGGACTTCCGGAGGTTGGGAAGTCCGACCTCCGGTGGTCCGACGACCCGGAGAAGCTCTCCGACCGGGAGCTCCTCGAGCACCTGCTCGTCGCGGTGCAGCGCAACCGGCGCACCGCGGGGCGGGTCATCGACCTGCTGGTCGACGAGGAGGAGCAGCGGGAGGAGATGATGCGGGAGGAGGTCCGGGGTCTTGGCGATGCCATCGCCAAGATCGTGCGGAAGGAGTTGAAGGCCGTCATCGGCGAGGCCGTCCGCGAGGCGGTGAAGTCCGAACTCGCGACGGAGTTCGGGACTATGCTGCGGGAGATCCTTGAGATCACCTCGCAGGACAAGGAGGACGCGATCGCGGACGCGCTGGAGCGGGCGGGGGTTGCTGGGTCGGACTGGGAGGAGGAGAATGGGTCGGGGTTGGACAAGTCCGCGCGGGGCAAGTCCGGTGAGGAGGAGGAGGAGCAGGGCGAGGGCGCGAAGGAGGGGAAGGGGCCGGAGGACCCGGCGGACATGGACATGGCGGAGTAGGGCGGTAGTACGGACTTCGGACCTCGGACTTCGTAGCTAGTATCTTGTAGTCCGAGTGCGGAGGAGTATAGAAAGAAATCTGCTGGTGAGAACTCCGCGTGTGAACTTCAAGACAATTTAGCAAGAGGTCCGGGCTTGTCCGGGTAAGCTGCGTGGAAGTCCGAAACTAGCTCCTGGGCATGTCCGAGCTCCGTGGCCAAGATCCACGAAGTTTCTTCGTCCGTACCTTCGTAGCCTGCCCATCGGACTAGGTACAGGAGTTGACAACTCCGACGCCGGCGGTCAATCTTGGAGTCGAGGATCTCCGAAATCTCGTACTCCGGTTCTCCGTCCACCAGGATCGGAGGTGGCGGAGTTTGGACGCGGCCGGGGATGGTGTTCGGAGTTGCAGGCTCGAGTTGTGAGACATGGAAAACGGGGTGTACCGCGCGCATAGAGTCCGGTAGTCGGAGGGTGAAGGAGTGAGTTCCGACCTGCGCGATGATAGTGAACGGACCTAAGAACTTCTCGGACAACTTTTTGGAGGGACGAGTAGTCCGGATGTGCTGAGCTCGGACATAGACCTGATCTCCGACCTTGAAGTCCGGCGCGGGTAGACGGTGTTTGTCCGCCTGTACTTGGTACCGGGCCTGGGCTTCGGCGATCTGCTGTCGGAGTTGGGTGTGAAGTTCGTCGAGGTCGACAGCGTAGTCGCGAGCTCGAGCGGAGGTGAGGTCCCGCTCGGGGTAGACGGAGATGGCGGGGTTGTAGCCCTTGTTCGCGAAGAACGGGGATATACCGGTAGTTGCGGACGGAGCATTGTTGTACGCGAACTCCGCCAAGGGAAGGAGTTGGGACCAGTTGTCCTGCTGGTAGTTCGAATAGATCCGGAGGTACTGCTCGAGGGTCTGGTTAACCCGCTCGGTTTGACCGTCGCCTTCCGGGTGGTAACCGGAGGTGAAGTGAAGGCGCATGTCGAGGGCCTTACCGAGGGAGCGGAAGAAGTGAGAGACGAACTCCGAGCCCCGGTCGGAGGTAACGTGCGAGGGAACTCCGTGCTTGGAGAACACATGGAGTACGAACAAGTCCGCTAACTCCGAGGCTGTAAGCGTGTCGTGGGTAGGGATGAATATACCTTGCTTAGTGAGCCTGTCGACTACCACCAAGATCGCGGTGTAGCCAGCGGAGTTCGGGAGTTGCTCGATGAGGTCCATGGAGATGGAGTTCCAGGGTCGCTCGGGGATCGGGAGTTGCTTCAAAGTACCGTAGGGGAGATGCCGGGGGACTTTAGCTCGCGCACAGGTAGTACAGGACTTACAATAGTCCCGGACGAAGAGTCGAAGTCCGGGCCAGGCGTAGTCCCGCAGGACCAGGGCTTGCGTCTTGTTCTGTCCCCAGTGTCCGGCAGTAGGGTGGTCGTGACAAGCTCGGAGTACGCGAAGGCGGAGGTCGCCGGAGTTCGGGACATAGACTCGACCTGAGAGTCGGAGTAGCCCGTCTTCATCGCGGGACCATCGGGAGTTACCTTCGGAGGCGAGCTTGAGTGCAGCAGATAGTTCGGGGTCAGGAGTCGGGGTTGCTTGAGCGGACTTGATGTCCGAGAGGAGTTGTTCGGAGTCGAGGACGAAGGAAGCTCGGAGTACGGGGGGTCGGAGGTAGGTAGCCCGGAGGGACGCGGCGAGCTGCTCCTGGGTGAAAACCGGTCGGTAGTTGTGTGGGTTGACGACGGAGTAGTCACTGCCCCCCTCTTTTGGGTAGACGTCCCAACGGCGTGTCAGTGCGTCGGGCTTCACTCCAAGCTTACCTGGCCAGAACCGGACTACGAGGTTGAACTGCGAGAGGAACTCCGACCATCGGGCTTGACGGCGGGTCAGTAACTTCGTAGTCGCGAAGTATACCAAATTCTTGTGGTCCGTGACAACGTCGATCGGGGTTGCCGAACCTTCGAGGTAGTGCCGCCAGGTCTTGAAACATTCGAAGATCGCGAGGAGTTCCTTGTCGTGGGTGTCGTAGTTCAACTCCGCGCCGGTCAAGGTGCGGGAGTGGAAAGCAATGGGGTGGAGTTCACCGGACTCGGTGGTAAGGGAGAGAATGCCGGCGATGGCGTAGTCCGAGGCGTCAGTCTCGACGGTGAGGGGTCGGTCGGGCATCCAGTGGTGTAGTACCGGAGCTGTCGTGAACGCCTTCTTGAGAGCGTTAAACGAACTCCGACATTCCTCGGAGAAGTGCCAAGGCACGGACTTGCGGGTTAAGCGGGTCAGCGGTAGTACGATCTCGGAGTAGTTTGGAATAAACCGTCGATAGAAGTTCGCGAACCCCAGGAACGACTGTATGTCGCGGACCTTCCGGGGTTCGGGCCAATCCAAGATCGCCTTAACCTTCGACTCCGCCATGGTGAGTCCGGTGGGAGAGAGGATGTAACCGAGGTACTCGACGGAGTCGGTGTGGAACTCGCACTTGTCAGCGCGGGCATAAAGCCGGTGCTTGCGGAGTCGCCGGAGTACCTCTTTGACGTGCTTGCGGTGTTGCTCGGGGTTGTCGGAGTAGATGAGGATGTCGTCCAGGTAGACGATGACGCACACATCGAGCATGTCCGCGAAGATGTCATTGACGAACCGCTGGAAAGCAGCGGGCGCGTTAGAAAGTCCGAACGGCATGACTAACCATTCGAAAGACCCATAGCGGGTCCGAAACGCGGTCTTCCACTCATCTCCGGGAGCTATGCGGACTAGGTTGTAGGCGTGACGGAGGTCGATTTTGGTATAGATCCGGGCCTTCCGAGGCGCGTCCAGCAAGTCCGAGACGAGAGGAAGGGGGTAGCGGTCCTTCCGGGTGATCTTATTCAAGCCCCGGTAGTCCACGCAAAGGCGAAGAGATCCGTCCTTCTTTTTGACGAAGAGGACGGGAGCTCCGCAGGGAGAGTTGGACGGACGTATGAACCCCGATCGGAGGTTCTCGTCAATATACTCCCGAAGCGTGTCGAGCTCGAGTTTTGAGAGGGAGTAAATAGGTCCGAGTGGCGGAGTAGCCCCTTCTTCCAGGTCGATCTTTAAGTCGTAGGGGCGATGCTCCGGTAGGATGTCGGCCTTGGTCTTGCTGAAGACGTCCGCAAACTCGTGGTACTCCTCCGGAACTCCGGTGAGGTCCGGGGGAGAGTCGGAGATGGACGAACTCCGCGCAGTAGCCAAGTCCGGGGTAGACAGGTTCAGGGTATAGCTCGCGGACCCCGGGAGTTTGCAAGCCCGAGCGAAAGCAGCAGCGTTCACAAGGGAGATCCGGGGTACGGAGGTCGGAGTAGGAGAAGTCGGTAGTTCCGGAGTAGCCGGAGTAGACGGAGTAGACGGAGTACGCTCAGCCGGAGCTGGCGGGGGTACCATGGTGTCAGAAACAGGACGCGGCGGGGGTGCGGAACGGAATTGGATGCTGCGCTTCTTCCAGTCAATCAACGGATTGTAGGCGGAGAGCCAGCTGTATCCCAGAACGGCAGACACGGACTTGTCGAGCGGAGTAACATAGAAATCTATATTGAGGACTTCTCCAGACGGGAAATGTACGGGCAGAGTGGTAAACGAAGTAATCAGGTGGTTAGAAGTACCGTCAAAAAGCTGTAGACGGAGCGGGGTTACGGCGGTAGTTGGGAGTTGATACATAGTCGCGAAATCGGAGTCGATGAAACAATGGGAGGAACCGGAGTCGATAAGGGCGCGGAACGGAGTTGGGATAGGATCGGAGTACAAGTCGAGGAAGAGTGCATGGGGGTCGGAAAGAGCGGACGCGTTGAGCCTGAGGATCTCCGTACCAGAGGAGTCAACGCGGTCCTCACGGGGTACGGAGTTCGGAGGACCGCGGACTAATTTTTTGTCTCCTTCGGGGCTGCAGCCGGAGCGGGCGCAGCGGGAGCGGGGTTGGCTTGAGCGGCGCGACCCTTAGTCGCGGACGAGGTCTTCCTCGGACAAGCACTCGCGGTATGACCAGCTCCACCGCAGAAGAGACAGAGATTGTTGGCGAAACGGCGTTGACGCTCCTCGGGGGTGAGTTTTCCGTCCTTACCGAGCTTGTCGGTGTACGTCTTGGCCGGGGTCTTCGGAGTCTTAGGAGACTTCGACGAAATACCGGAATTGCCGGACTTGGACGGGGTAGACGAGGAGGCCTGTCCGGAGTTGTTACCTCCGGACTTGTTGCCGGAGTTGGAGGACTTGGAGTCGGAGGTCGACTTGTTACCGGACTTCGAAGGTCCGGACTCGCGCGAGACCTCGGCCTTGCGCTCCCAGTAGCGGTTGTCGATCGACTGCGCGAGGTCGCGAAGGGCCACCAGGGTCTCGGGCTTGCCGACCTCGGAGATGCGGTCCTTGAGACGGTTCGGAAGTCCGTCGTAGAACCGGTACCGGAGCGGAGCATTACCCCAACGGACTTGAGTAGCGAGGCGGGTGAACTGAGTGATGTACTTAGCTATCCGCTGGTTGTCGCCCATCCGGAGGTTCATCAGCTCATGCTCCGCAGCTCCGGAGGCGTCGTAAGGACCGAAGTTCACTCGGAGTTCCTCCTGGAAGTGGTCGTAGGATGTAAGGAAGATGGGGGGTTGTCCGAGTCGCCTTCGAGGAGGTAGGGCTCGAACCACTGTAGCGCGGTGCCCTTGAGGAAGGAGATGGCGTAGGTCACCTTCTTCTCATCGGAGTCGAAGGTTCGGGGTCGGGCCTTGAAGACAAGTTCCAACTGCATGAAGAAGGACCGGAGTTTGTTGGGGTCGGACCCGTCGAACTGGTCCGGCTCGCGGACGTTGTGCCGCTCGTTGTTCGAAGGTTGGGTAACCGCCGGAGTTGGAGCGGTAGTACGTTCGAGGGTACGCGCGATGAGAGAGATCGCGGTCGCTAGTTGCGACTGAACCCGGTCTTCGGAGTCGGAGGAGTCCGAGCTTGAGCTAGTGTCGTCGTCTCCCGGCCCTTGTGGGTCGTTGTCCGGAGGGCCTGGCGGTCCTGGAGGGCCCGGCGGACCTGGAGGACTAGGCGGACCCGGAGGCCCGCGGCTCGGACCTGAAGGCTGACCCTCGGAGAACGGGTTCCCCGGAGATGGCTCGCGGGGTACCTGCGAGGCAGTCGCGGTAGAGATGACCAGAGGCTGAGGCGGGTCACCTTCGTCGTCCCCATCGGAGGACGCTTCGACGATTGTTCGAGCGAACTGCCCGCGGCGGCTCGGAGTAGCTTCTTCTTGCGTCGCTGAGTCGCCTCGGCGAGCTGTCCAGCCACTCCAGTTCTCGGCGGGGTCTTCTTGCTCTAGGGCGCGAGATTGCGTCTGAGTGCGGACTACGGTTCGAGTGGACATATTGAGTGAAACCCGGGGAGTTCGGAAATACTGTTAGGACCGTGCCGTCCGGGGGTACAACTCCGGTGGTCGGGACTTGGACGGAGTTCGGGGTCGGAGTACGACCGGAGGTCGGACTAGCACTGGGGTGAGGACTTTCGCGAAACTATTAGTAACGCACGGGTTCCGACTCGGTGTCCTCTATTTGCGGACTTCGGAGTACGGACTTGACGGGACGAAGGTCGGACTTGGGAACGGGGTTGGGTTGAAGGGGTTGGTAGGAAGGGAACGAAGGTTGGTCGGACTAGAGGGTCGGGGTTGAGTGTCGGACTACGAGTTGAACCAGTAATGGGTATAACGAGATTTCCGAACTGAGTAGCTACTACATTCCGGGGCAGTATTTATACTAAGTCAGAAACCCGATAGAAACAATAAGAGATGTACGTGATAGGAAGGAGTAGAACGAAAGTACGAAGTAACTTGCCAAGGGTAAGATAACGTAGATAGCTCAGTAAGCAAAAGCCTCATGTAGGTAGCGCCATGAGGGGTTATCTGAGACATGTAAGTCATGGGGTCGGGGGAAGTCCGAAGTACGGAGTACGAAGTGCGGAGTACGGAGAACGGAGTCGGGGGTACGGGGTACGGAAGAGCGGAGTACGGAGGAACGGAGTACGTAACGCGGAGTAAGGAGCGGGGTACGGGGGTTCGGGGATCGGGCTTCGGGGTTACAGCACGGAGCGTAACAGAGTCTCAATATTTTCTTCATCGGTGACGAACTTCTGAACCTAGAAGGCTGGGGAGCGACCTGAAAGCGACACAAAGAAGTCTTCAGTCTGTGAGCGAACGACTCTATTGCATAGTATAAGTACCTGAAAGCGACACAAAGAAGCTACAAGTACTCAGTAAGTAACTGCATATAAACCATAGGTAATAAGGGAACTTACTCTTCAGTCTGTGAGCGAACGACTGAAGAGCAGGGGCGAAGAATGTCCTCCTTATATATTGAGAGAGGAGTGCCATGAGTAAGCGAAGAAAGGAGGCATGTGATCGCTATGTACGATGAGTAAGACCATGGTGCGAGTATCGCGACATATGGTGTCATAGGTATAGAACCCTCTGGAAGGATCCGTAGCAGTGTAGAACGCAACGGAAAGATGGAGAGAATCAAGGAATGTCCAACTACAGTACGTACACTGAGCAGTCCATAAAAGGAATAAAGTCCATGCTGTGCGCGTTGTAGGCGCCACAGCCATAAGGTCCACATTCCCGGTCCGGCACAGCCGATAACCTGGAAGTTCAACACTCCCACTCGTTCAAACTGCGGAGGGAGAGACTAGACCAATCGCCTTTCTGAAGCGCTCCAATATAGAGAAGGAGACGTTCTTCGTCAAGGAATCAGCTAGTTGATCCTCTGTCGCTACGTAGAAGATGTCGATCGTCCCTAACTCAGCTTGTTCACGAGTGTAGTGGTACTGGACGTCGACGTGCTTCGTGCGACGCTCGGTGACAGGATTAACCGACAAGAAGATGGACCCTTGGTTGTCGAGACACAAGGGTGTAGGACGAGAGATGTCATCCCCCAACTCTTCACCAAACGTGCGAAGCCATACAACTTGACGACAAGCGTCTGACGCAGCCTTGTATTCCGCCTCGGTCGAGGAGAGCGAAACAGTCGGCTGTTTCCTAGACTGCCAGGAAATAGCGCCGCCTGCCATCAAGAAGACGTAAGCTCCAGTGGACCTGCGGTCATCACGGTCCTCTGCCCAGTCTGAGTCTGAATAACCCAAAAGACCGTCATTCGAGGAACCGAAGTAGCGCAACCGGTAGTCTTTGGTCCCTTGCAGGTACCGCAGAACATACTTGGCATAGTTCCAGTGTGCGTCACTAGGATTAGAGTTGTACTGGGACAACTTCTGGACCGCAAAGGAAATATCCGGACGTGTACCCAAAATCGCGTAGAGCAGACTGCCAATTAGGCTCTGGTACCGTTTCCGGGAGTGGTCGGCGGCGGTGTGACTAGATTTCTCCAGTACAGCACCAGCAGGGAGGGGAGTGCGAGCCGGCTTGCAGTCAGCCATGTCGAAACGTTCGAGAACGGACTGGATGTAGTCTATCTGGTCGATGTCGATCGTTCGAGCTTTACGATCGCGAACAATGTTCAGACCAAGAAAACGCGAGACAGGACCCAGATCCGTCATCTTGAACCGCTGCATCAAGGCCTCCTTGGTAGCCTTGATATGGCCAGGCTTGTCACCCATGAGGAGTAGATCGTCGACATACAGAACGATGATCGTGACGGAATCCCCCCTATGTCGCCGATATACGTAGACTCCGGCATCAGAGTATGTCCGTATGAATCCCAGATCTAGCAAGATTTGGTGTATCTTGGCGTTCCATTGACGAGACGCCTGCTTCAAGCCATAGATAGCTTTCAGCAATAGACACACGAAGTTTTCCTTGCCAGGAACAACCCAGCCCTCAGGCTGTTCCATGTAGATCTCCTCCTCCAAGTCGCCGTTCAAGAACGCAGTTTTGACGTCCATTGACTCGATGTCCCAGTCCTCAAGTGCAGCGTGCGCGAGGAGGTAACGAATCGACTCAAAACGCGCAACAGGCGAGAAGGTTTCATTGTAATCCTCCCCCCAGACCTGAGTAAAACCCTTGGCCACAAGACGAGCCTTGTACCGACCATCATGCTTGATGTCATACACCCAACGATTGGCGACAACTTGTCGGTTTTTCGGCCTAGGCACAAGAAGCCAGGTCTTGTTCTCAATGAGCGAGTCGTACTCTGCTTTCTCAGCTGCACGCCACTTCTCCGCGTCTGGAGATGCCATGGCTTGTCGATGAGAGTTAGGAATGCCAGGCTTATGGGTTGCGGCAGCGAGCATCGCAATGATAGTTTGTACAACTTGTTCATCGTCCTCCAAGTTCCCTTCCGCGTCTGTACGAGCATCAACCTTTGCAGGTGGCTCATCACCATACACGCTGTCCCTGTAGCGCTGAGGCCTAGGAACGTTCTTGCGACGAGGGCGATCACGCGCTATGCTAGGACCTCCCACTGGCTCATGACGATTTCGCTGGTGGTTAGGCCGCGGAGGAGGAACAGCAGGTGGTGGATTAGGTTGTTGCGGAGGAGGGGGAGCAGGTTGCTCTGGAGGTGCAGGAGGTGCAGGAGGTGCGGCCTCCGGGAGAGGAATAGGAAGAGGGATATCGATCTCGAAGTTTTCAGGCTCAGCATTGGAGGCATCGTCTGAAGGGACTTCTTGATCTGAGAACGGACTATCGTCTGGGGTAACAGGACGATTGCCAGGAATCTTGCGTGCAGGAAAAGACTCTTCGTCGAAGATCACATCGCGAGATACGACGATAGAGTGGGTGGCTGGATTCCAGAATTTATACCCCTTGGAACCCTGCTCATACCCGACAAAGATCATCTCGACAGCCTTCTTGTCGAGTTTTCCTTTGCGCTTGTCCTTTTGCACGTGAACGTAGGCTTTGCAGCCAAAAACGCGGAAATAGGACACATCAGGGATGGTCCCATCCCACAGAGTGATGGGGCATCGCCATTTCAGGCGACGCATAGGCTGACGATTGTAGATATGTACGGCTGCCTCGATAGCGAGTTGCCAGAAACCGTGACTAAGTCCAGCATGATGAAGCATAGACAGAGCCTTCTCAGTGATTGTACGGTTCCAGCGTTCAGCGCGTCCATTCTGCTGAGGCGAATCAGGCATGGTTTTGTGGTGCTCGATCCCTAGGCTGCGGAGAAGCTCGGAGAACTCGTTTGACGTGTACTCCCCACCACGATCAGAGCGGACTCGCTTGATTTTCCTCCCGGTTTGATTCTCAGCCCAAGCCTTGAAATCCTTGAACGCTTTGAAGGCGTCCGACTTGTACTTCAGGAAGTAAGCACGGGCGAGACCGGAGTAATCATCGATGAAACTAGCGAAGTACTTGAATCCGCTGCCAACTGACGCAGTGCGCATTGGCCCATCAAGATCAGTGTGGACGAGCTCAAGGGGCTCAGTCGCACGCTTTTCTGACGGCGGGAAAGGGAGTCTGTGGGATTTGCCAAAGGCACAACCCTCACACGGTTCATCATCCGCAGGATCAAGCTGGTCAACACCCTTTACGTTCTTAGGCAGGTGGCGAAGAGGCTCCTTGCCTGCATGACCAAAGCGACGATGCCAGGTCTTGTAACTGCGAACGTTTAGGTGGACGTGCCTGTTCAGGATAATCTCCAGAGTCAAATCATAGAGATTGCTCGCAGGATTGTACGGTGCCTCAAGAATCTTTCGACCCTTGATGCGAATCGTCGAGCCTGAGTCAACAGCGCCTTCCGGCTGCTTGTCAAAGATCATCATCTTCCTCGCTCCTTGGAAGAGAGAATAACCATTCTTCTCAATGGTACCGGTGGAGAACAGTCGTGCAGAGGCCTGAGGCACATAGCAGACGTTTGGAAGAGTGATAGTCCACCGTTGACCATCGACAAGAGTCTCAGCTTTGACAGTGCCTTGACCGAGTCCCTGAATGACTGAACCTTCGCCAGATGAGGCGGTATTGAAGGTCAGTGGTTTGTCGAAGGGTTCGTACTTGGTGAAGTCGTCAAAGCACCAAGTGACGTGCTGAGATGCGCCAGAGTCCATCAGCCAACAAGTATACCGCACACCAGCAGCAGCTTTTGCCGCATCATAGAAAGAAGCATGCATGTTAGAGCCGGATTCAGCTACAAGTACATTGGCCGAGACGTGCGCATGGTCATGAGAATTGTCCTTTCCCTTCCCTTTGTCCTTCTCCTTATCCTTGTCCTTCTTCTTGCCACCGTTGCCCTTACCCTTGTTGCCCTTGGGGCGAAGCTCGGGGTGCTTCTTGTAGCAAGTCGACTCGTGATGGGTCTGACTGCCACAGAAGTCGCAGGGGCCAGACGGCTTGGGCTTGGTCTTGGAGATCCTAGCAGCAGATTGACCGGTCTTGCGCATGGCTTCCTCAGAGAGAGACTTCTCGAGGATGACGTCGACGGTGATCTTGTCGAGGTCCATAGTGGCCATGAGCGCAGAGATCATTGGTCGATAGGACTCCGGGACCTTGGAGAGAAGGATGAGGGCCTGGATGTTGTCCTCTAACTTCAGGCCATTGGTCGAGATCTCGCAGATACGCGTGACGATCCGACTCATCTGATCCTGAAGTGAACGCTGGTCCGACATGCGAGACTCGCTGATGAGCGACTCAAAGAGACCCCAAACGTGCGCAGAGTTCGGTTTCCCAAACTTGTCTTTCAGCGCATCCCACATCTCTTTGGCAGTGAGATTGGCCGGAGAGGAGGTACCGTTGGTCGTCTTCGTCTCGAGGAGATAGTGGAAGCTAGGCCCAGTCTGCATGAAGAGCAGACCGCAAGCCTGGGCATTCTTCTTCTTATACTCCTTGCGCTCTTCAGCGTCGGTAGGTTCAGTCGTCTCCGAAGAGACTACATCCCAGCAGTTCATGAACATGAGAAGACCCTTCATCTTTGCAGCCCAGTCGGCGTACTGGCTGGCCGAAGAAAGGAGAGGGACCGATTCAGGTTTGATGTCGCCCATAGTGAGGAGAAAGAATTGGGGTGAATCGACGAGGTTCTCGGTTAGATCGAGTGTAGGAGGTGGAGATTGTGGAGGCGCGAATTGGAGAGGCGCGTCCGGAGGAAGGGGTGTGGGAGCAAGGAGAGGTGAAAGCTCGTAGACTGATTCTAGGTCTTCTTCTTCTTCTGTCGAAGAAGGAGGAAGCGGAGTAACTTGCCAAGGTTCTGGGACTACAGCCCAGAGGTTACCGGGTGGAGGTTCTTGAAGGTTCTGGTAGCGATTAGGACAGGGGAAGCTATCGCAAGCAAAGTAGCTGTCGTCTTCTGGGTCGTAGTAACGGTCGAGGTTCTCGTCGACGTCGAAGAAGTGGATAAGCCCAGAACAATCAAAGGCAGATGATTCCGAAGGGTTGTCGAGAGTGGCGTCGACTTCCTCCTCAGAATCTATGGCAAGGGGTTCCGCTGTGGTCGGCTCCAAAACGGTTCAGAAAAAAAAAAAACGCGATGATTGACTTGCTGTGTGCACCGAGAAGTCCTGGTAGATGGGAACACCTGTTCAGGAGAACCAGAGATCCAGACAGCCGAAATGCCCGAAAATCTGGGTAGAAGTTGCCAACTGTGCCCAACAAAAACTATGTACTGCTATCCGACAAAAAGAGTATCGTAAGGAGGGTCCAGACGGTTGTCCTCCGGTCCTAAGTTCCTAAAGAACCCGGATACAAGGGCTGGCTGTCGCAAGTGCGAGGCCTGACCCAGGGATACTAGAAAGAGCTCACTACAAAGAGCTGTACAGCCTACTGAGTACTAGGGCTATTGTAAAAGCACTCAGGGCTGCGTCACGAGCGCAGAAATGTCCCCCTGGTAGCAGTGTCGGCGGGCAACAGTCAAGAGTTAAGGAATTATGGAGGGGAGGGTGCACAACAGCGATGTCGACGAAGGGAGGGTGCGCGCAGAGATGTCGACAGAAGCAGCAACAAGTTAGAGCGCAGGGCTCATAACCTGACGAACTTCTGAACCTAGAAGGCTGGGGAGCGACCTGAAAGCGACACAAAGAAGTCTTCAGTCTGTGAGCGAACGACTCTATTGCATAGTATAAGTACCTGAAAGCGACACAAAGAAGCTACAAGTACTCAGTAAGTAACTGCATATAAACCATAGGTAATAAGGGAACTTACTCTTCAGTCTGTGAGCGAACGACTGAAGAGCAGGGGCGAAGAATGTCCTCCTTATATATTGAGAGAGGAGTGCCATGAGTAAGCGAAGAAAGGAGGCATGTGATCGCTATGTACGATGAGTAAGACCATGGTGCGAGTATCGCGACATATGGTGTCATAGGTATAGAACCCTCTGGAAGGATCCGTAGCAGTGTAGAACGCAACGGAAAGATGGAGAGAATCAAGGAATGTCCAACTACAGTACGTACACTGAGCAGTCCATAAAAGGAATAAAGTCCATGCTGTGCGCGTTGTAGGCGCCACAGCCATAAGGTCCACATTCCCGGTCCGGCACAGCCGATAACCTGGAAGTTCAACAATCGGATCCTAGATCAGGTTTACATGCCTTTAAAGGCCCTTGCAAGACGCTCGTAAGGAGCTCAACACCTATTTAGTCACATTACTATTGATCAGGAACATATAATCATTGCATCGATTGTAACTCCTTGGAACCACATTACAACTGGTTGCAATCCAGCCTCAAATCGGCGACAAAAGTGTGATGTAAGTAATGGTAAAGTCGTAAAACTAGCAGGGTCTGCCAGCCCAGTGTATATCGCTACGTATACTAGCACTATTGGCGCAAGCACAGGTATAGTGTACCAGCGGTACCCCCTATACTTCGAGATTCACCTAACACAGGACGAAGACGAGAGATGGATTATCAGTACCAGTTCAACAGGCTTACGCAGTATGAACTCGTTACCTGGTCAATTGCTCCGTGCATCCTTTGTGGCAGGGTATCGCCGATTTCCAGTAACCGAGAGATGACTTTTTGAGACCTGTTGCAATATGCATAGCCAACGATGCCTCTTCTCACGAGTGAAAGGGGTCCTAGCAAAGAGTGAAGGTCCCGTCTGAGGCCGTATTCGGAGACCTCCTGTCGTAGTGCATCGAAGTAGGTGCCAAGCCAGTCTTGTTCGTACATATGCGCTATGTATGCCGTCCCTGACTTTGTACTGTAGCTGTATCTGTGCTCGTCATAAGCCTCGCTGTAACGCCAAGAATCTTGAGCCGCTGATAGTTCCCGATAGACTACTGTTCCGCACGCCTCAACATAGATGGAGAGTCGATAATAGGGTAAAGCAGGCATGCGGTCAGTGCTGGGTGTGTGTTGTTGTGTTAGGGGGCCTTTCGAGAGTACGTGCTTCGCGGCGAGGAGGACGCGGGGCGTCAAACCGTACTGGATGGCGTTGAAGTACGCTTCTAGAGGGTGTAATCGTGCGAGCTCGTCCCAGAGCTCCTCGACGACGAGCTGCGCGCGCTCCATACAGTAGCGTTCGGCCACGGATATAGCTCTAGCGAGAAGAGGGAAGTCTAGCACCGGACGCCCTTTGTCACCGTAGCAAATCGACAGCAGCAGCGAGAGGACTTGTGCATCCGTATCAAGAGAAAGACGCGTCGGAAATGAGGGAGGATTCGACCCACAGGATCCGGGGGCAGCCGGCAACACCTCCGCAGAGTCTACATGCTCATCGTGAGCTCGAGTGCCCTCCTGGAGTGCTTCGGGCCTGAAGCGGTGCTTGAGCGTATTGGAGTGCAGAGCGAGGATGGCTCCATGAACCTGAAATTCTGTGCCATCCGAGGAACAGCAAACCATGTCCGGATACGGTATATCGGAGGTAAACAGAATCTGTGTGTGAGGGCGTGTGTCGTTGTCAAGGGAATCGGCGTTCTCTAGTTGCTCGGATTCTGTACGATGTGTAGGTGGCTCAAGAAAGCGGAAATTAGGGTCCACCTTGCCTTTCTTACTGAGGAACTCCTTTAGCTGCAAGTACTCTCCAACCGTGATGCCTTCCAACACTTTTGAGCCCGCGGCATCGATCAGCTTCACAAGATCGGGGACTTGAGTGGAGTTGCCAGAGGGAATGAGGGAAGAAGCGGCTCTGCGAGCGATCGTCTCGATACCGCAGCGACAGGCAGCGGCCCAAATCTGAAGCGGAGTGCCGAGTGTGCCGGTGATGCTGGATGTCTCGATTTCCTTCGTGAGGTACGAGGTTGGCCAGTCCATCTCATATTTCATCGCGGCACGCAAGACGGAGAATGCAGTATCAAGTTCCTTGATCTCAGCCTTAGCCACGGGGTAGCAGAGGCGCAGGAGCGCGTCTAGCACAGAGCTGTGTTCGGAAAGGTCCACTACCGGACGAATACTGGAATTGGATATGGGCTCGCCACGCTCTGCTGCTGGTTGGGGAAGTTCGAAAATTGTGGCGAAGACTGGTGAAGCAACTGCCAGGACTGCTCTGTGGACGTGGAACTCGATATGGTCCGAAGATCGCAGAACCAGATCGGCGTGGTCGAGGTTGAATGGATAGGCTGCGATGGTTGGGTCCGCAAGCGGGGCCGATTCGACTAATTGGTCCGCCATATGGACTGGAATACCAGATAAAATAGCATCAATAAGCTCGATATCCGGAATCAAAGAGCAGTACGAAAGACGCACATTCTGGGGAGGATGACGCGACGATGCACAAGCTGGTCCGTACTCAGTTGCGAGAACTTGAAGCAGGCGTTACCGCAGCACAGAGAGGCGCTACTGTACACCTCGTGGACCGTGAGTACATGATGCCATATGTTACAGCACGCCGGCGCGAGAAGCTTAGTCCACATCTCGGCGCCTCCGTGTCGCATATTATCAGTGTCTACAACCGAGCTGCATGGATACGCATTCGGGATATCGCTCGCGCTCAATGCCTCGAAGCAATAGACAACGAAGGCGGCCGCAGACTACTAGAATTAGGCTCGCGCCCGTACCACGCGCCCATGTGACCGACACGCCTCGTTGGCCAAAGTGGCACGGCGCGTCCACAAAAGACGCCCTAGGATACACCTCGCGGCTATCTTTACTCATCCGACAACCACTGACATCGTTGATGGACGAACTCCGTGCGTATATTGTTAAATACACTTTAAGCTCTGCCTGCTATGAACAGATGCACTGATTAGTATTTGGGTCCAGTCGCTCGCAGTCACCAGACACACGCACCATATTCGAGTTCTCCTCCACTTAGCCACCATGACCACAACTCGTTCCGCCACTTCACCCAAGTCCTATGCCCAGCTTCCAGCCCTACCTATCCACGCACCGAAGCCGTTACCGCCTCGCCACAGCTTCGCAGCCATATTGAACTGGGTAGAAGACGTTGATGGTACTAGGTACGACATCTACCACAATGCAAGCACGTCAGTAAGTAATCCGTAGCTATCCACAACCCGTCCATGTACTCACGATGACTTTGCGCCCCTCCAGGCGACTCATCGAGAGGCAAAGAATATACCCGCACGACATGGATCACATGGATACCTGGAGTGCCACATCGCGGAGACCAAGCAGAACGATGGCATAGCGCCACCCTGGCCACCGTTCAAAGCGTCCCGACACTTGATCCCAGGGGAAGACGTCGCTTCCACTCCGCAAGTAGACAAACGAGAGACCTCCCGAACGATCAACTCACGCTGGGCCAATACGCCGTTGATGATACCCCCAATAGGCTCGGAGAGGGCCTCTGGACAACATCGCGGTGCGGCAATGTCCACATGCATGCCCCACGAGGCGAGCACCGGCGCCATCGTTCCTGTAGCGCCTTTCGATATGGACGCCGTCGACGAGGCTATCGATGCCTCCGAGGTGTTGTGTTGGGTCGAGGCGATGGAGAGAGCTCACATCGCGCGGCTGCTCGGCATCCTCTTGGATGGTCACCGCGCTTCCGGACGAGGAGTTGCCGACCACAACATACAAATTATTCGGCCGATCGGAATGGGGACACAAAGGGGGAATATAGAGACGATAGTTCAGGCTACGAGCACCATATTGGGTGGAGGGGACGGTGGGAGGTGGTACGTTGAATGCGGTGGATAGATTGTTGAAGAAGTAGTTTCGTAGCGGTCGGATTGATTTCCTGGTGTCGTGTGCGTCTATATCCCTTTGCGATGCCCGGGTAGATCGTATGATCGGCCGGAGGAAACGTTCTACGGATCCAATATTTTTCAGACAATGAGATAGCGTTGTTCAGCAGCAGTCCGATTAAAGCGAACAAAGAGCAGCTCACCGGCGTACCGACGGCGCAATTCCTTCGCGCCCATGTGACTTACACGCGTCGCTGTTCGTCGCGCGAGTGGCACACAACTCCGCGAATGCGCGTACCCGCGAGACGCCCTAGGAAAACGAACTTGCGCTTTGCTTCTGGCTAACCCATACAACTTGAGTGTTAACCGCGACGTCCTCTCCCGTGTGCGCACCTGCGTCCCCCCCTATATCAGCGATCTTCACAAGGGTTCTGATCGAAGGCGTCCTAGTACTCACTATCACAACTCGTCCGATAAATCTCACCCTCTCCCACCATCGAGATGACAATCTCAAATATGCAGGCTTCGTCGAACTCCGTCCATGCGTCTTCCAGCCACGTCCACCCGCTTCCTATTCACGCTCCAAGTCCCTGGAAGCCCTGGAACTGTTTCGCAACTGTCCTGGACTGGATCGACGACAACGTCGAACCAATGGTGCCTAACGTAGCGAACCCCCCGGTGAGCCAACCGGCAGACGCTCTTTCGGACGATAAGCACTCACATTTTCTGTCTAGTACTGGCGAGTAGGAGGTGCATACACTCAGCACCTGATCGCATGCCATCGTGAAGCCCGATGGTCGTACGACTGGTACAGGTACGACCTGGAGCGCAAAGCCGAGCCTTCCAGCAACATCGCTCCGCCCTGGCCTCCTTTCAAAGCGCTACCGTCACGTCTGTTCGAGAGAGAGGATCCGCCAAAGGCGGATGTGACTGCACTGGCTCCCATCGTCGAAGAAGGCACGCCGTCGGCCGAGGACGAAGCTAGCCCTGACATACCTGTCAAGGCCGTTAACCAGTCGCCGGTGTCGAGTATCGATAGCGAACGCATTGACGCAAGAGCGATGCCTGGATTGGGAGGTGCTTCTGTCGGTTCAAGCCAACTTGAACCGCAACTCGCATGGGAAGTCGCCTCAGTAGCGACCCGGTCGTCTCCGAGGGGCGACGACACAAGATCTACTATAACCCTCGACATTCGTCCATGTGGCGGGTCAGAGACCGTACCTCGCGCGGCGGTCACCACTTCGAGCAGCGGCAGATCGACGTTGGGTGACGACGAAGAAAGGCGGCGGACGATGGACGGACCGGTGGGATACTTGGAGATGGGATGAAGCTTGAGGGGCCACGGCGGAAATGTGGCGGAATGCTCAGGCACTGCTGAGAGTACGTTTTCTTGACCGATGTCGGGCTCTTCGTTGTACTGAGTGCATTTATAGCAGGGGTCGGACTACAAAGGGCCGTTGTACATGAGTGCCGCCTTGAAGGGTTGTTGCAAGTAGGCGTTGGGGTTCCATGGTCTTTTGTGATTGTCATAGCACTATCAATTAAGGCGCATTCGCTTTGTTACCCAACAACATGTACCGCGAGAATATGATTGGTTTCGTCAGCTCGGGTAAGCTGGTAATGGTGAGTGCAAGCATAGCGTTTACCTCGTAAAAAGGCTTTGGTCGACTGGTCACTGCTGTTGAGTCCGAGTCCTCACTCGGAGTACTTCCCTTGCACTCTCACCCTCGCTCTTTGCGTAGATCGCTCAACTATGACTATGGTGTGGAAACAAAAAAGCGTGTCAGAGGGATGCGCTAAAAACCAGTATTCGTCTGAGCTGTGAACGTGCCTGAGATGCAGTTGATCCTACACGCGACCGTGGCCTCTTGGCAGAATCGACGGCGAGCTGCTATAGCTCATACGTTTGTGTAGCAACACTGTGCTCCGCAGAACATGGCCCAATGGTCTAGTCGTATGATTCGCGCTTCGGGTTGAGCAAGATGCGCGAGGTCCCGGGTTCAATTCCCGGTTGGGCCCTTTTTGGCGGGCATGCGTGGTAGGATTGACGTCATGAATGTGTGCACTGCGCAGCCACCGACCATGACGGATCCCACTCCCGTCTCAACGAACCATTGGCATTCCACATTAACACTTTTTCTGCTCTTGTACAACCTCAGCTGATTGCCACGACCGACACGCCACACAATGCCCGTTCCCAAGCACATCCTCAACCAAATCAAAGCCATCATCCCTCCTCTCAACGGATCCCTCCACAAAGGGCAATCAGGTCGCGTCGGTGTCCTCGGAGGTGCGCTAGAGTGAGTACTGCTTCTGCTAATAGAGTAGATATTGTGGCTGAACAGCGGTCAGCTACACGGGTGCACCGTTCTTTGCCTCGATCTCCGCTCTGCGTATAGTGGGTTGGCTCAACTTGCTTCGGCTGAGATCAGTGCTCATTGGACTACTTGCAGGGCGCAGACCTTTCCCATGTCATCTGCTCTCCAACCGCAGCTGGAGCTATCAAGTCATATTCTCCTGATCTCATCGTGCATCCCATCCTACGCGAAGACCAGTGCGTATCTGCCCCATACCAACACAGCTACACCAATTGAGTCGCTGCCCCCTGCGTTATAGGACCACAGACCAGGTCAAGTCAGCGCTCGACTCCCTCCTCTCCCGCCTACATGTCCTCGTAGTAGGTCCCGGGCTCGGGCGGGAAGACTACATGATCAACTACGCGAAGCTCGCCGTCAAGATCGCGAAGGAGCAGGGCATGTACCTCGTCCTCGACGCCGATGCCCTCTGGATGGTCGGCCAGGACCTCGGCCTCATACATGGCTACCGCCGTGCTGTCCTCACACCGAACGTGATGGAATTCAAGCGCCTGAGTGAGAATGTCGTATGTATCCTCTACGCATTGAGTGGTCATACGCGTGAACTCACAGCGCATGGTGGCCAGAAAATCGACCCGAGCATCCCGCCTGAAGAGCGCGCCATGCACGTCTCGCGCGCGCTAGGCGGTGTGACCGTTCTGCAAAAGGGCGCGTCGGACATCATCTGCACGAACACCGGCGAGGCCAGCAAAGAACAAGCAGAGCTCAACAAGGTACGTGCGGAAACCAGCTGTCTCTCGGGCAATATGCGTACATCTTCGCAGATCAAAGAGGGCGAGAGCACCGAGGAGCGCGTCGTCGTCGACGTTCCTGGCGGCTTGAAGCGGTGCGGCGGCCAGGGAGACATCCTGAGTGGCACCGTCGGCACCATCATGGCGTGGGGCAAGTGCTTCGAGAGCGGTGCATTCGGGTCGGTGGTTTCGCGTTCTATGCTTCCGCTCTACGGCTCATGCATGTGCTTGCGTATAGTGATGGCTCAGTTCCGCCATCTCGGATTCCATTGCTCGCTGCCATAGGAGGCTCGATGGTAACGCGGACGGCGTCGCGACGTGCATTCAGCAAGCGCGGTCGGGGTAAGTGCCGTTCAACACCTGCATAGCTAGGAGAAGGGAGTTTCTGAATAGCCTTCCAGGCGTGGTCACGCAAGACATGATCCCCGAGATCGGCGGCGCCTTCGCCGAGATCTTCGGGGAAGGCGAGAAGGGCTGGGGTGCGCCTACGGCAACCGAGGGCAAGTTGTGAGGGTACAGAAGACGATCGTCGGTAGAAGCACACAATCGCTTGTATAACACTTGCTGCGCAGGACGTCTAACTTTGTACAAAATCCATTATAACGCGCAGGCAAGGAAAGTGGCTGTCGATACATTCAGCAGGCGCGATGCCCAGACTGGATCAGCTCAGCGGCGCGTTCCGCGAATGTGTAGATCATCGCCTGCGGGTGGCCCGCAGGCACGAACGGCTGTAGGTCCCAACAAACACATCAGCTACGGCTCTAGTCGTGCAGGAGGGCGGAACCTGGGACTCACGAAGATACTCGCGTCGACCACACGCAGACCCTCCACGCCCTTCACCCTCAAATCCGGGCCGACCACGCTCCCGTCCTTACCGGCACACGCGCCCATGCGCGCGGTGCTCGTCGGGTGCCAGAGCGTCAGCGCGTGCTCGCGCGCGTACGCGCCCACCTCCGCGTCCGACGACAGGTCGACGCCCGCGAGCCCGAGGGCGGGCGTCGGTCCCGCCAGGAAGCCGTCCCATGCGTGCGCAGACATGAAGCGCGCGGTGGCGCGGATGCCGTACCTGGCGGCGGCGATGTCGAAGGGCGTGCCGAGGAGGTTGGGGTTGATTATGGGGTAGGTGAAGGGGTCGGAGGAGGAGAGCGTGATGTTGCCACCTGGACATTGAATGGTTGAAGGTGGGGTGAGCGAGGTCGAACATGGGATTGGGATGAGAGGGTACGTACGTGCGGTGGGCGTCTCGACTACCACCGCAGAGAGGGTATAGTACCCTGTAGGCGGGATGCCGAGGAATGGGAACAGGCCCGGCTATACGCGAACGGCATCAGTGAATTTCGGGCTTGGTATGTGCAGCAGTCCGCGTGCGTCACCACCCGCTTCTACACATCGCACGACCGGAGAAGCAAAGACGATACGCACCAAGGGAATGAACTCGAGGTGCGGTGCGGTCGGGCCCGAGCTCGGGTCAGGCACGGTCTCGAAGATGCTGTCGTTCGCGGGGAGGCGGAAGAACGCGAGCTGGCTGTTCCCCGCGTTCGTCATGATCCCGCTCCGGCTTGTCTGCCATTCGCGCAGGGCCTCGTCGGCGTACGTCTGGTTCCGGTTGAGGTTGGTGAACACGTCGTCGCGCGACTCGGTCACGTTGTACGCGAACGTGATGACCGGGTGGTCTACGAGGTGTTGTCCGACATCTGGGAGGTCGACGACGGTGTCGATCCCGAGCGAGGTTAGGTGCGCGGAGGGCCCGATCCCAGAGAGCATGAGCAGTTGGGGCGTGTTTATCGCGCCGCCGGAGACGATGACTTCCCGCGCCGCGTTGAGGACGTACCGTGGGGCTGTGAAGTACGCGGTGCGTGAGTATAGCGGAACGCGGAGCCTCACGGCTGAGCTTACATGTGCTCGATTGGGCAAACTCCACACCGAGGAACGTCGGCTTGCCCTTGCTGATGCCAGTCTGGATGAGCTTCGTCACCTGCGTCTCCACTAGGATATCGAGGTTCAGGCGGGAGAGTGCTGGATTGAGGTACGCCGTAGCTGCATCGTTCCGTATACCGTGCCCGTTCGCGCCTTGGAGCCAACCTGCAAGCGCCAAGGTTAAGCGAGACGACCTGCCAGTAGCACGGATTCAGTAGGCTCTTACCTAGTCCTAGCGGATTACCATCGTTGTAGTCCTCAATCAGCCGGAAGTCTCCGCCAACCTCCTTCGCAGCATCGATGACAGGCTTGTCGGTCGGGAAGCGCACGTTAGGTACGGTGATGTTGACGGCGCCCCGAGTACCGTGGATGACGGGGTCGAGCTCCCCAGTTGCGTCACGCCCATCGACAGGTGGGACAAGTCGTTCTACCTGTCACGTTCACGTCAGTCCATTGTTCGAGTTAACACACCATGCGCAACGCCGAGCAGTGAGGGAAACAGACCTTCTGCCAGAAACGCAGCATCGAGGTCCACGACCAGCCTTCATCTCCCGTTATTTCTGCGATCTTGTCATAGTCATCCTGAGCACAGCGGACCCAGAACATCCAGTCTTCAGAGAGACACAGAATCAAAATCAGCCACTTGTCACTGTTGAGATGCGCGAGCACGCGCTGCGGGCCGACTGCTCACTGATGGCGCTGCACCCGCCGAGGACTTTGCCTCGGGAGTAGGGCAGGGTTCGAGAGTTCAGGCCCGGTTGAGGAACGATAGTATAGTTCCAATCGAAAGGTGAACCTGACTGGATATCTGGGACGAGCGCGGGGACTTCGAGTTGGAGGGCGTCTTTCCCGCTAGAGGTCGATGAGCGAGTTTACCGAGGTATCTTTCGATATGACAATGTGAGAGCTTACGTTGGCCCGGCCTCGATAATGAGTACGTTGACGTGAGGATCCTCTGAAAGGCGCGCTGCGACGGTGCTTCCTCCTGGACCGGATCCGACGACGATGTAGTCGTATGCCTCCCCGGTCTTGTGAAGGAGCGCAGGGTCAGTGAAGAGGGCAGCCCACGTCGACGTAGCAGTAAGCGCCAAGGCTGCGGCAGTGAGCAGAATACCGGTCATGGCGCGACAGCCTGAGATGACGAAGAGCAGGGCAGGTTCAAGTGCATGCACCACGGAACGCACACTCACAGCGCTGGCGTTTTAGGCTGTTCAGGGCTTGCGCTCTGCTCCATTGATTTTCGCCTCGGGGCCGGCAGCTTGCTGCAGACCATAGAAGGATGACGTCGAGATGGAGATGATGCTTGTGTGCGTCCCGGAAGGATAACACCGGTGACGAGGCGCTGCGTGCAGGGAGCACGATTCGCGACATCGCACTGAAACGTCGCGAGCAGTCGGAAAAGAGAACGATGAGAACGGTGATGAAGTCTTTGACAGCATCCACGAACCACGAGGCAGCACTTCTGAGCAGTTGCCTGACCAGATATGTTCATCGAGACGAAATGCCTGCAACAGATGTATCGATGAAAGCTCAGCTGACCACGGCTGCGCTGACAGAGCGGCCATTGACTGTGGGCGAGCGAGCTACATATGCGGCCCAGAGCCGACACATTTCGCATCGCTTGCTAGTGGATGATGTTGCGCTCTCTGTATTGCGCGCGTGAGTCTCAGATGAGCACCAGATAGTTGAGAGCGTCCAGAGATGACAAACCGACCAGGTTATCGTTCTATAGATGTGGTGGTACTGCACCGTACAAGTAGATTATGGTGGCAGGATGCAAGGACCAAGGCGCTTGCCGCTGCAAGCCTGCAACTTGGAGGGTGCTAGCACCGCCACAGCGCCTTATTTATCGGCGTGGCATTGATAAGTTGCCTCTACTTTGGGATTCCATGAAGTTCATAAGGGCACTAAGCTGCAGAGTATCCCCCACGTCGGCGGCGTCGCACGTAGTACATAAACGATGGTTACCTGAGGCTGATACGAATTTCTTCAAATGAGTCGTCTACTTCGCCCGTCCCGCCCACAACATTGCAGATCCAAATCGCTATTGTGCTCTAAATACTGGCGACGCGATGATGCCATGTTCGTAGCTCGAGATTCCCTGATCAAGGGGTGGGCTCGAGGTGCGGTGTGGTTAGGCACGGCCTCAAAGATACTGTAGATTGCACTGAGGCAGAGGAATGCGTATCGGCTGTGCGCCGCATTCGTCATGATCCCGCTTCAGCTTGTCTCCCGGTCGCGGTACAACCCCTGTTCTGTGAGCTTTTACACGGTGACTGATACGAATAGTTGCGTTCATAATACTACCTCTAGTGTTAATACTCAGTGGGAGGCCTGCGTAGCACCTGGCATATTACCGGGATCATCAATGATAAATAGGCGGTACAATCGTCTGAGCAATCACAAGAGACAAGTTACTGGTAGTGCCGAAAAACATGTAGCGATTGTCATACAGTGCAGGAGCCGGTGTATGCGGATGCAACAACACTTGAGCTTCGAGGTATTCAAGTAGTCCAAGCTACACGTGTGACACTGCTGGATCCCTATGGTCCGTTAGACATGAGCGTGCGCTCCCAAAGCCCGCGCGGCATTCTGGCGGCGGCGTTCACGAGCACGGCGTACAAGAGGGGTGATATATGCTGCACGTCCCTCAGCGAGTCACTCATATAAGTGAGGGTGGTGAAACTGACCAGTAGTGAACCTGACAAGCTGGGCGAAGTCCATGTTTCTTGCAGCATCACGCGGGAGAGGCTGACCTTGAATGGATGGGGGTAAATCCTCCCGCGGATCTGAAGTGTTCATTAGTTTAAAGTCTCCAAAAAGGACGAGCAAGCGAGATGCCAACCAGGGGGAGCGACATATTGGCCGTTTTGCGCCATTTGCTGCGCCTCGAGTGCCATATTCTCCAGCAATTCATTGAGTATCACGCCCGTTGTGCGCTATGAGAGGGTACTTATCAGCCCATGCACAAACCAGCATTAAAGGAGTCGTTGCATACCGCAAAATCGTCATCTGCTATGCGTATCAATTCCTTCACCTCATTGACTTGTTTAAGCAACGGGCTATCACCGGGCCGGAAGCGCTCCCATAACGTCGCGTTGCCGAGCTTGCGGGTAGCTGAGAAGTGTGCATCTTCTAGGCTACATCAGAGTTAGTACAGACGTTGCTAGGGGAGGAAAATCCTGCGCTCAAGACCATACATACAATGATACACGTCTCAGCATGACTTCGACGATGCCGGGTCGAGTACGTGCCTCAAGCTGAGCAATCTGATGCGGTTGAAGCCTTTCAAGGAGGCGTCTCCATCTTGCAAGGATCCGCTCTAGTTCATCCATTTGACTGCCGGCGCCTGCAGGACGGCTTGCGGTATACCAAGAGCCCCCCAATGCACTTACACTAGCTATGACGATGTACACAGCAGCATCAGCGAGGCTCAATATGTTGGCCGCATCGCCGATGATTGTCATAGCCTGAGAGTCTGCCATTGTGTAGAGGTATGTCGATGTCGAGGTCGGAAAGCGTAGTGAAGTGAAGCGTGAAGGCCCGAGCGAGGTAGACGGGAATTGGGGATACCTTGGGATGGTTCGATGTGTGAGATGATCCAACCTCGTAACTCCCCCCTTTTATGCTGTAGGGTGCCTCTGAGTATCTCACGATATCGCCGCCTTGATGTAGGTGAACCTGACCGCGCAGGTGCATCTCGCAGAACGACATGTGGTTAGTACAATACACCCACATTGCGGAACAGAGCGATCCAGATATCCGTTCACTCCTCACCGAAGAGGTCCGATGATGACGGCCATGAGGCTTGTACTAATACAGAGCCAAGTGCGATGAACAGACCTTCCACGTTCTCCGGCAAGCAGAGCGCTAATGTTACGAGCAGTACTCGGTTGTGGCCTTGGGCGCCTATCCTGAAATGTACACAAGTAGCATCCAGGAGAGTCACTCGTGGGCGCCTGCGGACACAACAATTGTATCCCCGACAACACACGAGGATTCCGATTGCTTCTGAAGCGCTGACTGTCTGTCAGAAGTATCAGCACGTAGTCGTGGGTGCTACTTGGTGGCCCCCCACATCCTCCTTGCTTGCTCGTAGCTCACTGTGTCAACAAGCATGCCGAACGCAGACGACCGCACTCCTGAATTTTCTAACTACGCACTGACATTGTTCGAGGCGGAATGGAGGGACCTGTACTTCTTCCTAGAATCTCACGGTTACAGGCTGCGTCCTCGATACCACCCTGACTGGGAGCCGAGCTGGAAACGAAAGAACATTGAGTTCTATGAGGCCGAGGACTACATCCAGTTCCCAGTAGGTACCGTTTTCCTCTTGAACACGGGCAACGACGCTGAAGGAATGCTTAGGTGAGAATTGGTGTCATGGACGCTACGCGCATTTCGGATGGAAAACTGGTCTACTTGAAAGAGGTGAAGAGTACATCATCTGAGTTAAAAATCCTCAGCTACCTCTCTTCGGACGAGTTGCGCAAAGACCCCCGGAATCACACAATTCCTCTTTTGGAGACGCTCCAGCATCCAACCAACCCAGCGCTCGTGTTCATGGTGATGCCCTTCCTACGATTCATTGACCAACCTCCGTTCGAAACGGTGGAAGATGCTTATGATTGTGGAGAACAAGTTCTGGAAGTACGTGAGTCTGAATCACTACCCATTCACATATCCATGACACTTCGTTTCTAGGGCTTGGTGTTCATGCACGAGCATCATATTGCTCACCGGTATGTGCACAATACCGCTTGATGACATTTCGCGCTGAGCATCGTTGACCAGGGACTGTGCCTACAAGAACGTCATGATGGACGCAACTGCCCTGTACCCTAGAGGCTTCCACCCGGTGCAAACAAGATCACTGCCCGACATATCAGACTATGCCCCCGTTCTACCTCGTTCAAGCGCACCCATCAAGTACTATTTCCTTGACTTCGGTATATCGACACAGTTCGACCAGGGCGACCAATCGAGGTTGGTCATCGGCAGAGATGGTCTTGAGCGGTCAGTCCCGGAACTCTCCGATGACGTTCCGTATGACCCTTTCAAAGTCGACATATGCATACTCGGGGCTCTGTTCAAACAGCATATGCTAGACGTTGGTTCTATTGTTGACATGGCTGCGTCTGAATACTGACAATTCTACTGTATGTAGAAGTATTCCAACCTGGATGCGATCGCGGCGTTGGTAGCACGCATGACAAGCAAGGATCCCCAGTCGCGTCCGAATGCAACCGAGGCACTAGAAGAGTGGAGGGAGATCCGCAGGCAAACGCCCCCTCGACAACGATTCTGGAGAATCAAGCCACGCGATGAGACGTTCATTGTTAGCGCGTTCCGTGACGCCGTATCGCTGGTACGCCAACTCCTGTCCACTGTAGCTGTATCCCTCTCACCTTCCCATGCAGTTCACTTCTGTGCAATCTATAGGGGCACGCACTGCTAAGGTCGAGCACAATAGTTTGCAGCTCTGACTCGATCTCCGTAACAACGTCAACTGCGTCCGCACATCAAGCCGACAGGGCCTAGGACTACGCAGTTTATCTACAACACGATGCTATGATTGAGCAGCGTGTCAATTTGCGAGCCCATCAGTTGTCTCATTGTGCTCGTCCCCAGCGTCGTCGGTACCAATACTCGTGTTGACATATTTCTACCGCCTACAATTTCACCGCTTTGCGCCGTCACCCCTTGCACTGCTCTCGTTTGTAGTCCTTGTGCTTGTAATGTGGACATGGTGAACGTACGCTGACTGTTCATCTATGGCTCTCGAATCGTTGCCACCGATCTGAGCGGCCAGCCGTCCAGGTATAGTGCAATCCATCGGAATTCTGGTAGGCGATACCAGTGCAGCAGGAACGGGTCCATGCCCTATGGTGACTCAGACAAGGTAGGGGACAACGTCGGTATACAAGGCCTGGTGAACCGGTGACCTTCGGTAAGCTGGTAGTTCGATTCGTGAGTGAGGGTACACGCCGCAAGGCCTCCGGGACCTGTACAAAAGTTCCGCCATCACGCCTCAAGGCCTCAAGAGATGTCTGTGGAATCCTCTTCACGGAGGGGAGACAATTGGTACGAGTCACAGGCCATGATGGAACGGGGCTGCGCACCGGACTCTCCTACGCGAATGTGGGTCCATGGGAGTGTTCGCCCGTCGCTCTTCCCAGCATCGATGCGGCTATCATGTCATGAACAAAGGGCCCGTCACCGCGCATCCCAGGGTGTAAGACACGCGGCAGGGCAATCAACGGCAGGTCACCGTCGATGCCACATGCAACGTTATGATAGTGGACACACGGCCTAGAATTGCGACCTGACCTCAGCCTGATCAGTTATGTGCGGCATGTATGAAGCGAACTCAGGATCAAGTACCGCCGCTTCGAAAAGACTGTGGGCTACCATGTTCTGTATCTTGGTATACGTAGGGCGGGACGCCTGAAAGTCCGTGTACTCTGGGCGTGACCGGAACTATCACCAGTTCCGCCGAGTCGCCCTAGCCGCAAACCCAGGGCCCCAGAACCCTTGCTAGGTAGTTCTCACATGTTGATATCACCGACGGAGTCTGTAAGGGTTTGCCTTGTGCAAGGCACGGTCACCGGAACCATAGATTGCAATCCGCCAGCCCGATGGTGGAAGGATACGACCAGCATTCCACCAGTATTCGTTCAGGCCATAAATTGAGTAGCCTCGTTTGAGCAAGTTATGCCGCAGAGTTGTAGATACCGATGAAGACGTGGAGGACGTTGAATGAGCAGACGCCAGCTGCCAGACCTCACTTTCCTGTCTTTCCTGTCTGTCCTATCTTTCCTGGACGTCGCTTAGCGCCTGACGCTCCATCTCGGCAAATTCCGAGCCTGCGCCATGCTTCTCCGCGAGTAACGTCCACAGCGTCCTCAACCCGAAGACTTACACTGAGTAGTCCTGCAGCTTTGTTTTCTACTTCGGTTCCGCGGCCGCATCTTCAGGCTATGCTGTCCTGAGCAGAATATTTGGTAGCCAAGTGTCAGCTCTACAACCACGGAGACACTGTTTACCATGGATTCGGACCTCGCAAATGACCCATGGATTTCCTCCGGTGAGTCTCATCCCTCCTGTCCTGCTTGGTGCATGTTTTATCAAGCTTTACTAGACGAAGACGCTGAAGGATCATCTGACTATGAGTCCACGTCGGACTCAGGTTCCTCAGAGAGCGTTTCTGGAGACGATCGCATCGCCGGCCCAAGCAGACTACCAGGTGAAACTGCCCATTTACACGCCACCGGGTCTCAAGTGCAAGATGCGGATGCAGAAGAAGAACGGGTAGAAGCCGCAATTGAGGGCGATTTTGATCGTCTAATACAGAACATTCGAGAGGCAGGCGATGGCACAAGTTCAGGAATGCTGAACCAAATGTGGGATATGAACTTGGAGGAGCGAGAGGCTGAGTTCAAGGATGACTTACGCGCGGCCTCAGGAGTAGGGCGGAGCAAGAACAAGAAGGTACGCTCTATGAACCCGTATGCATACCACTGTTGGCCCGAATTCAAGGTGCATAGCGTGGAAGGCGGCGTGGCCCTGTCCTTTCTCAGCAAGTTCGGGCACTCATTGGAGAGGGAAACCAAGCATATGTCGACGCAAACATCCCGGAGACCATTCGAATTATGCAAGAAGTCATTCGCATCGAGCCCCGCGCTGCCCCGGCGTGGAGTGTGCTCGCGCAATGCTATGATGACATGGGTGAGCGCGGCAAGGCACTTCAGTTGAGGATCATGGCGGCCCATTTGAACCACGATGCCGACGAATGGGGTGAGCTTGCTCAGCAATCCAGGTACGTCTAATCATATACCCCACGGTTGCGTGATATGGAACGCAGCCGTAGAGCGCAAGGGTACAACCAGCAGGCGCTGTACTGTTACGGGAAGATATACCATTTGGACCCCACAAACGTCAACGCACTGTGGGATCGTGCTTCGCTAGCGAAAGAGATCGGTGACCTCAAGACTGTAAGCGCAGGCATCTCGGCACTATTGACAGTATCTGACTGTATGAAGCGCGCAGGCTAGATCCACCATGCTCGCAATGCTCAAGCGGCTTCCCCATCACTTGCCCGTACTAGATGAGCTCAGGCCGATCCTCATCGAGCTCTCGGACCTCGCTCTATGCGCTGAGCTGTTCCAGGGCGCGTTCGACCACTATCACTCAGCCTATCCCTCGGGGCGCGGACTCGATCCTGAAACCGGAGAGGAAGTCCCTGGCGGCGGATTCGGTCTCATGCATCTCCTTGTGCTCGCTGACCTCTACAACACTTTGAGTGAATACGGCAAGGCCGTCAACACCATTCGCAAGGGGTGCAGGTGGCTCCAAGGACGAGCAGCCCAGAAATTCTGGGATGCTTGCGAGGACGACCGTGAGTGGGATGTACCTGAAAGCAATGTTCAGCGCAGCAGTGAGGGGGAGATGCAACCGGGCATGTATCCTCTCGATGTCAACGCTCGCCATCGACTCGCCATTGCGCGCATCAAGAGCGGCGATATCGAGGAGGGCAAGGTCGGATGTCCTTTCTACGTGCGATGAGTGATCGTACTGATCCGGATGTACAGATGCATGCGAAGATCATCTTGGCCCAAGACGCCGCAGAATATGCACCCCTCTTCTCGGAGATAGCAGACGCCTACTTTGAGAGGGAGTTGTATGCGGAGGCTGGTCACATCTACGAAATGCTCGGTGGTGATGCTGGTGTAAGCCTGGTCCATGATACTCCATACACAGGTACTGATGCTTGTTACAAAATTACGTCTAGACCAGCAGCATGTACGTGCTACTCCAGGCCGCTTCATGTCGTCGCATGATTGGCGACTTGAAAGAAGCTGCAGAAGTATACGAGCATGGTGCGATCACAATCAATCTATCTACTACCTCGTCTCACCCTTGCACCAGTCATACAGGCGGATCCCGGCCACAACGAAGCAAAGATGAAGCTCGCAGAAATCTACGAGATCTTAAATGAGCCACGGAAAGCGCTTGACCTGGTGATGCAAGGTAGCCAGCTATGACTGCACGCCTACCTATCGCAGCAAAGAGCTGAACCACTTGGACAGTGATCGAATCTCGCAAGCGCCGTGCGGCACACCGCGAAGGGACAACAGAAGGTGGCGCCGGCGAGACAGGTTCGGCTTCCCTGTTCGAAGAAGGCAAGGTGCGCGGAGCCAAGGCCAAGGGCACTCCCGCAAAGGCCAACCCGAACAGGCTCACTATCGTCCAGCTGCGCGAGCTGGAGGCTCAGAAGGAGAGGGAAGCGGTGCAGTCGTGGCACCGTGTGCAGGAGCTCTGGCCGCAGATGCTCGCGAATGAGGAGGCGGCGACCCGAGAGTGGCTTGTCGAGGCGGAGAAGCTCGTCGAGTCTTTCAGGGAGACTCGGGCGTTGTTCTTGACTAGTAGAGTCAGTCATGCGAGGCTATCCTGGCGGCATTCTACTGATTGTCTCCACTGTCAGCATCGAGGTTTCCGTGGCATGTTCCCGAGGAGTGCGCGTAAGCAGACCACAGAGGCAAGCGAAGACAATATGGCGTCACGGCTCCAACTTGAGCTTGGTAAGTCTCTACTCTAATGTTTAATTCGGAAAGTAATAATCCACTTCTGCTAGGCCGCGATACCTTGGCTCGTAAAGGGACCAAGTCTGATAATGTCAATACTTTCCGTACCATCTCTTTCGAGAACTGGCTGCGATTGTTCATGCATGTTGAGTCGGCTAAACGTCATCGTCGGTAGGGCTCAGACTGACGTGTTACGCTACAGTACGCCTTCCTACTGACTAGGCGCGGGCAATACGATCTCGGGAATGAAGTCTTACGGCACCTGCTGTATTCCAACGCATACCAGTCGCGCTCCTCTCAAGACTCCATCCGCCTCGCTCTCATTAGTCCGTGTCCGATTTCAATGCTACAACATCATCGACCCTGACGCTGTAGGCAGCATGTGCCATTCATGCAGACCAGTTCCAAACCGTCGTCGAACAAGCACGCAAGTTGATCAACGGTCATCAATTTAACAACGAGCCCATACGGATCCTCCTCTCGTCACTCGGAAGCGGGCTCCATGCTACAGACGCTTTCCTTGTGTCCACTCTTTCAAAACACTTGCTTCGGGAAACGCGACTAGCTGATGCGGCCGTACGAGATCCCGAATCTCTGCGCTACAACACAGCACAACGGCGATACGGCCTTGTCGGTACATCCGGAAAGGGAGATCCCGACGACGTGCAGGATGACGAGGATGAGGTCGAGGCTCCGGCCATCACTGAACTCGAAAAAGCGAAGTTGCCTACGAAACCTAACCCGCTGAATGTTGCGGTATACGGGCAAATCCTCCTGGCTGCGAAGAGCTACCAGAGTGCCCTCTGTGCGTGCTGTATGCCATACCATACTGTGATGTTTAGAACTCACTTCGAGAGCAGTCTATTTGTTACAGGCCTACGACTATGCTCCCGATGATCCGCTCGTCTGCCTCTGTCTCGCGATTGCGTCTATAGGGCGAGCGATGCAGAGACAGTCCGATAACCGACACCATCTCATCACACAGGTAGGTGCTCAGAGTAAACATAAGATCGCTGGTATTTACATGACGACAGGCCATGGCGTTCCTCACACACTATCGCAACCTGAGGGGAGACACCGCTCAAGGACTGGACGAGGTGGAGTACAACTTTGGACGAGTCTTCCAGCAACTCGGTCCGTGATGCCTTTCCGTCTAAGCGATTCGGTCTCACATTTGTGTCCACAGGCCTTCACTCGCTTGCCGTTCGCCACTACCAGAAGGTATTAGACGCCGCGGAAGCTAGAACGAACTCCAACGAGGAGGTTTGTTCGCCTGTAACTTTCAGCTAACGGTAGGCTCACGTGTCTTGACAGGGCTATGGTTTGGCACGCGAAGCCGCATATAACTTATCGCTCATCTATGTTAGTACTGGTGCCGCTCCGCTGGTGCAGGCTCTGTACCGCCGATGGCTATCCCTCTGATCGCACTGTACCGTATCTACTGTCCTGTGTTGCGCGTGTATTATATTCATTGTGCAGGCCCATTGCAGCCGGAACGCGCTACCATCTGCTTGCATTTACAGATGATCGACTTCGGCCACAAGCGCTATCCGACTTCAGCCCTCTTCAACACCTCTACACCCCATTCCCACGACATTCCTAAGTTCTAGGATGCGATTCACCTCGTGTTGGCTCGCAAAAACTAAAACAAGGGCCCAACCGGGAATTGAACCCGGGACCTCGCGCAACCTCGGAAAGCCCGAAGCGCGAATCATACGACTAGACCATTGGGCCGTGGAAGTGGAGATTCTGAGCACTTTCCCGGCCAGCCGCCACGCTTCCCGTATCAGCGCAAGGTTTGATACAGTCAGGCCTGCAGACTCGAACTACCGAGAGACTAGAGGATAGGACAAAAAATTTGGATACGTATGGATACAATACAAATAGGAGACAGGAAATCTATTCAGCATGTACGCTCTCGCAGCGTCCACGCTATACAGAGACGAGAGAAGAGAGAGTGAGGAAGTCACGGACACCATGGATACAACATAGAGACGATAGGCGCATCAGAGATAGAAAGGAATCTATGTCATCTTCACGATGCTTTCTGGACGATATGATATTAACAAGGTTGCAGCTACTGGTATTGGAGTTATCTGAAGACGTACCTTTCAGATAGTGACCGTCCGCGTTCCGCCAGGGAAGACCGTAGCCTCGGTAGGGAACGGAATGTCGGTGGGGGTCTGCACCTCCGTAGACGAGTCGCTAGTGGTGGTCGGAATCTCCGTCGTCGTCGACAGCACGTCAGTCGCGCCAGTGTCAGTGGGAACGTCGGTGGGGACTTCGATGGTCGTCGGGATACTCGTGGGTGTAAGGATGTCCGTGAACGAAAGGTCGGTAGATGTCGGGATGTTGGTGATGGGCAGAATAGTGTCGGTGGGCGTAGGGAGCTCAGTGGATGAGACGCCAGTGTCGGTCTCAGTGGGGGTTGGCACCACGCCAGTTTCAGTAGGGAGGCTCGTCGTGTCGGTGGGGACACCAGTGTCGGTAGGCACGGCCGTATCGGTAGGAACAGCGGTGTCAGTAGGGGTAGTGGTGTCGGTAGGAGCAGCGGTGTCGGTTGGGACGCTGGTGTCAGTGGGAACAGCAGTATCAGTGGGGAGAGTAGTGTCTGTGGGGACAACTGTGTCCGTGGGGACAGCAGTGTCGGTAGGAGTAGCAGTGTCGGTAGGAATGCTGGTGTCGGTGGGAGTGCTGGTGTCGGTGGGAGTGCCGGTGTCGGTAGAGACAGCAGGAGGAATGTCCGTGGTCTCAGCAGGGATTGCGGTGGTCTCCGTCGGGACATCGGTAGTGGTGGTGGGTATGTCGGTAGATGTTGCGGAGGTATCGGTTGCCGTAGTAGACGAATCGGTAGGGGTAGCGGAGATATCGCTCGTCGTAGAGATGTCAGTGGGAGTAGTAAAGGTGTTGGTAGACGTGACCGAGACGTCGGTGGGCGTCGCAGAGACATCAGTGGACGTCGCAGAGATGTCAGTAGTCGAAGAGCTCATGACATCGCTAGTAGTCGTAGGTGCCACCGAAGGCCCGCCGAATGGTGGAGGGGGGAAGTCGGAAGGGAACGGAGGGAAGCGAGAGCTGTCGCCGCCGAAAGGGAAGCCCGACGGGAATGATATACCGTTGACGAAGCCGAACCTGTTGGCAGACGCAGACTGAGAGCCAACAGGGCCGGGGGCCTGGGTAGGGACGTGAGGAGGGAAGCTGGGAAAGGGAATGGATACGGTGTGGTTGTGATTGTAGTGGTGGTGAGGATGGCGCGGCGGCTCGACAGGTGCGGCCGTGACAGCGATCGCAACCGCGACCACGACGAAGATTGAAAGCTGCATGGTGTAGGCGGTTCGTAAGAGAAGGGATGCTGCGAAAACGAACAGTGAGCCCCATGTCACAGAACCACAAGCACGAGACGACTCACCGACCGGTACGAAGTGCAAGAGGCTGCTTCGTTCTGTCGCGTATGCCTCCTCCAGTCCTATAAATATTGGAGGAGATCCGATGATGCAACATAGCGAAAGACACCATGTCGTCATGGACTATGCAAACACGGGTTCTACCATGGCGAGCTCCATTCTAAGAGCGGGGCGATGGCCGGGGTTCCTGTAGATCGTCTCTGCTCATGCAGAAGAATTGTCTCACAATGTTCATCGTCGCGCCGACAGGCATGCATGTCGTGAAAATGGGAATCAAGGCTGATACTAGGACGCACTTTGATGCGCGTCCCAGCAGCAGATGTTTTCCTAGGTCAGTTCATAGTGAACATTACATGCAAGGATGTTCTAAAGTTGGATGTGGGCCTCGCACCTCTGCTAGCATGTGCCTCCGTAGTTCAACTTTGGGGAGTCGGAAAGGCAGGATATGGGTCGAAACCGTGGGCTGGTGACTCCAGACTGACGGTAAAAACATTCGGGCCCGTATGGTGGAGCTGGCCTCAGAACATGGCTGGTAAGTAGGGCTTGAGAGGAAGCCCGGGGCCCCAAGGCACAGCATTCCCTCGCTCCGTTCCGTAGCTGCGGAAAACATTGCACAGCGACGGCTCGGAACGTAGTTGGTCAATCCGTTGCGTGCCCCATTTCGTATAATTGGACAACTTTCAAATAAGCAGAGCACAGACCATGTATATGACGTCGTGAACACCTTCAAGTTGTGTCGTCGCAGAATGAGTCTGTTCAGGGTAATCGTTCCATCATGACATATACATGTCTTTGTTGTTCGACAGCGCATGCGTGTATACAGTACGGCGAAAAATGGCATCCTGTATTCAGGCGACCAGTGCACTTTATTGAGGGAGAGGGGCTCGGACGCAGTGAGAGGACGGGGAAGAAGCTTGGGCAGCTCTTGCAATCGCTAACAAGATCCACTTTTGTTCGTGGATATGGACATCGCCCTGACAGATACTTGTTGTTGCATAGTTACATAACGGCCGCCTGGCGAAATGGCATCGCGTCTGACTACGAATCAGGAGATTGCAGGTTCGACCCCTGCGGTGGTCATTATCTTTTGCCATTCGCTTGAATGACATACTACACCTACTGTACTCTTTGCTCTCACAATCATGGATCATCGGCATAATGCATACACGACGTTGGCTATGTGAATGTACACCTCAGGGGGCACTTTAAGCGTTCGCATTACCAATGGAATTCGTCGTACTATTTACAAAGCGCACCTGGCTTGCTGTGTTACAGAAGGTAAGCAGTCTGATACCACTGAACAGCTCGATGTACTGAATCGCATATGGCGGATCTGCAAAAAGCTGAGTCGGCCCAGGTTCGAACTGAGGACCTTCTGTGTGTTAGACAGATGCGATAACCAACTACGCCACCGACCCGATACACTGGGGACTACTGTGGCTAGTATGACGGGCCGGGCAACCGCGACGCATTGCTGACACAAATTTGAAGTGCACTGTGTATCTCTACCCAGAATCCACCCCCAATTGGATATAAGTAGGGTGTAATGACCTGGGCGCCATAAAATAGGTCAAACCCAAAAAGAACACGTCCGCGTCGACGCGTGGGCTAAATGAAATGCTGAAAAAATGTAATGACCACCGCAGGGGTCGAACCTGCAATCTCCTGATTCGTAGTCAGACGCGATGCCATTTCGCCAGGCGGCCATGCTTCTTACTTATGTGGTAAAATCTACAACCCAGACATGTTCCGTGGCAGATTCGGTGATTCCAGGCTCAGGCTGCATCCTAGTACTCAGTTAATACATTGACACCGACAGACGTAAAGACCTGCTGCTCTATCCACGTATATGCTGCATGCATCAAGATGCAATGAGTATAATGAGAACCAAATTGCTTCAACAACTCAGTCTCACTTCAATGTCCTTCCGTCCCACATCGTTGTTCCAGTTCCTCCTCTTCCTTCTGTAGTCTTCTCATGGTTGCGTCGAGTATCCTTCGTCTCCGCTCTTCCGGAGTATCGCTAGCAGTGGCCGCGCCCATGCCGCCAAGTGTTTGTGCATCGCCGCCGAGGACGTATTCTTGGGCTTCTGCTTCCAACGCAGTGTGCGGGTATTCGAAGCCTGGCCCCGCCAGATGGTGCGTCCCAGCGGCTTGAGCCCGCTCGAACTCCGCAACTTCCTTGTTCAGCGTCGAATTGAGCTCTTTGAACTGTGGATTCCATGAATCTGTCAGTGCTTCGGGCCACATTTCGTGCGCGTGTCGGCAACACTCACGTTATTGTCGTGATCTCCCCAGACGTTGTGGGTAAGCTCGTGGCATAGCACACGCCGCACCTCCTTGTACGTCCGGAACCCGTCGTAGCGGTCGGTCCGGAGGCGCAGCTTGATCGCTTGGCCTGCGTTCACGTTCAGTCCTAGGAGATGTGGCTGCTCGTGAGGCGCAAGCTCAGTGAGGAGCCCGATGGCGAACTGATGCTTCCGCATGACA
This sequence comes from Cubamyces lactineus, assembly GCA_022376465.1. Taxonomy (NCBI): domain Eukaryota; kingdom Fungi; phylum Basidiomycota; class Agaricomycetes; order Polyporales; family Polyporaceae; genus Cubamyces; species Cubamyces lactineus. The sequence goes on along the minus strand of JACDTU010000009.1, from coordinate 880,606 downwards.
TGCCGGATAGCGGGATCGTTGGCAAGGCGTGTCAGTAAATCGCGAGCAGCAGCCGGATTGGGTAGATGTGGAAGAGGCTCGATCTTGTGAAAGGTATACTGGGAGTCGGATGAGGGGGATGCGCGCCCAGTAGAGCGTACCTGGATCATCGCGTCAGAGTGAGCTCAACGATATACTGGACTCTGGTGACGTACCTTCACAGGAGCACGTTGTGCTCGTTCTTGTAATACGCGCTCTTTGCGCTGGTGTTCGCTCTCAGTGGCTTTCAGCCCTCCAAGCTCCTCTGCCGTAGGGCCAATTAGCTGAACCTTTGTGCCGTCCTTCAAGCCCGCCTCTGCAATGCTGACATCTTCGGCCACCACTTTCTTGCCTTTGTAGAGCAACTTCTGGTTAGATGGAGGGACCGAGGTAAGTTCTTCGAGGCGCGCTTGAAGGTACGCTAGGGTTGAATCAGGCAGAAGAGAGAGTGGATGTATGATTCCACGATGCGAAACGCTGATAGTGATGTTTCCGTTACTTGATGCGTCCATAGGGTATGTTTGTCGTAGCGCGGTAGCAGTATATGTATCCCAAAGATGGTGGTACAAGTACAAGATGATTATATACCGGACTCGGACGATTCGGCCTGTGCTCAAGTCTCAAGAGGATGTCGCAAGCCCGAAGCGGAATAAACGCCCGAGAAATCCCGTGGAAAGCAAAGCATTTGTCATGAGCATGATGTCATCGCTTGTCATCGGCTTCAACGAGGTCGTCAGCCTCGCATGCGGCAGCAAGGTCACCACAGCTCTGCGATGGGTTTTAACGTCCAACGTTGCTGCAAACAGGGCCAGAGATATACTATGTGAATTGTGCAAGTTGCTCTGCTTCAATATGCGCGGCTCGAATGTGCCAAGGGCCCTAGACCCGATAAGTACGCACCAACTTAAACACATCCCAATTTTAGGAGTACACCAGCCACGTGGCGTGAGATATTCCGAAATTCAGCTGCGTGCTGAACCGTGCCAGGTGCCTGGCTCCTCGCGTGACGCTGCTCCCCCCTACCGCTCTGTCCCCATCCTCCTCTTTCCTCCACCTTCCACGTAACCCCCGTCGGCTCCTTGCACCATCTGTAAACCCATAGCAGTAGCGGCTGAAGGCGACTGCCAGCGCACTGGGTGTCCAATGTTCCCTCATCGCCGTCGGCAGCACAGACCAGTGTCTGTAAACGAACCAGGTTCGTATTAGGACCTAGGTTACGATTACTAGATGTCGCTCATTCACATCGATGCAGTGGATTCATGGACATTTGGCAGTGAGGGATCCCAAGATGGGGCGGCGGCCAGTTCCTCCAGTACGAGAACGACGGCAGTCAAAATCATGCACACCGTACGACGGATATCTTACAGTGCTCCAAAGAAACGGGATCGAGGGCAACCAGTGCGTAGCATCGTATTTTCTGTACAGCATTCATCTCATAATGTACCATCTACAGGAAGGGGGCATGTACTCTACACCGGCGGAAACTAGTCCTCCAACCCCTTCGGCATACAGCTTCCACGATAGACCCGACACTCGGCCGACGATTGAGCAAATAGCCATGGGCCTCCATATCTCCCGCACGCCTCACGCGCTCCCCCACCGCGCTACCACACATCCCCTCCTCTCTGGCAGACGAAGTGGCGACTCGGCTCGTGCTGCGTCACATAGCCACCTCCTCACGCGACCGAGCGCCCAGACACGTCGCGCCTCCATGTCAGCCATCGCTCTCCCCCCACCTCCCGTTCGGTCGTCGCTCAAGAAGTCGAGCCGGCCACCCACGGCAGAAAGCTCATTGCTCACTACCTCGGCATCGGACGCGTCCCTATCAACAATGACGACATTGACTTCCAATGCGCCGTCGACGCCACGCTCCGTCCAGAGCGCGCCCGCGACTTCTTTCCCCGGCAAACTCAGAATGGAGATGCTGCGGCTGCTGCCTATGCGTAAAGGCTCGTTGTCATCGAGCGTGCGGTCCGACAGCCTATCGGTACTGATGCCATCGGACGACGATTCTACCACCTCCGAGGTGATACCGCGCAAGATGGTGCGATTCTCAACAGGGCCGGGTCCCCAAGACGTACCGCCAGGGGCGACATAGCATTTTGCTACACTTATAACACTGCATCTTTCTCCTGGTCATTCGGCTTGATTCAACTCATCCTCCCGCGGTACCTATTCATATCATGTAGCCGTCTGGGGCGGCGTACCCGCGGTCTATCTATTGGCATATTGACTTTGGATTGTATACATTCATCCTGCGCACCCTATATCACCAATTTCCCATCCCATTCTATAGCATTTCCACAGCTGCATCAACGTTCTGTAGCAAGAGCTATTCATCTACACCTGCATTTAGCAAGTTCCTAGCTTCTCGTGTGAGAGCATAAAGCCCCCCATGCAATGATAATTCACACAAGGAAAAGTCGTTGATCGTTCGCCTCTGTATGTCAGCCTCCTAGTGTGGCGGCTATGTCGGGCGCTGCAGTAGTAGTATGTCATGGGCGCTCTGATACAGCCGGCCGAGAACGTCGATCAGCTTTGCTTTCTTGCTTTCCTCCTCCGAACTTGACCACGACCACTTTTACGACCTCCTGCTTGCACGTCTTGCCCCGCTGCTCTACGACTGCCTCGCAATCATATCACTTTTTGCTCGTACCTAGGCGGTCTTGCTAGCTTCGATCAAACAATTACTGCTGGGCCGAGCCACTTAGCTCCATACACCGATTGAAAGGATGGCACCGGTCGAGACAGAGTATTACGACTTGGTACGCGGCCGCATGTCACTCACGCTGGTCTGAACGCGGATGGCTCATCCAAAAGACCCCTTTGCTCGGTGTGTAGCTCGGTGTACCCACGGACGTGAACGACACGGACTTGAAGAAGGCGTATCGGAAGCAGGCAATCAAGGTACGCTTTCATTTCCTGCCCGGCCCCGTGCATGCATACAGTGTCCATGTCCTGACCCTGCATCTCCGGTGTTTGCGGTGTCTGTGTGATACCTCGGTGTGCATCCGAACTGGGCCCATCTGTGACTGTGCGGCGGACTTTGCTGGGCGCGTAGTACCATCCAGACAAGAACCATTCTCCCGACGCTGAAGAGAAGTTCAAAGAGATCAGGTGCGTGTATACCGCATTTGCGCGTGCGCGCAAGCCTAAATAGACATTTCACTTGTAGCAAAGCGTACCAGATCTTGTCAGATCCGGTGAGCTCATGTGCTCTAAACGCTCAGGATTCATTAAACGAATGACCATTCATACAGAACCTCCGTGCCGTATACGACAGGAATGGCAAGAAGATGGTGCGTCTAGGACCTCGCGTTGGTTGTGCCCGACTATCGAGGCCGTACTTATCTGGTCATGCACGTAGGTGGACAAGGAAGGTGGCGTCGGCATGGATGACGCCGCCGGCTTCTTCGCAAACGTCTTCGGAGGAGAGCGGTTCAAGGACTACGTGAGTACTCATGTCTTATACGCAAACCTTCGTAGCCATTTACCAGTCGCGTGCAGATCGGCGAGATTTCGCTCATGAAGGAGATGACTTCGGTGGCGACGACTATGATGACTGACGAGGAGAAGGCAGAGATCGAAAGAGAAATGAACGGCGGCGCTGCTCCGGGCTCCCCTTCAGTCACCCCTGCATCCCCCACTCCTACACCCGCATCTCCCCAACCACAAGCTGCCGACGCCGCTACATCACTCGTGCCCTCGCCCGCACCCTCGCCGTCCCCGTCGCCTGCAACCACGCCCGCACCAGCTGCGGAGACCCCCCTATCTGCGACGACAAAGAGCCCCGCATCTTCATCTTCGTCCAACCTCAAGGATGGCAAAGAGTTGCATAAGACGGAGAAGGAGCGGGAGACGCAGGGTAAGAAGCGTTCGAAGCTAACGCCGGAGCAGAAGAAGAAGCTTCAGGAGCTCGAAGATGAGCGGCGGAAGAACATGGAGGAGCGCATCGAGACGCTCACGAAGAAGCTTGTTGAGCGGCTACGGCCGTTCGTCGAGGCGGCCAACCCTGGTAACAAGGAAGACCCGGAGACGGCTGCGTTCGAGCAGAAGATGCGCCGCGAGGCGGACGACCTGAAGCTGGAGAGCTTTGGCGTCGAATTGCTGCATACGATCGGGAACATCTATATGATGAAGGCGACGTCGTTCCTGAAGTCCAGGAAATTCTTGGGCATGTAAGTCGTCGTACATTGCGTAGCTTCCGGCTGAGGCTGAGCTGCTCGATAGTCCCGGATTCTTCTCAAGACTGAGGGAGAAGGGTGCCATGGCAAAGGATGCTTGGGGCGTCATTGGCAGCGCGTACGTTTTTCCTGAATACAGTCGTCCAACGCTTCTTACTCAGCTTATTTTTCCAGTATTGGTGTTCAGCAAACAATAGCGGTTAGTTCCTCCTTGTGATATCTCAGTGGGCATAAGAGCTCTGGACTGACATGACGCTCTATCAGGAAATGGAGAAGCTGCAAGCTAAGGGCGAGATCGCCGAAGAGGAGCTCCGGGCATTGGAGGAAGACGTGACAGGAAAAGTGAGAATCAGACGTCATTGCTTCAACCTCCGAGACTCATCTAGCATCGTAGATCATGCTCGCATCCTGGCGAGGGACCCGCTTCGAAGTTTCACAAGTACTCCGAGAGGTAAGCCTCTTGTACTCGCCAGACCTTGCTTATCGCTCATACCTGGTCAGGTCGTGGATCGCGTCCTCAAGGAACCCGGTGTCTCGGACCAGGTACTGTATAACCGTGCCAAGGTCCGTTGCTTTCTTATGGCGCATCGAACGAACGATGGTTGCTCACGCTTTCGCGACACAGGGTCTGCTCCTCATCGGTGCCATCTTCAAGCAAACGCAGCCTGACGAGAGTGATGAGGAGCGACGAGAGCTCGAACGGTATGCCATTTTCGTCCTCCGTCGTGTTTCGCAGTCAATGGACTGACGCTCTGTAATAGGATGGTCGCGGAAGCCGCATCGGGAAAGTCGAAGCATCACCAACTGCGCGCTGCTCAACGTGCGAAGAAGCACGAACATGCGCATGCACACACACACGCCAACGGCAGCGGCGAGAAGGTGAATGGCGAGAGTGCACCTGCGGAGAAGGCTGCCCCTGCGTCCGCCGCATGAGCCCCTGAGCGATCCTGCGTGATCTACGCGACGCGCATTGGCGCTGTTGAATATGTTGTGGCGAATGACGTTCTGTTGAGGGAGGTATAGTACGCCGAACTCTCTTTAATTCGTTTCGTTGCGCTCGCGTCATTGTCCACGGACACATCTATACATCTGGTTTTCCCCTTATGTCCCGGTGTCTGGCCTTCAGCCATCCGCCCCATCTTCCCCTCTGTTGGTGTTTCGCTCCATCTCCGCTTTTGCCTCCCGACGTAGTCATCATAATTCGCTGCTACACGTCCGGCGTGAATGCCATTACTGCCTTCCACACCTATCCCCGTCCTCCTAAGCTCCCACGTTCTATCCCCCTCGTAATCACCAATGCCTTCGGTTTTCGTTTGGTTCCCTGACGCTCCCTCCCCCATCCACTACTCTTGGTCTCGATCTCTGGTGCTCTATTTCATAGACTGCTCGGTATACTAGTACGCTAGTGCTCACTCATTTCTCACTACTCGTAGTACACAAACCGTCCTCTCGTGTCCTCTGGTTTTCTACTCATCGTCCTCTTTTTGACTCGCGGTCCTTCCCGTCCCCACCTCGCTACCCAACGTGTCTCTTGCTCGCGCTTGGATATCGCGTACCATAATGACAATCCACGATCGTTCTGGCTTTCCTGCTGCTGCGAGGGACTGTGTGATTGAGGCGTACGTGCGCATACAGTGGACCGTCTCCGCGCTGCCCAGCAGGACAGCAGTATAGAACTAAATTCGCGCTCACGTTTGTGTCGAAGCGCACTCAACATTCACAGTGGCGGACGTCGTAGCCCAGGTATCTCTGGTGGAATGGAAAACAACAACTACATTGGCCTGCATCGCGTGTCCGTATGTCATCAATACACATTTCCACAGATCATGCCAACAGCGTGCAGCTCCACGCAAGCTGCGTTCACCGTGTGCCAGCTATGAACAGCAATTTCCGACGAGTCACGTCTGGCTGTTTCTACGGCTGCGTGTGCCGCCCACCTGGCCGTCGATGAGATTTGCCTGCGCCTCTAGCTCCGCGGCCCACAGCGCGGCGCCGACCGTGTTCGTGAAGCTGAAAAGGAGGCCGACGATGGGGACGAAGTTGAACAACAACGTCGCCATTCCGAACCTGGATATTCGAGGAGTTCGTCAGGCCCCACTTCCCACACGAGTAGATAGGCACAAAAAATACCACGTACGCAGTGTACTCTGCGCGCCTGTGCTCGACGAACGACGCACGCTGGGTCTTGGAGAAGCCCTTGAGCTGGAAATAGCGGGCGTGCCAGCCGGGGCCGCCGTTGTACCCGTTGTACAACAAGAACAACACCGTGCCCACCGCGGGGATCATGTTCAGCGGGAGCGTCAGCACGTAACGAACAATGCCGTCCTTCGAGAACGCCTGGAGAGGCTTTACGAGCGCGCCTTGTACACCTCTAGCGACCGCGCTCTGTTGCCCGCCGCCCCCGCGCGTCTTCGCCTCGCGCACGAGCTGGCCCTGACCACGTGCGTTCAGCGTCGCGTCGAAGACGTGGGAGAGGGCGGGTTCGAGGAAGAGCGCGCGGGCGAGGAAGGAGATGAGGAGGAGGGACTCGGCGCCGACCAGGAGGAGGGCGACGAGTGGGGCGAGCGGGCCGGTGAAGATGGCGAGGAGGGCCATTTGGGGAACGTAGGTGAAGAAGGCCAGGACGGCGAAGATGATGGCGGAGGTGACGAGCGATTTGAGGAGGGCCTGCCGGACGGAGAGGATGATCTGTGGGTCTGCGAAGGGGTTGAGTTGGCTGTTGGACTATCGTATGGATGACGAAGAGGTGTTGACTTACGGGATATTGAGAAGAGGAGGCCGCGGATAGGCCATAGCCATGCAAAGGAGGCGATGGCTTGGAAGGATTGTGAGGCAGTCTCTTGCGCCTCGTGCTGAACTCTCTCTATAAGGGACTGCGCCTGATGTTTTGCAGGATGTTGAGATGAACTTTGGGAAGTTGAAGACATTATGCCACTTCTAGTATGAGTACAGATGCTCGGACGTAGTTGCAAGCAGTCCTGTCGTGCGTTTTGCAGCTGCTCGCGCAGTGGGACGAGGTATTTGAGCGCGCGGTCGGGTGGCTTAACCCCAGTGACATCATCCCCCTCCGGCGTTTACGCGTCGCGTCGCGGTCACGTGTAGCAGTATACTCGACGCGTTCATGGGCCTCTGCTTGAGATGTGCTTGTCGGGACTCCGAGAACGATGCCTGAACATGCTGCCTATGGTCCTGTGCGGGCATCCATTCACTAGTACTGTATAGCACTACCATATGCACATCCATGGTGATACGATGACCGGCTTCCGAGAATGTTCCACCTGTGAATGATACGCACGTCAATCTTCCCAGGTGTCACTCTGAAAAGTTGAAACCTTTGCAACCGTTTGAGCGGTCTCCTACTGAAGAGCAATTGCGCTGCGCCAGCAAAGCTATGGCCACACAAGCATGCGTTGAAGGCGACGGCCGCTCGCGGCGGTCAGCGTTTGCTTGGAGCCGTCGGGCGGCAACGAGCGCGCCGCATACCCGAAATGGGGGCGAAGCGGACTTTTTACCTTCCGATCGAAGTCTGCATCTGTGCTTGTCTCGCCCTGCCAAGTCCGTCAAATACCGTTCCTCATTGTCTCATCTGTGTATGCTCTGAGGATGATACTGCTCACCTTGCAATGCAGAAATCGCGCAGTCTCCGAGTTTAGAGAGACAGACAGGCGTTCCTCGACGCGCGCAGCCGACTAGTGCATTGTCGGCGGGAGAAACAACGCATCCAGTTCGCGAGGCGCGACCCGATCAGCAGAGCGAAGGAGTGCGCTCCCTCGCCTGGAAACATGTCGCCGCCAAGACCATCCACCCGTCGGCAAATCTGTACAGGCAAGCCGCGACTCCAAGCGACCCAACCGCCCCTTTCAATATTCGTCCACCCAGCCAGGCCCTCCCTCTCTCTCATCCATCATCCATCTGGCAACCCGCCATCCCAACCCAAGCCTCTCCTTGGCATCTTCGCCTTCTCTCCTCAAGGTCGCATTGCGAGTTGCGCCCCTTGCGACTTTCTGAACACATCCCAAGCATTCCTCGGTCTGCCCCCGCTGCAGCCATGCTCACCCTCCCTGCGCTGTCCGCTCTTTTAGCTGCCACGCTCTCTCTCGAGCTCGTCGCCGTCAACGCCCATGGGCTCCACGCTGGTGCCCACCACGCCCACCGCGGCCACGCTCACAAACGCCAGGCTCCTGCCGGGACCGACTCTGTCGCTGCGGCCGCCTCTAGCGCGACGTCGTTCTCTCTGTCTGTGACAGGAGCTGTCCCCCTTGGTACCACCGCTGCTGCCTCCACTACGGCCGCTGGTGCGCCCGCTGGCGGCTCTACTGTAGTGACTTCTGCTACTACGGGTGCGACCGCGGCCACCTCAGTCGCTGCTGCGCCCGCGTCCAGTGCGGATATCGGAACTGGTGTATACGACATCCCCCCGCTCGCTAGCATTACGTCTGGCATGCCCTCGGGCCCTCTGCCTAGTCTCACGGCTACCTACACGCCCGGTGCTACCCCGTCGTACATCTCGGGTGCACCCCCACTGCCAACCAAGTGTGCGTAGACGGCTGGTGAAGTGAAACATCGGTAAAAAGCGCTGACCGGTCTTATCGTGCAGTCATGTTCAACGCGGCCGACTGGCCTGAACTGGACAAGGTCCCTCCGACTGGTGCGTATCCCATCATCCAGTGTAGTATATGTACCGACCTTATGCGGAATATCGTACAGACAACGATCCGTTGGTCCAGGAGTGGATGAAGGAGCTCGATGGGCACGACATCCCGGACATCACCCCCACGCAGGACGGCTCGTGCGCGGGCGACCCCGCGGCGGCCGCACAGGCGGAGGAGCGCGGCTGGTGGACGTGTGGTGGCTGGACGTCCGGCAACGATATCGTCGCGTGCCCGGACAAGATGACGTGGGGCGTGAGTTTCGACGATGGGCCGGCCCCGTATAGTGAGTTTTCTCTCTCTAGGGTTTCGCTGGTTGTGTTGAAGGCGGAAGGCTGACTTGTGCCGTCTTGCGCTTTGCAGCCCCGTAAGTACCCAGCACTGTATGAGCTCACGCGAGTGCGAAGACTGACGGAAAGACAGGAAACTCTTGAAATACCTCGAAGACAAGGACCTGAACGCGACGTTCTTCGTCGTCGGCTCGCGCGTCGTGTCCTACCCCGACATTCTCATCGCCGAGTACATGGCCGGCCACGAGATCGCCGTCCACACCTGGTCGCATCATGTACGCATTCCCTCCTTCCTCCTTTACACGGGATTCTTGGCATGTCTGACGTGCTGATGACTCTTCGTAGCCTCTCACCGCTTTGACGAACGAGCAGATCGTTGCTGAGCTTGGCTACACTCGTCGTGCGATCCAGGCCGTGCTCGGCGTCACGCCAACCACCATGCGTGCGCCGTTCGGTGATATTGGTACGTGATCCCGTTTCTTCGAAATGGTGTATGCGAGTTGACGCGGATTGATGTGAAGATAACCGTGTCCGTGCTATCTCGAACGCGATGGGCCTCCAGCCGATCATCTGGACTACCGGTCCTGGTGGTCCCTTCGACACCAACGGTACGTCTTATTACCTATTTTCAGCAGGTCATAGTCCAGTAGCCTGAATGTTTGCCTGTAGACTGGCACGTCCCTGCTGGTACTGTCACTGGCGAGCAGCAGTTCGAGATCTTCGAGGGTCTGCTCGGCAACGCGACGATTATGGACACTGGGTGAGCGCCTTTCTTTCGCAAAGATATGGAACGATCTGACGGAGAGTGTCTAGTTTCATTGTCCTTGAGCACGACCTTTTCGAGATCACCGTCGACCTCGCCGTCGGCTACACGCTCGACGCCGCGCTCTCGCACAACCCGCCTTTCAAGGTGTGTTCTCTTCCTCTGCTCCGATTACTATTTGAATGGTACTAATGCTCTCATCAGCTCGAGTCCATCGGTACGTGCATGGGTATGCCCCCGACGGACCTGTACCAGGAGACGACGACGAACAAGTCGTCCAGCACGGGCCAGCACTCGTCGAGCGCCGCGGCGGACGGGACGGACCCCGACTCGAGCGCCGCCGGACACGTCTTCGCGTCGTCCGCGTTCGCGGGCGCCGCGGCGGCCGTGGTCGCTCTTGCCGGTCTTTTGTGATCTACCGTGCTGTGTGGTGGAATGGGAATCGGTAGGATCGGTGGGGTGTTGATAGACAGCGGATGTTTAGAAAAGCTCGAAGCCTGCAGGCAGCTTGATTTGATTATTGCGAGGCTTACTGCTAAGGACTGCGTGTCGCCGCGACGTGCTGCTAAGGCACGAAGAGCTACTACTAGTACTGCTTGAAGGACTTGGACCGTTTTACTATCTAGACACGACGACCACCTTACTCTTTTCCTGCTAATTCATGACTTTCTTTGCTTGTCGAAGTCCCATGCGACGTGTTGTGGTGGCTCAGGTGTGTTGAGCTGAGCGGTGGAAGACTGAGGAAACAGGAAGTCTGAAGCTTGCGCTCGGACTGCGCAGATCGCCGGATGCGTCACTGCCGAATGCATCGCCACCGCTATAGTGCTCGAGCGGTCCACCTCCCCCGCTCAGCTCTCCTCCACCTCCACCTCCTCTTCCTCTTCGTCCTGGCCTCTCCTTGCACGTCACCTCTGCTTCCGCCATCGCCCATCCTCTCTAGCTAGCTCGCCTGAACACACGCGGAACGGCGACCATGTCGCTCATCAACACCCTCAAATCCAGTGCGTCGCGCCCCTCAGCTTTCCCCGTCTAATTAGTGCTGCCCGTGCTGATTGGATGCGCTGAACTGCTGGACCATACCATATGTCTTTCGCTCTGCCGCTTATGTTCTGCTGTTTGTGTGCCCACGCTTGCGGCGGCATGCAGAGTTTCTGGAGGCGATTCGCTCGGTGAACCCGCCCGGGCGATGGAAGATCCTCGTCGTGGACGACCACTCGCAGCGGCTGCTCGGGTCGGTGCTCAAGCAGTTCGATATCCTCGAGGAGAACGTGACGCGTATGTCTTCTATGCTTACCACATCTCCATGTCCAATCCACTGAACACTTGTGCTATCTTAATCCTGCTCTGTCGCGCGCGATCTTTCGACGCACGTCGCGTATGTGCAATCAATACTCGGACCGCGTATATCGCCATTACAACTACACCTCGAATCCCGCACGCCTGCCCACGTGCTGCACAATAACGCTGCATTCCGCAACATGCAGTGATTGAGAACATCTCGAGCCACCGCGAACCCCAGCCGCAGTTCGAGGCCATGTACCTGCTCATGTCCACAACACAGAACGTCGACCGCATCATCCGCGACTTCTCGAACGGGCACCAGCAGTATGCCGCTGCGCATCTCTTCTTTGTCGACGGTACGTAAAGTTCCTCATGACTTCAACGCACATCGTGCGCGTTGCCGTGGCCGGGGAAATCGGGTTGCTTTGCTGCCCCTTGTAGAAGGTGACAGCGGCGAGTCGGTGTCCCAGGCGACGCGATGGCATGTGGTACTTGGTATAGAACGTGCGTCTGACATGGGTGTAAAGGCCTCGCGGAACACTTGTTTGAGCGGCTCACATCTTCGCCCGCGGAGCCATATTTGAGGGCGTTGCAAGAGCTCTTCTTGAACTTCTGGGGTAGGTTCAGCATAACTTGACAGGTCCGTATAAACGGCTGAGCACAGGGCTGCGCGCCGGGATGTGTAGCGATCGAGGCGCAAGCGTTCAGCGTGCGCGCCCCTGGCGCGTTCTTCAACATGTATAGCCCGCCGCGCAACGATATGCTGTACAAGCCGATGCGTGACCGACTGGACGAAGAGCTGCGGTTCATGAGCAAGATGGTCGGCACTTTTCTCGCGATACGTTTGGGGAAATCACGCTGATCGCGTCCGTGGACCCTCCAGATTATGAACGTATGCCTGACGCTGAACGAATACCCCTACATCCGCTACTACTCCCCATCCCACCACCCCCCTCTCGGGCCCCTCAAACCGCATGCAAGCACACGACCGCCTCCGCCCGCGGAGACCGCCAGCCGATGGCGGACGAACCTCGCACGAGGATCGGACGCGCGTGCGTACGAGAGCGTCGAGGGTGACTACGTCGCGAAAGTACTCGCGTTCATGGTGCAGCAGAGCCTGGACGAATACAAGAAGACAAACCCGGACTTTCCGAAGCCGTCCGACCCGCTGCGGCCGCGGGGCACGCTGATCATCACGGACCGCTCGATGGACACGTTTGCGCCGCTGCTGCACGAGTTTACGTACCAGGCAATGGCGAACGACTTGTTGCCGATCGAGGACGGGACGACGTACAGGTGAGCTTTGTCGATGGAGGGCGTGGTAGCGGTGTGGCAGCGAGTTTTGAGCCGTCGATTCGAGCTGACGCTGGACTTGTGGCCATAAGGTATAAGTTTCAGACTGCCGTCGGCGCGTACGAGGACAAGGTCGCGACGCTCTCGGATGCGGACAGCGTGTGGACGGAATTGCGGCATATGCACATGCGCGAAGCGATCGACAAACTCATGGCGGACTTCAATCAGTTCATGCAAGATAACGCAGGCTTCAAGGGGTATGCCTCATGCTGCTAGCCTTGGTTTCCGGTTATTGATCCCACCAATCCACTTCCTCCCTGAAGTGAAGGGGCAGCAAATTTGAACGACATGAAAGACATGCTCGCCAATCTGCCTCAATACCAGGAGCAGCGAGAGAAGGTGGGGGATGTCCTCGGCGTTCCGCCGGTGAGTGTAACCACTGACCTGGTTCACTATTTCCCAGTTCTCTTTGCACCTGAACATGGCACAAGAGTGCATGGCGATCTTCGAGCGCGACAAGTTGCCGGCGGTCGCAAACGTCGAACAGGTACGCGATCGGAGACTGACGTATGCCGGGACGCCTCATGGGACCTCCACGCTCATACACGCCTCCAAACCCATAGAATTGCGCCACAGGCGTTACTGCAGAAGGCAAGGTACCGAAGACCTTGGTAGAGGAAATGGTTCCACTGCTGGACAGTCGCGATGTGATGTGCGTCATCAGCTGTGTCCGCGGAGGCTATAGGCAGGTGTGCTGACGTAGAGACGACAACTGCCGCCCTTCCGTTCGCCCTCTGTTCGTGATGGCCTCGCCCTGCGATGCGTTCCCGTGATGTCCGCACGGCAGTAACACGAACAAGGTCCGCATCATCGCGCTGTACATCCAGCACCGCGACGGTGTGCCGGACGAGGATCGGCGACGGCTGTACCAACACGCGCGCCTCACGCTGGCCGAGCAAGACGCGGTGAACGCGCTCGTGAACCTCGGCGTGCGGATCAGCAGAGTAGGTTTTGACACCCCATGGGGTCTTCTCTTATGCACGTGGGCGTGGACTTATTCTGCGTATCAAGCAATCGGGCGATAAGGACATCAAGAAGAGGCTGAAGCAGAAGCCTAGCAACGAAGAGGAGTACGAGCTCTCACGATACAAGCCTGTGCTGCGTACGGTGCTGGAGGTATGACGGCACGATGCGCCCTGCGGTTTTCTTGGGTTCGTTGGAGCTGATGGGCGACGACCGCGCGCTGCAGGATCATGTGGCTAACAAGCTCGACGCGACGCTGTTCCCGTACGTGAAGGACTCGCCGTCGGTGGCTCCAGTGGCGAGCAGCCTGCGGTCGAGTCCTGCGATCCAGCCCGCGGTGTCGCTGCGTAGCCAGAAACCGAGCTGGCACAAGGCCGCACGGGGGCCCAATAACGCACAGCAGGACACCCGGCAGAGGATCATCGTCTTCGTGGCGGGCGGGATGACGTATTCCGAAATGCGTGAGGCGTACTTGCTCTCGAAGTCTCTAAACAAGGAGATCATTATCGGTGCGTTTCTGGCTATTGTGTTGGAGCGGGATATCGGCTCATGCTGAAGGCCGTCGGTGCTGGATGCGTGTAGGCTCGACACACCCGGTCACACCGCAACACTTTGTGGACGACTTGAAGGTTCTGGAAATGGCGGGCGTAGGGTCGAAGGCGTTGCCCAATGGGCTCGGGGAGACGAACGCGCCGCCCCGATCTGCGCAGGAGGTGTACGACCAAAAGTACTTCACGCGCGACGCGCCGCCACCACAGCGGGCGGCACCCCCGCCGTCGCCACAGCCAAGCAAAGGGCGGCTGTTGCAGCGCCCGTCGCCGGTTTCGTCGTTCACAGGCTCGTCGGTGTCTGTGAACAGCGCGGGGTACGGGGAGAAGGAGTCGGCGGGGACGACGGAGAAGAAGAAGAAACGGGGGTTCCTGCGGTTCTGACGTCGTTCTGTGTATCTTATTTTCCGTTTGTTCTGGCGAGGATGTAATTAGCAGGGGTAGGGCGGTTATACCACGGACATAGAGCGAGTGCTTTAGCTGTGGCCGTGTGCGGGGGAGGGGAAGGGGGAGATGGTGTATGGAGCATGCCACAGACGTCAGAGTCCGCGTAAGAGGTTGATACGCCTCCCGGGTCGACTGTCCGGGTTTGTGCGCTGAGAGTGTGCGCGCGAGTCTCGCGCCGGCGCTTCCTCTCGATTCTACTACCACTTCCTCGTCGTCCCAGACGTCGTCCTCTCCCCTCCCCTCGCCCCCGCCGCCCTCGACCTCCGCGTCTCTGGCAGCCATGGACAGGCCCATGGGCCCCCGCAAGCCGGACAAGCGGAACGCTGCCTACGAATCCATCTTCGGCCGGCCCAGTGCAACCCATCACCAACTTCATCCTCAAGGCCCCGGGGCCCCGTTCTCCTCCTCGCCCCAGCCGTACCAGTACCCGCCCCCGACGGGCCAGGCGTATCCCTATTATCCACAGTACGGCAACCAGCTCGACCGCAGAACGTCCACCTCGTCTTTCAGACCGCCGTCGACCCAGTACACCCCGCAGCCAGTCCCGCCCAGGCAGCAGCCATATTACCCCGCCCCTGCCCCCTCCAACGCCCAGCATCCCGTTCCCCCGCAAGCTTACCCCCCGCAATATCCACAACAACCACCTCCGCATCATGCCCACGCCCGATCGCTCGCACCCCCGTCCATAATGAGCCGCGCCCGCTCCGTCGGGAACTCGCCCGGGGTGATTGCGCCTCTCCCGGAGGAACCGCCAGACGCCAGTCTCGAAGAGTTCACGCGCCAGGGTCTCACCCCGGCGCAGGCGTACCAGGCGCAGGTATACATGAACAGCCCGATGGGACAACAGCAAGCGGCCAGGACGCAGTCTGATCTCAACCCCAACCCTAATCAACCTTCTCCTGCATCTCCTCCCGCACCGAGCATCAACGGACCACGAGGTCCTCGTCCATTGAGCACGCCGACGAGCCATAGAGTCTCGGCGGAGCTGCCCAGGATCGGCGTGAACATCGAGACGGACGATGGGAAGCTAGGCCTCGATTTCACCAGTGGCAATGGCGAGGGCAGCACGCCGCCGAGTGAGCCTGCAACAGAGGAGGATTCATCCGAACTGCCTTATAGCAGGCCACAGCGCCACTCGACGCCTAACAGCGTCAGATCACGATTGTCTGCGGCTTCTAATATCGCAGGAAGCTCAGAGCAAGCCCATTTCCCCTCCTCGTCGCGCCCATATCCACTCCAACTCGACACCGCCATCGCCTCCGCGCAAGCGACGGGCGCAAGCATCTCCCCTGCCTCCTCCACGCTGGTCGAGGAGCCTGTAAGCTCGGTCAGTCCACCACTCTCTGGCCCTTCTGGCCGCCGTTCATCCGAGTCTGCGAAGACGCTCCCTGGCCCTGGTTTCCAGCGGAATCGCAGCATAACCGACCGCTCACGTTCCATGTCTGCTACCATTCCTCCTCATCACCGCGCTGCACTTGAAGCAAGCCGTGCCGGTCGGCCGCCTATCCCAGCCGCGCCCGGACGCGATTCCCCAGCGCCCCGGCCACGGCGGGCGCCCGTCGTGTACCCTGCGCTCCTATCGCGCGTGGCCGAAGCGTTCAAGGCGCGAATACAGCTCAGCGACCGCGTCAAGGACGGGCTGACGTACAAGGATGCTTTCGATGGGCGCGAGGCGGTCGACACGATCGCGTACATCATCAAGACGACGGACCGGAACCTCGCGCTGCTGCTCGGCCGCGCGCTCGACGCGCAGAAGTTCTTTCACGCCGTCACGTACGATCACCGATTGCGCGATAGCTCGCACGACCTGTACCAGTTCCGGACGAAGCTGCCAAGCCCGTTCGTTAGCGGCGAGCTCGCGCACGTCCCGCACGAACACGAGGAGCTCCTCAAGGCACTTGGCCAGCCCCTCATCAACGGCGGTGGAGGCAGTGGTAGCGGAGGGGGCAGTGGGGAGGAAGGGGATGCGTCGAACAAGGAGAGTCCGTCTCCATCTGCTGAAGGTGACTCTGAGAAGGAGAAGAAGGATGGCTCGCGTCCCACCTCCCCGACGCCCTCCGTACCCGGCGCGTCTTCACCCGTCACCCGACCACGCGCTGGATCCGTGTCGTCCGACGACGTGCCGTTGCCGACGGGCGTGTTCACGCTGCTGACGGACTGCTACTCACCGACATGCACGCGCGACCAGCTCTGCTACTCCATCGCGTGTCCGCGACGGCTCGAGCAGCAGGCGCGCCTGAACATGAAGCCCCAGCGCGAGCTGAAGAAGCAGATCAGCCGCGAGAGTTTGGGCGACCTTGTGGTATGCCGTGTCTTCGTTGTCAGAGAGTTGCGCCGAAGTGAACTTGTGCACCATAGGAACCGGGGACGTTGTGGATACACTCCGTCCCTGCGGAGGTCGTTGCGAGCGTCTCGGACACCGAGAAGAAGCGGCAAGAGGCGATCAACGAGGTTATCTACACTGAACGCGACTTCGTGCGCGATATGGAATATCTCAGAGATGTGGGTATTGCAAGGTATGCTATATCGGATGCGTGCTGACGTCCAATCATTGTAGTGCTGGATCAAGCCCCTCAGGGAACTTGATATCATTCCAGAGGCTCGACGAGAGGACTTCATCACGCAGGTGTTTTGGAACATCAACGACATCATTGCTGTCAACACGCGCCTCCGCGATGCACTCAACAAGCGGCAGAAATCGTACGCTGTAGTCGAGCAGATCGGGGACGTGCTTCTCGAAGCTGTGCCCCACTTCCATCCGTTTGTTTCATACGGTGCGCACCAGCTGTACGGCAAGTACGAGTTCGAGAAGGAGAAGAGCACGAATCCCGCCTTCGCTCGCTTTGTGGAGGTTGGTCGCTGTGGCATACGGTGTCGTCTGGACGCCAGTGATATGCTGACGATATCGAACAGGAAACCGAGCGACGGCCAGAGTCTAGGAAGCTAGAGCTTAACGGTTACTTGACGAAGCCGACGACTCGATTGGCGAGGTATCCTCTGCTTCTCGAAGCTGTCTTGAAACACACCCCTGCAGAAAACCCGGACAAGGTTGCGCTGCCCAAAGCTGTCGAGATCGTGCGCGAGTTCTTGAAGGCGGTCAACACCGAAACCGGGAAAGCGGAGAATCGGTTCAACCTGCTGCAGCTTGACCAGCAGCTGGTCTTTCGCCCTGGGGAGCAAGTGGTGAGCTAACGGCATGAGATATGCGCGATGGAGGACGCTACTTATGCTCTATCAGGACCTCCGCTTGCGAGAAGAAGGCCGTGAGCTCATATATAAGGGCGCGCTCAAAAAGCGTGGTGGTTCACAAGGTGACGGTGGAGAACTCATGGTGTTCCTATTCGACCACGCGCTACTCATGGTCAAGCCAAAGAGCAAAGTCGAGCAGTACAAGGTCTACCGACGGGTATGCAGGAGTTTCTATGCTGACTGCTCTCTTACTGATCGAGGGTCATACAGCCTATACCGCTCGAGCTTTTGTTGGTATCAGCGCCCGACGAGTTCGCGACCCAAAAGCCGCAGACCAACCGGCAGAAGCAGCTCATCAAGAACGCGCCACACGCGCCCGTGATCCCTGTCAAGGACACCAAGGGCGGATTCTCGATCACGTTCGTGCACCTGGGGCGCAAGTACTACCAGATCACGCTCTGGGCGAGCACGTACGTCAGCCAGCGCAAGTGGGTGGAGCACATCCAGAAGCAGCAGGACATCATGCGCGAGCGGAGCAACGTGTTCGAGACCGTCACGCTCAGCGAGGGCTTCTTCGTCGGTGTGAACAAGGTCAACTGCGCGGCGCCTTTCAGTGAGTCCCCATTCTGAGCTCTAGATTGTATGATGTCCTCAAAGGTGTGTCAGACCAAGGCAGGAAGGCTGTGTATGGTACAGACGATGGCATCTACCTATCCAATCTCATGGAGCGAAACCGGGAACCTGTGAAGGTCCTGGCTTTGAAGGACGTGGAGCAGGTAGACGTATTAGAAGACTACCAGCTTCTCATCGTCTTGGCTGGTGCGTTTCTTGTAACTGACGTATTTCAAGGATATCGCTGACATATAGCGCAGAGCGGCAAGTGATCACGTTCCCTCTTGACGCACTAGACCCCTTGGACCCGCTGGCTGGCCTGAAGCGGGCGAAGAGAATTGCGTCGCACATTTCTTTCTTCAAAGCTGGGGTGTGCGTCGGCAAGACCCTTGTCTGCGTGGTCAAGTCCAGTCCGTTGTCGAGTACCATCAAAGCGCTCGAGCCGATCGACCAGAATATCCGTGGGCGGAGCAAGCCTACGTTCCGCAAACTGCTGCAGGGCGGCAACGATACGCTGCGTGTCTACAAGGTAAGCCCTTCCTGTTGTTCCTTAGCCGGTTCACAACTGCGATGGGCGAATTCTGATCTTGCTTGTGCCGCACGCAGGAGTTCTATATACCCGTGCAGTCGAGTTCGATACACTTCTTGAAGACGAGGCTCTGTATTGGGTGCACGAACGGTTTCGAGATCGTCGACCTGGAGACTTTGGATACCCAAGGCCTGCTCGACCCGGCGGACCAATCGTTGGAGTTTGTTCATAAGAGGGAGAACCTCAGGCCACTCGCGATTTATCGGATCGACAACGAGTTCCTGCTGTGCTACGACGGTGAGTATATATGATCATGATTAATAGCGAAATACTCACAAGTTTCTACTCCTGACAGAGTTCGCTTTCTATGTCAACAAAGCCGGCTGGAGGTCACGAAAGGACTTCATGGTGTATTGGGAAGGGAATCCGACCGGATTTGGTGAGCTGGTCGCCTTCGGCAGGTCGATCCGTGTGTACTGACATTACCATAGCGCTACATTATCCTTATGTACTCGCGTTCGAGCCGACATTCGTGGAAATCCGACACGTGGAGACGGGTGCAATGTCGCAAATCATTCAGGGCAACAACCTGCGCTGCCTCTTTGCAGACACCCCGCCATCGACAACCAACGGCGTGGCGAACAACAACTATTACAACGTGTACCAGCAAGGTTATGGATACAACCCGTACCAGTCACCAGACAGCAGCCGCACCTCGATGGGCTCCATGGCTTCCAACGGGTACGGCGGCGCGCCGGGCATGCCACCTTACCCGACCCCATACCTACAGCGACCGCCTCAGGGCGTCGGGCGGGACGAGATCATCATGGTGTCCGACGACCGCGTCATGAGGCTGCAGATGACTGCGACAGCCCGTGCCTCGCTGCAGCAAGGGCAGCACTAGCTGCTCGAGTGCGCCCGACGTTCTGGATGGATTGCATACGGCCTGATGACGCGACGACCCTGTTGTATATTGCTTGACTCCCCCATCTCCCCCCCAATTCCCTCCCGCTTCTCAACACTCCACTGCATATCATTCCGTTCGTCTACCCTTGCTGCACGACCACGCCCTCGCTCCGTCTTCCCTCACGGGCAAATCTCCCATTCCCCTCCCGCTTTCCTCCCCTTTCTCCGGCACCTGGCATCTCATTCCGCGTCCCCCTCGATCGGTCCCGTGCGCTTTCCTGCGATCCTGCGATACAATGGCCCATAGCACTAGTGTCTTCTTGTCTTTGCAGTGATGTCCGTGTCTGTTGTTATTACGCTCTTTCCCATTCTCCAGCCTCATCCTGTCCCCCTCCTCTTTCCGCCGCTGCCGCCGCCGTGATCCTGATCTCTACTACTACCTACATAGCATATCTATCCTAACCTGCACTTGTATCCGAGACTCATATCATCTGTTATGATACGCGTAGCTAACACATATTTGAGCATAGAAAGGAGTCTTGGAGATGCAGGGTGCGATGTGAGCCCATATACGACAGTTGCGGGTACGTACACCAAGCTGTAAGGACATATTCAAGGAACATGACGATACCTTTGAGTGCTGAGAGCAGTGAATGCTTGCATATCGACTCGCGCAAGACTTCTTGCTGACTAGGAATACATGATCTACATCCGTCCAGTGTGTAGCACATAGTGTTCTCCTTGCCTTCTACACCAAATTCAAGTGCCCTAAACAGGCAACACCACCCAATTCCTCTATAACTTCGCCTTTCCGCTGCCGGAACCATGCTGATCGTGGAGGTCGTACAAATCCTGCGCCGCGCGCTCGAGCTCGGCGCAGAACTCCGCGTTGGGCATCTCGGTGCGCGAGGTGATCGTGAACTGGAGGTAGTCGTCGAAGCCGGTCATGTACGCGACGCCGAACCCGTCGGGCACGACCTCGCCCCAGCCGTACGGCCCAAAGTGCTTTGAGAAGATCGCGGAGGTGCTGAGGACCCAGTAGCTCGAGCGCTTCACGACCGGGTCGGAGAACAGCGCGGGCATCTGCTCGCCGTCCTTGACGAGCATGCGGAGGCCTGGTCGTGCGTAGTCGTGAGTTCATGACATTCGAGTCGGGGAGAGAGACCGAGACGTACCGAGCAGATGACGGTCGATGCCCTGGCCATTACCTGCTGCACGAGCGTACGACCCATGCGCCTTGACGGCCTCCTTGAACAGTTCCAGCTTCTTCCTGGCATTCTCTGCTGGGTCGTCCATGCTCGCGACCCACGCGTCCGACTGAGCGCTGACGACGCGAATAGCTTCTGTCCGGCCCTTGAGGAACTTGCGCACCGACGCGGCCTCGTACGTGCCGCCCTGGCGCCGCTGGCCACGGGCACGCAAGAGGCGGGCGTATGCGAGCTGCACGATGAGTTGCGTCCACGAATCGGGCGACACCCCAAAGGCTTTGATAGCGGCCTTTCCGTAGGGCGTGCGGACGACGTTCAGTGCTTGCGAGTTGATGAGCGCAGTTGCGGCCTCCGTTGCGGCGTCGATCGCGCGCTGGGTCTCCGGAGAGACATGCCAGTCGAGCGGCTGCGGGAGCGCCGCGGACCCAGTAGGGGAGGACGATGAGGAGGAGGCGAAGTCGGGCGAGGCGATCAAGTCGAGCACATTATCGCAGAGCGCGACGGTGGGCGTGCCGTCCATGACGGAGTGCTCGCCGATGAATCCGGCCTTTCCGTCGGCGAAGACGACGAATTGGCACGGCTTGTCCATCCACCGGTTACGGAGGCCGAGCTGAGGGAATGTACGGCCTGGCTGGGGCACGACGGCCCCGTGCCAGAGATTGCGGCTGTGGTCGACGAGCGAGGGTGCGGACTCGGTGTCGAGGCAGAGGACGAACGCGGCGGAGTGGACGGCGTTGATGATTTCTTGGTTGTGTGAGTCGGACGCAAGTGTCCGGTAGTCCTGTGAAGGCAATGAACGTCAGAATGTATGCTACCTACCGTACCATACACGTTCGCCGTCTTACCTTGGCCCAGACGTCGCGGTTCGATGCTGTGAGTACACCTACAGCGGGATACTCCTCCGTCGTGTTGTCGTATATATGCTGTATTTGTCTATACACCTTCGAGTCAAGCTGTGATCGACTACATCTCCAAGGGACGCGAGCATACCTTTGGAGCTCGTCGAGGGAGAGCAGCTGCCCGTTCTGCCAAGGGTTGAGCTTCCAGACGCGTCCACGATGCAAGACCGCGACGTGTCCCGACCGACCGCGGTCACCCTCCTTGGCATGGCTTACGCACCAGTCGACCTCGGGTCCGGGGACGCGACAGCAGTCAAACATCCATCTTGCACGAAGGTTAGCCCAGTGTCGGGTACTTCAGTTTTCACATGGAACACATGCCTCCAGGTATCCATGCAGATGGGTCCCTCCTTGGTCTTCTCCGGAGGGACTTGGCCAAGCTTGTACTGCTCGCGGAAGAGCATGGTCGCGCGTACTATTGACGCGGCACGGTGCAGTGCAGTTTGTGGTAGGTGCTTGGGGTGCTCCTTAAAGCCGTCTACGCTAGGAAAGGTCTCGTCTAGTGGTGGTTCCGTATGTTGGGTTGCGACCACGTACAGTAGTATGAAACATTGACTACAACCTGAAAGCGAGCGTGGTTAGCTCCTACGCAAATGTGAGCGATGCTCTCTTCAAGCGGCCTCACCGATTCACGGAAGCCCATGTACGACCAGTCATCCCACCACTCCTCGAGCCAATGCAGACGAGCCGGTTCCTCTGCGCGTTTCTGCAGCCTATGCTGCAACTCCCGTGCATACTCACTGTTGGCGAACTGATCGACAGCCTTGACCGCGTCGGCGTACTCGTTCTCGCTCCACGCGATGGGCCTCAGAGATTCCTTCAGCTTGGCTAAAGTCTCTGCCAGTGCGGGGACAGGCAAACGCGGGAGCGTTGATTGGGCCGCGAAGGTCGGGCCGGGAAGCGGAGGGGGCGCGAGTTGCTTCCACTGCGGGGGCCGCGTGGGTGCGAAGGCGAGGTTAGACATCGAGCGCGACGATGACCAGGAGATGCGGGGGAGCCTGGAGGAGAACATGGCGAAGGAGGAGGAGGAGAGGGCGGACTTGGTTTAAGTAGCGTGCCTGTGTACCCCGGACTCAGCCAGATCCAGCCACCGCTCTCCGGCGCGGCTACACGTGAATACCGGTCCACCCTTCCCCGCATTCCTCCTCTTGCGGATCATCTTCACTCGGCGGTCTGGCAATATTAGTCTCGCATCCGGTTGGTGGAGCAGAACGTTGTACGATGTGTATCAGCACAGTACTACCTACAGTAGAGCAACAAAAAATGAGTGAACATAGCACCCTAGACGGGCCTGGCCGGGAATTGAACCCGGGACCTCCTCCAAATGCCACAAAGCCCTAAGAAGGAATCATACTACTAGACCACCAGGCCGTTGACAACGCATTCATATGTGGAGCCACGACACCAGGGAGACCTTAGTGTGTCAAAGGGCCCACGACTACTTGTCCGAATATCAGAGAGTATACTTTCAAGCTGCAAGAGTCATCTGTATTGCCGTTCAGGTCGACCTATCAATATACGACAAGGGTCCAGGACACTTACCTTAGTGTGTACTTAGACGCTCCTCTCTATTCTCCATGTGGGTGTATTTGGTTCGCGTAGACGACCAAACAAGCGTCCACCTCGCCTCCGCACACACCTCAACCTTCGCCCCTCTATCCCTGCATTGTCCCCTCGCTTCCGCTGTATTCTGCCTCATGTCCCTGCAAGCGGCTCGTAACCTGGCAACGACGTGGTCTCCGGCTGCATGTGTGGACGTTTGCTTGGTGTCCCGCAAACAATTTCCGTGAAAGGTAGGTTCGTGCACGAAGAATGCTCCGCCTGTTCGATTGCCAATCCGCTACTCTTCGTCGCAATCTCTGGACGCAATCCGCTGCAATGCTGCTTGTATATAATCTAAGGGCTGTTGGTGTACTGTCCTCCTCATCTGCCTAAATCGTCTGGCATCCGCTCGTCTTCGGTGGTCCTCTCGCACTCGCCTCTCTTCTCCCCTCCACCTACATCCAGCCAAGATGTCTTACACCGCTTTCGCGCCTTCCTACTCCTACTCCGGCCCCGCGTCTCCCAACGCGTTCGCGCTCTTCTCCTCTGCGCAGTCGCCCCGCGACACCTATCACATGTACGAGGACGTACGCCAGGTGCTGCATCCCTCGAACGGCCGCACCTTCGTCGCGAAGAAGAAGACGTCCACCTCCAGCTTGAAGAAGCTCTTCGGCCTCTAAACGTACCCGCTAGCTCGTGGACTTTATCCCAAGCTCGACTCGTTATCGCTACCGCGCCCTTAGCGTGTGCACCGCCGCTGCCCGCTGACACGTTGACACTGGCCCCTCGCCTCATGGCCCGCACTCCTCCGGCCTAATCGTCGAATGTCATTGCGTGCAAATACACCTGCGGAATCACCTCGCCTTTGGGCGAGCATCGCTCCGACGCGCCGTTTGCGCGCTGCGATCCCCCTCCGCCATAAACCTCGCCCTGTCGCAGGCGCGAGTCGGCCCAAAATCTTGGAGAATATGAGAGGACCTCGGACCACGGACTACACCATAGAGCTTCGGACTCTCGTAGATATATAACGCCTCATCTGTACTATCCTCATCGCTTCCGAAACTATTCCTCGCGCACTGCGCGACGGCGTAGACAACTCTCCCCGTGTGTTACCGACTCGCCTGAAACCTACTGATGCCAATTGAGTTTGGTAAGTGACACTGCTGTGCATGATATATGCAAAGCCTCAGAGCAAAGTGCGATTGAGTCAATGCTCCCCGCCCTTACTATGTTCAGCTCTCGGCCCATGGTCGATGATGTCAGGCCTTCAGCGCTGTCCCGCTCTGGACCATCGTACGAAAGCGGCTAGGTCCTGTGAATGTCAATGTGTGGATGCATACCATAGTTTGAAATGCCAATGCCTTAGGTAGAGCAATAACAGCCCTGGAATTTCGGTGCACAGTATTCAGGGCACGTCGTGGAGCTAACGCTGACTCGCCTACACGTGCACCGTCACAGACCCACACATCTCGGGAGGCCGTACATGAACTTACCAATAGTACTACCCGGGTATGAAGTCCTAGCTATGGGGTGATGCAATGTAGCATACCGACGCAAACCCGCAAGCACTCCTACCCCTCGGCTGACTATCCTTGCGGCCTAGCGTCGACTATTCGAGCTACCCAAGTAGCACGCTCGGAGCTGCAACCAAGTCACGGTCACGGTGCGATGAACAAGCGGTAGTGGTTTGCGCCGACAAATCAAGACGTTGCAGCTAAGAAGATTGTGTGCGGGCATTGCGGTGCTGTAGCTTGCGATGCCATTTGCTCATGATGCCGACGAGCTAGCCGGAGCGTACATTTCACTACACCTAGGGTGCGGTGGCAGCGGTGCGGCCTGCTTGTTCGAGCAGGTTTGCGGCTACCAGATGGTTTCAAGCTGGCAACGTACCCGGTCCGCGGAGATAGACGAGCGGGATGACGATATCCCATATGCGAATGAACGCCGCACGCACGAGCACGTCGATGCCATGAGTGTGGCCTTCTTGCACCACGATGTGTGGCGGGATGAGAGAGTCGATTCGGACGGCAAGACGTTGATGACGCGGGTTGTCGTTGAGACCTGCCGTGAAGGGAGTGGTACATACCTCGCACGGCCCGTACGTGTATCATTGTTTGCTACCTGCAATATCTTGACATTGACAGGAAGAGGCGGTGGTCGCCGATAAATGGAAATCTGGACACCTGTCCTGGTGGAACCGTCCTTGTAAGCCGACGGCATGACCTCCTTGAGTGTGATAAAGCGCCCTACTCGACGACAATCATCTGTCGAGATACTGTGGATATCAGTGATGCTTGCTCGCCGTGCTGGATGGCCGTGCGCAATCGCAGACCGCCTCTGCCGTGTGAAGCCTCTTGCAGCTAGGCCTGCAGCTTGCTGACATGTCCTTTTGATGTGCCGCTGATGTTCTTAGACTTAAACTCGCGGAATATCGTGGATATCCCGGGTCTTCCAACTGCGGGGGAAGAACGCCGCGGCGAGATCCGGAGGGCGACGCAACGGAAGCTCCGGAAAGCTCGCCCGCATCCACGGCGCAAGTGGCCAGCGCAAACGCTTGGAAGGGTGGCCGTAAGGCGTGATTCTGTCACAGCATACACAGGCCTGCAAAGACGGGAAGGAGGGAATGAGGTAGGCTGCGCACCGCTCGATATCAGGGCGGCATACTTGGAGCGGGAACCACAAGCTTCGGCGGGCGTCAGTGCATCAAGTTGCCCCGGTCAGGTCCATCATGATGCTCACATGCCGTTGGACATTCTCGCCGTGCCATCTCACTTCTCAGATCGCAGACGAGGGATTGCACGCCGAAAGGATGCTGGGGATCGCGAGCGGTGGGAGTGGTTGAACTTACAAGAAAGTACGGGCTTGCCGTTTTGGGCGGTGCGGTGCTGTGCGCGCTTCGCCTTCCTAATCGAGGCAAAATGGGAGAACGCGACGCGTCTTCTTGGCGCGCGCAGCTCTCCCCACCACCATCTCGACCCTCAAAGTCCGCATGTTGCACTCCACAAGTCTTCTCAGGTGGAAGATTTCAGGCTGTTCTGGACCTGTCACACTTGAGCATGCCGTGACGGACGGTGGTTGAGGGATGCGGACGAACGTCGGCGCCGGGACCGAGAGGGCTGCGGAGTTGCCTGCGCAACGGCAAAAGAAAAGGTACGGAGTGGCTGTGTAGAATCGATAAGCGGGCCTCGGCGCGCGCACTCGTCTCTCTTCGCGCCCGCGTCGTGCTTTCCGGCCGTCCAGCCGCACGGGCACGGCCCACGCTGGCAATCACCGCTTGGCCGCTGGGAAATGGGAAGGGAACGCCCAAAGCGCGACCAAGAGAGCCGTCTAGCAGCAATGCAACGCAGGCTACACGCACGAACAATGGTGCTGTGCTGGCGATTGTGTGGCTTGGACGGAGTGGTGGTTGGAGGGACAAAAGGTGTTCCGGCGACGCGTGAGAAACGGGGCAAAGCGCGAATCTCGTCCAATCGAAAGCGGAAGAAGGATATGTGCCGTCGGCCCCAAAACGCATGTGGCAGGCTGATGGCAAAGAGCCCTGAGCCAATACACCAAAGCCGCCTTTTTATACCTTCCGCCTCTTCAACACCCTCCTTCATCTCTCCCCGTCCCCCTCCTGCCCTCCGTCTCTCCTTCAACCCGTCCTCTCCTTCACGATGTTTGCTCCCCTCGCCGCCCTCGTTCTCGCCCTCGCCACCTCCGCTTCCGCCTTTGTCCCTCACCACAACGCGCATCACCGCCGCCACAACGGCATTGGCAAGGCCACCTACGTCCCCCGCAGCACATCTTACAAGCTCGTTGAGCGCTATGAGGGGAAGAACTTCTTTGAGTAAGTGCCTATCTCTTTGCGGACGTGTCCATACACCAAGGCGGTGTGCTTGTCCGGTTCAACCTGCGCGCCAATGGGCGCTACTTTGGCGCGCAACGTCTTGTTCGATCGCCTACAAGGCAGAAACCTGTCTACTGAACAAATACTAACAAGGACATCTGCAGTGGCTGGGATTTCTTCACTGGCAGTGACCCTACTCACGGCAACGTGAACTTTGTCGGCGGTGACGACGCTTCCAAGCTCGCTTACGTCCAGGATGATGGTACCGTTGTCCTTGCAGTCGACGACTTCTCCGACGTCGCTGCAGGCGGCAACCGTAACTCCATCCGTATCAGCACCAAGAAGTCCTGGGAGCGCGGCCTCTTCATCGCCGACATCTACGCTATGCCGCATGGCTGCGGCGTCTGGCCCGCGTACTGGTCCCTTGGCAACGGCAAGGACTGGCCGAACGCCGGCGAAATCGACATCATCGGTGAGCGCGCACCTCGACGCTCTCCAGGCCATCCTCGAACATGCACTGACCATACGGCGACGCAGAGGGTGTGAACTTGAACTCGCAGAACCAGATCACGCTCCACAGCGGCCCCGGCTGCCTGCTCGACAAGGCCGCGGACGCGCTGTCGAACCTCCTCGGAACGACATGTGAGTCCTCGAACGGCAACAACGCCGGGTGCGCGTGGCAGCAGAAGGGGAACAACACGTTCGGGCACCTCTTCAACATGCAGGCCGGCGGCGTGTGGGCACACACGGTCGAGTCCGACGCCATTTCCGTCTGGTTCTTCGACCGCGACAACATCCCCGCGGACATCACCAACCAGCAGCCCGACCCGTCCACCTGGGGCACTCCTGACGCGCTCTTCCCGAACACGCAGTGCGACATCTCGTCCCACTTCCTCGCGCAGAGCCTCATCTTCGACATCACGCTCTGCGGTGACTGGGCGGGCCCCGCGTACAGCGGCACGAGCTGCCCGGGCACCTGCTCCCAGGCGATCGCCAACGCGTCGAACTTTAACCGTATGTCTCTCCGGCCTATCTGCTGTTGCGTTCGGTCAGGTACTGACAGATCGCTGTTGTGTTTGTGATCACAGTCGCGAAGTGGATGATCGGTTCCGTTTCCGTATACCAGTAGACGGCTCATAGATTCCCGCATACCCCACTCACGCAAACGCACACGCCCGCATCGTAACGCAACGCATCGCA
The DNA here is from genome assembly GCA_022376465.1 of Cubamyces lactineus. Classification (NCBI taxonomy): domain Eukaryota; kingdom Fungi; phylum Basidiomycota; class Agaricomycetes; order Polyporales; family Polyporaceae; genus Cubamyces; species Cubamyces lactineus. The sequence goes on along the minus strand of JACDTU010000009.1, from coordinate 852,196 downwards.
CGCATATCCGCTCTTGCACCCCTTCCTGTCTTTCACTCTTCCCACACGCTTTCGTCTCGCCTGCATCTCTCGCGCTTTTTTCTCAGTCTTCTCTTTTTGTTACGGTACTTCAACTCGTATACTCGCCCATCTCCCCTTTCTGACTGGCCGGCACCCGTGTCTTGTTCTTTTCTGTATTCTTTCTGCCTGGGGATGGCGCTGCATTGTACAAAACCTACGCCCACGCTTGCGCGTGCTTTTTCCAACGCGTAGGGTCGATGCCGCCTCGATGTCCGCCTGCCGCTATTGACTAGTACCACTGCTTTACCGTCGATTACAAGGGTATTAGCTTACTCGCGTAGCTCTCGGCTCATTTTACCATGAACCGGTTAGATAGACGGCGATAGCAGTACTGGTGGCACCGGTCGATCGTTTGCTCGCTTCCGCTCTATGTTACGTTCTCCCGTCGACTCATCGTCCTACGCGGGGCCGTGCCCCCGTGACGATGTCCTTCACGGCCGTTTCATTTATACTTAGGGTCCTCGGTACATCCTACGCTTACTGTTATACTCTTACGATGTTTCACTCTACTTTTCTTACTCGGATGGGGCCCGGCAGCCCGCTCGTGTGTAGATCCTCGTTCTCTTTGTAGCCACATTCCCTCGTTCACGTTTATGCTGTACAGAATATATACGACCGTTGACGGTTGACATTGATTGCCATCATCTTGCACTGCGTAGCCTGAGCCTCCGAGCGTAGACGTGAAGCATGCACATGGGCTCGTGCACTGGCCTGCGTCTTCAAGTAGCGTCACTGTGTTAGCACTGTTGGCACATATAGGAGGCACAGATGGATAGTCCCAATATCCGATGACAACACGAGAGAGGAATTCCCAGAGGTGAAGGGAAAGGAGGTTCGCTACACGCGTCCTCCCAACCACCCTCCTTATATACTCCACCAACGACCGCAGCCCCACCTTAGGGCTAACCGAGACACGGCATGGCCGGCCGCATCCAAGAATCATCTTTCTCCCAATCGCAAGCGAGATACTCACCGGTAGTAGTGGCCGTCTCCTTGAGTTTGTCGTTATCGTCATCGCCGCGTTCGCCACAGACCGCAGGCCAGCTTCCGGGGTTCTGAAGTTCGGGGTTGGCAACACCGACAAGAACGTCTGTCAGAAACGTACCAGTGACCGCGCGGGCACATGAGAATGGCTTCGACAGGTCACAGACATCATGCCTGCCGTCGGCTTGATTGAAGGAATGACCATCACGGGTGGTCGCAGCATACCACGAATGGCACTGCGGTCTGTATCATCTTGCATCACGGCTTGTAGAATTCTCTAAAGCGTTCGCCGTAGCAGGCCTAGAGCTATGTACAGTTGCGGACAACCAAACACGACCAACTCTGAGGGTCGAATTTTGTAGGCTCCAAAAACACGTCAGGTGGCATCTATTGACTATGTAGTGTACGTAGTGATAGCACAAGGCCGAATTGTACGAGCCGTTTTCAAGAAAGATACAAATTTGACTTTTGGTGGGTCCAAAAATTGGCCGCACCGCCTAAAAATCGCAAAAAGCCCGAAAAAATGCGCAAATGATCCCCCTGGTGGAATCACATCATTCCGTGTCAGAAATGAACGTGGCGGGGAGGAAGAAGAGGCCGGAAAAAAAGTGCTGAGTTTGACCTTCAGGTCTCACAGACGCCCACCCAAACACAAGCGCTGAGCCACTTCTGGACTTCGCAATCAACGTGAACCACCTTTTGAATCTAATTCTGACCATCTGAAATGTACAGGCTCGGTTTGACCGGAAAGGCGGCGGCGTGGGCAGTCCTCAAGCAGAAGCAGTATCGTCAAGTCTCGTGAGGCGCGATGATGGCTTTGGAGGCCGTTCTAAACTAGTAGCCCCGGGCCCTGTATCCTTATGATGTCTGCGCTCGCCGGGCGCTTATACCATGGAAAGCGTTCACTTGGGCCAGAAATTTGGCCGCCCCTCAAAACTCATGGGAGAAACCCCGGACAATTCATTCTGGATGTTTTAATCCCTTCTGAGTCGATCAGTGCATTCAGAAAACCAGAAATTTGATGGCAACAACCCAAAAGTAGGTTTGTTGACTTTGATTGTCCGCAACTGTAGCTTTAACTCGGAAGCTCAACTCGCGAATCTGCGATGATTTCACGCGACTCAGCGCCACGAGTTTGACAGTGAAGCAGATTCGGATGAGAGGGATGACAAACGTCAATGCTGTTTAAACAGACCCTTTTCGATGTTGATTATTTTGGGCGAGGACAAGGGTTTGTGGCAGGGAAGAGGCGCCCCAGTATATTGCTGTGATCTGGTCAGTGCTCGAGTCCATGATTGTGAACATGACGTCCCCATCTAGGCTTGCAGCCGAATAGCGAGAGATGGCAAACGTGTTCCCTACTTCACTACGTGAGTCTCGAGGGATTGCCAGGATGTCATAGCATGGGCATGTCGTTTCATACCATACTATGTTCCGGTACTTCCGCACGTTCAACGTCTACGGGGCACGATTCCCTGCAACCGGCGGACGACATTGTGCAGTAATGGACCACTTACCTTCGTGCGGATTCAACCACACAAGTGACTAGAATGTTGGAATGCCTTGCTTGTATTCGGCATAGCACGCATGATATCTGATATCACAGGCAATGTGCGTACATGTGCAAGCAAATGCTGCATCGGAACGCTCCGCACATATCCTGCTTACCACTCGTCAGTCAGATTGGCCAGGGCAGATGGTCGCCACGCACCATACCAGTTAATCCGCATCTCCGGGGTGTATCATCTTCTATGCACGACAAGTCCGCATCTGTCAAGGAGACATCGCACGCCGGCAGAAGCTGCTGCAATGTCATGTCATACACGGAATACATTTAGCCTACAATCCCAGCTACAGCTCGCCAACACGCCTTCCTCGTACAGCGACCACCCGCACCCGATCACGAACTCGGTGTGGGGGTCGTGGATATACATCAGATGTTTGCCCCCGGGGGGCGGTGTGGTCGTCCATCTGTCCAAACGCATCAGTACGTGTTTCGCGGCCCGACCGGACTTCTCAGCTAGCTATGACGAATACGCACACTCTGCAGGTCATATCATAGCTTGCGCTCGCAAGCATGTCCGCGCGATGCGGGCTCCACTGTACCTTGCGCACCGCAAGCTCGTGACCTAGAAGCTGGCTCTCGCACACCCCGCCCACCGCAGGGTTCTGCACGGCCTCGGGGCCAAGCTTCACCATACGGCAGTCCCAGACCTTGATCGCCTTGTCGACGCCTGCGCTTGCCAGGACGAAGGGACGGTACTTGTTCCAGTCAAGTGAGAGTACCTCCGTGCCGGATGCAGGGACGGTCAACGCCGCCGCGGTAAGGGGCGTGGTGAAGTTGTTCGTTGTGGGTCCCGAGGGGGCGTACGCTGGCGCGCGGAGATCAAAAATCTTTAGGGTGCCGTCCGTAGAACATGTCGCGATCACGTCCGGCTGGTGTGGGGAGAAAAGAGCTTGGTATACACAAGAGGGGTGTGCATGTATGGTTGTTATAGACCGTGGACGATCGGGGGTCCACTGTGGCATGTAACAACGGTAAGGGGTGCAGTAGGAAGGAGATGGGCTACAGCGTACCAGCTTGACTGTCCCGTCCCATGACGAAGAGATGAATTGGTCCTTGTTGATATTTGACCAGTCGACGGAGAACACCTCGCGGGTGTGCTCATGCCAGGCGCGTATTGGTAGTTCCTAGAATGGCTTGTCGCACTTTGGATCTGGTGAAAGCAATATGCTATAATTTCTCGACCTACGTTGATCATGATGTCCCACAGCTTGAGCGAGCCGTCGCCCGAAGCAGACACAAGTTGGTTCTCGTGAATCTCAGACCATGCTACATCGTACAGTCCATCTTGCGTCTCATAGCTACAATATTCAGGAAGTTGTACGGCGCGGGCGGTCTATACCACTCACAACTTGTCTATTGACAGGCCAGGTGCCCCGCCAGGACCAGGTCCCAGTGAGGTAATGTGTAGACGACCGTTGCCGACCAGACCATAGTTAGCGGACGAAGCGAGCGCTATGCGATTGCTGTGGAATGGCGACCAGGCAAGGTTATAGTGCGGGAAGCCAGGGGTCTGCAAAGTAGCTGGTGGCGGCCTGTTCATCGTCGTGGTCGATGTCGAGGGGGAACAGCGGATAGTCGGAGGCTCGGGGGCGTTCTGTGGCGGAGGAGCGGGGATGAAGAGAGGGAGAGCGCGGGCGGCTGTATCACATGCGTGTTTCTGTTCCTACCATCCCGGACGCGGTCCTCCGGACTGCCCAGCAGCAGGTCAAGGTCACCCCCGCCTTCGCCATCGACCGCATCGCCCGCTTTCTCACTCGCGGAAATGCGGCCGTCATCACCGGCGCAGGCGTCAGCGTCGACTCGGGCATACGAGCCTACAGAGGCGACAAGGGGGCTTACTTGAATCCGAACTACAAGTGCGTTGTGCTTCGGGCTCTTCGGCGTATCTTGCATATCTGACATTCAGCAAAGGCCAATCTTTGTATGTCTTGTATACTTGTGATGATGAGCGGACGCTAAAGCCCTCGTAGTACCATGAGCTCATGGACCCCACACATAGAGGAGTAGGCTTTAGGTGCGTGGCTTACTAAATCGTGTCTACTTCCCAATTCTGATCCGCTACTGAACTGTCGCAGGCAAAGATACTGGTGAGTGTGGTCGAAATTCTCAGCCACTCAAGTCCTCCTAATCCGGTACATCCAGGCTACGTTCTTTCCTCGGCTACCCGCCCGTCCGCGACGCACAACCCAACCCAACACATTTCGCACTGGCCGCCTTGCAATACTCTTCTGTAACACCCCACATAATCACGCAGAACGTAGACGGCCTGCACCACAAGGCCATCAACCATGTATGGGACGAGTCACGAAGAGCACGAGGCATCCTCGAGTTGCATGGGACCCTGCATGTACGCCTCCCACATCTATCCTACCATCCTAGCAGTTCGTTCACCTTCGCATTGCCTTCATCAGAGAGTCACATGTTCGCATGGACATTCTATGGACCGACAAACGTTCCAGGACATGTTGGGTGAGGCCAACCCCCAGTGGAAGGTTTTCGCGGACGAGCTTGAGCGCACGAACTCGCGACCAAGAACCAACCCTGACGGTGATGTAGGTCATGAGAGTACGTATAGGCTCTGCTTTGTACTCACGGAAGTGGTCGGATAGGTCGTCCTACCTGAAGGCACGAGATATGACCAGTTCGTCGTACCCGAATGCCCCAGCTGTCTGCTCGAGAACCGTCGGAATTCGATGGTGAGCTCATAAACTGGCCCTTTTTGCCTGGCTGACTTTGCTGAACTCTTCCGTCTAATTTCAGCTCAAGCCTGAGGTCATATTCTTCGGGGAGTCGATACCTTCCCAAGTGCGAGACAGATCGTGAGTCATTACTGACTATTGCTCTGAGCGCTCTCAATCAACTCGTTTGTTACAGTTTCGATATCATCGACCAGCATGGCCGGCTCCTTGTAATCGGTTCGACTCTCTCCACCTTCTCTGCATTCCGGTAAGCCTAAACTTATCAGAACCCCGTCATCTAACGTTATGCGCATTTTCTTGATCACCTCGATGTGCAGTCTCGTGAAGCATGCGGTTGAACACCGAAAACCCGTCCTGGTTCTCAACGTGGGCCCCACACGCGCTCACGATTTCGCAGGGGTGGATATCGTCGACATACCCGCTGGTGCCATCATCCGAGACGTCGTCAAGCAAGTCCTGTAAGCACGCCATTCTATGATGTTGAGCGGGTGCGCACGGCGCTCACTCGCGACCGTAATTTTACAGAGGAAACGAGGCCGAGCGAAACCACGTCATTTCGAAGATGCTTGAAAGTGGCGTGGTGAAAACACCTCCGGACGACCATGACGATCCTATCCCTCGACCTACCGGTTTATGACATTCCCTCAGGCTGGTGTCCCCCACCCCCGCTCTCACATCGTCTCGTACTTCAATAAAGCATGCAGCATCCACATTGTATTCTACAGCATTTACAGGTAATTTCGAGGCAATAGACTGCGTGTTCTCTACAGGGGACGTATGTGTGTGGAGCAGCAAGAGTGTTCATGTCCGTGGATGCGTATCGACGATCGTACAGGTGCGGGGGAAGAGGTACATGTGACAACAACGGCGACCGTGCGCAGATACACCGTGGAGAATAAGTGTAGTACGTGCGATGGAGGATGGGAAAGGGAGACTAATGTGGCGCATACAACTATTTGTTTGAGTGAGTCGAGCTAGTTCGGATGGTTAGATGTGAACAGGACTCTGAAGCAGTATACCGTAGATGTACAACAAGAATATGCAAGGTGCGAAAGCGAGAGAGCATATGCGACAGACGACAAATTATGTAAGAACGGATGCGTGCATGAGAAGCTTGCCTGTCAATGGTCACGCCGAGGCCGGCTCGTCTCCGCCGGGGAAACCAACAGTTCTAGCAGTTACGTGAAGGGAGGATGACGCCTCACAAGGGAGCGTCTCGTAGCGCGCCTCCTCGCCCAAGGAGGCAGCATCCAGCGACATGCCGTCTGGGTACTCATCCTCAATCTCCCAGTCTTCCCAATGCGCAGGACGAAGGCGAAGCTTGTCCTTGGGGACGTCCGGCCCCACGAAGCACGCGGGCACCTTCAGCCGCGCGGGTGTCCACCGCTTCATTTCCTCCACGACGTCAAAAGTGGACGGGTCGAACGGTGTGGCGTCCGGGTGCCAGCGCGCCATGTACGCCTCGCACAGTTTGTGTGAGTCGAGCGGCTTCGACTCGTGCTCGCGGCGACGGGCGAGCCATGGTGTGGGGTCGGGGATCCCAGGTGGCGAGGGGGAAGGCGGGGGTGGGGGAGAGGATGCGGGCTCGCTCTTCACGGACGCGCTGGTGGCGGTCGCCTCGGACGCGTCGTCTGCCGTCAGTTCGGGGGTACCAGAGGGTTCTCGCGGGCCCTGAACGAATCGGCCACTTTAATTTACACCGCTCGAAGTTGGAAGCCCGCTGTGGGGGAAGGGGATGAACGCACCAGAACCAGGCTGCTCTTGTCCCGGAGCGACTGGACGTACTTGTCCGACCGCTTGACGCAGAGCTTGCGGTGCTTAATCCAGTGCTGCAGGTCGAAGTTGTTCTTCGAGGACAGCTTGATGATCGCGCCGCACCTGTCGCACTGGACGTGTTGCCCGGACCTGACATGGCACAGCTTGTCTGCCCGAAGCCTCTCATAGCGCACGCGCTCGCTGAGGTAGGATCGTCAGGAATGAATATAAGGAGCGGACTGAAGGGGGATGGATGGGAGTGCGGCTAAGAGGTTGCGACATACTTGTTCGTAAGTACAAGACGCGCTTTCTTTGAGGGCGAGTTCTGGATGTCGGTATCGACGTCGAGGGTATCCGCTGAACGCTTCTGGGGCACTGTGTGGCCCACGGCTTTCGCACTGTGGGCATGCTGCGGCAGGGGGACAGTTCCGCTAGTATCCAAAACATCAGCCTCATATATGACCACATCCACGGCGTGCAGCATACCCGGCGGGAGTGTCAAAGACCTTGGGGGATGGCATTGTGGCGCAAAGGGCAGTCGCAGTCAAAGTCACAGACGAAATGGAGCTCGGGTGCGATGAAAGAGAAGGGTGTTTCGGGGAAAGGTGGTGGTACGGGAATAAGAGCGTTCGGCGCGGACTCGCGTGGTATATGGGCACTTTAGAGAGTCAAAGCGACGCGGGCCACAGCGGGGCTTGAAAGGCCCAGGAGGAGGCGTGCTTTGTCCTCCGCTTGCGCGGGGGTGGCACGGTGGCGCACGCCCTCGAGTGGGCGCTGTGGTATTATTTTGCGGACGAAAAGTCGGAGGCGGGGAGCGGGGGGCCCGTTGCGCGTGCCGAGCCGCTGCGGGGGGATGGGGGGCGGAGGGAGGGCGTGGGTGAGGGGAGGGAGGTGCGGAGGAGGCTCGGACAGTGCAATATGGGCTCGGCAAAGTCCGCCGCGACGCGCTCTCGACGCGACGTCGACGCGTCTCACGCGCGCGCGCCCCGCGTGCCACAGCACCTACCGTCACGCTCCTGTGTACCATCGCGGAAGCAATCTCGTTCTGCCCCCCTCCTGCTTGGGTATCGCTTTCGTATTGCAATGCAGCAGCCACGTTGGTAGTATATACAGTAATGTAACAAGGGGGAAACGAGAAACAAAAGAGCGTTATATATGGGTTATAGAACCAGTACGCAGTCAAGGAGCGACGGATATACAGTAGCAATAAGGGAGTGTGCCGTGTAGTTGGGTAAACAAGAGAACGGATTGCGCGCTCGAACGCGCATGCAGGAAGCAGGAATTGTGGTGGTGTACAGTGGGGGAAACTGGCCGAGGGCAACCCTCAACCAGCCAGGCCCTCGCGGAAGCCGCGAATGAAGTTCTTGACTGGCGCGACAAGCCAGTCGAGGAAGCCAGGGTTGTCGCCCGCTGGGGGCTCGTAAGACGCTCCGCGTTGGCGGACGGAGCGATCTGGAACGTCGTCGTCGTCTTCGCGCGCACGCTTCGTCCCTTGGCGTGGGGGCGAAGACTCGTTTGCGACCACGGTCTCTTCAGTAGATGCTGTCGAAGGTGGTGGGCGGGGTGAGCCCGTGCTAGCGCTTTCGGCTGGTTTGGCTGCAGAAGCAGGGGCCTCGGTCGTAGACGCGTCAAGACTGTTATAGCTTATAAGTCAGGCAGACCTCATATTGACAAACAAGGACGCACCTGTGCACGGTCAGCTTGTGATCTTCCCACTTGGTCAGATCATAATCGGCGGTCCTCTCGAGTTCCACCGTGATGTCACACAACTTGCAGTCGACGCTACGCGGGGTAAATTCTTTCACATGGGGGTCGTTGACCAACTTGAGCTTCCGCTGAGCAGTCGCTACTCTCGAGCTTGGACTGACAGGCACCATCAGCACCGAACCAGACAGTCGGGATAAATATACGTACACTCCGCTCCCACACTTCTGTGTATGAACACGCCAATGATACAAGGAGTACCGAGTATTGGCAGACAACTTGACCCATTTCTGGCAGTCTTTGCAATACGCTGCGTCCGGCTTCAACTCGGAGATGCGCGAGTCCGCTTCTAGGATGGCCTTCCTATCTTCCTCCTTCGAGACTCGCTTGTGGCCTCCATCGACGGCGGACGTCGCAGCAATCGAAACATTGTCGTCCTCGGCTGCCTCATCAGCCGCCTTGCCGTCTTGGTCCCCCTTGGGCTTGCTCGGGCTGAGGCATGCTATTGGCTTCGTCGCCCTACTCAGCTACTATTCAGAACTCACCTTTCAACAGAGATTCCTTTGCACTGCTTCTTATGCTCGAGCCAGAGCCGCATGATGTACTTGAGCTTCGGGTTGAGGTCCACCCAGTTATCGCAAGCTTTGCAGTACACTCGATGTGGCTCGACGTCTCCCGAGTTCGGGTCTTCTTCAAGGAACTGACGGCGCTCCGCCTCGGTCTTGCGGATCCGCATCTTCGAAGACTCTCCGATGGAGGAACGGTCGTCCGCGCCATCTTCGGGTGTCTCTGTACGTCTGCACAAACAACGAGGGGAATGAGGTACGAGGTTAGGGCAGTGAAGTATGTGCATACTGTGCAATCTGCGAGCGGGGCTTTGTGCTCGCACTTGAGAGAGGCTTGGTGGGTGACATGTCGTTTGCGTCGATAGTATCTTCGCGGGCGATGGATGCAACAGACCCCGCGCGAGAGTGGGTGCCCTTGCGAGCTCTGCTCACCGGCTTCTTGGCCGAGGCGGACTCGGATACCTCGTGTCTGGGGCGTTTGGGGGAAGGTCCAGGCAAACTATTCGCGGGATGGGGGTGGGTCTCGACCCGAGCATCTGCCTGCGGGTGACTTACTGGACATCGACTTTCTTCGGTGAGGGATTCTTTGCGGACATCTATGACGGCAGGAATGAGTATAAGGCCGTGGGGACAAGGGTGCGAGGACGGAGGCTCGAGGTGGTACGGAGACACGAGAGATATGGAGATTGAGTGAGGTCGTGGGCTCGTGGGCGACTTCGGTGCTTCTCTGCTTCTCATGGCCCCGGTCCGCAATGCGTCCGCCGAGGGGCGCCTTGTGCAGGCAAGCCCATATTGAACCTTGTACTATCTCTCCATTTCTCTCCACTCACCACTCTCTCAAGACACCAGAGGGCGGCTGTGATGCACGTAGAGTCTCTCTCACCTTGTCTGCTGATGCAGTACGCTTGACTGGGGACGACTGGGGGTTCTTGTCTTGCTCGTCCTCCCCGCTAGACGACACTCTTTAGCCACAACTACGCGTCAGATATCGTGGCCGGACGCGAGCCAGGACATGAGAGACCCACTCTTTGTAGCTTACGCCACTCTCCCTTCTTCTCTGCTCGCAAAAGGACGTGTTTGATCCCATCCTACGATTCACACCGACAAGCTCTGCAAACAGGGAACATACCTTCTGCCGACCAGCGTAGGTCTTTGTCACAGGTGCTTGCCTATCAAGGTACGTACAATTTCAACATCAACACCTAAGAGTCAATCATACGATGATCCTGACCTGTCCGGAGAAGAGAGAGCGTCGCTCATGCCAAGGTATCTGGGGGAAACGAGTGTGAAGCGAGAAGCTGTCGCTGAGATCGCGTATGGCGAAGCGGCAGAGTAGGCTATCGGGGAGTTATCCATTGATGGTGAGCGCCGATAAGTCTCAATTAGGGTCTAATAGTTTCGGGACAATGGCCGTCGCAAACCTTAGACAAACAAATAAGCCAAACATCCTCTTGGCCATTGAGCTCTTTGCTCGCTCTCATCGCAATCTCCTTCAGCTTGTTGGCCTACTCCTTCCCCCTGTGAACCGCTGAGTGGGCTTGTCGTTATGTCAGATCCAGAAGACGTCTTGGCCGAGTCTTTGGAGACTCTCTATGACTACGTTCCAGTCGCGCTCTCATCGTCCGGCTCGACATACACCTACCAGTCCGAAGCCGCACCGTCTGGCATTACTCTGATCATCCCGGACACGCAGGCTGCTAATTGGTCCCTACACGCAACGTCGATCTGGTCGTCCTCGATCTACGTTGCGAACCACGTGCAAGACTTAAATATCGAGGGTTATATCGAAAACGTTCGCGCTGAAGGCAGGTCACTCAGGATCCTAGAACTGGGTGCGGGCGCGGGTCTGCCCAGCATCCTCATCGCGAAGATGTTCCTGAACGTAGTTGTCACAACTAGTGACTACCCGGACGAGAACCTAATCCGCACTCTGGAGGAGAACGTCAAACGAAATGAAGTCTCCGATCGCTGTCGTGTCGTCCCGTATGGCTGGGGCTCCGACCCATCTTCTCTGCTCTCTAGACCTAGTTCGGAATCTACTGCCGATGGTTTCGACGTTGTAATCGCTGCAGATACGCTATGGAACTCTGAATGGCACGGTATTTTCATCGAGACCTTGCGCTTCACCTTGCGACGATCTCCCGATGCTCGTATATACCTTGTGGCGGGATTGCATACCGGTCGGTATGTGATACAGTCTTTCCTGCGCCTGATGGAAGAGGCTGGGTTTGCCGCCCAAGAGCTATCAGAGAGGCGCGTGGACGGCTCGGGGGAACGTCCATGGAGCATTGATCGTGCTGAACATGAAGACGAACGTGAACGGCGACGCTGGGTGGTCTGGATGGTGTTCAAGTGGACAGATTGTTAACACACCCGTATCCTATGGTAGGTCGAATGCACTTCCTCCTCCTCACATCTACCATCTTCCGCCTGACATTTAGACGTGTTATCCCGCGTGGATTATCAGCACGAAACCTCCTCGGTCGAACCGGTCATATACCTAAGATATGGACATCCTCCGTTTCAGCCAACCCGTCATTCTCTTCACCACCTTCGGCCCTTGCAGAACGTTCCCGACAGTCATGCGTCGACTGACCACCTCGAAACTCTGGTCGCTCTCCACGTCCGCATCGACCATCGTGTACGAGGAGGAAAGGGACAATCCTCCGGCGGATTGGTATGAGCACTGGACGCGCGGTCGAAGGTTCTCCGAAGCCCATTCAAACCAAGGGTGCGGTGGCTTCTCCCAGGCACCATGCCCTTTCCCATACAGAAAAGTTCTCTGGAAGCTCGGATGAGATCTTAGCGGGACTTGAGCTCTAGTTATCACTCACATCTTCCTCCTGCTCTACCACATCTCTCGCTTCCGTGTATTGCACGGGGCGTTCTCTGCGGACAATGGCCTCCCAGTCACTAAACTAGGCGTCAGCAAAAGTTCCAATCTGGTGTCACGGAGTGCTCACATTCCGCAAAACCATCGGTGCTTCTTCGCCTTTCGGATTGACATTCTCCTCTTGGGATCCTTGTCCAGCATCTGTATCAACATCGCGCTAGGTCAACATTCGTCTGTCCGTACGGACTCGGGTGCATACCTTAGTCAACAGGTCCCGTGCCTCCGCGTCCACTACGCCATAGAGGTCGAAGTCCACAGGCACGCTATCCGTCCGCGCAATGAGCTCTTCCAGCCGCTGCTGCTTCGGATCTAGGCCAAACGGTAGCTGTGCACGCATTAGTCTTTCCATCGGTCGCGTCTTCGACTGGGGAACCTACCTTGCCCACCAACATGCAGTACAAGACCACGCCCACTCCCCAGACGTCTGCATCGTACGAGTACTTCCCGGAATACACCTCCGGGGCGATGTACCCGGGGGTCCCTACCAGAGAATGCGTCATATCCACGCTACCCTTCCTCCTTCCGGCCGCTTCCTCTAGTCCGGTCGTCTCCAGACTCGTGCGCCTGCCCCAGGGATGAACGCGATTCCACGGCCGGTCGTCGTTCTGCCGCTTGAAGTCACGCGCAATGCCGAAGTCTGTGAGCGCGATGTGACCATCCTCGTCGAGCAGGATGTTCTCCGGCTTGACGTCCCGATGAACGACGCGCCTTTTGTGCAAGTGCTCCAGCGCTACGAGCTATGGACGATCGTTGGTCAGATCGATGTCCCATCGCAGGAGACGGGAGTAAGACGTACCAGCTCTGCGCACCAAAGGCGCGCTTGGTTCTCTGGCACCTTGCCGTGTTTCTTCATCCACTTCATCAAGTCTCCGCGCGGGTAATAGTCCTGCGACACAACGGATCATTCCAACTCACGCTCCGGGCCTGTCAATCTTGCCACTCACCGTAAGGAAGTAGAAGTTGTCGTCATCCTCGAAGCTGCCCTCGAGCGGCACGATCCCCGCTTGGACGCCTGCTACGGAACCCTTGCCAACCGCAGCGGCCGTCGCCAGTGAGCGCGAGACCGCCTGTTCCTCGAAAATGACCGGATACTCCCGCAAGCGCAGGCCGTTCTTCTCGATGACCTTCATTGCGAGGTGTCGTCCGGACACGACGTCTTCGACGAGGTAGACGGTCCCGTGGCCGCCCTTCCCGAGTTCGCGGATCGGCCTGAAGTCGGGTGCGGACAGTACGCCTCCGTGGCGGAGGTCGTGTGGCCTGGGCGACGAGACGGATGAATAGGGCGAGGAAAGGATGGAGTACGGGGATGATGGGCAAGACGAGGATGGTGTCTGGGGAGAAGGTGGGTAGGGTACGGAAAGGGAGAGCTCCCGGAGGCTGTCAGCATGCGGTCGCTCATGGTGGGAGAAGAGGAGGGAGCGGTCCACGTCCTTGGACATGTCAAGCATCTCGAACCCGTAGAGGGTCTGCACGGCAGCGCTGAGTTAGTGCCGCAGCCCCCGGAGCTAGTAATGTTGGAGCGCACCTGATCGACTAGTTGTTCGAACATGTCGACTCTTGCCTCACGAACCACCAGTTGGCAGTCGTGATCCTATGTAAGCTCTGAGATCTGAGCAATTCGGATGGGTGACGGTGAAGTGTCACTAAGCCTGATCCTCGAGGAATCGGCCTGCTCTTGGTATCGCTCTTTTGTGGGCTGAGGTAGATGAGGTCAGCTTGTCAGCCTCAGTAGTATACGGGACCGAGCAACGGACACTGGCCCTCGGCGGTCGTCATCACAATATAGATTCAATTCCCATTCTATGTACTGCGGCATATGGTAGAGTATAGACAGAGCTGTATCCTCAAAAACTGCCCTACGCGTCGATTAGTATATGCAGATTTTGAAGTTGGTGGGATACGCTCTAAGGGGTACGCGCGCTTATAATACTACACGATCACGCGATCGCGTAGTATCACTGCCGTTCCGCTAATGCCGCGGGCAAAGGCACACGTCCACCGCAATGAGCTACAACACTGGTTATTGTACGAAAAATGGCCAGCCAAAGGCCGCAATGAATGATGACGCCCCATTCGCCACTGCTGAGTCCCTCAGCGGAATGGCGATAGTAAGTACGCGCATTGACCAGACGAGCCCACAAAGCGTACTCCCATTCGGAGACTTGCGGCGTCTCTGAACGCTAGTTAATCCACATCCAAAACGCTGGCCTTGGTCAAAGCGTCAGAGCTTGGAACCAGAGCCCAGCCGCAGGGATTAAAAGTTTGGCTTAGACAAGGTGGGGAGACAAAGCGCCGCCCAGTGGACGCGGACTCGGAAAGTGTGGCTTGAGCCACTCGAGTCGCTTGGACTCAGGTGACAAAAAGCGGACAGGTCCCTCAAAGCGTAGTAGTTCTAAGGCATATAAGAGAGTAGACCGTCGGCATGGTCTTGAGCAGCTTCAAGGTGTCAAAGTCAGGTCTCTTCTGCAAGACCGAGTACTTGTACCCCCGAGTGCAGGCTCCCCAGGTGAGTCGCATAAATCTAGTCCAATCACCCATCCGGAGTCTTGGCCCGTCAATGAGATACCAACATTTGCGGAGGGCGGGGGGAGTTCGTGGTCAGGCGGTGACTCTGTCCACTGAGTGGCTTGTCTGTCAGAATATGTCTGAGAGACTAGCACCTCCGTTGGCAGGTCTGTTCCTCTTGAACGAGCTCCCCTCGCTCTTCTCAATCATGAGATACCCCATCTGCAGACTACTGCACGCCGCGCCTTTTCCGGTCGAATGGGGGCGTGCTATAGTCCTGAGTCGTCCGTTACAACCGTGTGAGTACTGTCGGGGCCTTACTGAGAGGTTTTTCTATCATTTGAGTGCAATTGATAGAAAAACGCTCTCCGTTAGGTTCCGGTAAGCCCTCACCTACTACCCGGGCTCCCGTCACCCACCTCCGAGTCAGGGGGAGATCGCTGTCACGCCTGTCGTCTTTTCATCTTCGCGGGAGCTGTATTTCCTAGAGAATACCAACAGTTCGGAACAGCGAAAGGAAATAGCGAGCCTGAGGTGGACACTCACTGGCACGTGGTAAGACGCGCACCGAGCTGCACTGTGGCGGCAAGACGCCCCTGGGCCTTACTGAGGAGTTTATCTGTTGTTATGAGTGCATACAGCAGATCAACTGCCTCCGTTGGGTCGGGTGATGATCTTGCGCCTCGAGGCACAAGCGCGCAATGTATAATGTTGAGGGCAGCGTCAATCGTGGTACTAATAAGGCGTCAACGTTTCAGGCTGTAGGCCTGCTGCCGCCTGCATGGAGGTGCTGAAAATCGCCGCAAGCGAAGTTTTCGGAGATGCCCTGGCCCCCTCTCCCATTGATCGTACGAGTTCAATTCGAAGTAAGTGTCATTGTACAGATTGGTAGAGATGTTGCGACGGTCACGACAGAGAGATGTGACATAGAGCCTTGCAGATGGTATCGGTAGGAGACGAAGAGATGGAGAGCATAGAAGGAGGTACTTGACGATCGTGAACATGAATGTTGGATCCGTGAGAGAGTGAGAGAGAGAAAAGAGAAAAACAGTAAGCAGCAAACTCGAAGACCCAGTGATCCCAAGAGTCACCGCGCCCCGATCCTGTTCCCCGGCTGATACGACGCCATCGCGTCCCCAAAGCACACTCCCTGATTCGCGCGCAGATGGCGCTTGAGCGCGTCCCGCCTGCTGAACACCTTCCGGCACCCGCCCACCATGAACATCCCCTCGTACTCAAACGGCTCCTTCGCCGCGACGGCCTCCGGCACCCCATGCTCCTCCTGCGCGTCGATGAGCGGCACCCCGCAGCAGACCCACAGCGCCTCGTCCTCGCCGCGCGTGTGCGTCTGGATGTGCCGCTTCAGGTCCGGGCTCCGCCGGTTCGTCTGTGTGTACGCGCAGTATGGGCACTTCCACTTGTTCGACCGCGAGACGGGGGGCGGTGCGACGGTGAAGTATGAGGCTGGGACGTTCCGACGGGTGCTGGAAACGAGCTTGGGGGGCGATGCGTCGCGGGAAAATGGCGACGGTGATGATGAAGATGGGAAGGAAGAAGATGAGGAGGCAGAGGGGGACGACAAAGACAATGGGGAGGAGGGCGGTGAGTAGGGAGACGGCGCTCGATGGCGGGTGCGGGCACTTTTGCGGGTGCCAGTAGACTTGGGAGGAGACGGTGGGTCTACCGGACTCGCGATATTGAACGGACTTGTCGTGTGAATGGTGTTGATATCAGCTGGTGATACGACCGCGGCTTGAATAATGTTGGTAGAGGGATTACATGAGCCGAGTGCGTTGCTGATTGTGGAATAAGTGCTAATGGGCGACTCGATGGCGGTGGGAGCCACAACCACGGATTGTGTTGTATCTGGAGAAGGATTGCAAGGGCCGAGTGCGTTCATGATAGTCGAATAGGTGCTGATGGGCGCTGAGCCAGAGAACGAAGGCTCATACGACGGAGCGAGCGCGGCACCCGGATCGGCGTAGGAGGTGACCGCTGTATAGAACCCTGAGTGCTGTTGTCCGATGTGATGGGCCGGATGTTCGACTGGAGACGAGAAGCATTGGCCATACGTCGCGTTCGAGTAATCAGTCGCGTCAGAGGACGGGGAGGAGGGGTACATGAGGGTGGCGTCCGAGATTGAGGTGTCGAGATACCCCATCGGAGGTTCAGCAGCGTACCGCACTTCATCCGCAGAGGCAGATGGGTAGCGAAGCTGCATAGCCAAGCTACAGAGATGTGCGTTAGCCAATTCTTTGTCTGCCTCAGAGGAATGATCACGTACTAGTTGTTCGCCAGCTCCTCTTCGAAGTGAAGCAGTGCTTGGTAGGGCGGGTACTCGAGTTCGTCCAAAGAACCCATGTGGGAGACATCGTCGTGGCTCGCGTACAAGTCCGCGTAGCCATACTCGTGCGACTGGCTATCCTGGGGCGCGATCTGGACGTCTCGCGGCGGGATGGCGAGCGCAGAGGGCTGGAGGAAGGAGGCCATCTGGGAGGAAAGAGAGGGAAGCTGGTGAAGCTGGGGGGATCGATGCGGGCATGGCTTGGTGAGTCTTTATGTTTCCCGGGGATCTGGGAGAGGCACGGCTGGCCCTGCGGCCGAAGACGAGGGCTACTGGGGCGTTTGCCATTCGTGGGTTGAGAAGCAGACCAAGGAGCAGCAGTCTGGCGTTGAATTGTGACACCCCCTTTTACTTTCGCCCCTCGAGGGGTGATCGTCCCACACCCCCCTCCCAGATCTTGGGCGTCTCTCAGTGTGATCCCTCGAGATGTCCCCGCAGACGCCCGCAGAACGCGGCGGAACGGCCAGTCGGACAACACGCTCCTCCTCCGGCATGCGGTCGCGGTCAGCCCATCAAAACCTGGCTCGTCCTCCCGTCGCATGTGTCATACAACCTCAGCCGACGTCCGACATTGTACTTAATACCATCCACCTCTCGTCCTCTTCATCTCCTGCCACAGTCCGGACTCCTTCCGGGTCCTACCTGTCCCGGCCTGGGGAAGCTGGCACTGCCCGAGGATGAAAGCATCGAAAGCAATGTGCAATTGCAAGACGGCCCTATGGTACAGCTTCGAGTTACTACGAGATACAAATGGCTTTTCCAGGGCACCGCGTTCAGCGCCCTGATGGGTATACATTGTCGCCCTCAGAGCGTCCAATACTGAAGGGGCCTTTGTCTTTCACGACACGGCCTCTGCCTCCTTCGCCACCGCAGGCACCTGGGTGCCTGCGTCAGAAGTCGCAGCTGGCGAAGTGGAAGTAGAGATGGTAGCAACAGAAGCAGCAGCAGCCTGAGGTGCTGGTGCTGGTGCCTTCGGCATCTTCTCCTGCAGCCTACGCTCGACCCACGCTGGCGCGTCCGCAACTGCGTCGTACGGACGCGTCTTGTACGCCATCAGGTACCCCTGCAGCGTCGCCATCGAGAACGAGCGATTCGGGATCGCCGCGGCAAACCGGTCCGCGAGCTCCGCTGCCTGCTTGCATGAGAGCTTCGGCGCGCGGGCGGTATGCGCCATCCCGACGTACGTCGTCAGAGAATCCTCGGACGACCCAGACGATGAGGGAGCGGCAGGGGCCGGTGACGGTGAGGGGTCTGAAGACGTAGACTTGACGGAAGCGTTGGTGTCGTCAGCGTCGGCTTCGACGCTCGCGCTGCGCGACCCATACCCGGAGTCCTTGTCGTCGATCGCCTCGTCCTGGTCTTCGTCCGGCTTGGTCGACTTGGACGCCGAGCTCGAGGGGAGGTAGAAGCGCCTGAACATCTCCCGGCACTGGTACTTGCTCGCGAGCTTGAACTCGATGTGCAGGTCCAGCCGGCCGGGCCGGCACAGCGCAGGGTCGAGTGCGGAGTAGTCATTTGTGGTCGCGAACAGGATGCGGCCCTCCTGCGCGGCGATTCCGTCGAGCGCGTTAAGCAGCCCGCTGAGCGTGACGCGGCCGACGGTGTTCGTGCCCTCGTTGCCGCCTTTTCCGGGGTGCTCCCGCGCGTCGTGCTGCTCCCGCTTTTCAGGATCGGCGATGTCGCGCTTCACGCCTTGGTGGAACGCGGCGTCGATGTCTTCCACGAGGACGATGCACTGTGTCGGGAGGTCGGCAATGATAGAGCTGAGCGAGGTGTCGTCCAGCCCGAGCCGTGTGAGCGAGAGGATGTAGACATCGAGGTTCAGTTCGCCGGCAATGCTGTGGATCAACGAGGTCTTGCCAGAGCCAGGAGCGCCGTAGAGGAGGTAGCCTCGACGATGCGGGATGCCTGGAGGTTCCATGTCAGCTGGGCGCCAGATGTCATCACGCTTGAGTTGTAGAACTGACCTCGCTCGGCGTACCATGCCTTGCTGGCAAGGAAGTCCTTCGCATCGTTCAGGACAAGCTCGATGACGCCAGGGTCGAGGATGATGGATTGCATTGGCCTCTTGTGATGGGTGGACACCCGTTTCCAATAGTCGGACCTGAATATGAACGGTCGTCAGGCTACTGCACGCTGGCTGACCTGGTCGGAGACATACGGATCGGAGACGTAGATGGAGATCATATTTTCGCTCGCCTTATGGAAGAGCTGCTTGGCTTCAATAAGGAGCTGTCTCAGGATCTTGTGGTCACGCGTCAAGATACTACCAGCACTGTGAGCGCGGTGCACAGTGACTATATGCGTGCGGAAACATACCGTATCCGGAGGGTTTGCCTCGGGCTGTTCCATGGACCGTCGGGCACCTCGTCGCGCGTGATGGTCACGTATCGGTACTTGTACCACAACGTGTATGTGGTCGAGAGGGAAGGCAAGAACGATATCTTTCTGCCTTCCGTGTCGTCCTCGTTCCCAGTATCGCCAGCGACGGCCGCGTTTCTCCCAAAGGAGCGCGTGCTCACATCCAGGGTCCGGGCAGTGCCTACATCAATGAGTCGAGATACGATCGCATCAGCCAGCGTCCGGTGAAATTCAGAGTGCCCGAGCAGGCACCGGGGATGTGGTGCTTACGGAATATGGAGTGCTTCGAGAGCCAGAACATGAGCCAATCTGTTTAATGACGCCCCCCGAGAGGGTTCGCGGTGAGCAAAATCAACGCGCAGCGAGGCCAGTGATTTCGCCACCCACCGACGCACTCATCATTGCCGTCAAAGGTGGCCGTGATCCAGAAGTAGTTGACGAAGCCGTAGTACGCCTTCGTGAGGACCCTGCGGCAGGTCTCGACGATGGCGCCAAGGAGCAGGAGCTTCAGCCAATCCCGCACCGCGGAGAATGAGAGCAGCATGGAGATCAAGGAGGGCAGCTGCAGGAGATTCAAGGACGCCACTGCGGGGGCGGCCCCGGTCGCCACGGTCACGTTTCCGGTGGCGGAAGAGTCGCCGGAGGTGAGATTGACTGCGCCCGACTGGATGGCAGACATGACGGTCTGGAGGACAGAGATCGCGTCCATGGTGGGAATACGCTAGGTATTCTGGAAGGGCGTGGGGGTAGGTCGGGGAAGGAGATATGCCCAGCTGCTGCGGGTGCTGGGCGGGTTGACCGGAGCGTTGACAAACGAGGCCATCGCTTTTATATGAATTGCGGCGTCCGGGGAGGCGGAATGAGAATACCAATCAGGCTCGGGACCGCAAGAGCTGAGGGAGGCAAGTGAGAAGCAGTGACGCGTGAGGGGGAGTCACCGAGTAGTCAGCCTGGATATCTTCATCAGTGACTCAAATGTCCCGATCTCTGCCTCAGCCCTGCGGCGGAACTTCAAGTGCGTCCAACTGCCCGGTCACGATGCATGTGCATATGCGCTTACCTGACATTAAAGGGAACAATCGTTCCGCACGACGTCTGTCACACTGACAAAGGACGGGTGTCGCGTTCAACCGCAGTGCTTCTTGTACAGGCGGATGCCTTTTACACCGCTTGCCATCGCCCTTCTCCGGAATGTGCCCTGTCCGACGCGTACCTACCTTCAGTAGCCTCGTGGTCCCCGCTGCTGCTCCGGATAGTACCCCGGGGCTGTACGCACAGCGTCGCAGGGGCGGGAGCTGCCTCGCAGCTTCGACGAATTTGCAGAGTGCATGCGACGTCTTGGTTGAGCCCGTCGCCGTCAAACAGTGCCGGACAGTGACATCGTCGTCGCGCAAATCTGTCGCCGCCGACGCGGGCGGTGTCTCTCCCGCCACCGCCTTTCCGGCCGAGCCCGGTCCGATGCCCTGTTGCGACCTCCAGTTCGATTCCGCCACTGGCTACTCTCGTCCACTAATCCCACTCATGGCCACCTTCCTCCCGCTACAGTGCCCAAGCCGCGGCACAGAAGCCTGTATGCATACCGTCAAACCCGTCAGAGTGGGAAACCACACTGTATATACTGCGGCCCATGCTTGCCGCCGCCGCCGCCACCAAGGGTCTTGACCATTCATAAATTCAGCTGCGCACAGAAGACGAGTAGAAATTCAAACAACGCACAACCGTGAGGCCGCCAGCGCACTCGCGATGACCTACCAAGCAATCAATTGTGGAGAGATCCCACAGAAGGACCAGTAGGACTGATGTCTGAACAATGATCAATGTTATCTCGCCTGGACGTGCGGTCACAATAATGGTGTCGTGAAGACGACACACCCGTACGTACCGAGGTCCATGCTCCTAGCCCAGTAACGTGTGCAACGATCGCCTTTATGCGCTGCTTCCGGACATCTGCCATGCTGAACAGAGCGATGACGCTCAATCAGGCAAGTGCATGGACAAAGGAAGCCCAATGTTCTACTGTCA
Source organism: Cubamyces lactineus (assembly GCA_022376465.1). Taxonomy (NCBI): domain Eukaryota; kingdom Fungi; phylum Basidiomycota; class Agaricomycetes; order Polyporales; family Polyporaceae; genus Cubamyces; species Cubamyces lactineus. The sequence goes on along the minus strand of JACDTU010000009.1, from coordinate 830,736 downwards.
CTCCGTGATACGAGCATTACTCGTGATATTCGTGTACATTCCTTTTTCACCAAGTAGTACCCGCTACTCGACCAACTGACTATCTAGTAGTACCGCGGCGGCATCACAGTGTGGCCCTTCAGACCACAAACGAGCCTTATCTGGAACTAGACTCTGCGGCGGCGGTCTTCATCTTTTCTTGCAATCGCTTCTCGACCCAAGCTGGTGCGTCTGCAACGGCTTCCAGCGGTCGGACCTTGTACGCCATCAGGTAACCCTGTAGGGTCGCCATCGAAAACATCCGTGGCGGGATGGCTGCAGCGAACCTATCCGCGAGCTCGTCCACCTCTTCCACAGTCATGCGTGGAAGGCCCGCGGTCTTGCGGGACATACCCACATACACGGTGCGGACGGACTCAGGAAGGCCGTTCTGCGCCTCAGACGACACGGCTGACGTTGGGTTGCCGGCTCGAGGTCCACCCTTCCCTGATTGCTTGTTCGCTCCCGCGCTGCCGTCGCTGTTTGTGTTTTTGCTGCACGCGGCAGCACCACTCTTCTCGTCCACATTCTTCGCATCTGACGAGCCAGAGTCGTCAGCGGCGGCGTAGAACCGCCTGAACAGCTCGCGCGCCTGATACTCGCTCGCCAGGTGAAACTCGATATGCAGGTCAAGCCGGCCGGGCCGCAACAGCGCAGGGTCGAGTGCGGAGTAGTCGTTTGTGGTCGCGAACAGGATGCGGCCCTCCTGCGCGGCGATGCCGTCGAGCGCGTTGAGCAGGCCGCTCAGCGTCACGCCGTTCGTGAACGTGTCCGGGGCCTTCTCGCCGTCGCCCTCGGGCGGCTCAGGCTCCCGCCCCTGCTTCGCGGCGAGGAGGCGCGCCTGCTTCTCGGGGTCGTGGATGTTGCGCTTCATCCCGCGGTGGAAGGCCGCGTCGATGTCTTCGATGAGCACGATGCATGCCTCGGGCAGGTGCCCGATCAGCGCCTTGAGGCCGTTGTCGTCGAGTGACATGACGGTGAGCGAGAGGATGTAGATGTTCAGCCCGAGCTCGCCCGCGATACTGTGTATCATCGAGGTCTTCCCCGCACCTGGTGCCCCATATAGCAGATACCCTCTGCGGAAGGGGATGCCTGTAGTGTGGCCCGGGTTGTGGTCAGATCAGTTGATGCGTGGTGCTGTGGCATGTAATGTTTGGACGCGTACCTCGATCAGCGTACCACTGTCTGCTCCGCAAAAAATCTCTCGCATCGTCTAGAACGAGCTCAAACACCCCAGGATCGAGAATAACGGAGCACATGGGGCGCTTATCCTGCTTGGCGACGTGCTCCCAATGGTCGGACCTGGAGGTTTAACGCACGCGCCACTCAGATATGTGCATTCCAAGTACACGAGATTGGAAGGCTTACCCCTCCGCGATGTATACGTCGATAACATCCTTCCTGGCCTCCTTATACTCGCGCCGCGCCTCCATTAGGAGATCGCGCAGGAGCTTCGGATCGCGTGATAGCAAGCTGCGGCGCCCTCGACGTCAGTCGCCGCTGGATCTTATGGCAACCCGCTGGCACGCTGAGGTGCTGTGCACATACCGGACGATGAGGACTTGCGTTGGGCGCGCGTACCCGCCTTCGTTCTGTCTCTCGCGCGTGACGGTCATGTACCGGCCTTTGTACCAGAGAGAATACGTCTTGTCGCGGGAGGGTATAAAGGACACCTTCCCGTCCTCCCCCATCCCGCCATCGCCGAGGCCCTCGATTGTGGTTGTGTCGAGGCCGTAACACCACGACGTGACTTCAATGTTCCGAGCCGAGCCTCCAAACACAGCGTCAGCGCAGAACCAAGTGAAGCAAGTGGCCTGACGGGACTCACTGAAGACCTTCCGTTGTGCCAGCCAATAGCTAATCCACTCTATAGAACGCCGACGCAACAAAGACCGTGCTATCAGCGAACACCGTCCCCGATGAATAGCAGACTAGCACACGCACCCGACGTCTCGTCGCTCCACTCGAACGTCGCAGTCAGCCAGAACAAGTCGCCGCCGTCCTCCCACAGCTTCGTGAGCACACGGCGGCACGTCTCGAACACCGCGCCCATCAGCAACAGTCTCGCCCAGTCGCCCACGGCCCCAGTCGAGAGCAGCGCGAAGAACAACTGAGGCAGACTCAGCGAGCCTGTCTGGGCCAACGGACTGGTGGCAGGTGCTGAACACTGGGGCGACGGAGTCGCGGCAGTGGCCGTGTTCGCCACCGAGCCTGCGTCGCCGCCGTTCTGAGATTGGATGACGGACAGGACCGTCTGGAGGACTTGGGCGGCGTCCATCGGTTCTGAACTGGACTCGGTGTCCCCTATAGGGCTCGACGGGAGTGAGGATGAGAATAGGATTACACCCAGGGATCGCCCCGCTTATATGTCCGCCTAGTCGCTCGTACCAAGTCAGAACGGTGCGTGGTGCTGGATTTGGAACTGGGCTCGGCACCGTATGCGACGGGAGCACGGAATCTGCATCATCGCCACGCACGCAGCACGCGCGGCCTCGAGGCTCGCGCCGTATGTCAATGCATAGCAAAGGATGGGGGCCAAATAGCTCGGCTAGAGTCCGATGTAAGTGGAGAAGCTGGATTGCTGATGCACGAGTCAGACTCACGCGGGCGCGATGCGTTACCTCCGCCTTCGGACGTTGCTACGTCCGTGATCCTGCGTGTCGCTGACATCAACTCAAGTGCCTTCTGTATCTCGGGAACAGCTCTATAATGGCCCTGTAGTTCGTGAGGACATGTTGGTGGTCATCAACGATTTATAGTACGTCTATCATGCGATGCGAAGTTCGTACATTCGGACTCACCTACCTGACTCATCGGATATGTACATACCCGAAGTGGAGAACCATTAGCACCGTTTTTTGCACAGCCATGACCATGGACCGAAGCGGTGGGCACTAAGGGATACTGTTAGATCGCTGTCGTAAATCCTCCAAGGTTGGCAGTCGCTGCGCCATATTGACGGGGTAATGCACTCGTAGATTCCCTATGTGATCGGCTAGAGTCGTTGTACTGAACATGGGTGTTGCGATATGTGTCCACGAAGACACATTAGAGAAGGGTGGATGTCTAAGCGCAGATTGCTTTTAGTGGTAGAGTCAGTCCAAGTCGCGCCCTCTCTCTGCACTATACATGATATCAGGCGCCCACGAGACCTTGATACAGATGCCAAAGATCCTGAACCATCGGCGTTATCTTCATGAACCACGACTTGCACGAACCGAATTGATTGAGCATTGTTTACATCTAGAGGGATCCAAGCCAGAGCGCAAAAGAGTGCGTAGGTGTGAGTTGAGTATTGGGGAGCATGTATAGTACTAAAACAACACCACATAAACGAAGACGACGAAAGCAGCGGACGACAGCCGTACAGCGTGTACGTATACCCTTTTGAACCACCAATGAACCTAGTAGACCTGTCTGAGGAACGGAAACGAGCGGGTAGTGATACAGTACACTCCAATGACCGTGGCGGCGCCCGCAGGGTAGGCAGCATGTGTACGATATGGAAACGAGTGCGGCAGATAGTTGGGACCTAGGGCGAATTTGTGTAGATAGGGCAAATATATGGAGCATAGATGGGCCGAAATATGGAAGGGAGGGTGGGTGTCGCATGGGGAACGGCGAGGCTCGAATCTGCGGGGCGGTGTGGCGAACCGTAGACGACGTGTCTAACACCCATCTCATGCAGCACGATGGGCTGGTACAAGAGAGGGCGTAGAGATGCGGGTGACAGAGACACGTGCGCCACGATTCGTGAGAGGGCTGCCCGGAGGTGGCACCGTTGCAGGAGGGAATGTGGTCCAAGCGTAGAGTCGGGGCGTGACTGAAGGCGGCGGAGAGGGCGATACGAGCAGAGGCGTCGACCGAGTGGGAGGCGTAGAGGGACGTGGCGGGGTGGCGGGAACGCGTGAAATGGGTTCAGGTGTTGCCATACGAGACTCCTCCGGGGGCAGGTCGATGTAGGTCGGGACGCGGTCCCGCACGCTCGGGCGCGTAGTGCGTTCACGCGCCTCTTCACGCTCGCGCAGGCGAGCATCTTCCAGTCGTTCAATCACCGAGAGGTAGTACTGCGCCCTCTCGTGAGGAGGAAGGGCGCGTCCAGCGTCGATCTGCGCGTCTAGGACGGGGTTACGCGGGGTAGGCACGGGCATGCGCGTATCGTCCAGGATGCGCATCCCATGGGCTCTCGCCTCGCGCTCGAAGTTTTCAACATCCACGACGTCCATGGGGCTCTCGCGACCGCTGGAGGTGCCCTCGCTGGAGCTAGAGCTGGGCTCCGGGACGATGTATGTGGACGGCCGAACGGCAGGGATGTGCAGCTGCTGGCCCGGATCGATGAACGCCTCGTAGACGGCGTCATCGCTCTCGAAGAACTCGTTGGAGTCGGGGTCAAACGCATTGGCATAAGACCACTTTTCGTAGGGGGTAAGCTGTGGCTCCGGCTGGACGCGGACGGCGGGCTGACGGGCAGCAGAGAAGAGCGGGCGACCCATTGCTTTTGGATAGAGGATGGTGATACAGGGAAATAGAAAGATTAAGGGCTGACTAGGGCAGCTTTTGAGGGTATGAGATGAGAAGGAGGGTATGTCAGTCTGGACGACGTGGAGGCGGAGAACAAGCCAAGAGGACGTTTGGCTTCTCGATCGCGACGCGCTTTCAGGGCAGGCCCGTGCGCCGCACCGCCACTTTCCTTTTTCTTTTCTTCACATGACCCGGATCAAGAGGAGTTTGAGCGGCCCTGGCCAGCCGCGAGCCTTCGTCCGGGGCAGGTCGTCCCGTTCTCGCTCGTATATACGCGGTATATCCACTGTACACTGTTATACAGGAGCATGCTAAGGTATACATCCGACATAATGCTGGTCGTGAGACTCGTCTCTACATCTCCTCTTAATCCCGCTCGAGCCCTCCACAGCCCCGCAGATCCCGCCCAACTCAGAGAGTGTAGCGATACCCGCTCCATTCGTCTCCCTTGTCGCGCTTCGCGTCCGCGACACTGGCATACGTGCCATTCCGCGCGAGCTCGGAGCGATGGTCGTTGACGCCTTTGATGATCTCGTCACGCTCTCCGCGCTCGCGCCGTGCGTTTTCTCTCTTCAGGTACACAAAGTAGATGACCGACATCACCAATCCGATGCCGATGTACATCAGCACAATGCCATGCCCAAGGGTGTACCACGGTGCGTCTCTCGCCCGGTACTGCACGCATTGTGTTGACTTTGGTGAGCCGTTCAACTCATCGAGCGCACGAAAAGGAGACGTACCACGTTCGAGGAGACCGCGCCGTTGATGTTACCGAAACTGATGACCATGGCGAGAGACACACTGCGCTTGTATGAACCCTCGACGTTGTTCGAGACCCATGCGATGATGTTCGGGATCGTGGGGTAGATGCCACATGCGGCGAGGTACACCGCAACGTACGACAGTGCGGCGTTTCTCGACGCAATGAGGATGATGTAACCCGCGGCACCGACGGAAAGACACAACCTGGGGACAGACATGAGCTCATGTGCGGAGACAAGTTGACTTGGAGGTACGTACATGGTTAGGTAACCACGGCAGCCGTAGCGGTCCGCAACAAAGCCGACTACACAGGTCACGATGCAAGCTACCGCATAGACCGGGACGGTGAGCAAGTTCGCCGGAGTGGCCTTGTAGCCTGCATACATAGTCAGTACCAGGACGTAATCCTGCGGCGTTTGTGCTCACCGAGCTGATTGATAATGCTAGGCAGGAAGAGCGAGAACGCGTAAAGAGGGCCATCTGCGCCAGTGTACAAGAGCACTACCATACAGTGTCAGTAATCCATGCACGTATACATATCGAGATATCAAGACTTACTGCCGATCCAGGTCTTCCAGTCAAGCAGACTGCGCCAGATGTAGTGCCACCTGAGATTCTCGCCTGCCGCGCTGTACTGGTCATCCGACTGCAGGCGGCGCACCACGACAGTACGCTCAGCCTCGGTGAGGAATTTCGCAGTATCCGGGAAATCCTGGATGATCCAGAACGACATGAAACCCGCGACGACGGTAACAAGACCTTCGATGATGAAGATCCACGCCCAAGCCGGCTTGCCTCCGACGCCGTCCATGTTCGATATCGCCGCCTGTTCATTCGCCAAGGCACCGTGCGCGGTGAAGGTACGAGAATACGCCGCACGTCAGGACGGATGGGGATAACACACGTGAACGAAAGGTAGCTTGTCAGCCCCGGGTCGGAAGAAGGGGTGCATGTGGGAGTGCACGTACCGCGAGCAGCCCTCCGAACGCGCCAGACACGGTCGCCGCAGAGAAGAAGATGGCAGCGCGAATGCCGAACTCGGATCGTTTGTACCAGCTGCATCCCGGTACGAGGTCTATGATTAGCCTGCGAGAACGGCAGCGCGGAGCAGGCGGAAGACGCACCAGGAGAGATAGTAGTTCACGCCTGGGAAAAGGCCGGCTTCGAACATTCCGAGCATCCAGCGCATGCCTAAGAACGGAAACAAAGAGGTAAGACCTTGCTACTTCGGACGGAACTGACCTCCGAGAGCCAGATAACATACCAAGAAGCCCGCCATAGTTGTGCACCAAACCTTGCACGGTCTAAATGGCAAGCGTCAGGACACGTGAACGCGGTGAAACAAGTGGGATGCGCACCATCATAACGCCCCAAAGGAGCATGAGGAGTGAGAGCCATATCGAGGGCCGTAGCCGCTTGAGGAAAATGTTTGACGGTACCTGCAACCCTGTAAGTTCACTGCCCGTATGCTGAGTCTATGCCGCGCTGCTCACCTCGAAGATAGCGTAGGAGAAGAAGAATATCGTGAGTGCAATGAGGTACTGTTGGTCGGTCAGGTGCAGGTCGGTCGTCATATGATACAGCTATATCACCACGAACACCGTCAGTATCCGCTCGACGGCGGCGTCAAGTCAAGACGCGCGGTGCAGACTGCTGGGTGCTCTACACACCTTGGCATTCCCAATGCTCGTCCGGTCCAAGAAACTGAGGAGGTAGAGGAAAGACAGCCACGGAACGAGGTAGAAGTCGAGCTTCCTAATCAGCTTGCGCTCGTCGACGCCGCTGACGTCCACATGAGCATTGTAGAGCGGGGCCTGGAGGCGATCTTCGGCTCCCTCCGCGCGCTCGACCTGGGAGACGCGTCCCTTCTCGTCGGACGAGAATGTGGACGCAGCGGGCGAGGGCCCGGAGCGCACGTCGGCGGTCTGTTGTGCCTTCTCGGGGTCTGCTGAGGACGACATGGTGGGAGCAGCGGCGACGTCGACAAGGAGCGTAACGGCAGCGCTAGCCGGGGCGGGGCTAAATGGGACTTGGACGAGGGTCGTGGCAGAGTCGCGCGGTGGATGGAGAGGACGCGCCAGAATTTATGAGAAGCGCTGCGTTGCCGGATAAGCAGCGCCGCCGAGCCACAGACGAAACTTGTCAGCATCGGGATGGGGGGTTGGCGAGCCATGGAGGTCATGGGTTGTGCCATTTTCGTCAAAGGGAATGATAGAGATCAATCTCAGGGAGTCTATCCAGGCACATCGTTTTCGCATTTTTGCACAATGCCGTCACGGCGGCGAGCACAGTCCATGAGAACATCTTGCGCTTTTCGCATTTAATTGTCGCAGTGGGTGCCATTTGCGCCGTACGTCGTCGCTGACCGCCGTCATCAAAGGCCAAGTCACCCTTGTCGTCTAGGTGGCAGAGGCGCGAGAGGAACATGCAGAGAGCTTGAGCGTGGTTGCGTCTACAATGCAAAAGACGATCATCCATTGGAGGAAATCGATGTCGATCATCCCCGCTCGTCTCGACCGTTCTGATAACCCCGCGGGGTGTTCGCTGCTTGAACCATTCTCGCGCCCTGGGGTAGACTGGGGCATCATCGTGCCGAGAACATAAGTAAAACATATTGGCCGCCGGCAATTTGACATGCCCTTGGCGTGCACCTGAAGGTCGACGTCGATGTGCAACTTTCAAGGTACGATGTTGACAATGACACCCGCCATCCCTCGCATCTTCAGTCGACAATACTTGTGAACGTATGGATGCCCCCACGACGAAATCAAATCGCTCTACATGGTTCAAGGGTGGTGCACTGCGAACTGCTGCGAGACATCGAACTGTAAAACGTTTACATGTGCGTCCGATGACACGGAAATACGAATGTACTGTTTACGCGCGGTCCGACTGGTCCGGAGTTGGTGTTTGGCTGACATTTGACGACATTCGCATACATACATGTCTGGAATGTCAGTGGCGTCGGAAAGTCATATCTTACTGTGCCTTCGCGTTCAGTTTCTTCGCACCCATGCGCTGTCTGTCCCATGCCTCCCTCCACTGCAGCCAGTGTGCCTCAGTACCGCTGTCTGCCCACACCGCCCAGCCATCTCGCAATCGGAACCAGGTCGAAAGCGGATTCGCGAGCAACGCGGTACGAAGGCGTCCGAGCACCGACTTTGGCCGACGTCTTGGGATGTACTCGACGAAAGTGTAGTACGTAGAGCCGAACGCAACGCCGATGCCGAAGCCCCATAAAACCTGAGGGGCTGTATGGTACGACAGGTGAAATCTTGGTGGATGCCTGTCAGCGAGGCGACAGACGAAGGACACTTGACATGTGCGCACCGTGAGAACGCCACTGCGCCGGCCAACGCAATGATGGACGCGTACAAGAGAACGCCGCGCGCGACGTCGAGCACGCGATACCCAGTGGTTATGAAGCGATGTTGGAACGCAAAGTGCAAGACGAGGAAACTGGCAAAGTAGCCCATCCACTGGCTGTGCGATGATGGGAAGCCGTAGCCATCACCCAAGTCCTCTGCGGATTGTGAAGGTCGGCGACATTGAGATATCGTTGTGACAAGGAAACACGCAATAACTGTACTCACGATTCGGACGTTCCTCTTGTATGATGTGCTTCAGGACGTAGTTGAAGCACTCACAGAGCATCTGCCCCGCCCACATCTCAAGGAACAGCAGCTCGCGTGTCCATACCGACAACGCTGCGTAGGCAGGCTTGAGTATGCCCAGTGCGTTAGCAAGAAGGAACGTTGTTGATACTTGTAGGTGAAGAGGCTCACATTCAATAGGATAGGTGTTAGCGTGAGTAGCGCAAGCACGTGTGAGAGGAACGACGATTCATTGTCTGGCCACCTTCGCTGTCAATTCAAACAATGGGTACACCAGTCGACGCTGGACGACGAGAGTACTAACATAGAACGTATGTGAGGTCAAGGGCTGCCCGTGAACTCGATGCCGGTTCTTGTGAGGCCATCCTCTCCCGGAGCCACAAGGCAATGACTTTTGTAAACGATTGCAGATTAGACTTCGTGTAGATTAGTTGTGCCTGATGAGAAGAGACCAGCAAGGGAGAATGTCACTGCGAGCGTATGTAGAGTGAACACGAAAAGGTCAGAGACCTGGGACTCGTGCTGAGGCTTGCTGGGCCACCGCTGGTCATGACGTGTTAGCATTCCACGATTTACCTTGACACTCTATATACTTTACAAAGGGGCCTGGCATCAAGGCGGTATAGCCAAGTGGTTAAGGCGACAGATTAGAATCGTGTGATTTACAATCTGTTTCCCTCTGGGAGCGTAGGTTCGAACCCTACTGCCGTCGTATATTTTTCCTCCCTGAGTTGGACCGAGGCTCAAATTTCAGAGAGCTTCAGAGGTTGGCTGCGTAAGTAGTATGAACGTCATTACTTCGTAGGTGGAGAGCATGAAGAGTACAATCTATAACATTACTAGACAATTCCTAACGTATGCTGAGCCCCAAGGACAATGTTGTCGATGAGCCTTGTCTTGCCTACCCACATCGCCCCGCTCAAAATTACCGGATTCCCGGACACCGTACCCTCCCATTGCCGTCGTGTCATCGAGTCCTGTACGACGTCAAACGACTCAGGGTCGTTCATTTCGATATAGTCCAAGCGGAGGTCGACCGAATCACCGAGCTCGCGTTTCTTGTTCTCGATGACGGCCTGCGCATGCTCGATGCACTCCGCCTTCGTCGCGTTGCCCTCCCACGCGGCCTTGCCCGCGTGCAGTGCTGCGTAGAGCGCGGGCGCGACGTTGTCTCGTTCGTGCGAGGTCAGATATGCGTTTCGCGAAGATAGCGCTAGAGAAGTGTTGGGGTCGCTAGACAAGGTTTGGTTAGCCTTTTTCGCCGGCTGGAGTTCATTACGGAGGAAACCTACCGCGCTGTGGGCACGATGAATAGATTGTGGGGCTCCGGGTGGGAAAGAAGCAAGTCGCGCGTCATCCGGCGCAAAAGAAGAGCCTGCTGGATGTCCTTTTGGCCGAAGTACGCGCGAGTGGGCTGTGCAGACTGCGGTTGGCATCGCTCGATTTCCCAGGGCGGAGAGGAAGAGTCCCCACCTCGATGGCATTGAAAAGCTTGGTGACGACGGTCGCGACCCCGCGGAAGAACGTGGGCCGTGTCCTGCCCTCCATCTGGTGGCCGTAGCCCTTCACCTCGACGAAAGTGCCCTTCTGCTCTTGCGTGTTTTGAGTGATCCCGCTCGGGTACATCTCGCTCACAGTCGGGACGAACACGGCGGCTGGAGTCCTGATTCCTCCAGCGACAGTAACAGCCATTTCGGAGAGGAGCTCCAAGTCTCGGGGAAGGGTGCGAGGGTATGTCGCTAAGTCTTCATGAGGTGCGAACTGCGCAGGGTTCACGAAGATTGAGAGGACGGTTAGGTCATTCTCTGCAAGCGATCGCCTTACTGGAAAGACGAATTTAGAGCATGATCCCTGCCGTACACATAAATTCGCGCGTACCGAGGGAGAGATGGCCCTCATGCAAGGCGCCCATGGTGGGGACATAACCCACAGACTTCTTCTCGTCGAAGGCCTTCCGTCTCCATTCACGGTACGACGCTACAGTGTCGAAGAGCGGGATTGACGAGGGTGGTAGCGAGGTCGACATGGTTCTGGAGAACCCTTGGGCGGGCAATCTCCTGGTCAATATGCATGCTGCCTTGCTTCCCAGAAAGAGCATGGGCCTTCCGAGACGGTTGGGTTGGAATATGAGAGCGTCTGGAGGAGGAGAATGTCTGGTCGCGCCATGGCGTGCAGTCTCCGGTGGGCAGGAGTAAAAGTCGTCAGATCCGACGCAGATCCGGACTCCGGAATGCTCAGTGTCGATCGTCTGTCGGGCCCCACGTGACTGTGGTGTACGCTCGAAGTCCCGTTTTCATTCTGTTCCTAGGTACCCAATGTACTGTGGAGAACACATCAACTATTGGAGGTGCTCAAAGACTAACAATACATAGTGTATTCTGGAGAAGTCATCGGCCGCTTAACCCCAGCGTTTATCCCATTGCCCAACACTTTCCGCCAAAACCCACCACGGGGACATGTTCGGCTCGTTCACATGAATCATGGACCACGTATCCTCTGCATCATCTCGAGGAACACGTAACGGTGCGACCGTCTTGTTCTCCAAGAAATATGCTGCAGGTGCGTTACCGATAGTATGCCCGGTGACGGCAACGAAGTTTGGTGGCGGAAGATGCGAAGACCTGCAACATGTGAGACTCTGTCAGTGACGTCTATGGGAATCAATTCTCGCGGATACAAACCGTATCGTAGACAGGATACGTTGCAACACCTCTGTGGGAATGATACCTCGCCAACGGATCGTGGTCACATCGCCAACACGGTGTGGCTCCGGGGGCGTATACACAGCAATGTAAGGATCACAACGATCCTGGGTCAAAAGTCTACGAGCATACGCGTTGAGTGTGCCTGTAATTGGTTCGGTGCCGAGTCGACTAACCTAGGAGACAGGAAGGAAGCCATACCGACCCACTCGAACAGCGTAGCTACCTCTTCTCCTCTATCATCGCTATCGTTGGGCTCAAGACGGCTCCGAGTAGTTGTGACCTCGTGGCGAACTTCAGGTATGTATGCGTTCTCCAGCTTTTGCGCGAATGGGGTCAATGAGTGATACATATGTCCAGACGGAGTCTGACTTGGAGTCTGACTTGCTGCGGCTTGTCAAATCGCGGTATGATGTAGGCACTAAGAGGGGTAAGGCTCACTTTCATTGATGAAGTAATAGCAGACTTTCCATGTCCTTGTGATCGAATCTAACCTACGTATTGCTTGTGCCGCTTGGGACTCATTCGTTGCAGGCTTGGCCAATGCTACACGGACGGTCGTCCGGATCACTGTGCATTAGACTGAATGAGCCCCGAGAGCGATCTGGCGGGTCACCATTGCCACATACCAAACGTATCTTCATATTCTTTCCATGGCAGAGGTTGTCCGACGTACCCGACCTCTTCATAAATTTCCTTCTTCAGGCAAAGTGTCAAGTAGCCCCGGTGGTCGATCGACCATACATCGTTACCTGATAGGCCGAGAGCTACAACTTTGCTATCGGACGAGGTATATCAGCTTTGAATGACTCATATAGACGGCGACGGCCGACCACACCTGCTAAGTTGGCGTTCATGTATCCAGGGCTTCGCATGCTCGAGGAAAGCGCCCAACGAACACTGACATGTCCAGTAGGACGCGCTCAGATGGAGTAGCGCCTCCTCAAGGGCCGGACAAGATGGGAAGACAACATCAACCTGTATCGAAAGCGACACTTCGTTTGTTAGCTATAGCGGCATGAATCCGCACGAAGAGGGCACCTTCCTGTCGCGTGAACGGACGAGAGCGCGCAGCTGCGAGCGGCCTGTCCGAGTCTGTTGCAGTATCGGGCTGATACGTGCCTGTGCTGACGAATGTTCTTTTGTCCTCGAGAGCGGGCATATTCTATGTCGGTGAGGTCCGCTGAAGCCAGCGATGTTTGATAGGCCCTCCTGGGGCGGTGTTGGCAGGATGTGACGAATCAAAGTTTAGCGCCAGACCATCCACAAGGTGATTGCATACCGAGCGCTTACTTGCGTCTTTTGGACTTGACTTTTGCCACGATACTTCCCATCCTACATGCTGCCAGTATCGCTCATCTGTGCTCGCCGCTGTCACTCTCATGAACACGTTGCATCACAACCAACTTTGTGGTGTCGTAAAATACCATGTTCAACGTGACTGGGCTTGCAATGGCTAGCATTGCACGGCGCGCCTATCACTCTCGTGGCCGGGCATGCGTTATCAACTTCTGCGCAATTAGAAAAGTATTGTAATCATTGGCCACACACGCAAAGGCTATCAGTGACGGGCCGTACATGAGTCTGTGCTTGTCTCGGTGTTACAACACAGCCCGACGTCCGGAGTTTCGTATGCATCTGGATCGCTCGGCCTACCCACTTGGCTCAGCTTCTACGGAACTCCAGGGGAATCAATGCCGCGGTCTTGTCCCAATCAAGGGAAGTCTTGTGCTCTGGATTCTCTTCCCGTGTGCAAGGCCGAAGCCAAATCATCCCTTGCTGTTCCACGTCAGGTGGATGTCTAACCCCTTCTTTCCAGGTTCCTGCGCCACAGGCGCCTTCGCCAAGCTCTTGCCATTCAGGCGCGCAGGATGCACCGAAGCGAAGTCACGGTAAAGTGCCTCTCAATTGTCATTCTTACTCGTGCGCTCCCTCCTGTACGCGCACGCACCAGATTGGGTGGATACGGTTCGGCGGTGCACATTGAGTGCTTCGCACCTGACGTCGCTTTACGTCTCCGCAGCGCGGGGATCCGGTCACGACTGCCCCCTGGTCCAAGTTCGTAGTTCGACCTCTCGCGGCTCGGAGCTTGTGGTCGGATGCGAGTCTGGTCAGAAACTGCCGGTGACCGGGCAATGGGTCGTTCCCCCACTCATTTTCCGCCGGAAGTACTCCGCCGAAGACAATCCCGAGAGATCGCATATTATCTCCTTCGATGACGGAGGTATCGATCACTCTCTGAGTACGTCTTCGAACCTCAGGCACCAAGCCCACCCAACCGTACACGTCGGCGTCTCGGGTCTTGGTATATATGCCTTCCTCGAGACCTACTGCTTGCCCACAGCAGCTATGCCCCACTACGCCCTCACCTGCTATGATGTCCTCTTCGCTATCTTCCAGTTTCTTGAGGATCTAGAGGAGTCATGGTACGACTACGACCCCGCGATCCAAGAGGCATCGTCATGGTACAGAAGGCAACTCGCTGCGCGGAGTAGGAGCACTCTCGCGTCCTGCTCCTGTGTCTGCCGGGCGTTCTTCCGCCCTGCCTCCGCCTTGCTCTGGCGCAACATTGACGATGTATCCCATCTCATCGCCCTTCTCAGAGCGGCCCCACTTTCAACTATACAGCCACTCGCAAGCCATTCGGAGTTCGTCGACAAAGAGGTCAGTCTTGCCATACACGCTTGTGAGAACATAGCTCACGCGCCATACTCTAGCTTGTGAAATCGGCTTACTTGTCAGAGCAGGCCAGCAGAGCGCTACAGTATGCTTGGCGCGTCCGCGCTATACATGGCCATCGGCGACAATCCTTTTCGCACGGGGGAAATTGGGAATTTCCTGATTGGACCCAGGGCCAGCCATTACTTCCACAGTTGCGATACCTTCGTTGGACGGTGGACTTCGCTGGAGGAGACCAATTACTCGAACTCCTCTCACCTTCCCTCCGCAGCCTGCATCTCATCTTTCCTCGTTTGCCAGCCTCGAGCACCTCACAATCTGATGCAGATGGTGAGCCACGAGAGGCGTTCGTTCGGAACCTTGTGCGGCAGATAGCCCTGAAGGCGCCCGCGCTGCAGTATCTGCGAATCAGCTCGAGCGGCGCGCGGGAGTCGTGGTTCCAGCCGGTCGGCGAACTGGCACAACTCGAGACGTTTGAGTTCCACAGTAGCGTCTGCGACGAGGCCGCGACTTTGCCCCTCATACAGCCGTTGGCGGCGCTCCAACATCTCCGAAATCTTCAGCTTCGTCTTCCTGGAGATTCTCCGCGCATTGCGCCACGCGCCTTCCCTTCTCTACAAACTCTGACCCTAGATGCAACCTTCGCCTCTCTCCACGCCGTGTCTGCATTCCTCTTAAGCGTATCATCTTGCGAACTCAGAAGCCTCTCGCTATTGAATTGCCAGCACGTTTCGCTCTCACCAAGCACCGAGCTGCACGAGGTGGCCGAGGTGATACGTTCTAGGTTTCCCTCCAGCCTGCGCCATTTCGTCTTGGAACTACGTGGCGTCAGCCACGGTCATGCAGAGCCCCAGCCCCTGGCCAAGGCGCTCGGTCCTCTATTTTCCATGCCTCATCTCTCCGACGTCCGCATTTGTTTGTTTCCGGAGGTAGTGGCGATCGTACCCTCGCAAGACGACATCAAGCAGATGGCGCGTTCATGGCCAAACGCGACGCGACTCGAACTCTCTTGTCTACGTACCCCGTCGCCACTACTTGATCTCGCCGACGTTGCACGTCGGTGCATTGGCCTTACAGATCTGGTCATTCCCGGCATCGACGCGTCCGCTGCGGAGATGGAGGGGCTGCTCTCAGCGCCGAACCCAGTTGCAGCTCCGAATCTTCGCTCCCTGACTTTGTTCGACGACGGAACAAATTCTATCATCCCGGACCCCGAGAAGCTAGCTAGGTGTCTTGATAGACTCTTCCCTTCAGTGAACTGGCACTGTCCGCGGGGCGGTGAGGAGAACTGGATGGAAACCGTGCAAGAGCTGGTTCGCATCCGCATCGCACGGATGAGTAGTGGGGCAAGTATGTGACCGGATTATTAGGATAACTTGGTTATACACCCGAGCACGCAGCTCCTATGTTATCTGAAATTATACCAGCAGCGACTGACCTTAGTGTCTGAGTGCATATTCTGTTGATACTCAAGGACACCACGAGACCGGTGTTTTGGGAGGACGCAACGACAACACATCCTGGGACCACACGTCGGTGGCCATTGAATCAACTCTAACATTCGCAATGTCATAGCTACGCGCTGGCAACCAATACCAACGGCCGCCTGGCGAAATGGCATCGCGTCTGACTACGAATCAGGAGATTGCAGGTTCGACCCCTGCGGTGGTCATACTCTTTTGGCTTCGCGCGAGTTGTAGTTTTTTCTCGCAGATGCACACCGTATATACGGGTATCAAAAAGAAGTTTTACATGTAGCTTTGAGTATCTTGTACTGTACTTGTATAATGTCGAACCAGACGGCGGCAATGCATAGGCAAGGTGGCGGACTGCTTGAGACAAAAACATGAGTCGGCCCAGGTTCGAACTGAGGACCTTCTGTGTGTTAGACAGATGCGATAACCAACTACGCCACCGACCCGCGAGAGCATGGGAAGCTCTGCTATATAGATGAAGAGAATATCTATACTCATGATGCTACCACTGTAATTTGAACACCCCGGGAAGTCGGAGTCGTGGTATGCGACGTTCACCACCACCCACGAGGTCCAACCTAAAGGATTTGTTCCCCAATAGTGCCCCGCTCATAGGTGACTCAACAATAGATGGGCCCCCTACGATCGCATAGGGAGGGATCGGAGACTGTAGAGCTGCCTTGTCCTGGCGGCTGACAGTCCGGTAGTATGGTGCCAGTGTGGCCAGTGCGGGTATTTCAGCTGACGACTTTCTCTGTCGTGAACCATTTGTACATCAAGAACAATGCGGTCCGGCACTCAAACCTTGCTCTGTCTCGTCCTTATGCATTCTGTTGTTCTCTATCGACCTACTCTTGCTGGAGGCTCGTCTCTTGGAGGCCCTTGCTCGACTGTCAATGACCATCTTGATCCTGCAAGCCATAAGTTCTTGAGCGATTGCGACGAGACTACGTTCTGTACTGGGGCCGTGAATGGGACTTGTCAGCCACGTCAATGTCGTCGGGACGAGTTTCCCTTCGGGTTTAGTAACTTCACGGCGTTACCGCCCTTGTGTCAGGACGGTACCTACTGCCCGGACGAAGGGAGCGGATGCAAACCGTTGCTCGCTGTCGGTGACCAATGCCAAATGGATCGCGACGACCAGTGTGCGCCGCCTTCGAACTGGGCAGAACTCGCAACCAATCAGAACTTCAACGGCTCTCTGTGCTTGAAGTCGACTTGCATGTGTGTCCCCTGTACTTCATCGTGGCGAATGATTTCATCGTATACTAACGAGCTGGACGCGCTTCTAGGTATGCCAACATGACGCTTGGGCAGCCATGCATTCTCGATGATGTCACGTACATCGACGAGGGTCCTAATGGCGAGCAGTTCAGCAACACGATTTTGAGGGACAATTGCGAGTCTCCTCAATTCTTCTGCGATTCGGAAGCGAAAGCGTGCGTCCCTACGAAGACGTTGGGGACCTCCTGTGCATCTGACCAAGAGTGCCAATCGGTAAGCTCTTCGCGCAATACGAATGATCCTTGCGCCTAAGCAGTGACCGCGAACCGGCCTCGTACATGCAGTTCAATTGTGCCTCAAGCGGCGTGTGCGCTGACCCTCCAGAGACCCCAGCGCACGTTCAAGCCTGGCAAGTCGTTCTTACTGGTCTGAGCATCGTCATAGGTACGTCTCTCAACAAGCTGTATGCAAACGACGGTCTGATGTCCGGCCTTCGCTAGCTATGGTAGCGACCGTAACTATGCTCACTTTGGTGCATAAGCGTCTCCGACTCCAAAGGTACCGTGAGATCAGGGAATACTACGAGGAACAAATGAGGTATGTTCTATCGATCTCTGATGTGGCCTCTATTAACGCTTTGACCACATCGCTAGTCTGCGCAAGTCTCTAGCAGCGTTACATGCAGCAGCGGCCGACCGTCATCTCGACGAGAAGAATTATTACGACTAGTTTTCGACTGATCGGATGTATTATCGCAGGGTGGCCTCCTCCCCGTGCTTCCTCTGCAATTTACATCTTGCTCAAGGGTGTCTACTCAGTGAGCAATGGATACGCGTTGCGCAGTGTGGCCCGAGGTACGAATGCACACGTTGTGAAAACACTTTGGGCTATGTGTTCAGCATCGCAGCGGTACTGCATCGCTTATGAACTAAGTACATTATAGTGTGCTTGGACCGAACGGACCATGTGTGGGGTCAATGTCAAAGCGCCTACCTTTACGCCACTAACCTATTAGACCCTGATGAGTATATAAGTTCCAATCCGACGTGAGCTGCTGCCTATCCCAATCCCGTCTGACATTCTCTCCGAACACATGGACGACCCACCACCACTTTCGCCAAGGATATCTAACGTCAATTCTGAGAGACAAACCACTCATGCATCACTTACCTACAACATACCTCACGTATGGCCCGCCGCATATACTTGAGTTCTGCTAGCTGACGTGCCGTGTCCAACAGATTTGCCACGTCGGCTTGATACTACTCCATGCACGGGTACAACCCACCCCTTCAGACTATAAATATCGTGGACGCATCGTATTGCGATGCCAAGCCACGGGGTCGGGTTCACGCTGCAACTGGTTTGAAGCGCATTGACCTGCGGCAGTGCACGGGCAGGGGCCGAGTGTTAGCCTAATTGAGCCTCCGCTCAGTTCGCTAACCAACCAACAAGCCGCGCCGTGACCCAAAGAGCAATAAGTGTATGTATTACTCTTGTCAGTATCTTGTTCACCAATGTACTCACGCTCATGTGTAGCCGCCCCTTTTCATAGATTTGAAGACGGCGCGATTGCGACGCTTCGAATCACCATAGGCAGGGGCGGTCGTATAACGAAAAAAATGGCTGCAGCTATAGTCGCCGAGATCTTGACAACTCATGTAAAAACGCCATAGTCAGAGCCACGACTTAGGCATTAGCACTCGGATAGTACTGGCACTGATGCCTTTCAGTAGTCATGCGGTAGCATCACATCGTCGCGTTGCCTTGACCTCGTACTCCCAGCCACTATAGTACGATGTAGGATTCTGTGAAGTCTACGCCGTAGAGAAAATATAAATGTCTGTCAGACTTCTCCATCTTCGCGCTCTCTTGAGGGCCGATCGTGAACCGTTGCCGTATTCGGATATACACCGTATTACGTAATAACACGATTGCGTTGTTGGTAAGGCGCTACGCTAGTTCCAGCCACCGCACCTTTCACCCCATCCACCATCATGGTCTGCAAGAAGTGCGAGAGTGTAAGTAGCCGAGATCTTACGTGCGGGTCCGTCAGGTGCTAAATTGGCTCCAGAAAACCTCAAAGCTTGCTGCCCCTGACCCGTTCAAGTCAACCTCCCAAGCTATCAAGGAGGGTTCACGGAAGGTTGGAGAGAACAAGCTGCTCTCAAGACCCGGGAGCTCGAAGAACAGATTCCAGGTGCGTACATACCGCGCTTACTCATTTAACAAGATCTCATTCGGTGGAATACAGCCATATCAAGGTAAATGTAAGGACTGTAAGTCCACAGTAACACAGAACAAGGCCAAGTACTGTCATGGTGCGTCCAGCTGCTGAATCGACCCCTTACACGCGTCTCAACTGATCCGTGTCCCCAGGCTGCGCATACAAACGTGGTGTCTGCGCGATATGCGGCAAGCAGGTCCTGGACACGAGCGGTTACGTCATGTCGGCCAAGTAGGCTACGGAGCTGAAGGTGTTGTCACTCGTTTCTTTCGCATGTTAGGCGGATGACATGGACTCTCTAGAGGTGTACGTTCATGCTTGTACGTTATGTATTCTAATATATCCTATCTCCCGATGTCTTCCACCACTGCAGCTCCGTGTGCCGTCGCCATTCAACGTCGCGTATCGACCAACGTCCTACCTATCTGCCTTGTGCTTGCCGCATTCCACCTGCGTTACGCAGGCGCTTGCGTCATGCACTCGAGCTAGTGGTTGACATTCGTTACAGTTCTAATGAGGCCAACGACCCGGTATCGTCGGGTAACAAGTCTGGAGGATCAGACTCGTCTACGAGCGCGGAAACGGTGGGAGCCAAGTCATACCGGCATCGACTATCCTCACTGCAACGGAATGTTTGAAGCCGGTCTTCTCGATGCGTGACAATTGGCGCAGTACGAATCACAGGCGGCGGTCTATGAAACAACAGGCTACAACCGGCATACTTGGCTACATAGGAAACGCGGTGCGCCCTCACATTGCTTAAGTCTGGGGACTACGGTACTGAACCCGCATTAGCGTACAAACTACAGCATGTTCGAGATGCCTGGCGCGTTGCGGAGTACTTCCTTCTATTCTGTAACCATGGGCTTCCACTAGTGGAAGACTTCGGGAAGTTACCATTTCCGTATACTGCCCCCAAAGTATCCGTCCATGCCGTGCCGTTCATCGATGAACTCTTTTGTCACCCCTCACGAACCCCACTACAAGATCGGGCCACTCGTTACGCACATCACGTCCATCCGCGAACTCGGTAAGGGCATTCACCAGACGGTCTATCTGGGTCGTAACCAGACGATACCTCGCGGTCAAGGCCATCAAGAAGGACGGCCTGCGCTTGCGAGAGTATCCTAGAGAACCAAGCACGCATCTGGTGCGCAGAGCTTGTACGTCCTACCCTCGTGCCCCGGAAGGGGAGGCGAAACGACTGATGATAGTCCGTAGTTCGTAGCGCTCGAGGAGTGGTCCAGAAGGCGCGTCGTTCGCCGGGACGTCAAACCCGAGAGCATCCTGCTCGACGTAAATGGTTATACCGCGCTCACTGACCTCAGTATCGCGCGACTCCAAGCGACAAAGCGATAACCGGCCGCTCGTGTTAATCTCCAGGTAAGCGTGCTAGCCTCAAAGAGGGGAAGAAGGGTAGTGTGGATATCATCTAAAAGAGATTTCCTGGTATCTCGCATAGGAGGCACAGTCTGGGGAATGCTCGTACCAGGCAGATGTTTGAGAAGCAAGCATAGTCTTATGTAGATTGCAAGTCAGTAGACGCAGAAGCTGATCCAGCTATGCGACAGATGCTAGACGAGGGCACCAAGAAGAGAGTTTCAATCCGAACGGTAAAGAAGCAAAGGCCGAGAGGCATCGATGGTTGCAACTTGCACGGAATGTGAGCACATCGACGTATAGGATCCGTACTTTGCTGACGCTTGATTCAGTGATTGGGAAAAGAGTCTAGCATTGCTGCATAGAGTCGCTAGGTAAACCATTCTCTCAATACACCCGATTTGCGTCAGGCTCAGAGGCGGCCGCTCATTCATGCATAGACATCCATGTGTTGAGGTCTAAGCGATAAAGGCGCAGCAAGCCGGTATGGGCAAGCATCGGTATGTTGATTCATTGCATCAAAAGGACATGGGTGGCACTGCCAAAGCGAATGGCGCGCGGCGCAAAAGAGCAAGTGGCCAGCGGAATGGCCACCGTACGTGCCCACGTACGGACGCGCGCTTTGCCAAGGCCGCCACCAAACGCGCTGCATGTGACTTTGTGCACGCGTTGTCCCGGACGCGTCAAAGCGCGGGCGCCACCGCGATCCAAGCCACAGCGCCCTCTATATAACGCGCACCCTTCAGCCTTTAGCCATCCACCTCGTCGTCTATCTCTTGTCTGCCGCCATCGAACGTGCCCTCTCCACACTCGTGCGCATCAGCCAGCTTTAATACCCAACGGCCTGTCAGCCTCTTCTCTAACATATTCCATCCGGTAAGCCACCCAGCCGTTTAAGTGCAGGGCAATCAGACACTGTTCGCTCATGCGCGTTAGCCACACTCCTCGACAGCGCCCTTTCGTGCCTGCCAATCTCCTCAACCACTCACTCAAACCGACAATGCAGACCATGAACCTCTTCGCAAACACCGTTGCGGCTAGCAGCCCCGCTACGACTGCCGCGACACTTCTCAGCCGTCTCACCACGGCTACGTACCAGTCTCGCAGGAAGGCGCAGGCGGCCGAGTGGGATCCCTCAGGCGACGAAATCGTCGAGGCCACAAAGGGCAGCCGGTGGGGTGCCGTCGGTGGCGAACGTCGTCGCGCTCTGCGCACCCTCGTACACCAGTGGCCACCTATTCTGGCAAAGAAGGCACCTAGCCCCGTACAGATCCCATCCTACCCGTGGACGGATCCGAAGTGGAACCCTGCACCGCCGAAGCGCAAAGACTGGAAGGAGGAGCAATTCAGGCTGACTGAAGCCTGCAACCCGTTCAACCCGGTGAACGTGGCGCTGCGCGCTGCTGAAGAGGTGTGTCAGACCGCTAGGCTTAGAGGCACATCCAAGTCTTATCAGGTTATCCCAACCTGCAGGCGAAGCTGGAGAGACAGTCGCACAGCATTCCGCGCAATGAAGACGAGCGGGACGAGCTCACAGAATCCTGTAATCCGTACAACCCTGTGAACGTTGCAGCGAGGGCGGCGGCAGAGGTGCGTCCCCATGTCGCTGTTGAGAATTTACCACATCCTAATGGTGCCGTGGCACGTTCCAGGCTCACTTGAAGGCGACCGACCGTCAGCCAGAGCCCTTGGAGTCGTTGAGCCTAGTCATGAGCGAGCTCTCTGTATGCATGGAGGAATCCGCACCAGTGACTGGTGTACAGTCCCAGACTTGCATCCTGTCCGAGATCCGATCGATGACGACGACATCCTACGCAAAACGTACGTCGCCCGCTCCTTTCGGAGAGACTAGAACGCCTTCTCCGCGACACCGGGAAGCCAACGCCTCGCCCGCGTCCGATGGCCACACCGACTCTACGAGCTCGTCGTGGCCGACTCTGGCCAGCATCTCCCCGCCGCAGCCCCTCCCCCAGCCGTTGCATTCTGACTCTTGGGCCGACAAAGCCGACCTGGCAACCGCTGGGAAGCGGGAGGATACATCGCGAGCAGATGGCCCCGACGACACCCTCGGCGAGCTCGAAGCACCTAATTTCGTGGACTTCACTTTCTTAGACGAGGTCTAGCACCGAGTTATCATGAGACAGGAGCACCATGAGCATCATGGATCCATCCAAATAGTCCAACCCCACACCGGAAGCGCACCCCCCCATCTCGATTCGGCTACTCCTCGGCGAGTGCGCAGTAGAAGGACCGGTCAGCGAAGTTCTCCACGAGGTGCGGACAGGAACAAAAGAGGACCTGTAATATACGAAAGGACACTCGGATTTTCAAGCGCGGCCAGGCTAGAACAATTTCTTCTGAGGACAATGAGAGTTCGTTCAATATCTCCTGCTACAAGTAGTACTCCTCCACTGTACAGATAATTCTCCGACTGTCTAGTACTGCTAGCCTGCACGGAACTCGGGGGGAACTCGGGGGACTGCAATACACAACACGGAACTTTGCAGATCGGTGTCAGTGTTGCGTGATATTAGTTACTAGATCGAAGCGTGCCGTTCGCAAGAGCAGGCAGACGATGAGTATACCAGAGCAGCCTCAGGAGGTTGGAAATACGGGTATGTTAGGGGGGGAGGTGCTTCTTCGGCATGTATTGCAATAACAATCGCTTACTTCAACGGCCGCCTGGCGAAATGGCATCGCGTCTGACTACGAATCAGGAGATTGCAGGTTCGACCCCTGCGGTGGTCAAACCATTTTGTCGTTAGTCTCTTACTTTTTGGTTCTGCTGTAGGATCATACTGTAGAACATCGTGAGGCTGTTTAGTCTTGAGAGTACCAAAATTACCTGTTCAGGCATGGCCCGCCCGAACATCCGGCCTCTTGCCCTGTCTTCTGTCGTATGTAACGCTCCTGTGATCATTCAGTACTTGCTCCCCACAAGCGTTGGGTGAACGTACTGAGGTACCTAGGTGCAAAAACCATGAGTCGGCCCAGGTTCGAACTGAGGACCTTCTGTGTGTTAGACAGATGCGATAACCAACTACGCCACCGACCCGCTGAAGTGCGACTCTGTTAGACATTGATGAGCATTGCGAATGCAAATCGCTCTCCGACTACAACTTGGTCCCGAGTTCTATCGCCAGTGATGTTTGAGCAAGTGATGATATACATTGCAAAGTAGAGATTTAAACAGGTTTGCGCATATGTGAATTGCCGGGGAATATATAGTCCATACAGAGATCCAATAAGTAGCAGGGGATAGACGGCCAGCTATCCGAGTCCTCTCCAATCCAACCAAAACTGCCCTTCCTTAGCAGACTCAGGCAAGGAACAATAAGGATACCGCAAACGACGAGCCCACAAGCACTGCGGACATCGCAACGTGCATCGCACCGTTCTCCAGCGCCGACACGCCCTTGGCACCAGCGCCCTGTGGAAGGACGGTCGCGGTCGCGGTCGCGATGAAGCTCTCCCAGGCGGCGATGGTCGCGGCAGAGTACTCCGCCGTCGACTGCGTCGTGATGGACCCGACGTAGATGCCGGACGTGCCGGGGATCGCGTCGACTGCGAGCGCGGAGTCTTCTCCGCCGACGACGTCGACGGTGCCCCCGACTTCGGTGACGAGCCCGGTTTGGTTGTTGCCGAAGATGAACTCGCGGAGGAGAGTGTAGGCCTGTGTAGCGTTCCGGTCAGTTCGGAGACTGCGAGGGAGAAAGGGGGCGGGTGACTACTGACCCGAGTGGGAGAGTTGTAGCCGACGAGGTGACCGACGCCCTCAATCAGGACGTAGGTCCAGTTGCGTTCTTGGTGTACGATACCCGCGAGGTCGCCGTTGTCATCGTACCAAGGCGTCGAAGGTTTCCGAGTAAATCCTTGAATTCCGCCAAAGGTGGTGTTCTGTCCCATTGTTAGCTATCTGACCGAGGCAGGGCAAGGCTTTTGTGGTCACGACATACCTGGATGACAACTAATCCTATTGTCAGCGCATACTCGACGCCTCATTATCAATGGAAGGACGTACCTTCTGTACCACGATGCGCAACGAGCGAGTCGTCATTTCCAGAGTAGAGTACAACCGCGACGTTGTGGGCAGTCGCATTGGTAGCCAGCTCGTCAAGGAACGCCATGGGCCTATAGGGCGTCAACATGTAGACATGGGCACACTGGTTTCACGGATGGTACTCACTCGACACCTGAGAGCAGAGTGAAAACTTAGATCAGAATGACAATTTGCACGAGCTCAGGACACTCACTCGGATCTTCGCCGTTCACCGGGTCGCCGAGGAAAGGGTAAGGGATAGAACCAGTCCAGTCCTTGCTCGTCGGCGCATGGATCGCAGCGCGCGTCTGAGGATCTGTGTCTGTGGCTCAGACTATGGGACCTATGTGTATCACTGCTATGCAGCCTACCGTTGAAAAAGCCGGAACCGTCGATGGGCGACTCGGGATCCAACGCGTCAGGGATCTGGTAGACCTAGAGAGTAAGGGGACGTGTCAGTCATGAAAGTAGAGGTCGAACCGTGGTAACGCGTCGCTCACGTCGAAGCCTTCCCAGGTCTGCGAGTTGCCTTTGATATCTAGCAACGATGCAGATGAACAAAGTGAGCCAATAAATCCTACATTGAACACATTATAGGACGAAACCTGCTCACCCCAAGGCCAGGTGTAGTTCAAAGCGTATTCGACCATTTCGTCGAACAGGAAACAACCATACCACGGGTCGATGGTGCCATTCGCGCGCAAACTCAGGTCGCGCTTCACAGCCCGGCTACCATCGCGCCCCTCGTGCGCCCTCACCTCCTCAACTCCAGCGGGGCCCGCGATGATACGTGCAGCCCTCCGCGCAAGTTTTGCATGCTCCTCGACCGCACGGACGCTCGGCGTGCCGGCGTGCTTGGAGGTAACGGCGAGCCGCGTGAGGCCGGTGTTGAAAGTCTTCTTCTTGGCGAGGCCGATGAAGCCTGCGCGGTTGGGGTCGGTGGGGAAGATGAACTGGAGGTCGGGGAAGTGTCCGTCTTGCGGATAGGTGAGGTTGAGGTCGTAGCCGCAGAGGTGTTCCCTATAGAGGCTCTAGTCAGCGTCCACGGCTCGGACGCATCATAAGAACACTCACTGCTCCCGGAACCACTCGAATACCTCTGGGTCGTACCCTATGAGTTGCGGGTAAGTTTCGAGCGTGGTCACCTGGGAAGAGATGAGTCGCATTGACGGGTGATTGGACTACTACGCTCACAGTTGGCAGGAGCTCGAACACGACTTCAGAGCCGACCGTTCCGTCTCCGATAGCGAACTTGACGATATTGACGGGGGGATCTGCCATGCCAAAGTAGGTTTTCATGATATAGGGCTGCATGGTGGTCAGATTATAGTGTGTGTCGCGATATGCTATACAATTGAGCAACGCACGATGTAGGTCCCCGAGTAACTCTCTCCAGTGAGGTAGAGAGGACGTGTTTTCAGGCTAGGGAAAACCTTCACAAGATTTTCCAAGAAGCCCATCTATTATAGTTGCGATTAGTCACAATGCCTGACATTGCACGTGAGACTCTGATGCTCACGAAGTCGCGACCCATCTCATCTTCGTCGTGCACTATATCAGCCGGTCAGTATATAGAGCTCATTTAGTCTGCAGCAAGAACTGACATACCGTATCCTTCGGAATCAGTGGTCGACCATCCAGTTCCACTAATAAATACGTTAGCGCGTTCGCGTAGTGGAGTATTTGCTACTTACACAGGCTGGTCAATCCAGATATAGTCGGCAATCCGGTCCCAGCTGTATTGATTCTCGCTGGGAGAGCCGTCCGGGCCGATACGAATTGGGCCATTCTGCCCAGTCCGGATCAGCACTGGAACATCGACAGGCCATTTAGGACTTACCTCGTATATGAAGCCGAGCATGCTGGAGGACCCTGGGCTATGAAGGGGTGTCAATTAGCCGATGCTCGACGACTGTCCGCTAAACTTGGCGCTCACCCTCCATTGAGCCAGATGCCCCACGGGACATCGCTACGCTCGTCGGCCCCAGCGGTCAGGGAGCCATTCTCCTTCTCCAACGCCCAGAAGAAGAGGGTGTTGTTGGGATGACCAGGTCGGTTCACGCCGATGTTCCCCGCAAAACTGCGAGGAAGCGGGAAGGTGACGTTCGGCAGCGGGTCCGTCACCTCGAAGTCTAAGGCAAGGAAGCACGTCAGTTTGGGTGCGATGCATTGTGCAGTTTGCACGATCATGTCACGCCAACTCACAACTCTGCCATTCAGGACTGAAGTCCCCAGAGGGTTTGCCGGGGTAGTCGTGCGGCCAGCTGCTCGGGGTCGGGGGCAACTGGGCGACAACGAGCGGTAGGACAACCGCGAGCGCGGCACTGGATGCGAGGCCCAGCATGCCGGAGGGTTGAGTATGACGAGAGGGCGCAGGGCCGATGCACTAGAAGACGCATCGCTGGAGAGTATTTAAGCTAGGCTGCCGGCGGCAATGAGCGGGTACTCGATCGGTGGGTGCTTCTGCGTCCAGCCGCATTTGATGGCTGACGCCGACGAGCGCGGCAAACGAAGACACAGCTTCTCGGGCCCTCACAATAAGCCTCCTTGACGACGGAGGGATGCATGGCAGCTTCTGCGAGGATTACCCTGAGCAATTGTCTATGCAGGCGAGCCGCCTGCGTATATGTATTCTCATCGTTCAGGTACCTCCGAGTCGGGAAAGTGCTCTGCCGTAGTTATTGGGAATGACTCGCCGGCTGATGGACGGCGACAGGCAGACCACGGCTTAGAAATTGGAAACTGCGAGTACCGAGACATGGAGTGCCGCGAGAGAGATCAAGACAGACGCGAAGGGAGAAGGAGGACTTGGAGCGGCCAGCGGATGGATCTGGGTATCATCAGGCTAGTAGACGCTAAATCATAATTGGCGCCAAGCATGGGTGAATGGACACCGGCCCAAATAAGCCCCAACAAGCCGTCGCACTAGCCGATTCGTCTAGTCCGATCAAATTCATTCAACCAGCCACTATCTCTCCTTGGCCTTCCCGCCCAATTTGCACATATCCTGGCTTCATCCACACTAGCTACGACTCCGACAGCGCAACTGTATGAGCATCTGCATCAAGTTATTTCTGGTATCTGGCGAGAACAGCGCTCAGGGCAGCTCGCAGTCAGAACTTATTGTTCTTCGAGGCAGCGCTCTGGGAAGCGTTTCCTTGCCCTGAGCTCGACATACCTTAAACACACGAACAACGGTCACCAGTTCCAACTGTGCCTTGGGTATCATGCGGAGAGTGGTTAGGAAACGTCATGCTCAAGCGACAGTCTCAGTAACTACCAGTCTTGGCCATCCGCTTGGCGGTCTCGCATGGGCGATGCCGGCCCAAGCATGGTGATAGCGTTCTCGACCTCGTCTCAACAATTGACCATGCGCTCTCAGGATACACACCTGCCTCCCCGTGTTCTCCATTGAGCGGTCGAAACGACCTTCTGCATTGAATTCGGCCCATCTGTGTGTTGCAGAGTTCTGTCCGGCATCCTGACATCTGCCAGCCTGGCTGACCCTCCGAAGGAGTCATACCAGCGGACACATCCTCTGGCTAGAATCTTGCTATATGGAATACGCATTGAGTCCATTGTATCTTCGAGTCTGGAATTGCGACAAGTACGGTGTCGGCAGTTGAGCGAATGTAGGCTGACTCCGAGTCGCTGCACTAATTCATCCCTGCTTTCGTAAGTGTATTGGGACTGCCTTTGTAAAGGCACGAAAGCTCCCGGTGGATGCGTCTGGAGTATCATCGAATCATAACATCGTCGTCGGTGCTGTCAACTTCTGCATGATGCTCGTCTTCAAGTTGTCCCCGTCACTAGCTAGTAAAGATCCAAGCCATGGTCGAGTGTGAGATAAGATAAGATGAGATGCGGCTAATTGGCGCGTCGTCCATCTCAAGCGCGACGACCTTGAGACTCGAGAGTTCGCACCTACTCATATCTCTCTGCCACCCATTACTCTGCGACCATCGAACTGTCGTGTCATACAGTCTAAACACAAACGCATTGCGGCATCGAATGTCTTACTCGGGCTCGATGTTTGCGGGACCCTCGTCCCAGCCCAGTCTCCAGTCGACCCAACCTGCGCTCTCGCAATCCGCCTTCCCTTCCCAGCCCTACATCTCCCAGCAATCACAACACCCTACCGACATGGACAACACAGGGTCGCTATCATCTCAGTCTATGTCAGAGATCCTCCTCGAGCCTCTAGGACGCCTCCAAACACTCTCGCAGACGCTGTTCCAATCACTCGGGCCCCCACAGAGCCGACCACCTCCCCCACCATCCGTCTCGGACCTCCTCGCGGTCGATGCGCAGCTTGCGGCGGCAGTACGGCTCGCACAGACGCACCAAGTGAAGCAGCGGAGGATAGAACAGCTCAAGGAGGAGGTGCTGGAGCTGGACAAGCGGTGGCGAGACATCGTACGAACGCTGGACGAGGGCAGGCGCGAGCTTGACGCGCTCATACGGGAGGGCGAGGAGCGTATCAAAGCTATCGAGGAGGCTAAGGCCGGTGCGTCGCATTTCTACGTTCTCCCACATATACATGCCGTTCTGACGTCCGACCTATTGGTGTTCGCGTTCGACCGTCCTGCACAGCTGCAATACCGTACCCCGAGCTCCTCGCATACGCCCAGAGCCTGTCCGCGTTCACGTCTGCGCCCCCAAATATGCCCGACCTCGCGCCCGGCCAGCCGCCCCCGCCGCTCTTCTTCCCGCCGTTCCCGAACGAGGAGAAGATGCGGCGCGGGCACATGAACGACGAGGCGCCCCTCGGGATCCTCGGCGAGACCCACTCGGTCGGAAAGCGTACGTGCACCTCACTTGCTTCCACCCGTTCCTCCTGGAATGGGAATGTGAATGAGATATGTGGGCTGACGACTGAGATGTGCAGCCCCGACGGTGTCCCCCAAGATCGAGCTTCCGGCGCATATGGCTGCGAACCCATATCGTCCAGACTTCCGCGCGCCCCAGCAGCAGGGCTTTGTCGACTTCGACCTCGATCTCAACCCGGACCTTTGAACACGCTCACACATATCCTCACGCTTCTCTTGCATCCCACGCACACAGCCGGCATCGTTGTTTGCAATGTGCATTGTACAAATACGATGGTTCTCCGCGATGCGTACAACAAAAAAACAGCGACGAGCGTACGAACATATACAAGAAGCCGCACAGGCATAGCGTGAACAGGGGTGATACATAATGCATGGTGCGATGAGGTCTGCGGCCGGTGAGCGCTGACTATGAGTGATACACTGGGAACGGGATGAGCGGCGGGCTGCGCGACGAGTCCTCCTCGTTGATGAATCTCCTGCTTGCGATTCCTAGGTCAGCGCACCATCCAGAGGCAGAGTGAGGGGCGGTCGAGAGCGATGTAGAACGGCAAGGAGCAGGGTGCATGCGCAGGGGACGGGAGCGGAGGCGGAAGAATGGCGGAAGGAGGATGCAGACGTACCGGAAGATCTGCATATTGACATTCGACTTGAACACGACGAAGAGGTGCGTGGGGTCGTGCGTGTCGACCTCGGCGCAGCTGTCGCACAGGTCCTTCGGGCAGTACGCGCAGTGGAACCACTCGCCGCGGATGTGCGACATGCAGCGGTCGCACACCGTGAGCTGGTGGGTGAGGTTCCGCAGGTAGGCTGGAAGTGAGACGTGCCGGTCAGGGGTCGATTCGCGGCGTGTAGGTATATAGTGAGCTTGGTTTACCTTTGGGATTTGCGAGGTTGAACACGCCTCCAGCAGGGCCGGCAGGGGTCTTGTACCTGTCTTGGCAGTCAGCGCGGTGCGCACTGGGAGCCACGATAGCCCACTCACAAGCGAGGAAGCGGTGGCTGCAGGACGAGCGGCCTGTCCACTGGCCGCGGAAGCTTGAAGAACACATGCCAAGGGTCATGTAACGCATATGAACGTGCCTCACACCGCTCGCACTGGCTTACGTCGTCAACATTGAACGTATCCGAGATTAATAGATAAGAATACGCACGAGACTGATAGACTTGGGATAGGACGAACAGTTGGCGCACTGGTAACGCACACCGACGATGGGCTATTAGACCGTAGTTTATCAGACTGTACTACCATTTGAAGGACGATATCACGTACCTGTGCACACCCGTCACAAGGTAGTCCATGTTCGAGGGCAGCAGTGTTAGGGTCTACTCGCGTGCCAGAGCCAAGGACTGTGTGGGAGTACGCAGACTCCCCCAGGGAGTTCCGTCGGCCGTGCCCGTTCGCGCTGCCAGCCTGCAAATGGGGGCCGTCTCGGCCTGTCCATAGCTTGATTGCCATCTGGCTCGTCGAGTGCAAATCCGCCGTCGGTATGGGGTGGGGGATCTGATAGGCGTTATGTTGAGACCACGTCTTCTAGCCAACTAGGGGTGAAGCCTACCTTGATCATGATATGCGACGAGATGTGGCCACCGTCGGCGGAATCAAGATTGCCAGGCAGGCCTGCGGCGTCGCAGTTTTGGCAGATGTCCACGTTCTCGCATACCGCACAGTGGAAGCGTGCCCCGACAATCTCTTGCATACAGCTGTAGGAGGCACTCAGTCAAGGACGGCGGGCATATAGCGATCATGACTTACTGCGCACAATGGACGCCAACATGCGTAAGTGCTTCAACGAGTATCAAAATTTGTCATGAGTTGACGTTGCAGTGCGACGCAATTACTTACAGGGTTCCTCTAGGGATTCAGCCAATCGTGCGTGATCGATCATACCTGAACTTGAGGACTGCGAGCTGCTTTGCTTGTCTGGAACCTGGAGGAAGGCGTGTGCGGGGTGGACTTCATACACCTGCCTGGCGAGAGTATATGTGCATCAGCTCGGCGTTGCTGCGGACGAGGTCCGCGCGTCCGCGCCCAGACGTACCTGTAGCATGCGCGGCACAGATTGAAATCGTCGCAGGAGGCACACTTGTACCGATGGCTCGTAATCACGGTGTTGCACGTCGAGCAGCGGCAAGTGCCCGTTCCACCCTGCTCTGCGGGCCGAGGAAACAGTTCCCTGCGTCAGCCAACGTATCCGACCGGCACTGCGGCTGCGCGACCATTTCCGCCGCAGCGCAGCGAGCACGGTGGCCTGGTACACTCACCTACGTCTTCCCAGCCATTGTGTGTCCAGCTCTTCTCGATGTACGCGTGCCGCAGCACACCCTTCTGACTTGGCGCAGTCCGCCTCCACCGGGAGAGTTCTCTCTCAGCGTCTTCAGGAGAGGTACCTGGTCCTGGCGAGGACCCTGGCGTGGCGCTGAGCTCGAGCGAATGTTGTACGCCATATGCTTGGACACAGTTCGAGCAGAGTTCGTATCCTGGAGGCGCTCTGTGGTCCGGTCCCGGGACGCCAAGTGATGGTCGACCGTACCCATTCGCAGCAGTCGGATAACCGGTTGGTATAGCGGGTAACGGCTTCCGTCCCGTAGCGAGAGTGCTCTCGGACATCGAGCGGGAGGGGTGGTCAGAGCCTTTGGAGCTTCCAGAGCTTCCGGAACCTCCGCTACCAATGACTGTCGACGAAGAGGCGGAGGGAGTGTTGTAGAACGGGGGATAGGTAAACTCCCGTTGGATGTCGATGGCTCGCGTCTTGCCCTTTGAGTTGCTTGAGATGTCGGAGGAGGACGATGACGGAGACTTCTTCTCGCCACAAGTAGAGCAGACATACTTGATCATGTCGAGTATGACTCCGCACTTCGAACAATTCGTGGGGTCTGGAGGAGGGCCTAGAGGTGGCGCAGGTCTGAGGAAAGAGAGTACCTCTGGAGGGATATCGGGATGGATGAAGTCCAACGCCACTGAATCTTCCTCCCCTGGCCCCATGAACGGATTCGAAGACCTATGGGGATGTGAGAACTGTGTGGCCTGCATAGACGTCGGACGGCTGTCCAAGATCTTCTCTGCGGAATCGGCTACGCTCTCTACAGCGTTGCTGACGAAACCGCTGGAGCCATCGTCTATCACAAAGTCGCGCACGCTTTGCGAGGCAATAGAACCGCCGCTACCTGTGAGAGTATATCGATAGTTCCCATGCTGATTCTTCTCCAGCTCGAGAGAAAGGTTGTCCTCCAGTGAGGACTCGCTCATGGAGAAACCGTCTCCGTTCAGAGTAGTTAGGTGCACGTTCTGGTCTTTCAGCCACCTCTCGCCTCGTTCGGTCTCGAAAGTCGATGCGCCGTTCAGGTTACCGGGTGAAAGCCCGAGTCGCTCCTCCTCCATCTTCAGCCGTGCGAAAACGGACGACGGGTCCTCTGGATAGCGTGTGAGTGCGTCTTCACGCAAGCTCTGATCTCGACTACGGGTCGAACTGAGAGTCCGGGGTGCGCTAGAGACGGTGACGCTTTCCCAGTGCTGCTCTGGATCGATGAGCGGCTCTCGACTTGGACCCGCAACAATAGTCTTCGTGCCCTTGGTTCCAAGGAATGCATCGTATTTTGAGCCAACGTCCTTGGAGCTCACCGTGATGGCATCATCCTCCAGCTCACGCGGTGGCATAGAAGACTGGGACAACGAATAGCGACTGCCGTTCCTATTGCTATACTCCTCGAGGCTGATGAGAGAGCCAGTGTCGGATAGACTGATGCCGTCATAGTCGACGAGAACCTTGACTTTCAAAGTGATCTTCGAAGCGCGGAAACTTCGCACAGAGAGGATAGAAGCAGCAGACGAAGAAGGTACGTCGTCGTTCATCGTGGGCTTGAAGTAATTGATAGCATCCGTCAAGTCGGCCTCGTTTGTGACATAGATGGTCTCCTTATCGTCATCTTCGTATACGATGTGGAATTGTCTGCTATCCAACGCGAAACACCGCTCTATCTGGTTTCGAGATTCAGCTCCTGAGAAACTAGAGGAACGGGGCCACCGGAGGACATGTATATGTGGTAAAGCAATGTCCACAGTCCGTCCGTGGTGCCGCAGCAGGGTCCATGTCCCTTCTTGCAGGCATCTAGATATGGAATCGAAGTGTGACATACCTGTTTGCGAAGATTATCATACGAGCATGACCTCGCGCTCGGGAAGGATATCTTCTTGCTCCCCCGCTCATCATATACGCATTTGACTACCAGAGGTTTCTCTGGACGGGGCTCCGATCTTCCATAGGTTGATCCGCCGTAGTCCGAGCCTGCAACCGACATTCAGGAGGGTCTAGTGGACGCTGAGAGGAGTACCGGCGAGCTGTGCATGAGAGCTGCGGACAAAGGTACGCTGCAGCTGCTAGTATGACTTTCCTCCGTCCTCACGGTCCGGCGCCGTCGGTTACGTGAGCTTCCACATGCGGTACAGTGCTTTAGCGCTCAGACGGCTCTCTTTTTTTTTTTTTTTTGAGATCCAGGGTATCCTAAATTACACGTATATACTACACGCAGTGCTTCACAGCCGTCTGCTATAGGGCCAGAGCCCGCGGGTTTTAACGTGAATCCCGCGCACACGTATCGCGCTTGCCGCCGAGCAGTCTTGTCCCAGCGTTGGAGGGGGTAAGGGGTGGTGAGCCCGCTGTCGAAGATGGCGTCCTCGCGTTACGCCGTCGGGAGGTCCTCAAAGGTGAGCGCCGACGGGTTGTCCGCGAGGAATTGCACGCTCAGGCGGCTCTCGAGACTCGAGGCTTTCCTCGGCGTCCTCGCTCATCCATCGTGCTCGAATTCAAGCAGGCTATTGTCCCGGTAGATCTGATGACATCGCTGTATGCTGCAACTAGTCCCCGGAGCCCCCATGCAAGCCGTGGTGCTCCCCTCAGAAGCCAAGCGAGGATATGGCTGACAATCCGCCTCGTCGCAGGTACGTCTACCACCCTACGCTCCACGCGAGAACTGGCCAGGTAACGAACATAATCATAGGAATACTGCAACCGTTTGCAACAGTTACATGTTTCAGGAGTTACAGAGGGCACCAAGTTGGACATACTCATATGATTTTTCGGGGTGCATCATGTGAACCATGACCTCCCTCTTACCCGCACATAGCGTGCTTCAGAATCCACGCGCCGGCCGCCCGTAACGTTGATAACCCACGCTGCATCACTTGCACAGACGTATTCTTTTCATCGTCTTGGCCATCCACCATCATGACTTCCCCTGCAAACAAGCCTATCAAGCTCGTTACTGTCAATACCGCCCCGGAACGCGCGAAGAGACTCATCGGGCGCGTCGTGGAAGATGTAAAGGACAGATATACTATCATTCACGCCGCTAACGTCGAAAGTAAGTACCAGCCGATCAGTTTCCTAAGAGCGTTGCAGCATGCAAACATCGACATGACGATCAGAGATTGACGACGTCCGCCCAACTCTGGAGAAAGAGCAGCCCGATATACTGGTATGTCCCGCTCTGACTCAAACCATTCATTCGCGCAGTCCAGCCCACACTCGCGCAATGTCCAGTTCACGGCTTCGATGTGGACCGCGGAGCAAGCACAGGTAGCTCCGATGCTTCGAGTGACAGAACGCAGCAGTCAGACGACCCTTCTGCACAGGAGATTGTCGCTATCGCGAAGGACACGATACCAGGCATCAAGACGTTCAGCCTTCCGCACGGGCTTCAGGTAGAGAAGGGGCCTGACGCGGTGGTTGAATATATCGAGCAGCATCTTCCGGGCCTCCTGGAAGCTTGATAACGAGGGCTGCCGTCGGAGTTGCGTTCACTATCGGATGTCAGGGCGCAGAATTGCCATATGCACGCGGGTGCTCTGAGAGTGTGGTCATGTCAAACAAACCGACGAGCGAAGGAGAACGACAACGTCAATAGTTGCCGCACTTGCCTCATCCCGCCAGCTGCAGCTCAGGCTGCAGCAGTTGCACCCGGCCCCATCTTTCGGCGCTTTGCTAAACTTGCGCTGTCATCTGTGCGTATGCGATCACAGTGGCTATGAGTATGTCCGCACTTCTCCCGGCGGTTCTGCAAGATCGCGTCCACAAATACCAGCAGCCCTCGGTGGACCGCAGTCGCACATCCGTGTGAGTACATCAGTTGCCTCTATGGGCATAAGGGCCACGGCTAGCCATGCGGCTGAGGCGGTATTTTCCCACCCAACACCGTAACAATGGGCCCACATAACCAGGGGCGCGCTGCCGCCTGCCCCGTCGTCCATACAACTCGTCCCGGATCTATCACCTTGTACGGCACCGTACCAGAGTCACTGACCGCTCAATCCGGCGCGCCCGGGCAGAACAACGCTATTTAATCTGCCAGGAGGTCAATCCGACCACAGGGCACGACCTTGTTCTCGCACACCCGTGTCGAGATTCGTACACAATGCACTCGCGGTCTTCCACGCGCGTGGCCGCTCTCCTGGCTCTCACCGTGGCGGTCGTCCACGGTGCCTACCCACCCTCGGAGGTTCCCAGCAGCTGGCCACACGACTACCCTGGCAAGCCGTCCGGGGACTTCAGTCCGGCCTGGCAAGACTGTGCGCGACTTTTCCCTCCGCTGTGAGCGTGCTTGCTGACGACAGCCGCATTTTCCCATCTGCAGACTTTGAGGTCAAGGATTCACTTCCAAACGTGACCTGGGCGCTGCCTCGCAGCTTCGCCGGTAACATCCCAGTGAACAGAGCGGGTCATCCCAACGACACGCTATACTTCTGGGGCTTCGAGAAGGAGAACGGGTCCTTGACTGCGGGCGCAAACGAGCGCGCCAACGAGCCCTGGGGCATTTGGCTCAACGGAGGGTCAGCTCGTCACCGTTCCTGTCAATCAGGAGTCAGACGGTCAAAGGATACTTACCCCCGTTCTGCGCAGGCCCGGTTCATCTAGTCTAATTGGTCTGACTTCGGAGGTAGGCGCTCTATCACGATGTGTGTCCACGGCTAATGCGGTCGTCGGGCACAGAACGGGCCTGTCCATATCAACTCGGACTTCAGTGCGCAGCAGAACAACTTCAGTTGGAACACGCTCGCAGACTACATTTGGGTCGACCAGCCGGTGTAAGTGCTGGTAAACGCTTCTTGCGGTCTGGTGCCCCCGCCCATACGTAAGGTCTCACTGAATGCTCTTGCAGTGGCGTCGGTTTCGCTACTGCGGACTCGACGGGATATGGTAAAGTGATTTGCTCACTATCATCCATCGCACATTGACACGGCATGCGCAGTGCACGATGAAGATGAAATGGGCAGGGACTTCGTAAGTCACCCAACATGGATTGCACGCTCATGTGGCTGAGCAGTGCCTCGTTTGTAGATGGGCTTCTTGTCAAACCTGGTCAAGGTGTTCCCAAGTCTGAAGACCCGCCCCATGTACCTGACGGGCGAGAGCTATGCCGGCACGTACATCGTAAGCACCTCGTTCATCGCTCGGACCATCGTGCCTCCGCGCTGAACTCTGTCCGAAGCCGTACATCATGAAGACGTACTTCGGTCTGACAGACCCGCCTGTCAATATTGTCAAGTTCGCCATCGGAGATGGCACTGTTGGCTCCGACGTCGTTTTCAACGAAGTGCCTACGGTACATCTCCATCTTGACCTCCATCTCCGCTGTATGGGTTCATCCTGATGTGGATTGTAACAGGTGTCAATCATCGAGACGTACCCTCAGTTGGTAGCCTACGACCCTGCGGCATTCGAGTATTTCCGCGAACAGTACGTCTATCAGCGTTGTCCCTTGTTCCAAGCTCGCGTCGAACTGAGGCCTTCAGGGAGCACCTCTGTGGCTACGACCTCAACCTCACTTACCCTCAAGATGGCCACTTCCCGACGCTCGGGTTCGTCGAGCCCGAGGACCCCTTCCGGTCCAAGTCCAAGAGCGCGTTCGCCCGCCTCAACTCGGCCTCCCGCGACAACCGACGCCTGCAGCTGCGCGCCCTCGCCAACCATGCCGAGCGCGCAGTCGTCGAGCGGAGGGAGCGCGGCGCAGCCGTAAGCAAGCGCGACCTCAGCGGGAGGGCGAATGGGACGATCGACCCGTGGTACGGCTGCGACATCTACGACGAGATGATCGACTATGCCGTCAACTTCTCGTTCCCGTGGAGTGAGTGCTCGCGTTCTGCGCATCTCTCCGGACTGGCGCATTGACTATTAGCGTGCAGGCGTCAAGCACGATGACTTCAACGGCTTCGATGTACGTACAGCTGAATACGTTTGCTTACGACCCGATCTGACGACATACTGAATAGGTGTATCAAATCCCGGATGCTTTGGACCCGGAAGCTAACATGGATGCCAGTGTCTTCTTTAATGGTCAGAACATTTCCCGTGCAGCAGTTTAGCATGTTAGGCCCATGAGCATTCGCAGATCCCAAGACGCGCGCAGCGTTGCACGCGCCGACGAGCAAGAACTGGACCGGCTCCATCTTCTACCCCTTCCTGGGTGACCCGAAGAGCGAGGGTAACGACCCAAGTGAGTCGAGTTCTTAGCTCCTTTGCTGCTACGGAATGCATGTCTTACCTTCCGGACAGGTGTTGAGTGAGCATCCCAATGGCGCCTCGCTCGACATCAAGAGATCTAACATTGCATATTCTAGGCCGATGGCGTTCTTGACGGATCTTGCAACGAATGCGACGGCGAAGAACGTGTCTGTCGTTCTGTACTCCGGAAACGACGATTCACTCGTGCCGCATAGAGGAACCGAAGGTACGAAATCTATCCTGATTTATTGATATATTTCCGCTGACACATCGCACGCAGTCGTAATCCAGGTATCTCAGCTCATTGACATGCACGTCTAGCACGGTCATTGATGAGATGTACAGAACACAACCTTCGGCGGTATCCAAGGCTTTACGCGCAAACCGTCTACGCCCTGGATTGATGATAACGGCGACATTGGTGGTATCGTGCACCAGGAGCGCAACTGGACCTACGTCCTCGTCGAAGGCGCGGGTCACCTAATCCCATACACAAATCCCCAACGCGTGCGTCATGCTATCTGCTGGTGTCGTTCGCGTATATTACTGACGCTCCTTCACTAACCAAAGGGCTTCGTCCTCGTGCGCGAGTTTATCCTCGGAAACAACCAGACCGGCCTCCTCACGAATTCAAGCGGAACTGTATCCGTCGTAGGCGGGGAAGTTTCCTCCCTCGCCGGCGACGTGATCCGCGGACAGCTTGGAATCTACGTCGGCTCGTTCTCGACCCAGTCGACGTACACATACCCGTCCGCGACAATCGCGGCGTGGAACAGCTACATCGTGACCGCAACCGCTATTGGTACACCATCCAGCAAGTCGGCGGGAGGTCAAAATGCAGCGCAGCAGCTTGGTGTTTCATTGACTAGCGTCCTGCTAGTCGTTGTGTTGGGCTTCGCCATGACTGTGATGTGAGAGTGCGTGAGGACGAGATGATTGTCACCTTAGACGACGGAATGATAGGATGTATACAGCATACAGTTGTGGAATGAATGTAACCAGTAGTTCCACAAATGCCTTGAATTGAAGCCTGATTCTGACACCCCAGCGTTGTAATGATCCTACCTAGATGGTGTTACGTAGATCTGGAGAAGTCTAGCAGTTACTGATGGTGTTGTGAAAGGGCGTGCTAGTAGGATTCGACTAATTACTTGTCCGGTTAGCAGCGTTATCGTTGTAAGACTGCTACAATAGCGCTGATTACTTGTAGCGAGTGACTTAAGGTTAGGGTTAGGACGATGAACCGACAAGAAAAATGGCCCGCCCAGCCCGAGGGCCGAAGCGGGACAGGAAAATATTTGGACGGTGCATGAGCCGAAGCCCATACAAACCGCAGGGTCCCCCTGAGGACAGGGTCGCCGTGCTATGAGAGGCCCCCACGGCCCACGAACCCTGGTACGTGAAGGGGCTCGTGCCATCAAGGTAAGTATGAGGTGCTGTAATGTCCGAAGGGGGGTTATATAGCGAGTGGTTGAGCGCACGGACCAAGATGGTTTAGGGCGGGCTGCTGTCGGGGGGTGAGCGATGCCCCAATGCTGCGTCCGCCGTCAAGGCGCGGGAAGCCGCCAGGGCGGGCGCGTGTCGGCACTGCATGCGCCTCGTTTCTTTACCGGGCAACTCTCGTGATTCGCAATGCGAGCTTGCTTTCCACACTCATCCTACTACTAAGTACATGTACTACTTATCTTGGTCGGAGCTCGCGTCTCAAAGCGAGGAAACACGCTGTCCAAATGAAAGACCAGACTGAGTCGGGGAGACCATCAACTTGTCAGCATCGCAATCACCGTCTAGCCGCCTCCTGTTCTGGTGACGCATTTGGGGCGGTCCATTCAGTCACATGTCTGAAAGGCTGCGCCGAACCAGTCCATCTGCGCCCTGCGGTCTGCCACTGCCGTCAGTAACAGCCTCTTCTTGACAAAGCCTAATAACACCGTTAGGGCAGTTGCTCAGGAATCTCTCCCAACAAGGACAGGTACGTGATCGTCCCCATGCACGAGGCCGTTTCCTGAGAGAAGTGTCCAGTGATCCTACTCTCATCGACCATTTGTAGCGAATCTCGACGCGCGCACATCTGCACGCGCGATTCCATCTCTTGCCTCGACCACCACCATGCTCTCCTTCGCCTCGCCCATAGGGAATACCGCACTCATGGCAGCCGCCTCTCCATCCTCTGCCCATCAGTCGCGACGCGCTGCGATGATCAGAGAGGCGGCGAAGACTCCCTCCGAGATCACCTCCAGACTATACCTTTCTGGACTCTATACCGCCGTGGACGAGGAACAGCTCATAGCGATTGGCGTCACGCATATCGTTTCTGTCATCGAGCACAGACCCAAATACCCAAAGACCCTCACGAAGCTCAAAACGCTTCACATACCCATCGAAGACAACGACCGCGCAGACATCCTCCAGCATCTGGACATGACTACCGCGTTCATAAAATCCGCCCTTGAAGACAGGCGAAACATCGTCCTCGTACGTTGCGCCTCCTCCGCGAGGCTCCCGCAGACAGCTCATTGCAGACACTGTGCGACGTCTACTTCCAGGTCCACTGCGCGATGGGCATATCGCGCTCACCCACCGTCGTCTGCGCGTACCTCATGGCGCACAGGTCGATGAGCCCCCACGAGGCCCTGAACTATGTCACCTCCAGGCGGCACATCGTCTGCCCGAACCTGGGCTTCCGGCGCCAGCTCGACATGTACGCCGCGCGGTTGCGTAGCAGCAGGAAGCTCCGCAGGCCACACGTCCCCATGCCCCCGCCCGTCCGGGTTACCGTGACGCGCACCTCGCTCGCCGAGGAGCACTTTGGATGGCTCAGGCCCTCGCAGGAGGTGCGCCTCCCGCGCGAGCAGATGATGCGCAGAGGCTCGATGGGATGATCGCTGGAGGACAGCCGTGGATTGAACGTTCATTTCGCAGCGGTGTTCCCAGCGTCTATGGCGGGGCGTGTCCTCGGAGTCGAAAGGAGCCTTTTGCTTGTCCTGCCTGCCTTCTGGGCGGCCTCGAGGTCCATCTTGGTGCTTTGGTTACGTGGTATGGAATGCCTCGTGTTTCTTCTATGAATGCGTGGCTGATGCTCATGACCCTCCCCTGTCCCCGCGGTGCAAAGTTGTAGTAGCTGTCTATTGGTCACTCTATTGTCGCTTTCGTCGTCCGTTCCCATATCGCTCGTCATCATCGATGTATACGTTACTGTACTACATATTCCTTGGAATGTCAAGCTCTAGATTGACCGCGTGTCCTCTCTTCGCCCCAGCTGCATGGTTCATATCGATGGCAACTGTCATGGCGCCTCTATTCCGCGAAACGTGCGCTATGAATAGCTCATCATATAAATTGCCGGGACGAGTTCTACACTACGCATTTAGTAACCCAGATATTCAATGCTTTCCTCAGAACCTCACGTCGTTGAACGACCCTGCACTGAATGCCAAGAGTACATAACCAGCGCACGTATAGGCGCCCATTTACCGTACTGATGCATTCCGATATTCCCGGACGTGCAACTCTGCACGTTGCTCTCATTCCCTCGTTCACCCCTCCGCTCAACAAAGCGTCCTGTAGTCCTCTGAATCGCCTACTTGCGTTGTAGCTGCACTCGACAGTACTGCGTTAAGCTTTGGTCGACGAAGCTGACAGGCCTGAGGGCGGTGCAAGATTCGGCCACAAGGAATGTGGTACGCTACCGACTGCGCATCCTCTGTCCCGCACGTTCACAAGCCGAGCATCGTTCAGGGACGGCTCTTCAAATCGTCAGCTACCATGGTTTAGCCCCGGCGCGACCTCCACGTCCGACTCCGACGTCCGCGACGCCGAGGCGTACGAGTTCGTCGAACACGGGGACCCCTCGCGCCCGTTCCTCCCCCCGCGCCCGCTCGAGAAACCTATCACCTATGACGAGGGCAGTACGATCGACTGGCTCCGGGAGGAGGCCGCGGAGCGTGAGCGCAAGCGCGAGATCAGGTCCCAGCGCGGATTGCGCGGGCTGCTTGCGCTCATCTTGGACTCGGCGGGTATGTGGCTGGTCGTCGTGCTGACGGGCTTGGGCATCGGGGTTTTGGGCGCGTGGCTGGACGTGCTGGTCAAATGGTACGTGATAATGTTGATTATATGCGTGCTACGTAGGTATTCATAGATCACCGTGATATAGGCTGGGCGACCTGAGGGAAGGTCGGTGCGCGTACGGGTTCTTCTACAACCAAGTTGCTTGCTGCAGCGGATTGGACCGTACGTCTCTCTTCCTTTCAATGTTTTGTTCAAATGCACACTATGGCCGTTAGCCGGTGAGGTATGCGAGGACTGGATGTCCTGGAGCAAGTACCTCGGCGTCCACAGCATCTTCGGGCAGTCCATGCTACAGGCCGCAATCTATATCTCTTTGTCGGTAGGCGACGCAGTTCTCATGCCCTCAAGCACCTCTGAGTCTCCCCGCCCTCCGTAGATTGCATTCGCAGGCAGCTCGGCCATATTGGTGAAATCATACGCTCCATAGTGCGTCTCCACCGCTGCCTGACGGCGTACCCATATCCTAACCTGTGCAATGTAGCGCATTCCACACAGGAAGTACGTCCCCACATTTGTCGGAATGTCCCCTCGATGCTCACTGCGTACGCAGTACCTGAGATCAAGGCGGTCGGTATCTGTCTACAGCGTCGTATTCAGTATCTGTGGTGTTGACTGTTTCCTAGATTCTGAGTGGCTATGTCTTGGACGCATTCCTTGGCCCATGGGTACTCCTGATCAAAGCGGTTGGTCTCGCACTCGCCGTCGCGTCTGGACTCTCCCTGGGTAAAGAAGGCCCCCTAGTTCATGTCACATGTTGCTGGGCGTTCCTGCTTTCTCGTCTTCTACGGCAATACGGACAAAATGAAGGTGAGCTATACCACCCTATTACCGTGGAGAGCATGTTGTACCAATCGTTACCGTTTGGGCAATAGTGCGCAAACGTAAGCTATTGGCTGCGGCGGCGGCAGCGGGCGTGTCTGTCGCGTTCGGTAGTCCGCTCGGGGGCGTCCTGTTTGGCCTTGAGGAGCTTGACGCGTTCTTCGACGATGGGGACGTGATGTGGCGAGGTTTCGTGACATCCGTAATCGCTGCTGGGTCGTTGCAATATATAGACCCGTTCGGGACGTCGAAGCTCGTTCTCTTCCAAGTTTCCGAGTCTGGATCAACATGGCGAGCATTCGAGTTGGTCAGTATAGCGCACAATTTCAAGCCTGCCGTCTAGAATCAACATCTGACATACACCGTGCAGATTCCTTGGGTGTTCCTCTCAGTGATTGGGGTAGGTCGACCGAGTGCGCTTCCATTGCCTACGTCTGAACGTTATTACAGGGTCTTCTCGGTTCGTTCTTGATCAAACTCAACACTGCCGTCGCGGTGTATAGGCGACACAGCGTCCTCTACGACTGGCCAATCGTAGAAGTCGTTGGCTTCACCGCTATCACTGCTGCCGTTAGCTATCTCGTGAGTGGCCACTGCCACAGTACGCGCTATATACTGACCGAAACCAGGTGGTATTCCTCAGAGTGCAGTCGTCTGAGCTGGTCGCGAATCTCTTCCAAGAGTGTGATCCTGCGAAGGGCGATTATCATGGTCTATGCAAGTAGGTATACCCTTCGTGCCCAATGCCCACTTCGAGCTGATGTATATTATTGCCATGCGTAGCCCCACTGCCATCTGGGCAAACGTCTTCCTTCTCGTCCTCACTGCGCTAGCTAAAGTTGGGTTCACAGCGTGGACATTTGGGATGATGGTGCGTTCAAATATCGATGAATCCAGCAATCAGTTGTTCATCCGCCTTGCAGATACCTGCTGGTATCTTCCTTCCAACCATAGCTATTGGAGCATGCCTTGGTCGTGCTGTGGGCCTCATCACGTAGGTTCCTCCATCCTTCGAACCCGCATTACACATCATCCAACCTCCTCCTACAGACAAGGATGGCATAGAGCTTACCCTACAGCCTGGATATTTTCCTCGTGTCCCCCGGACCCCACAGTGAGGTGTATCTCCCCTGGTTTCTACGCCGTGATAGGAGCGTCTGCCATGCTCGGCGGTGTTACAAGGATGACAAGTGAGTCTCACAATGACTCATCGCTCCCGTATCTTGACCTCAAGCGTCGTTGCAGTCTCATTGGTTGTCATCCTATTCGAGGTGAGGTCTATCTGTCACGCTACTATTTACTCAACTGATATCCTTGAGTAGCTTACGGGTGCTCTGTCGCACGTCCTGCCCATCATGATCTCCGTCATGGTCTCCAAATGGGTTGCAGATGCGTTCGGGAAAGACGGCATCTACTCGACATGGATCTCCATGCGCCAGTACCCCTGGCTGCCCGCAGCCCGAGAGTTCCGCGACAAAGGCCAGACAGCTGGGCACGTCATGAAGTCCGCCACCAATCTCGTCGTCATCCAAGACGATGGGCAGGGTTGTACGATCGGACAGCTCGATGAACTAGTGAAGACGCATACATACCACGGCTTCCCCGTTGTACACGGCGAGCAGTTGCTGGGCTTTGTGTTGCGTGATAGATTGCGTGCATATATCGGTGAGTGTCAGCGCATTCTACGCTGGGGCTCCTGGTTTGACGAAGAAACAGAGTCGCAGCTCGCGGAGGGTGCCTCGTTAGATCACAGGTATACCTTCTTGCCTCCTATCCGAGTGCCAGAGGGTACCAGTATGACGAATGCGTCGTCAATACTGGACGAGGCAGTATTACAACTGCGCAAAGACGTACCACTAGAATTGGTCGTCAACATGTTCCAGAAGCTAGTACGTACCTTGTGCAATCATCTATTGTGATGCGCTACTCACAGTAACGA
Source organism: Cubamyces lactineus (assembly GCA_022376465.1). Taxonomy (NCBI): domain Eukaryota; kingdom Fungi; phylum Basidiomycota; class Agaricomycetes; order Polyporales; family Polyporaceae; genus Cubamyces; species Cubamyces lactineus. The sequence continues at coordinate 785,942 of JACDTU010000009.1, read as the reverse complement.
CAGAACCTGAGGCACATCCTCTTCTCCCAAGGAGGCAAGCTCACCGGCATGGTGACCAAGACGGACATCGTGTGGCTGTTGACGGCTCAGGCGCCCCATGCGGGCGCGCTCGCTGAGAGGCAGATCTAGCGTACAGATATTTATCGATACATCTTTGCTGTTCTGCTGCTTTCCCGCCTCATTCTATGTTCTGACTATGTATAGGTAGTAATGGAAGGCCTCGCCTAATTTTCGGATCTCAAATGTTGTACCGGGACGGTCGAGGTAGCGGCGGCGGAAATGTGGCTGGCCGAACGTGAGGTATATGAAGATACCACCTTTTCGAAGGACCCTGTAGGGGATGATTTAGGTAACTGATCAACTACAGGCTATTCCTATTTCTCACCTCAACACCTCATCGACTTCGCGATTGCAGTTCTGGACAACCTCTTCTGGTGGGTCCTACGACGAGATTTAAGGAGCTATTACAGATGCAAAGCGGGGGAGACTTACCCAAACGTCCGCTTTTGCCGTCATCATCGCGTCCATCGTTCCTGAAATTGGCAGGATGTGAGACGTGACTCTCGCCCAAGTCGGTGTAATACAGCTCACCCTTGTCGATAGCGACATCGAAGGAGTCATCCTCAAACTTCAGGTCACGAATATCCATCTCGTGCCCTGCATTCACGCGTGAGCCTCCCATATACACGCGAAGATCTAAGATTCCATAGGCTCACATTCCATTTCAGGACGCGACTGAGCGTGTTTGTGGCGCATTTTTTCGATCAGTATGCCAGAATACTAGGAAGCACGATGTCAGCTTGAATGTCTACGACGACGGAGTAAGAACAACTGACATCGGTGTTAACGATGTTCTTATAGCCATCATCATACATCTTCACAAGAACGTCGTAAATAGCGATGTTGCATCCAGACGATTCAAGAGGACTTACATCCTGCGATAGCGTTGAGTTGCCGCATCCTAGCATAAGCACTCTTGACGATTTGTCGGGAATGAGCTCCCGTATTATGTCTGCGATGTCATTGTACGACTTGAACCAGTCAAAAGAGGAGTCTTCGGACTCCCTAAACATTGTTCCGATAGGAGTCTAGTCAGCCATTGTCACGACCCCTCCCGAGGACCGCTCATGGTCCGGAACTTGGAAAGACTCTCACTGAGCGTATCGCTGATCCCTATTCGAATACTCAATTCACTGTCCTGTTCACGAACCCAAAAAACCAAGAAGCCTACCAGTACTCCTTCGTACCATACTCTTCGTTTTTCTTGGGCAAAATGTCTGCCATTTTCCCGAATTGAACGGAGGCGAGGGGGGGAGGCGGATGTAAGCGGGATGGGCAGAATTCACAAGCCCTTCCCGGCAGATCTCCGATCAGACACGGGCGCCTATCCAGTGCGGGGTAAATAAGCGTTGCCCACACGCTCGGCCGACCTTGCGACCCCTGCGCTCCTTCCCACCAACCTCCACGACACCCCTCCACGTACCCAGCATCCACCATGGTGAGCTGCAGTGCTTTCCGGTACTCTCGAGGTTGTGCTGATTACTCAAACAGTCTGCTTACCCCGCATACGTTATGGGCACCCTTTGCATCGTGGGGGGCATCACTGGCTTCGCGCGTACGCGCAGCATCCCCTCTCTCGTCGCGGGCGTTGGGTAAGGAGCCCTCCGTATACACACCCTAGGGGCTCTCGCTCACACCTAGCAACCCGCAGTGTGGGCGCGTTATACCTCTGGAGCGCGGACAGTATCCGTAAGGGCACGGCAAACGGTCTGGAGGCGGCTCTCGGTAAGCCTGGTGCAGTCTCGTACCATCAAGCGCGTTGTTGCTGATCTCTATCCCAGGTGCCTCCGCTCTTCTGCTTCTTTCCTCCGCTCCTCGCGCTGCGAAAGGCCCTGTACCGGCAGTTCTCACTGCAACCTCCGCTGTCTCGGCGTGGTACTACGGCAAGACCGTCTATGCACTGCACCAATAAGCCCGCAATTCTTGGATGTGTATGATATCTGTACTACATGAGTATACCACACTGCTCTCCGCTTGTATATTGTGTGAATACCGGTCCTGCTTTGATGAAAAGACTGGTCCAATCCGCATGGCTTCACAAATCACGCCATACGCAGAGTCATGTCGCCAACTGCTAGACTTGGGCATTGTACCGGATCGCGAGTATCCTCGCTGCTTACAGTCCAGTAGGCATAAGTCGGTAGTGCGACGTTGCTCAGCACCGACCCTTTGATTCTAAGCAATGTTTGCCTGAGGGACAGACCGGCCCGGGAACCTCGTCGGGAGAAGTGCGGCGGTCCGGACGAGCCTTATGAGCACCTTCAAGTAGGAGGCAATTTTTGAGTCGCGACCGCTTTGAACGCTGTCGTGCTCTCAACATCCTTTGTGGGGACACCAGTAGAAAAGTCAAGGCTCACATCACAGCGGGCCGGAAATGCGGGGGAGGGCTGATCAGGCGCTATGTCGCATGAACGTTGTTTACTGTTGTTAGGATCCCAAGGCAATAGCATTGACGCCCGCTGCATTGGGAAGTTGGAACAATCTCTTGTGGCGGCGTCTCTGAGTCGCAGTCGACCAATCGCTTTCTGGCGCTGACTTGCCGCTGGTCGCCTGGATAGGCTCGTGTTCTCTCTAGCTGCCCTCTCCTCGCGTACCCAGGGGAATCTCAGCTTGATACTTTGGTCTCCTCTGTGCTACATGCTACCTCGCGCTATTCGATCGGTGGTGCAGAGATGCGCTTCTTCTAGACATATTCCCTCCGCTTCCTTCGTGACGTCTGCTAGCCTTCATGCCGCTCGGTCCAAGAAAGTAGCCTCGGACGAGGACAGGGTCAACTACAACGATGATTACTCCTTCTCTGACGCCCCCGACCCGGAACATGCCAGCTACAAGTACGTTACGGCCAACGACTTGGAACGAGAGAGGCACCCTCCGCGGCGCGTCAAGATGCTCGTGCGCGACTTCATTGAGGATTCCCTGTATAATCCGCACTACGGGTACTTCTCGAAACAAGCAACCATCTTCACTGCGATAGAGCCGCTCAACTTCAACTCGATCAAAAACATGACAGCGTTCGAGGCGGAGGTTGCAGAACGCTACGCTGCGTATGGAGTTGACGGTGATGGACCTGGTAAACAAATATGGCACACGCCAACCGAACTATTCAAGGTATGCAGCAATCCACGGCCTCTTCCTCATCTACGGACTAATACAACAGGTCGCAAGCCATGGTATGGTCGAGCACTTGCGCAATGTCTGGTGTCGGAGTACCTCCTCAAATACTTCCCTTACGAGGATTTCGTCATATACGAAATAGGCGCGGGAAACGGTACGCTCGCTTTGGACATGCTGGACTACATCCGCGAGGAGTACCCGGACGTCTACGACCGGACGCGATACAACATAATCGAAATCAGCGAGAACCTTGCAAACCTACAGAGGCAGAAGTTACAGTCCGCACATCCATGCGTTACTGTTCACAACAAAAGCATCTTTCGCTGGGATGCCCGTGAACCAGCCCCGTGCTACTTTGTAGCAATGGAAGTCATAGTAAGTCGTTTCTGTCTGTCGATATGCTCAGGTACCAATAGCTGCTTGCAGGATAACTTCGCGCACGACATCGTCCGTTATGACCTCCGGACGCTTGAGCCTTATCAAGGCGTTGTCACTATCGACGCCAAAGGCGACTTCAGCACGTATTACACGAAGATCACGGACCCACTCATCAGCTCGTTCCTCAGTTTGCGTCGCTACCTCAACCACCCTCCACCAATATCTCGCCTTCTCAAGCTCTCATCGACGTTCCGCACATTCTACGTGAACCTCCCATTTGCGCCAAACCTATCGCCGCCCGAGTTCGTCCCTACGCGGTTGCTCACACTCCTTCGTACCCTGCGACGACACTTCCCCCGACATCGCCTCCTCCTCTCCGACTTCTCTTCGCTACCCGACACAATACCCGGTGTCAATGCGCCCGTGGTCCAGACGCGGTATCAGAACACGACGGTACCATGCACAACGCTGCTCGTCAAGCAAGGTTACTTCGACATATTCTTCCCGACCGACTTTGGGAAGCTGCGAGACATGTACGAGCACGTCCTCGCGCAGCCACGCCCACTTACGGACTCGGAGCTGCTCGAACCGCGACCCACACCGTTAAGCACGATAGCATCCCCACTCGCGGAGGGGAATAGCTTCTTCTCGTCGTACCACCCAAAGAACCGGCGCCCGCCCGTGGACGGGATCACGTCGAGCAGCGGGCTGCCTGTAGGCGAGCGCAAGTCGGCTGTGTACTCGCACGCGGAGTTCATGAAGACATACGCGGACTTGAGCAAGACGCGTTTGCGGAGTGGCGAGAACCCCTTGTTGGATACGTACGAGAATGTGAAGTTCTTGTTCTGAGTGCACACACAGACAGTACCGGTATTGCTTGGGCGGATTTCTCTTCGTAGACCGTAGGCGAGCAGTAATTTGTCACCACGATGGGCCAGTCTCCCTCTCCGCGACTGTGCGAGTCTTGGCATGCGTTCACTGCAGGTAGCCTTCTCATAGTCTGGGAACCCTTCCGTCAGAACATCTGCAGGCCGCCGGCTAGCGCAGGACGAATCTCCTTAACGACCAGCACTCAGGCACCCACGCATGTCCTCGGAGGAGCACGAGTGCGACCGTCGGAGAGTAATCAGAGCCTCCTGACTTGTATAAAAGGGCGGAGCAAACAGATCGCTAGCTCACTCTCCTCTTTCGAGTTTCATTCCTTTGACCGGTCCAGCACCGTTTCGCTAAAGCAGCTTCGCTCGCCTTTCTTTTGCCCGACTGCCTTGCTGCTTCTCCCGTCTGTGACGGTCTTTGGAATCGTTCTCTATAAGCCCAGTGCAGTTCTCAGTGGTATTCCATTACTAGTCTATCCAACTTGTCCCACCGCCATGCAGTTCGCTACCATCCTCTACACGCTCTCCATGTTCCTGCTCTGCGCGTTCGCCGCACCGTTGAACGCGCGTCAAGAGACGGTCTCCAACGTACAGTGCACCTCAAAGACGTAAGCCTCTTTGCATCTGCTACGCCAGACACGCGTGTGCTAACGACGGGGGGCAGCCCTCTTGACTTCCACACCTCGAACGTCGCCCTGCTGCAAATCTGCGGCGGCATCGCCGGGACGATCGAGAAGTGCCAAGGTCGCCCGACCTCCACGGTTGGTCAGTCTGGCAACGTTCGCTTCACGATCAAGCCCGTCATTCCGGGAGACCAGATCAACATCTCCAAGGGTCGCTGGGAGCGTGCGTACCGTTGGGCATCATCACGGAAATGCGCACTCACTGATAGTTTCTGCAGAGGGTATCAAGGCTGCATTCGCGGTGTGCGGACAGAACATCCCCTTCACGGCTACCTTCACTGGTGGTGCTGTAAAGGGCGACGTCAACGTTGTCTACGAATCCGTCTGAACGTAGGCCGTGGGCGTTTGAGTCTGTCTTCGGGATTTTAGTTGGATGTATATGTAACGTTGCGTCGGGATAGTGTTGCAATTGATCTGGGTTCCACTGAAATCGGTGAGGACGGGAACTATACTTAAGCTGATGAGTCTCTCGGCATCGGTTGTAGAAGGATCATGTACTAGAGCGACGCAGGATGTAAGTGTGGCTGATCGACGCGAGACTGACGCGAGCCCAGGATGTGGCGTAAGGGTCGAGCGGATCTGAGATCTGCATAGATCGCACCCTCCGGGTCGATGACTCCGAAAGTCTCTCGACTCTTGCCTCTCTGTTATACCACGCCTCCTGCTTCTCTGCTTGACAAATTCATAGCCTTCTGGCCGAACTCGCGTGACTGCATTGCTGGTTGTGAAACTAAATATCCACGAATAAGGAACACATAGAGGTCGGGTGCGGTCCAGCGCCAAGATGACCGAGCGCATAGATCGTGTGGTGCGGACTTGGATAGCTTCGGAGCAGGAACAGGAGGTAGAGGAGGCAGCAGCAGGTGCGAAGGCAGTAGAACTATATCATGAAAGCTGCTGATAATGTTTAGAGATCTCACAGGGCAAGGCTACGCTCTTGGATCTCGTCAAGTCTCTCGGAGAGTACTTGACGGCCGAAGAGGATGATCTTCGTACCAAAGGTAACGTATCACGGGTTGCCCCGCGTATGAGCTGTGACGAAGCGTGTCTGTAGGGGTAGAGTTCCTCTCTTTGGTCCTCGCACGATGTCCTCCAGAGAAACTGAACCGTCAATCTGGTACGTCCTCTTGTCCCTCGGTGTATACCTGCATTCTGAAATTCTTGCGCACGGCTTCAACTAGTTCGCGTTCTGGCAAATTTTTATTGCGGAAAGCTCGAAGACACAGAGACGATCATACCAGCTCTCAAGGGGTTGGTAACATTGACGAAGTTACCTGCGTTCGCCTCGACTGATGCACTGGAAGTAGCTAAGGCGTAAGCGATATCAGCGAATTTGTTGTGCTCACGATTAACGTACCTTTGCGACGGATATCGTAGGGTATTCGTACACGTCAAAATGAAGGTTCTGGTACAATCACAGCGATTCATGGTGTTCACAATCGTAGACAACTTGGTTGCTCGATATCGCGAAGGTACGTGCATGCAACATATTTGTCGGCATTTACTGAGGTAAGACTGCAGCCTTGAAGACTATGGGCGAGGACTTCCTCCGTGGTTATATCGGCCTCGCAGAAGGCGAAAAGGATCCTCGCAATCTGCTTCTGGCATTCGCCATTGATCGAGTCCTGTTGATTGAGTTCGATGTACAGAAATTCATCGAGGTGGGTATAGGGCAATATGCATCTCCAGTCCGAGGTCGTCTGATGATGAGGATTTCAGGATCTCTTCAACATCACCTTCTGCTACTTCCCCATCACATTCAGGCCTCCTCCTAACGATCCCTATGGAATCACGACCGAAGAACTCAAGAATGCTCTGCGGTATGTATCCCTGTATTATCGCAATCTCGTTGGCTTGCACTCAGAGAACTGATTTTACCCCAAAGTGCCTGTCTGCATGCTACTCCTGCCTTCGGCCCGTTGGCCATTCCGCTTTTCTTGGAGAAGCTCACCGCGGGATCTCCTGTCACTAAGGTATAGGGTGCTCCTACGTGATCTGAGTTACTGGAACTTATGACGTCCCAGAAAGATACACTCGAGACACTTGACATCTGTCTACCTGTGTACGGACCAGCGGTTGCGAGAGAAAACGCGCGCAAATTGTGGAACTGCCTGAAACTGGAGGTGCGCGCTCCCGAGTATACGGGCAAGTATGGACGGAATAGTAAAACCTGTACCAGATCTTCCAACCAACAGATAGCGATACGCAAGAGAAAGCGCTCAAGACCACGCAAGTCCTCGTCCAGACCATATACTCAGCAAGCGAGGCCGAAAGATCCGATAGTGCAGAGATCGAAGGTCTAGCCAAGGACGCATGCGAGGAATGCATGCAAATCCTTCGTGAGCCTGAAAAGAGTCAGGCGCAACATGCGATCAAAGTGCTCTGCGCCTTCATGTCTACAACTCGTAAGGCCTCTCTCATTGACACCCGAACATGCGATGCTAAGGACTTCTCCAGCCTCCGTCGCGCGATTCACCCTCGCAAGAGCTGTCCCGCACTTGGTGAAGCTATTCCTCGACCCCGACGAACTTCCTAACCGCCCACCAACATTGAGACTACTCGCAGACCTCATCGAGGCCGCAAGGCAATCTACCGCTCAGGACCCGGAGGTACTTCCTGACGAGGGCAGTGTGCCCCTCTCACCTTACAAGGACGAGGTCTTGGGTGTTCTCACTGTCGGGTTGAAAGCACCTGCTTCCGCGCTCCCTGCTATTGATGGCTTGAAGAGTATGGTGCGCACAGTAGGACTGCTTACTGACGATGAGCTAGGCTTCGTGGTGCATAATGTAGACGAGCTCTTACAAAAAGATGAGGAAGAGAGTGAGATCAGGTGTGCCACTCCCCTCCAGGCAGCTGACTACAAGCTGATGTTCTACGCAGTGACGCGTCGCTGGTTCTCCTGTCCACCATCTCCTCTTTTGCACCTTCCCACGTCTCTGGCAACACCCTCCCCCTCCTCTTTACGTCGCTCCCTGATCGTGCTCCTCCGCGCGAAGCAGAGGCGGAGCGTGTCCGCTACTGGCGCACGCTCGCGTATCTCAAGAAGCTCTGTACACAGCCGGACCTCTTCGAGACTCTTGTCGTCCGCCTCTCGACGAAGCTCGATTTGCTCTGCGTCCCGGCGGCTTCTCCCCAAGGCGAAGAGCAACAAGCGTCCGCGACCGACCTAGAGCCCGCAGCAGCGTACGCACACTCGATATTGAAGACGCTCGCAGACGTGCTACAAGCGAAGATCGACCTGAAGCATGCGGATGTGGGGAAATACATTGACCGCTTGGTCCCAAGATTGTATAATCTCTTCATCTATTCTGCACTTCTGGCGGATGAGAGACCGATGGTGGCTACGGATGCGCGGTTACTTGCAATCACTGCCCAGATCATCACCCTTATCACGCAGACCCTCAGTGCGGCGTATGTGATTTGCAATCACGGCACTCACTTGCTGGGTATCGTTCTAACGGTATAATTCGCAGACGTCAGGAGACCTTCATCAAAGCGGTCTTCGCAGCATTCTTGGAAGGGAATGTATCGCAACTTGCGGAAGGTATCCAGAAGATCCCTACTGAGAAGAAGTTCGCTCCTCTGCAGGTGAGTTGTCAGTGCACCACTCACTGCCGACGTATACCTGAACTGTACCCTAGTCTGGTGCTCCGGTACCGCAGAAGAACGTGGTCGTTCTGTTCGCAGCTGCTGTATTAGCACTGCACAGAGAGGTATGTCCAGCGCGCTACATGCCTCGGTGCGTACACTGAGCCTGCGGTCCCGCAGGTATCGCTGCCACATCCAGACGAGACTGCACTGCTGAATAGTCTCTTGTCATGGACGGTCAATGACGCCGAGAACACACTTCAGCGGGAGGCTATCGTGCACGCGATCTCGGCCATCCTCAACAGACACGCAGAGAGTGAGGATTCTTGGACTTCTCTTTGATATCGAAGATCGCTGATTGAACTCGTCTATACACAGATCTGGAGGCCTTCCTGTCTGACAATGTCGCGCAATTCTGGACTAGCCAGATATCCGACCCCAAGACCCCCGAGGAGGCCCGCAAGAATGCGATCGTGACCTTCACATGGGTACACCCTTCTTCCCATCCGGCTTGTACCAATCTCTGACTTGGGGGATAGCTCACAAAGGCGTTACTCGTGCGCGGACATCCTGCTGCGATGACGAACGTTGACCGCCTATTCGAGTTATTTGATGACGACAACGTCAATTGGGACGCGGCGCGAGCCATTGGGAGGATCCCAGGAAGCGACAAGGTTCTGACAAAACGGAATCATGCTGTGATCAGGGTATGTCTCGCTGCCTCCTAAAGCGACGTGGTCCAATGACTCGGTCTTGTAGATCCTATATGCACAGAAGTACTGCAACTCTGTTCTCCCTCGCATCATTGAAGGCGCCAAGTCATCTCGTACGTTTGCCGATGCTCAACAGCCACAGAAGCGAGAGACGACTAACAGTGTTCCGTTGGCACATGCAGAGTCAACAAGGCAGAATGCATTCCTGGTCGCACTCGCCGCACTAATCAAGTCTGTCCCGAAGTCCACATACGCATCACAAATGTCATCGGTTCGAGCCTGTCTCTCCCTTCTCTCCACTCACGGTCTCTCATGGATGTGTTGTAGCTTATGCCCTTGTTGCTTCGTGGACTCGATCTCCCCGACAACGAGATTCGAGCAAGCGTCATCGACACCCTGCAAGCAGCAGCAGCATCAAGCGGCAAGGAGAAGGACAACGCGCTCCTTGCGGAACACGCCTCCAGCCTCGTTGCGACGATGCTTAAGAACAGCATGGTGGCAAGTATGCCGTCGGTGGTAAGCGATTTCGTCCTGGCCTCTATGTATGACTTCATGAACGTTCCATTATAGCGAGTCCGCATTGCTGCACTGCGGTTCTTGGCGACGCTTCCAAACGTCGTCAGATACGACGTGCTGCACCCTCAGAAGGCGACCGTCATTCGCGAGCTCGCCAAAGTTTTAGATGATCCTAAGCGGGCGGTACGGAAGGAAGCAGTGGAAGCGAGGTACGTTGGCATACCCTTGCTAGAGGAACTACTTAGACTCATAACCACCCTCCGTCAGGACAAATTGGTATGTTGGCTACGCTGGGAAGTGAAGCAGTATTGACAGACGACACGTGCATTCTGCGCGAATCAGGTTCAAGTTCACGGGATAGAATCCACAGCCGAACGAACGCGGGTGGGTATGCGTGTAGCAGTCGTCTCTGTAGAACAGGGCAAGCGTGAGGACTACAGTGCGCTGTGTGTATGTGGATATAGTAGTAAATAGGTCGATGAGGGGAGACGATGACGATGTGTAACGAAAATATGTATTAGATATCATGATCAGCTTGCAATTGCATGCGTGTGCGCGTGAAGACAGCAACCATCCCTCCTCCCGAGATGCACAAACGAGTGAGCTATCCCCCACAATCCAGAAACCAAGCGATCGACAGCAACATAACGATAGAGGGTACATGTGCGCATAGGGTGAATGTCGTACAGATCAGCCGTGGAGGGTGCGCGTTCATGACACCGCAGCCATGATCGCCTGTGTCTTGATATTTGCCTCCGCGAGGGCCTGCTCGAAGGCCTTCAGGTGCTCCTGCACGATCTTCCTCCCATCTACCCGTCGTGACACGCGCGGTGGTGTTGAGCCCGCTGGCGTCGCATCTAAATCCAATCCGGCCTCCCATCGCTCTATCCGCAGACGACTGCGCTCCGCGCTGTCCCACTCTGTCCGCCACCCGCCCAATTTGTTCTTCAGCGCCCGGATCTTCCGGCCGGCCTCGGTCGTCGCCGCGGCATTCACTTGGGTATGTTCGGATATCGTTGCCAACGACGTGGCGGTGGAGGCGGTGAATGTTCGCAAGTGTGCAAGAAGGGTTATAGTGGCGGCGGGCGTGGGCGGTCCATTCAACGGTGGCGGCGGAGGGAACTCGGTCTTGACGGGTGTCTGCACGTATCCCGACTCGTATTCGTCTTCCTCATCTCCAAGCCCTGCGCGATCGGGGTCGACTTCCCAGTCGTTCGCGGACAGTGTCGAGTCCTCCGTGATCGGCTCAAGCTCCGCCACCTCTGCACGGAGGCTTGCTGATGAAGAGCCTTGCGTTTCCTCCTTCACGATGTCCTCTAGTTCGGGCAAGTGCGCCAGAGCTTCCGTGCCACCGACCTCTCCAGCGATCTTCCGGAATTCGCGTTCGTACTCGAGGAGCTCACGCAGCTGCGTCTCCCGGTCGCGTGCAGAGTCATTGATGCGTCTTATAACGTCCGAAGCGAGCCGCTCTAAGTGAGGTTGCGACGGGTCTCCATCGAGATGTCGGAGCTGCGCCAGGAACTTCTCGGTGTACTCGAGGTCCTGTGCGAGGATCGTCATCGGGTCGGCCTCGGGTTGCCGCCGCTGCTTTGTAGGGGACGCGACTGGGCTGCGGAAGTCGGGGTCGAAGTCGGGCGGCGCATCGTCGTCCGCAGGTGCGGGTACACCGTTGAGTTGTAGTTGGGCAGCTAGGGTATCGTGGCCAATCTCCGCGAATTGCGGTGCAGGCTCGTCGTCGTAGTGGGGCGGCGGGACGCCATCTATGCCCTCCGCACCTTCGTCGTACTCGATACCAAACTCCTCCGCGAGCAGCTTCGAGCCCGCGCTGGGTTCCGGGAGCAGCGCCGCGGCGAGCTCGTGGGCGAGTGAATGTCGTCCGTTTGCGGGATCGTCGCCGAGGGCGTCTGCGAGAGGTGAGCCGCGTAGGGACGCGGACGACTTGCGACCGTTTAGGCTGAGGTTCTGCTTTGATGGTGATTTGCGTGGGGCAGAAGTCGATCCAGCAGAGAGATAGCGCGAACCAAAGACGTCTTCGTCGTTGTCGATAGATGGCATGGCGGCGTCGAGGACGAAGGACGGTGATTGTCCTGGGATGGGGGAGAGCGGTGGTGGTGGCTGAGTGCAAGTTACTTGACAACGCCAAATTAGGCGCGCCTAACCAAGTTGCTGATCACCGCGCTAATTAGCTTCGAATTCCGGTCCACGAATTCCATTACCACAACAAGCGTTGTAAGTATACGAAGTAAGTACCTTACGCTCTATGGTCTAGGTCTAAGAATGTCCCAGGAACTGAACAAATGACACTAAGACACTCTGGGACAAGTACTAATCTACGAGGTATATGACCGTATGTGTATGTAGGTTCGTCTATGAGTCTACCGTGACCACGCCCAAGTCAAGAAATCTTTCTAAGATCTAGGACATACCTTCAAGGCAGCCTCCTTGCTCTGTTCTAGTCTAGATCTAGGCCGAACCGGTTAAAACAGCGAACTGCTCGGTGATCTCCTGAGCGGGACAGTCTAAAGTATCCAATGAGGGGAAGACAGCCAGGATGGCTCGTACCAGGTCGGACGCACAAGCACTTGCATTCGACACATCGCCAATCGCCAGAGCGCGCAGGGTTTTGTGCTGAGGTTTCGACTCGCTGGGAGTCGGGCGTCCGCCTGAAGCCAAGAGGTCGGCAGGACGAAATGGGAGAGCGAGCTGCTGGAGGCGAGGCAGATGTTTCGCTACCGCCTCCAACGCCGCAGGGGTCATTAGAAACTGCCAGTCGCGTGGGAGGTAGGGCATGTCGTGCGTCCCTAGGTTGAGGTCCTCCAAGTGCGGCCACCAGTTTCCAAGTGTTTCCAAGTCGGTGTCGCTGATACTCGGGGGTATCATCAACGTGAGCTCCAGCTTCCGCAAGTCTTTGCAGGCCGCCAACGGGTGCAAGAGTGACAGTCCGAACCACTCGGGCGGCATTTGGTCGCGCATGGGCGGTTCTAGCCAGTAGTATTCCGTGAGATCCTGTATGGTGAGCTCTTTGAGGCTCTTGAAGGTCTTCTTAGCGAGCTGCTCGAGGAAGCGCTCAAAGGATGCCGGTCCGTGGCGATAGCAATCCGCCTCCATGCGGAACCTGGTGAGTTTGTGGTCGGGCATATATTTGAAGGCGACCCCGAGAGTCGCCACCGGCCCACCGAGGTCCAGCGACTCGAGCGCGGGGAAGCATGGGGCGGTCGTTTGTGCGAGTGCATGCTCGAGCTCCTCTGGATCGATGCTCATAGCAGAGGTGGAGAGCGATCGAAGGTTAGGGAACTTCGCGATAGCTGCGAGCCATTCGCAATCTACACGATGGGTGTACAGCGTGAGATCTGTGAGCTGGGTGAAGGATGCCACCATGTTGCCTATCGCTGGCGTCAAATGGCCACGGAAGCGGAGCGATCGAAGGCTCGATACGTGGACACGCTTGAGTAGCTCTTCGGCACTGTTGCACTTAGCTACCTCGTCGCGCCGGACAACGTGGACGAGCCCAATGTTCAAACTGATGTGCTTGAGGTGGGGAGACACCTTCCATGAGCTGGGCACGAAGCATCCACCATGCGAGATCGTCACGGCCTGAAGGCGCGGCAGGACCATCTCGAGCGAATCCGCGGAGGTAGGCTTTTGGACATCGCGGTAGGTTATCTCCTTGACGCGACACGCATAAGAGGTGAATATTGGGTCGATGTCTGAGATAGGCTGCATCAAAGGAGAAAAGTTGAGCGCGCTACTATCGACAGTGCGGGACATTGGTCTGAGCGGCGTAGGCCTCCAATCGAGGACCCGCTGCAGAAGACGTGACTGTGGACTCACCATGTCCTTGTCATCTACGCAAGGTAGAAGGCTGAGTAGCGGCGCCGAGCTATCTATGCGAGCCCATAGCCTGTCCAGCGCGGGGTCCTTCCACGCCTTACAACAGCGCGCCAGTTGATAGAGGGTCCGTCGCGACTCGTTGATCGGGAGAGACGCGCAGTGGTCGAAAATGAGCTGGAGAATTTCGTCGATGAGCAGCGCACGATGCATGGCGAGCTCAGCAAGACGACAGGTGGACACCGCGAGGAGATAGAGGGAGAGGACAATGGGGGAGGTCGGCTAAGAACATGATGGTAGCCAGTGCATGCCTTTTGACTGAGACGGTCCTCGAGCGTCCGAGTACGGAGCAGTCGCAACAAAATTTGGCAAACTCGCGTTCTCATTGGCTGGCGAGGCTCCGCCGGATCGGAGGGCTGTTATTCCGGCAACCATAGACGAGCAATCAGAGAGAACAATGGATTCTCGACACACGGTTCACGCACACGGATTCAAAGAGCACAGAGCACATGCGGAGCAGCAGTCATAGCATTGCGTGAGAGGGATGATACAAGTTCGTCATATGCATACAGCGTGATACATGGCCAGAAAGCACAGAACGACTCAGACCCTCACGGGTGCTTAGACGACGGGGGGCTTAGTGCCGGGCTGGAACTGGTAGGTCAAGCCGCACTTGCCGCAGTACTGGCGGTCCTTGTGGAAGGCCATCTGAACATGTAGTGAGTCCTACCGTCTTCATATGTCAAGGAAATGGGATAGACGTACGAAGATACCAGCACCGCACTCAGCGGAAGGGCACTCGCGACGGAGACGCTTAATCTTGCCGTCGGACTCCACCTTGTAGTACTTAAGGATGGACATCTTGACCTTCTTGCGCTTGTGCTTAATCTTCTTGGGGGTCTATAGTGCGAGTCTATGTCAGGATTGCCTGCTACGGTTACGGACCTGCGAAGGCATACGTTGTAGGTCTTTTTCTTGCGCTTCTTAGCACCACCACGCAGGCGGAGCACAAGGTGAAGGGTGGACTCCTTCTGGATGTTGTAGTCGCTGAGGGTGCGACCATCCTCGAGCTGCTTGCCCGCGAAGATCAGACGCTGCTGATCAGGGGGGATGCTAAACAAGCTTGGTGTAAGCCTCGGAGCGCTCTCGATCCTTTGCACAATGGAACTCACCCCTCCTTGTCCTGGATCTTGGCCTTGACATTGTCGATGGTGTCCGAGGACTCAACCTCGAGGGTGATGGTCTTGCCCGTGAGGGTCTTGACGAAAATCTGCATCTAATTGACCAGAACACGTTCAGCATCTATATCTCGTGTTAGAGCAGATTTTTTGCTACTCACCTTGGCCGCCTCTGTCTGTCCAACGAGCTGAACGGTGGAGTCGTCGACGAAGCGATGTAAAGTTCAGAAGCGCCCACCAAAAGTTATATAGCCGTCTGATTTGTCAGCACAGCATTTGTGTTGATGGTCCGTGCATTAAGGTTTGAAACTGCGCAACTCCGACGTGCGCCGACAGTAGCCTTTCGACCGCCGACGACGCGTCGTCACGGTCCACGTGCCTTCGTCGACGCGTCCCGCCACATTCCGCGACGCGACTTGGTGGCTTGGGTCACAGAGACGCGTCTGAGTTCTGTCCCTCCCTACCGCTCAAACCACATCTAGCATCGTTTTGCAGTCTTATTTACTTGCTCTAGAGAGCTTATCAGCATGGATAGTGACGTGGACACCCGCATGGATGACCATGAGCCTATCAACTGGCCAAATACTACCAAGGGCAAAGGCAAGGGCAGGGCTACACAACATGAGGACGTGCATGATGCGGAGAACCTGCCATGGTATGTGTTGCATTACACCGGCTTGCACGTTAACCGACTGACTAGATTGAAGGGTGGAAAAGTACCGTCCAGTGACACTCGACGACGTCGTATCGCACCATGACATCACAAGCACCAGTAAGTATCATCCATCGTGCGCCCAAAGGCTGATCTGACGCGCCGTTACAGTCGAGAAGTTCATTGAGAAAAATCGACTCCCTCATTTACTGTTTTACGGTCCCCCTGGCACGGGGAAGACGTCAACAATATTGGCTGTAGCGCGTCGAATATATGGTGCTGATTTCCGGAAACAAATTCTGGAGGTGCGGATTGTTCAGCATCAAGCTTGCGTGTATGCGATACTGATTCATATTATACATAGCTGAACGCTTCAGACGATCGCGGCATCGACGTCGTGCGCGAGCAAATCAAGAACTTTGCAGAGACCCGCACACTGTTCTCCAAGGGCTTTAAGCTCATCATTCTGGATGAAGCGGACATGATGACCACTGCTGCTCAGTCTGCATTAAGACGAGTCATCGAACAGTACACAAAGAACGTTCGGTTCTGCATAATCTGCAACTACGTGAACAAAATCATTCCCGCAATTCAAAGTCGATGCACGCGGTTCCGCTTCTCGCCTCTACCGATGTCTGAAGTCGAGAAACGCTTAGATAGCGTGATCGAGGCCGAAGGGTGAGTATGCTATGCGAGTACCCCTCATGTTGAAGTGTTCACAAAGAACATAGGGTGAAGTTGACCGAAGACGGGAAGAAAGCCCTGTTAAAATTATCCAAAGGGGATATGCGTCGGGCCCTCAACGTCTTGCAAGCGTGTTATGCCGCATACGAGCTCAGCGGGGAGACCGAAATATATAATTGCACGGGCAATCCTCAGCCCGCTGATATTGAAACGATCGTCAATTCCATGCTGCAAGACGACTTCACAACATCTTACAACAGTGCGTCTGGTAGCTGCGTCCTTTATTAAACTCTTCGTTGAACTATGGCCACAGTGATCACTGCGCTCAAGACGGAGCGTGGGCTGGCCCTTCCTGATCTCATCAACGGCGCATACGAGTACATTGAGACGATCAGTTTCAAGCCTCATGCTCGCATCTACCTACTCGACTTCCTCGCAACTACGGAGTGCGTCTCACGCTCGCCTCATTATGAATACTATTGCTCACAGTGATGCAGACATCGTTTGTCTACAGGGGGAAGCGAGAAACTCCAGCTGACCGCGCTTCTCGGGGCGTTTAAGAATGCGGTGGAGTTGTCGGCCAAGACTACATAGCATATACCCTACCTCGGTTTCATTGACAATGTTATGGGCCTGGTGATTTCTTCATGCGCAACGTTGGTGAACTAGAAGGTGAAAGAAATAACGGGACTCTAATTAAGGACATTGCGTGAACTTGAGCCTGAGGTTAACGTTAGCGTAGTCTTTAGCGCCGATGAACGCATGCGCGTGTGCGTGCGCGTGACGACGTGGACGCTGCTAGACGCTGCCGCGGCTCACTATGAATCTCTTTCCGTCACTTGCCATGCTCTGCGTCCACCTCTGATAGCAGTGCTTAGGACGACTCAATGTGTATGAGCCTACGACTTACTAGAACACTGCTCTAATTGAATTTGTCATACTGCTCGATTCTCGCCCATCACACCTATGGCTTTCCCTATCCCCTCGCACCTACCCCGCAAGAAGGATGCTCGCGACGTTTCTACACAAATCCTCACCAAGATCTCTGAGACAACTTTGAAGGAACTCACTTCTGAGAAGGCTTCTGGATGGGTTGCGGAGTTGGAGGATACCATTAGGTCGACGAAGGTGTGTCTTTTGGCATACCACGGACCTACTTCAACAAGGACTTACAGCCTTGGCAGAACCGCATACATGAACGTATTTCTAGCGATTTGCCCGACTTTGAGAGGCAGTACACGACGTCCGTTTCTGTACAAGAGCGGCTGCAGTCCTTGTCACGAAACGTTGATGTCCTGGATGACAGTATATCCAGCCCTCAGGTGAGGCATTCCATACGAGTAACCTGAAGTCATACCGAGTGCGCCTGAAGTTAGGCTTGGTCCCGAACCTCTTGAATACTCTCAGAAGCCACTCTGCACTTGCGCAAGAGACCGAAGACGCGCGGACAAAGCACGATGCACTCGCACACTTGCTCCAATGTCGGACCGAGCTGCGACATCTGACCCGGCTGGTCGACGAGGGCGAGCTCCCCGAGGCGACCAAAGTCTGCGCCTCGCTACAGACCGTCGTTGCGGACGCGCCCGACGCGCTACAACGAAGTGAGGTCATGTCCGACCTGAAGGTGCGTCCTTCGAGCGCTTGGGAAGGCAGGCACTAACTCTCGATATAGCGGAAGTGTAATGCCTTACACAATCGTGTTGAGGAGCAGCTCATGCATGCGTATACACGGAGCATCGTAATCTCCGCGTCAGAAGTCATCGTACGCCCTTTGGTGCAAGGTAAGTTGTTGGTACGTCGATCCCCAGACCAGCTGATGCTGAAACTGTGTCCAAGTTCCCCAGGCCGCATCCACGTTCCCACTGGCGTCCATCATTGCGTCCATTGCACCCACCGCGCTCGCGACGCATATATCGACCCTAAGGCGGGACATTCTCACTCACTGCGTCGAATACGTGGTGAAGCAGCCCATCACTATTCAAGAGATGACTTCTACTCAGATCTCTGGTCCGACTGAGCATAAGCTCTCGCTATATCCTGCGCCACCACAAGATACAGACTTGATCCTGCGTCTGGAACGGCTGACTAGCGTCATGCGTTTCCTCATGGAACATCTCTTCCCCCACCTACCGCCACCTGAGCGACGTTCCCTTTCGCTGTCACTATCCACTCCTACACGTACGGCTATTCTCAACCACCTGCTCCTGCCACATCTACCCTCGTCACTGTCAAAGCTGTCTGAGTACCTCCTGTTGGCGAAGCGGGCGGTACAAGCGGAGGACGAAATTGTCATTCAGATGCTCGGGGACACGAGTGGCGAGCGAAGTGTTGCAGCGTGGGTGGACAACGTCGGCTCACATTACGAGCGCAAGAGGCGAGCCGAAATCCTCGACAAGGCGCGTGTGATCGTCGTGAGGGCTCACGACGAGAATAGCTCTTTCCGGGTCGAAGCACCTCTCATCTTGGAGGAGATGGGTTCTCCTGCGCCAGCCGCGGATAATCCCCCTGCGACAAACGGTGCGGACAAGGTGTATCACGCGAATGGGAATACCAATGGCGAGGCGGAGCTCGAAGCAGCCGAGAACGCCTGGGACTTTGAGGACGAGACGCCTATACAGAGCGAAGAGTCTTCCACGGATGGTTGGGGCTTCGATGATGAAATTCCATCGGAGGAGCCGGCAGTCGAAGAAGTACCCCCACCAAGTGCAGAACCGGATCATCCCGAGCCGACCGAGGAATCGACGGGGGATGAAGACGTGGAGGACGCTTGGGGTTGGAATGACGATACTTCACCTACGACTGGTAACGGCGATACCCTAGAAGAGTCTGCATGGGACGATGCGTGGGACGAGAAGCCCTCCGAGCCGGAACCAGCAGCAAGTGCTGTACCTGCACCTAAACCCGCTAAAGGCCTCCAGAAGTTCTCGAAAAGCACACCGAGCACACCGACTATCCCTGCCCCCAAGAGCCCATTCGCTCCGCAGCAATCCACGCTCCAGTCAATGCCGGCAACAGTTCCGCCCGTGCCGCCGAAGCCCGTGCAAATCGCGGAATCGTTTCTGGTGTCTGGACGCACAAAAGAGCTCCTGCAGCTTGTGGAAGATGTTCTCCGCGAGGGGGCCGAACTCGTCTCATCTGGTGTCCTCAAGTCGTCGTCAGGAGATATCATTATGCAAGCGGCACCCATGGCTTTGGAACTCTTCCGCGCGTTGGTACCTGTCGTGAACGCGACCCTCCTTGAGCAATCTGCGAAAGAGCCTATGCGATTCTCAAATGACTGTCGCTTTGTTGGACGGGAGTTGCAGGATATCGTGTCTCAGCTCAACGGGCCGAAAGCGACAGCGCGAGACAAGCTAGAGGAAGGGCTAGAATCGCTCAAGGTGCTCGCAAACAGCTGGTTCGAGGACACCATTGTGAGTAACGCGAGGTGCTACATCAGCGTTTGTCGCTAATGAAGATCATAGGCTCGCGAAGAGCGTACGATCGAGGAGCTTCTCGACGCAGCCCGAGGTTTCGTTGACACTACTCACCAAGAGCGATACGATGAGTGCGAGAGTGCGGTCAATGAGGTGCTACAGCGTATTCGTCGAGTCGCCCCTCAGTGGAAGGTATGCACATATGTCATGCACAAACGTTCAAACCTGACTAAAATATCGTGCCAGGCTGTCTTGGCGAAAAGCAAATACTACGACGCGCTCGGGGCGCTAGTAGAATCTGCTGTAGCACGCGTTCTTGGAGACGTCTTAGCTTTGGAGGACATCACGGAGGTCGAATCACACAGGCTAAGCGAGCTATGTCATATATTGAACGCGCTCGAGGGTCTCTTCGTGGAGGACCCTGACCAACCATCCTTCATCGTGTCGTATGTCCCCTCATGGCTCAAGTACTCGTATCTCTCAGAATTGCTGGTACGTCCCTCTTCACACGTTACCTTCGCCTTCAGTGCGGTTCTCACACCAACCAATGATACAGGAAGCCTCCATCGCCGATATTTCATACTTATTCGAGGAGGGGGCGCTGGTGGACTTCGAGATCGATGAGCTCGTGAAGCTGGTTCGCGCCCTGTTCGCTGATACGCCGTTGAGGGCGAACACTATCAATAGGCTGCAGCAGGGGCACGCCGTGCGCGGATCATAGCGGTTCTCCTGCTGCGCGTGTCATACGTGGACTTCCTTTCTTCCTGTACTGTACATACCCTTACCTACCTGCCGGACGGAGTGATGCTATAGGATTGTCGCAGGGCCATTACATGCCCATCGCCTCGATGTGTGATCCAAGTAAGCGAGTGTGAGCGTGGGCGCCTATGCAACTAGAGAGCGGTCACGAGCGAGGCGCACGGACCACCCAAACAAAAGCAAGCAGCTCGTCTCCTCTGGTCGCCTGGCACACGCCGTTGGTAGTAGTGTAACTTGTCTTTCTCCCCTTCGTCTGCTGTATTATACCCCTGGTCTACCTGCGTCTCTGTATCTATGCTCTGCGATGGCCACGGTTGAAGTAATCGTGCTCTACTCATAGAGCGTGCAACACATGCTCACTGGTGATCATCTCCACAGGCTTTTGAGTCCGCCTTGAAAGAGGTTGTACAGGCGAAGAGACTCTCACAATCGAAGATGGCCTCCCTAACGGAGGTTGCCTTAAAGTGCATGGATGTGCGTGCTCTCGTCGTTTTTGTGGTAGTACACCAGGCAGTGGACGACTGATCTTGAATACTCATGTTTGGTACAAGCAGAATGACACGCAGATGGTATCTATCTTATACCGCACACACAAGGGGCTCTCCCCCAGTGCAAAAGTGTGGAGTCTGTATGCTTTTGATGCCCTTGCGCGCGCGGCTCGCAATCGGGCAAACAAGTCTAACATGACCGGGAATCTATCTTCGGAGAAAGGGAACTGCGCGACGTTCCTACTCAAAATAGAGGGAATACTTGATGGTCTATTCCAGGACCTCATACTGTCCGGTAGTGACGAGCTGAAGGTCAGTCCTCATAGCCAGCTACTGACGTGTTGTACATTGTCTTCATTGGCGTTCTCAACTCGACATGCGCCAATATCGATAGTCTTCCCATGATGCGCCTACCCTGTCATCGTGCCGAGGCGGGGAAGTGCCTGCGGAAAGGCTATTGTACATATTGCCGTAACAGTCGTAATATCTGGCCTCCGCACGCTGATCGTACATAACGCCTAACTTCTACGGCTTGGTATCTTCGGAGACCACAGACGCGACGCGTCGCGTCGATTGCAGCGTCACATGACGGACATCACCTTCATCTCGCTCGCGGCCAATGAAAAGCGAGGTTCTGACACTCCTATGGCGACTTGCAGGAAAAGGCCAAGAAGATCCTGGACATCTGGACGAAGTCGAATACGTTCTCTTCCGCTGTACTGTCGCCTCTGTACGCGTTGCTGACGGAGGCAGAGAAAAATAAAGGTGCTTATCGTTTGTCTGATTGTCTCGCTAAGTACAACCTCCATGCAATCCCATTTGCCCACCCTATATCAATCAGAAGCGTGAGATACGAGCTGAAATATGGTTTTGTCCGTGTCAGAATCCGCCCAAGCCGACACGACGAATATGGCATCGACCGAGCCTAGCGCGCCCGCTCTTCCGTCGTTTTATCAGCCACCTACGTCGCAGCCTCCCGCAATACCGCCGGTCGATGTGAATGCAATACAATCAACTCTGTTCGCCCTGCTTAGCAAAGCGACCAGCGCCGTCGGTTCAGCTGCATCCGCTCCCAACCATGTGTAAGTGGTCCATTGTCCGGCTCGCCAGTCTGCATCGGTGTCGCTGAGTATTCGTCAGCCAAATAGCGCCAAATACTGTCCCCGTACCGCCCGCCGCACCGGCCCCGGTCCTGGATGCTAATCAGCTTGCTCTCCTGCAGCAATTGGCGCAGACAGCACAAGGGAATGCAGTTCCTTCGCAGCCCATACCTGTACCCGCATCCGTAGTGCCATCATTGACTACTCCGAATGCCGTGCCTGTAATTCCCCCTGTGCAAGGGCCGCCGCAGCCTCAGCCATTCCCCTATCGAGATGATCATTACGGTGCACCTGCTCCCCAGAGAGAGTCAGAGCATGACCGGTTCAACGGCAACGGCCCAGAGCGCGGCTACCCCCGCGATAATCATAGCGACCCCCGCCGTGACTTCAGAGGTGGCCCTCGCGACCACGGACGTGGTGGCCGTGGGCGCGGCAGACGGGGTGGCCGCGAACACAGGGACAGAAGTAGAGACTTCTCTCGCGACCCAAGAAGGGGACGAAGCCGCTCACGCAGTCCGCCCGGCCGGTATGGCGGTCCTGGGCCGCGAGATCCTAGGGCGCACAGCCCCCCACGGCGCGGCGGGTACGGCCAATACGGACAGAGGCAGTCGCAGGGTTACGGCGCTGGCGCTGACTGGGAAGCGCAGTCGCGCTCTACTCCAGAGGCAGGCAAAGACGAGTTCGGGCGCGACCTCAGGCAGGACTCTCCTCACGATATGGACTCGGCGCCTATGAAGCCCTACCAGCGTCGTAGCGTATCGCCACCACGGCCAAGGGCTGGCTCAGTCACCGTGTCTGACCGCGGGTCCGTCGTATCCGAGAATACTAATCCCGCCCCGTACGCCGCTCCGTACCGGCAGAGCAACGACAACACGTCATCCTATCCATATGCATATCCACCTGGCCTGTCTGCTCCGCCACCCATCTCCCCATCCACATCGACAGCGCCGTCCACATCGGAGCAACCGCAGACATCAGACAATGTCGGGCTCGAGGGCTTCGATCGCGCCAGTTTCGACCTATCCAAGCCTGCATCCTGGGAAGCGCTCGGGAAGGCTTGGATAAAGACGCACGGGTCTATGCCTACGCAGGAGCAGCTCATGCAGTTTGTCCTGGGCAACGTCTCTCTTGCGTCACCTCAAGAACAGCCAACTCAGCAGCAGCAGCAGCAACAACAACAACAACAACAACAACCGCCCCACCAGTCGCTGCCTCAACCGTACCCGCAGCAAGGAGAATCGGAGCAGCACTACGGAGACACCGACCAGTGGCAGGGACAGTCAGACCGCCAGTGGAACGCGCCCCAAGGGCCGCGTGCGGGATGGAGAGGCAGGCCTGGTAACGGAGGGAACTTCGGTGGCCCCGGGAGAGGGCAAGGGAGGGGGCGCGGAGATTTTGGGCGGGGGTACGGCCGTGGGGATTTTGGCTCGCGGAGAGGCTTTGGGCGTGGGGATTACGGACACGGCAACGGCCGCGGCGCGTATAATGCGGGCGGGCGAGGTTATCAGGACGAAGGAACTGACGCTGTGACGCTTAGCGGTGGAGATGACTCTGCGTGGCAGGACCAAGAGCAGCAGCACCACGGATACCAGAGCCAGCCCTATGGCCAGCAACAGCAGTCGTACCAGCCGCAGTCGTCTTACAGCCAGCCCTCGTCAGCTCAGCAGTACGATTCGCCACCGCGGCCGCAGCCAAGTCATGGAAGCGGAGGGGGCAGTGAAACTGGAACCGGGGGCGGGTCGGCGGGTCGGATGCAGAAAGTTGGGGATAAGTGGGTCTTCGTTCGTGGAGCTGCATAAACGGACAGACGTTCTTGTCAGTTATGTTTTGTTGTTTACAATTGTATATATCGCATCGTGCACATAGGTGTTCCATAGCACTATAGCTAGCATCCCGGTCGTTCCAGATTCATACACTCTGCTCTGCATGCTCGTTTCCCATGCCTGTCAACTCGTAACCATACCTGTCGACGGGCGGGGCTCGGTTCGATTCCGATAGGGTGCTGTCGTATACCACTCGCGGGCCGTGAGGTTGGGGCGAGAAAGGGTTTGGCCAATATATGAGGTAGCAGATCGTCGCGGAGACCGCTCCGATGAGGCTTCCTACGATCACGTCCTCTTTGTGATGTCTCTGGGTATGTAAATAGTGTGGTAATGATTCTGTAACATCAGAGTGGATGCAAATCAACTTACGTAGTCTTCTAGACGCGAGATGGCCACCCATGTAGCAAATGCTAGCGGTAATAGCGAGAGCAACAATCTTGCGATTTTGCTCCGTAAGAAAGAACCCCCGGGAACAGTCTCTGTGAGGCGCCACGCGCCGGTCACTCCCGCAATCCAGAGGGAAAGGAACATCATCCCGGCGAATGCAGTGGATGAATGGCCGGATGGAAAGGACCGACGCCCATCAAGAACTGAATCGAGCTTCCTATAGCGCGAGAAGCGGTCAGTAACGCAACACAGGGCATTGCATCATAATATGCACTGACCCCGTGCAGGCCTTGAGGCCCTTGTCCCATTTACAACGGTCAAGGAAGTCGGGTCGAAGGCGGCCTGTCATAAGTAGTGATTGTATGAGTACGGTTTATGGATGTAAAGAATGGGTCACTACTTGCCGACCCTGTTCTTCAGAAGTTCAGTGACCAGATGGGATAGTGCGCTGTAGGAAAGCAGAGGTTCTGTTTCATTATTGTTCGTACGATTTCTGTGTCATTCTTACCTTCCGCTGTACAACGCTATGCCGCTGTGATACAACTCCATGCGGGAACGGCGGATTAGGCTGACGGCGAGCGTGATGCCTAGTGGGACAAAGAAGGCGACTATCCAATTGGTTCCTCCGCCAATCCTGATGGGGTATTATCAGATTTGCAAGGGTATGACGACAAAAAGGACACATGCTGATTAGGGCGGTGCTTGTGATCAATTAGCGGGTCCTTCAGACTGAAGTCTCGTTCGTATGGGGGGAGATTCTTGATGAAATATGCCGCAATCCACATACAACCAGAACACAACCTGCCGAAAGTAGTACATGGTGAGCGGACTATCGCAATCCGGTCCGAAGCAGCCACCCGGATGTTCTCAGGTGAACGTTTGTCAAAACACTTACACATCTATGGCATAGCCCCGCTCGAGGAAAAAGGACCCGCCACTACCTATGAATTCTCGATACCAGGATGTCGACATTGGCACTACAAGTTACAGACAGAACGCGTCCGGAGCTAAAGGAAGTGACTAGTGGTGTATGTTCAAGTAGGCATGGGTTAGCAGAAGTTCCAGGTAGCTGAGCGAGAAAGCTTTTGATCAAGGACCATGTCGACTCACACGGGGTGATTCTAGTGTTACGTACGCTCGTATGGGAACGCTGTACTTATAACAATAGCAAGCTTCACAAGCTATGATACTGCACAGACTGTGGAAGAGTGGTTTTAGACAGCCCTTGAGAGGCCTAAGGCACGACCCAGCATCGTGCTGCCAACGATGCACAACAGCAATCAAGTACACAAGTAAACACGTGGCATAGAAGCAACATGACAATTCGGCGAACTCCGCCGCCGGCGTGCGTAGCTTGACTCGTGTACGGCACTTTACTAATGAAATCTCATGAGTCATACATACTTACTGGGTGGTGACTAGATATCCTCTCATGGTGAGCCTGCCAAGTTCATTTGTTGCGCCAGTGGTACGACAAAAGCTGGACCACAGCAGCAGCTAGCAGCAGGCTGGAGATTTAGCGCTAGCCCTGCTGCAGCACGCGTGAGTCACGGATGACTCATCTGTGACTGATCGTGATCGTGACAAAGACCGCCCTGAGGCTCGCGTCGCGTCGCGTACCGCCACGCTCGACATCTTTCCTTCTCCCCTCATCCTCTTTCCTGCCCCTCATGGCCCCACCCTCGAAAGCTGCACGCGCAAAGGGCCAGAAGTCTATAACCTCTTTCTTCGCTAAACCCAAGAAATCCGGGGAACCGAGCAAGCTCGACAACTCCGAGGCAGACGATGACAAGCCCGAGGAGGACTCTGTAGACGACGTTTCGGATGCCGATGTTGATGCACATGAAGGCGAGGGAGACGTAACAAAGGGGGGTAACATTGAGAACTCGGACCTTCCTCCTATATTTCGCATCCCTGCTATCTTCTCCGATCTTGTGTCGCGCATCCCCCAGATCAAGGATGTTGCAGAGCACCTGAAGGGCCGCAAGATGCGTGTAGCGACTATGTGTTCAGGCACGGAATCTCCTCTCCTCGCCCTCAATCTAATTCAGAGGTCAATCCTGGAGCACTATGGACTGTCGCTGGAGTACGAGCACGTCTTCTCATGTGAGATTGAGCCGTTCAAGCAGGCGTACATCGAGCGAAATTTCCAGCCTCCGCTGTTGTTCCGTGATGTGTGCGAACTTGGGGAAGATGAAGCGTAAGCCGCACTTTGCGCTACAGGGAGACATGAGGATTGATGATTCATGTAGGACGACTGCTTACGGAGCGTTGGCGCCTGTTCCGGGAGATGTAGATCTTCTGGTGGCTGGTACATCCTGCGTCGACTACTCCAACCTGAATAACGAGAAGCAGGACATCGACGCTAATGGGGAATCCGGTCGGACGTTCCGCGGCATGATGTCGTGGGTCAAGAAGCATCGACCACCCCTTGTCATTCTAGAGAACGTCTGTGGTGCGCCTTGGGATCGCGTCGTCGAGTACTTCGCGAGAAATGGCTATAGCGCGGAGCACCTACGCGTTGATACTAAGACGTTTTACATCCCCCATACTCGAACTCGTGTTTACCTTCTCGCTGTCGACCAGAAACGCTCAAGTCTACCCGACAACTGGAAGTCGCTCATACAGAAGCTTAAGCGTCCAGCGTCCTCTACGCTCGACGCCTTCCTCCTGCCGACGGACGATCCTCGTATCCATCAGGCAAGGCAGAAGCTTGCTTCGGAAGCACACACGGTCGGGACCTCTCGGGGTCGCACGGACTGGGGACGATGCGAAAGTCGCCATCAGCGTGCCCGTCTTGAGGAGCAACTCGGTACTAAGCGTCCCCTGACGAGTTGGGAAGAGGGTATGTGAACACACTTGTTGCGAGAGCATTTGCGCTGACTGGATATTAGGTGGATTCTGTAAGCTCCCCGACTTCGCGTGGAACGACTGGGGTATCGGACAAGTCGAGCGTGTCTGGGACTTGATGGATATTAGTCTTCTCCGCTCCGCGAAGAAGGGCGTTGATCCATCTTACAAGACGTAAGTACCAATACACTACGTGCGCGAATGGTGAGCTCACAGCTTAGAACAGCCAAGTTTGGAACCTGTCGCAAAACGTCGACCGATCCACCGGGGCGAGCAAGCCTGGTATCTGCCCGTGCCTCACCCCCTCCATGATACCGTACATCACCAATCGCGGAGGACCTATGGTCGGACTCGAGGCGTTGTCTATGCAAGGCCTTCCGGTCGACGAATTGCTCCTCACCCGCGAGACTGAAGACCAGCTGGCCGACCTTGCCGGGAACGCGATGTCAACGACCGTGGTCGGCGCGTGCATGCTCGCTGCCCTCGTTGTTGGTAGAAAGCTCCTGAAGGAGGGTTCGGACGACATGACCTACGAACAACGCCATGAGGATCGTATGTCAGAAGATAGGCCTGCGACTGCGAAGATCGAGTCCGAGATGGACGTCGACCAGCCGGTAGAGGACGTCGGAGACCACATCACGGGCGAGGAACAGCTCTCGCAGAAGCCTCTCGACTTGGCGGCTTCGGCGTCGCAGATGTCTTTGCAGGGTATCCTCGAGCAGGCGGAACGCAGCGCACGCCTTTGTAGCTGTGAAGGCCGCAAGGACATGACGGAACGCACTCTCAACCGCTGCATGGATTGCGACTCGACGTCGTGTGTCAAGTGCGGTGGTCGTCCTGAACACAATTTCCAGCCAATCGACCTCAAGGCACACCCCCGCTTGCCTCCCTCGACTTTCGAAAGAGACTTAAAGGCAGTCCTCCCTATGACCCTAACCATCTCAAGCGTAACGAAGGCGCTCCTTGACAAACTCGCAGACAACGACAATATCGATACGTCGAGCACACGCTGGATCAGTTGGCGTGCAGCGGTGCTACGCGCAGTAGAGCAGGAGATCCGTTTCGTGGAGCCCAAGCGCCAGGAGATCTGGTCGGTCGTATATCAGTCGCCCACCGCCAAGCTCGAGTTGTCGCTTCATCCTAAACAGCCTGAATGGCGCCTGTTCGCATTCCCAGAAGAGCAGGAACCCGCGAACGCTGAGATCCGCAAGGTCCTCGAGCTTCCTGTTGGGCGTTTCATCTGCGAAGACGGCCTCTTCTCTGGTCGCTGGGAGTTTGCGCTTCCGACTACTGCTAAGGTCGATATTACTATCAAAGGGAGCAGTGAGCTCGTGCCGGCATGGGAGCAGAAGTTGGGTCTGCAAGGTGACGAGTACCGTAACAAGATGGTCCACGCTCAACTCGACGTACGTGTACCGGATGCGCAACGTTCGCTTTTCGACCGGGATATCTCAGGAACATACACCCTGATCGACAAGTGTGGTACTGCGAACTCGGCGCTGCACAAGCGTGCGCCGACGGAAGCGGACGGCAAACTTCCTCCTATCTTCTTGTTGCTTGACCCGACGCGGTGTGGAGAACCGAGCCAAGACTCTTTCGTGTTTTCTACGAGCACTCGCCGGTACGAGTACGGTGAGAGTCGCCCGCTCATCGCGCTCCTCGATCCGAAGTGGAGGCAGTCAGATCGAGAGGGGCCGCAGACCGTCAAGTGTATCGTACCTTGTCACTGGGTAGAGGCTAAGGTCGTGAAGCTGAAGGTGTGTCGCGTCCTGTATCTATACCGAGCTAGTGAGCTGAGTAGTTGTATTAGCCTGCTACTGGTCACGATGCTGTCTTTGCTACACCTTCCGACAATGTTCGTATCGACGTGTCTCAAGACGCCTGCAAGAGTGCCACTGCCCTGCTCGTCTGCCGCGTGCCCCTTGGTGACCAGGCTGGCTCTGAGTGGCCCCGTGAAGCCTGGATGGAGGTCGACAAAGTGCATGAACGGTCGATCTTCAAATCGCTCGCATGGCTTGTTGAGCGCATCCGTAACATCGACGATCAGTTCAGCGACTGGCAAACGGCGAGCGAGGTCGACGACCATCACGCACAATGTCATCGTTGCGCGCCAGTCTCCCCCGACATTCGGTGGGCGAAGGTGAATAAGCGCATCGCGGCCTTCGAAGATACTATCCAGGCCGGAGAGTACGAGCGTAGTCTCAAGCGGCGGCCCGCGCCCTTCGTCACTCAGCTGAAGCTCGACGAGAATGGCCTAGGGATCGTCCGCATCGGTGTCAACATGACCTCGCTCATGCATCGCGCGCTCTCGCGTCTACCAACCGTTGGTAGGACAGAGTTCGCGACGCTCTCGTGGAGGCTTAACACCGACTTCACGCCCTCGGTCAAGATCTCGCTGCCTAAATTCAAGCTGTCTAGCAACAGGCGCGATGTCGAGCATCCTCAGCCTCCCAGCTTCAAGATACCTCTTCGTCCGGAGCAGCTCCGCTCACTCACATGGATGTTGGAGCAGGAGAAGAAGGATGCTCCTCCGTTTGTCGAAGAAGAGATCTCAGAAGCGATCCTGGAGCCCCTCGGTTGGCGTGCTGAGGGTCGTGCTCAACGGCCTCATCGCGTCCGTGGAGGCGTCCTTGCCGATGAAGTCGGTTACGGCAAGACGGCGATCTCGCTAGGTCTGATTGACTGCGCTGCGGACGACGTAGAGAAGGAATTCCCGAAAGTTAAGAAGATGAAGGGCCATATCGCGACGAAGGCTACCATCATCATCGTGCCACCGCATCTGACGCGCCAGTGGGAATCCGAAGTGCGCAAGTTCACGAAGAAGAGGTTCGAAGTCGTTGTGCTACACACCGCTTCGAACCTCAACTCGCTGAAGATCGAGGACGTCATGAACGCCGACATGGTCATTGTCGCCTCGAACCTATTTAAGAGTCAGGTTTACCAGGACAACCTCGAGGCTTTCGCTGGTGCTGGCGAGCTGCCCATCCAAGACGGCCGTTTCTTCGACGCTCGGCTCGACATCACCCTCAAGGGCCTTCAGGCACAAGTACAGCGTCTCCGGGACGAAGGTTCGGAAGAAGTCATGGAGCAAATCAAAGAGGGGCGTAAGATCGGTGAGTGCCTCATCGCACCTGCGCGTGTAGCGCTAAGCTAAAGTGTGACCTCTCACAGATGAAGCTGCTCAGCTCTTCGCTCCCACGAAGCGCCTCAAGGGCAAGTCGTACCGCGAAGCGGCCGGCGTCGAGGAGAAAGAAGATGTGAAAGAGGAACAAGAGGACGAGCCCATCCCGCCGAAGGCGACCTCTGGCTCGCGAAAGGGCATGAAGGTGGAGGTAGTGATTCCGGTGTCCTCGAAACGTCGTCATTCTCCTTCTGCGTCCTCTGCTCCCCCTACTTCTGCTCCTGCTAGCGACGAAGATTCGGACATCGTCCAGGTTCGCCATGCCGTCAAGCGCAAGGCGATCGTCATCTCCGACGTCGACGAAGAGAGCGAGGACGACGATACCCCTAAGAAGGGCAAGGCTGCTGCCAAGAAACGTCCTGCCAAACGCTCCAAGGCCTCCGAGTCCTCTGACTATGAGCAGTCTGAGAGCGAGGAGGAAGCCGAAGATGACGAGGACGATTTTGTAGAGAGCTCTGATGACGACAAGCCGAAGAAAGGGAAGGCGAAGGCGAAGACGTCCAAGACGGCTTCGAAGAAGACTTCAGCGAAACCTCGTTCGGCACCTACAACGTCTGAATCTGAAGATGCCATGGACGTCGATGAGGAAGAGGACACGAAGCCCAAGGGCAAGGGCAAGGGCAAGAAGCCTGCAAAGAAGGGTAAGGCGAACGCAAAGCCTCCCAAGGAGAAGAAACGTCGAGAGGACTCAGATCCATGGAAGCTCAAGACATCCGCGGTCAAGCGCGACTGGCGCAAGATGCAGTCACCGCCGCTCGAGATGTTCCATTTCGCGCGCAAGATCGTTGACGAATATACCTACTTGGATGGGAAAGTGCTTTCTATGGTTACGAGGTTGAAGGCCGACCGTCTCTGGGTCCTCTCGGGCACTCCGCCAATCCATGATTTCGGTGCTTTGAAGACCATCTCCGCGTTCCTCAACATTCACCTGGGCATCGACGACGACAACGAAGGCCAGTCGCTACAGGTAAAGAAGAGGAAAAGGGAACAGACCGGTAAGTAGATCACTCGCCGTTGCAGCGTTCAGAACTCACTCATACGCCACACAGCTGTCGAGAAGTTCCACTCTTTCCGAGAAGTCCACAGCCTTGAGTGGCATGCTCATCGACACGAACTCGGGCAGCGCTTCCTCGACCAGTTCGTGAGACAGGTAGGTCGCATAGGCCTCAAGGTAGCGATTCCAATACTGATCATGAACGTATCCAGAATATAGCCGAAATCGATGAGATCCCTTGCAGCCAGGAGATTCAGAAGGTCAAACTTCCCGCGTCTGAGCGCGCCATCTATCTTGAGCTCGAGCATCATCTTCGTGCGATCGACATGACGGTGAAACGAGGGAAGAAGAGCGAGAGTGACCGAGAAAAGCGACTGGCACAAGCCCTGGGTGATAGCAGGTACGTCATCCTTATATCACTTTGAGCATGCATTCACATTCTGTCTGCAGTACTGCCGAGGAAGCGCTACTTAAACGTTGCTCGCACTTCGAGCTGGAGACAGGTGACAAGGAGAACGCCATCAAGGCGTGCGAAGTCATCGTCCAAGAGCGCACCAAACAGCTACAGGACTGCAAAGCTGAGCTGCTCAGGAAGCTCAACGACGCTGTCAAGATGGAGAAGAAGATTGGCAAAACGCCAGAGGAGTCGCTATTTCGCGAGTACGTTCGCGTCACCCGGACCGAAGGAGTGGGCGACAAGGAGGCTACGGAGGCCGTACAAAGCCTCCTCGACGAAGCCAACATTGCCGGACCGCTTAAACCTGTCACAAATAAGCTCAACACCAAGGGCAGTGGCAAGAAAGACGACTCCGACATCCCCAAGGCGATCAAAGACCTCATGTGGGACCATCGCGAGCAAACCCATGAGATTCGCCGCATCACGAAGGAGCTCGTGGGTCGTGTACGGTCGCTGAGGTACTTCACGGTCGTCCGTGATTTGCAGAGACAAGCCGAGAAGCCTCCGGTGATCCATTGCCCGAACTGCGATCGCCAGGACGTGCCGCTCGAGGAAGTCGCGGTCCTTTCATCCTGCGGTCATATGGGCTGCTACAACTGCGTCGTCGCCTGTGCAGACAAGGAGGAGTGCGTCTATGCGGCGTCGGGGGCGTGCCGTGCTGCTGCGCGGGCCCTCAATATCGTGAAGGCGGAGAGCTTGGGTGTCGACGACGAAGCACGCGATGGACGCGGCAAACACTACGGTCTCAAGTTAGAGAAGATCATGGAGCTGATCAAGTGAGTTGAACTAATGTGCGAATCTCAGCGCTGGAACTGACTGTTGTTCTAGGAAAACGATCCCCAAGGAGGAGCGGGTCTTGATATTTGTCCAGTTCCCCGACCTGACGGCGAAGGTAGCGGAGGCTCTCCGCTCGTACCGCATCCCCTTCCTCGAGATCAAAGGTTCTGCCTCGCAAAAGAGCAAGAACCTCGAGAAGTTCCAGAACGACAGTGAAGAGCGCGTTCTTCTGCTGAACGTGATGGACGAGAGCGCGAGCGGCGCCAACCTCACGTCCGCCAACCACGCCATCTTCATTTCTCCTCTTCTTGCGCCCACCCAGGAGATTTACGACGCTTGCGAAACCCAGGCGATCGGACGTCTCCGGAGGTACGGCCAGCTCAAGCATGTCAAGATCTGGCGATTCCTCAGTTTGGATACCATAGATGTCGAGATATACCAACAGCGCACCGGGAAGAAGGTGGTTTAGTCGGTTTTTATAGGGTATAATCACAGCATCTTTGTTGAATCTCTGTACTATCTGAACCCGCCATGTACCTTTGTTTAGCTTTCGATTGCATAGTTGTTCTGTGTCCGCCTCTATTGCAACGCAGTGCAGGCTTCAAGGGACTGGATACCTGACTAGCTGGCATGAAAGTATCTCGGATATGAGGTTGAGACGAAAAAAAAGTGATCTGACATAAGATAATGACCACCGCAGGGGTCGAACCTGCAATCTCCTGATTCGTAGTCAGACGCGATGCCATTTCGCCAGGCGGCCATGCAGATTATATACATGCTTATAGATATATCTGGAGTTTCTACACGGAACCTCAGCGCCACCAGGAAGCGTACTGAGGCAGTCAGTGATTGGCACAGATACTCCACGCCGTACTGTACAGGCACCCGGCATGCAAGGAGAAAAAGGACATGGCCGCGAAGTCGATTGGTGAGCAGGATAATGTTAACGCACGTTTCTGAGACGTTGGATGTCAGTAGCCACTTTAGCTTGGTTCTGACCGCAATGCATGGGCATTAGATTGCAGTTACACCCTTTCTTACATGGCCGCCTGGCGAAATGGCATCGCGTCTGACTACGAATCAGGAGATTGCAGGTTCGACCCCTGCGGTGGTCATTCTCTTTTGTCGTTGTTTTTTACAGCCGTAATGAGGAAGCCCTCCTCAGATCTGCGGATCTGCTAGGCCAGTCCTGTGCGTCGTTTACTCCTTCGACATACTTGTTTTCGACTGAGGAAGCGCCAATAGCGTGCGATAACATTGGAAGTCAGTCGCTGTGAACAGCGGCTCAGCTTCTAATATCGAAACAAATGTGCATACAAACAAACGCTCGTAATATGAGGTGAAACTACTATACATGGGGGTACACTTGCAATAAAGACACCGATGGTTCAAAGTCATGCGGATCATCTAGATACGTCCGAAGTTCGTTGCTTCCGACGCTTGCTCTGGTGGTATTCCGAGTTCGTCCTTCGAACTGTGAAGACTCCTGTACGATCCATCCTCCTCTACTTAGCGTACCCGCATTAAGATCAGTCAACTGTACAGCTGAGGTCGGAGAAATAGACTCACAAGCACGTCGAGTTTCCGACGATGGGAGCGCTATAACGAGGATGAACGCTCCCTTCATAAACCCATCGCCCGACTACGAGATTCACGCCTCCGCCAGTCCTAGGTACGCAGGGGAAGGCGCCGCCGGCATGTCAGACGGCGTCATCTTGTCGCGCGACGGGCTAGGCATCGCGATGAGCACTGCGACGCGGAGGCGGCCTGTATCGTCCGCAGCCGCGGCGGATTGAGCAGCGAGCTTCTCCGGAAACAGACTCCAGGATGAGCGAGAGGAACGCCGGGAGTCTCGGCTTGGAGAGCGCGAGGTGTGGGTGACTGCAGGAACGGGTAATGATAGTGGCCGCGCTGGGACACGAAGCGCCTCCGGATCCGTCGGCCAGTAATCCACGGAGACGGGCTGCGACAAGTTCGTAAATAGGTTTGAACAAACTTTGAGATGGTCGATCTGACGCGACATACCATGATCTGCTCCCAATGCTCCGCCGTGCTCGGAGACATCGCCTTCTCATCCAGATTGACTTCCCACAGCTGCGGCTTCTCCTCGTCTGCAGGCGCCTTGTACGAGGGAGAGACACCTCCGCCGCGCAGCGAGCGAACTGCCTTGAGGATCACGAGCGTCGAGAGCACGAATATGGCGACGGCGATCAGCGCGGGCACGACTGGCGAGACGGTCGAGCCACCGCTCCCGCTACTTGGTTGTGATGGGCTGCTCGAGGAAGGGTCTCCGTCGCTTGTACGCACAGCGAGTCGCGCGCCATACACGAGGGACTGAATGTCATGCGGTTAGCTGCGTAGGGTGCAGAAGAAGAATCTATAAGGACGAACCTGAGCGGTGGGGACGCGAGGCATGGAGGAAGGCATAGGGGACATGGACATTGGGCGGCGGAGTGGCTCATCATCAAGTAGAAGGTCGTTGGAGTGGGCAGCTTGCCACTGGTCGTTCGGTATCCGTAGAGTGCCAGTCAGTCGTGAGTTGGAGGGCTGCGAAGTCGATGGCATGCAAGTTGGTGTGGAGGATGGGTAGGGACGCGCATCCTATTTCGCAGGGGGTAGACTTCATATACACCTACCCGACCGCCGCTGTTCCTAGACCCGCAACCCTGGACCATAACGCGTCGGTATGACTCTGGCTGCGCAACGCACCGGATAGTATGAGGGTGGCGGAGCGGCGCTGCTGAATCAGCTGGTCACGACACAGGAGGATTGGATGCCCTCAACCATTGAGGTAAGGTGAGGACCGCGAAGGTGAAGAAGACAAGGGTGTCGCGACATGAAGGGTCTAATGAAACGCGTGCCGCGGCATTGTTACATGACTCATCGGCGATCGAGGGGTCGTGGTCGAGGTTCTCACAGGAGCCTCCGAGAGGGGCGTGGCAGGCTCCTTATCCCTCGGCATTTCTGTAACAATGGAGACAAGACCTCAGCACGGTACATGAGTTTAGATATTCGTGAGTTCACAGAGGACACTGACCATTGTCGAGCACCTCAATGCGCGTGGCATGGGTCTGAATATTACAGCATGGCTCGGGAGTCATTATCGAAAGAAGGGCATACTCGACGGATTGGCGCTCCCGGTACCGCAAGTCCGATCTTCGTTGAATGCCAAGCCACACCACCGACGCCGGCGGAGACACGAGCAGTGTCCCCTAGTGTCCCCGACTCCCGAGCCTAGGTTGCAGGCGACTCCCAGCACACCTTGCGCCGCAGTTGTTGACTCTGGATGCCCCTCGTGAACTTGCGTATCCTGCTGCGCCCCGAAATTGGTGGATGAGAAGGATGTTCAAGCACACATCCCCATTCAGTCAGCACAAAGTCGATCGCAGCTCAGTCAAATAATCGGCCGAGGGCGCATCGGGTATGATGCATGAAGCGGTGTTGAAGCTTGAGTGAGTCAAACTGCGCGACCATCGTGTGCGGGGTTGCGGAGAGCACGGGCATAAGCGCTCGTCGTAGCTTGGTGCTCGTGACTAGCATGGTGCCTGACTTTAGTTTTGTCCCCGGAAGTTGTCGACCTCGGACGCAGCTTGCTTAGGACTTGCTTTCTCTGCCATTTCATCTATACCTGGTACCAGTAATAATCCCCACCTATGCATGACAAGAAGTACATACAAGGACTTCTCTCGGAGTCTCTTCCAACTCTTCGCCCACAATAGTTTTTGCCTCAATAGCGAGTGTGGTTGTCACCCACTACTACGCCATCTCAACATGATCCCGCGGTCAGCACAATGAGTTCATGACGTTCCCTCACAGGAACCATCTTCTCATGTTACGTACGGTCCTACCTACGCCGATGGTCGCCCTAGGTACTCCGCTCTGATGCTTTGGCTTCTCCAGGTAAGCGACTCTTTTGAATAGCATCTGGGACCCAATCATCAGTGACGGAGGACACTGTCGTACTGCAGGGGTTTTGCTCCCGTCGCCCATCAATCATCGGGTGATCTTCACCTCACACTGCAGTCTACGTAGAAGAGCTTCCTGGCGACTATTTGAATGCCAGGCTCGAATCGTTGCAAGATGGTTCTCTAAGCCTCTGCACGAACGGCACCACTTGGGCCATACGCGTCGTTAGCTGCTCGACTAATCATGTTCTTTTTCGAGATCGCAGCGCCTCTCTTGTTCATACTGACATTGGTTGTTGGCACGCCTTCAGCGCAGGGAACCTCGCTTGCAGACATCTCAGAAGGACAGTGGGCGGCCCTCAACGCTACCGTCAACGGCCGTCTCTATGTCGCGGCGCCGATATCGCGTCCATGTTTCTCGAACGTCGGTCCTAACGTTACAGGGCATGCGGATGAAGCCGAATGCGAAGCAGTCATGCAACACTACATGGATCCTGGCAAGTGCTCGCAAGAAATCTCGGTTACCTGCGCCTTGAATCCGCTGACGTGGGACTAGATACGCGAAGCAATACATTTGGGGCATTCATGAATGTAGGTTGAACGATGCATCTACGTTCTCGGCCAACTCTGACTAGCATCACTCCATAGACCGAATGGGAGACTTGCCAAGCAACGTCCCAGCAGTGCCTACTGGATTTCACGAACCCGGCTAATGCAGCCGCATTCTCGCCGCCACAAGTGTGCGCGCAAGGCAGTGTGCCTCGCTACTACGTGTGTGGGGCACGGGAACTAGCATGGTGGAGAGTGTTCTGATGCTTCGGTTCTAACCAGATCGACGTTCGCGAGCCTGCGGATGTTCAAGCGGCTTTTGACTTCGCAAGTTCCACAGGCGTCCCTCTGACGATCAAAAACTCCGGGGTACGGCCACCTGGATGTGCTTATGCGTTGTGACGTTCAACATTCTGTTTTCAGCATGACTATAGCGGTCGGAGCAGTGGCGCAGACACGCTCAGCCTATGGGTTAGTTGTTCGTTTCAACGCCGGCATAGACTCCGCGATGACGAGACTTCCGCGCGCATCATCCGCTAGACCCACAATATGCAGCAGGTGAGCATACAATGTGATCTACGTGACGCTCGCTGATAGTCGGCATACTAGATCACCTATGTGTCCTCGTTCGTGCCTGAAGGATGCGATGCAAGCAAGGCTGCTGCCGCTGTGACGTTCGGTGTAGGACTTCCCCATTTCTATGAAGCGGGAATCGTGATTGAACGAGTTGGTTCAGGCCGGTACCACCCAAGGCGCGCTCTACGACTTCGCCGACGCTCACAACATCACGCTGCCCGGTGGCGGAGAGAGGAGTGTCGCTGCGGCTGGAGGTTACTTGCAAGTGAGTCTGAACTCGCGACCAGTGATGTTTGGCATGATACTAACAGCTGGACACCTTCGTTCTTTCTACCAAGGGAGGAGGCCATAGGTGCGCGCGTACCTGTCTGTAGGTAGTCAGGGCTCACCTGATTGCGTGCGCTGCAGTATACTCTCAAATGCCTACGGCCTTGCTGTAGATAGACTCGTGAGTACAGCTCGCGACATATATCAAGCCAATATCGTTGACGTAGGGCGCCGAACGCATGATCTAGCTTCAAGTCAAAGTGGTCGTACCCACCGGAGAGTATCTAACAGCAAACGCATGTCAGAATACCGATCTTTTCTTCGCACTTCGAGGCGGAGGAGGTGGGACGTTTGGTGTCGTGATGGAAGCAACAACGCGGGCACTTCCACAGGCCCCCTTACCTACGTACGTCGATCTACATGAATCACACTGACGCAAGTATCTTACATACACGTTCCACCAGGGTACTCGTCTTGCTCAATGGCACGCAGGGCATGGAACGAGAACTGTTCAATTTCATTGCTACCAATGCGATCAACTACGCGCAGACAGGCACGTTCGACACAAACTTCGCCATACGCATACTTGGCTGATTGCATGTTGTCTCATAGGCTGGGGAGGTGTAATTGCAGTATGACATCTTCACCTCCAAGCTCTATGTAGTTCATGATTCACACACCTCATTCCAGCCAGGAACCGGGATGGTATTCACCAACCCACTGATCAATATGTCACAAGCCGCTGCAGAAATGGCCGGGCTCGAGGACTTCGCCACCAACCAGTTGAATGCGCCCTTCAGCTTGACCCTTCAGCCGTCATTCTTGTCGCTCTTCAACGAGTTCCTTCTGCCTAACGCAGTGGTGAGTGATGTCCAGCGGCGTCTTGCGCTGATAGATTCATGCTCGATTCGGATTTCATGGGATAGCCGGTTGGTCTGCCCTTCATCGCCACCTCGCGGCTCATACCCGCAGACAACTTCGAGACGGAGTCCAAGCGCGAAGAACTCGTCGACCGCCTTATCCCCGTCCTGGACAACGCACTGCCCATCGTATTTGCCGTGGCGCCATATTACTTCAAAGACGACGGCGAGACGAGCGTCACCCCGGCGTGGCGGAACAGTGTCTGGCATGTGAGTCCCCGGATTGACCTCGCTTTCAGCGCCAGGTCATCTCTGACCGTTCTCGTATGGTATTCGGGTATGCTATTGTGCAGGTGACCGCGTCTACGTTCTGGAATTACGACACGAGCCTCGAACAGAAGCGCGAGATCTACGCAAATGCTTCGTCCAACATGGACGCCCTCCGGGAGATTACGCCGCAGTCCGGAGCGTACTTCGTACGTATCGCGCTTGTTTCGAACTGCGCACGTACAGGACAGGACGCTGACTCTCGAACGTCCAGAACGAGGCCGACGTACACGAGCCGAACTTCGAAAGTAAGTCCGCTTTTGTCTCGCTCCCGCCGAATGCTAACGTTCTGTTGTTTCGCTAGCATCGTTCTGGGGAGACAACTACGACCGTCTACTCCAAATCAAACAGAAGTAGTGAGTATTCTTTGCACGCGGCGGCGAATCTTCACGTCTCTAAAATCGCCATCTCCATCAGTGACCCGGACCATCTGCTTGACTGCTGGCAATGTGGTAAGGCAAACAACCCTGGCGTGCTCTGAGAGTATAAGCAGCTGATGTACAAAATGCACTGTTCGTACAGTTGGGTGGAGCGGTTCTTCGTCTGCAAGGTTCTCTTGTTACATATGAAGGCCGTTGGCTTCTACTAGAGCGTCTACGACAACATATCCTGTTTACGTTCACCGCATGCCGTTGGCCACATATGCTATACCGTGACTAAACCGACGGGAGTAAGCCTATACCCGACCGATAAGCGCTCTGTGTGCCTTGGCCCCGTTCCGCAGCGTCAACCATTCGTCTAAGACAGTGTCCGACAATGCTGCTACGCTGAGCCGTGCAGCACTTGCTAGCAAGGTCGTGGCCAGGTAGCAAGTGCGCGAAGTTCGCACATAAGTACTGCGAGTGGATGAAGGTCAGCTGCGGAGGACACAGCTGAATCCGCATACCCGAGCTACGAGACGGTGGCAACGAAGCCGGTCCATCGGCTTTCATACTGGTCCCGGCCGCGGACGTGGGAACAGCCTTCGATCTGGAGTGCTTTTAGAGCGCAACTTTCTACAAACGCTCTCCACCGACCTCCCATCTGGAAGGCCGCAACCGTGGATCCGAAGTCTCAATGTCTCTGCGCGAAGCCGGTTCGTTATCAGCATAACAGTCATACGCATACCATACTATCAACAAAGACTGATGCACATATGCTTACAGGGAGGTTCGAGCAGTATTTCTATGCTCGCGTTCGGCTTGGGCTTCTGCTTTGGGTGACGGTCACAGCCAAATATCACCATGAAGCCGGAGTGTCGTTGGACAAGCCTACTCTCTTCGCCGCCTTGGAGCAGGTCGTCTATGCCCACCCGGTCCTCGCCTGCCGTCTGCAAGCCACTGGCACTTCTCACACGACACCGCCGGCCTGGGTTCGCCTCCCGTCCGTGGACTTGAACAGGCTCGTAGAGTTCCGCGACGAGGAACCTGCGCAGCTCGAAGATGTCTTGGAGACTCTGTACGCTGCTCCCGCGCCTTCTGCAGATGATGTTCCACCCTGGAAACTGCTGGTGCTTCAAAATGGGACTCTCGTGTTCGCGTACGAACACACTATCGGCGATGGTCAGAGCGGAATGACCTTTCATGCGACATTGCTCTCAGCATTGCGTCAAGCATCTCTATCGCCCGCTGCAGATCACTCGGGGATACTCTCGAACTTCCCAACTGACGTCGCGTTGACTCCCCCTTTGGAGGACTGCATGGACGTATCTGTTCCATTGACAATGCTGGTCCGGGAACTCTCCAAGGGACTCCTTCCTACGTGGCTGCGTAAAGAGGC
The DNA here is from genome assembly GCA_022376465.1 of Cubamyces lactineus. Taxonomy (NCBI): domain Eukaryota; kingdom Fungi; phylum Basidiomycota; class Agaricomycetes; order Polyporales; family Polyporaceae; genus Cubamyces; species Cubamyces lactineus. The sequence continues at coordinate 745,199 of JACDTU010000009.1, read as the reverse complement.
CATGGCGTGGACAGGTAACCCGGTTCCCGACGCACCGACGTACGGCATGTCTGTCCACCTTCTGCACTATTCTCCCAAAGAAACGAAGCATCTTCTCCAGCTTTCCCGCTCGCACAACACAACACTTACGGGAATCCTGCACACGCTCGCGCTCATGGTCCTGTCTCGGCTCATTCGCAAACTTCCTGACGCTGCCGAGTACATTTCTGTGCCAATGTCCGTCCCCATCTCACTTCGACGCTACACAAACACACCACCCGTCGCATTCTGTAATCACGTCTCGGCATACAGCGCCGTCTATCCTCTCCTAACCGCCGACAAGACCTCTAACGCAACAACGTCGGCCGAGAATTTCCCTTGGGACCTCGCAGCGGACCTCAGCGCAACACTTCAACGGGAGGCACCGTATTCCTGCCGCACCATAGGACTTCTGAAGTACCTCTCTGGCAAGTACGACGAGTATCTCCTGGGAAAGCTCGGGAAGAAGCGCGACTCCGCGCTTGAGCTCTCCAATGTCGGGTCGTTCCCCAAAGTGGCTAAGGCACAGCCCGAAGGATCCTCGGTACGGACAGACGGACCATGGAAGATCGAAGAGGTCTATTTTGCGCAAGCTAACCCTACTCTGGGTATGGCGTTGACCGTGAACGTGGCCGGAGCAGAGTCCGGAGGTTTGGGTGTGAGTGTATGCTGGAGCAAGACCTCGCTCGACGAGGCGTTTGGTCAAGAATTTCTGCAAGGATACAAAGCTGGATTACGCGACTTGCTTGACTCTCGCCCAAGTTAGAAGGTATCGTGTACTAATCATCACGGAATCAACGTCGATCTAACTGTTCAGCAGGATACCGAGGCCGGCGATGCCAGTATCTAGACTAGATTCAGTATTCGCATACCAATTAGATGATATAGTACATTTCATTACATGTAGTTGCGCTCCTAACGATCCAACTGTGACTCTAGAATGTCCATCGCTGCACAACAACTGTCCGGCGCGACGAGCACCGAGCCCGTCGCACCACCAGCGGGTGATGTTCGTAGCGACGTCGCTGCGCGATTCTAATCCACGAGGTTGCGAAGGTCGGGGCTGTACCTAGTGACGGAGGTCTGAATAGCTCTCGCCCCTTCACTCCCTTCCCGATGGGATATCTTGCGACTACTACTTGCCCGGCTGTTTGCCAACCTTGAGCCATTCCATAGCACAGAGCGTACTCACTGTGTGTACTCACGGGCCCCATGACGTGGTCACAGCGGCCGTCGCCTTCGCAGGAAAATGCTTAACCCGTTCCGATGTTGATGCGCCCGACGACTCCTACCATCCGCTCGCATTGAATGTGCCGACGGCTAAAACCGCCGGACTGATGCTCCCAGTACCATGCGCACAGGAAGTCGTAGCGTATAAATATCAACGACACATATCTGCGGGAGGAGTCGCATCCTCCTCGCAATCACACAGTACCCTCTCGCTAGTGGGTCGTCAGCTAGTATGACGAGAATCTTACCTTTTCTCCAATTCGTCGCAGTCGCGACTCTCGCGAGTTGCCTCTCTGTCGCTGACAAGAGGGCGGCGGGTGGGTATGTGCAGAACCCCTCTGGCACCGCGTCTTTCACGCAATACACGGGATGTAACCAGCCAGGTAGGCCCCATCCCTGCCAAGGCCGAACACTCTTGGGCTGACATCCTCGCTACTCGACCAGCTTGCGGAATTCCCGCATCCGGTTTCACCGCCGCCGTGAGCCAGCTCGCCTTTGGTTCTGGCCCGGGCTTGGGTCCAGGCGACGCTTGCGGCCGTTGCTTTGCGATCACCGCGAACAAGGACCCCTACTCTCCGTCGTTCGGAGGCCCATTCAAGACCATCGTCGTGAAGGTCACTGACCTTTGCCCGGCGCAAGGTAACGAGGAGTGGTGCGGTCAGTCACAAAGCAACCCGACCAACCAGCACGGCGCGGCTATGCAGTACGTCTGGGTGTCCTATTGCCCGTCTCTGAGGTTTGAAGGTGAGCTGATCATGACCGCACATAGCTTCGACATTTGCGAGGACACGGGAGGCGCGGCAGCGTTCTTCCCGTCAGGTACGTAGTTGGCTTGCGTCCATTCGTCCGAGCGAATATCTGTTTACGATGAACCTCGGCGGAAACCACCAGGTCACAACGCGCTCACGGGTACGTACACCGAGGTCTCGTGCAGCCAATGGTCCGGCTCGGACGGTGGCCAGCTCTGGAATGGCGCGTGCATCGCTGGGGAAAACGCCGCCAATTGGCCGGCTGTTGGATGTGGAAACAAGGGTCAGTCCTCCGAACGACGAATGTCGAAGCACTTACGAGCTCTGACGGACTACACAGGCACTGCACCTTGAGCATCGACACCGTGACGTCGTCCGTATCACTACCTGAGCCTTTCTATATCGCCTCGAGCGAATAAGTATTGCCGTTGATCACGAGCGTGTCGTCGCATGCTATTGCTACCAATCTGCGTACGGTGAATTCTCGGGCAAGTGCTTCATCGCTGAGTCTGGTTGCATACCTTCAGATCGGCGGTTCAGTCGAGATCCAACATGGGACAATCCCCGAGAACATCACTGTTACATCCGTCAATTTACTCACACTCTAGCAAGTCTGATAAACATTTTGTTTCTACTCCACACAATCGTCCGCCCGTCCACACCTAGTGAATGTTCCGGGAATTTGAAGACACTTACTACCTCCTTGACCGACATCCACCCATCTTGATTCTCCAAAATTATCAACAGTTGCAACCGGAGGATTCTGGAATAGAGAAGTTGGTAGTGATTAGTGACTTCGTAGAATGGTTCACAGTGAGCACTGGGTCGCGGAGGAGTGTAAGTAGCGCAATGCTCGAACAGGAGTTGAGTAGGCCTCGGCCTACAAGCGGTCCATTGTTATACATACAATAGGTCTTACAACGGCCGCCTGGCGAAATGGCATCGCGTCTGACTACGAATCAGGAGATTGCAGGTTCGACCCCTGCGGTGGTCATTATCTTTTGTCGTTTATTTTCCTTCGTAACTAGGAGACATGGGGGGCGAGACAGCAAGTTATACCTGGTTCGACCAATTATTCACCACGACGACAAAATCTATGGACCGCGGACTGGAAATTATCGCCGATATAATGTGTATCGATGTATATCCCAATCATATAGCACAGTCTAATACATTCCGCAGAGTACATTCGTCGTAGGACCCACAACATCCAGGTTACTTACAATCCAGCCTCCTTCAAGACCTCCTCCACGCTGCGCACAAAGATATCGACGATAGTCTCCACCTGCTCCTTCGTGACGTTGTACGCCGGGGAGAGCATACAATGGTGGCCTTTCTTCCCGTCCAAGCTCGCGCCGCCCGTGAAGCCCATGATGACCAGCCCGTTCTCCAGCGCGCGCGCCTGGACAGCCATTGCGAACGGCTCCCCACCGCGGATTTTCCCTAGGTCGAGCTTGCCCGCCGCGTCGGGCCCGTCAAAGTCGAATTCGATCCCCCACCACGCGCCTCCGCCCCGAATATCGAACACGAAGGGCGCCGCGAGCGCGTTGGGGCCTTGCAGGCGGGCACGCAGGAGCGCGCCGAGGTGCGGGCCGACGACGGCGACGTTGTCGAGCAGCTTCTCCTCGGCGATCACCTTTTGCACCGCGAGCGAGGCCGCGCATGCGAGCGGGTTGGCCTGGTAGGTGTGCCCGTGCTTCCAGAACCCGGATGCGTCCCGGACGCCGTCGGCGACGCGTTTCGACATGAATACTGCGCCAATCGCGGCATATCTAGGGGTGATGCATGTCAGAAAGGCGCGCGAGCGAAAACTGGAGGATACACTCACCCTCCACCGAGGCCCTTCGCGACGGCCTGGAGATCGGGGGAGATGCCATCCCCGTAGCTCTCCCACGCATGAAGAGTCCCCATTCCTGCGAATATAGCTGATTGATATTGCGTGGTCTGAGACTGTAGAGGTACGTACTGCCCATGCCACTCATGACTTCGTCCAGGATGAAAAGTGCCCCATACTTGTCGCATACCGACTTCATCGCCTTGAAGTACCCTTTGGGCGCGGCGACAACGCCGGTGGTGGCGCCAACGACCGTCTCCGCGACGACTGTCCGTGCACCCATATAAGCTCAACGTATTCCTGTCGACATTAGCGACAGAATACGCACAGCCAATAACGGTATCGGGCCCAAGCTCGATGAATTTGTCCTCGAGCTCTTTGCGCAGGCGCTCGACGTACTGCTCCTCGGTCTCGTCCTTGCCCTTGAAGCGTGCAGCATACGCGGGCGATACGTGGTGGAAGTTCTCGGTGTTCATGATCGCGGCATATGGGGCACGACGCGTAGGGTGGTACGCCAATGAGAGCGTCGCGAGCGTGTTCCCGTGGAAAGAAAGCTGGCGCGCGATGAAGTTCTTGCGCTGTGGTTGGCCCGTTTCGTAGAAATACTGGCGCGCTGTCTTGATCACGCCCTCCATTGCCTCAGAGCCTGAAATCCCCAATAATGTAAGCTTTCTCCCGCCGCGAGAGCGACTGAGAAATATATTCACCTCCAGAAACGAAGCCGACCAAGTCGAATGCACCCTTGCTTGCGCCGATCAAGTAGTGCGCGAGCTCTTCCGCAGGCTCGTTCGACAGTTGCATATTATACACATCTAGGACACGCTGTTGAGCGACACCCGGAACCAATCTGGCAAAGCTTCTGGTGGCACTCACAAGAAACCTTGTCTACTTGCTCCTTGATGGCTTTCTTCACGGCCGGATGGCCATTGCCAATGCACGCGACCGCGGCACCGCCGACAGCGTCGATGAGCTGCTTCCCGTCTTCAAGAGTGATATAGATGCCCTCAGCAGACGACGCGACTGGTGGACGCCAAGGCGTCCGGTGCAGGATAGCTGTCGGCCGCGAGCCGAACTTTGCGTCACCATTGGTTGTGGATGAGGACATGGCCAGGGTGCGAGTAAAGATGTGGGAGATGGACCGGGATGGTTGCGATATTGGCACAAGAAGTACTCTACGGAGTGCCTACGGAGCCCCGTTAGCCTGCATGGACGCTATCTATATACCGCCGGCAAGTCAAGGAGAGTGGCTCGGGCGAATCGTTCTCCAAGCCTTGGCCGATCGTGGAGAAGATCCGGCCTTCAACGTTACCCATCTCATGACTTTAGGACTGGCCCTGGCATATAACTATGCACGGATGTTGTCTACGACCCCGCTCTGATTTTAGGGGGACGGCGACGCATAATCGCTTGTTTACGACAGCACGGAGTTTTTATGGGTACGCACCCTGGAGGCTTTGGGGGTACCTTTGAGACAGATCATCGATGGTGGGGATCAGATGCTCGGGGCTCTGAGACGACTCGGGATAGCCATGAGCGCTGAGCCATGGCCAGTGGGCGTCGCGTGGTATGTGCCTCTTGTAAATCGATCGAGACCTAGAGCGTTTGGAGTGCATTCGCCGAACGATATTACGTCTGAGGTGCAGATAGTCAACGACACGCTGAATGGCGCGACAAGCAAAGAACTTTGAAAGAAGGCCACGAGGTTTGTTCATGCACATGCGATGTTGTTCAGGATGCAAGCGTGAGACGAAAGAAGACGCGACCTATAAGCGCTGACCGGGGTCCCGACATCGTGACTACGCCTGTGGCACGGGCGTTGCTCGTCCTCTTTGCTTCAACTAGTAGAAGTCTCTCGACAAAGTAACACCAGACCTGGAGGCTGCAAGTTCTGGGCATAGGATTGCAATGACTTTCGCAAGATGTGGATCTCCCGGATGTATCTCGTAGCCCACGTTCACGGCTGGCCGCGCACTCAAGACTGAGTATGGAGCAGTGGGACGCTGACTGGATCTGACGTAGTTAGCGAGTCTCCGGACCCGCATCTCGATGCTACATGACCAGTGCGACTATATATGGACTGCGCCCACCGCGTTAACCTTGTACAGCACTTCAATCATACTCGGTATGTACCAACCACAAGAGCGATACGCAGTCATGAACGAACGTACCTCAGGCATTGAGTCTGCGGGATCCTTTCGAGTTCAAACACAATGGCCGCTGGAAACGCATTCTCGAAGTACAAAGCCCTCGTCTTCGATTGCTATGGCACCCTCATCGTAAGTTTTGCGTCAGCATATATGCACCTAAACTGACCAGTTTTCCTGGAATAGGATTGGGAAGCTGGCATCTACAGCAGCCTCAAGCCTCTGTTCGAGCAGAGCGGCAAGCCTTCTGACAAGCGCACCGTCATCCAGGCGTACTCCTCCGTCGAGCACGATCTCGAAGCGCGGTTCCCCACACTTCGCTACACAGACATCCTCGCCAAGGTCTACACCACGCTTGAAGCACGTCTCCAGAACAAAGAGACCCCGTCAGGCGCACTCCGCGACGACACATCCGTCGGAGAGTCTGTCGTCGCCTCTGCCCATACGCCGCAGGGCACCGAACAAGTCGCATCCGCGCCCGTAGGCACATCCGCGGATGTCGCCAATACCACCAGCCTAAGCCCGGCGGAAGCTTTCGCGCATAGCGTGCCGACCTGGCAGCCGTTCCCGGACACGGTCCCCGCGCTGGTGACGCTCTCGCGACACTTCAAGCTCATCATCCTCTCGAACATCGACCGCGACACGATCGCGAAGACGCGCAAGCTCATGGAGGGCGACGATCCCGCCCACCTGGCGTTCTCGTTTGACGCCGTCTACACAGCGGAGGACGCCGGCGCGTACAAGCCTGCCCCAGAGATGCTCGACTACGCGCTGAAGCACCTGAAGGAGGACTTTGGCATCGAGCAGGATGCGGTGCTGATGACCGCCCAGAGCATGACGCACGATATCATACCTGCGAAGGGACGGGGCATGGACACGGCCTGGATCAATAGGCCAAACGCGGTCACGGGACTAGGCATATCTGGCGAGGAGGCGAAGTACGTCTTCTCGACGCTTGGGGACATGGCGGAAGCAGTGGAGAAAGCGAATGCGTAGTCTTAGCGAGGTGAGAACATATGCCATTCAAGAGGTCTTGCTGAGGTCATAGGTTCCAGTGCGAGTCTAGAACTCTAGGGTGGTACGAATATGACTGCGCGGCGATGCGCGAGAACCGGTGAAGGCCTGCAGGAGACGATAGCCAAAAAGAAGAGGAATCGATGTCACAGTGACCATGCATTGAGAACATGTTCATAGTATCCTTGCTGGTAGCTAGGAAGCAGGATGTCCGTTGAAGAGCATACAGGAGTGATACCGACAGCGAGTGCATACAGGAGTGATACCGACAGCGAGTGCAGATCAAGTCAAGTCCAGAAGGATTTCGACAAGTTGGACGCGAGCGCCTCGTACACATGTATTCCGCCGATACCCGACATCAATACGCACATCGCCCACCACTCTCCCCGCCCAAAAGACTCGCCCTAAACTGTCTTGGTCCGTGCGCTCAACCACTCGCTATATAACCACCCTTCGGACATTGCAGCACCTCATACTTACCTTGATGGCACGAGCCCCTTCACGTACCAGGGTTCGTGGGCCGTGGGGGCCTCTCATAGCACGGCGACCCTGTCCTCAGGGGGACCCTGCGGTTTGTATGGGCTTCGGCTCATGCACCGTCCAAATATTTTCCTGTCCCGCTTCGGCCCTCGGGCCGGGCGGGCCATTTTTCTTGTCGGTCCGTCGTTCTAACCCTAACCCTATGGCAATTCCGTCAAGGCTTAGGGCTGGTCGGATTATAAGCATCCTGTCTATTAGATATTGGTAAAGTCAGTAATTGATGAGTACTAGATTTTACCATCATGTTTGCATGCATTGTGAGTTGTCTTTGGTCGCTGGAACACGTCATACTGGTCGTGGAGGCCAAGTGAAGTATTGCAATCCATTATGCTCCTATCACACCCGCAAGAAAAATGAAACGGTTACACGGCCAGCACCACGGACGATCGGCACAGTGAAAGCCAAGGCAGTAGCCACGCATATAGCAGACCATTACGGCATTGTCTGTGCGAGAACAAGGTGGTTTCTCTGTGGTTAATACGACTTTCGAGCAATGATATAGCGTCCCTCTGCCCGAGTATACCGGGTTAGAATGTATGTGAATTTGGGAGCGTGCCGTATAGTGGTGTTGAATACGGAATCCAAACTAGATGTGCGAGGTGCAAGTAGCAGTGCCGCGGCGAGCTGTCATGATATGAGTAGCAATCATTACGAGGAAAATTGGCTGCTTCGTCTGACCGAGGCCACTAAGCATCCGAGCCCCTCACTACGATGACTTATGCTCGTGCATAGTCGTGTAGTCTTGTAAAACCACAGGGAGAAGCGCATGCATACGCATAGCCACCGCGGCGATCACGCGAGCCGTCAATCGTAGCGAATCTATCGCCGAATGGTACCGTGCAGGGTCGGCAAAATAGTGTTGACGCATTCGTCGGGCTACGATCCTTAGCATCGATGCGAGCTGTACTGAATGTCTGCCCACCATCAAGTTGCAAATTCATGCCTGAAATGCCGTTACAGCAGCGCCTTGGTTCAAGGGCCGCATAGTTGTTATCTTCATATTTGCAATTTGCGCAGTTGCTGAAAAGTGGAAGTGTCCCCCACCGCCCTGAGTGAGGTCATGCGGGAAAAGTCCAAATAACACAGTGCATGGTATGGTACACAACATGTCCAAGAAGCAAGCGGCCACTACTACGCCTATGCAGAGTACTCGAGCTTGGCTGTAATAGGGATGCTTAGTCAGCATTGGAAGTCTTCTCGGTGGAGGGTATACTTACTTTCATGCTTCTTCGCCTCTCCGACTTTCCGGGCGGCCTTCGTGAGATCCTCCTGGATGATATACTCACTGTGGTGCAATTAATACCGGCTTTGAGGTCGTGTGTCGACTGCTACTTACCGGTCATCCCGAATGGCAAACATACCCGCCTCCGTGATGACGTTACGCAAGTCTGCACCGTTGAAGCCATCTGACAGCTGCCAAGGACATTAGGCTGTCTATACCGCACCGTCTGAAGATCGAGCGGAACCTACTTTGACAATAGCCTCATAGTCGATCTCCCCGCTCTTGTTCACGGGCTGCGCGTGAATCTTGAGAATCTCCAACCGGGCCTGCTCATTGGGCAGAGGAATTTCTATCTTCCTGTCAAGACGACCTGGCCGAAGCAGCGCAGGGTCGAGGGTATCAGGTCGATTTGTGGCCATGATAATCTTTGTACGTCCGAGCGAGTCGAAGCCGTCCATTTGGTTAAGAAGCTGACGAAGCATGTCAGATTGAACACGAACGACGACGATCAGTATGAGCATGAATTTACCTCCATGAGTGTCCGCTGAATTTCACGATCCGCACTCGTACCCTCTGAGAACCGGCGGCCACCAATGGCGTCGATCTCGTCCATGAAGATGACGCATGGCTCGTGCTCGCGCGCGTAACCGAACATCTCGCGAACCACTCGCGCCGACTCGCCAATGTATTTGTCGACGATCGCAGACGAGACCACCTTCAGGAAGTTCGTGTTCAATGTAGCCGCAACAGCACGCGCGAGCAGTGTCTTCCCCGTACCCGGAGGGCCATACAGGAGTACACCCTTTGGCGGTTTGATCCCGACGCGCAGGAACAGTTCGGGGTTAAGAAGGGGAAGCTCGATCACCTGCGCACAAGGTTCGTGGATACGTCTTAAGCCATATGCGCTCTCAGAGTGTTCACAACGCCATACCTCGCGCAATTCCCTCACTTGCTCTCCAAGGCCACCGATGCCCGCGAAGCTCGCTCCTCCAGGGTCCTCCAGGCTCATCTTGTATACCAGCGGGTCAACTTCGCGTGGCAGTATACGCATGATTGTGAGCGTGGTCATATCTAGGGAGACACGCGTGCCCATCTTGAGCTTCGCGACCGGAAGTGTGGGGCGGTACGATACGACATAGCGGGGTCCTGACGAGGCTTTCACGATGACTAGCACGAACTGATGAGCAACTAGTGGCTTCTGAGGACAGGAGCTAAGGGCGACCTACATCGCTCGTCGTCTAGTTGCTTCATTACTTCGCCGATGATTTGGCCGACTGACTGTACTGCCTTGATATCTTCCTCTGTCTTCTCAAAGTCCTTCTCGAGATCCTTCAACGAGAACCTCACTATAAGTATTGTAAGCAACAGCGGCAATACATAATCGCGAGGCCCCAAGACGCACAGTTCTTGAGGTTCTGGCTCATGTGCTCATGTTGCCGCATTTTCTGCGGTAGACTTCAGTACGACAGCCAAACTAGCATGAGTGAATCGACATACGTCTCTATAACCCTTCAAAGCGTCCTTGCGTCTTTGGTCCATGGTATTTGCTGACGTCGACGCTTGTGTTGAGCTCATGGTGGCGGATAGTGTGGAAGGAGCAACAGTCGGTGTAATGGCGAAGACGCGCGTTCGACGCGTAAGCTTGAGAGTAGACGCGTCCGTTGACAGCGCTAAGAATTGTCTCGAAGGTCTCGAGGGATGTATTTACCTAAATCCTCCATCTTAACGGCCTGGTGGTCTAGTAGTATGATTCCTTCTTAGGGCTTCACGGCATTTGGAGGAGGTCCCGGGTTCAATTCCCGGCCAGGCCCTTTTTACCGCACTCTATCTTCACGCCTGATGAAGGGTGGGTAAATCACTACCACAGCCCAAAGGGCCATGAGCAATTTATTCCCGGGACAAATTATGCTCTTGTGAAGGGCTTCCAAGAGATACCGGGTACCTTCCAAGCGATGTAGGACTTTGTACAAGGGCGTGACTACCAGTAGTCCTCTGCGCGATATTCTACAATTTTTGCGCCGCCCCGCTTCTTACGCTCAGCTTCCCATCGCTCGATCCATTTTGCCATCTTTCCCCTAGAGGTCTCGCTTCCTACGTTGACTGTGGCAATCATGCGTCCCCAGTCCAACGATAGGGCGAAGCACGTCAGTTCGAAGAAAGAACTGTGTTCCGAATAGGGCACTCCGTAAACCTGGAGCGTCGACGTCGAGTTCCGCATCGGCTGCAGGTTCGCGTACGTAAAGGTACGGCTTTGCGAACGGGAGATGACGCTTGAGATGGAAGGCAAGGTGTCACTGCCGTTTGGTTGCGTATACCTAGTGAAACCATTAAGCATAGGAAGTAGACGAAGACGACTCAGGGTACACTCACGTCCACCCAGTCGGTCTGAACCCGATAACCTTGCTGTAATGTCCTTGCCAGCGCTCCACGTACTGCTTCAACCTATCTGACGCGATGACGCCAAGGGGAACCAGATGTACGCCCGCAGCCAGCGGGTCCGAGGTGAGGAGAGCATGTAGCTCAGGATCATCTTGACAGCGAAGGATTGCCGCTTTGCGCGAATCGCAGTATACCTTTGTGCCCAGAGCCTTCGCAATTGCTGTCGAAAGTGTCAGGTGTCGCCAGACGCCTCTTGGATGGGATAACATACCCTTGACAATACGCTCCTTGCCGATCGAATAAGTACTGGATGAAGAACCATCAGTAGGGGACATCCGACGAGTTGATGATGGCGTACCCAACAACGACCAGAACTTTCCTAGGCGCGGTTGACGCTTTTTCCTTGTCCTTTCCCTTGTCGCTCTTCTCTATACGAGTGAACCACCCTTTCATCGTGCGAGTTTTCTCACTGTCCGCGCTGTCGTCGATAGAGTGACCTTGGACTAGGCGCTTCGATAGCTCCGCACATGCGGAGATTACGAGGGGTTGAGGAGGGAAACAGTACTGCAATGCGTCAATTGTAGCGCCAGGCGTGACTGAGGGTCAAGAACTGTACCTTAGGATCCAAGTAAGTTGTGTCCAGGTAAACATGATCGATACGTTTACCCTTGATCGCGGGATGAAGAGCATGTCGAGGACTCGCTCGGAAATCTCCACAATGGAGATAACGGAATGTCTTCGATGAACCGACGTGTGTCGACTTGTACGCACTATCGCCCGCGTTCACAGTCTGTTTGCCCTCGAATAGGAAGAGGCACGATCCTGGACCTGAAGCGTACATTAACGAGCGATCGAGTCGAGGAGGTTTTGTTATATAGCATACAATGATTGGCTTCTATGAGAGTCACTTGCACTCCACCAGTATTTGGTATTGTGGTCGGTACATCCATGGGCAAGGGGTGTACCCACTTGCGATCTACCTTCAACATATGTATAATCAAGTTGGCGGTGCCTTCTGAGCAGTAGATAGGACCGCTTTGCCAGTTAGCCGACAAATTAGTGTAGTGGTCCGAATGCGCATGTCTGAATGCCGTTATGTCAATGCAACAAAGCGAACAAACGGTCTAAGGGAGACTAACGTCAGGAAATATGCCGTGACGTTGGGTATGGTTCCATAGCGGAAAGCGTCGACAGCGATGGGCATGCCCTGCAGGACTTTATAGAATGGTGCCTTGCGACGACCGCCATTCGCTTTGGTGGGGCGGATATTACGATCTTCAACCGAAGAAGCTTCTTTCCAAGCCTCATTCTCCTTGTAAGAAATCATGAGCGTGGAGAAGATGTTGTTGCCGCCGATGCCTTCAACCTCGGGTTCGACCGAGGCACTGCCAAGCACCTGCGAGGGTTGAGGCGTCTGTAAACTTGACAATGGGCGCAAAGTCTTGGAGCTCGATGGGGTACTCGTCGCACATGGTACGGTCGATTCCGGAGGGGTATTAATACAGAGGTCGACGTGTTCGTGTATTTGCTGGCGGACAATGTGAGGACGCTGTTGTAGTAGGAGACTTAAAAGATGTACCTGTGCCGTCATTCCACCTAATCGCTTGGTGCAGATAGGACAACTTTCCACTGGACCACCATCGCTTCCACAGAGGTCCTCATCATCGATAGTCAAGTCTATGTCCACTTCCTCCGAAACTTCGGTCTTGACTCTTGACCCAACGTCGATGAACTCGAGCTCATCATCGCCCATATTCCATTCTGTACCTTCAAGTAGTGTACCATCAACTTGAGTGGGAGTATCTGTCTGCAGTGAAGACTCTCCCTGATGGGAAGATTCTTGCAGAGTAATGAGGGGTGATCCGACTGCGTCGTCGATATCCTTCGGGACCAGAAGCTCTGGGAAACCGAACGGCGATACTTCTCGCGAATCACGAGCAGAGATATCTGTCGAGGTTGGGGGCGATGATACCCCTTGCGGTTCGTTCTTGATATTCCTCAGGCCGCCTATAAGGGCATCAGTCCCGGAAGGTTTTCTTAAAGGACATGCACGCGCACTGAGCTCTCCCGGGGCAGGATCAGCGACCTGTGATACACAAGTCTGGTGGGCTGGTGGATGACCGTCCTTTCGATCTTGTATAGGCTTTGGTTCAGGTCGTGGAGGCACACATACAACCTCGTCATCATCAGAGTCGATGACTATGATGTCTTCCGGATTCGCGACGCACGTCTTCGCTAAACTTTGCTTGGGTACGGCTGGGCCGGCGAGTCGCGCTTTCTTAGCGGACGTTGCTGTGGGAGCAGTGAGCCCCTTCCCAAAGAAATCGAGAAGCGTTGACGACTGTGGTGTCTGCTTGCGTTTCTTCGCCATATGCGCAGAAATGGATTAAATGGCGGTATCCACTTGGATGACCGTGACTTTAGGATACAGACAGAGATTAATAGAGGTAGACAATAAGTTACGACGTAAAGCAGAGCATGCGTATGAGAAGAGATATGGAGGGTGTCGACAGGGGATGTGAACAAAGTGTGGAAGAGTGTGGAAGTCGGTGAAGACCTACTTTGGGCTTTTGGTTAATTTGCACGATTACGTAATGACGCGTTCGTTGCCTGTCGCTGCACGCATTCTCAAGCACAACGTGCAAAGTTTTCAGGTGTTTGAGAGGTCATGTCATAAGAATATGTCGCACAAGGCCCGATACAACGAGATGCCCGAGCGGACCCACAAACCCAAAGCAAAAGCGACAGGGCCAACATCCTTCAACACTTCACCAGATGTCGCTCTACATGAACCATGCATGCAAGATTTTGGTGGCGTACTAATGGCATACAAAGGAGCGCATTGACATAGGCATGCGAGGGCGGGATGGTGAGCGTGAACATAGCAGCGATACGATACAGACCCGTTTATTGCTCGGCAGCACGTCTCCTCCGAACATCACGCTCCTCCGCGATGGTGAGCTTGATACCCTTGCCCTTCGGCAGGGAGACCCAGGACTTCGTGCCCTCACCAATGACGAAGATGTTGGAAATCCTAACGGGATTGTCAATACGCGCATTCTAAGTGTGCTCTCTGAAGACTTACCGCGTCGCGAACGTCCTGTCAAGGGAGTCTTTGACGTGGACGATGTCGAAGCCACCGACGTGCTTCTCACGGTGCACGATGACACCGCAACGACCCCTGTTACGACCACCGGTGATGAAAACAAGGTTGCCGGTATCGAACTTGACGAAGTCGGTGATCTTGCCCTGCTCAATGTCGAAACGAACAGTGTCGTTGACCTTGATGAGAGGGTCGGGGTAGCGGATGGTCCGGCCATCGTGAGTGACGATGTAAGGTACGCCCTTGTTGCCAATCGCCATCTTGCGAACCTTGAGGAGCTTGTAGGTCGCCTCCTCAGGGGTGATGCGGTGGATGGTGAAACGGCCCTTGACGTCGTAGAGAAGACGGAAGTGCTCGCCCGACTTCTCGATGGAGATGACATCTACAATGCGCATTTCAACTTAGAAAACTGCGTATACGCATTTTCACCCCAATATGACTTACCCATGAAGCCCGCGGGGTAGGTGGGGTCGGTCCTGACCTTGCCGTCGACCTTGATCAAGCGCTGCGCGACAATAGAGGTGACCTCCTTGCCGGTCAAGGCATACTTCAGCCTGTTACGGAGGAAGATCGTGAGAGGGAGGGATTCGCGAAGCTTGTGGGGGCCAGGAGATGGACGGGGAGCCTGTACAAATAATCTGCTTGAGAGGACCGTGAGGACTAAGTACCCGCTATACGCACGTAGGTGCCGCTGAGCTTGTCCAGCATCCATGAGGACGGCGCAGCGAGACGCTTCAAGTGCTTTTTGGGTCCACGGGCCTAGGAACGGAGTCAATAACCGTTAGCATGAGCTAGTAAAAGCGCAGAGCCGCCAGGGTCGATTGAGGAGAAGGCAGGACTGTCGTAGAGATCCCAGGTACATCCGAACACCCAGAGCAGCATCCAACCCTCCGAGGCCGCCAGATGCACTCCTTTCATCGCGACTTCTCCACAGACGATTCTGACGACGAGCAGCAGCATACTGACCATGTTGAGAGTCTTGAGGGCTTGACGTTGGCGACGGCGGCGGCCTCGTTTGCTGGTACAGGCGTTCCAAAACTTCGATAGCGTTCAGGTGGTCGGAGTCGTCCGGGCGCTCATCAATCGGAGTTCAGCTGAGAGACAAATATGGCAGACGCCCATGCACCTTGGGCGCTGTCCTTGGCTGACTAATCAGATGTGTGTTCTGGTGACATCGCATTGTGCTTGGAGTCTTGGAGGATCTGGTGCAGGTACGCTGGACTAGACACTGTAACTCTCGGCTCTACTCTCGCTTCTATCCCACCAATCCTTTCTGCTATGGCGCGGAGAAAGCGCCAATTGCTTGACGATGATGACGACTCCTCACCTGTCTCCGATGTAGATGAAACCTTCGACTTTGACGACAATGACCCCGACGCACGCGCCGAGCGCGAGCTGTTCGAAAACCCATACAAGCGAAAGCGGAGGAGGAAGGACGGGAAGGATGATGCAATCTATGGTGTCTTCGGTAGCGACGATGAAGACCAGACTCCTGACCGACCCCGCGCAAAGGCTCGTACCAAGGCCCCCGCCTTTGTTTCTGGAGGCGCGAAAGTCACTCTCGAGGCCGATGTTCCAATGAAAGACTACACCGGCTCCGAGGCTGCATCGGAGAGTGCGGATGATCCTGATGACGCAGCGTCCGACTCATCTCATTCCGAACCATCCAAACCCGCATCCCCTCGGGTACGCGAAGAGGAGGATGAAGAGGAATCTCGGCCACAGTTTGGCGGATTTAGGCTAGGTGCCGGCAAAGGTGGTATAGGCTCTTCGAAGCGTGGCATAGGCTCGTCTAAAGGCGGAACAGGAAACGCTTCTACATTCACATCCTTCCAGCGTGGGGGTATTGGCTCCTCGCAGCCTGCTGCGCCTGAATCATCCGCCTCGCCCTCACCTGCGCCAGCTCTCGCGGAGGACTTCCCGACTGCCTTCGGTGCACCCCGCGCCCAACGTTCCTTCGTTCGGAAAGCCGATGCCAGCACCGGGGCCTCTCGCTCGGGGACGCCTCTTACCACGGCGGAGCGGCAACATTTCGGCAAGCTTGCAGGCACATTCGGCGCCCGCATGCTTGAAAAGATGGGGTGGCAAGCAGGCTCAGGCCTCGGTACGACAGGTGAGGGCATTGTGACTCCGGTCGAGAGCAAGCTGCGCCCGAAAGGTATGGGTCTCGCCTTTAAGGGCTTCAAAGAGAAAACCGAGCAGTCCAAGGCCGAGGCACGGCGGCGGGGCGAAATTGTCAGTGACGACGACGAAGAGTCCAAGGCCGCTTCAAGAAAGGCGCGGAAGACTGCAAAGTCACGGGCAGAGAGAAGCGAAGCGTGGAAGAAGCCTAAACGAGGGAAGACCAGGGTTGAACATAAGACCTACGAGGAGATCATTGCCGAGGCAGGTCAAGAGGCTCCTCAAACCGGCCTCGGGCAAATCATCGATGCTACTGGTGCTACGGTAAGCTGCACGAAAGCTGATACAATGCATAACGCTCACGATCTATTGGTTCAGCTCCGGGAAGTCACGTCCTTGGCCGACGTATCTATGGCATCATGGACGCCAACGACCGACCCGATGCGACTTCCTGAAATACGTCATAACTTGCGTCTCATCACAGAATCTTGCCGCACAGACCTGGACGGCCTTGCACGCGAAGCTCGTGCCCTGGAAGAGCGCAAGAAATGGATACAGGCCGAAGACCAGAGATTGCGGAAGCAAGTGGACGAGGAGGCAGAGCGTAAGTGATTTTTCTGAATTTGCCAATGGTCTCATGCTAACCCATTTTGGCAGTGATAGCACGTCTGCAACAGATGAACTTGGTTGTGGACGAGATAAATACTCAGTCGCGAGAGGCAGCTGCGATGTACGAGGCATCACTCGACCCGTTCACGACCAGCTTCGATAAGCTCTTGGGCCAATACGCAAGGGAGTTCGACCGCTATCGGCTGGATGAAGTCGTTGTTGCTGCGATTGCTCCGGTGGTATGTCTCATACTTATAATTTACCGTCTTGGGACTAACATTATCACATAGATTCGTAGAATGCTAGCGTCCTGGCGCCCTCTCGAGGACCCCACCGCATTCACAGCGAACTTCCGCGCGTGGCGTCGTGCGCTTAAGATGGCCGCTCCCGAAGACAAGCCTCGCGATCAGGTGCAAGTATATGGAAACAGCACGGTTGTTGTGGCTCCTATGGTGGAGTAAGTAATTCGACTGTCGCTCACAGTGCCCCTTTAACAACATATATAGAGAGAAACCCATGACGCCGTACGAAAGTCTCCTGTGGAACACATGGCTACCGCGGGTCCGTTCGACGCTGAACAACGAGTGGGTGCCTGAAGATCCACTACCCGCTGTTCGTCTTTACGAAGCTTGGGCGCCTTTCCTTCCTCCCTTCATCCGCGACAACTTCTTCGATCAACTTGTCCTGCCTAAGGTGAACAAGGCTGTCGGTGACTGGAACCCACGCAAGAGCAAGGTATCACTGCAGAAACTCGTGTTCCCCTGGCTGCCGCACATTGGTTTGCGTTTGGACGAAGTCCTCGGGGATGCTCGTCGCAAAGTCAGGAGTGTCCTCAGGGCCTGGACCGTGTCCGATGCCATCCCAGAAGATCTCGGTGCTTGGCGCGAGGTACGTAATTCAACTTCTATTGCCAGAGCTGCCGCCCTCATCAATGGCAGCAGGTCTTCGATATCGGCGACTGGGACACGATGTTACTCAAGTACGTTGTACCCAAGCTTGGCTCCCGAATGCGGGATGACTTTCGTGTCAATCCTCGTCAGCAGGATATGCAACCGCTGCAGGATGTCATGTCTTGGGAACAGCTCCTTCGCCCGTCCATCCTCTCCCAAATTCTCGAGACGGAGTTCTTCCCGAAGTGGTTGGACGTACTGCACATATGGCTTATTCAGCCGAATCCCAGCTTCGAAGAGGTTTCACGATGGTACACGTTCTGGAAGAGCACTTTTTCAGAGAACGTGCAGAACATGCCTGGTGTCGCGCAGGGTTTTACGCGCGGACTGCAAATGATGAACAAGGCGCTGGAGCTCGGCCCCGAAGCGCCCACTCGCCTCCCGCGCCCCGACCATCGTCTTTCGCCATCTACCGCTGCCTCTACCCCCACAATCAAACACAAGGACAAGCCGCGTCCGACAAGGACCCAAGAGATTACTTTTCGGTCAATCGTCGAGGACTACGCAGCCTCGCACAATCTTCTTTTCATTCCTACCGGGCGGGTGGACGAGCGGTCCCGCATGCCGTTGTACCGCGTTTCCCAAAGCGCCGATGGCAAGGGTGGAATCCTGGTGTACATCCTCGACGACGCGGTATGGGCTCTGGATGGCGGAGAATACCGTGCAATCACGCTGGAGGACATGGTTATAAGAGCTACGAAGGCCGACCAACGGCCGTTGTAGGGATGGTCGTTTTGTATGATATCCGATGTCAGCGGACTGATGTGTGCTACGTTACTACTAGATGTATAATGCTGTCTACTATGCGAAAATCATGTTACGAATGCTTACCGCTCAACATACCAAGAATTATGCATGCATACCTGCACGTTACAGCCGGTGTGCGATCTTGTATAAGGGCCTCGCCGTTGTGGCTGATTGCACTACGCACGAGTGAAAGCAATTGTGATTTCGTATTGATAGAGAATTCAATCTGTCATGTGCATATGTATCAATCCGTCCATTTCATCTCTATAACGTTGTCAGTAGAGCGTGGCGGCGCGGTCCCGTTCAGCAGGACGGCGCAAGTGAGGTGCCGAACGGCCGCTGAGTAATTCAGGCGGAGTCGGAAAGACTTAGGTCCGCGGACAAGGGCGTGTGGCAACAGAGCTCGAAGTGGACGACCACATTCTTGGACTACCTCCATTCGATAGCCTACGTTCAGGGGATCGATGGCCGGCTGCACGCTCTAAATGGACTCTACCCAATCCCAAGCAGCGACCAGTAGCAGCAGTCTGAATCCCGCGCACACCGACGAGCCATCACAGACCACCGCCTCCGGGTCCAAGGTCCTACGCACAAGCGCACGAGTTAAAGCCGCAAAACAGAAGGAGAAACAGAAGGAACGCTCCTCCGCGGATAACCAGCAAGCCACAACATCCTCCGCCAAACGTGTTCGCGACAGTAGCTCTCACAAAGGGAAAGGGAAGGAAGTACTCGACGACACTCGAGCGAGCAAGCGGTACGTATGCTCGTCCTGTAGATTGCATTACCTCAGCCCTAAATTGCGTCTTTGTTTGCAGCGCACGTCGTTCTACATATCCAGCCACGTCTGCCCTCACCATCAACGAGCCGACGAAGGACACCAAAGGCAAGAAACGCGCTGCCCCGGAAGATCATTCAGAAGACGATACTGCTGCGGCATCATCTGCACCGAAGAAACTCAGGCGTCCTACCAGTGCTTATTCGCTCCGACCAAGAACAGACAGTCAGGCACCGTCTGAGATGACCAGGAAGACTCGGTGGGTCCGAAAGCGCATATAGTTGTATGATTGACTGACACGGCGACTTCGCTAAGTGCGACCTCCGGCAAGAGCAAGATCACTTCGAAGAGTAGAGCCCTCATGGCTGCAGCGAGTTCATCTCGTGCTGCTGACGAGGATGTAAATATGGGCGACGTCGAGTGCATCCGTGACGACGGAGAGTCTCAGGACGATCCTCACGACGATGGTGATGACCACAACGATCTCGGCGAGGACGGTGGTGGCGGCGACGAGGACGATGATGATGAAGATGCTGAGAGAGACTTCGCCAGCGCCCTTGGGGGCATTGGCAATGAGGCGTCGGCGATGTCTATCTTCGGCGACTACCGCCAGCTCGGATTCTATATGTCGGGCATCTCAGGAAGGCTTAAGACGATGCTTAACAACATCAAACCGACAGCAGATCCCACCACGCGGCTTGTCACATTGCAAGAACTGAGCGAGTTATTGAGCATCAGTACTGAGGACACCCTCGCAGGGTCTTTCCAGGTGGAGGCCTTCATCCGGGAGCTCGTCAGGATACTGGGAGGCACAGGAAACGATGAAGACGAAGGCGACGATGACGATGCAGGCGAGCAAGACGAGGACGCGGCTCTCGCAGCCGCATTGGCGTTGAGCGCAGGTGGGGGTGCATACCAAGGCGATGAGAATCTGGAGGCCCAGGTTCTAGCTTGCAGATGCCTCGCGAATCTCATGGAGGCCTTGCCTGGTGTCGCTCACACAGTCGTTTACCACGGCGCCATCCCCGTTCTTTGCAGCAAATTGATCGAGATTTCTTACATCGATTTGGCAGAACAGACCTTGAGTGTATGTTCTCCAAGTTTGTTCTTGCTCTCATCGATCATGCCACTCATTTGTATCTTAGACATTGGAGAAGATCTCAGAGGAGTTCCCTAGCTCCATCGTACGAGAAGGAGGTCTAGCTGCGTTGTTGAACTATCTCGACTTCTTCTCGATAGCTGTTCAGAGGACCGCACTTCAAGCTGCCGCGAACTGTTGTCGCAACGTTTCAGTCGAACATTTCCCCATGATTCGCGCTGTTTGGCCTATCATCCGCAACTGCCTCGGGTACTCAGACCAACGACTGGTCGAGTATGCTTGCCTCTGTGTCATCCGCATCATCGACTCGTACTACCGCTCGTCCCCGGAGAACCTCGAAGCTCTTGTCGACGCTGAGTTGATCCGTGCCGTCAATATGTTGCTACTCCCAGCTGGTGGCTCGCCTCTAATCGCTGCCAGTACCTACACTTTGCTCCTGCGCGCTTTGGCTACATGTGCCCGGGTAAGTCCGAAGATCACTCTTGTGCTACTTGAGGCGGGCATTGTGGATACACTGTATCAAATCCTCACTGGCGTCTTACCGCCCACCTCCGACGGCGAAGAAGAGCAAGGTGATGCTGCTGGTGGGCAAGGCCTTGGAGGTGGCCTGGCCGACATGACGGTCATGGAGAACCTCGCGCATCGCCCTAAAGATCAGATTGAAGAAGCGTTGAGCCTCGTATCTGAGTTGATGCCTCCCTTGCCCAAAGGTACGCTATGGTTTGTTCGTTGCTCTATAAATCCTCACGTAGCTTGTAGACGGTGTCTTCGACCACAAGGGTTACACGGAGAAAGCGCTGAACAAGATGATCAAAGCGAAAGCCAAGGCCGATCGTGCTGCCGCACGTCAAGCTGCTGCTGCTGCTGCCGCTAGCACGTCTGGTTCCGCAACCCGCACTGCTCTATCCGCTACCCCATCTGCTCCCCCTGAGGAGAGCCAGCCATCCGACGCTATGCATCTAGATACCCATTCCGCGTTGGAGGGCGATGACGCACTGCCACGGCTGGAGAGGGAACCTGTAGTTGTCGATCGGACCGAGCTCTTGCGCTCGAACCCAGTGGTGGTCGGTCGGTTCTTGCGTCTCATAGTTCCGATCTTGGTCGACGTCTACGCTGCAAGTGTGAACACTCCGGTCCGTGTCAGGACCTTGACCGGTCTGTTGAAGGCTGTGAGCTTCCTAGATGGCGACGAACTGAAGCAGGTTTTCTCGGTAAGTCATACCAGCCCCTCTGCGACTGAAGCTCACGACCTCCCGCAGTACGTTCCCGTTGCCAGTTTCGCGTCCTCCATACTCTCTTCCAAAGACCACCCCTCGTTGGTCATCGGCGCCTTGCAGCTTGTCGAGTTGCTTTTGGCGAAAGTACCCGCCGAGTACAAACCTGTCTTTAGGAGAGAGGGTGTCTTCCATGAAATCGAGACGTTAGCCTCCCGCACGATCACGTCGAAGTCGAAGGACAAAGGCGCCGACAAAGACATCTCAGAAGCTCCTTCTCCTGCCGATACTGGCGTGGCCTCCGCAGCCCCCATGTCCATTCCCATCATCACCTCTGCATCGTATAAGAAGGCGTCCTCGCTCACTGTGGAACCGGATGATGCTATAACACTACGTGCTCGCGTCATTCGCTTCAAGTATCTTGCGTCTGATGACTCTGGTGGTTCCGACGACCTCTTCGCCAACCTACGCCGACTAGTCGAACGCATCACTGATCCTATCATATCGGAGAAAGACCTCGGCGCTGCTCTCGTCGAGTTGGCTGCGCTATTCGGCACACAGCACACATCGGTGTCCAGCTTTGAGCTTCTTCAGAGTGGTGTGATTGACGGACTGTTGCTGTTTTTCGCGAACACGGAACGTGCAGGTGTGTCGACAGTACGTTGCAGTAGGTGAAGCAAAAACTAATTCTACGTTTCTCCAGTGCCATTGAGTCGACGCCAAGAGCTTTTCTTCAATGCGTTCACATCCAGAAAGTCCAAGGGCACTGGCGGTCAGACACCCTTCGCAGTTTTCGTCAAGAAATTGCAGGAGAGCCTTACGCGAATGGAATCCTTTGAGGTCATCAGCGTAGCTCAAAGTGCTGACGGTCAGTTTCCACATCGATTACTTGTCGTTCCATGTTGGCTCATTCGCTTGTGCGCAGACTCGAAGCGGAGCTCGCCCTCTCTCCTTGCTCGACAATTGCGTCTTCGCTTGATAGCCGCAGAAGACTCCGATATACCGCGCAACCTCAACAACATCGTGGTATCCATCCACGCCATCGCCACTTTCCAAGCGCTGCACGACTACCTTCGACCTCGAGTTGCTGGGCTTCTCTCAAGTAGTTCAAGGCTGTCGGGTATGTTGGCTGCCCTTGCAGCGTCAGGTTTGACACCGCCATCGTCGCGATTCGGGCTATCCGACGCTTTAGCCAGAGCAGCTGCATCTGCTTCGGAAGCCAGTGCAGCAGCGTCTTCAGCAAGTGCCGCAGGCGTCAATAGGAGACGTAGTCTTCGACTCAGTGCCAAACAGAAGGCCGCCGGAGAAGGTGTAGAAGGGGCGACGGAATCGGTCGGTGGTAGTATTGGAGCATCCGGAGAGGCGAAGGGCGTATCTGACATGGCTGAGGGCGAGTCGGTTGCGTCAGTTGCTGAGCCAGCGCCGAGCGACACTGTTGTCAACGATGATGAATTTACTGCTGACTTTACGGACGATGAAGTTGACGTGGACGCCGAGGTATGTCTGTCGTCTCTGGGGCTCTCCTACTTTTGACTCTTATGTTTGCTACTTCAGGTGATCGAGGAAGAGGATCCCGACAATTCTATCTCTGACAAGACCATCAATGTCTCCGTTGGAGAAGGTATGTTTGGAGGTTCTGTGCCCTGTACTATATACTTAAAGCAACATAGACGGGTCGAAAGTGGAGGCGCAAACTCCAGACGGCTCGCATGTTCCAACTCCCGGCTCGTCTCGCGGGCTCAACACCCCCACCCCCCGTACCTCAACTCCAAAGACTTCGTATGCTGCCGCACTCAAGGCGAAGCCAAGCGACTGGCATCTGGAGTTCTCTATGGACGAGCATAAACTTCCATTAGACCTCACTGTGTACGGCGCCATTCATCAACACGAGCTGCGCAAGCACAAAGCATCCGGTGCCCCTTTCCTCCCCAGTATGATCTGGCAAGGCATTTATAGCATCAAGTTCAAGAAAGTGCCAGGACCACTCCCTTCGCCTGATTGTAGGTCTGCGTGTAGCGTTGTGTAGTGACTTACTCACCATCGATCCCAGCACGTGCCGAGGAGACTGGAGTCCGGAGTCGATCGCCAAGTCCTTCCCTGTCCTCACTTCCCGAGGATGCACGTCATGCAAAGATTCTCCGGTTACTCCGCGTGTTGCACAAGCTTAATACTCAAGAGAGCGAGCGCGCCACCCCCGCTACCGCCAAACGCATACTCGCACCCTCGTCATTCGTTAACAACAAGTTGACGGCCAAACTTACCAGACAGTTGGAGGAGCCGATGATCGTCGCAAGGTGAGTCATGCGCAGACGATCATGGGGAGATTTGATACTTAAAACGCTACTCATAGTTCCTGCTTGCCCGACTGGGCTTTGGATCTACCGCAACACTTCCCCTTCCTCTTCCCGTTCGCCACTCGTTATAACTTCCTGCAGTCGACATCGTTTGGATACGCACGTCTCATCCTGAAGTGGCAAAGCCAACAAAGTCGTGGCCAAGACAGCTCTCGTCGGGACGATAGTGTAGGATTCCTCGGACGCCTGCAACGGCAGAAGGTTCGGATTTCCCGCAAGCATATACTTGAATCGGCCGTCAAGGTCTTCGAACTCTACGGCTCGTCATCATCTATCCTCGAGGTTGAGTACTTCGAGGAAGTTGGCACAGGCCTTGGTCCGACATTGGAGTTCTATTCCTTGGTGTCGAAGGAGTTTGCCCGAAAAGACCTCAAAGTCTGGCGTGACGCTGATCCAACCATGTCAAACCCTTATGTTCATCATCCCCTGGGCCTTTTCCCCGCTCCAATCAGCCCAGATGACATTGCGAAAGACGGCGTTCAGTGAGTGGATGTGGAGTTGTCGCAACAATATGATAGCTCATCAATTACTAGGAAGCGCACGCATATCATCAGGGTCATCGGCCAATTCGTTGCGAAGGCTATGCTCGATTCACGAATCATAGACCTCTCTTTCAACAAG
Organism: Cubamyces lactineus; assembly: GCA_022376465.1. NCBI lineage: Eukaryota > Fungi > Basidiomycota > Agaricomycetes > Polyporales > Polyporaceae > Cubamyces > Cubamyces lactineus. Next base: position 720,476 of record JACDTU010000009.1, on the reverse strand, counting down.
GTCTTCCTGAAGCTGGTATTGGGCGAGGAGGTTCCCCTGACCCTAGAGACTCTCAAGGTGAGTAGCAGAAATACCCCATGGTCAACGTGACCGGGCGTCTCACTGTGAACTGCAGCGCGTCGACCCGGAGCTTGCAGCCTCTCTGGCAAAGATTCAAAATCTCGCTGCAGCTGCCAAGAGCCCAAATGAGAAGCTTCGTCGCAAGCTAGCCGCCCTCGAGGACATGGATGGCGTCAGCGTAGAAGACCTAGGTCTAGACTTCACTGTCCCAGGATATGACATCGAGCTGAGGGTAAGCTCCACGGAATGTCTATCTGCGTTCTCATTCTTACTGTATGTGAATAGCCGGGAGGTCGCGACACCCCTGTGACTGCAGACAACGTCGACGAATACATACAAGAGGTCATCGATGCCATTATCGGCAAGGGAGCACAGGCACAGGCGCAAGCCTTCAGGGAAGGCTTTTCGAAGGTCTTCCCGATTAGCGACCTGCAGGCGTTCACATCGGAAGAGCTCGCTATGCTCTTCGGTAATGCCGATGAGGATTGGAGCATCGAGAGTACGCATCTCAGGCGCTTCGGCAGATTAGACACGATACTGACTAGGTCAATAGCCCTCAGCGAAGCGTTGAAGGCAGACCATGGATTCAATGTAGAGAGTCGAGCGATCAGGGATCTCATCGAGATCATGTCCGAGTTCGATGTCTCGACGCGCCGCAGCTACCTGCAATTCATCACTGGTAGTCCGAAGCTTCCCATTGGAGGTACGCATGACTCTTGTCGCGTCTCATTTCGCATCTCACAGTATACACAGGCTTCAAGGGCTTGAATCCTCCTCTCACCGTTGTGCGCAAGCCGCATGAGGCGCCGCTCACCGCCGACGACTATCTCCCTAGTGTGATGACGTGCGTTAACTATCTCAAGTTGCCCGAGTACTCGTCGAAGGCGGTCATGCTGGAGAAGCTCTTGGTTGCGATGCGTGAAGGTGTCGGTAGTTTCCATCTCTCGTAAATGTCGGAATGTCGTTCGTCCGGGCTTCGCTATCATGTAGTATTGTCATCTGTGCTATTACCCTCATGTCTTGTAGATCACAGCTCCATTCTCGCATTCATAATCAGGACTATAATCTCATGCGCTTTACACCATGTATGCCTTACTATCAGTCTCTGTCAGGAACGCGCTGCGGCCAACGTAGTCTATAACTCAGAGTTCGGATTCTGATTGCATCAGATTCACTGCATTATTTTCTGCCACGTCGTTCTTGTCGCCACTCCTCGAATGCATGCCTATAATCAACCAACAGTCCGGACCAGACGCCATTTCCTCTATTGTACAAATGTAGATATTGCCTGCTTATACGGTACAGTACACCCTTGCAACCATAGGAAACGAATTCCATCACAACAGCTTCTTATTGTGCCATAAAAGAATTGAAGTATGCATCCAAGTCCTGCAGACCGTCTAGAGGGGCGATCATGCCGACATAGCCGTCTGGACGGACGACGGCGATCGCGCCACGCTGAGGGTCAATCCCGTACGTCTCGTAGCCTCCTCCGCCTACGCGGGCGTACATATCAGTATCGTCGAGAAGCACCCTGTAGCATGTACTATGAGCACTAATGTCGTCTCGGAAAGCGGAAGATCACCCACTTCGACCAATGTTGCCGGAGCAGCGGAGGGAGATCTATGCGGGGACTTTCGTCAGAACACTTCGACACGGCAGTGGAAGGTGAAGATGTACCAGTATAGTTCACGTCCTGTTTGCCAGCCGAGCTGATTGACAGAACGTCAAACACCTTACTTGGGTCGCCATGCGCAAACCGTCTGTAGAAGCTCTCTCGACGGTCCAAGGCATCTGCAAGCGCACGCACGCGTGCCGCTTGTGCTGCATCGGCGATGGCACCTGCGAAGACAAGGAGCTTGAAACGCGTGTCTGAAGGGAGGAGGTCCTGGATGTTATACGGGCGGGCGTCCGCGGCACGGATGAAGACGTGTGGAACGACGCGCTCGCCGATGATCAACTTAGACGCGAGCGCTTGGTGTTGGTTGTGTGTGATAGCGGAAGGCTCATAGTGCACACCGATTCCGCTGGTGAAGGCGCCGAAAGTCTGGAAGGCTCTGCAGAGTCAATATCTAATCAGCCGCTAAGATGCCTGGAAAAAGAGGGAAGACGCGTACTCAATGAATTCCTCGTGTGTCACGCCGTCTTGGTTGTCCTGCGTGCGTGGCTTACCCGAGAACAGCTTGGAGAACTTCTTGTCGAAATTGATCAGGTCCTGCGCGTACTTTCGGCGCTCAAATTCGTACTGGCGCAATGCTCTATCATCGGATATGAGGTAGGTCAAGTCAGAAACAAACGTACGGTTTTTAGTAGCGACATGTCCGCCCATCTCCGCAAGACATGTGTCAACTTCCATGCTGCCATTTTGTGTGAGAGATTGTTAGAGCCTTTGACAAACGAGCGTACCGAGGTTGTGGGTATCGTTCATGCTTGCATTCATGCCTTGACCTGTCCCGAACATGAGAAACAAACGGTTTCCGACACGCCCGTAGCTACTCACCTGCTTTGGGCGAGTGTGTGTGACACGCGTCCCCAGCAATGAATACTCTCTCGCTCACAGAGAATTTCGACGCAACGCGCTGCCCAACTGCGAATGGCTCGTAAGGATATGTCGCGTCAAAGAAACTACGCATGAATCTTACTGATATACAGTGTCCACCAGTCGACGGGCCCTGAGGCCGCAATCTCGAATGGGGCGAACGACTTGCGCGCAACCTCCAGGAGACGTTCGGGGCCGAATCTGTTCTTGTCGACGCGGCCTGTTGCAGGGTCGACGACATCACGATCTGCGAGTTGGATGTAGAGCCGGACGAAATCTCCCTCCCGGGGTATGATCATGCACGAGCCGTTGTTCGAATGGACGGCGCATTTGCATCGGATGTCAGGGAAGTCCGTATTCGGTACCATGTCAACAACACCCCAGATGTAGTCTGTCGCGGTGCCCCAGTGAGCGTCTTAGATACGGATGCCGGCCGTGATTTGATACGCCTTACCGGTTTGTTCACCATCCATAGATATCCCTAACGACTTGCGTACCCAGGAGTGGGCGCCTGAGAGGTGCTGTCAGACAAGGAGAGGAGGCGGGCAGACTAGGAGCACAATTTACCATCTGCGCCCAGGACAAACTTAGCCCTCACAATCTCCGAGTCTTCCCGGCCGTTCTGGGAATCGAGGTGCCGCAAGACGACCTGCCACAAATACACTTAGTATCGGTGCACCTGCGTACCTGAGTAGGAGAATTGATATGCTCTTACCGTGACGGGGTGGGCGCTCGGGTCGTTCAATTCGTCCTCAGACTTTGACAGTTCAATGGAAGTGGGAATAATAGGGCGCTCGACGACTATGCCATGTGCTTTCATTGAGTCCAAGAAGATCGCCTCTATGGCTCCTTGATGAAGGGTGACCTGAGCAGGTAGTGAGCAAAATCGTTTCCTCCAGCCTATATAGTACCGGACTACCTCGAAAGGGTATCTCGCGGTGGGCGCGGTAACGTCTGGTGCCCGGCTTGTTCGCTACGAGGAGGGTATAAGACATTTCTATGACGCGCTTTTAGATACACGGATCTACCTCGATGCCGCCGGACGGGCTAGGATTGTAGAATGCCTGAATGGGCAAGATGTAGATGTCAGACGGTTGTCTTATCAGAAGTGGCGATATTAAGACTAACCGCCATATGCATCTGATTCCCTTCTCGAAGGAGACGCTCTGCGAGGCCATAGCTCTATGGGGAACTTGGGTCAAACCATACCACCCCTACAGCATTGCAGAGATAGTCGCCACACCTGCAACACTTCGATCGTGCGCGGTTGAATACCGTCTGCCTGACCTGCTGCCACTTTAGCGGGTCTAAGCTTGCGTTAGTCTTGGGCTCTGCCTCGATAACCGTTCAACGAACCTCTGGTCTATGATCCGCACGTTCACGCCAGCCATGGCTAGAGCGTTGGCGCACATTACGCCGGCGGGCCCTGCCCCTATGATGAGAACATCAACTTCAGACTCATTGATCACAGCTTGCGACATCGTGCGAGGGACTAGGGATAGACCGGCGTGGGCGGCGGGGTAAGATGACAGGGCGGCGTGAAGGCATATGGTCAATTTATACTATGCCAGCTTCATGCATTGACGCTCGGAACATGGATGCACTGTGTCATCTGAATAACCCTATCGGGTATACATCGCGTAGACGCTGCGCTGAGTTATGCCTCCGGGCGCGACTTCTGCGGTTATGCGTTCTGGCCATGACCGATGCGGCGTAGCCAGCTCAAAGTGATCGATGCCCGTGGGCCGTCTGCGAGCGATACGACCACAAGCGACTGACGAAACGCTGGCGAAGGAGAGAGCGAGGGAAGTTCAAGTGCAAAGACGGATATGGTGCGCTAGCCGTGGGCAAGTCATATGCTCACCTCCGCCTCGGCATCATGCGAGTTCCCCTATCGAGTAACTCGTCCAACGCGCCGTGTACGGACAAGACGGCCTCCACGGTGGCTTGCTGAGCAAGATGCCCTTGCTGATGAACAATGGTACGCACAGCGTTCTAGAGCAGCGCAAGATGTTAGATGTGATCCGCGCAGATACTCGTGCTTGGGGACTAATTTGGTACTGCCGGAGGCTCGCTCCCTGCATGAATCCTCAGATATTCAGATATTCGACAACCTGCCTTGACGCCTACATGTATGTATACTCGTGTCTCCGCTTATGCGCATTTGGATGACGCAGGCGAAAGATATGGATGAAAATAGCTGAACTCAGCTATGACTGCATATGCGGGCCCCGATAGTTTACTCTGGGTATCGCGGTGCGCGTACGGCAAAGTTATTACCTCCGTAATTGTCTGCAAAACGTTTACAGTCGACAGATCCATTTCGCGAGCATGCTATCATTGAGCAGATGCTGAGAGCGCGGTTAAGCGGCAGTAGATGGCGAGAGAAGAACGAAGTCCAAGAGCATTGACAGTACCTAGCAGTACGCGCTTTTGTGCTGTATTACATAATCATTGCCCGGCTTGGACGAGCGTCGGGACTGTGCAGAGCCCATGTTACTACGCCCTTCCCCACATCCCCGACTTCGACGTGCTCTCCCTGTCTGCTCTCTATATCCTTATTCTATCTCATTCTCGTTCCAACTCGGCGCCGGTACATGCCAGGTGTTGCTGTCCTGCCGCCTTCCGCGTCGACCAGCTTCTCTCACAACTTTGCCGGTAAGTCGGGCGTCCCACAATCCCCTGTTCCGAATCGACCCATACCCCGGCCATTATTCTCAGTGATGCAAAATGGAGGTGCATATCACCGCGACACAGTAGCAGAGATCAAGGAGAATGCAAAGGCTACTGTGTCCCAATTACGCGGGGCGTCGGGCACCACCATTCTCAAGAGTGCCCGCAGTCAGATGCAACTGGCACAGGCCCAGGAGAATCAAGGAGACCTCAAGGGCGCACTCGCTTCGTTTACCAAAGCTGCATCCCTCATACAGCTACTTATGGGTAGCCAGGAGTTCCGGGCGGAGTCGCATGCGGGAAAGAAAGGTGTATTGTTCAAGGAATTCATTGATTTCCAGCAGGTACGTGTGTATGCGCAGACACACCGGCGCGTAGCTCATGATCTTCAGACCGATGGGCGGGATCTTGTTACGAAAACGAAGAGTATAGAGGCCAGATTGGTAGAGTTGGAGAGGTCAGCATCTCAGTAAGTCTTCTATCATGCTGTATTGTGCCTGAGGGTCTGTCTACTCCTTCCCCGACCCAAGCATCGTTCCCTCGCTAGACCTTTTTGTATGATTTATGCTGAACGCCACGACTGCAGGCAAACAGATGGCGACGAAGACGCACAGAGCCCGATAGTCAAGACAGGTGGTGGCAGCATAGCTGACCGTATGCGTTCATTGGCCAATGCCGGTCTGTCGGTGTCGACTACCAAGCGTATCTCCCGCGAAATCCCTGTAGCGTCACCCCCGCTGTCGCCGGAGGCCACCCGGCCTCATCTGTTGTCCCTTCATACTCTGTCCCCGCCAACTACAGCGCCGTCCGCCTTCCACCAATCTCTAGCTTCCCCCAGCCTAGGGACGCCGCCTGCACCATCCCCCCATGCGCTTGTTCCAACCTCTAGTCTCGGCCCGCCCTCACCATCCTCATCGACATCCTCTTCTCCAAGGATGTCCGTGTTAAGTTTGCAGGATTTCGCCCAGACCTTCCCCTCGATTGACGAGATAGAGGAGATGGATGCGCTTAAGCTGCGCACGGATGGTACAGGTGCGAGCAGCAATGATTCTCGTTCGGGTGCATTATCCGCAGCGGACTTGCAAGCAACTCCCTCTTCACCACCGTTGATGCACCACCCTAAGCCGTTCCCTGTGCTTCCCATGGATATGGGTCCTCGTCCATCAAGCACACCCATTCCACCTACTATCGACACGTTCCAGAGCCGGCCAGGCTCGCCCGCTAGAGCACCGTTTTCTCCGACCGTTCCGCGGAAACCGTCCAATCTCGCTTTGAACGCTAGCGTACAGAGGTCGCCGGTTATCCCGCCTGCGACTCCTACGGCAGAGAAAGCTGAGCTCCCGTTCAAGACGCTATTTCCGCGGATTCTACACGAGTATCGCTACAAACCGAATTTCAAGGTGTTGTTGCTGGACGTGCGGACGAGGGAGGAGTTTGAGCGGGAGCATATACGAGCAGATGCGGTGGTCTGCATCGAGCCATCGATACTGCAACGTGAAAAGTAAGTTTCGTTCACATACACGGTAGACAGCCAGGCATACTCAATACGAACATATTACAGCGTGACAGGCGAGACTATAGAGAATGCTCTGGCAGTGGGCCCGCGAGACGAGGCCGTCCTCTTCTCAAACCGGGACAAATTCGATCTCGTAGCAATATATGACGACTGCTCGGAGAACATGAGCGATACACGGTCGCCAGTGTCAGCGCTCTTTCAAGCAATCTACGTCAACGCGTTCCGCAAGATCCTAAGGAACATGCCGATGTTGCTCGTTGGCGGCCTGCAAGCGTGGAAGCGCGAGTTCGGCGAGAACGAGCTCATCCGTGCCGGCTCCGCTTCACCTCGGCGCCCAAGTCCACTCACGGGCCTCGTGAATGGCACGGCTTCGTCCACTCTCATAAACGGTAATGGCTCTGCGCACCCTAGTACCCCGCCAACGGAAACGAAGGGGTTAGGGCTTGGGCATATCCGGGCTCCGGCAGAATCGTCATCGTCGTCCGTCGTCGCCCCGGTCCCTTCGGCACCTCCCTTTACTGATCTGGCGGGGCTCAGCATGGGTCGCCAACGTTCGGGGACAGAGCCATCAATGGACCCGTACGCGCACCGGCCTTGGATCCCGCAGGCAGGGATGCGCAGCCCTCTAGAGCCTACTCCTAGTTCTCCTCGGTAAGTATCCCTATGTCCTCAGGGATGACACGCATGCTCAATACGGTCGCGTGGCGTGGCAGGGTGAGCGTCGACGGCGCGATACCACCTCTGTCCGACCCATCGAAACGTTTGGCTCGTCGGCCTGCAATGTCGCGTAGCGGCTCAAATTCCGTGTCATACCCGTATAACTCTGTGATACCAGAGAACGTGAGTGGCTATCACCAAGCTCTTCCACTGCGCGTCTTCACAAATTCCTTGCAGATGTCTGTACAACATGTCTCTTCCAGCATGGTCAACGGATCTTCTCCCATCCAATACCCACAAATTGCACGCCATATATCCCCGCAAGTATCTGGTTCGTCGTTCTCGCCTTCGCCCGCGTCCAATGGACTCGTCTCGCTACCACCACAAGCATCGATCAACCCGTCACCGCTATCGCGCAGGAGGAGCGACTACGTGGATCAGTCGCAGGAGGCCATCAATGGTCTCGCTAACCGCACAGTAATTGACTATCCCGAGTTGTCGTCACAGCACATTCTACGGCCTCCGCCCGCAGCTGCATCCTCGACGCTCGATAATCGACCTCGCATCATGCCGCCCCATCCTCCACAGCAGCTGGCGACGAATACCCTTTCGCTTGTGCATTCTGCGCCGAAGCCGCCGATGATCCAATCGGACTATCCGGTTACTTACTGGCCGGACATCCAGATCGGCACGTCAGGACTGAAGAACCTAGGGAACACTTGCTACATGAACTCCACTATTCAGTGCTTGAGCGCAACGGTCCCTTTCGCGCGATTCTTTACAGGTGACAGGATTGGCTCACATGTGGGAATCAATGAGCTGACTAGCAATGCACAGATGGACGGTGGAAGAGTGCAGTCAATATGGTCAACCCTATGGGTACCAAAGGCAATCTGGCGAACGCGTTTGCCAACATTCTGCGTGATATGTGGCAAGGCGAGGGCGGGACCCTATCCCCTGTGACCTTCCGAGTAAGTTCATCACACATGCTCTGCATGTGTATGCAGGAACGAGCGCCGCTGACGTCGATGTTCGCCTTGCCCCTTCTAGCGCTCGCTCTGCAGCCACGCGCCGCAGTTTTCGGGCTCCGAGCAGCACGACTCGCAGGAGTTCTTGAGCTTCTTGCTTGACGGGCTACACGAGGACCTGAACCGGATCATCGAGAAGCCCAAGATTGAATCGACGCCCGCGCGAGAGGCCGAGCTCGAGCGACTGCCGACGCAGCTCGCGAGCGAACAAGAGTGGCAGATCTACCGCATGCGCGACGACAGCCTCGTCGTGGACTTCTTCCAGGGGCAGTACCGCAACCGCATGGAGTGCCTTACCTGTCATAAGGTGTGTCCAGGGTCTTCCGTCAGGGTCGCGGTGCGTAGGCGCTGATGATGGCGGTGCTAGACATCGACGACATACAACACCTTCATGTACCTCACGTTGCCCATACCGACCATTCGCGGCAACTCGAAGGTCACACTGGAGCAATGTATAGACGCGTTTGTCAAGGAGGAGGTCATGGACAAGTCTGATGCATGGTGAGCATCCGTGTCCTTTCCAAACTGATGATCGAATCGTCTCACAGTGCGGTTCTAGGCACTGCCCACATTGCAAGACGCTCCGGAAAGCCACAAAGCGGCTATCGCTCTCGCGGCTCCCGCCCGTGCTCCTCATCCACCTAAAGCGCTTCTCGGCGAAGGGTCCCTTCACGGACAAGATCGAGACCTTCGTCGAGTTCCCGCTGAAGGGCCTGGACCTGACGAACTACATGCCCTCGCCCCTTCCTCCTGGCGTGAATGCGGGTTCCCAGCTATCTCCAGACGATCCTCGGTGCCAGCAACCTCCTTATCGTTATGATTTGTATGGTGTGACAAACCACTTTGGTACATTGAGCACTGGGCATTGTACGTTCCTCATCTTTCGTCGGCTAGATCTGCCACGCTGATTAGACCACCGTAGATACCGCCTTCATCGCATCCCGTGGTGGCTGGCTATATTGCGACGACAGCCGTGTAACACCAGCAGAAGCCAAGGACGTTGTCGTAAGTGTCAACCGTTTGGATTTGTTCTTGGCATGATTGCTCACTGCATTTCACAGGGCAAGCCTGCGTACATACTGTTTTATAAGAGGGTTAAGGCATGACCCGTGCGAAACATAACCTTACGTATCTTCTTGCTTTATCGGATCTGCTGTCATGACTTGTATTCCTTCATCCATTAGTGGACCCGGCGAGACATCCTCCATCGTAATACCATAGCACATGTAATGATACAGCAAAGGACCTAGGACACAGGACTCAGCCTGCTATTTCCAGGATTTCTCTGCGTCGACAAGAGCATCGATAGTCTCGAGAAGGGTCCCTTCCCAGTCTACATAATCTTTCATGCCAAGGATTTCGCACGCTCGAGTGGTATCCACCTTGGACAAAGGCCCAGGCAAGGGAGGAGCATTTTCCAGGGTTGGGAGCCTGCCCCGAAGAGCCGGGCGCTTCTCTTGAAGGACCTTGACCGCATCTGCCCAAAGCAGAACGCCCGGTCCCGCCACGATGAAACGCTTGTCGCGCACATCTGCTCCGGAGGGGAGCTTCGGTAGCTGCAAGGCGAGGATGTGAGCGCGCGCGACGTCACGCACGTTGCAGTAGTACGGCGGCAGCTGGAAGGGGAGTGGGCGCCCCGGTTCGCCGGCGATGAGTTGGTAGATGAGCGCGGTCGAACCCAAGGACGTTATGCCGCCACCGGTCGATAGGCCGTCTACAGGCTTTCCGTAGACGAATGGAGGATTGACTGGTGACGGCGCGATGTTAGCAACGTGTCGACTCACGTGGGAGGTATGTCAGTGCGACGTACTGGTTGCTAAGTCGAGGTCGCGGTGCTTTGCAGCAAATTCCCACCCGGCAAGTTCTGCCAAGGTCTTTGTCCCGCAATAAACGTACAGTGGGGTCCGGCCATCTGTCAGTAGGTCCTCGCAGGAAGTGTTCCCCCAGTCTATGATGCAATGAGTCCCGCTCGTTTGTGCATATCGAACAAAATTAGAAACCACCTTTCTCTGTGAACGTGACGCCTGCGAATGTCGCCGCAAGTGAAGCTGTCCGTGTGGCATATTGTGAGTGCCTGTGGTCGCCGAGCAGTAATGCTCCTGAACGCGCTCACGATCCAAAGTAGTGGCCCAGCTACTAGTGACAACAACCCTCGAGATGCCGGCCTTAACAGCCTGACGGAGCACGTTGAGGGTACCCTCGATCGCGCTCTGCGGATGGCCATAGTAATGTCAAAGACCGTCGATCGTCATAGTCATATAATAGCCCAGCGAAGACATACGTTAAGGGCATCCTCCGGAGCTTGCCTACCGGCCAGCGGAGATGCCAAGTGAACGATTGCGTCGACACCTAATCCGCATGGAAGATCAGATCCTTGAGTTGTGCATAAACGCAAGATGGCTGCGAACCTGATAGGGTCGGTGTGAGGTCGCCTGAGACTATGTCATCAAGCTCAACTGCCTCGAAGTTCTTGTTGGAGCCAAAGACCGATTGCAGTCGCTGCAACTTGGCTCCACGCGCAGTCCTGTTGAACGGCAGACGTCACACATCAGTATTTGAGATCTGAACGTCCATCTCGTGGGGAAGGGTTGTGAACGAACCCCTTAACGTGGTAGCCAGCATCAAGCAGCTGAGAGGTGACATGGGCACCAATGAAGCCAGAGGCACCGGTGACCTGTTGGGTGAGTTAGGCCCGGCCATGAGTAAACGGCAGTCTCCACTAACGTGCACCACTTACGAGGACCGCGGCGGGGGTGGACATGACCGAGATGTTGCAAGAGGACGCGCGATGGCTCACGTATGTGAAGAGGGAATACTTATACGGTTGCTGAAAGTCACGCGGAGGTCCTCGGAAAGTCGTCCGTGACGGGAGCTAAGGGGCTGGGCGTTGATGCAGAGTCAGTAGCCCCTGTTGGCGTGGTCTGAATTGCCTCAAATTGGACTCCCAGCGGGTCCTTGTTTGTCTCCCCTAGGCAGACGATGAATGTGTACCACATACACGTCTGCTTTCAAACGCGCTCACCTTACTGGAGGGTCCCACATCAGAGATGCCGAGTGATCCGATGCTACCATAAACAGCGACTGCCCGATTGAGAGGTACCCTATATGGCAACCTCTAAATAGGGTTTAGCGTAGTCTTTATTTCTCCGCGCACTTTACCCCCCCCTTGGCACTTCGGTAGATGCCGCTTCACGTGCTGATCTCAATGCGTCAACATGGCATAACAACGCGTCTCGATGGCGCTCGTATTGTGTGAGTCTTGCAGAGGCCGATCGTCATGGCCTCATCTGTCAATGCCACCCCGCGAGCACGCCCACCGTTCGTGTTCAGCACAGCGGAAGGAAGAATTCTAGTGCGACGTGTTCTACAAAAGAAACTCCCGTATACTCCGCATGACTATCAACTCGAGGGCGTCTGCAAACTCCTCGACGGCATGGACCTTGTCGCCGTCTTACCCACAGGAGCAGGCAAAACAGGCTTTTATATGATGTATATGCTCCTCTTGCTCGAGCTTTCGCAAAACCCAACTCTCTGTGATCCCCCATACGTTCCATTGACCAGAGACCCGTGTCTTATCATGGTATATCCTACCAATGGGTTAGAAGAGGAACAGGTGAGTAATAGTGCGGCCTTTGTGACGAGCCGTCCAACTGACAACCCCTACGTAGGCGAAAACCTTCGAGAGCGCTGGGATCAAGTCCCTCGTTATCAATCGCGAGACGCTCGCGACCGCGCGGGGCAAGAAGACCAGTCTATGGGTCATTGCGCGCACAGACATATCAATACTGCTGCTCTCGCCTGAGCAGCTTGCTTCTCCCAGGTTTGAGTCTCTCCTGCGACACCCTGCCTTCTACTCTAGGATATGCGGCCTGGGCCTCGACGAGCTACATCTACTAGACTCTTGGGGCCTTGGCTTTCGTCAGTCATACCGGCAAATGGGATATGTGCATGCGCGTCTGCCTGCCTGGGCGCGTTTTCTTGGTGGCACTGCGACCATGCTCGTTGGGGACCCCCAGGACAGAGTCTTCAACATGCTTGGTCTACGGCAGGGTAGCTTCTACCTTTTGCGGCACTCGAACATCCGGTGGAACGTGAGGACGATATTCCGCACGTTGACACGTGGGTTAGGTGGTTGGACATTTCCCGACCTCGCATGGATCATACAGAGTAATCGCAAGACAATCATCCACTGTCGCACAATTACTCTGAGCTTCCGTGTTACGGTCTATCTACGACAACTCCTCGGCGCTTCCACCGGTATTGCTCAGTCCCAAAAGCGCGTCCGGATGTATAATGCACTCAACTGGCCTTCATACAATGCAGAGACACGGCGGCTCATTCAGCACGATCCCGACGCCCAGATTGTTGTTGCGACGGCAGCCCTGATGGTCGGGATTGACCTCCCCAACATTGCAGATGTCATCATCCTCGGCGCACTCCAGACTGCGGATGAGCACATCCAATGGGAAGGTCGGGCGGGACGAGATCCGCGCCATATTCAAGACGCCCGATGCATCACGTATACATCAAAGAAGACTCAGCTGGCCGCACGCGCACTCTGCGAGGGCGCTACGCCCACCGGCCATGCGGCAAAGAAGACTACCGCAATGGGCAAGAAGGCCACCTCTGCTCCGATGGATGTCAGCATGGTGCGCTTGCTGCTGGCAGACTGCGCAACAGATGAACAGAACCAGCTCTACAGGAACCCTGCTTCCAACCCCCTCTGCTCGTGTCCCCGCTGCGCGGTTCCCTCCCCTACACATAGTACAGACGGAGGCTCTCATACTACGCCCATCTGCCAGTGCAGCGGCTGCATTACAGACGACTTGCCGCCAACTCCTCTCTACAACAAGCCCATGCTGATGAACCCGGTCCCACGGAGCAAACGCCTGACCAAGGCGATGCGTCTCGCTGGCACTCAGCGTCTCGAGAAGGTGAGGATGAGTATCTACAGGGCAGCGAAGACTCCGACCGCACGTTCCATCACCCCCAACATCTATCTTCCCGACTCCTCAATCAAGCAGATTCTCGACCGCTTTGCGCTCCTCGACACATGTGATGCCGTGCGCGACTTGGTCGGTGACAATACCTATCTCCTTCCCCACCTTGATCTCCTCTGGTCTGCCATGCAAGAGCTTGTCGTCCAGTTCGAGGACATTTGAAGAGCAAGTCTCAGACCATCCAACTCGGAAGTGGCGCTCGGTGAGGTGGATGGTGCGCCCGTTCGGCCGCTCGCTTTCGAGGAGTGTTGCTCGGAGTTCCAGGTACACGGCGAGCTCACGCCTTGTACACCGCATGATCTGACTTCGCAGCTGTGAGTGTCATCTTGGGTATCCGTACTGGTGATACTTACAATGATCGGTTTGACAGGACGTCTTGGGAAGACTCACACATCGGTTGGATCCCCCGACTTGATGGAGCACTTGACGGCGCATGGGAAGCAGTCCAACGACCGGGAGGAGATTCACGGAAGCGGTCAAGCACGGTGACTGCTTTGAAGTCCGAGCCTCGTCCAACAAGGCGACGACTCATGGACAATTCAAAGGTCAGTCACTTGTTGTTCACGCGCGAGTTATATACTGATGTTTCTCTCCTTAGAATAAGGAGAACATTGACCCGGCGGGTGTTTGAGCAAGATGGCAGTTACCTCATATGTCGCTACAATAGTCACATATCCTCATCCTCATAATCTGATACTTCCGAGTCCGCATCCTGCCCTCCGTTGTCATCGCCCTCGTCTAGTATATCTTCGTCTTCCGAGTGCTCGTGGAACCCTTCTGCATCCCCATCCATGCCGTCCTGACCACTGACATACTCGTAGTAGCCGACAACAAGCTCGCCGTCGACGAGCTGCATGCTCCCTCCCGTCAACTCTATAGGATCCCCGCTCAAGTCATCTTCAACTGGCTCCACGTCGTCGTCGAGTTCTTCATCGCTGTGGTTGCTACGCTCACTTTCCTCTTCTGAGTCAGCAGCGGCATGGTCCCGGCCCACGTCTACGTTGTTCGTAAGTGGCTGTCCTTCTGAAGTGCAACCCTCATGTTGCGGATTGGACGCCGGCCGAGTGGTACGTGCTTGAGCCCGTGTGCTCTCCAGTATAAATCTTTTCAGCTTCTTCTTCTGCAGCTCTCTTACACCTTTGGCGAAGGTATTCACGGCCTCCACGGAGTCCTCGTAGGAGCGTCCACTGCGGAAGACATGCAACTGCTCTGACCGGTACGTTTCGAGTAACTTCCTGATCTCTGGTCGGCTGTGAGGGTCAGGGTGGTGTCCTCGACGTCTGGCAAGTCCGACGCCTGCGCCCCAGACATCTTTAAGCTCAATGAAGTGGTAGACATTCGGGGAGATGACTTCGCGAAGGAACGGGTTGTCCCAATCGGCATCTTTCCGAGTGATAGCGTCCTCGAGCTGTTCGTTGATGTGCTCTTCAAACAGATCGCCCTCCAGCGTTTTGCCGGGACGTCCTGTAGGATTGACTAGCCAGTTCTTCAGGAAGGTGCGGCGAAGTGACTCGCTTGCCTCGAGTTCAAGGCTACAAGTCTGTTCAAGCATGTAACCACCGTACTTGGTATGGCTTGAACCCTCAAACTTGAACATCATGATCTAGCTCTTTTTGGTGAGCTCTTTACATCCTTCTAACAAAGGCATACATGACTAACCTTGAGGTCATTCCACAGCCGGCCGACATCTCCTACTGCTACTGCCTCCGCGGCGTCTCGGGACAGCATCGTGTCCATGATGAACAAGATGGACTGCGCGAGGCTTCGATCTCCGGTGAATGTACTCTCTCCTCCATTCGTGGTAGCTGTTGACTTTGCTGTAACAGAGCTTGGCTCAGACGTCCAGGCAGTGCCCATTGTCCACCCCGCCTCTGTGGCAGCCTCTTCACCCTCCATAGCATTGTACCAGGCACGTTGGCATGAATAGCGCGCATGCAAAACCTTCGCAGCGTCTCGGAGCTCATCAAGGGTCGGTAACTTCTCCTCTGCAGCGAGTTTATCAAAGAACTGAAACAGATCGTCCGTGTTGTAGTGGATTCTACAGAATCGCAAAGGTGAGAACCTAAACCTAAACCCCAAGCCTGGTCTGATGTAGTATACATACCGCCAGCAGTCTAGAAGGCGCGCATCTAGAACAATGTATGCAAGATAGCACGCAGGGTAGTAGTCGACCTTCTTCAGGTTTGAGGGTTCCTTCTGATCGATCTTGGCAGCACTGTGGCCAAGCGCAGATGGATCGGTGGTGAAGCGCTTCCCGAAGTGGACCTCGAAGATCATGCTGAGGTATGTCCATTGCGTGTGCCACGTTTCCAAGAAAGGCATGACAATGTCGAAGCGGCGAAAGTCGTTGTCTTGAAACTGCAGCTGATTCTTGATCTGGACCAGCTTCTCGAAGGTAAGGCCGTCACCGCCGACCGGGAGCAGGCGTGGCATGTGCGAGGTGTCAGTCTGCCCTAGCTGTCCCAGAAAGTCCACGAGCGTATCCCGTAGGTCAGTCATGATTGCTTCGTTCTTAGCGACGGTTCCTAACGCATGTATTGGCGTCTTCGTGTGTGATGCAGGAGAGGACATCTTCAAGTTGTCCGTCCGATACAGATCTGCGACTTGTGTCCGATAGCCCGCAAGCGCAGGCACGTAGCGCACCAAGACTTGGACCCATTGGAGAACAAAGCAAGACTCCGAGTAGTCCCAGTCTACGAGCTCCACCAGCTTGTTGACAGTGAGCCCCTTCCGGGGGTTCTGCGCAATTCTCTGCCGTCGGTCATCCAGATCTGCTGCCGATGGCTCAAACTCGAGAGCCTCCGCAACCGTCCCTGCCACGCCGATCTCCATGACATTCTCACGTCCCATCCTGCGGTCGCGCTGCTTGTGGTATTGCTGAACGTTGTCAATGCGCATGATCGGCCATCGATCCCGGTCCCACCCCAGCTCCGCAATCACCTTTCTCTCCTGAGCGGCAAGTCTTTGAAGCATTCGGTACGTAGCACTCCAGCTCAACGTCTGACCGACCTGGCTACCATAGTCAAACAGGCTGCGCGGGATGCCACATGCGAAGTACATGACTGAGCGGGCTGTTGGAAGAAGCCTTGCAAACCGCGTCCGTGAGAAGTTGAGCGTACTGAGGACCTCGGTCGCCACCTAGTCAGATATGTGAGGATTCTTCCCTTTCGTTATGAGCATCGGACTGACCACTCCTGGTGGGCGTGACTTCCGGGCCACCACAGTGCCTGTATCATCATTCTTCTTCACCACCGGTGTCGCCAGTTCCGTGAGAAGCTTCAATGCGAGTGGCTGATATTTGGTGAGGATTCTGTTGACATTTGTAACCGTGTCCTGACCAATGTCATCCCAGGATGGCTCCCGATGTCCATGCTGAGCCAGCGCACTACCATGCAGCCCACACGCGCCCTTTACTGCCCTTCTCTGCTCGACGCGAAGCCGCTTCTGACACAGCTGCATTGACATCGAGGTCAGAGCTACCCGTGCATGACGAGCATCTTCCCAGCACTGTTCTAGTGAGTACATCTTCCCATGCTCAGCATGTGTACGCTTTGGACGCCCTGCCTCGTCATGTAGCCATGCTGACATGATCTCAGCGACTGTGTGCCGCATCTGACCGGCGAGGAAGGTTCCCACAATTGTGCCATGTCGAAGGTCACGATGGACAGGGTTACCTCGCTCATCCTCCAGTCAAAAGAGCTGATACAGGAAGTCGGCGACGGTCCAGTTGATCGCCTTGAGCTCGTCAAGTATCTTTGTAAGTTTCTGACTGCGGTTCAACCGAGCCTTTTTGACAGATGCCGACGGCGTGATAGCTGGGTTAGCCTTGGCAGGAGCTAATACAGTATAAGGGCATCGTTCCAACTGTTTTGGTTATGATTTGTATACGTACTACATACTGCTGGGCCTGGGTACTGAGCGTGCCTGGGTGACTCTTTGCGGGGACTTTGATCTATGACTGTGTCTGACAGAATTCCGCTGGGCAAACAATCTTCTGACTCTTCCGTAGCGACTGAGGTTTACAATGATTATTACATCTGCCAGGCAACCCGAAAGACGGGTCCAGCTCTTACAGTGTAGGCTTGGACTCTGATGTCTCTGCGTGAATATACTCTCTTCGTATGCTGTACTCCGACTGAATGGACTCGGCGTGACAAAAGGCGAATCAAGATAGCGAGGCGATGGCACCTTGCTTGTTGACGGTGTCTGAGGCCTCAGGTCGCGCATTGCTTTCACTGAGCTGAAGGGGCTCTGAGCAGTAAGAACTTCGTACTTCACCAGGCTCGTCCTCGCCCTCTGGCATCCATGACTCATATGAATGACAGCATGAGACATAATCATGCTGACTGCTCGAATTCTCTCATTGGCTCGTGATCAGATAAGCGCCAAAGCCTGGAGCTATGTGCCAAGGGGGGGGTAAAGAGCGCGTAAAGGTGCAGACCGTTATAAGAGAACGATCGATTGTCATCGGACTCTATTACGGTTAGCAACGGAGACTAGGTTTAGCGCCATTCCGGTTCTGCTGCAACCGCTCGATGCTGAGATGCTGAGAGCTCTGCAGCCTCTGCGCTCCTGCCACTACTATATGCTACTGAGCGTCCACCTCTAGGATTTCGCTATGCCTTTCGATGGGCCAATGAAGCCTCTGCAGTGGACTTGTCCTCTCTCAGGACTGCCTGAACCACGCCCGTTGCAACTTAACATCGAGACGTGTGGGCTCTACCGACGCAGGACTTGTACTTCCGAAGCAAGGATGAACCCTACCTGTCTGCGACCACCATCAGCTCTCCGTCCCCCACTGCCAGCTGGCCCTCCTTTACGTCGCCAACCCTCACACCATGCTCGCCTGTTCAATCATTCGCGCCGAGTACTGTCCTCAATCAGACAATCCTCGCGACGGGTCACTCTGCAGAAACTAATCCATATAGCTATCCCATGACGCCGTTACATCCCCGACGTCTCTCTACTGTGTTGAACATCCACCATCATTCCCCGTTACCCTTAGTTCCCTCCGTGTACACCCAGGCTCCACCACTGCGCCCTTGTAAACGCAAACACGATGAAAGCGATCCGATGCCGTACTCCACGCCACCGCCCCCGTCCCGACCACGCAAATATCACACCTCTCAGGATAAACTAAGTATTGTACTTGCTTTCCTTTAGTCATGAGGGGGGTAGCCTAGTTCATCAAGGATAATCCGGCGGCATAAGGCTTGCTCATCGGAAGAGCTAAATGTATAGTAGGCTCTCTGACCTGGCTGAGAAGTGTTGTCCATTAGAGGGGCATAGTATAATGTAGCAGACAATGTAGCTGAGTAGTATGAATTTGAAGTTCTCCAGTACATCGACGCGACGTGAAATAAGCGCCGGTGTATAGATCTTGACGCGTCGTCGGAGATCAACTTGCGGCTGACAAATTCGAAAACCAGAGGCTCGTACTACAGGGCGGCAAATGCAAGCAGACTAGGTCCTTGTTGAAACACGAAACCCGGCGCTCGCGATGATGTACCAGTGTCGCCAGTAATTCTCGTTCAACTTCGTTACTATGCACACCTGGTCGTGTGTCCTGTAAGGTGGTTCGCACATCGTCGAGTTATATATGTTCCCCGCGGATCACAGCCACCCGATTCAAACCGGACAGGATTGACTCCTATTAGCTGCGCATCGCAATCCCCAAGGTCTCCAACCTCTTGTGTCGATCAGTCAGGTCATTGGAGCGTAGACGGACTCGTCGGCACCAGTGCTGGCAGCAGAGACCAAGCTTGCATTCCGACATGCCACGAGGCGGACTCACTCCGGGCGCAACAGAGTCGCTAGGTTGCGGGCATCGGACCGACGTCTGAATCGCGCTCATCATTTGAACAACCAGGGGATCATACTGACGCCGGGCTACCCAGAACGATTCGTGTAGAGTCATGAGCTGTGATATAAACAAAGACACATCGTCATTGGAGACCATGGCGTCATATGTGGTGAGAGATTCAGCACCTGGTGGCCTGCCGCTGGCAATCTGTACGTCGTACGAGACAATATCCTTGGACGACGATGTCATTCACCTAGTGCGACTCGACATCGGCCTGAGATTGGTACCGTTGAGCTGTCTCTATAGGGCGAGCCCAAGCGTCACCGCTGAAATCCGTCAGTTGGCCTGCTCTGTATGAATATATGCGTGGCCAGTACGTCAATGGGTATAGAGGAATGACTGTGCGCATGCCTCGGCAACCGGAGAAGTGAGACACTGTGCTATGTTGATCAATGCGTACACGAAACAGCATTGACAACCTCGTACGCGCATTCTTTGAGCATCGGATATCGCGTCCGAGGCCTCGAGAGGAATTTGAAGTTGCGACAAGCGTTTGTGCGCGCGAGAGCGATGCGAACGTAGAATGTGCTATCCCCGACGGTCTTCCCTCCGATGATGTGCCCAGGCATGGCTACCAGACAGCGACGTGCATTAGAATCGGTCGGTCCTTTCGGCCTATTCGTACTTCGTTGGTGTAGGCCACATTGAAGCAGAGTTCGAACGAGTCCGATTGTGCTCCTTCGAAGCTCGGATGGTCTGCCGAGAGTGTCCATGAGCAGTCATCTCGCAGATGTCAGTCTTGAACCAGATGCTCACCGACGTACACGCCCCGTAGTAGTATAAGTGCAGCGCACACCTCTGTGACCATCCTGCAGAGCCCAAGCCCTCTTCTTCCCTTCTACATCCAACTGCACCTGCACAATGCCTACTCGCATGATCCCGCTCAACGACGGCCGTCAGATTCCGTGGCTCGCCTTCGGCACTGGCACCGCGCTCCTGTACAAGGACGCGACGGAGGGGGTCCGCAACGCGATCGCCCACGGAATCGTCCACCTCGACGGCGCCCAGCTCTACGAGAACGAAGACAGCCTCGGCGCGGGGATCGCGGCGTCGGGTGTTCCGCGCGAGACCCTCTTCGTGACGACGAAGATCGCGGACTTGCCTGAGGGCATGACCGTGCGCGAGTCGTTCCTCGGCTCGCTCAAGCGCCTCCGCCTGGACTACGTCGACTTGCTCTTGATTCATACCCCAAAGCGCACTTTGGAAGGGCGGATCCAGGAGGTGTGGAAGGAGTTTGAGAAGTTCCAGCAGGAGGGCCTCGCCAAGAGTATTGGCGTGTCGAACTTCCGCATCAAGGACTTTGAAGAGCTCCTCAAGGTTGCGACTGTTGTCCCCGCGGTGAACCAGGTAAGCATGTCCTTCAAGCGTCGGCTGATAACACAGTAAACGCTAAGACATGCGGTATTTGGTACCCCAGATCGAGTACAACCCGTACCTCTACAAAGCCTCGCAGCCTCTCCTTGAGTACATGAAGAAGCATAACATCCTCGCGACGTCGTGGGGAGGACTTACTCCGATCGTGCACCTCAAGGGCGGTCCTGTCGACCCGGTGCTGAAATCCATCCGCGAGCGATTGGAGAAGGATACTGGCAAGACGGTGACCGAAGGGCAGGTGCTCGGATTATGGCTGAGATACCAAGGCATCCCCCAGATAACGTGAGTTTCTAGTCGCATGCTGACGAAGGCTACTCACCCGTAAACCATCTGGTTGCGGTACTAGTTCGAGCTCGAAGCTTGAGCGGGTCAAGGAGTACTTGGCTACGGAGGATCTGCCGGACCTGACCGAGGAAGAGTTCCAGAGGATTAACGAGGAAGGCGCCAAGAAGCATCACCGTGTCTATGTGAGTTTGTAAACGGCACAGTATCACCTTGCACATGACTGACATATTGAGCCAGGCCGAGTTTATGGATGAATGAGCTTGCACTGTGTCTTCTCTCAATGGGCCATATTCACTCCAAAGCGAGGGGTTTTGCTTAAGCGCGCTAGCATTTGTACGATAGACATGTTGTTTTGCAATCGGAAATTGAGATGTGGTGTGAAGGTTTTCCCGCGATACAACATGACTGTGGAAATTTACAAGCCGCCTCGTACCTGTTCATTGGCTCTGGGCTGGGCCGCTTTCCGTGCGGCCATTGATTACTCTGCCATGCGCGAAGCCTTGCCGCGAATTGATATGTACTGATATTGAGTTGGACACAGTACATGGCAAAACAAGGGCCCATATGCAACATAGGCGGATGCATGAGAATTTTTGCAAAGGTACAAAGAGTTGTACGAGAGACAAAAGCGATGGTTTGGTTGTAGCAGAGGGGTCAATGCTAGTCTGCTTGCATTTGCCGCCCTGTAGTACGAGCCTCTGGTTTTCGAATTTGTCAGCCGCAAGTTGATCTCCGACGACGCGTCAAGATCTATACACCGGCGCTTATTTCACGTCGCGTCGATGTACTGGAGAACTTCAAATTCATACTACTCAGCTACATTGTCTGCTACATTATACTATGCCCCTCTAATGGACAACACTTCTCAGCCAGGTCAGAGAGCCTACTATACATTTAGCTCTTCCGATGAGCAAGCCTTATGCCGCCGGATTATCCTTGATGAACTAGGCTACCCCCCTCATGACTAAAGGAAAGCAAGTACAATACTTAGTTTATCCTGAGAGGTGTGATATTTGCGTGGTCGGGACGGGGGCGGTGGCGTGGAGTACGGCATCGGATCGCTTTCATCGTGTTTGCGTTTACAAGGGCGCAGTGGTGGAGCCTGGGTGTACACGGAGGGAACTAAGGGTAACGGGGAATGATGGTGGATGTTCAACACAGTAGAGAGACGTCGGGGATGTAACGGCGTCATGGGATAGCTATATGGATTAGTTTCTGCAGAGTGACCCGTCGCGAGGATTGTCTGATTGAGGACAGTACTCGGCGCGAATGATTGAACAGGCGAGCATGGTGTGAGGGTTGGCGACGTAAAGGAGGGCCAGCTGGCAGTGGGGGACGGAGAGCTGATGGTGGTCGCAGACAGGTAGGGTTCATCCTTGCTTCGGAAGTACAAGTCCTGCGTCGGTAGAGCCCACACGTCTCGATGTTAAGTTGCAACGGGCGTGGTTCAGGCAGTCCTGAGAGAGGACAAGTCCACTGCAGAGGCTTCATTGGCCCATCGAAAGGCATAGCGAAATCCTAGAGGTGGACGCTCAGTAGCATATAGTAGTGGCAGGAGCGCAGAGGCTGCAGAGCTCTCAGCATCTCAGCATCGAGCGGTTGCAGCAGAACCGGAATGGCGCTAAACCTAGTCTCCGTTGCTAACCGTAATAGAGTCCGATGACAATCGATCGTTCTCTTATAACGGTCTGCACCTTTACGCGCTCTTTACCCCCCCCTTGGCACATAGCTCCAGGCTTTGGCGCTTATCTGATCACGAGCCAATGAGAGAATTCGAGCAGTCAGCATGATTATGTCTCATGCTGTCATTCATATGAGTCATGGATGCCAGAGGGCGAGGACGAGCCTGGTGAAGTACGAAGTTCTTACTGCTCAGAGCCCCTTCAGCTCAGTGAAAGCAATGCGCGACCTGAGGCCTCAGACACCGTCAACAAGCAAGGTGCCATCGCCTCGCTATCTTGATTCGCCTTTTGTCACGCCGAGTCCATTCAGTCGGAGTACAGCATACGAAGAGAGTATATTCACGCAGAGACATCAGAGTCCAAGCCTACACTGTAAGAGCTGGACCCGTCTTTCGGGTTGCCTGGCAGATGTAATAATCATTGTAAACCTCAGTCGCTACGGAAGAGTCAGAAGATTGTTTGCCCAGCGGAATTCTGTCAGACACAGTCATAGATCAAAGTCCCCGCAAAGAGTCACCCAGGCACGCTCAGTACCCAGGCCCAGCAGTATGTAGTACGTATACAAATCATAACCAAAACAGTTGGAACGATGCCCTTATACTGTATTAGCTCCTGCCAAGGCTAACCCAGCTATCACGCCGTCGGCATCTGTCAAAAAGGCTCGGTTGAACCGCAGTCAGAAACTTACAAAGATACTTGACGAGCTCAAGGCGATCAACTGGACCGTCGCCGACTTCCTGTATCAGCTCTTTTGACTGGAGGATGAGCGAGGTAACCCTGTCCATCGTGACCTTCGACATGGCACAATTGTGGGAACCTTCCTCGCCGGTCAGATGCGGCACACAGTCGCTGAGATCATGTCAGCATGGCTACATGACGAGGCAGGGCGTCCAAAGCGTACACATGCTGAGCATGGGAAGATGTACTCACTAGAACAGTGCTGGGAAGATGCTCGTCATGCACGGGTAGCTCTGACCTCGATGTCAATGCAGCTGTGTCAGAAGCGGCTTCGCGTCGAGCAGAGAAGGGCAGTAAAGGGCGCGTGTGGGCTGCATGGTAGTGCGCTGGCTCAGCATGGACATCGGGAGCCATCCTGGGATGACATTGGTCAGGACACGGTTACAAATGTCAACAGAATCCTCACCAAATATCAGCCACTCGCATTGAAGCTTCTCACGGAACTGGCGACACCGGTGGTGAAGAAGAATGATGATACAGGCACTGTGGTGGCCCGGAAGTCACGCCCACCAGGAGTGGTCAGTCCGATGCTCATAACGAAAGGGAAGAATCCTCACATATCTGACTAGGTGGCGACCGAGGTCCTCAGTACGCTCAACTTCTCACGGACGCGGTTTGCAAGGCTTCTTCCAACAGCCCGCTCAGTCATGTACTTCGCATGTGGCATCCCGCGCAGCCTGTTTGACTATGGTAGCCAGGTCGGTCAGACGTTGAGCTGGAGTGCTACGTACCGAATGCTTCAAAGACTTGCCGCTCAGGAGAGAAAGGTGATTGCGGAGCTGGGGTGGGACCGGGATCGATGGCCGATCATGCGCATTGACAACGTTCAGCAATACCACAAGCAGCGCGACCGCAGGATGGGACGTGAGAATGTCATGGAGATCGGCGTGGCAGGGACGGTTGCGGAGGCTCTCGAGTTTGAGCCATCGGCAGCAGATCTGGATGACCGACGGCAGAGAATTGCGCAGAACCCCCGGAAGGGGCTCACTGTCAACAAGCTGGTGGAGCTCGTAGACTGGGACTACTCGGAGTCTTGCTTTGTTCTCCAATGGGTCCAAGTCTTGGTGCGCTACGTGCCTGCGCTTGCGGGCTATCGGACACAAGTCGCAGATCTGTATCGGACGGACAACTTGAAGATGTCCTCTCCTGCATCACACACGAAGACGCCAATACATGCGTTAGGAACCGTCGCTAAGAACGAAGCAATCATGACTGACCTACGGGATACGCTCGTGGACTTTCTGGGACAGCTAGGGCAGACTGACACCTCGCACATGCCACGCCTGCTCCCGGTCGGCGGTGACGGCCTTACCTTCGAGAAGCTGGTCCAGATCAAGAATCAGCTGCAGTTTCAAGACAACGACTTTCGCCGCTTCGACATTGTCATGCCTTTCTTGGAAACGTGGCACACGCAATGGACATACCTCAGCATGATCTTCGAGGTCCACTTCGGGAAGCGCTTCACCACCGATCCATCTGCGCTTGGCCACAGTGCTGCCAAGATCGATCAGAAGGAACCCTCAAACCTGAAGAAGGTCGACTACTACCCTGCGTGCTATCTTGCATACATTGTTCTAGATGCGCGCCTTCTAGACTGCTGGCGGTATGTATACTACATCAGACCAGGCTTGGGGTTTAGGTTTAGGTTCTCACCTTTGCGATTCTGTAGAATCCACTACAACACGGACGATCTGTTTCAGTTCTTTGATAAACTCGCTGCAGAGGAGAAGTTACCGACCCTTGATGAGCTCCGAGACGCTGCGAAGGTTTTGCATGCGCGCTATTCATGCCAACGTGCCTGGTACAATGCTATGGAGGGTGAAGAGGCTGCCACAGAGGCGGGGTGGACAATGGGCACTGCCTGGACGTCTGAGCCAAGCTCTGTTACAGCAAAGTCAACAGCTACCACGAATGGAGGAGAGAGTACATTCACCGGAGATCGAAGCCTCGCGCAGTCCATCTTGTTCATCATGGACACGATGCTGTCCCGAGACGCCGCGGAGGCAGTAGCAGTAGGAGATGTCGGCCGGCTGTGGAATGACCTCAAGGTTAGTCATGTATGCCTTTGTTAGAAGGATGTAAAGAGCTCACCAAAAAGAGCTAGATCATGATGTTCAAGTTTGAGGGTTCAAGCCATACCAAGTACGGTGGTTACATGCTTGAACAGACTTGTAGCCTTGAACTCGAGGCAAGCGAGTCACTTCGCCGCACCTTCCTGAAGAACTGGCTAGTCAATCCTACAGGACGTCCCGGCAAAACGCTGGAGGGCGATCTGTTTGAAGAGCACATCAACGAACAGCTCGAGGACGCTATCACTCGGAAAGATGCCGATTGGGACAACCCGTTCCTTCGCGAAGTCATCTCCCCGAATGTCTACCACTTCATTGAGCTTAAAGATGTCTGGGGCGCAGGCGTCGGACTTGCCAGACGTCGAGGACACCACCCTGACCCTCACAGCCGACCAGAGATCAGGAAGTTACTCGAAACGTACCGGTCAGAGCAGTTGCATGTCTTCCGCAGTGGACGCTCCTACGAGGACTCCGTGGAGGCCGTGAATACCTTCGCCAAAGGTGTAAGAGAGCTGCAGAAGAAGAAGCTGAAAAGATTTATACTGGAGAGCACACGGGCTCAAGCACGTACCACTCGGCCGGCGTCCAATCCGCAACATGAGGGTTGCACTTCAGAAGGACAGCCACTTACGAACAACGTAGACGTGGGCCGGGACCATGCCGCTGCTGACTCAGAAGAGGAAAGTGAGCGTAGCAACCACAGCGATGAAGAACTCGACGACGACGTGGAGCCAGTTGAAGATGACTTGAGCGGGGATCCTATAGAGTTGACGGGAGGGAGCATGCAGCTCGTCGACGGCGAGCTTGTTGTCGGCTACTACGAGTATGTCAGTGGTCAGGACGGCATGGATGGGGATGCAGAAGGGTTCCACGAGCACTCGGAAGACGAAGATATACTAGACGAGGGCGATGACAACGGAGGGCAGGATGCGGACTCGGAAGTATCAGATTATGAGGATGAGGATATGTGACTATTGTAGCGACATATGAGGTAACTGCCATCTTGCTCAAACACCCGCCGGGTGTTACGAATGTACAATAGGTATTGCGACGTCTCGACGAACTGGTAACGGTTTCTAGTACTTACTCTGTACGATACAAGTATGGTAGGCTCTGGGACTCCAGCTACGATTGTATATGGCGGATTCTATGGAACAGTCTCGTATTATCTAGGATGCTCTAGGACTTTCCATGCACAGTTACTTCTGCACAGTGCACAGTCGCTTCCGCGCAGTGCACAGCGCTTCTGCACAGTACACAGCAGCACTGCCACAGTGTTACTAGGTTCGACTAGCGCTGACTACTACGCACCAGAAAGTCCTTGTATACGCTAGAACGTTCCGTCTACAGGCTGGTATACATGTATATAAGAGGCGACGCCATAGAGCGACCCTCAGCTTTCAGTCTCTTCGCGAAATACGACTTTGGTTGCTCGTTAACTCGCTTTCAACTGCAAATACTACTACGCGCTTATCTTCGACAAGCTAGGGCTAGTAGCTGAATAGATACAAGCTCTCTATTCATTGACGTCTTAAGGCTTGATAGTTTAAGAGTCACGCTCGAAAGCGTAACATTAGACTGAAAGCTTTAACCCTCCACTTGTTAAAAGTGCAGAGGCCTACGTCGGAAGACAACGACTACGAAACGCATCAGAACTCTCTCTTGCTCGTAACGTACAGAGAGACGATAGTCAATACGGAGGGAACTACACAACCCCCATTGCGACAATCACCCAGGGTACTAGGCGGAAGGAACAAAACACTGCCGAGCTTACCACCACTCGCGATCCCGGAGAATATAGTTGCTCTCCCAAGATCGCCAGGAGGATCCCCATTCCCCTTGATAAGAGGTTTTAGCTCGACAATCCCTTACGTAGAAAGTACCAGTTCGACATCGTCGGGTCGGAGCACTCGAGTATCGGAACAAGAACCCGCGTTTCAGAGAACAGACGAGTGGAGAGAATATAGGAATTCTCTGGCCATTCAGGCGGAATCAGGAGTAGCAATAGGCGTACCCATTCCAACCCGAGCGAGTCCAGGAACGGATAGTTCGGATCGATCGACTCCAGAAACTAGTGTTGAAGAAGCATCCTCAACGGCAGGGATATTCTATCGGAGAACACAGCTTCCGGTGCACGCGATCGATACACTTCGAGTTATAGCAGATAACTTGGAAGTACTAGGACAGGAAGACTTCACGAGGAGATATCACGCGACTCTCGAACGAGCCCATCGATACATAACTCAGGTCATCCAGACACTCGAATTTATTCCAAGACAAGCTGTTACGCCTCCAACGAGGGTACGGAACTTTGCGGGATATCTTCAGAACCAGATTGACTACCTGCGAGCAAAGGTCCTCAATCCGGAGAACTACGCAGATATAGACCTCGAAGAAAATCTTAGGAAATTTTGTAGTTGCCTCCGAGCTAGGGAACTACATCAGGCTTTCCTACGACAAGCACAACGTGTATGAGTTCAGCTGAACCATATAGTTGTTCAAGGTTATATCATCTCTACAACTCCGACAAAGCTCGGGACGTATACTATCGAGAAAGCGTAGACAAGTGGAATTTTTGCACCAACGAAAGGTGTCCACTTCGGTACAACACTAAGGAGGTTCCAAACGTCAAGCACGCATCGGCTTTAATCCTAACACACTCTTCACAAGAGCGGGATATTACTAACACCCACGGACGACAACCCGCGTTAGTCAAGAAGCCACTACTTGCTGGAAAAGCTACTGGTCGGATTAATAGTCCGAGAGTTGTGTCAGGATCGTTTCCGACTTCAAGAGTAGGAACCCCAAAACCTCAAGAATCCGAATCACCTAAGGAATCAGGTCCATCCTTCAAGGAGAAAGGAAAGGAGACCGAACCGCCTAAGGTAGAGGACTCGGACAAGGAGGACGAGACTTTTCGGACGACGGTCGAAGCACCTGAACCGAAAATCGAAGAAACTATTCGGATTAAGGTCGTAGTACCTGCACCGAAAACAGAAGACACTCGGGTCGAGGCAGAAACACCTGAACCGAGAGAAGAGCATATTCAGACAGAGGTCGAGGAGACTAAATCTGAATTGGAGTATACTGGTCGCAGCGCAACCCCAGAATTTGTACGAAAATCAGTACCATCGTACATGTCGGGAACAGCGACAGGAGAGTCCATTTCTGGAGCCCATAGATATGCGTTCACTCCGCAAGGGCAAGGCTCAGAAGGAGAAAGATACGGGTCTTTATCAAGTGGACCAGCCCCTCGGGCAACGGCAATTTCTGGAGGAGTTATCAATCCTTCTGGAGGTGGAGGAGGAGGCGGACCAGGTAGGCCCGGAGGTCGGCCTGACCCTGAGCCTTCAGATCCCTACTCCCCAGGAGGAGGACCACCAGGACCAGACCCAGACCCGGAACCGCAAGAAGTTCCAGGAAATGCGCCGCAAGGACACGGAAAGGGCAAGATCAAGGACCCTGAGGTCTTCAACGGAGACCGAGACAAAACCAGGTCCTTCCTCAATCAACTGTTCCTGTTGTTCACGGCGCGACCCCACGACTTCGTTAATGATTACACGAAGGTGGCGACGGCCCTATCCTTCATGGAAGGGGACAATATAAACTACTGGAAGGACATCACAATTCAGCGAGCTGAAGAGGAAATTAGACCGGGAGTCTATCGAGGATTTGACTCTTGGCCGGTCTTCAAGAGAAATTTCCTGCTCGCATTTGCCCCAGTAGACGAGGTGGATGACTCTATGGTTAATCTCACGACAATACAGCTCAAGGACTACTCTTCAGTTGATGAGTTCAATGCGAGGTTCATGGATCTAGCTCTCAAGGGAAAAATTCTGGACCCAGCAGCGCAACTGGCCCTGTACAGGAATGCGCTTCCAGAATATTTACTTAAGAAGATATCCATGTCGTACCCTCCGCCGACGACCATTGAAGAGTGGATGACTAGGACTAAGGAGATCGACCATAGCTATCACCTTACGGAGAAGATTTTGGCTAATCGCAGAGGACGCAAGGCCAAAACCTCGAAGACTAGGAAGAATGTCAAGACGGTTAATATCGAGGACGACTCGCTCGATATTAACAAGCTCTCTGTCAAGGAGAGACAGGAGCTGCAAGACAAGGGACTATGTTTCCGGTGCAGGAAGCCGGGACATATTTCCAGAGACTGTCCTTCTAAACCTAAGAAGCCCGGCAAACCCGTCAGTCGGAAGGTACGACAGGTTACCGACGAGGACTTAGAGGACGAGTCTGAGGAGATCTCAGACGAAGAGGACGAAGAGGACGAAGAGGACAATATTTCTATTAACGCACTCAGGGCTACAGATTTTGAGACGGGTTTTTAGGCAGGCAAGCAGACTCGACGCCTGACTTGCCCAAGGAACTGCATGTAACTATTGTAACCAATACAGAGCGGAGACGCAGTGCTCTGCTGATACCCGGTTACATGCAGGTTCAGGACAAAGCCGTCGAAATCAAGGGGCTCATCGACACTGGTGCGGATGCCGTGATCGTCAATAAAAAGATTGTGGACAAGTACAATCTTCCGACAGTCAGACTACCGAAGACTCTGACTTTCCGGAACGCGGACGATAGCGTTAATAGCATGGGAACCATTACCCATCGGGTGGAGGGGACATTTAATCTACACGGGAAGAAGCTCCCAACAAATTGGTATGTGGCCGACATTGGGCGGGACGATGTCTTATTCGGCATGCCATGGATCCGCAAGTACAATCCTAATATCGACTGGGAAAGTGGACGCATTACTTTCAAGTCGGATATTATCAAGAAGCAGCAGCAGATCCATAAATACCAATGCGAGCACGACCCACCCGAAGGGATGCTGTGGAATTTCCCACTAAAACCTCTAAATCAAGATCTGGTCGTATCGTTCGTACGTGCTATACCGGACGAGGACGACGCAGACCCAGACTCCGAAAGGCTTACATTTAATCCTTCGAGGGCCATTGAGCTATGGTACCGCAAGAAGAAAATCCGAAAGATTAATAAGTCTACGGAGATCGCTATAGCAGCGAAGAAAGACCAGAAGGAGAAGACCTTGGACGAAATCCTACCTGATTTTGTAAAGGACTATCGACAGGTCTTTGAGAAAAAGGCAGCAAGTAGATTTCCGCCCTCGAGACCATGGGACCATGCTATCGAATTCAAGAAGGACTTCGACCATCATACCAAGGGGTCTTGGAGGAAAATCTACCCTCTGACCTATACGGAACGTATAGAACTCGACAAATTCATTGCGGAGAACCTCGAGAAGGGCTACATTCGAAAATCCAAGTCTCCACTAGCCTCGCCATTTTTCTTTGTCACCAAGAAGGATGGGAGTCTTCGACCTGTTCAAGACTACAGGGCTCTTAACGAGGGGACTATCAAAAACGCATATCCCTTGCCGCTCATCAGCGACATCATTGACCGGCTGAAAGGGGCCACAATATTCACCAAGCTCGACGTGCGAGCAGGGTACAATAATGTTCGCATCAAAGAGGGTGATGAGTGGAAAGCTGCGTTTATAACACCCAGCGGATTGTTCGAACCGACAGTCATGTTTTTTGGTTTGTGCAACGCACCGGCCACATTCCAGAACATGATGAACGATCTCTTCCGGGACATGCTTCAGGAAGGATGGATGGTCATTTACATGGACGACATCCTGATATTCTCAGACAATGTCGAGGACCATCACAAACGCACGCGAAGAGCTTTACAGCGACTTCAAGACAGTGATCTATTCCTCAAGGCGGAAAAATGCGAATTCGACAGACAAGAAGTCGAATTTCTAGGATCAATAATCCGGCCAGGGGTAGTCGCTATGGATCCAGTAAAGCTCAAGGCAATTATCGAGTGGGAACCACCGAAAACAGTCAAGCAGGTTCAGGCATTCCTAGGGTTCGGTAATTTCTACCGACGGTTCATTCGGGATTATTCAAAGATAGTCCGACCCCTCACGGAATTAACCAAGAAGGACCAGCCTTTTCTGTGGACCTCTGATTGTCAGAAAGCATTCAATACACTCAAGAAGCGGTTTACTGAAGAACCGATCCTACAAATCCCGGATCCGGAGAAACCATTTCAGATTGAGTGCGATGCTTCTAAGGTCGCAACAGGTGCTGTACTACGACAGCAAGGAGAGGACGGACTATGGCATCCTTGTGCCTATTTGTCCAAGTCCTTTACTCCTGCGGAACGGAACTATCAGATTTATGATAGAGAATTGTTAGCCATTGTTCGAGCTCTCGAAGCATGGCGACATTTTTTGCAGGGTTCCCCACACCCTACAGAAATCCTATCAGATCACAAAAATCTGACCTACTTCCGTACGGCGCAGAAGTTAAATCGCAGACAGGCGCGATGGCATTTATTCCTCTCGGAGTTCAACATCGTAATCAAGCACCAGCCCGGAAAATCCCTCACTCAAGCAGACGCCCTTTCTCGGAGATCAGGGCATGACGGGGGGGAAAATGACAACAAGGACGTCGTATTACTAGGGCCAGAACTTTTTGCCAAAGCTGTCAACGTTGAGCTACAAGAGCGCATCCGTGATAGCAAGCTACGGGACAACTCGGTAGTAGAGTACATTACTCTAAAAGGAAAGGCTACCAAACGCCCAGAGTTCGGCAAACCAGAAGATTGGTCCGACGACGACGGAATACTCCTGTACAAGAACAGAGTATACGTTCCACCAGATAATCAATTGTATCGTGATATAGTCAAGATGCATCACGACGCACCGATTATGGGACACCCAGGAGTCCAGAAAACCTATGATCTGGTTAAACGGGAATATATGTGGCCAGGCATGCGGAAATTCATCGCGCAATATGTCAAAGGTTGCGCCGCTTGCCAAACAAGCAAGGTCAATACGCATCCCATTAAACCAGGCTTAATTCCCATTCAACACAGTGGGGATACTAGGCCTTTCCGGACAATTACCATGGATTATATCACCGATCTACCAGAATCGGATGGTTTTAATGCCGTCCAAGTGGTAGTCGACCATGATGTATCCAAAGCAGCGGTATTTTCCCCTTGCACCAAGAATATTACGGCAGAAGGAGCCATGGATATTCTGCAAAGGGATGTGTATCGCAGATTCGGACTACCTGCGAAGGTCATCTCGGATCGGGGGCCGCAATTCATATCCAAGGCATTCAAAGAACTACACAATAGCCTCGGAATTGAAACGGCACTCAGCACGGCCTACCATCCTCAGACAGATGGGGAAACGGAGCGAGTAAATCAAGAACTCGACTTAGCACTTCGGCTCTACTGTGCTAACAATCCGGAGAACTGGGCCAAACTGCTGCCTCAATTCGAATTCGCGCACAATCAGCGGACACACTCTGTCACGGGAAAATCCCCGTTTGAGCTACTCTACGGGTTTCAGCCAGAGGCCGTTGGGACAGTCCGAACCACCCCAAAGCATCCAAGTACGGAGCAGAGGCTTCAAAGTCTTCAGGAAGCCAGGGAGAATACAATAGCGGCGCATGCGCAGGCCGCCGCAGCTATGTCAAGAAGGCTCCCCGCTGCGCAAGTTCCGCTGAAGCTCGGAGACAAGGTTCTTCTCGATACAAAGAACCTCAGGCTTCCATATGTCTCCAGGAAGTTGATTCCAAAACGAGTGGGACCGTTCACCATCGTCAAGGTCTTGGGACCGGTTACATTTAAGTTAAAGCTTCCGGAGAAATGGAAGATACACCCCGTCTTCCACGTAGCGCTACTTACCCCGTACCACACAACTAAGGAGCACGGACCAGACTATGTCCGACCTCCACCGATTCCCACTCCTGAATCAACTGAAGGAGAGGAATGGGAGGTAGAAGCAATTCTGAGCCACCGCACTAGAGGTACCCAAAAGCAGTATCTAGTGGCTTGGAAGGGCTGGCCCGCATCGGAAAATTCTTGGGAACCAGAAAGACATCTCAAGAACGCGCAGTCGATCTTGCGCAACTATAAGAAGAGGCACAAGTTGTCGTGAAGGACTCAACCCACTCCTCACCCAATATCTCTTCGAATTTTCTGAACAAATTTCTCCTCTATTCACTATGGTCTACACCAACACTCGTCTTACTGGTCGTCGTTTCTCTGAGGCGACTCGTCGCAACATTCCCCGTCCCCCCAACTTCATTAGGGCACGGCGCACTGTTTTCTACAACCATCTTCCCCGACACACCGTCTCGTGCAACGACGAGGGCACCCTCGCCGATCGTGTCGGCTGGGTCATCGTGCACCCCGACCTCTACAGCCATGTCGAGGCCCGTATTGCCCATCTTCCTGAGGTCAAGGACCTCATCGACGTCTACCGCGCTCTCGCCAGGGCCGCCCCCTCTTACTCTGTTCTCATCAAACACAACCAGAGAACGTCGGCGCCCAAGTCCGAGAAGAAGAAGGTAGTTCAAGTTGCGAGCGAGGCCTATCAGGCAGTGGTTCAAGCGGCAGAGAAAGTAATTTCTATGCTCGCTAACCCTCAGGTCGCGGGAGCACTCTCGGACCTGATGCCCCTGCGTAACCAACACGGTACGCATAGTTGGGGGCATGTCTTTTGGCCGCAACGCCTCGATGACTACCCGCAAGCTATCGAGGTCGATTCTTCGGATGAGGAAGAAGACGAGGACGAGGTACGCTCGGATGGTGGATGGTCCATTCCCTCGACTGACCCTTGGAAGGTTTCCACTCCTGATCCTGAGGAGGAAGCCATCAAATGGGGTCCGACTTCAGTTGAGGGGTCGACCCCGACCCTATCCTCCTCAAGTTCTGACTCCTCCTATTCGGAAGTCGAGTCTTTCGATTTACTCCCTGAGCTCGAACAACTAGAGCTTAGCACGATCGACGAGCTCTCGGAAGAGGAGTTCCACGAAGCCCTGAAAGTCGCAGTAAGGGCCCCTTCCCCGCCTCCTCCTCCCCCGACTACGATCACCAAGCACGTCGAGGAACCCCATGGACGATGCGGTTTCTTTCGTGGAACCGGAGAAGATCGGTTCGGATACATCAACTCTCGAGGCGACATTTTCATGGTCCCCAACAGTTCCTTCGGCATCTCTGACGTTCGGATCATGGTCGCATACCATCTCCGATGGCCGGAAGCTTCAGTCAGGACCACCCAAGCCGCCTCCCTACTCATCGACGATGTCATCGCCCGGCGTGGAAATTACCCCGCCTTCAAGGTCGACGCTGAACGCATCGCGACTACTTATCGCGAGGCTTTAGGCATGTCGGCAGCAGAGACTGCTCAATGGGACTGCATTCGAGCAGTAGGTAGCGATGCGGAGCTCGTCCAGATCTCCCTGGATGTCTTCCGTCCTGAGGTCGTCGAGAGAAACAATGCTATCGTTCACCTCTAAGGTCGAGGACGACCTTCAGCGGAGGGGGAGCTGATGTTACGAATGTACAATAGGTATTGCGACGTCTCGACGAACTGGTAACGGTTTCTAGTACTTACTCTGTACGATACAAGTATGGTAGGCTCTGGGACTCCAGCTACGATTGTATATGGCGGATTCTATGGAACAGTCTCGTATTATCTAGGATGCTCTAGGACTTTCCATGCACAGTTACTTCTGCACAGTGCACAGTCGCTTCCGCGCAGTGCACAGCGCTTCTGCACAGTACACAGCAGCACTGCCACAGTGTTACTAGGTTCGACTAGCGCTGACTACTACGCACCAGAAAGTCCTTGTATACGCTAGAACGTTCCGTCTACAGGCTGGTATACATGTATATAAGAGGCGACGCCATAGAGCGACCCTCAGCTTTCAGTCTCTTCGCGAAATACGACTTTGGTTGCTCGTTAACTCGCTTTCAACTGCAAATACTACTACGCGCTTATCTTCGACAAGCTAGGGCTAGTAGCTGAATAGATACAAGCTCTCTATTCATTGACGTCTTAAGGCTTGATAGTTTAAGAGTCACGCTCGAAAGCGTAACACCGGGTCAATGTTCTCCTTATTCTAAGGAGAGAAACATCAGTATATAACTCGCGCGTGAACAACAAGTGACTGACCTTTGAATTGTCCATGAGTCGTCGCCTTGTTGGACGAGGCTCGGACTTCAAAGCAGTCACCGTGCTTGACCGCTTCCGTGAATCTCCTCCCGGTCGTTGGACTGCTTCCCATGCGCCGTCAAGTGCTCCATCAAGTCGGGGGATCCAACCGATGTGTGAGTCTTCCCAAGACGTCCTGTCAAACCGATCATTGTAAGTATCACCAGTACGGATACCCAAGATGACACTCACAGCTGCGAAGTCAGATCATGCGGTGTACAAGGCGTGAGCTCGCCGTGTACCTGGAACTCCGAGCAACACTCCTCGAAAGCGAGCGGCCGAACGGGCGCACCATCCACCTCACCGAGCGCCACTTCCGAGTTGGATGGTCTGAGACTTGCTCTTCAAATGTCCTCGAACTGGACGACAAGCTCTTGCATGGCAGACCAGAGGAGATCAAGGTGGGGAAGGAGATAGGTATTGTCACCGACCAAGTCGCGCACGGCATCACATGTGTCGAGGAGCGCAAAGCGGTCGAGAATCTGCTTGATTGAGGAGTCGGGAAGATAGATGTTGGGGGTGATGGAACGTGCGGTCGGAGTCTTCGCTGCCCTGTAGATACTCATCCTCACCTTCTCGAGACGCTGAGTGCCAGCGAGACGCATCGCCTTGGTCAGGCGTTTGCTCCGTGGGACCGGGTTCATCAGCATGGGCTTGTTGTAGAGAGGAGTTGGCGGCAAGTCGTCTGTAATGCAGCCGCTGCACTGGCAGATGGGCGTAGTATGAGAGCCTCCGTCTGTACTATGTGTAGGGGAGGGAACCGCGCAGCGGGGACACGAGCAGAGGGGGTTGGAAGCAGGGTTCCTGTAGAGCTGGTTCTGTTCATCTGTTGCGCAGTCTGCCAGCAGCAAGCGCACCATGCTGACATCCATCGGAGCAGAGGTGGCCTTCTTGCCCATTGCGGTAGTCTTCTTTGCCGCATGGCCGGTGGGCGTAGCGCCCTCGCAGAGTGCGCGTGCGGCCAGCTGAGTCTTCTTTGATGTATACGTGATGCATCGGGCGTCTTGAATATGGCGCGGATCTCGTCCCGCCCGACCTTCCCATTGGATGTGCTCATCCGCAGTCTGGAGTGCGCCGAGGATGATGACATCTGCAATGTTGGGGAGGTCAATCCCGACCATCAGGGCTGCCGTCGCAACAACAATCTGGGCGTCGGGATCGTGCTGAATGAGCCGCCGTGTCTCTGCATTGTATGAAGGCCAGTTGAGTGCATTATACATCCGGACGCGCTTTTGGGACTGAGCAATACCGGTGGAAGCGCCGAGGAGTTGTCGTAGATAGACCGTAACACGGAAGCTCAGAGTAATTGTGCGACAGTGGATGATTGTCTTGCGATTACTCTGTATGATCCATGCGAGGTCGGGAAATGTCCAACCACCTAACCCACGTGTCAACGTGCGGAATATCGTCCTCACGTTCCACCGGATGTTCGAGTGCCGCAAAAGGTAGAAGCTACCCTGCCGTAGACCAAGCATGTTGAAGACTCTGTCCTGGGGGTCCCCAACGAGCATGGTCGCAGTGCCACCAAGAAAACGCGCCCAGGCAGGCAGACGCGCATGCACATATCCCATTTGCCGGTATGACTGACGAAAGCCAAGGCCCCAAGAGTCTAGTAGATGTAGCTCGTCGAGGCCCAGGCCGCATATCCTAGAGTAGAAGGCAGGGTGTCGCAGGAGAGACTCAAACCTGGGAGAAGCAAGCTGCTCAGGCGAGAGCAGCAGTATTGATATGTCTGTGCGCGCAATGACCCATAGACTGGTCTTCTTGCCCCGCGCGGTCGCGAGCGTCTCGCGATTGATAACGAGGGACTTGATCCCAGCGCTCTCGAAGGTTTTCGCCTACGTAGGGGTTGTCAGTTGGACGGCTCGTCACAAAGGCCGCACTATTACTCACCTGTTCCTCTTCTAACCCATTGGTAGGATATACCATGATAAGACACGGGTCTCTGGTCAATGGAACGTATGGGGGATCACAGAGAGTTGGGTTTTGCGAAAGCTCGAGCAAGAGGAGCATATACATCATATAAAAGCCTGTTTTGCCTGCTCCTGTGGGTAAGACGGCGACAAGGTCCATGCCGTCGAGGAGTTTGCAGACGCCCTCGAGTTGATAGTCATGCGGAGTATACGGGAGTTTCTTTTGTAGAACACGTCGCACTAGAATTCTTCCTTCCGCTGTGCTGAACACGAACGGTGGGCGTGCTCGCGGGGTGGCATTGACAGATGAGGCCATGACGATCGGCCTCTGCAAGACTCACACAATACGAGCGCCATCGAGACGCGTTGTTATGCCATGTTGACGCATTGAGATCAGCACGTGAAGCGGCATCTACCGAAGTGCCAAGGGGGGGGTAAAGTGCGCGGAGAAATAAAGACTACGCTAAACCCTATTTAGAGGTTGCCATATAGGGTACCTCTCAATCGGGCAGTCGCTGTTTATGGTAGCATCGGATCACTCGGCATCTCTGATGTGGGACCCTCCAGTAAGGTGAGCGCGTTTGAAAGCAGACGTGTATGTGGTACACATTCATCGTCTGCCTAGGGGAGACAAGGTCAATGCACTCGAGGCGCTACGTAGCATCGAGGTGAGCGCGAGAAGTGATCCAACTTACCGCTTGCGGCATCTCGGCAAGGCCCGGCACCGCGATGCGCCTCGGCGGCTTCCGCTACTTGACCGAACGATTGTTCGGCGTCTCCGCAGCGGATTCCAACCAAACCGTCTTTCGTGAGGTGCCACTGCGCAAGGCCGTGGAATAGGTAGACATAGTCTCGCACCCTGGGAGGGAGACGTGTGTGGGTATTGGTCGTATTTTTGTGCATCGTTACGGCGAGTGTAAAACAAGATATACACGGTAATTGGCCGTCGCCGGTTCGACTACCAGCGGCTCGTTGCAGGCCTAAACAACAGGTTCCGTCTCGACGGGCGTCAATCCACCGCTGGAGGTTGACGGACAGCATGGCCAGGGAGGTCTGCCTCGGAGTAAAAATTCGTGCAGAAAGAGCGAGAAACATGCGAGAATGTGGACTCTGTGGACGTGAAGAGGACATGGAATTGTTGGACGGGTGTAAGAGGGCGGTTGGACGAGGAGAGGACAAGGAGGAAAAGGAGGGCGGGGAAGGAGGGGCGCCTGGGGGCAGTGGCCAGGTGGTTCCGCGCAGGGAGTGTCGGAGTTGAATCTTACCATTCAGCGAGCAGATCTCGTCCCCGTTGGTGGCCCATCTCACCTCTTGTCCCTCACCTCCACCATCCCTCAATCCACCTCCGAATATTCCTGGACTCCTCCAGTCCACTCCAGGACTCTCGGGGAACCCTTCCCACCTTTTTCACTCGCCGTCATTCCCCCATCTGCCCCTTCCCCCCGTTCCCTGCCCCAGAACGGGCGCTAGACCCACACCATGTCCATCGCTGAGCCTTTCAAGATCACCCTTAAGAATGGCGAGGAGGTGAAAGTCAACGGTAATTTTAGCCACACCGACTTGTCCATTTCCACCTCGAGCTGATTTTTACCGAGACCACGTTTACTGCTCCCCAAGTTGGGGTGTGCGTGATGGCACCCCTTACTCTATCGCCCGTATAATGGAATTCTTGCCCGCCCAGGGCACCCCTACGTTCGACAAGAACGGGAATCGCAACGAACCGATTACTCGGGCTCGTTTGGCCTGGTATTACCGCCCCAGCGACGTCTCGGACCGCACAGTGGCGGACTGCCGTCTCCTCCTCGCAGCCATCTATTCAGAGGTTTGCGAGCTTAGTCAGCTTCGCTCAAAGTGTTACGTCCTCCATAGAGACAGGATATCTGACCTGGCCGGTTGGAAGAAACGGCCGGACAGGTTCTACTTTACTCGCTTGTTCGACCCGTGGCTCAGGAAAGAGTTCGAGGTCATACCCGCAACGACCGTGCGGAATGGTAGGCTTTCGTTCTTTTTGCGTGGCATTCATATGTTCTCATCTGGCATGACGCTCATCTCATCACACAGTGCCCGAACATATCAGGGAAGTGCTCATTTCACGGTACGAATACATAGTTGCCGAGAGAGAGGTCGTTCCGGACTACACCGACGATCTACGGCTCTGTGATACGTGTGAGAAGTGGTGCCCACCGTACGTAGGAGGCACCTGTCATCTTGTTGCCCTCGACTGATCCCATCTCCATCTCCAGCGCGGAGTCGTTGCAATGCGACCGGTGCAAGAAGTTCTTCCACATGGAGTGCGTCAATCCGCCGATGCTCTCGAAGCCGAGCAGAGGGTATGGGTGGACGTGTGCG
The DNA here is from genome assembly GCA_022376465.1 of Cubamyces lactineus. Classification (NCBI taxonomy): domain Eukaryota; kingdom Fungi; phylum Basidiomycota; class Agaricomycetes; order Polyporales; family Polyporaceae; genus Cubamyces; species Cubamyces lactineus. Next base: position 680,673 of record JACDTU010000009.1, on the reverse strand, counting down.
CCGTGTTCGCGCGCACACGAGGAAGAAGTGGAAGGGCACGAAGTGCGGCATCTGACGCCGGTAGCGCCGAAGCCAAAGACGAACGCGCCTCCCGCGCGAGGGCGCGGGCGGCCGAGGAAAGACCGGGTACTCGCTGAGAAAGAGGAGAACGTGGAGATCAAGCACTTCAAGATGTGGCCCTTCCGGTACTTTGGGTGAGTCGCTGCGCACGCTGCTGCCGGCGGAGATGAGGGGGGCGCTGAAACACGAGGGAATGCAGGTTGTACACGTTTGCGGAAGATACGCTCGGTGCGTGTGGTTGCGGAGAGGGACAGCTCTGGCACTGCACTTGCTAACTTTGGACACAGACCCAGACGACCTGATCTTCCCACGCGCGGCCACTCGCGTCGGACCCAAGTACCAGGCCAACGTCCCGCCATCCCCAGGCACTGCAGACAGGCCCACAGGTAGGTCCATGCGCACGAGAAAACACGAGGAGGCGCGCTCACTCTGCGATGCAGATGTCGAGGAAAGAGGTGGAGATGCGACCATCGAGGTACTCAGTCTTGTCAACGCGATGTCGCCAGCGGAAGGTGCGTGAGATTAGCTCCCAAATTGGCAACCATTGTTGACTCTTGTTTGTGCTTCAGCCGAGGCACGTGAGTACCCCCTTGTTCCTGGATTCGCGGAATGAGCTGTTGCTAACTCTAGGTTGTGTACGCCGCTCAGTGGAGAAGCAGAAGCAGCTCCTAACGCGAAACGACAAGTTGAAATGCAGCGTCGACTGGCTCACCGAGGTCACCTTCCGACTCACGGATGCATGGCTCAACAAGCGAGATTTCTCCACGGTCAGCATGCGGTCGCCCATGCGGCTACAGAAGGTGGGTAGCTGCAAATTTGCTTCTGCATGTGCATTGATATCTGTTTGCAGTGGAAGAAGGCGGAAACGCGCTATACCGACAAGGACTGGAGCGCCGAAGAGGTCGCTGCCTTCGAGGATGCTATACAGATGCACGGCGCAGAGCTCCGTGCGGTCCGGGAGGAGGTCGGCACTCGGCCCATGCCCGAGGTCGTCCGCTTTTACGGTCACTGGAAGAAGTACGTGTCTCAATTGAGCTCCCACGTCCTTGTGTCCCTTTCTCACAACTTGTCAACAGCTCGAAGCTCGGAGAGGAGAACAAGCGGATCAGAGCGGCCCGAGAAAATGGGCTCGACGAGAAGGCTAGCTCAACAACGCGGGAAGCGACACCGGACGAGGAAGAAGGTTCTATCGTCATGGAACCTCCGCGCAACGTAAGCTGCGGTGCCTGCAGAACGCGCGAGTCCGAGGCCTGGTGGAAGGCGCCCAAGGGCCTGGCTACCAGTGTTCTCTGCGACAACTGTGGCCTGAGCTGGCGCAAGTACGCTGACCTCAACGTGCGCCCCGTCCGGGAAGAGGTCATATCTAAAGCGAAGCCCGGTGACAAGCGTGAGGGTACCCCACTCAATGGGCCTCAATCCAAACGAGCTAAGGTACAGCGAATGTTCCATGAGTATCGAGTTTGATTTCTGACGCGATGAACAGACTTCCTCGTCACAGTCTACCCCACCGCCTGTTGCCCCTCAGCTCCGCTGTGTCGCGTGTCAACGCAACGGACCCGTTGGCAAGGTGCTTCGCTGTAAGCAATGCCAGTTCCGCGTTCACTCCGCTGCATGTGGTGTCATCCCCGACCCCGCGACCACGGACTCCTGGGTTTGCGATCTTTGCCAGAACGAGAAGACGCTGGAAGCCTCCTTGGTCAGTCAATACAACTCGTCTCTGACAATGATTTGCTGACGATCGTGCTCTAGATACCTGACTGTCTACTTTGTCCACGACTGCGCCGAGATCCCAAGAAGAAGCTCATATACCCACCTCCCGACTCATACCTGCGCGCGTGCAAGCCTACAGAAGGCCAAGCCTGGGTCCATGTTCTATGCTCCGTATTCATTCCCGAGATCACGTACTCCGACGCGACACGCCTCCGGCTCGTCGAGGGTGTCAGTGCGATCCCACAGTATCGGTGGCAGAACGTAAGTCGGTTCCCAGAGGGACTGCGCCGCAGATTGCCCTGACGATTGTTGACATCGCCGCCGGCGCCGCTCTTTGCAGAACTGCACCCTATGTGACCGTGAAGACGGCGCTGTCATCCAGTGCAGCGAGTGCCCAGCCGAATACCATGTGTCCTGTGCATGGAAGCATGGCCACAAATTCGGCTTCGAGGTCCAGCCGGTGAGACACATGTCCTACCCTTGTGGGTGCCAGATATGTATGGGTGTGCTCACCGCATCCTCTACAGGTCAAGCACAGCCGACGAGAGACAGCGACCACGGTGGATTGGAAGGGACACACCGGGCAGATGGTACCTTCTGTCATCTGCAAGGGACACATCGGTCACAAGCGGCAGTTGTTCGACATCTGCGACACAAACGATCTCGGCGAGGTGTGTAGTCGCTATATTTAGTCTAAGCTTTTGGCCTCGCGCTGACCACGCGTTGCACTCATGCTCACACCTACATCTACGCATGCCCCTCCAGTCGTCTCTGCAGGTGTACTGCAGGAACTACAAACAAGCTCCGGTCGCTCAGACACACGGCCTGCTGCGCAAGGCACGGCGGCTCGACAAGATACTGCACGCAAGCCTCGGTGATGGCTCGTCCACCGCCTCAGTCGATGGTGACAGTATGCAGTCCAGCGCGGATCCACACTGCTATCGCTGTCAGACAGAGTACTCGCCCTTCTTTCACGAGGTGACGAACACGGCACAGGGCGAGGCCAAGTCGTGGCTCTGCCACAAATGCCACGCCGAAACGCGGAAGACCTACCCCGTCATCATAGGACTCGGCGCGTCGTGACGACAGCGCTGATAGACGTTGGACAGTGTGGCTAGCCTAGCCATGGTTATGAAGCATCGTCCGCGTGATATCTCTGTCGCGTTCATGTATGATATATTGTCTGGCTGGTAGTGTATAGCATTCCCTGGGTATATCAATACTGTTTCGGTGGATAGGGGACACGTAAGCAGCCGCTTCGCACACGCGCGTTGCGTGAGGATGGACAGAGCTGCGCTGCACACCGAGAAGTTTGCCGAGGTTCGTTTGCAATGCAAGACCTCTCAGAGCCCCGCGACCAGCTCAAACGGAACTGAGTAGTAAGTAATAATTGTTAACATCCACAACAAGTCTTCTTACATTCGGGCTCATGGCCTCAACATCCAGAAACCTACGTTCAAACGTAATCAATCCCAATCTTTCGGTCCTACATTATCTAGTAACGCGGCTTCGTCGTGCTAGTATTCTCCAGATCGATGATCGCATCGACGGTTTCGAGCATGGTTTCCTCCCGTCCTCTGTACTCCGTGATCCCCAGTACTTCCTGGGCTCGCGTTGTGTCCACCTTGCACGAGGGCCCAGGAAGGGGAGCGACGTTGTCAACAGACAGCAGTCTGTCCTTGAGCTCGGGGCGTGCTTCCATGAGCACCTTGACTGCATTCTCCCAAAGGAGCACGCCGGGACCTGCGATGATGAAGCGTTTGTCCTGCACGTCCGAGTCCGCACGTAGCTTGGGTAACTTCAGCGCGAGGACGTGCGCGCGGGCGACATCGTACACGTTGCAGTAGTACGGCGGAAGCTGAGGTGGAAGCGGTCGTCCAGCGTTCCCAGCGATCGGTTGGGAGATCTGGATGTTGCTGCTCAGGGACGGGCTGAGCCTTTGATAAGGGTTCCGTAAACGGACTGTAGGTTGACTGCAGGTGCGGATTTGTGAACAATGTGTACATGACTGAGCGAAGCGGCAGTGCCAGTACTCACTTGTAGCGAGGTCAAGGTCCCTGTGCGCGCACCGCGAGGATCTTGCTTCCTATGTAAACATAGAGTGGCTTTCGTCCATCCGCGAGGAGGTCCTCGCGAGAAGTATTCCCCCAACCTAACACATCACAGTAAGTGAACCTTGCTCTTGTGTGACGATATCGACCGGGCTCACTTTTCTCCGTCAAGGTAACATCCGTGAATTCCGTTCGAAAGGAGGCTGCCATACAACGAGTGACACTCAATGCCGTCGGGGCACAGGGGGGATGTCAAATGGCAAGCTCACGATCGATTGTGGTTACCCAGCTGCTGGTGAGAACCACCTTGAAATCACCGGCCTTGACGGCGCGACGCAGGACGTTCAGTGTGCCTTCAATCGTGCCCTGTTGCGAGATTAGACCGAGATTAGACTGAGTCAGTATCAGACTAGTTGGAGGTGGTGGTTGTACACACCTTGACTAGTACTGTAGCCTCGGGAACATCGCGTCCCGGCGCAATCGGGGAAGCAACGTGAATGATGGCATCCATATCTGCACAGAGATAATCCTCAGATACCTCTACGAGACCAGTACAGTCAACACCCTCTTAACCCATACCTCTATTAACCCATAAACCGTGATAACCCATACAATTTCGACTTTCCCGAGTCGGGATAGGGGGAAATCAACCCCATAACCCATAATCCTCTCATAACCCATAACCCATACTTTTTCAGACGGTACCATAACCCATACTTGGATTATGTAAGACACTGCGGTTTATGTGTTGGCGTGTACCACATGCACCGGGGGCCTCGTTGTGTGAAACACGTCGTCACATTGTGACCACATTGTAGTCTCTGGCAAAATGAGAGAACATTTGTACGGCCAGAGACATTGTAGTTGCATATCAGATGAATCAATACAGAAATACTATGCAACATTGAAGATGAAACAGGTGGAGATGTTGGAGTGCCATTCCAAATGTGATTTCAATGTAACGATCTGTTGCACCATGTTTAGATTTACGTTGTTAATATTTTCTTGACTAACGTGGGACAATGATGCATTGTTCAATGATAGTAAGGTCACACTTGTTTTCCATGCTTCCCACCGTTCTTTGTGCCATACTCCATGAATCTCACAAGGTAATTCTGATCAAATATATTGTGCAAAAACACATTAGGTTGTAATGGCAAGCTCCATTGCATTTCAAGTAACATTTGAAATGAGACACCCACGTTCATTCATAGCCTTAACAAAACTTCTGTGGTGTTACATTCTGAAAAAACTATGAAGTAATGTAAAGTCAGGTTAACGTGTTGGAAATGGAGAATTAGCAAGTCATAATCTAAATGACAGTAATGTGGGAGCTGCATGGATATACAATGTAACACCCTGTAAAAACAAAGAATGAATGCATAATGTGAAATCAATGTGGTAAATATGTGAATGCACTATAATGTCAAAAACTATTACCACATTCTGAACAAACACAAACGTTCTGTAAGGCCTATTACTATACAAGCTACTGCAACTATGCCAATCACATCCAACAGTGTCACCACCTGTACTATCACCAACACTGCCACCACCACCACTGTCATTACTACTTCAACCACAATCGTTGTGGGTGTGGGACACTAAATTAATCCTGGAACATGTGTGCACTGTGCTAACCAGCTACTGTGTGTGCAAAATGACGACACAGTGCAAATTATGCTGGTGGTGCATACAATGTTACTCTGTGCTACATAAGCTAAGCCTGTGCGCGCTGTGCGATAAACAAGATAAGCCTGCGCGGTACGTCTGCTCTGCGCTAAGCGAGCTAAGCCTGTACATATGCTGCCTGTGCGGGCTGTGCGATAAACAAGCTAAGCCTGTGCGGTACATACACTCCATGCTAAGCGAGCTAAGCCTGTGCGCGCTGTGCGACAAACAAGATAAGCCTGTGCGGTACGTCCGCTCTGCGCTAAGCGAGCTAAGCCTGTACATATGCTGCCTGTGCGGGCTGTGCGATAAACAAGCTAAGCCTGTGCGGTACGTACACTCCATGCTAAGCGAGCTAAGCCTGTGCGCGCTGTGCGATAAACAAAATAAGCCTGTACGGTACGTACACTCTGCGCTAAGCGAGCTAAGCCTGTGCGCGCTGTGCGATAAACAAAATAAGCCTGTGCGGTATGTCCGCTCTGCGCTAAGCGAGCTAAGCCTGTGCGCGCTGTGCGACAAACAAGATAAGCCTGTGCGGTACGTGCACTCTGCGCTAAGCGAGCTAAGCCTGTACATATGCTGCCTGTGCGGGCTGTGCGATAAACAAGCTAAGCCTGTGCGGTACGTACACTCCATGCTAAGCGAGCTAAGCCTGTGCGCACTGTGCGACAAACAAGATAAGCCTGTGCGGTACGTGCACTCTGCGCTAAGCGAGCTAAGCCTGTACATATGCTGCCTGTGCGCGCTGTGCGATAAACAAAATAAGCCTGTGCGGTACGTCTGCTCTGCGCTAAGCGGGCTAAGCCTGTGCGGTACGTACACTCCATGCTAAGCGAGCTAAGCCTGTGCGCGCTGTGCGATAAACAAGATAAGCCTGTGCGCGCTGTGCGACAAACAAGATAAGCCTGTGCGGTACGTGCACTCTGCGCTAAGCGAGCTAAGCCTGTACATATGCTGCCTGTGCGGGCTGTGCGATAAACAAGCTAAGCCTGTGCGGTACGTACACTCCATGCTAAGCGAGCTAAGCCTGTGCGCGCTGTGCGATAAACAAGATAAGCCTGTGCGCGCTGTGCGACAAACAAGATAAGCCTGTGCGGTACGTGCACTCTGCGCTAAGCGAGCTAAGCCTGTGCGCGCTGTGCGATAAACAAGATAAGCCTGTGCGGTACGTCCGCTCTGTGCTAAGCGAGCTAAGCCTGTGCGCACTGTGCGACAAACAAGACAAGCCTGTGCGGTACGTCCGCTCTGCGCTAAGCGAGCTAAGCCTGTACATATGCTGCCTGTGCGCGCTGTGCGATAAACAAAATAAGCCTGTGCGGTACGTCTGCTCTGCGCTAAGCGGGCTAAGCCTGTGCGGTACGTACACTCCATGCTAAGCGAGCTAAGCCTGTGCGCGCTGTGCGATAAACAAGATAAGCCTGTGCGGTACGTGCACTCTGCGCTAAGCGAGCTAAGCCTGTACATATGCTGCCTGTGCGGGCTGTGCGATAAACAAGCTAAGCCTGTGCGGTACGTACACTCCATGCTAAGCGAGCTAAGCCTGTGCGCGCTGTGCGATAAACAAGATAAGCCTGTGCGGTACGTGCACTCTGCGCTAAGCGAGCTAAGCCTGTACATATGCTGCCTGTGCGGGCTGTGCGATAAACAAGCTAAGCCTGTGCGGTACGTACACTCCATGCTAAGCGAGCTAAGCCTGTGCGCGCTGTGCAATAAACAAGATAAGCCTGTGCGCGCTGTGCGACAAACAAGATAAGCCTGTGCGGTACGTGCACTCTGCGCTAAGCGAGCTAAGCCTGTGCGCGCTGTGCGACAAACAAGATAAGCCTGTGCGGTACGTGCACTCTGCGCTAAGCGAGCTAAGCCTGTACATATGCTGCCTGTGCGGGCTGTGCGATAAACAAGCTAAGCCTGTGCGGTACGTCCGCTCTGTGCTAAGCGAGCTAAGCCTGTGCGTGCTGTGCGACAAACAAGATAAGCCTGTGCGGTATGTGCACTCTGCGCTAAGCGAGCTAAGCCTGTACATATGCTGCCTGTGCGGGCTGTGCGATAAACAAGCTAAGCCTGTGCGGTACGTACACTCCATGCTAAGCGAGCTAAGCCTGTGCGCACTGTGCGACAAACAAGATAAGCCTGTGCGGTACGTGCACTCTGCGCTAAGCGAGCTAAGCCTGTACATATGCTGCCTGTGCGCGCTGTGCGATAAACAAAATAAGCCTGTGCGGTACGTCTGCTCTGCGCTAAGCGGGCTAAGCCTGTGCGGTACGTACACTCCATGCTAAGCGAGCTAAGCCTGTGCGCGCTGTGCGATAAACAAGATAAGCCTGTGCGGTACGTGCACTCTGCGCTAAGCGAGCTAAGCCTGTACATATGCTGCCTGTGCGGGCTGTGCGATAAACAAGCTAAGCCTGTGCGGTACGTACACTCCATGCTAAGCGAGCTAAGCCTGTGCGCGCTGTGCGATAAACAAGATAAGCCTGTGCGGTACGTGCACTCTGCGCTAAGCGAGCTAAGCCTGTACATATGCTGCCTGTGCGGGCTGTGCGATAAACAAGCTAAGCCTGTGCGGTACGTACACTCCATGCTAAGCGAGCTAAGCCTGTGCGCACTGTGCGACAAACAAGATAAGCCTGTGCGGTACGTGCACTCTGCGCTAAGCGAGCTAAGCCTGTACATATGCTGCCTGTGCGCGCTGTGCGATAAACAAGCTAAGCCTGTGCGGTACGTACACTCCATGCTAAGCGAGCTAAGCCTGTGCGCACTGTGCGACAAACAAGATAAGCCTGTGCGGTACGTGCACTCTGCGCTAAGCGAGCTAAGCCTGTACATATGCTGCCTGTGCGCGCTGTGCGATAAACAAAATAAGCCTGTGCGGTACGTCTGCTCTGCGCTAAGCGGGCTAAGCCTGTGCGGTACGTACACTCCATGCTAAGCGAGCTAAGCCTGTGCGCGCTGTGCGACAAACAAGATAAGCCTGTGCGGTACGTGCACTCTGCGCTAAGCGAGCTAAGCCTGTACATATGCTGCCTGTGCGGGCTGTGCGATAAACAAGCTAAGCCTGTGCGGTACGTACACTCCATGCTAAGCGAGCTAAGCCTGTGCGCGCTGTGCGATAAACAAGATAAGCCTGTGCGCGCTGTGCGACAAACAAGATAAGCCTGTGCGGTACGTGCACTCTGCGCTAAGCGAGCTAAGCCTGTACATATGCTGCCTGTGCGCACTGTGCGATAAACAAGCTAAGCCTGTGCGGTACGTACACTCCATGCTAAGCGAGCTAAGCCTGTGCGCGCTGTGCGATAAACAAGATAAGCCTGTGCGCGCTGTGCGACAAACAAGATAAGCCTGTGCGGTACGTGCACTCTGCGCTAAGCGAGCTAAGCCTGTACATATGCTGCCTGTGCGCACTGTGCGATAAACAAAATAAGCCTGTGCGGTACGTCCGCTCTGTGCTAAGCGAGCTAAGCCTGTGCGTGCTGTGCGACAAACAAGATAAGCCTGTGCGGTACGTGCACTCTGCGCTAAGCGAGCTAAGCCTGTACATATGCTGCCTGTGCGCACTGTGCGATAAACAAGCTAAGCCTGTGCGGTACGTACACTCCATGCTAAGCGAGCTAAGCCTGTGCGCGCTGTGCAATAAACAAGATAAGCCTGTGCGCGCTGTGCGACAAACAAGATAAGCCTGTGCGGTACGTGCACTCTGCGCTAAGCGAGCTAAGCCTGTGCGCGCTGTGCGACAAACAAGATAAGCCTGTGCGGTACGTGCACTCTGCGCTAAGCGAGCTAAGCCTGTACATATGCTGCCTGTGCGGGCTGTGCGATAAACAAGCTAAGCCTGTGCGGTACGTACACTCCATGCTAAGCGAGCTAAGCCTGTGCGCACTGTGCGACAAACAAGATAAGCCTGTGCGGTACGTGCACTCTGCGCTAAGCGAGCTAAGCCTGTACATATGCTGCCTGTGCGCACTGTGCGATAAACAAAATAAGCCTGTGCGGTACGTCCGCTCTGTGCTAAGCGAGCTAAGCCTGTGCGTGCTGTGCGACAAACAAGATAAGCCTGTGCGGTACGTGCACTCTGCGCTAAGCGAGCTAAGCCTGTGCGCGCTGTGCGATAAACAAAATAAGCCTGTGCAGTACGTCCGCTCTGCGCTAAGCGAGCTAAGCCTGTGCGCGCTGTGCAATAAACAAGATAAGCCTGTGCGCACTGTGCGACAAACAAGACAAGCCTGTGCGGTACGTCCGCTCTGCGCTAAGCAAGCTAAGCCTGTACATATGCTGCCTGTGCGGGCTGTGCGATAAACAAAATAAGCCTGTGCGGTACGTACACTCTGCACTAAGCGAGCTAAGCCTGTACATATGCTGCCTGTGCGGGCTGTGCGACAAACAAGCTAAGCCTGTGTGATACGTACACTCCATGCTAAGCGAGCTAAGCCTGTGCGCGCTGTGCAACAAACAAGATAAGCCTGTGCGTTATGTCCGCTCTGCACTAAGCGAGCTAAGCCTACTTGTGTGATGAGGATTGTAACTGGTATCCGAGCTGATGTAACAAGGTAGATTTGACGTCGTTATCTAATCTTATCCGTTCCTTTTGAGTCCGCCGGTCTCCGGCGCACCCCAGGGGGCCAGAAGTTCTTGGCGGGAGGACTCGGCGAAGAAACGCCCGACAGCTCCCGGCAGTTATGTCACGCATACCGGGTCTCGTCTCGGGGGAATCAGGATAAAACGGGAGAGCCTCGGGAGAAAATATACGGCTTCATTCCGGCGGGCCGATAGGATCAATACAACCGCGTCTACAACCAGCCAACAAGTCCAGCCCATTCACAACACTAGGAGACTGGAGGCCGAGGTCTGCCATATTACACCTAAATACTACAAGAACAACTCCATCACACGCACTCATACAAATGTGACCCCGTCTTGCACCGTATTCCTGTACTGAGCGCATTCTCTGCAAGGCGGACGTGTCAGCCTATGAACGGAGGGGAATATCATTTGACTCACGCCAGGACTTCAACGTGATGGCTGAAATCGTAAAGCTGTTCGTCGATGTGCAGGTCCTCCCGCTGAACGGTAGTCAAAGAATTGAGCCAATCCGGATCATAGGCGTTGCGAGGAAGACCGGGAACGGGTCGAGATTCGATGGAGACATTCGTGGACTCGAAGCGAAGCCGAGGCGATGCCCCCCGAAGTGATCCCTGCCCGGCACGGCTACGCCAACGTCGATGCATGGCGTCAAGCACCCGTAGAAATGCGGTCACCTGAGGATGACGCCAAGGCTTGCGCGCAACACGGTACCGACGGTATGCTGAGCCAGAATCCTCCTCGTCGGAGCTCATCCCATCCACGCCGAGGCGCTGAAGGATCCTGGTATGACGGAGGAGATAGTCATAGCGCAGAGCAATTCTATATCGGCGGTGAAAAAGCTAGAAGGCCGTCGAGATCAGTAGAAGTAGATGGTGTACGCTTACGGACTCACAGTGTAACGCCTCTGCTGCCTACTATGCTCCTTGTCAGCGTCGGTGGGGCTATTGACGGCGGCAGCAGCATTGGATGAGGTAGCTCCGGGATTCGCAGATGGGCCAGTCGACGAAGACGCCGCCGTAGCATGTGGATTAGAAGAAGAGGAGCCGTTCGATGTGGTCGGTGCGTTTGCGTCGATTATACCGTATTTCTTGTACTGTCGTTGGAGCGTACGGAAATGTTTGCGGAACATGCCAGTAATCTTCTGACGGTTCCTACAAGCGTAGATATCGACGCTGAGGAAATCGTCGACGAATACTTTGGTCGCAGATTCGTTCCATGGTGATCCAGGGGTGCTGCTGAGATCGAGACAAAATTGCTCTGGGGTGCAACAACGGTCCTCTTCTGGCAGGAAGCCGCGGACCTGACGTGTGGTTGCAACTGTTGACGCATCGAATCTAGACTTCTTGTTCTCGCGGCGCATGAGAACAAGCGCATGTGTCTGCACATCCGTCTGACGAGAGGGGTGCGTTAGTACGGTCGACGATGTCTGCTTTGCTTCTACTCACCGCAAGACGCGTTTGTTCTGCACCCCGGCGTTTGGGTCTGCGCGTAAGCCTCCTCGGGGGATGATCCGACTCGGTGTCGGCGTCATTGGCATGATCAGGCGATGGCGCTGGCGGCCCATTATTCCCCGAACTCCTCTGACCATGGCGCGCCGGACCCCGCGGATTGCTACTTGACCGCCCTGACATACCGCGAATTTCGGTCGACAACCCATCCACAGCAGCAACCAGTCGTGTGATATCTCCTCGGGTCGCAGGGGCGTCCGTCTGTGAGAACATGAGCATGATGTTACACATAGCTGACAAATTGCGTACCGATGCGTCGTCTCCGTCTCCGTCTCCGTCTCCGTCTCCGTCTCCGTCTCCGTTTCCGTTTTCGTTCCCGTGCCCCGGGTCAGAGGCTGAGGATGATTGTCCTGGAGCCGAAGACGGTGGCATCTCCGGTAGTGAGGGTCCCAAAGGCGCGGAGGAGGGTCCCAAAGGCGCGGAGGAGGGTCCCAAAGGCGCGGAGGAGGGTCCCAAAGGCGCGGAGGAGGGTCTCAAAGGCGCGGAGGAGGGTCCCAAAGGCGCGGAGGAGGATCCCAAAGGCGCGGAGGAGGGTATCTGAGGCGCCAATGAAGGTCCTGAAGGTGTCGACATCCTCAGCGTCGACACGGGGGCCACCGGTATAAGCGCAGGGTGCGGCGGAGGTACAACGTCAGATGGATGGGGTCTGGAGCCATCCTCAGTGTCGCCCCCAGCTGAAAATGTCGGAAGCTGAGCAGATGGCGATAAGGCCCTACCACTTGAGGTTGAACGCAATTGCACGAGAAGCGACTCGTCTACGGCTTCGTCTATGGGTAGAGGGGCAGATGCACGCGGCTGCTGTCTTGAGTGCGCGCTATGCGGCGAGCGGTTCCGCTGAGAGGTGGCCCTAGACAACGGCGCGTTCGTGGAGGTATCACCAGTGCTCCACCCCGGGGGCGTCGACGACAGGTTACGACGAGAGGCTATAAGCGACGCAGTTTCAGCGTGGGCACTCTGAACGAGAGATACGGCTCGAGGACACATACTGAGCGGACGAAGATTCGAAAAGCGGCGGTGCCGCGACGAGTATGTCACAGGAAGAGATGCCGGTAGCGGCGGAAAGGGTGAATACCGCGAACCGAAGCTAGTTTGTGATCGTGGAGCCAGATGTGCACGGATACCCTCCAGGTTGAGTGAAAGCGACGAGGTTGATTCATCGAGATCTTGTAGAGCCAAGCGACTAGCCGAATGGATTACATGCGCGGAGTTTTGAACGCTCGACGAATTGTTTTGTATGTCGGCGCTAGGGTCCGCATTCGCATTAAAATGGGTGCTCGTCCGGCTCATTGCTTGGTCTGTGGTGCCTCCCACGTATTGGGGTATCGTTGACTCGGGGACCAAGGAGGAAGGTGAGGACGGTGAACCATGTCGGTGGGGTGCCAGAGAATCGAGCACGGCAATCCCATGCCCTTGGTCGTGTGCCACAGACACCGGCGTCGTCGATGGTGAGGGGAGGTTTGAACTTCGTCTAGCGCTACGAAGACCAGACTGATTTTGTCCATAAGCCTGACTAGGATCGGTCTCAGCGCCTCCCGAGCGCGTAGATGCACGACCATCGCGATCAGGACTTCTCGGTAGAGAACCTTCACTCACGCTCCACTGCGTCGACCCGCGAGGGCGATGGACGGCCCACGGAGGTATCTTGCGTGTCGATGCCGCCCCTGAAGACTCGCCGTTATCTGAGGCATTGTCAAGTGTAACATGTTCCACGTTATCCGTTCGAGTTGAGGAGGGAGCCTCGCGAGGATGAAGGGGCCTCAAGGAAGTAGGGGGATAGCCGACGACTGCTTGCTGGGGACCATCATGTATGAAGGTCACGGGTGAGGACGGAGATTCATCTGGATCCGATATAGGATGGGCGTTGTCCTCGTTCTGTACAGGTATTGCCGGAAGTGCGTTCACGCTGATTTCAGCTCCAGGCTGACCGGGAGTGGTGGTCGGCAGACGCGGGTTGAGAACGTCATACTGAGCATTGGTAATTGTAGCAAACATATCGGATGGTTCTGAGGCACGACGTTCAGAAGGCATGATGGGAGAAACAACACGCTCGACCGGCGTGAGCTCTGCAGATGTCTGAGCAGGCGAGTTGAAGTCCGCTTCAATAGCCACTTGGCCATGCGATTGCTGACGTATGGCCGCGACGCCCGGTTCTTCCACGCTGCCGGCGGTGTCACAATACCCTACGGCTGTTGCTCCTACACGGCCCGCATGCCCTATAAGTAGTAAGATCTTGACGATGATCGACACTTAGGAGGACGGCAACTCACCATCGTGGTCCTGCATGATACCTTCGGTGTTACACATCGTGCCAGTCATGACTGCATTAGTGCCTTGATCCCCAGCCATTGACAAGACAGTGGTAGTACGGCCTGGTATCGCGCTCGTTAGATTCATCAATAAGCGGGGATGCAATCACATTCACCTTCGATATCCATAGCTGAGGCGGTCGGCAAGGGGGGCATCGTGCGCAACGCAATAAGCTCTGGAGAAGGTGCAGAGGGAGCGGGAAGATACGCTGCCGATGCAACACCGTCGCTGGGTGAGGGAGCTGATGTTTCTGGGGCGAGAACAGACGACGACATCTCGCTGAGGCTCAGGTAGTCGCCTGGACGTGATGCACTTCCCTCTTCCTTGCTTGACCGCATGTTCGTAGGCTGCCATGGACTACTGGATGCGAACAGCGTAGAGGCGCTGCTCAACAAGGGCATAGAACCGTGCATAGTCTCTGACAGAGTAGTATCCACGGTAGAAGAAGCTGCTTCTTGGTTTGCTCCAGACATGCCGAAGGTAGAAGACCCGGCAAGCGACCCCATGTTCCTGTAGGATGCGTACTCTGTGGCCAAGTTCGCTGTCCTTTGTGCAACGTTCGCCACGTTACTGATGAAGGCGCCGATACCACGAAACATACTTGGGGCGGGAGGACTGTATGATGGAGTGGTTGTCATATCTGTCACGGTAGGGCGCGTGGGGGTGGTTGGTTGCCCTAAGCGAGCCGAGGAACCCGGCGTCGAAGCGTCCAACAAGGGATCCTGAAGGGCCTGAAGTGTGGTCGCAAGTGCGTTTGCGAAGGCCAATTCGTCAGATTGTTGGAACAAAAATTAGGCCGGTATACTCACAGGCGCAGATGAGGAATCGTTCATGGACCAATCCTGATCACCTGACACATTGGGAGGGATGGGTAGAGGAGCGCGGCTTGTTTGCAGGGAGTTGCACTGGTCAATTAGCGTCATCTAGAGTCGTGTGAGGACACATCGCATATAGGAAAACAAAACAAGCTTACTCCAGATGGCGTAGCTATGCCAGGAGGAAACTCACTACCGCCACCGTGGCCGTCCTCACTCATGTCTTCGTCAACATCGGTCTCATCCACGTCTTCACCGAGGGTTATTCCGTTCTCGCGGAGAAGCCGCCGAATAGCGGGAAGTGTTGAGGAGCCTGAGGAGCTCTCGGAACCTTCGGGGCTTGCGTTACTCACGATGCTCAACAGATCCCTCAAGAACACATTGACGGACGGCCCTTGGAGGCGACGCTTCTTATGCGGTGCCGCAAATGGATCATGCGGTAACTCTGCAACCGAGGCTACTCCATCTACACCGTCCTCTTGAGCTAGCGCTTGAGGGGGAGCGCGGATAGCACTCGCATGGCCCCTCGCTGATCAGAATCTATTAGCCACAGTAAACCTCATAATCAGGGAATGGTACCTGGCAGAGAACGCATTCGGCGAGCTTGAAGGGTTGCTGAGCTAGACCCAGCATGTCGACTTGGGCCAGTATCGTCAGCGCTTTCATCCGCTGCACGCTTCCTCGAGCTGTCCGGCGCATCTTGCAGAATATTGGTACTAACGCATCCCAAGAGACGTACAAGACAACGTACCACGAGTCTGCATGTCGCCTACGATCAGTGCATGAGCTTCAACGTTCTCGGAACCTCCGATTGATGACCCGGTGTTAACAGCTCCGGTAGAGCTGGGAACCGAGGGCGGGCCAGCGTCCATGGAAGGAGGGTCGGCCGGAGCAGCATCATTGTGTTCTTCAATAGAGAGCAGTGATTATTACTATCGTTACGCGGTACCGCCATTGCTGGTCTTTGTGATACTGCAAATCTGATATTTTGACTTACCGACTGGGGGGTCCATTGTGCATGAGCGGCGGGAGGTTGTGATACGGGAGAGCACGGCGGAAGTGGGGATTCGACCGTGGTTGTGCAGTCATGAGCCCTTCCGCCCCTCAGCTACATCGTGAGCCACCCGGTGCTAAGGCCTCGAGGACGACTCGTCCTTTGTCTTGCTAAGAGACGATCCGAGACGAGATCCAATTGCCATGCGCATCTGTAACGCACCCTCCTTGATGTGCGTCATCTTCTCCTCTCTGGACAGCTGATTCTGCACGTCCGTGTCTATGCACAGACGCTAAGATATCGAGTAGAGTACATGACAGAGCCGAGCGAGTTGGAGGTTGCTGAGGAATGAAGTCAAGCCCGAGGTTCCATCGGTTCAACAGCGCTCCTGCACAAGCCAATACGTCTACCAGCGCTCGTTGAGAGACGCCCACTCGGTCACGGTTACATAGAAGGACTCGGACAGTATCATTGCTGAGCGATCCGCGCGCATTTCGGCAATACATGTTACAGTTACAGGTGCGTAGAAGGATGACAATGAAAGGAAACAGAAGGCAACAGACCACCGACGCCAAGACGAGGGCAGCGTCCTGGAAAATTCACGACACTGGCCTCTGAAATACCAAGTGAGCATGCAGTCCATCATCCTTGTACAGAGACGTCCACATACCAGCGAAGCCCATGGGGCAGCTACCTGCCTGCGTCTACTACGATAGACGCTCCAGGTCTCCTTCGTCACCCAGCTTGGATCGCCGTTGCGCTGGATGTTCAGTCGTCGCGAAGGATCGGAGGGTTGCTTGTCGCCTGCCCGAACTGACACCCAAACATGACTTGTGTTGAGTACCCACAGCTTGGAGCGCGCCGTGCGTTGGTCATGGTGAATGAAGATCGCGTCAACTTCAGCTCGTAGAGAACTTGGTGGATGGCACATCTCATAACGTCCGGAGGTCTTGTACCAAACGGTCTCGCCCTTACCCCCTCTGATGTCCTTGGCATTCCGATACTGTTCCCAGTCGGTTGACTGTAGAGTCGAGGGAGGATCGTCAGATGGCGGGGCGCGAGCTGCCTGCTGATCGAAGGCTGAGCCTGACTGCATATCAGAGGGGGCACTAGACTGGTTAGGGCGAAGCGCAGCGATGGGCGCAACTGCCAAAGCAGCGCTCCTGGTCGGCCGGGGCAAAACGGCCTTCTCTTGAGCCGCGCCGCGTGGCCGCCGATGTGCGAAATCGATGTATGGTACCATCGGGGCACTAGATATGTCGCCGTCGCCGGCCGGAGCAGGAGAAGGAGCGGTTTCGGACGGGGGCGCATCTTTCGGGCTGAGGGATGGGCAGCCTAAGGGGACAGCTGTGATCCGTATTCTCAAGCTGTCGTCAAGGGCGGAAGAATTCAGCACTTACAGGTCTGGCCGTCTTCTGTGTTCACGTCCTCTGTAGTACTCGGGTTGAAGATGCGTGTAGTAGAACACGGCAGGAGAGCAAGTGATGCGTCTGGCACAACAGGGCCTGAAAGGAGTAAAAAGACAAACAAGGAGTGAGTACATTAACCACCCCTGGCCGATCAGAGACTGACCATCGCATACAATCCAGCTAGCATGGGCATGGAGGCTTCCTAGCCTCGCATGCTGTGGTGAGGGAGAAGGGGATGAAGCCGGCGACGCCATGCTGGAGGGTGATCTACAGGCAATCTCGTGATCCACATTGGAGGAGTCTGATCCTGCTACATGTACGTTTGTCAGTCATCGCATAGAGGTACTTCGCGTACATACTCGTCAGGCCCTCCGAAACACAAGATTCGCCGCTTCCAATACTCCCCTCATAGGTTGTGCCAACCGCGTGCTGGGTGGCCGTGGCGGACAGTGTCTCGATGTTATGCGCCAGAGCGTCCACTCGACTATGATTATACGAAAGCGAGTATCGTTGGCTGTTTGGATTGGAATACTGTTAAGTGCAAAAGTCGTCAATGTCAAGACGCCAGTGGCGCCTAACGTAAGTAGATCACGAGGAAGCCATACCGAAGCGACACAAGTAGCATCCACGCCTCTTGGATATACTTCGGCGAGCAGCACTAGCGTTCCACGACGGCGAAGCATACTGCCTTCCCAAGGACCGAAGTGCAGAACCGCAAGGGGTGAATGACGCATAGGAGGCAAAAGAGCGTTCACATATAGCTTCAGCAGCGTCAAAGGTGCCTTGTCTAAGCACGTGACCAGGAGACGTACGCCAGTTGACCTCTTCTAGCGGAAGAGTCCAAACATCAAATCCAACGATTGGAGATAGGTTATGCAAGTTGATCTACCTAACAGTACAGGTTCACAATGACCCTAGATCATCATAGAGCACCAACTCGTCCACTCCGAGGCCGTTAGACAGATCAAAATTCATCGACATATCATAGGCGTCGGTTGACGCGCCAAGGTTAGCACGAGAGAACAAGCGGGCGGTCTACACTCATGAGTGTGAGGTATTGACGAAGACCAATAGAGCGCACCTTGTCTAGGGATAACACGTGGATGCATGGGCGAATAATGGCGGGCTTCATATCCACCGGTGTGCGAGCAAAATGAGCTATAACGTCGTCCTTGGCGATGATGATCCCGGGAAGGTAGCTGTCGTAGCATAGACGACCTCCTACATACGCATAACGCCGGTATGGGTCGCGTGATGCCTCGTTTGCCGATAGCTCCTCGAGAGGTGCAACGAAGAGATATGTCTGGTTTACGGGGTCGCCGTGGTCGTCACGAGTCTGGTACTCGAAGATTTGCAGAATACGGCCCGCAAGCTCAGTGTCAGGGGCACATGGAGAGCGAAAGATGATGTTGCTATCCTTCGGAGACTCGGAGTGGCCAAGGAACGATACGCCTCCCAAGAAGACGCTACGGCAAGAGATCGCATGGCTTGACAATTGCTGGAGCCCAGGGGTCCTTCGCAGTTGACGGATGTCGACATACCGTTCCTGCCCGGCCTGTTCGTTCAGGTATGTAACGAGAGCTTTGAAACACTCGCTAGACAGCTCCACTTCCTTTCGGGGCCCTGCTTCTTCGCTTCCACTAACGCCAAGGAAGGTTGACTCTCGGTGTCTCGTTCCTCTCCGATCCTCGGCCTGCGTATCTTCGAATGCATGTATCAAGTCTTGAGCTTCGCGACGCACATTTTCATCTTGCAGTAGCACACGAAGATTAGCTGTGCGACAAGCATGTTTCATGTAAGTTGACTCCAGCTCGCCTGCCAGTGCGGAGTGGTGATCGTGGTCAGCATTGAAGGTATCGTGATGGCAGCGGATCGTCTTACCGATGTGCATGTTCGTGTTTGTCTGTTGCAATAGATAATTCATGCGCTCCGAGAAAAACGTCCGTATCGCATGTAGCGGTCCAAACAGCCGGAGAAGGGAAGCGATGTGGATGGAGTTGTGTTGGTTGGGAGTAATCGTCGTGGAGTAAAGCTCCTTCAGGCCACGAAGATATCGTAGGGCGACTGTCTCGTAGACCTGAATGGCTTCCTCCGTCATCTCTAGAAGGCCCCCAATGACTACTTCGGTGACCAAATCCATGAAATTGTCGAGCATCTGCCTTGGCCTCCCCTCCCCGAGGCCCCATAGTGGAATCAAGATGATGGGGAGGTTGACGACGCAGAATATGTGCCATTGATCCGCGCTGAGCTTCCCCCGCGCTTTGGTACCGACGTTGGAAGGGACACGATCGACCCAAGAGGGTAATTCTGTGCGTGGAAGCTGTTCATGGATTCGTTTGAGCATCTGCCGCCCCAATACTGCCCCGGTGTCCTCAGGTCCCCGTTGCGCACGCGGCCCCCGTGATCGACCAGTCTGCTATAGACGTCGCCGTTGTAAGATTCGAGACATAAGAGACACATCGAATCGATACGGGCTCCTTACCTCAGAGGGCTCGTTCACACGTCCTGGCGCAGGAGGATTTGCTGTCACAGGAGGTACGTCACGCGAGTTGCGCTACAGCACCGAAGTTAAGACTAGTCAGCAGCCCTCAACGCGACATTACTCACCCATGCAATCAAGCGCTTGATCAGGTCGTCTTTGGTGCCCGTGACCAGTAGCGCTCTCGCAGTGCAAAGCTCCACGAAGACATCTTTATTGAACTTCGTCTTCAAGGTGTTCGCGGAGTTACCGGCCAAAAGTGACCGCTCAGCAGCGATTGTGTCCCGCCGAGGGCCCGGAGTCGGGCCAGCCTCCGTACGCGGTGGGTTTGAAGGCGAGGTGGATAGGACAACAGGGGGGGATGGCGTGTGGGTGGGCTGCTCGCTCGTACTCGTGGAGGCGCGATTTGATGAGTGCCCCTCTTCAGACTCGGGGCGCATGATCGAGATTCCTTCTTTGTGACGCTATAAATCGCAGGGATCAGGATGTCAACGAGTGAGTAGTCGTTGAGTGACTCACCCATTCGAGAAGAAGACGGACAAGATGTGTCTTCGTCGTCTTCCCACGCAAAATCCCTATGACTGAACACAGATAGAGTAGGACTGATCTTTTACATGCCAACAAATCTTTGGACGTTCCTGCGTATAGACGATCAAATGCCAAGGCGATGTCTTCCGGAGAGGGCTCAGGTATTGTCTGTGAATCGTCATCAGCGTCGTCCACGGCCGCACTCATCCCCCAGATTTTGCGGCAGTGGTGCTTGAGTAATCCCAGATAATGATTGTGCATGGAGTCGATCACGGTGAAGCGGACTGGATCCCAGTAGGGCAGATCGAGAAGAACAGACCACCTGACGCTGTGCTCCTCAAACGCCGTCTGCCGTGCCGACGTCGTAAGCTTGCTTTTCCAGGCCTGCGCGGCCATTCTGTGTGCCTCGCTATCGTGAGACGGCCACGACGACGGGTCGAGATTGTCGATATCGTTCTTGGGAAGGCGGCACATGCTACAAAAGAATTTGGCGTTGTATTGGCCAAATCCTGCGGTTTGTCGGGCTGCTGGTAAATCACATACGAGCGGCACCAGCACGCAGCGAACGAGACGGCCGAGGGCGTGCTTCGCGGTACGAGAGTAGTACACGCCAGAATTCCAGAACTCGAGCAGCTCGTCAACGAGTGGACGTAGAAAGTGGTTGAGCTGCTCTAGAGAAGGCTTCTGTGGTCCAGGGATGACACCGACAAGGTACATGTTCTCGGGAAGGTAGCGGAGATCAGGCGGCAGGTTCAGACAA
This sequence comes from Cubamyces lactineus, assembly GCA_022376465.1. Lineage (NCBI taxonomy): Eukaryota > Fungi > Basidiomycota > Agaricomycetes > Polyporales > Polyporaceae > Cubamyces > Cubamyces lactineus. The sequence goes on along the minus strand of JACDTU010000009.1, from coordinate 659,803 downwards.
TACATGTATATCGCTGTTACGGTGACTTGCTGCTTCGCTTGTTTCGACTGAAATGGGTTAAATCCGTCGATAGACAGGCCGAAGAAGTATCGTCCCTCGCCATGGGGTGCATCGACAAAGCGTGAGCCCTCCTTCTTCAGAGTGCGAAATATAGGAGCATCCCATATATCCGACATCACGAGGGGACTACGGCCTTGAGCTCGCCGAAGCATGTCGTCCATTATATCTTCCATCCCTGGCCTGGATAGCAGGCGTGCGAGCCACTCTTTCATGTCTTGATGAAGGTACGTCCGGATAGGAAAGGTGAACGTCTTCCCACGAATTGTACGAGTCCTCCATAGATTGGCTCCGCATGCGTCACTCCTCTCCGCCGCCTTGTTGGTACATGTGGCTTGGACTGGTCGTTCGTTGTATAGTGCGAAACAGAGAGGACAGCAGATGTATGAGCGCACAACGGGGTCAAGATCCAGATGGGAAAGAATTGTACGGATATCGACAGGGAGTGAACGGATCACGTCTTCATCCTCGGACGTCGGAGATACCCCAAGGCTAGCACGCACGAGGGCGCGCAGTCCGAAAAGTAGGATTCTCGTGGCACGACGAGGTACTCGGAATACGACGTGCATCAGGAGCGCGGTGACGTGGTGGACGATCTGGATGGGGTTCGACAGGTGTCGCGGACGAAAGAAGTAGCGGTCTGTACAGCCGGATAGCTCAGTAATTACAACCTTTCCCGCGATCTGTAGACGAATTCCGTACCACTGTTGAGGAAGGTAGCTCCAAGTCGTTCAGCCGTTCTCATCGAACGTCTCTGGCGATCCCATTCTCGCTCCTTCTGCAACTGCATGCGCGCCCATTCTTGGCGAAGGAGAACGCGCACTTGAGCCACCTTGTTCTGCACAGGGGCCACAGCCATCCGAGAGATAGCGTCCACCTCTTGATACACCGTGAGTAGCCATCGCTCTTGCTCTAGAAATTTGTCGTTGCAGCGTTCTCTAGGATTCAAGGCATGGCGATAAGGATCGTCCGCAGTAGTGTCGTCGATATCAACTGATGTGAAGGCAGCCTGTCCTCGAGGATCCTGTACAAACGCTAGCGAGTCGCCAAAAGTATACGTCCGAAGACGGTTGTTGATGAACATCTCAAGGAAATCGATATCATCGGCGACCTGTTTGTGAAGGCTTTCGTCACTGTCTGGAGGTGGTGTGTGCGGTTGGGGTGTTGAAGGTGAAGGATGCTCCTCTGTTTTCTGGGTGGCGACCGGGGGTTTTGGCGTGGCGACCGGTGTAGAAGGCCCGGGTGTGGTCCCAGCGGACACTGCTGTTGACGATGTACCTATCGTACGGGGCACAGTTGGAATAACATCAAAAGCATATTCAGCGAGTTAGGTAGATTGACTCTTGTCATCAAGCACATCGACGTACCGTGAACTCGTGACACCTCAGGCACATTTCTTTGGACGTTCGACGTCTCAGCTCCGGCTCTGATAGGTTCCCCATTCTCATCAAGGCCTTTCGCAGCGAGAAGAGCGGTTAATTCATCGTCAGCTTGGTGACGGAGAGCAGTCCGAGAGCGATCTAGCGAAGCGGTGAAGAGATGGGCTATCAGTCGGTGTTACTGGCGAAGACGAAAGCTTGCCGTACTTGGATACGTACGACGTGATGAGCCCCCAACAAGCGCAAACCGTATACTCAATGTAGAAAGATCCTTCACTCCAATAGCATCGAGACCCAGATGGGATCCGAGCGGACCATGTTGGTACGGGTCGAAATATACTTGCGCGCGTATAGATGAAGAAGACGGAACTAGATGTCGTCTTCTCATCTCCTTAATCACGTCTGACACCTTCCATGCGCCGCTCACGACTAGATCAGCCAGTCAGCAGTAGTCAATCAAAAGCAAACGGCTATGCACACCAAGTGGTATCGACCGAGCGGATGTGCCGATTATGAAAATGGTCATCTTTGCGCCTAAGCCACGGCGGTGACGAGTAATTCGTCCGTCCGCATGACGGCTTGCTCTGACAGTAGGGTCCACTGCTCACGCTCTCATCAATCGTTACTCGACGTGTAGAGACTACAAGAAAACTCACATAGGACAACTGCTGAAAGCAACATGAGGTCGACTATGAAGGTAGAGCACATCAACGAGATTTCTAGATGATCCTCTGCCATGAGAGATGTCGAAGCCCCGTGTCCGAGAAGGACGAGCGCGAGCAGGCAGAGAAGGAGCCGGCCTAGGTATAGTAATTGCCGATAACGTTGACGTCCTTGCGTATGCTTCCAACGGCACCATTTTCTATGATACCGTTGTCTGACATTGATGAACCTCGAGAGCATGTTGTTGGAACCGGAGGGAGAGATCGTCAGAGAGGAAAGACGGGAGTACAAGTGCACGGGCCCCGAGTGATCGCAGGAAGAGGAGCGCCTGCCTGATCAATGTCAATCGAGGATTATACCATCAAGTAAATCAAGCATATTAATCGTATTAATGCATTTGCCGGTAAGCGCTAGAGCATCTGCATGAAGCCCTGTCTTGCGTCGGACCTGCGTGTTAGACATGATATTCGAAGTCCCTACATTGCTCACATGCACACCTTACTCCTACACTACAATCGGCACTGCCGCCTATTCAAGGTCACACTACACAAGAGGTAACGCCGAATCTCCGAGCTTGTTGCGCATGATAGTCGAGACTTCACGCAGCGCGGTGTCCAGAGGCTCGTAGACCTTATACCTATTGTCAATTGTGAGGGCCAAGGTCCTGATTGAATGACTCACCTCGTGAACATTCTTGAGCTCCTCAAGTATACCCGTATATTCTACTTCGCATCGGCGAAGGCGCTCGATAGACAGCTCGTCCATCACTAAGGCGTCCATCGCCTGCCAGCCGTACACGACCCGAGGACTTGACGAAGCCACGTTCGAATAAGTCTGATGAGAGCCGGTGGGTCAATCACGGACGGCTTTAGACGAGAGCGGTTACGGACCTCAAATGCTTGAAGAGTATCAGACAGCGGGCGCTGATGTGCGAGAAGGTCATCATAGATTGAACGTAGGTCGCTCATGTGAGAGTCCACGACTGCTTGAGGCAGAGAGTCGCCGTGCGACTGGAAGATGTGGTAAGTCCTGGTAGCGGCCGACGTTGCCTTCGCCGATAGCTCCAAGCGCTGTTCGTGGAGTTCCGCTAAGTAAGCCAATGGAGCCTTCGCAGCCGTGGCATTATCCCTCTGGGGGGCTGTCTGGTACAATGCATCAATCATTGTTTTGACCTCCACCTTGACGATGCAGTCAGATCACGTCTAAAACCTCTTGGTACGAGCTTACTAGAGGCTTGTCCAGCGCAAAGAAGTAATCCTTCCATTCGAGAAATCGATTAGCCGACTTGCTGACACCTTCGTTGATGAGTTCAAACGCGCGCTCGAACTTGTCAACATAGTCTACGAGGGAGGCTTTGTCACAGTTGTAGCTTTGCACGCTGTATGCACGGCGTAGGTCTTGGAACTACGCAAATTAGCTTGAGGATATCCAAGACTCGATCCATGCCTACCTCTGCAAGGAGTGTTGTGACCGTATCGACCATATGCTTGCCTTCGACTATACGTTCCAGGAGGAACTTCACACCACGCCGGGAAATCTTGCGCGCATTCCGGATAATGTCCTGTCGAGCCTCGTAGCGGTACTCCCTGTTCAATTCCCTGAACACTTTGCGAACCTCTCGGGTCCACTCCGTAGGCCTGAATCCGAATCCTAGAGGATTCAGAGCTCTTCGTCGACGTCAGTGTAAAGGATGTAGGCAGCATGATGGCACGACAACTCACCTGCGAACGCTATCATCAAGTCGGAGCACCAGACTATTGATCTCGTCTTGGACTTGCTTCAGAGACGTAACTGCCTCAGATGTGGGGAGTGCAGGGAGTCGCTCCATGACGGCGAACTCTTGAACTAGGACAATTCGGAAGCGTTGCGATGAGACGACACGGCCACCGCGGGGCACGACAGACGGAGAAAATTAAGAAAGGCCGTGAGTAGCCAGTACGCCCATTGAAGGAACTTATATCAGTGCCACTCGCGGTATGGCAGAGGCAAGGCCTCGTGTGCTCACCTCAGCGTGTCCTTTTGTCCACTGGTACTTGCGTACGGTGCGGAAAGCCGGGTCTTGTATCGATGACATACGTATGACGGAGAATATGGTATGCTCACCGGCGAGCATACATCCTGTGCCATTCTGCAGACGCTCCGATTCATCTCTCAACGCTCAGCAATCCCAAGTAGACACCGTTAGGTTCGGAAAGGTCTGGAGCGCGGAGTTTGACGCATTCGGTCAACTTGACTGCCAAGTTTTCTAGACAGCATACATTGAATTTATGGGCACAGTCCGTAGCAGAGACAAACGGAGTAAAGCACGCATGAATGCATTAGAGTAGACGTGGACGGAAGTAGCAGAGGATGCGCTCGGGTCCCCCGGCAGGCCGGCGTCAACCGACGATTCAGCGCTTGACCCGACCTCCCATTCTTCAAATCATAACACGGCACGAAACTCGAGATGGAACAACTGCAGTTGTCCTCTTAGTAAAAGTATACATCGTATAAGGGGTGAATGAAGGCGGCAATGCTGAGAATAATCAGACACGATATTGACACAGCATATAAGCGATCTTACTAACCGGACCCCCACCCCACGCACGCGCCGTGCAACAACGCCTAGGCGTGTTGTGGTGAGCGGATGTGCTAGGAAGTTGACTATGTGTTCAACGGACGCCTGTAGATGCCGATACCATATGAGCAACATTCACGAACGTCTAAGTGTGTGGCGGATTTACCCCTTCGAGTAGTCTGTAAGAAATGGCGCTGAGGAGAACTAGAAATGCGCAAACGAAGAACCTAAAACACGGTGAGGCTGGGTCCCAGCGACGCGCATGGCCGCGCTTTCCGCGGGAGAGTTGGCTGCCGGTCGAGTCATCTCTGGTTGAATGAGCAGGGTCAACCTTCGGCACAGAAAGGCTGGCCTTCCAGATCTCCACTGCGGTCTGCAGGCCCATCTCCGATGGCCCAAATGCAATGAGGGTGATGTCAGGGTTCGGGTGGCAATAGGACTGCTGCTGGTCAAGAGAAAGTTCTGACGTGGTACCGATCGTACTCACAATTGCCTGAATTAGTCTACCTATATATCGCCCATCAGACGTCGCTCAATGCGGATATCTAAAACGCAGGAGAACTCACCCTCACTTGGAACGACTTGAATAGGTTCCGTTATCGCCATATCGAAGATACAAACCTTGGCAGATGAAGTGCCCACGATAAGCGCATGGTTCGTTATGAACGAGACAGGCATGGGTACGTTGATCGCGATGTCGATTCTATAGGTCTTCAAGAGCGTCTGGTCATGGGTACTATACAGATCAACGCCGTCGAACAAGTTGGACGCCGCGATGAAGCGTCCATCTGGTGAGAGGGCGGAGCGACCACTGCCGTAGAACGTCAGCGGATGATAACAAATGAGGAACGTCGTCTCACATGCGCCCCGTTCTCGGTGGGATGAACCAGGTAAACTTGCGTGAACTGAGGTCCCATCGACTACCAAGACTCATTAGATCCAGTACTTGTCAGAAGGGCGCCGCACACACCGTATACCGTGAGTCAAATAAGTCACCAGTAGAGCTTCTCCATTCTCTGCGAAGTCCACAGACCGGGCGCACACGGGCAAGAACGCGTTGCCTTCATCTTGGTGAACTCCCATGTAGGGCCGGGGGAGTACGGCCCTGGTGATAATATCTAGACAGGAGTATAAGACCAAAATCACGCGTGATGAGTAGGAGAGATACTCACTATCATCTACGCCCGTCCATATTTCGACTGCCGCCCGGGTGGAAATCGCAAGACGTCCCTCGCTGTTATCATAGGAAAAGTCGTCAATCGGGCCGTCTTTGGCATCCCGAAGGCTGTATGCATGAACGTCCCAGACCGCCTGTCGCAGCGTGAGCAAGATACGTGACCATGAGCCATAGCGTGGCCACATACCGAGCCGAACCGTACAACAACAACCTGACCATCTGCCAGTCCTACGTACAGTGGACGCCCTGTGTCCGAGGACCACAGCAGCGCCGTTACGGGACTTGGCAACTGAATCTTGTCGGCTTTGTGAGGTGGTTCCACCTGGCATATAAACAAAGCGCGGTCGTCTCCTCCGGTGGCGAGATATTTACCCGATGGCGAGAAAGCCAGTGTGTTCACAGAGTCAGTATGAGCTGCGTAGCGGAATGAACGCCGAAAAGACATCGTCGATGGGAGAAAGGGGAAGCGGGCAGTGGCGTGGCGTACGAGGTATAGAACGCCATGAGTTGTGGCAGATCAGCGGAACATGCATGCCATGAGGCTGAAGATGTCCTCTTCAGAACGGAATGGTCAAGATCCATACTACGCAACGCCTCTAGTAAGTATGGGCCTCGATTAACGCAAAAGACGGAAGCTGGCAAGCTTCAACTTGTCCATGTCCGTCAGCTAGCGGCTCATGCGTGTCTGGGGGTGAAGAGCACGATTGAGGTCGACAAATATACATGTAATGTCATGCTACTCTGATCGAGGATAAGTAGTCCCTGCATCGTAAGTCGTCGCAGAGGCGGCTGCAGCTCCCTGTAACATGAACATCGCGAATTATATGAGGATCAAGAGCGCTCAGGCTCGGACTGGATTTTAAGACAATGAGTGCTTCTGTGAACGGGGTAGCCCCAGATAACTCACGGCGATGCTTGAATTTAGCGTTGTAGGTGGCCTCGCTAACCCAAGAAGGGATCCTGTATGAATCCGTTACAACCAAGCGTCGCCCATCCTGGCGTCTGTACCCAGCGGCCACGGGTATCCAACCGGTAGGCCTGTCTCCGCCGCCGGAAACCCAGAGCCAAAGCTGACAGTGGTCTGGGGTCCGATGGCAATAAACGTCGCCGTGTTGAACGCTGGTAGAGTTCGCAAAGTGCGGAGGATGCGTGATCCGAGACGAGGACTCAGTCTCAAACCACGTCGTGCCACGCTCTTTGCTCTCGAGCTTCACGCTGCCGCTGCTCTTAAAAGCTCTGAAATGACGGGTGACGATGGTCTCCGTTGGCTACAGAATTGGTGCAGATTCAGTGCGCCTGTTTACTGTGAAGTACGTCATTCCCCACCTCGGGTATGGGAGACCCTGACATATTGGCGTCTACGGCGGCTTCTCTGCTGACCGTCGCACTCGCGGGGAGCGTGTGCATGCTAGGTATCGGTGTCACGAATCGAATGGTGCGAAAGCTGTGCGCCGGGGAAGCTACAGCGGGATTGACTTGCTCGTGATTGCCTGTAGTGTGTGGTGAGCCTGGTGAGCCCGGCGTCGGGTGACGAGATCCTGGCGGGCCCAATCGCGTCGGACTCAAGTCCGTTTGAACATCAGAGCCGATGCGCCTGAGGAATATGAACATTTGGCCAGGAGATGCATCAATCACGCCTCACCGATAGGATATGCACTCGTGGAGGCGGTCAAACTGTTGCAGGATGAGCGGTTGCGGGTCTAAACCACCGCCCAAAGGCCTGGGAGGCATGTAGTCCAGGTGCGTTGTCTCGAGAGCGAGTATCGGGGCACTTGCGGAAAACATGTAATGGAAAGATTCGCTAGGCGCAGGACCAGACGCCATGACTATGCGTTTGCCCAGAACCGTAGATTTGACGGCGCACAACCATAGCAGCATGAGCACAACGAGGGTACATCCTAGTAGGAGAAAGGGGGGAGCTGTTAACAGCGAGACATAGGAGATGTGCTTGAGCCGTTCCAAGCAATACGGTGGCGACGGCGACAAGATAGCCAAGCAGATTCTTTCCACCCACTGCAAGAGTTGGTACACCAGTGTCGGGCTCGAAGACATGGCGGAGAGGTCAAGACAACAGTCGATGTTGGGTGGCTCGCAAGCATGTCTGAGAGTGTTAGCAAGAAGTTGAATTCGAGGGCGTTACGGTTGAGACAAAGGTCTTCGTCTGCGTGCATCCTAGGCACCGGCCAAATGGCACATGCATCGCCCGCACGGGCCGCAAGCCGCTTCGGCGCTTGAGCTACCTACTTGCGAAGATCCTGGGCGGCGCAATATCTTGGCATACAAGTAGTCGAAGGGAACTGACATCGAGGTTCATATGGATATCTACCCGACATAATAAAGGGTCGGTAACTCGATACGTGAGAAACATACTAGTGGGACGTAACGTTCATATGAGATCTGCCATAGCGCACATAACGGATGGAGCAACGGACAAGCGCATACAATGTCTGGAAATACGGATGAGACGACGAACAAGAAGGAGAGGAGAGAGAAGAGCGACGAAAGCGACGAAAAACGAGAAAATGGCGTAGCAGCTCTATCCACTCTTGGCTACCGGTACCCTCGACCTGCGAAATCGGGTCGCGCCTAGAGGATGACGGCCCCAGCAGTAGCAAGTTGTTTTGAAGGTATTGACATCGGCTTCCGCTGAAGCGGCCTTCGCTTTAGCGTAGTGGTAGAGATCGCTCATCTCTCGCAGTAGGATTGTCGTTGTTTTGAGCATCTGCTCCCGCCTTACGTTGCGCGCGCGCTGTATCCGAATCTCGTCGCTCAAGGTCGCAGTGTGCGCCGTTAGCAGCGGCACTAATGCTATGACGCTTGAGCAGACTACTCTCCGATGGTTTTGACTCAACACTTACCATCGGCCCACCGCTTGTATTCCATGCAGTCCGCGTAAAGGGCTCGTGCATCCGCCCTCTCGCGCCCAGTGTTACCCGTTGATGCTCCCAGAAGCAGCGTAATATCATGAACGCTGGTTGAGCTCAAATATCAGGGAACATCGCTCGATACCGTAGCATGACACATCGACGCACTGTCCGCAAGGGAATTGGACAGTGGGGGGATCCATTGCCGTGTAATCGATAGATGCGGTATGCGTAGCGCTGTTGCTTTGATCGAGCGAGGTCATAGTGCGTCGATTCGGGGAAAAGATGAGCAAGTACTTTATGCGTTGGGGCAAGATCAAAGTATGAGTGATGGAACAATAGTGGAGAGGTTGAAGGACGATGTAGTACTCAGGGCATCGGCCAGAGCCTTGGACATCGATGGGAAGAGGTGAGGCCTTGACGCCTGAGTCTCGAAGGCCTGACGCCTGCAATGCACCTAGAGCACGTTCAGTCATTAAGCGCCCGTTCTCGTTGCTAACGGGATCGTAGAGGGCGACGCTTGTTACTAGCTATCCCTACTACTTGCAAGTTGCAATGTCCGTGCTACAGGTGAGCAAGTAGCATATCGGATTGCTGTTTCCGAGCACGAAAACCAATGTAACATAGGCTGTACAAATTTCACGGGCTAGTATTGCTTTCCCAGATACTACTGGCGGCGGCGACTCGGGTGTGTACATCGGTGTCATTCACATCGCGGCCCAGATTCATCTATATATGCTTGTTAGTCTTGCCACGATCATGAAAGAGAGAACGCTTAACTCAGGAGCCTTCCTAGTGGCTGATGACTCCGTCGCGCTAGCGCACGTAGGTGCAGAGCCTGATCCCAGCGCGAGACCGTCTACGAGAGTACGGACTGTAGCTAGCCGCTGTATTGCCTCGTCTCGGTCCTTCTTCGCGTCTCCAAGTTGCCCAATAAGGGCACCTATGACCTTCGCGTTCTCTTCTTGCTTCCCTCGAAGCGTTTGAACAAGGTTGTTCAAGCGCACCTCGCGATCTGAGTATTTACGGAGAATGTCTTGAGTAGGCACGAGCTTATTCGAGCTACGAGCCGAGGAGTGTCACGGATAGAGCGCATAGGGTAAAAATATGTTCTCACCTTCCAACGGAAACCCACAACTGCCGTGTACAATCGTTCTCGAGTCCAGATAGGAACATGCGAATGATATTTTCACAGTCCACTTGACGCTCGCACACAGGGCAATCGATACCTTCCGGTTCACCGTTTGCTGAGTGGTCAGCTTCTTTCAGCCATTCCAGACAGGCACCACATATGAGATGTCCTGTAGACTCAGTCAGTAGAGAAAAGATGGTATGCGGATCCCATACCGCAATCTCTAAGCAGAAAGGGTCCTTCAAGTGGCGGAGGGTCTGCGGGGAAAGGTAGTGAACATGCTCCACACACGATCGAGTGTGATGCGGCGGGATTGGATGGCTCGGAAGCCATGGAGTGAGAGGTAGACGAGAAGAGAGCCACACAGGTGGACGACGCCGGTGGCAAAGGTCGTATAGATCGCGTGGTTACAGCTGATGTGATGACATAATGCTCCGTTGGATATGCCACTTTTCAATCCGAACGGTCCGCAAGTTCACTACTCGAACGTCCGTCAAGCGCACTGTCTAAGCGTTATGCAAGCCAACCACCCCGTCACACTTCCCTCGTAACTAGGACTCTGCATCGCTGCGGGAGCGTTTTGGCTGATAATATATCAGAAGTGCCGACGACATGTCGTCGATCGACTCACACGATGCGCCGGCGCGGAACCATCGGGTTCGCCATCTTGTTGAGACCGACTTCGCTTGAACACCTAGATCCAGGCGGATGTCATACTTCAATACCGGCCAAAAGTAACAACGAAGAAAGCGACTCACGCTACTCTTCAGTAGCTCTGCGCGCTGCTCATCATCCTTGCGCAGCATATGCGCTTGGTAACGGGAAAGAAGCTCTAGTCTTTCCTCTTCAGCATGTTTGGCCTGCATGTGAACCTTCTCGAGACTTGCGCGATGTGCTTCAATACGCCTCTGCTGTACGCACATCTTCTGGCCCAACTTGTGACAGTCTTCGACTAGTTTCGTGCAGCGTTCGTCAGACAACGTGATCGACGACTTCAAGCTCGCGTCTCGTCTGTACGTGCCTGTCATTACGAGGAGGAAAAAGTGAGCTGTGATTGCCTACATACCTGAGGATGGCGGCATCGAGTATGTCCGCGCATGTACTGCTGACCTCGCGCGAAGTGAAGTTGAGCTCGATGCCTGTGCGGGAAGTTACCGGGCACTTCAAAGGGCATATCATTGGCAGGTCAAAGACACTCGCGAAGCAATCTGAGCATAATGCATGACCTGTGATACGTGTTCAGTGGTGAATTGTGAAGTAGTAGCTGGAATGAGAAGCATACCGCATAATAGTGATATCGGAGTGATCTCAAGTTCGCGACGCAGCTCATCGTAGCAGATGGGACAGTGGGGATACATGGTGCGGACAAGGTGTCCACGAAGGCGGCACAGTAAGTTGGGGCTTACCGAGGGTGACCGCTCAGTTCAAGGGCACCAGGGAATACAAAGGCCTTTAATGATTGCCGTAAGCCGCTCGGGGTCTACGGTCCTATTTCCGTGAGGAGGCCATCCACGAGGATTCAAGCCATGAGGACGTATTGCAAAGTCGTGAAGTTGCGGAACGTTGTTCTGGCGTAAGCAGCATGCCCGTGACATGCACGAACCGTTCCATAACGTCGGCGTTGTCTATCTCTGATTAATGAGAGTGACACGGTCTGCATATAGCACGGGACTTGTGTATGATGCAGCGCATGGACAGTAAGTGGAAGGAAGAGGGAAGCAGCCAAGTATCGCGTGGCTCGTGGATGATCGACGCGGCACAAGAGTCTGAGCGCTCAAGCCTCAGGCCCGCACCGGCGCTATGTACTTGGGCTTCAAGCGTGCATCAAGCCTTCACGACGAACTCCAGCTGTCGGGTTCAATCGTCAAGCAAAACACACCTCCCGCACGCTGTGTCCGCTGTGATTGTGCTAATTCATGTTAAATTGTGGTAACATGTTCGCTCTCATCTGGAGTACCGCTTTACCTGCTAATTATGGAGGCTCTGTCGCTTGCAGTGTTCGTCGTCTAGAGCGCACCATTCCGTCAGTAGTCAATGTTGAAGCACGTATGAAGGACCCTCGGCAAGGAAAGCCCATTTCTTCTGGTATGGTCTTACTCGAAACGCCAGTAATTTCACGCAGTCAACTGACTGATCAATCCTCAAGGCGAGTCTCCACGTGTGGGCCATCTGGTGCGTTCAGTACAAAGGCTAGAGATCCTATATCTCGCGAGGGGTGCCACTAAAGTCGGGACCTCTCCTCTCTCCCACTCGGCCACCATCCTTCCAACTCGTCCGAGCCCACTCATACAACCGTATCCCTGACTACCCCCGCATCGCAATGCCGTCCGTGCGAACTAAGCTGGAGTGCGCCAAGGTAGGTATCACATCAGTTTCCGGGATCCCGTCCTCACCTTTCGTATCTAGCCTCTGCTCAAGAACGTGAAAGGACTTCTGTTCTCTCGTGCATACAGAGCCTTCACGGTCGATGTACCGACTGTGATTCATCCGACGAGGGACTGTCTCGCTGTTCCGCGCTTCCCGTGTTTCGAGACTATCCTCGGCGCCGGCCTCGAAATCTACGAGACTTGGGTCACCTACGAGGACGGCCTTGGTTCACTTTACCGCTTCCTCATTGCCGCCCATTACGACCCCGCCCGAGAGATCAATACCGCTCTCAGAACGATTGTCCCAAACACCACTTGGAGGGGCGATTTGATCGTGATGCGAGGCGGCACAGCTGTCTTTGTCGTAAACATGGGCGACTCGGAGTACCGTGTCATGGCAGCGCGTGCAGTGCGCACGTAAGTCCTTCGTTCCCTTGACGCAACAACCTCTGATCCTGTTACAGGTTTCTGCTCGAAGCAATCCCGCTAGTCGCGGCCGCGCTCCAGAACCATGAGCCCATTAACATACCCACCTATATGTAACTTCCTTCGATATCTCCTTGTGATTAGAGATGTGTGTATCATCGAACCTGTACGCGAATGCGCCTCTACCGAATGCATGTTGTTTTGCGATAGTGCCGTGGTCGAGTCTAACGCGTTGATCGCACCCCCGACAGCTATGTCCACAAGGTTAGGGTTCAAGTTGATAAGATTAGCAATATAGTCAAGTTAATCAATTGTTCTTCGATCTCATACTTGGAGTCCCCCTTCGCCTGATGCGCTTAGTCGGAACGCAGAGACATTGACCTGCACGATCCCTTTACGTTGTAGCCGCGTGTTGATAGCGAATCGCCATGTGGCTGCAAGACGGGACTCACGATGTTGGCCTTTGTCGAGAACCACTTAGTTCAGGCCTCCCGACCTAGAGAGCACTGCGTCTGTCGCCTCAGCTGCGCTCCTCCTTTCTGCACAGAACCTAAGTTTCGTTATGAGCGGCACGCTCACGCTGCAAGAACAAAACAGTGCCGTCAGTATCACTAGTTGCCATGGAGTTTCCGGTGATATCAAGACGCACGAAGGAAGCACGAATGCAGACACGGTGGACGGCCGTACGTGCTCGGCACTATTCCCCTGTTTCTTGTCAGCTGATGTGCTCGTCTTCAAGTCTTCACTGATGGCCCGTGTGGTCACGGACTTACTGTGACCACTACGCAGGGCGATATCTGCGTACTATGCACCTTGAACAAGTTGGAAGAAGATAAAGACAGACTCAGACGCGAACTAGAAACCACGGCCGAGGCACTTCACAAAGCTGAAGGCGATCTAGAAGTGCAGAGAAGCATCGCACATACCGCCATGAGCAAGCTCAGCCGGGCCACTGATCGTGTGGTCCGTCTCCAGTTCCTTCGTGCGGCTATTTTGTACTAACATCTAGCAGGCAGTCCTCGAACAAACAGTCCTCGAGAATGAGGAGAAGCTGGCGGAGCTCCTGTTGTCTCAGGCTGAGATGGCACGATCACGTTCTCTGCATGCCCGGTCCTTAGAGTCGCGCCATGCGACCTTGCGTTCCGAACTCGTACGTCGTCTGGTTGTCAAGTCCTCCCCCTCCTGAACTGACCCTTTTGAAGGATACAGCTCAGCAACTTCTTGGCGACGCCGAAGTAGACACGCAGCATTGGCGTACCAAGTACGAAATGCAGAATGATCAGCATAAATCGCATACCTCAGCCCTTGATAGTGAAATACGATATCTTCAAGCTGAAAACGTGGGTCTACTGATGGACATTCGAAGCCTCGAATGCTGATCCCTATCCATAGGTCGAGCTTCTCACAGAGGTCACGACGTTGCGGGAGCGATGTGGCTCGCTTGATGATCATCTAGCACAGATGAATGCGTCGTATGAAGTTGCTAGGACTAATTGCCTCAATCTGGAATGGCGTCTGGACGAGGAGACACGACGCCTTATATCTGAACGAAACGATTGGGAAGGCAAGCGTCCCCCTGTATTTTCCTCATTCCTGCGGCTGATTTGTCCCTTAGCTGATTTCGAGGCGCTTCGCGAGGGGATTCAATCTGCTCCAGCGGTGTATCTCGTCCCGCAGGTCATGGCGATCATAGAAAACCTCGTCATTCTCTCCCTCGTCGCCCTGGCCGTTCGGTCGACAGGAGGGTCTACTTGCCGATACGTTTCAGGCGTCGTGCCGGTTGCGATCTTGATGATGAGACAAGTCTTTCTGGCCATGCCCTCTGCGACTGGCGCGGTGCGCGCACCAGTATCTCACGAGATGCCAAATGAAGGCCGGTAAGTATTCATCACGAGTAGCGCGTACATTTTCGCTCATTCATCGCAGAGAATCTCGGCTACTTCGCTTCATCCATACGATCTCGGTATCACCGTTATCAGTCCAATCCTTCGCCGACCGGTATATCCGCATCTGTACGAGGCACGTTCACCTATTGGGCTACTGGCGCGTCCTAGAATCCTTCCGCTTGACTCGTGAAGTTTATTCTGTACGTCGTCTCTGTTCTCATCGACGGGGCGAGCGCTGAGCAAGCACTGCCCCCTAGTGGAGATCCTTGTTGTTCAAGACTGACCAGTATACCCCTAAACTCCCTTCGTTCCTCAAGCGAACCCAGCTCCGATTTTCATCGCCGCAGTGGAATAGCGGGCGTCGCCTCTGGTTCTTGGTCAAGGCGAGCTGGCGTTCCCTCTTGTCGTCGGTGAAGTCTAGTCGGTGCCGGATCCTGTCGCTGGTCAGGCATGTTTGGTTTTGCTGCCTGACATTGCTCAAGAGCGGCAGAGCCCTCGTTCTATCTCCCGATATCCTAGGCACTATGTCAAACCTACTCCTCTCTTGGGTTGCGATAGGCTTAGCGTTCTGGTTGTGGACCATCTTGGCGACGTTCTTCGTTGCTTTAAGTGGCGATCCTTGCGTTTGTAGTATCGCGGCCTACAAGCAGGCGCATGGTATACTTGAGCCAGACCCGTTCCTTTGGCGGTTTGTTTCTGATCTAGCCACGATTTTGTGCCCCTTCTTGCCCACAGAACCCATCCGTAGCCGTGATTCCGCTCTATGTTACTCATATCGCCGAGTTTCGTGATCTAGGTTATTGAATTGTCTCTGTGTAATATTACAATTCTACGAATATCTCAATATAGGCCTTGACCGGGATAATAACCTGAAGCGCCGGTTCGGATCAGAGTCGCCGTCGTTGAGTAGCCTCGTGGGAGTAAGCGCCGATGCGCCAATGCGCACGGAACCCTCATGCTAGCCTTGAGCTTGGCCGACTCTGACCTGTGTATACATATCTGTTGCACTCACTTTTTGACACCCCTCTGCTCTCTTCATGTCTTGGGAGTATACCGACCTCGCGTTGCTGAGAGATGGTCACACTGACTCTATCACGGCTCTGGCGATATCCTATGATGGAACTCATATCGCCACAGGCTCAGTCGGTGGAGACGTCTGTATATGGGAGCTTTACAGCCAGAAGGTCATATACTCGTATCATGGAGGAGTAGCTATACTCGTCCTTCGTTGGGCTCCCGGCAGTCAGGACTTGATACTTTGCGGGATGGCTTGTGGGTATCTCACGTCACTGTCGATCCATTCTGTACGTCCCACCATTTGCTTTGTCGGCTCCATCTTCCGCTCACGGTACTCTCAAGGGCACCATTAGCGTCTATGGTTTCCGTGGACACTCATATCCAGTGGATTGCCTGGATGTTAATGGCTCGTTGGTGGCTTCTGGCGCTCAAAATCAAGTCCGCATCTGGGAGTGGCTCCGGCAAGGTAGAGTCTATGCGTTTCATGGGCATATCTAGATGATAACTCACTCTCAGAGTCCTGGAAACTGCGCGTCGAGCTACGTGAGCCATACTCCCTACCTCAAGAAGGACATCTCGATGTGGTCGTGACAAGCGTTGTCTGGTCGTCGTGCGGTGCTCGTCTGTTTGCGACTTATCTGCATCATGGCATAAGGTACTCATGTATTTATCCGTCTAGATCGATCTGACATACTTTCAGTAGAGTATATGATACTGCGACATGGACATGCTCACAGATAATACGAATCGATGGTCAAGCGTAGGTTATCACTATACACGTACGAGCGAGCATAATCCGACAGCCTTTTAGAGCTTTCGCGGACCTATCCCATGATAATACCAGGATTATTGTATCAAATCTCTCGACAGGGTTCGATCTCTACACGGTCACCTCAGGGGACCATTCGCGGGCCTTTGGGCACGATTTTGGGAGTCGACGGGCGACACCTGTCAAGTTTGTCGAACGCAGTGATATCATTGTCGGAGGAACTACCGTGGGTGAGATGGTCTTGTGGGATACGAGTAGTGGCCGTCGTATCCAAACATTGACCTGGGAAAGTAAGCACGTCTTTTCTACGTGGGTTAATTCTTACCTGTGACATGGTAGCTAAGATCACAGAGTCGTATTGGCACTCGATGTCAGCTCATTCACGTTCACGAACACTGTATGTAGGCTTATTGTCTCATAGACTTTAGATGATCGGGTGCACGGACGTTTCCTGATCGCTGCTGGTCCGTATGATGGAGTGGATTACACCATACGGATTTGGTCGAAACGAATATTAGGTATCCTCTCAATTGTCGCCCTACGCCTTTAAAGCAAATGGTCTTACTATATTCTAATAGGCGAGCCTGGGGCGGAGGCATACATCGTTCATGGTGTACAAACTGCTGTATGTCCTGCTACGCGTCATGTCTGACACTCGTTCGCATGCTGATTGTTGCCAGGGAATGACTCTAGGAAACCTCATGGCGAACCTGAAGTACTGGATTTTGGCTGGTCTTGTCATACTAGCTGCATATACCTTGCGTGGTCCGTATTGATTTGGCTTTTGCTGATACCGCGAACAATTTGCTCTTGGGTATGCTCGTTGGCCCGGTGCGCACGACGAGCTGCATGTGCATGATTGTTTGTGTACTTTGTAGGCCGGTATAGTCCTTGCATAGATGATATACGTACGCTAGCGCGCGTGACGGCGAAACTCAAAGCTAACCACGAGCTTCTGACATAGGAAGGTGAGTACTAGGTGTGGGTTAGCGAATAGTTGGATATACTGATCTGGTTCCTTCAGCATCTACGGCGTGGAAGCACAACACGAAAGGCGTAGTTCTCTGGTCAACGCTCGTGGCGCAAAGCTTGCCAACTGCAGCCCAGTGTTCTACCGCTGTACTTGGCATCGTCGATGTGTAGGCAGTTGATTTGCAGGCTGATGGACGGCAGAGCAGCCAAGTGCCCAACTGAGAATGCGAGGTGAGTTCTCGTCGTCAGGCCGTCGCGGGTTTGTTGAGCGGGAATCAATCTTCATCGATGATCGATCCCACAAGGTCGGCTGTGGGGTGTTCAGGTTGTGCGGCGTGTATACAGCGTAAGAAGCAAGGGGCGCGGTGAGGAGCTAAAGGATTCATTAGTGAAGATTGAGGATGGACGTAGCCGTCTCAGGCGCAGCAAGCACGGCGTTGCAGGTGTGGTCAACCACTCACAATGTAGCGACGGTGCTCACGCGGTGTTTTCGTAGCATCTATGCGCACGACCGGAGAATAAGGACGTGTCCTCCAAGGAAGCTTGACGTCGCTGCAGAGGTCATACAAGTAGGCGTTAATCCCAGTGACGCTAGCGCGCGTATCGCGGCACGCGCACTCTCACCACAACCACCACCTAGACCATTTAAGAGTTCCCAATGTCACCCAAATACGCGCTCAAAACGTATCTCTATGTTGTGAGTGATGTCTCTCATACGCGCAAGACCCTCTGTCGCAATCTCAGGCGATTCAAGGCGTTCTTGGACACGATAAACGGAGCGTAGGCGGCGTCCACTTCGGCAATTTCATAGAGGTCTGCTCGCAACGCTACCACATTAGAGGTGCGCTGACTTTTTACAGGCCCTGGAAGAAATCGGTTTTGTGAAAATCGGTGAAGCGAGCAGTGTGGGTGTGACATTACGGCCCGAGCCGGGGATGTATGGAACCGACGAGGATTTGTTCGTGACCTTGCCGGCCTGTGCGAACAGTTGGTGGGATCATGAGTACAACATGTAAGCTGGATTCGTTGATCCCCTTAAACTCATGCCTGAATCTCACATTCTAGGGTCGCCGAAATCCTGCGCGGCAACTACGGGATCACTGCAACCGATTTCATTGAGATTCCGGAGGACGTCGACATGGCGGGCGTTGGCTTCGCGATCCCGGACTTAGCTTAGAACATGAAGTGATATGGTCACGCGCACGATACGACCTGTAGTCCGAACTTCTTGGTACAATGGTCCATACACTTCACTTGCTACTGTTCTTTGTGGCTAATCCTGATTGCAACGTTTTAAAGGTGAAGTGAGCAAGATATCGTCAATGCACCGGTCGCCCGGCCCCTCGACCCCAGCCAGAGGATGGCCCGCAACGTGCTGCAAGCCAAACCATCTCCAGGGAGAAGGTGAGCAGCTGATGATGTCTGTTAAGGATGAGCCCCCGACGCCGAACTTCTTTGCAGGCTGGAAGGTCAACGCGTCAATAATAGCGATACGCTCTGGCATGCCTTCAAAGGTTTGAACAGCCTGAGGCCGTCTTCGAGGACGGTCCATCTTTTGATGTGAACGCATTCCTTGCTACCGACTCCTCGTTCGGCTTCGATAATCATGACCTCAAGAGCAACAAGAAGTGGTCCAACAACCAACTTGCGAGTGCACATTGATGACAACTCGAAGGGTACATTTGTTTGGACGTCTATGTGCGGTCTCGGTCTGAAATCTGTTTTCTAGCGCAATCCACCTCAATTTGTCGTGCAGCATTAGCCCGAGCATCCGGGCTTTACCACCTTAGGCCACCAGGCGTACGTATCTAATCCTATCTCAGGGCATGATCTCCGCCTGCTCGACTGCTTGACTGCGTCGATGCGATCTAGAGCTCTCCCCACGACCGGGCACGGAACATGCTGGGGATTGATGGACTCCTGTGCGTGAGCCCTGCAGCACTTCAGTGTTCTCCCTCGATCCTTCTGATCCCACCCAAGCTTCTGGGGTTACGATTGACTCATCCTTCTGCCCTTTAGTCGGGCGGCCAAGCTGACCAGGACTTCGTAGATTCCAATAATCTCCCTTCTTCTCGACCTTCCGCTCGCTGCTAGCAAATGTCCTATGACCTCTCTTAGACAGCCTTCCTAAGACTGTCGCAACGTTCCCTCAGCTTAACGAGTCTACCCTCGCCTCCCATCTCGGAAGATTGATCATGGATTGTTCTACTTGGCAGCGAAGACGGCCAAGCCCATGAACTACTTTCATCTCCTCTACGACCTCTTCCACTCGTCTCATGGCGGCGACGGCCGGTTCGAGTTGTTGAACGAGGATGTCCTCTCACTTCCAGACATGTTGGAGCGTCTCAATCGCAAAGCCCGGTCGGCAGAAGGACCAACTCGGGACATGTTCATCGTGCGCTTCCTCACCGTACCTCTTCGTTTGACGCATCTGATTCCCTACTTGTCCTATGCCATGAAGCCGTCAGCGTTAGCTTTGCGGGGTAATGCCGACCTTGTATCCCACGGACTACGAATGCTCGAGCTCTGCATCGACAACCTCACTCCAAACTTCCTGGGCCCTACCTTGACTGCCGTACTGCGACATTGATGGAAGGACTACAACGCTACTTCAAGTCACTTCCCGTGAATCACTATCATCGCACACTATTATCCCCTGACTCTCGGGAAGCTCGGCGGACGGAATCGCAAGATGCTGGAGAGAGAGTCTCTGCTGAAGTATCGCGCGAATCCCGAACCGCTGAGGGCCCGTTTTTCGTTTGGACCGGAGACTCCGATGTCGGTGTGGTCCGTCAAGACCTTCTCGTCCATATCGAAGATTGGCCCCCAGTATCGCCCGCTTGCGTATAACTATCTTGAACAATGTTTGAGCCTTGCCCTTCCCGAGGTAAGTCATCCATATGGGCTCCGGCCGAAGATATGAGCTCAATCTCGCGATTTCTTAGGACGTCAAAGGCCGCGAGCGAGAGGACCTCTTTGTCAGGTATCTGTACGACGCAATCCACGTATTGGACGTCCATGAGGAAGCGGAGAAGACTTCGGCCGAGCTTTTCCGATCCCTCTTCACCTCTACCTCTGAGGTACGACAGAATGCGGTGAAGGACGCTCCGACGCGCCATTATCCTAGCCCGGTCTTCTCTTGCTATATTGACGCATTGAAACATACAAGGCGAAGAAGGCACTCGAACTCGTCGATACGTCCATTCGCGAACTTGTGGCAATGGCTACCACCTCCGAGGTTCCAGTGAACGACGTCGTAATCACCCTGCACCAAATTGCCAGTCGCTTCCTCTCATTGTGCTTGGAGAAGACTTGGGCGCGATGGAGCGCAGGTTGTGGCGATATCCGGTTGATGACCAATATCCCTGACCTCGGCGTCCGGTGGGTCAACGAGCGAGAAGTGGTCCTCGTCCGCATGTTACTCCACGTCCTGAAGGACATGCCTCACGACTGTTGTGGACGTTCCTCACTAAGTGCTATGGATTCGCTTGCAAAAGACGGCGAACAGGTACGGGACAACTAGATCTTGCACGCCGTCGCACTCTCCTTCGCAGAGCTGTCTGGTCCAAATCCGATCGTGCGGAGGATTGCATCGCGTTGCTTGGGTAGCTCAGCCAATATACGACTTGCTTACGCCTCATCGCGACATGATACTCGTCTCGTTCTATACGAAGCCCTCCGAGCCCTCCCCCTTCCCCTTCAGGTTGGCATAGTGGGGGGCATTCAGTACTGCGTCAGCCTACAGCCCCCCCCCCTCCCCCGAGCTCAATGACGAGCTTCTCCGTCTGCACGAGACACTCGCGTTAGCTGATGCCGACGACATGGCGTTGGTAGGGAGATTGAATGAACGGCAGAGCAGCCTCGATATCATCAAACACAGAGACCCTTGCATCAAGTTCCCAACCGCATCGATCCCCATGACGGATTTTCTTGCGAAACAGCACCAGATCAGGCAGAGGTCAGTCCCCCAGTAGTAGTATATAAGCCTCGATGTGTTGCTCATATATGATTCAGGGTCACGACTGTCTACTTCAAATCGTTGTATTCACCCAATCCCGAGATCAAGGAGGTTGCCCATGAGGGGCTTCGGATGGTGTTGGCCCATCAATCGAGACTTCCGAAGGAGTTGCTTCAGACGGGTCTCCGGCCGATCCTCATGAATCTCGCCGATCCAAAGCATCTTCCTATTCCTGGTCTGGAGGGGCTGGCGCGACCCTTGGAGCTGCTCACGAACTACTTCAAGGTTGAGATTGGCCACAAGCTGCTTAACCATTTCCGCATCGTCGCAGACCCGCAGATGCTACAGGCGTCATCACGACTACCTGTCATGAGAACAATGGGATCAAGAAGCTAGTTCGCCTGACGAACATCGTCCACCTACGTCCCTGAGCAACCAACATATCTACCCCTCGGATGCTATGGACTACTTCATGCGACACCTGGCGTTCCCGATGCAGATCGCGCCGGCCACACACCCTATTCCGAGGGAACGCCGCGTGTGCCGATTTTGTACGAATGCGGACGCTATCGAAGATGAAGCACACATGCTCACGCGGTGCCCTGCCCCGACGCTTCGAAGAACCCGGGAGGCGCTCCTCAACGCAGTGATCGCCCTACACCTACCCCTATGACGACTGCAGGATCGGTTGGCCGATGTAGCGTTCCTATACGTCCTACTCAATACAGAAGGCACGCTAGCGGCAACGGAGTCGTATGCCGTCAAGATTCCATTGGTCGAGGACCATCGGACAGATTGTGGTGAGCGAAATCCTACCAGGTAACGATATACTTTAGTTCCCTCATAGCAAGGGCTATTTCGCTGACTCTAGCTGTCGATAGGTCTCACGCTACAAGCTCAGTATTTCACGTCGGCGGACGCGGTGCCTTTCCGATTCACCCCGAATCTGCAGCACTTCCTTGGACCCATCCTCACGGAGGGCATCTTGGCATGCGGGATCATGTCCATCGTCCATCGGGCGTTGTCTCACAGAGCCAGAGGTATACTTCTACTCCACGTCGACCGCTGCACTCTGGCTAACCGACGTATCTCAACGACTTACAGAACGAACTCGAGCACCAGCTCTACCTGTTTGCACCTGACGAGGTGATGACCTGGTTGCACCAGCACCATGGCGGCAAGGTGCCACGGATCGACATCAGCTTCCGGCTCAATGTCGCTACAAACATCGAGAGCGTCTTCAAACAGGCTGAGACGACAGCTTACAAGATCGAACGGGAGCAAGTATGTGTGATCGTGGCAATGCCTACTAAGCGTTTCCGACTTCCATTTCTACAGGCTTTGTAACTGAGGAGTCTCGACACGACCACCACCCCGATCGTACAGACGGTGGCGGGCCTAATCCCTACCGCGACCAACCCTTTGAACGATGTGAGGATGACTGAGGCATTGAGTCCTTGGTTCCGAGCGACTTTCCTACCTCGTATCTACTTTCGGTGTGAACTCTGCGAGCATCTTGTTGTAATTGTACGCATACCGGTGGTGGGTCAGGAATGAGGGCGGTCGAGCTCTTCGGTGGATAGGGTGAGGGGTGTTCAGATCGCCCAGGCTGCCTTGGGGAGACGTGAGGGCCCTCACGTTCTCAGCCTGTAGCCACACGCTCTTGCTGAGAATACGTCATAGCAGTGCTGCCGTGCTCTTTGTAATCTGCTAGCTTCTATTAATGCAGTGATCATTCGGGTGCGAGTGAAATGACCCTACTAGATATAAGTTGACACTGTATTCTAGGTACAGGTTAGCAAATACACCATAAACCATCATGCCCGTGCCTGGAGCGTGTGGTCTGCTCTGGCTCCAGACCACAACTGCGCGACATCAGCTTTTGTTTCCGACTCTCACTTGTTGCCTACTCTGCTAGGGTATGTTCAGTAGTTCTCCTTGTCAATCTTGGCATACTAACGCAGTGCACGGCATGGATTTGGTCCAGACTATTGCGCGATGCTGGCATCGATATCCAAAGTCGTCAACTACGCCTTGATGGGCGTAATCATCAGTTCTGTGGTATCCGTCTTCGTCCCATACTTGCTGTTTACGATCTCCAGCCGAAGGCATTCCACCGATCTTCTCTCTATCCATCATCACGTCGATGATATTGTCGTGTCCATCCAGGCCAACACATTCGCAATCCTATGCATATTCAGCCCCCTCCCCGTTCGCCAATGTCTCCCACCGCCACAGCCGCTCTACGATGAAATACTCTCCTTCCAGGACCTTGTAATCAAGCAGCGCGTTTTCTTCGATCAGCTGGCATTGTCGACACTCCGTCTGAACGATACGCAGGAACTTCGTAGCATCGGTTACGCTGCACGCTCTGTTGTCGCTTCAAATCTCCGTAAGACTCGGATGGGGAGGGAAGAAGAAGAGATACGTGTTCTGATGACTGTGGCTGCGAAAGCCACCGCGCTGTCAACTACGCTCTCTACTATCCTGGAGCATGTTGAGCTAAGCTTTCTGCGGTGAGTCGCCGTTAGCCTGCTGAATACCAAGTAGCTAACGAGTTACATTAGAGCGACGGTAATGCACCATACAAACACCATTGCCCTGACAATCGCGGATCTCCTGTTCTGGATTAGCCATACAAGCTCGGAACAATATGGTCCTGAGCTGATGACTAGGCTGTCTCCCGTCGTTCGTCTCTGTGCATTTGCAACTGTGGATTCCGCCTCCCACACTCTCACAGTCGTTCGGCGAGCAGTTGCACAAGCGTCCGACCTTCGGCCAGCTCTGCTATATGCCCTGCAAGGGGGCAACGACGTTCTCACCTCCAAAGTGCCGTCGTCATCACTTCGGGATGCCAGTTCCTCGGGATACTTCCAAGGCCCGATGCGCACTGTCTCTGAGGTTCTACATGCTTTACAGACCATGGAAGACGTACTCACCAGCGGGATCGAGGAGCTCACCACACCAAGCAGTGCTAGAAGGCTTTTCCCATTCTTTCCATTGTCGCATATTGCAAACCATCATCTAAACATTTTGGCAGAGCAATTGCTTCAAATTCGTCAATTGTTGGGGGATGCGAAGAGGTGGCAGGAGGATGACTCAACCTAGTAGTAGTACTAAGAAAATTACGCTGAGCACCCACTATGTTACGGCATTTCCGGAGGTGGATACCATTTCAAATGGGAATGTTAGAAGTTGGGCCCGGCGGTTCCTCGACGTTTGCAGGAGACTTGAGGTTAATTACCCAGCGGATTTGCTCGGGTTTTCGAAGTCAGTTCAACCTCCGCAGTGGCGCATCAGTGCTTACCTCGTCCTCCCGCCACCGACCGGCGCTTACACCGCGCCCCCGCCCGCGCGACATTGGGCTCGTCGCGCACGCCTCTCGCGCGTCCTCGTTCCTCGCGCGCGCACGCTTTTGTAGAATACCTGATCAGGAATATATGTCTTGCCACCCAAACAGACGGTCCATGTTGATGCGCTCACTGTTTCAGTCGCTCTCATTAGTATTATGATAACCATACATAAGTGCAGAATTCCTTTCCCCACGCCCATCCCCGTTTGTTTTCACCATTGTCCGCCTCGTCTTGGAGAGTGCGATGGCGCGAACCCAAGTTACCAGATTCTGTGTGTGTTTCATCGCTCCAGATAGAACACTGAGGCTGCCATCAGAACGCCGATGCTCCTTAACGAGCGTCAGCGCACGGGTGAGGAATACCGTGGCTTCTGTTGCACTAAGCCTTTCAAGGTCAGAAGGCATCTCGCGGCTGTCAAGTCCGCAGACCCACGCGATTGTTCCGCGGAATTGCTTCACTGCCGTATGCATGAAGCGCTCCTCTGGGTTCTCTGCCTGCTGTTGAATGATCTTGATGGCATCCCTCAGGCAGCGCTCAAGATCTTCGATCTCCAGCTCCTCCTCATCATCGAGCTCGAAACCCGTTCCACCACCTGCTCGTGTACGCAGGAGGCCGTCACGTCCAGTCGGGGGTGCCTTGTCTGGGGAGGAGGAGATAGGCAAAGACGCTCTGAAGCCGTCAGCCTCTGGGATATTGACACTAGAATCCGAGTCTTCGGGGCAGCTCATGGGGCGCTCGACGACTTGTGCCCGGGGTATGATAGCCGACCGCTTGTCTCTCCGCGTCTTCCAAGAATGGTTGCGCATGGTCTCGGGAGGTGCTGCCATGACGCCCTTGATGGGGATGGTGTAGAATGGCGGGATATGATACCTGGTGGCCTTCTGCCACCATGCACTCAGAATAAGGCCGGCCGCTTTGACGAGGTGCTTACACAACAAGTACGCATGGTACTTTTGAGCACCACAATCGCATGTCCATGTCTTGACATCCGTGACATAAGATCCACGGATGGGGACCTTGCGTAGACACGTCCAGGCACGCTTCAGCGCCTTCTGATAGTGGGAGAGTTTGCCTCCGCGCGCTGCATGGTGGTTCCTGTGATGGATCCCTTTGAAGGTGTTCCGATACGGCGGTAATGCACGCGTGACGATAGCATAGAGAGCGAGATCGATCCGAGGTCGATTGTACATGTGGAGGACTAGACACTTGATCCCCCGCCACAGCGCTTCGACGACCATGGTCGTCTGCTTGCGCGGGATGCTAGCAGCGTATGCACTTCGGGCCCATAGCTTCCAGCGAGGACGCGAATACCAGGAGTTCCAGAGATACGCCCAGACCTCGCAGAGGTTATTCAGCTTGCAATGGCGGTACATCTCCTCGACCGCATCTCGGTAGATATCTTCGGTGCTACGCTGCTTTCCATGACGTTCGGGAAGGAGGGAATGCTGCGACGCGTGTTTCGCAAAGAGGCGCAGGATGGGGAGCCGGTGTGCCGGTGGACAGAACTGGTAATCAGGGCTTTGTGCACGTGTGCCTGTCTCCGCCGACGTGCCTTCCTCGAGTAGCGGTGGGCTTGTGTTGCCCTTGTCTTTGTCAATCAGATGGACTTCCTGCCGAATATCGTCTTGATCAGCTTCTAACTCAGTTTCCCACCCATCCTCATCCTCGTCAACGCCTGTGTCCTCTAGCTCCTCACCGGGTCCTTCGGTCTGAGCCCACTCATGGACGTGCTCCGGCCAAACTAGCACCCTGGACATCAAAGTGCTCGGCCACAGTATTTGGACCGCGACGGAGCGCACGCGCGATAGCCGCTGCAGGAAGCTTGATGGTTGGCAGCGACTCCGTGATGACCGGTGGCCGGCCATCCAGGAGTAGACGCACACGGTGGACTGGACACGCCGGAGGAGGGGGAACCTGCAGGCATGCCTATCAGAATCTAGAAGGAATGCTCAGTATGGTATATATCACGTACTCGATCAGTTCCTGCTGCAACGTGCTGAGCAGCAGGAATGAAATCGAGATCAATGAACGAGAACTCTTGGTGAGCGGCGGCGGCGTCATATGGCCCCGGCATGTCCCTGTTCTTGCAGAGGTGCTGTTTCAGAGCACGGAGAGCATGCCAAAAGCACAGTTGATGCTTCGACGTCGGCCAGGTGTTACCCATGGCATTGATTTCTGACCAGTCCTTGTCTGAGAGTGTGAACTCTGGATCGACACCAAGGTCCATGAGGCTGCCGAGGAAACACTCGAGTGCTCTCTGCTTCGCTCCGCTCGGGGCGTCCTTGAGAGTGCGGAGAAAGACAAATGCCAAAGGGATTCCGGAGCCATCTGCATCCGCGATGGCAGCGAAGAGCTCGAAATCACCGCCATTTGTATTCCCTGATTAACGATAAGGTTAAGCTTTACATTATGTCATAGGCGGAGAGACCCAACGCACACGTAGAGTCCATGGCCAGCTCTTGGGCATGACCCGCCCATCCGTTCACAAAGTCTTTGATGTAGAACACGAGTGATTCTGTTCCTTGCTCGGCCTCAAGATCTAGGAGCTGTAGATCGTACTCATGCCCCTTCTCCTCTATGAACTTGCGAGCAGACACAAGCGGCGAATCATCAAGCCGCCACTCCTTTCTGGTGACCGTATGCCAGTAGTAGTATACAGACTTCGCCATAAAAGGTAGCGGCGGAGCATCTGCGCTGCGCTCCTTATCCTCCTCGGCCTGGATATACTGCCAGATCTGCTCCAATTTGGTCAGTTCTCGTGTTCATCTCAGATCTTGCTTGACGCTTGACTAACCTGACCAGGCGTCTGTGGTTTTGCATTTTCATCAATATACTTCTTCCATTTCTCCGGCAGGTTGATATCCAGATACGCAAGATGCTCCTCCTCGTGCCGGAGCGTCGCAAGGACTTCATGCTCAACAGCTCCAAAGTTCAGGTGCAGCCAGCCTCAACACGGAAAGCGCGGAGACCGGTTAGTGTCGCGGGCCTTGCCATCCTCGCGCAAGGCCTTTTCTTTCTTTCCACGCTGACTTGACTGTGCACAGCTGTACGAGAAGATCTCGTTCCCCGATTTGATGCAGCTAGAGCGTGCCTCATAGCTACCGTTATGGTAAGCCCGGGTTTCTCTGTGTAGTGGCTGATTACTTACGTCCATTTCAAGTCCTGCGCCTTCCCAATGGCTTTTGCAAGGATATCTCCGCGCTCTCTTTGAGCTGTGTCAGGCTGCACGAGCTTGGAGACATCCACCCTCGCCCGGACATTGATTGGTAAGTCCTTTGCAACCTCAACAGCTTTCAGGAACTCGGCAGCTGACATCGCTCCGAGATCCACAAGCGGCAGCTTGTCTAGATCATCAGGGTCTGCTGCCATCTTCTCTGCTTTCCGTTTTGCGACCCGGGTGCGCCGAGAAGCATTGCGCGTTTCGACACACCTCTGGCACTTCGAATTTGGCTCACCCTTCTTCCCTTTGCTCGAGTCTTTGGTCCTGGGCTTGAATGCTGTGAGCGGCTTTGTGACGCCGCACTCGTCGCACCTCTGAGAGTCCATGGCCAATAGGCACAATGTACCAGGCTGCGGAGGTACTAGTACAGGTCTTTTTTTCATGTGCGCGACATCTCCTTCACTGACATACGATCTACAAGCCACGTGATGCACATGGACGAAGACATATATTACTGATCAGGTATTCTACAAAAGCGTGCGCGCGCGAGGAACGAGGACGCGCGAGAGGCGTGCGCGACGAGCCCAATGTCGCGCGGGCGGGGCGCGGTGTAAGCGCCGGTCGGTGGCAGAAGGACGAGGTAAGCACTGATGCGCCACTGCGGAGGTTGAACTGACTTCGAAAACCCGAGCAAATCTGCTGGGTAATTAACCTCAAGTTTGCAGGAGCCCAACCTGATTGATCATAAGCGCCCAAAGAGCAAAGATAACAGGCAAATTGGTCATTCCAAGGGTCGTCTCGGGACAGGACGGGCCGCGCAGCGGCCCATATATGGCACCCAGGGTGGCTTTTGCCCTAAGGGAGCGCGAGCTCGCACGTCGAGCACCCTCACGCGGGCACAGCCAAAACCCATCACATCTTCATGGACAATATATTAACTATGTTCTTGTTAATTTAGAGCATATCTTTGTCATAAATTCTACAATTCCTTGGCAGCTCGCACCGCCGTCTAGTACAGGGCACTTATAACTATACAATAGAACATTTCCTCATAGCTACCGCACGGTTGCTAATGTTGTATTTGACGCTCGTCAGTTGAGCTCGCGCGACTGACACATGCGCTATCGCGGCGCATCCCAACCAGATGCTTGATAGTGGCACATGTGCCCCGTATATACCTTGCCTTGACATACCTTGACGCCTTACGTGTTTGCACCACCACCTCCCCCCCACTTCCTGTTGCTCTTTAATACACGCGCAAACGCGCCATTATTCACTTCTTTCCCATGCACTCGCCTGTCTCACCCTCGAATCTCACACAAACGCATAACCCCACTCTGAGGGCATTCGGAGCACCCACCTCGACGACATGTTGATTGACCTCGTCTGGCCACGCCGACTCAATTGAACCCCCCCTACCCTTGCCGCAACATGCCGATTGACCTCGCTGGCTTGCTGTCAAACCCTACCCCATTGACCCATTGACGCCCACTCAATCGAATCTTGTCAAAGATGTCGCCCTCAATCTTGAAGCTGAACAAAACAAACTATGCTGAATGGTCGATGCTCATGGAGGCCATCCTGGTAAGGAAGGGCCTCTGGGATGTTGCCTCCAGCGTGGACACTAAGCCACTTGGCTCACCAAACACGAAGATCGTCAAATCATGGAAACGGAAGTCCAATGAAGCCTGCGCGGAGATAATCCTCAATGTCGAGCTGTCGCAGCTGCCGCACATCAAGAGCATGGACGCCCCTAACGTCTGGGAGGATCTCAAAATGTTGCACCAAGCTCGTGGCTTTGGTACACACCTCTCCCATCGCCGTGCGTTCTTCCAGATGGCGATGAACCCTGACCAGTCGATGTCGACATGGGTCGGAGACGTCCGTTGTGCCGCCGTCCAACTCACCAAAATTAGTGTCAACCTCACTGACGAAGACTGCATTGTTGTACTGACAGGCAGTCTGCCGTTGTCGTATGAACAATGTGTCATAACCCTGGGCTCCACCCCCAATGAATCCCTCACATTTGACTATGTTGTCAACCACCTCCTGAACGAAGAATCTCGCCAGAATCCGATCATGTTGCCTACGCTTGCTGGAAATGAACCTGCACTTGTCGCTGCCGCTGCTCGCCCATGCGTCCTGCTGTCCATGATCACATGCTACCGTTGTGCCCAGAAGGGGCATTACCAGGCCAATTGTCTGCGTCGCCCCTGTGCGCCTCTGTTAACGTTGATCAGATCGCTAACCCTGTGCGCCTCCATTAACGTTGATCAGATTGCTTGCGATAACAAGACTAACCCTGTGCGCCTCTGTTAACGTTGATCAGATCGCTAACCCTGTGCGATTGTGCGTTTGCACGCGGAGGCAGTCGCTGCCACGCTAAGACCCTGCCCACTGCGATAACAAGACTAACCCTGTGCGCCTCTGTTAACGTTGATCAGATCGCTAACCCTGTGCGCCTCCATTAACGTTGATCAGATTGCTTGCGATAACAAGACTAACCCTGTGCGCCTCTGTTAACGTTGATCAGATCGCTAACCCTGTGCGATTGTGCGTTTGCACGCGGAGGCAGTCGCTGCCACGCTAAGACCCTGCCCGCTGCGATAACAAGACTAACCCTGTGCGCCTCTGTTAACGTTGATCAGATCGCTAACCCTGTGCGATTGTGCGTTTGCACACGGAGGCAGTCGCTGCCACGCTAAGACCCTGCCCGCTGCGATAACAAGACTAACCCTGTGCGCCTCTGTTAACGTTGATCAGATCGCTAACCCTGTGCGATTGTGCGTTTGCACACGGAGGCAGTCGCTGCCACGCTAAGACCCTGCCCGCTGCGATAACAAGACTAACCCTGTGCGCCTCTGTTAACGTTGATCAGATCGCTAACCCTGTGCGCCTCCATTAACGTTGATCAGATTGCTTGCGATAACAAGACTAACCCTGTGCGCCTCTGTTAACGTTGATCAGATCGCTAACCCTGTGCGATTGTGCGTTTGCACGCGGAGGCAGTCGCTGCCACGCTAAGACCCTGCCCGCTGCGATAACAAGACTAACCCTGTGCGCCTCTGTTAACGTTGATCAGATCGCTAACCCTGTGCAATTGTGCGTTTGCACGCGGAGGCAGTCGCTGCCACGCTAAGACCCTGCCCGCTGCAATAACAAGACTAACCCTGTGCGCCTCTGTTAACGTTGATCAGATCGCTAACCCTGTGCGCCTCCATTAACGTTGATCAGATTGCTTGCGATAACAAGACTAACCCTGTGCGCCTCTGTTAACGTTGATCAGATCGCTAACCCTGTGCGATTGTGCGTTTGCACGCGGAGGCAGTCGCTGCCACGCTAAGACCCTGCCCACTGCGATAACAAGACTAACCCTGTGCGCCTCTGTTAACGTTGATCAGATCGCTAACCCTGTGCGCCTCCATTAACGTTGATCAGATTGCTTGCGATAACAAGACTAACCCTGTGCGCCTCTGTTAACGTTGATCAGATCGCTAACCCTGTGCGATTGTGCGTTTGCACGCGGAGGCAGTCGCTGCCACGCTAAGACCCTGCCCGCTGCGATAACAAGACTAACCCTGTGCGCCTCTGTTAACGTTGATCAGATCGCTAACCCTGTGCGATTGTGCGTTTGCACACGGAGGCAGTCGCTGCCACGCTAAGACCCTGCCCGCTGCGATAACAAGACTAACCCTGTGCGCCTCTGTTAACGTTGATCAGATCGCTAACCCTGTGCGATTGTGCGTTTGCACACGGAGGCAGTCGCTGCCACGCTAAGACCCTGCCCGCTGCGATAACAAGACTAACCCTGTGCGCCTCTGTTAACGTTGATCAGATCGCTAACCCTGTGCGATTGTGCGTTTGCACGCGGAGGCAGTCGCTGCCACGCTAAGACCCTGCCCGCTGCAATAACAAGACTAACCCTGTGCGCCTCTGTTAACGTTGATCAGATCGCTAACCCTGTGCGCCTCCATTAACGTTGATCAGATTGCTTGCGATAACAAGACTAACCCTGTGCGCCTCTGTTAACGTTGATCAGATCGCTAACCCTGTGCGATTGTGCGTTTGCACGCGGAGGCAGTCGCTGCCACGCTAAGACCCTGCCCGCTGCGATAACAAGACTAACCCTGTGCGCCTCTGTTAACGTTGATCAGATCGCTAACCCTGTGCGATTGTGCGTTTGCACGCGGAGGCAGTCGCTGCCACGCTAAGACCCTGCCCGCTGCAATAACAAGACTAACCCTGTGCGCCTCTGTTAACGTTGATCAGATCGCTAACCCTGTGCGCCTCCATTAACGTTGATCAGATTGCTTGCGATAACAAGACTAACCCTGTGCGCCTCTGTTAACGTTGATCAGATCGCTAACCCTGTGCGATTGTGCGTTTGCACGCGGAGGCAGTCGCTGCCACGCTAAGACCCTGCCCGCTGCGATAACAAGACTAACCCTGTGCGCCTCTGTTAACGTTGATCAGATCGCTAACCCTGTGCGATTGTGCGTTTGCACACGGAGGCAGTCGCTGCCACGCTAAGACCCTGCCCGCTGCGATAACAAGACTAACCCTGTGCGCCTCTGTTAACGTTGATCAGATCGCTAACCCTGTGCGATTGTGCGTTTGCACACGGAGGCAGTCGCTGCCACGCTAAGACCCTGCCCGCTGCGATAACAAGACTAACCCTGTGCGCCTCTGTTAACGTTGATCAGATCGCTAACCCTGTGCGATTGTGCGTTTGCACGCGGAGGCAGTCGCTGCCACGCTAAGACCCTGCCCGCTGCAATAACAAGACTAACCCTGTGCGCCTCTGTTAACGTTGATCAGATCGCTAACCCTGTGCGCCTCCATTAACGTTGATCAGATTGCTTGCGATAACAAGACTAACCCTGTGCGCCTCTGTTAACGTTGATCAGATCGCTAACCCTGTGCGATTGTGCGTTTGCACGCGGAGGCAGTCGCTGCCACGCTAAGACCCTGCCCGCTGCGATAACAAGACTAACCCTGTGCGCCTCTGTTAACGTTGATCAGATCGCTAACCCTGTGCGATTGTGCGTTTGCACACGGAGGCAGTCGCTGCCACGCTAAGACCCTGCCCGCTGCGATAACAAGACTAACCCTGTGCGCCTCTGTTAACGTTGATCAGATCGCTAACCCTGTGCGATTGTGCGTTTGCACACGGAGGCAGTCGCTGCCACGCTAAGACCCTGCCCGCTGCGATAACAAGACTAACCCTGTGCGCCTCTGTTAACGTTGATCAGATCGCTAACCCTGTGCGATTGTGCGTTTGCACACGGAGGCAGTCGCTGCCACGCTAAGACCCTGCCCGCTGCGATAACAAGACTAACCCTGTGCGCCTCTGTTAACGTTGATCAGATCGCTAACCCTGTGCGATTGTGCGTTTGCACGCGGAGGCAGTCGCTGCCACGCTAAGACCCTGCCCGCTGCAATAACAAGACTAACCCTGTGCGCCTCTGTTAACGTTGATCAGATCGCTAACCCTGTGCGCCTCCATTAACGTTGATCAGATTGCTTGCGATAACAAGACTAACCCTGTGCGCCTCTGTTAACGTTGATCAGATCGCTAACCCTGTGCGATTGTGCGTTTGCACGCGGAGGCAGTCGCTGCCACGCTAAGACCCTGCCCGCTGCGATAACAAGACTAACCCTGTGCGCCTCTGTTAACGTTGATCAGATCGCTAACCCTGTGCGATTGTGCGTTTGCACACGGAGGCAGTCGCTGCCACGCTAAGACCCTGCCCGCTGCGATAACAAGACTAACCCTGTGCGCCTCTGTTAACGTTGATCAGATCGCTAACCCTGTGCGATTGTGCGTTTGCACACGGAGGCAGTCGCTGCCACGCTAAGACCCTGCCCGCTGCGATAACAAGACTAACCCTGTGCGCCTCTGTTAACGTTGATCAGATCGCTAACCCTGTGCGATTGTGCGTTTGCACACGGAGGCAGTCGCTGCCACGCTAAGACCCTGCCCGCTGCGATAACAAGACTAACCCTGTGCGCCTCTGTTAACGTTGATCAGATCGCTAACCCTGTGCGATTGTGCGTTTGCACGCGGAGGCAGTCGCTGCCACGCTAAGACCCTGCCCGCTGCGATAACAAGACTAACCCTGTGCGCCTCTGTTAACGTTGATCAGATCGCTAACCCTGTGCGCCTCCATTAACGTTGATCAGATTGCTTGCGATAACAAGACTAACCCTGTGCGCCTCTGTTAACGTTGATCAGATCGCTAACCCTGTGCGATTGTGCGTTTGCACGCGGAGGCAGTCGCTGCCACGCTAAGACCCTGCCCGCTGCGATAACAAGACTAACCCTGTGCGCCTCTGTTAACGTTGATCAGATCGCTAACCCTGTGCGATTGTGCGTTTGCACACGGAGGCAGTCGCTGCCACGCTAAGACCCTGCCCGCTGCGATAACAAGACTAACCCTGTGCGCCTCTGTTAACGTTGATCAGATCGCTAACCCTGTGCGCCTCCATTAACGTTGATCAGATTGCTTGCGATAACAAGACTAACCCTGTGCGCCTCTGTTAACGTTGATCAGATCGCTAACCCTGTGCGATTGTGCGTTTGCACACGGAGGCAGTCGCTGCCACGCTAAGACCCTGCCCGCTGCGATAACAAGACTAACCCTGTGCGCCTCTGTTAACGTTGATCAGATCGCTAACCCTGTGCGATTGTGCGTTTGCACGCGGAGGCAGTCGCTGCCACGCTAAGACCCTGCCCGCTGCGATAACAAGACTAACCCTGTGCGCCTCTGTTAACGTTGATCAGATCGCTAACCCTGTGCGCCTCCATTAACGTTGATCAGATTGCTTGCGATAACAAGACTAACCCTGTGCGCCTCTGTTAACGTTGATCAGATCGCTAACCCTGTGCGATTGTGCGTTTGCACGCGGAGGCAGTCGCTGCCACGCTAAGACCCTGCCCGCTGCGATAACAAGACTAACCCTGTGCGCCTCTGTTAACGTTGATCAGATCGCTAACCCTGTGCGATTGTGCGTTTGCACGCGGAGGCAGTCGCTGCCACGCTAAGACCCTGCCCGCTGCGATAACAAGACTAACCCTGTGCGCCTCTGTTAACGTTGATCAGATCGCTAACCCTGTGCGATTGTGCGTTTGCACACGGAGGCAGTCGCTGCCACGCTAAGACCCTGCCCGCTGCGATAACAAGACTAACCCTGTGCGCCTCTGTTAACGTTGATCAGATCGCTAACCCTGTGCGATTGTGCGTTTGCACACGGAGGCAGTCGCTGCCACGCTAAGACCCTGCCCGCTGCGATAACAAGACTAACCCTGTGCGCCTCTGTTAACGTTGATCAGATCGCTAACCCTGTGCGATTGTGCGTTTGCACGCGGAGGCAGTCGCTGCCACGCTAAGACCCTGCCCGCTGCAATAACAAGACTAACCCTGTGCGCCTCTGTTAACGTTGATCAGATCGCTAACCCTGTGCGCCTCCATTAACGTTGATCAGATTGCTTGCGATAACAAGACTAACCCTGTGCGCCTCTGTTAACGTTGATCAGATCGCTAACCCTGTGCGATTGTGCGTTTGCACGCGGAGGCAGTCGCTGCCACGCTAAGACCCTGCCCGCTGCGATAACAAGACTAACCCTGTGCGCCTCTGTTAACGTTGATCAGATCGCTAACCCTGTGCGATTGTGCGTTTGCACGCGGAGGCAGTCGCTGCCACGCTAAGACCCTGCCCGCTGCGATAACAAGACTAACCCTGTGCGCCTCTGTTAACGTTGATCAGCTCGCTAACCCTGTGCGCCTCCATTAACGTTGATCAGATTGCTTGCGATAACAAGACTAACCCTGTGCGCCTCTGTTAACGTTGATCAGATCGCTAACCCTGTGCGATTGTGCATTTGCACGCGGAGGCAGTCGCTGCCACGCTAAGACCCTGCCCGCTGCGATAACAAGACTAACCCTGTGTGCCTCTGTTAATGTTGATCAGATCGCTATGTTTACGCCCCCATTTTTATAATCACGCACGTAGTTGTCACTATTTGTTAACGACCACCTACAAGACCAGCTTTTTTGGCTTGATTGTGGAGATTATTTTCTTGGCGATATTATTGTAGTGGTTGTAGTAGTGGTAATTCTTTTTGTAATTTTACCACCCGCATAGCTATGCCTGTTGTGACAGTGTTTGCAGACCCTAGTGGTTAGTAGTAGTTGTAATGATTACAGTGATTGACATTATTATTGTATTCCCTCATTTTGAAAAAACTATACTCACATTCTTTTCACATTTTTCCCATTTGTATTGTCCTACCCTGATGGCATCTTTTTCTGATCTGAAATGCTACATTTTATCACATAACATATACATGAAGGCATTTTTGTGATTGCACCATACATAATTCTACAGTGAGCTATTATGTGTCATTTCAAATGTAACAAGGAAAGCTATTTGAGTGCCATCCATAATGTGAGTTTGATGCGATGATTTGTTACACGTTTTTACAATTTAACCTGTTGATCAGTTTTAGACTAACATGCAATCATGATGCATCATTCAGTCATACCCATAATATACACTTTCTTTATGGTCACCACCATTCTCTTTGTTATGCTCCATAAATTTTACAGTTTCACCCTGACCAAATGTATTATGTGGACTCACCTTGGACCATAATGGCACACCTGGTTGCACCCAAGTAATGGTTAGAATGAAACATACACATTCATTGACTGCCTTATGTAGATTGCCAGCATTGCTACATTGCAGACATATTTTCAATAACATTACTGTGAAACGTACACTAAAACATAAAGGCCATTTTGCCAGAGACTACAATGTGATCACAATGTGACAACATGTTTCACACGACGAAGCCCCCGGTGATGCGCGTCTGCACTCTGATCCTGACGTCCTCGGCATCCCCGGTCCCCCTAAATCAGTTGAAAGAAGCATTCCAGCTTCCTCAGCGTCAGATTGCACCACGTCGAGCTCGCATTGGAAGCACTCCAAGCCGCGGCCGTCCTCACACGGTTCACCAGCGCACAGGATGACGGCCTTGCGCACAAGGTGGAAGAGGTTCTGCGCCAATTTGTATGCCAGACACGCTATGAATTGCAGAGAAACCTTGTTGAGATTACGCTTATGGACTGTTGGTCTCAGGAACACGTTTCGCTCATGTACAGTACGTGGGCGCTTAATACAACATGTCCGGGCGCTTGTTGGGCGTCTTTCCTCGTAGCCCATAACCCCAGTGATAACCCATACCTTGCCCGATTTCCCGGGAGGTATGGGTTAAGAGGGTGTTGACTGTACCTCGAACCTTTCATCGCCTGTAGAAGTCGATCGTAACCATCGTAACCATGTCTCTGATCTCGACAAGTTTGAGTAAGGTTCGAACCTCTTGCGCATAGCCACGAGCAGTTCTGCGATGAGACGAAATCTGAGCCTAGATCTGAGCCACGGGCACCTTCCTTCATACGCGAAGCAACCTTTACCCTCTGACCCGGTAACCTGCTTCCAACAAGTGGAGGCAGACATGGGATCCGACGAAACCAGATGCTCCAGTACTATAACCTGTTGAAAGGAATGTATCAGCTTGTGTACTCATAGGGTGACGGGGAGAGGGATTGTTCGCTCACTAGAGTGGTAGCAGGAGAATTCAACATGCTAAGCGGTTGGGCTATGAGGCTTCGACATTATCTTCACGCTGCAGTTCTGTTCATATGTATACCAGGAGCGGGCGTTCTACGTCGGTGCTTCCCGCACGGGCGCACTGGGAATCCGGGTGCCAGCGGTATTACTCGAGCACGTCGGTCAAGAGGTCAAGATTTAATGTGGATAGTGAAGGTCAGATGATCGCATTGGATCTCCTTCAGCCAGTGCTTCACTGGACCACAACATCGCTAACCCAAAGCGTGATCAGCAATTGTGGACGAGCGCAAAGCCAAGCATGCCCCAGACAGCGGCGGTCATAGAAGACGACAATTAATCGCATATCGACAAATCGATACAGCCTGCTACTTGGCATTGATGAGCTGCGGTCCCTCTCTATGCTTAGAGCAGGAACGCTTCGAAGTAGGCGGTGACGGCGTCAACGCCGTGGGCATTGAGCGGTGCGAGCATACCGACGTATCCATCCGGCCGAATAATCGCAATCGCGCCCGCGCGGGTATCGACGCCGTACTTGGCGTACCCTTCCCCACCTACGCGGCCTGTAACATCAACATCATCGAGGAGGACCCTGTGGTGAAACGATGCCGGTTCAGACCCTTCCACCCTGGTTCAAATGTCTGGATATGCGGTACTTACTTGGACCAGTGGGGTCGGAAGAATGCGGGGAAATCTATCAGTGCAAGATGAGCGTCGCCTCGCAATGAACGTACAGGCACTCACCAAGGTAGTCCGTGGTTTCTTGTTTAGCCGAGCTAAAGCAAAGGACATCGAATACACCGTCACCATGCCCGAAGCGGCGTAGGAAACTCTCAGGTGCGTCCATAGCTATAGCTACCTCCTTCAGTCGTTCTAGGTCTCCTTGAATTGAGATATTCCCGCCGAACACCAACACCTTGAAGCGCAGATCTGCTGGCAAGAGATCTTGAATCTCGAATGGTTGCCCGTCGGCGGCCCCGATGAACATCTGGGGAACCACACGTTCTCCGACGACTAGCCCCGGTGCTAGAGATTGATACTCGGGGTTGACGATAGCTGATGGGCCGTAGCGAAGACCCAGGCCAGATATGAAGCCAGCGTACGTCTTCGTCATCCTTGCGCAGGTGGTCAGTCGTGCACGAGGGTTTGGAACTCCAACTATAGACCTACTCCATGAAATGTTTGTGGCTCACGCCATTGGGGTCAGCCGGTGATTGCCGCTTGCTGATGAATAGCTTCGACCACTTCTTGTCGAAGTCAATCAGGTCCTGTGCAAATTTGCGCCTCTCGGATTCATACTATAGCATTCGGGGCTCGTGATAAGTGAACTCATACGGTCAGTACAGAAACATGCACATGCACTGACCGTTCGCAAGAGAGACATGGCTCCCCATCCCTTGAGAACGTAAGCCAATTTCCAAGCTATCCATCATAAATTGTACGTCAGTACTATGCCACGGAAAAGGGAAGATGGAAGTTGACCCAAGTTGTGCGAATCGCCCAACGCCGCGTTCATGCCTTGGCCTATTTCGTGGGTCACATCAAACGATTGTACACCCAGAAGAACCGAATTAAACTGACCAGCTTTGGGTGAATGTGTGTGGCACGCATCTCCAGCAATGATGACTCGATCGTGGATGGAGTACCGTTCCGCAACTCGCTGTCCCACTGCCACTGTCGGTTAGCACTTTGATTGCGTTGAACGACATGACCGCTTCGTACCGGCATAGACGGTCCACCAGTCTATCACACCATCCTTGATGTCAATACGGTATGGCCGCATGATCTTGTTCGCTTGCTCCAGGATCTTCTCTGGACTCGCGCGAGACTTGTCTGCACGCCCAGTCTCAGGATCAATGAATTCGCTATCGTCCGGCTGCTGAACGTAGACGCGAACGAGATCGCGTTCACGGGGAATGATGAACAATGTGCCAGAATCAGCAGAGTGTATGTTGGTCATGTTGCGGATATCGGGCAAGTCGGTGGTCGGTAGGATGTCCAATACGCCCCATATGGAGTCTGTGCGCCCCCAGTAAAATACAATCAGAAGACGGCAGGTAGGCAAGGTTCCACTCACTGGTGGCTGAGCCGTCTGCACCAATTCCGAGGGATTTACGAACCCACGAGTGAGCACCTACAATCAAATTAGCGGTTTACGAGGGGAGAAGCGGGCGTAATCCGCTCACCATCCGATCCGAGGACAAACTTGGAATGGACTATCTCTGTAGCATCATCCCCATGGGACAATCGCTTTAAGACGACCTATGCATGTTCGTGATCAAAGACAGCTCATCTCCTTTCGACGCTCCCAATATAAGGCTCACAGTGTTGGCATATGCTTGAGGATCTTTCAATTCGTCTGTGGCGGTGGAGCAATGGATGGAAATTGGGACTGTACTCCATTGTACGGACAATCCATGCTCCTTCATCGACGCAAGGAAGACGTCCTCAACGCGTCCCTGACTGAGCGTAACCTGAAAGATAAAGTGACTCAGCGCTGGATCACGTCTGTATATATTTGGGTCGCTTACACCGAATT
This sequence comes from Cubamyces lactineus, assembly GCA_022376465.1. NCBI lineage: Eukaryota > Fungi > Basidiomycota > Agaricomycetes > Polyporales > Polyporaceae > Cubamyces > Cubamyces lactineus. The sequence continues at coordinate 619,898 of JACDTU010000009.1, read as the reverse complement.
GCCACCGGGCTTGGGGAGCGCTGACTGCTGCGCCTCTGCCTACACGCTGAAGGCGGTCAATATATGGCTTTTCGAGCAAATGATATCAACGCATCAAGGGAAGTCTCACCTCTACACCTCCATTTGTTCCCGGGTTGTAGAAAGCCTGTAAAGGTATTTAGCTTTGAGCCCCGCCGCGTTTGGTATTCGGACGAAGCCGCACCGCACGCCATATCCGTCCGCTTGCTTTAAATACTTGATCTGCAAGACCATAGCTCTGTGCTGAAGTGAATATACCTTCTGAATAAGCTGTGGTGTGATACATACCTGCAAAATCTCCATGGTCCGCGGCTGGCAACCGTCTGCTTGGCCAGCTGTGACTCCCTCTGATCTGTAAATCACCACCGCCATGAGGTGACCGGGTGGATACAACTCATGCGCGAAGAGAGCCTTACCTTTTGTCTACAATTCGAACGCAAATGCCAGCCCTAACCAAGGCATTAGCACACATAACCCCGGCGGGACCGGCACCGATGATGAGGACATCAACATGGCTTTCTTTAGTGGCGCCGGGAGAAGACATGGAGGTGTGTGATAATCGGAGCTGAAGTGGGTAGGAGGCCTCTCGATGTGTGAGTGGAAGTTGTTGTAGCTTTAGGGACCAGATCGTGTCTGGTTATATACTCTCTGGCGCATATTCTTCCCTATCTTTGCGGTCTCTCATCTCGGGAGTTTGTGAATTCTGCCGGTGGTCGACATAGCACAGCATTGCAGCCCGCCTGTGAATTATACGTCAGCAATAGGGCCAGGAGTTCCTGCCACAAATTGTTGTAGATTCCGCTGACGAACTCTGCTGATTTCATCAACGGTGTTCGGGTCGTCGGGTAAAACTGACCTGGGCGTGCTTTGAGACCTTTACAAATTCAACACCAGATGGAGTACGGCGTTCGCAGGTCTCGTTGAGAGAGGTCTATGCTATTCGAGCGCGACTGATCCGCATGACGAACGAGGTTCCTGCCGTCTTGGACTGATTACGCATTCGCGAGGGGACCACTCCCGGGAATTAGTACCACTCGTAACGAATGTGATATTTGCCCACTAATAGCTATTAGCATTTCGTCGGCTTGAACTGGAACAGTGGTGACGTACTATATACCCTGTGTGTCCCGCTTCAAGCGATTCCAACAGCGGCCCTCTGCACAAGGGCAACGTTATCACCGCGGCCGCCTGCTACCGCTGGGACCGATGGTCAGTGTCAAGATACTGACTCAGCCCAATTGTGAGTAACGAGAGAGCGAAGTCGTGATGCTGTCTGAATGAAAAGTCTTCTATGCTAGCTTACGGCAGTTGCTACCTATTGTGTGGGAAGGTGGCATAGGCCATCGCCCGCGACCGGACTCCGGAAGTCTTCGATTGTGAAGAACATGATCTGTTCAGACGCACAAAACTGTGTCTGTATGTACGAAGTAGCGCTCGAATATGCGTATCGGAACAGACACTGGAAATACAACATCATACAGGAGCCATCGAGTCATCGAGACGCTTATGTACATGGAAAGAAGCAGCTCACAATGTTCCTTAGCCACGCCATGTGGGGACAGAGGCCGCCTCCGCACTTCCTACCGGTACCCTCCTCGGACCACCTTTGGGTCTTGGCGCGACTTTCGAGCTACTGCCCGCTGTAGTTGACCGCGCCCTCGTTCCTGGTACGGCCGCACTACTTGTTGGTTTCGCCGCCGCCGTCGACCTTGTCCTCCTCGTGTCCTGCGTTGAGCTTGCAGCCTTCGCGCCACTCGCACCGTTCGCCAGCTTGGCGCGCTTTACGTTCTCCTTCTCGAGAGAACTACCCGCCCGTGCTCGCGAACCTTGACTTGACTGAGCTTCCGCCCGTCCCTTCCCCTTGTCCTTCGCAGTCGCACGCGATGTCGGAGCATGTCGCTCAGGCTCGGACGGGCCCGCCTTGCGCTTCATGCCCTGCGGTTCTGCGACTTTTGGCGGCTTGTCACGAAGAGGGCTATCGTCGTCCTCGGACACGCCTAGTTCTTCTGCGAGGCTGCGTATCGGCTCAGGGTTGGACGGGGCAGCGCTCTGCATGACGGCATCCTCCGACGGTGATTCAGGAAGCGGCGCGAGCTGTGTGCCCTCTGGACTGTCGGGGGAGTTCGCAAGCATGAGGATACGACTGAGGGGACTGGGCTTAACGGGAGAGTACGCATGGATCATGCGTGCGGCAAAAGGCTTCGCCATTGGAAACGGTCGTACTCCGGGTGTCTTTGGCACCGGTGCTGGTGGTTGAGGCTTCGAAGACGGACCAGAGACTCTAGACTCTGCACTTGATGTAGAGGGGGTAGGAAGGTCGGTAGAGGTATCCATGCTCTCGTCGGGCGATGAGTTCTCAGCAGGCGGGGGTATCTCGAGCTTCGGAAGCGGGGGTATAGGTGGCAGTGGAGTGCCTCCGCCATCGCGAGAAGGTAGTGAAGCGGCGGGTGATGGAGGAGGTAGGACGAAGGAACCCGGAAGGAATGGGGGAGGTGGGACGGGGGATGCAGCCATGCTCGTCTTAAATTCGGGCATCTGCCGTGAAGGTGACGCCGTTACGGACCTCCCGGCCTCAGCGGCCGCAGGAATCACTTCAGTTTCGAAGGGCGGCGCGACTTTCTGCTTCGCCTTTGGCGATGCAGGCCCTAGAGCGACTGCAGCAAAACTGGAAGACCGGCGCGAAACACGGGTCTTTCGAGGGCTTGCCACCTTGCTCTTAAGCTTTCGGGATGATCTGCGTGGAGAGATGTGTAGTGGCGCGGTAGGCCCTGGGGCGGGTCGCACGATAGGCGTAGGCATGGACGCGCCTGGAGCAGGAGTAGGAGGGAGCTCGGCAAGCATCATGTCTACTTGCCAAGATCGCTTCTCTTCCAAGAACTTTAGTCGCTCGGCCTGAATAAAGTCGAGTCAGTACGACGACCGCATGGCTCCGTCGGCCTACGAACCTCAAGTGCAGCTTTCTCCTTGCCTAGTCTGACTGCGGCCTCAGTGAATCGGCGACGTTCCTCCTCGAGCTCTTTGAATCGCTCGTCCAACCGCTGACGTTCCTCGTCCCTTGCTGGGGCTATCATGATATCCATGCTCACGTCCCCTGTGGGGCATTTGGCCGCGGTTTGCTCCTCAGCGAAGCGGTCGAAGAGCTCCTGCACCTGAGTCGCCGAAGCAGCGGCTTGTTTCTGTGCGTCCTCTGCAAGACATGATGAGTCTGCTATAGCTTACGTTGGCAATGTACGTACCCAGCTCCAGACGAAGCTTGTCTACTACCGCTTGTAAGCGCTCAATCTCAGCACTTTCCTTCGTCACAGTGTCTGTATGCCCTGGAGACGAAGATGTCTTATGAGAGCATTTACAGGGGGTGGCGCGTCTATCAGTCCTCTGCGCCAAAGATTCACGAAGAGATCGGAACATAGAAGTAAACGTCTCGTCTGCATCCTCTGCGGGCGGATTAGGGAACAGAGTGATGTGACTGAGCGGAGAAGGCTTTACGACGATGATCAGTATCCGCATCCATGACAAAGAAGGGAATGCATACCTCGTCTATGGGATCGGTATCGCCAGCTGAGCGCACGGCGTGTAAGACGCTCTGCAATTCATTAGCTGCAGACAACAACACCCCTCTCAGTTTCCTGTTCTGTTCAAGAAGCTCTTTCCGAGCTGTTTCTGCTTGTTCGAGCGCGACGTCGAGGAATGTTTGGCTCTTGCCGCGGATTTGAACATCGGATGCTTCCACGACGTCTAGATTCGCACATGCCAACCCTGCGCGCAGTGAGCCGACCTTGAGTTGTGCGTCCGACAGCTTGCTCCATCGGTCAACCATGCGCTCCTTCTCCTTGTCGAGCTTCTTGATCTCAGTCTGGTGGGTAGCGCGGAGGGCGTGCAATGTCGTTCGAGTCCGTTGAAGCTCGGCAGTGGTGTGTTTGTGCGCATTTTCTGAGAACTGGAGCGACTTCATCGTAGCACTGCATATCGTACAGTTAGTTCGCCTGCAATTCCATAGTGTGCCTTCCCCTATGTTCCGTAGTCAAGCAGCAAGTACCCGTCGGTGCTCTCGACCGGGGGGCAGGGGATATGGAGATGTACCAGGTTTTACGGTCCTCACAGGGAACCTGAAACATGGGCAACATATATGCTCACTTTAGACGGGATTTGTGCAGATTCATCTCGCGTTCCGCGTTAGCAGCTTTCTCGGTCTCCGCTTTGTACATTGACGTTAACCGCTCATGGTCGTAGGAAAGTGTTCGCAATTTCGTCGTGAGTTCTTCCGTTCTAGACATATCGTCCTGCAGACGTTATGCGCTTGGAGGCAATCAATATCTACACAAGACTCACGATGCGTTGACTGAGCATGCCAAGTATGCACTTCACCACCTTATCTGCATCCTCCTTTGCCAGCCCGTCAAGAGATAGACCCGAGCCATGAGTGAATCCATGAGCAATAAGCTGCGAGTTGATGTACTGTAAGCTCGAAGTTGATGTGCAAGAATCAGAAGAGCCAGTATCGGAGAACGGGGAGCCTAAATCAGAGAGAGACGCGTTGAGGGCCCAGTGGACGATCTTCTTGGGAGTCGCCGTAGTGATGGGCATGATGCCAATACGCCCAAATCTTGAAGGCGGTTTGTCTTTGATACACCGCCGGCTAGCTCAGGTTGTCGGTTGTCGTTGCGCTACGAGGAGTGTAGTCGTTCAGAGTGATGTCAAGACTCGAGGGCAGCTGCGACGGTCTGGTGTAGGGCGGCACGGTTCGACCACAAACGCGTTCTCGTCACGTGATCGAGTTCTTTGCTTTAGGGGAGGCTTCATACAGGTATAGCCTCCGCCATCTGAAGAGTCGGTCGGCGTTACATCCTCTCATCCCATCATTACACTGTACAGCTATCCGCCAGCTGGTCGCAGTCATTTCGAATCAATCCACCCTGGAGTCTTCCGCATCGCCTTTGAAGTGATCTTCACAGGGTCGGACTGTCTGACGAGCTGGAGACCATTGCACGACGGCTGACAGTTGGAAGTCCTCGTTAACCTTCAGCTTCACGCTGTGCATACGTTCTGTCGATGTCTACTTTTCGGGAAAGTATCGCGCTATATTCCTCCTGCTGCCAGGGTGGATGTGGGCGATGCACTGGCCCGCAGTGGCACAATGACATATATGGCAGATTGAGATGTGCTGCAGCTGCTTCTTCCATCTGCGCTTCTTGATGGAACTGGATTCGGTCCAGATGCAATATAAGCACTCCTAGGGACAGTATCCCATCTCGCTTTCCCCCCTCGCAAAACAGCGTGCAAGACGACAGATGCCAGAAAGTGCAGTACGTGGTTCAGATTATGAATGTGCATACATCTAGCTTACGAGAGAGAGAGAGCAGGGAACCGTGTCGTATGGCCTTGGCCAAACTACGTCCCCTATCCCACTCAGAGATTTGTCCCTTCATGATCAACAACCCGAGGGATCAACAGAGAATCAAGACGCTACACCGGTGCTTACATACTCTGGTCAGAGGATGCACGGACAAGCCTCCATTGTGCGCTATCATATCTCCAAGTGTGACCTTGTGTGTTGATTAAATGTTGCGTTCCAGAATGCGAGTATACGTCCCCCACATACGTCGCGTTATCCCACTAGAGATGTGCGTATTTATCATCACGCTGATGGCTCCACGGAACCTGAATGGTTGCGATGCAGACCTATCAATCTACCGACCCGAATGTGAAGCCAGGCACAAGCGTAAAGCATGGTCCATCCATAGCCAGCTCAGGCCCTAACAGCGCTTGGGCGAGCTGCGTCAAAGCGCTACGAGATCACGATCAACAGCTTGTCCAGGGCTGGAAAGAAGACGTCGATAGTCTATTGGTCTTTGTGAGAGTTCATGGTTGTCCTGATGATCCGTCGTGAATGACTCTGGTCCACAGGCCGGACTCTTTTCTGCGGTCGTGACCGCTTTCAACATCGAGTCATACAAGTTCCTCCAAGAAGATCCCGACGAGAAGGCGGCGGCGTTGCTTGGATTAATTCTTGTCCAGCTCACTGCAAATTCCACACAGATCCCGCATATGCTATCGCCTCCTACCCATCGCACAGACGCGCGCTCCGTCCGAATCAACATCCTGTGGTTCTCGAGTCTCGTCCTCAGCCTCTTCTCGGCATCGGTGGGCATCCTGACGAAACAATGGTTGCGGGAATACACCCTCAGTGCCTCCAGCTCCCCGCGTCAGAATGCGCGCGTCCGCCAATTGCGTCATGGCGGGTTCGAGAAATGGAAGATCCCGCTCACCATCGCCCTCCTTCCTGTCTTCCTCCAGGTTGCACTGGCGTTGTTCTTTATTGGCCTCGTGGACCTCCTTTGGAGCCTCGACGCTGCGGTCGCCTGGGTGATCACTATCATTGTCGCCGTCTCCCTCGCCTTCCTCGTCTTCACAACCCTGATGCCAACGTTCCACGCTGATTGTCCCTACAAATCCGCTCAGGCGTTGGGCATATATTTTGTCATGCAATCCCTCTTCCGCGTCCTCTCGTACTTTGCCTTGCAGATTTACTCGTGGCTCGGATGGGACCGTCCTGGCAAATGGCCCCTTCATTTGCACACCTCATTTTTCCGTCCGACGCCTCGTCGTATCGCACTCCTCCTTCGGAATTTCATTCATCGGAAGTACCACTATACCTGGCGCGATCGCGAGACAACCATTATCAATAGCCGTGCTGCCCAGCTGGATCAACAGTTCTTAGCAGACGCCGACCTCACTCTCATGGAAGACGAGTTCCTATACCGAACTATCAGCGCCTGCTTGAACGACACGCAGTGTGCTGTAGCAGTAGCCTCCTTGGACAGCATTATCACCAATCGCGCGGACCTCGTTCAAGACGATATACCGAAGTGGATGCGTCGCGATCCTGTCGATAACAGTGTCAACGTCCTCCTCCACCTTGTTCTGGACGTTCTCCCTCGGATCGATCGAACGGATCATGGGGCACTCTCTAGGATGTTGACAGTCACGGCTAGCATGTGTCGCGCGATCCCACTCGAGGCGGAGACCTACGACTCAACTCATCTCTACAAACGCTTGTTCAGCGTCCTCGCCATGCTTCTGGCTTACGACTCTGCGGTCGGCATGCAGGCCTTTCGCACGATGCAACCTGTGTGGGACCGATCTGACGCTCCGGTAGAACCCTCAGGTAGGAGACGAGATCGAGTAGATTATCCATATCTCTTGTCTTGTCTAACCGCGAAACGGTTACCTTACAGTCATTCAGCGGCTCATCTCGTTCGCGCTTGATGCAAAGCGCGCGAACGACTTCCCCACCTTGCACGCAGGGTGCGAAATCATCCTCGCATTCGCTATCACGAGCACCGATGCCGTCATCGAAAGTATCAAGAACGATTTGCAACGGATGCTCAGGGAACTCGACCAATACCTCACTAGTTCTGACAGCATACTATCCACACCGGGCACGCCCGCGCCCGGTCTAGGGCAGAGCACATCAATCCTTGTCGCTCTCGCCGAGCTGGACGCACGCGACCCAACGCTCATCAATACCAACGAGTCGCCGAAGTTACGCGAGTTCATTGACAGAGTCAAGGCACGAACGCCGCCCCCTACAGGGGACGAAATCGAGGACGTACCGGCAACGATGCGCAGGCGACTCGAGTACGTCCGCCAGCTGCGCGACTACCGCGAGCGCGTTCCGCACGTCTCGACCGGCCGACGGAGGACGGCTACCGCTAGAACGATGACTGCCGTGCCGGTGGCTACTCCCAGCCCGGAAACGACAACGACAACGAACGTGCTCGCGCTTGAGATGAGCGAGGTGCTGCGAACTCCCGACAACGACTCGGACCCTACTGCCATGTCGTCCACATCGACCAGTTCAAATGGCGAATCTGAGGGACAACGATCCGACGGCCAGCCCTGGTCGCGCAGCGTCGACGCCACACTATCCACGTGGAAGGATGAGGAGACCGTTGTGGAATTCGGCGAACCTGAGTTGGACGCCCTCCCCGGCCTCACCTTGGACACCTGCTCCACGCGCTCTGCGCCTTCGTGACCGGGGCCCCGTGGCGTCAGCCCGCTCACGCATTCGCATAGGTGCATACTCGACTGTCTCCACCACATGGGCTATGCAGCGAGGACGAGAACTCATTCAAGACTCGGTTCTTGCAGATTCAACTGCTCTGCATGCTCAAGCTTAGCCTTCCTTCAATCCCAATCTCATCCGCTCACACTGGGATTAGACCATGGCTTCGCCCCCTGATCGCCCGCCACGAAGACACCTTCCATCGCTGGGGCCCCATGAAGGGCAGAACGTACGCTCTTTGCAGGAACTTCCGGCGCTGAAGCCAGAGTCATGCGACGACAGCGGCCAAAAGACACAGTGGCAACCGCTGCCACTGGTCGGTCATATATAGACATGACCGTTACATATACGTATACACCCGACAATCCACAGCGCAATCTCCGCTCGTTACATAGATACTGTACGCACGGGAGACCTGGAGACCTGCACTCCGTTGACAACAGTCCCAGATTGACTCCGGTCAGACCACTCGAACGTGCTTTCAGATTTGTGCAGTAGCGGACAGCGCGCGAGCTTCGCAGCCTCGTGTACGCCGCGTTCGGCTCGGAGTCTCGGACTAGGTAGTGCACTCCCGCGGCCTCGAGGGCATGTGCGTACGTACATGCGCCATTATCCCGAATCAACGTCGTCCGAGCTTTCCTTTGTACTCGTTGACTTTGGCCTAGATCAGCTTGCTGGCCGGAGTACCAGTGCTGGCACGTTGCCAAGTCGATCACTTCGGAAACCTCTCACAGCTGGGGTACCCGTTGTACTTGCCTTGAACCTAGGGAACTATGGTCAACATCCGCGTCGCCCGGGTGAGTACAATACCAGCACTGTAATGATCGCACGATTCGGCGACTCAAGGACGATGCGATGGTGTGGTCATCTCGACGCGGCTGCCACAGGCGGAGGACATGCCGGGGATGCAAGCGTGCAACCTGCAGAACCTCCCCGAGAACTACACGATGCGGTATTGTGGGTACACCCTGATTATTCTCAAAGCACACAGGCTGATTTATTGAGTTCGTCGTTCCAGACTTATTCTACATGCTCTCTTGTCCGCAACTCTCCTACGTCGCCGAGGACGAGGGCAAAGTCGTCGGGTACATCCTCGCAAGAATGTGAGCTGCGCTGCGCCCCGCCCAGGCCTGTTGCCTCGTTCAACAGACGCGCATGTTCCCCGGTACGCATTCATCGGACATGGAACGGCTTGCTGATACTCGTGGCCTCCGTCGTGGGTGACTGGTGGGCCGTCCGACAGGGAGGACGATGTGCCAGAGGGAGACGAACCGCACGGGCACGTCATCTCCATCTCCGTCCTGCGGCCGTACCGCAGGCTCGGCCTCGCGCGGAAGCTGATGGTACAGTCGCGTACGTACCAACCCCCCTCTCCCTTCCCCATTCAGTCAGAGCTCTATTCGCCGTGTCACCGCCCCCTGCGTGGTCGCCGCTCGTGTTCTGGTGACCGCGCGTATTCCCGCATTATGCACACATCACGCTGATCGTATCGTCTTTCTGTCTGTTCGACTGTCCGCCCGTGATTTCCACGGTCGGGTGCATACGGTGACGTTTGGGCGTTTGGCATACTGCAGAGGAAGCGATGGCTCGTGTATACAAGGCGGCGTACGTGACCCTGCACGTCCGGAAGACGAACCGCGCGGCGCTCGCGCTCTACCGGGACACGCTCAGCTTCGGCGTGCATGAGATCGAGAAGTCATATTGTAAGCACCCGTTCCAGCACTCTAGCGCCATTCCGCGCGCGTTATTGTTCCGTCAGCTGCCTTGCACCAGGGTTGGTGGCGGCGTCTTGAATGCGCAGCTCTTCGGGGCGCATTGTGCCCGCGGCCACGGCCACGACCACGCCTATGGCTGGGGCTAGTAGCACGGAATCTCCGTGGTGTGTCAGCGTGGAGTGTGCAGGAAGCTGATTGAGCGGCTGACGACGGATACACGACAGATGCGGACGGGGAGGACGCGTACGTGATGCGACGGTCGCTGATGCACCTCGTGCAGTCGTAACATCGAGAGTATGGGTGGTCTGGAAGAAAAGCGGAGGGCGGTGGCAGCCTTGTACCATATGTAGATGATACTAAGAAGACGCGAAGGTTTACGGAATGCCCGACCTATCATAAGGCTTGGGCTGAGCACTTTGAAGGGTAACAGGGTTAACCTGCATGGAGCGGATAAAGGTTTGCCGTTTGAATATAAACGCAGCCGTTCATAGAGCTTGTATGGATAGAGCTTGTATGGCACGTAGCTTGCGGTAGCATCGATTCGGGGAAGCTCGTCGACCGGCACTGGCCACCGAAGAATAGAATATGTGGGTAGAAGAAGCCCTTCAGTGTCTCTGACAGTGCATGCTACCACGCGCTGGAACAATATTGTCGGCGAGCGGAAGGCCAGCAATAAGGCAGTCTTTCAGAAGCCTGAGGGGTGGAGTGATAGAGCGGGGTTACTTCGCAGGACGAGCGACGATTTCGTCTTGAAGAAAGCTGGCTGAAGGACGGAAAGACGAACCTGAGGAGTTGCCATTCTGAGGCAGAGGACAGATTAGTCACGAGCAATGTGCGAGGGCGGGACCCGGAAAGGCGCGTGGGCGGGGCGGACGAATCGTTGATGGAGGCGTCTCGAGACCGAGGGCGGGACGTCGATCGCGGGGCAGCGACGCGCTCTCGGCGAATTTTCTGGTCGTCTGCTCGAAATATCCGAAAAGGGCGGGCTTCCCATTGGCTGGGATGGGGCAAGCGGGATTAAGGTGGCCCGGTGCCGTGGGTCCGGAGGGGGCCGCCGGTCGGCGAGGTTCTGGGCCCGTTTGTTTATGGGACGTCATTGGGCACGGGCGGCAAAGGGCGCGATCGGGGTGAACGCAAGAGGAAATCGGGCGCTCACTGGACGCTGCCCGCCAAAAACGAGCGTGAGTGAGAATCCGAGTGTGTGATCCCAAAGCGGACGAACTCCAGCCAGCAGACACTCCAGCCAGCAACAGAGTTCACTCTGGCTTCTTCTCCTCCTCCTCCGTAGAGGCCACCTCCTCCCTCTCCCTCTCCTCTTCCTCCTCCTCTCCTCATCCGTGGGTCGCTCCGTCCGTGCTCCCGCCTTCCCGCCTCATGTTCCTCCGCTCAGGCACTTCCTTTGCTAGTTTCTCGGTTTCGTCCACAAAGCGCGATGAACTAGAGCCCACGGCCATCGACATGTCCTACAAGCAGCCCGTCTCCGTCGGCTTCCCATCCCAGGGCCTCCCTCCACCCGTCCTTCAGCACGACGATGGCCAGTCCACAGGCCGCCGCTCTCGCTCCAAGAAAAACGCCCGCGTGCATGGGGGCCTCCGCGTACACTGGGACCGCTTCGTTCGCAAGCTCGGCTCGGGAACCGCGCCTTCGACGTCCTCCAACTTCGACGAGAGCGTAGGCGACAGCAGCGGGTATCCCCGCTCCCGCCAAGGCCAGTCTGCCTACCCGGAGCCTGCGGACGATCAGGAGGTGGACGAGGTCGTCGTCGATCGCGAATGGTCGGACGAGATCAAGAGCAGCTCTGTTACCCATTCCGAGCACGGGGGCAGCCCTGAAAAGTCCGGGAGCAACCACCACGGCGGCACGAATACCGACAGGGACAGCTTCGCAGTCCGTCCAGACGGCTTCTGGGGCTCATGCCGGCTCCTCATCGTCCTTCGTTGGCGAGTGTGGCCAGCCACTTACTCCTTCTTTTGCACGCATTTCGTGGACGAAAAGTCGGAGATGCATTACAACAAGGAGAACTGGTTCCTTCGCAAGGTGTGTCGATGTTTCATCTTGTTCCTCCTATCTGTTTTCCGCGAATGCAGTGCTGCTGCGTCTGCCATCTGTACTGTCGTTGCCCAATCTGCTGAGTCCGGGGCTTGCCCGCACCGTTGCCCTTCCCTGCATCGCGACCTTCCATGACAGCGATCCTGGGCCCCTGGGAGGAACCCCCTCGGTCCTCATCTGGGGTAAGCGCATAGGCGCACCTTGAATACAAGGCAAGCCCCCAACGAGGCACCGTTTCGGTGACCCACTATCTCCGCCCTCGTCACCAACGAGGAGCAGTCCGCTGCTTTGCACGGTGGTGCTCTAGCCCCAAAGCCGTTCGCGCCTTGGGCAGGACCGTGCGTGAGCGCTCATGTAGGTTCTGTCGCACCATGCTACTCCGCGTTCTCAGGCTATTCTCGTCGCCGTGCCATGGCGCACACTGCACAGAGCTCGCGCTGTCCTGCCACGCTCATAGCTATGGCTGTAGCAGGACCACACACCCCTGTTACGCACATGCGCAGTCTCTTACACTCGTCGATCATCGACGTCATAGAAGCGTCGCATCTACGCTCATATCACATATCATACGTTTCCGTCCCGTGCTGCTCATATTGCTAACCGCCCGACCCGCACGAACAGAGTCTCGCGTTGTGGTCATCATGTTTTCTCATCGTCAACTGGGCGTTTGGCATCGCGTTCGTACCGCGAAATCCGGTCGTCGTCGCCGACAGGATCTTCCTCTATGGGCTCACGCCTTCGCTAAGCTTCGTGATCCTCCCCATGGTCATCTACGACTGGCCGAGGGACCGCAACATCATTTACCAAATTGTCCTGGTGTTCTCTATATGGATATGGTCCATATACCAGATTATCTTTATGTGAGTACTCACTGAGGCGTCTAGCAAGCAATATGTGGCTGATAGGCAAACAGGTATTTATGTGGCCAATACAACGCTGCACACTCGCATTTCACGTGCAATGGCAAGGACTATCTGACGTTGTTCTAGTATGGATTCACGATTTCCACGTACGAGGTATGATCGTTGACGAAGGCGTTTGACAGTTACACATCGGCGCTGCAGACGATCGCATTGTTTGGCTTGAAATTGCACAGATTCCCTGCCATGATGGGAGCAGTTGTGTTCTTGGTCCTGTGAGTTTCCCTCGTCGCGTCCGTTTTATTAGGTGTTTAATTTGCCTAGATCATGCGCTCTGATCCTTCCGGACAAGACGTCGTTTGTACGAAGTGAGTCACAATCTCGCCTCATTTGGAGGCTGTCAGTCGCTGATATTGACCATATGTAGATTTGGCGAACTTCCTGTTCTTTCAAGCCTTCTTGCTATATGTCCATTATATGCGTGAGAACGTATGTCGCTCAGGTTGACACGCGCATTTTTCCCCTGATCCTCTAGTTTCAGGCCGAAAGGCGGTTGTATACGCTACGGGATCAGCTCAAAGTCCAGTTCCGTGCGACACAGAAAGCGCAAGTCAACGAACGCAAAGCCGCTGACTCTAAGCGACGTCTGACATCGTACGTGCTCGTTTTCCAACCTCGCCTATTTTCGCCAATCCAGCTAACGGTCCTAATCCCTTCGTTCAGATACGTCTTCCATGATAAGTATCTCTGTCCACTGGTTCCGTTCGTGTTCTAGTTGGGCACCGGATCTGATTTCCTCCCCTCCTCCCTTGGGGTGCGGCGGTGATGCACAAGTGAGAGTGCCGCTCAATACTGCGCTGCTGGCTGTACAGAACATGCAAGCGTCCGGCACCGTCGCGCAAGACATCGAGTTCAAGGCGCTCGAGGGCAGCTTGAGCATGATGTCGAAAGGTGCGTGTTTGGCTCCACCGCTTCCCCGCAGTATGCTTCGCCTCTGTAGATGGACGGGAATCTAATCTTGCGTTCTCTTCTTCTCGATGCAGTGTTGAATGACGTACTCGATTTGTGAGTGTATACCCGTGCGTGAGCGAAGCCAGGGAAGGCAGAAGACGCTAATTGCTCCAACGGTACAGCAACCGGATGGACAGCGGGCGGTTCGAGTCGGTGTTGAAGCCGTACAAGTTCCACCAGGTGCTGCGGTCGCTGTTTGTTCCTCTGCAGCTTGCGACGGATGCGCGTAGGCTGCAGTTCATCACTGATTTGGATAAGAATATCGACCAGGTGCGTCTTTCTTGCTGTCCGTGAATGGCCCTCTTTAGATTGACTTGGCGCCCGGACTCTAGGTTGCGCGACAAGCCTTGTATGAGGCCATGGGCGAATCCGAAGACGCCATCCAGCGTCGGTTGATCGAGAACCCGGACGAAGACGGGATCGTAGTCGGCGACGAGACACGTCTGCGGCAGATCATCACGAATCTCGCAAGGTACGTCACCTGCGCCAAGCAACGTCTCCATCGGAGACCTAATGTACATACCCACAACTTATAGTAACGCATGCAAGTTCACTCCGTCCGGGGGCAAGCTGACCATCACGACGCGCCTCGTCATCCCCGCGCCTCCGTCTAAGGACGAATGCGACGACGATGCGAACGAAGACGAGGGGGAGGACGGCGAGAAGGGCGGCGCGTACCGTTCGCCCAACACCCCGCGCTCGGGCCCGAACAGCACTGGAGGGGCGGGAGAGAACGGCAATGGGCACCCACAGCTGTCGGCGACGCATCTGACGCAGCATAATGTGCTGCATTCGAAGCCGGCGCCGCCGTTGGAGTGGATCGTGGTCCGGATCGAAGTGAAGGATACGGGATGTGGGATTCGGCCGAAGGATATGGTGCAGAGCAAGCTGTTTTGTGAGTGCTGCTGACTGCTCGGTGTTGTGCGTTTGGAATGTTGAGCTGACTGCGGGAATTGCGTTGTAGCTGCATTTAACCAGACCGAGCAGGGTCGATTACAAGGCCAGTACTGATATGCACGATGACACGACGGGTGGCAGGATGCTGATACCGTGCATGCATCAGGCGGCAAGGGTACTGGTTTGGGGCTGGCGCTTGTGCGCCAGATCGTGAAGCTGAGTGGTGGACGCCTTGGTGTGCAGTCCAAGGTTGGGGAAGGCTCGACGTTCTGGGTTGAACTTCGTGCGTATCGCCACGCCTGGATATGCATTGTACCCGCTGACGACGATGCGTGCAGCCCTTGGTGTTGGAAGCAAAGCCGTCCCTGCGCTGAACTCTCCATCAGACCTGGAGGAGGACGAATATCCGAGCCCTCGACAAGCGGTGTACACAAATACACGAGATGTGACACCAAAGGCGCCCGGGCATTCGCCACCACGAGATGGGGCGACGAACGTACGGTCGTCGTTCCAGTTCAACCAGTCGTATTCGTCCTCGGCGCTACATAGTATCATGGAACAAGGTAGGCTCGCGTCACTATGTACGAGTTCTTCGCACAGCTCATCCGCGACGTATCAGGTGGCCTAGTTGAGATATCGACGAAACCAACCGAGGGTCCACTCACGCGAACAATCGGCGATCCGTCCACAGGCACGGAAGCTGCCCAGACCAACGGTGAAGACACTACGCCTCCCAGTGGTCCTGAACGCCCTTCCCCACCTGAGGAGCGTTCGTCTGATACTGTCCGGGGCCTGCATTTGACACATATGCCCAAACCCCAAACGTTCAACCTCGATGGCGCCCTCATCTCACCTGCGCTCTCAGCAGGAACGACAAATACGCTGCCAAGCCAAGCCGGCTCGACGTCATCCGCCCACTCGCCGGGCTCCTCGCACGGCATGATGTTCGAGCCGAAGCTGAACGTGCTCGTCGTGGACGACGACCCGCTGACACGCAAGCTGATGAGCCGGATGCTCACGCGGCTTGGGTGCAAGGTCACCACAGCGGAGAACGGCGAGGTCGCGCTCGAACTCATCTTGAACGTTCACGCCCAACACCAGACGCCGTCTTCAGAAGACACGGGATCCGGCGGGCTCTCGCTGGAGGGCGTCGCGTCTGCGTCTGGTTCGGGCGGGTCCGGGGGCGAGGAGTACAGGTATGCGGTGGTGTTCTTGGATAACCAGATGCCGGTGCTGTCCGGCTTGGATGCGGTCGCGAAACTCCGGCAGATGGGTAGAAAGGACTTTGTGGTCGGCGTCACGGGCAATGCGCTCTTGAGCGACCAGCAAGAATACCTGGAGGCAGGCGTCGATCAGTAAGTTGCCCTTCATTACGAATTGAGGTGATGGATGTCCGCTGATGGGCGGTTGTGTTTCTAGTGTTTTGACGAAGCCGGTGCTGGAGAAGAGCTTGAAGAGCATGCTCGCCATTGCCGACGAGCGTCGAAAACGAGGGCCTTCTCCGGGCCCTGGGCAATCAGTGCCGACATCCGACCAGCCGCCACATATACCTTCATAGCCCGCGCGGCTGTCGCTGCCCCGCTGCGTCCCGATCTAAAGCTGCTCGCATGACCATGTGTGCGCGATTTCACTTCGATGGGTCCAGATCTGGTTCTTTTGGTGCTCCTGCCTGTTCCTTTCTTTTTTCTCCGGGTTTGATGCTAGACCCTTGGTGATGCGATGCTTTTTTCTTCCTCCATTGTTCTAATATCCCGTATGACATACTCTGCACCTCCTCGTACCGTATCGTATCGTAGCTCCCACGTTGCTCCCCTGTTATCGCATCTACTGGCACTCTCGCCTCATCTCCCATGGACACTCGTCTCGCATGCCCATACGCACGTCCCCCCCCCCTTTCCTCCTCTTTTACTCCGATCTATGCACGCCCCACCCTCGCGTTCCGGACCACCCTCACTCCATCCGCTTCCCGGATGCGCACCGACTTTCTCCTCCCCTCACTCATCCCGTGCGTGGCACAGCAGGCCTTCCCCACCTGGATCCGAACTCCACGCGCGCTGGCTTCATACCAGCGCAGTACGTTGTATCATCTCACCCCACCTCCTCTCTTCTCTGTGCTCCCCCATCCCCTCCTCTCCGCTTCCTTGGCTTCGGCAGGGTTCTCGATGACGCTTCCTCGCTGTGTCGTGCCCGATCTGCTTGCTGCCCGACTCCTCGATTTACGTCTCGCTTTACGCCTCAAGTTATTGTGCTATTTTTTCCCTCTCGTACAGACTCCCATCCTCACCCTCACGATACGACCGGTACCGACCATACGCGCATCTTAGAGCCATGCAATGTTCTTTTTGCTGTAGTAATGACACCGTATACACGCTGACGTCTCTCATTGACATCCATGTGTTGTGGTTTTGAACGTTTGAGGTCGGATTCAGAAGAGGTCAGTGCAATAAGCGCCCGGGGAAGCTTACGGGCGCTTGTACATGTACGCGTCTTAGACACCGGCTTTCATGAACTCGGAATGCCTGCAGTGTGCACTCCAGAACCTCCAGCCTCTTCCAACATCTCGTTCGCCGCGTCGTGTCTTGCTGATCGGACTTGCCGATGTCTCGCTGTTTCCGCCGTAACTTTCACCCCCGGCGTCCTGACATGCACGCGTACACTCGTTTTAAATGGCGAGATAAGATAAGTAGCGACCTGGGTCATCCAGGCCGGCTCTCGGCCGTGTACACCCTCTCCTTCTCTCCGTCCCCTCTCGATACATAACGCCCACCTGGCGAGTCGAAGTCCGCATTCGCCACAGCCCGCATTCCCTCCACCAGATCACACGACGCTCATCATCCCCATGGCGAAAGTATACGAACCCGAAGGCGAGGGCCTCTCCTACCTCTCTCACGCCCGCTATGGCAAGGACAAGGTCCGCGTGTTCCGCGTCGTGCGCGACGGCGCGTGGCATAACATCGCCGAGTATAATGTGACGGCGTTGGTCGAGGGCGACATCGATGTCAGGCAAGTCTGATCGCGGGTTTGGTTGTCTCCTGTCGGGCGCGGCAGCGCTGATCATGCCCTCATCCTTGTCAGTTATACGCAGGCGGACAATTCGGTGGTGGTCGCGACGGATTCTAGTGAGCTGGGGACACTCTGTGCTCGTGCGTTATTGTGATTCTGACCTGATATCGTGCGCTATAGTCAAGAACATCACGTACTGTGCGTCTCCTGTCCACATGCTCGCCAGGTATCGACGTGCGGGCCCCTCATGTTCCCGTTCACAGACTTGGCAAAGACGTCTCCTCATGTCTTGCATCCGGAGAGGTTCGCTCTCCACCTTGGGACGCACCTTGTGTCGAAGTATGCGCACCTGAAGAAGGCGTTCATCACGATCGAGCAGCTCCGATGGCAGCGGATCCCCATCGCCCAGGGCGAGGGACAAGACCCCAAGCCACACTCGCATGCGTTCTACCGCGATGGCGACGATAAGCGGACCGTTGAAGTCGAGGTGTGTGTTGGGCTTAATCATACTGTCCTTCTCCCCTCTAATTGCGCGCTGCATAGGTCGACGCTTCTGCGGGCAAGGACCAGATCGTCGCGCGTGTGACTTCGGGCATCAAGGACCTGCTTGTGCTCAAGACGACGGGGTCAGCGTTCGAGTCGTTCGTCCGCGATGAGTACACGACGCTCGTCGAGGTGAACGACCGCATCTTCTCGACCTCGATCGACCTGTCGTACAAGTTCGCACCGTTGCGGATTCCGGCTCCTGCTGATGGCGAGGGCAAGGTCTTCGACCTCGCGCTTACCCCTGAGCAGGCGAAAGGCACTGCATGGGATGGTGATGCAGTCTCTGCCGCGGCGCGGGGGATCACGCTTGAGGTGTTCGCTATTGATGAGAGCGCGAGCGTGCAGGTTCGTCGCATGTTGTTCGCCCTTGTGGTGTCTTCCCCACGGTCGCTCACCAAAATATGCATAGGCAACGCTGTACAAGATGGCCCAGCGGATTGTGTCAGAGTACGCAAACGTCCAGAGCGTGACGTACAACCTCCCGAACAAGCACTATGTGCCAGTCGATATGAAGTACATTGGGGTGGACAACATGACTCCGTACGTTCCTTATACGAGCGATAGGTATGCTACAGTGCTAATGGGTGTGGGTTCGACAGCGCGAAGGCAGACGTGTTTATTCCCTTGTCCGCGCCAAGGTACGTCTATGTGCTTTTCGGGTTCTGCGGCTGTATCACCGTGCTGATAATCGCATGTCTAGCGGCCTCATCTCTGCTACCGTCTCGCGCAAGTGAGGCCTAGGGTTTTCTGCAAAGCAACAACGTAACAGGACAATGTATCAAGGGCTGTACAACATATCATGTATCGGAATCCACGCAAACCAATGTATTCTGGGTAACGAGGACATAGCTGACGTGTTCAAAGCAACTGCCGATAGTGGGCCCACCGAGTTCTACTTAAATGGAGACTTGCAATGAGTTGAGACCCTCACATTGAAGTCAGCAACCAGAGGGCGACGTTGTCAAAGTGGCTTATGGAACGCTGAAACGATTTGACAGAACTGATACGGCTCGCGTACATGTGGCTGTGGTTGACATGACACGTCCGCTTGGGACCTGAACCGATGCCAATGCTGCGCCATCTTCCTTGGTTCGGTCATGGCGTGATTGAATCTCTGTTGACGACCGTCTAGTAGTGCATGGTGCAGTGACTACACCAGCTAGCTAACGTGTTCCTTCTTTCCAACATTACCTCGGAGAGTCGACTCTGACGTCGATGAGGCCGACCCTTCCGTGTAGGATGCTAACGCTACTGGTTTTCGTCGCTATAGTATTGTTAGCAAGCCGTGCAGTCTTTGCAACGGAGTTTGCACATCCTACAAGCCCAGATTATGGCATGCGGGTACGTGCATTACTCGGCTCCACGTCATGCTTGCCTATATCTGACTGTCTCACAAGGTGCCGATTTCTTCTAATGCTGCAGCACAACCCAAGCAATTTCACATCATCCCATGTGGCGGCATGCTCTACGAAGGAGGCCTCTTGGAGCATATATATGTGCCCGACAGCTTCGACCGAGAACGTATCGAATGTGGCCTCTTCGACGTGCCTCTTGATTGGGCACATCCTGAACTTGCCAGCTACGAGCAAATACACTACACGAAATACCTCGCCGCTTCGGATGTAGAACGCGAGGGAACTATTTTTGTCGACCCAGGTGAGCACAGCATGTGGTAAAGAGGGCGCATTGTTCGTTGGCCGACTGTAGTTGTCATCCGGCATTTCTAAGGATATCACCCCACGGGGCCGTCGCTGACTCCGCAGCAAAGGTGGATGCTGTACACGGCGCCAATACTGCACAACAGCACCCACGGTAAATACGACATTGTCATCTGGAATGTGCGTGGTTACTCAGGACATCCCAGTCTCACCAGGTAGGTTTCCGGTTGGTCTCTACTATGAACATGTACCACGAGCTCATAAACATACGATCACAATCCAGGCCCAGCCAAGTTAAGTGTTTCGGCACAGCTGACGAGAGGAACGAGTTCTATCGGGGAGCTAGTGCTGCACTCGGCATCGAGCCCCCATGGGGTAATCGCATGGAGTTCGTCCGCGAGCAGACCTACGAGGATGCGAAACACTGGCTTCGTCTTCAATCCATGGTTGTTGAGAAGTGTGTGCAGAAGCAGAACACCACTCTGCTCAGCTACATGGGAACCGCCGCAACCGTGCGTGATCTGGTCGCGATGGCCGAGGCGTTCGACGGACCTGGGAGCCTCGTCAACTTCTGGGGTATGGAGTCTGGAGCTCGTGTCGGACAGTACCTATTACAGAGTAGGTCGCTTGGTTCCTCTGCTATCGTGGATATTCTGACATGTGATTGCGCTCTAGTGTTTCCTGAGGTACGTATGCCAGGTGGTGTGCACAACCTAGACTGAACATACGCCCCCGCAGCGTGCAGGTCGTGTTATTCTGCAAGCGCCACAGGGTCTGGATACGTACCTATACGAGGACACCTACGAGGTCTGTCGACGACTCCCTCAAAGCCGCGATCCCAACAACTGATCACCTTTGACGTGGGGTTGTAGACATGGCGACACGAACTAATCTACGCTCACGCGCTGATCAACGACTTTGTGAAAACCTGTATTGAACCCGAGGACGCAGACTGCTCTACATATTGGTACGATGAGGTGCTGGACGAGGACGACATGGACATAGCGCAAGAGTCGTTGTTCAAGGTGCGCCGCTCTGTCATAACGTCAGTATCGTGGCATCTCACGCAGCCCACAGCGCGCTAGGAACAAGTACATGGGTTGGCGGTGCGTGACTACGTGATCATCTAGAGTGCATTTATATTGAAGAAGATCTCCAGGAACTCTCGCGAGACGGACTTCAACAACTCCGCCCTCACCGCCGCGTTCAAGAGGTCGGTGCCATATGACGACTCCACTCTCTGGTTCATCGGAACACTCAACGAGATGCAACACATCGAACACTTGGACGTATTTACTCTCGGTATGATGCCAGCGTACTGCGGAGACAAGTCTCACGACTACAATCCGGAGTCTGCGGCTACGCGTACTCGTGAGATTGCTGCAATGCTCGAAGACGACATTCGTCTCGCCCCCCTCCTCAGTCAGTGTCGGTCTCCCACTCTCTAGTGCCTTGCGTGCCTGCTGACGGTAGTCTACCGAATTCACGTGTCCCACGTTGGTAGGCTCTAGCATGTTTCCGCCTCTCGATAATCTGTGCCACCTCTGGCCCATCCGCGCAGTAGAGCGCCTCACACTCACCAACCTCGACAGCGAGGTGTTGAAGACACTCGCTGTCAGCCCCCTCATCATCCAGTATTCCGAGAATCCATTCGCGAAGCTCCGACCGCCTTCGAGCATCGTTCCTGGGATCGAAGGCGCTCATGACGTCGTGCAGAAGAAACTCGGCGTATGTCTACTGACGTTTTGTTGCCTCGATTCGTCGTTCACTCACTCCATCTCTAATGCATGCGCTGTTTAGATGCACGGACTTGATCCCGAACAGGAGATGGGCAAAATGATCGTTGAATATCTCCTTCACGGCAAGGTGTCTCACCTGCTCCTAAACCCTAGGCACTATGTCTCTGACATGCTCGTGCATACTTTCTTCACAGCCGCCTGGTCACTCGGTATACTACACTGAACATTGGCTAGGCTCACCGGAGGACGATATCGTCCTCCATATTTCTGCGACTAGCTCGATAAACAGATTGACGCGCGCCACATAAACAGGAAAGATTAGATTAGATCTATAGTATATACTCGATCAGCCTACAAGAGGCTACGCCAGACCACGACGTCGACTCCCCGAACCTATTCTCTCTCTTCTCATTTTTGTGTGATCCTGCATTATGCCTTCTCGGATACCATTTTCTCTGGATAAATCGAGAGAAAGTATCTTCTGCCGCGATCGGGCCAATGGGACTGCTTCTGACTCTCGCTGTCGACCCGTCCTGGCCGCAGTGACCAATCGAGAACCTACACACGCAGACGTATGCAGGATACGAAGAAATGGACTCGGAGATGGCATCTCATCTATTTTGGATAAAGCTCATGCAAGTACGACTTAATAGCGGCCGAAGGATGTTGGAGTTATCGCCGGTATTGGTCTACAGACTACATAGAGGTGCGTTGTATCTGCTTCTCAAGTGTCCAACTGTAAAGGTGAACTAGTAGATGACTGCTATGTAGGCCACGTATGTAACGTGCTCGTCAAACTGTGCGGTAGTGCCAACTTGAGTGAATGCGCTTGCACTCTATTCCGAAGTCTAGTGGGCAATCATTGTATGCGCCGTGTGCAAGACACAGTCATCTCTTGGGCTGTTATCGAAATTGGAACTCCTGAATGGGTATCTTGAACACTAGACAGCGGAGATGACTGACGAGTATGCTGTATATCAGTCTGGAGGAAGGTAGCCGGTGGGTACGTTTCCCAGGCGTCGCGGGCCCCGGCTGTTTTGTATGATCCACACCTTCGGCGACAGACACCCTGTACGTTCTCAAGAGTGGTCGATCAACATCAGTGTTATACGTGTTTTCTGCAACGCCGACTTCGCAGGCCGCTGACGTGTGTCCGGTCCCAGAATCCGTGAGACAGCGCAACGGCCCTTCACCCACTTGGTAGAAGTGATCTGGAGGCATCTGACACCGTCCTCCTTCCCTGCCGACGACGATGTCGGTCACGCGAACGCTTACTTCGGGCACTCTTGCGGGCCTGTTCCTATAGCAGCATAGGCATCCTCAAGAAATGATTATGTTGCAAGTGGGTGAGCGAACTCAGGACACTCACATCCATGAGGGCGACTTGGATCTGGACGTCAATTACATACGCGAAGTCAGCATCGGCCTCCTTTCCGGTTCTCGCGCAGTATACCTTGGCGAGCATCGTGAGATAGGTGAGCATGTCTCGTGTATCGTCCGTGTCTTCTACAGAGTCGCCTTCGAGCGTTTTCTATATGCAGCTTCTGGGAGGCTACTAGATAGAGCCGCCAAAGTTCTGCTATAGCTAGTAGGTGCTCCGTCCCGTTCACGCCAAGTGATGCCAAACGAGATGCAGTCACAGCTCTATACGGGAGGCTCGCTATAACATCAAGACGATTGCCTCCGGAGATGCTGCTCACGTTTCCCGCGCTCCTGGCATCTCGCACCATTGAGACTTGTTGGCATCGGAATTACCTTTGCTTTGGCGCGAGATTCCATGGAGTTACCTAGGCCGCCTCCATTACCTCGGAAACATTTGAACCTGGGACCAGTATATAACGTCGTGGCCTGAGAGGCTCCTTATCGTCTCCTACAGACATTCTGGCCAGTATTTGCGATCCAATGGAAGAGAGCAAGGTCGACGTACTCATTATTGGAGCCGGCCCCGCAGGGCTGATGTGCGCCAATGCGCTCGCTCATGCCAAGATACCTGTGAGGATCATAGACAAACGGTACGTCGATTACTCGTATAAGCGAGATCAGTCATGCTAATGCCTCCCACTATCAGTCCTGGGGATATTCTCGCAGGCCAGGCAGACGGGATACATGCTCGTACGCTTGAAATCTTACAGGTGAGTATTGGGGCGTTCAGAGATGCTTCAGCGAGCTTTACCTCATGCCATACCAGAGCTATGGGCTAGCGCGTCGTCTGATAGATGAAAGTGCGGAGATCCATAGGGCGGTACGTATCTGATAATGAGGTACATCTCCGCGCTGCTCTGACATTCCCGAAGGCGTTCTATATTCCTAGCCCCAAGGGAGGCATTGAGGTAGCTCTATAGTCTGAGTACGGAAGACAAGTATTCACTTGCACTCCACAGAGGCTGCGTCGGATGCCAGCTATCACCGCTCCAAGTACTGCTCGCTTCCCTTTCACTGTGAGCGGAAACTACATTCAGGACCTCCACAGAATCGGCGCGCTGATTCGTACGGCAGTGCACACTCCACCAAGGCGCAATCGAAGCCATATTCCATGACGACATGCGACCCTTGGGTCTTGAAATCGACCGACCTACTATCCCTACTGCTATCGAACTCTCAGAGGATGGAGCCGAATTGAAGGATCTCCAAGCCTATCCGGTCAAGGTACTCGACTTGTCCGGTGTTCCATACTCTGTTCAATAACGCTCTCATCTGCAGGTCGTTCTGCAACACCTCGATCGCAACGACACCGAAGTAGTTCGGGCAAAGTTCGTCTTAGGATCTGACGGTGAGCGTGGTAGCACACACATGCAGTATAGATTGTAGCCTAACAGATTCTAGGTGCGCATTCGTGGGTCCGCAAAGCAATGAACATCAAGATGGAAGGCGACATGTCCGGTCAGTGAGCCTTTGCCCCTCATCGGTTCGAGGGAGACTCACAGTTCGCAACCATAGACTTCATTTGGGGCGTCGTCGACATCAATCCCGACACGGACTATCCAGATGTCCGCAACCTTTCTGTCATACACTCTACGGAAGGGTCCGCTCTTTTGATCCCTCGTGAAGGAGACCTGTTACGTCTCTATGTTCAACTCGCTGATGCGGATGTTTTGGACCCCGAGACCGGCCGACTCGACAAAGCCCGCGCAAGCCCACAGAAAGTGTTGGAAATGGCGAAGAGAATCTTGCGTCCATACAGGATGGATCCCATCGGCGATATTAGATGGTGGACCATGTACGTTGGTAAGTCGACTCCTCTGCAATTATGCTACGTGCTTTGAGCGAATACGCGCGACCACCCTGCACAGTGGGCCAACGAGTCGCCGAAAAATACTCGGTCAATGACCGTATTTTCATCGCCGGAGATGCATGCCACACTCATTCACCGAAAGCCGGTAAGTCACGGTTCATGAACCCCTGTCCGACGTTTTGTCTGAAATATGGACAGGTCAAGGGATGAACGCTAGTATGAGCGACACGCACAACCTCGGTATCGTCGTCTTGTCAAACGTGTATTGATTCGTACTGATTGGGCGCGACAGCGTGGAAGCTTGCGTACGTCTTACGTGGATGGGCAGATATATCGTTACTCGGCACAGTACGTCCCTCACGTTGCAGGTATGTTTGTAGAAGGCTCACATGGTGCTTGCTGTCAGTACGAGTTTGAGCGTCGCAAGTTTGCTGTGGACTTGATCAACTTCGACAGACAATGGGCTGCGCTGTTCTCGTCCGGTAAAGTGAAAGGCAGCGACGAAACCCTACACGAGTGCGTGGTCCCTATATCGTGTTCAGCTATGGATGCCTATATTGTTCTCTATAGGATGTTCCGCCGGAACGGACAGTTCACAAGTGGTATCGGGATCCGCTACGCCCCCTCGTCTATAGTGCAGAACGTGTATCAAGCATGCGCGGCTAACCTCATCGTCGGGGAACGTATGCTTCCTCACGACTTCATTTGTGCATCCAATGCCAGACCTCTGAATATCCACGACATGCTCCCTTCCGACATACGCTTCAAGGTGCTTGCCTTCGTAGGAGACATCAGAGTTGAAGCTGCCGCAGCCCGTATACGGCAACTGGGGGAACAACTCGAGGCGCCCACGAGTTTCTTGCATCGTTTTGGGCACGGCGATAGTAGTGCAGTCTTCGACGTCATCTGCGTCAGCTCATCCTCCAAAGAGGACGTAGACTGGACAGGTACGTACACCGGATTGCAGCCACGCCTAGTCAGTAATTTCATCTAATCAACGCATTGACTAGATTTCCCCAAAGTTCTAAGCAGTCATTGGTCTAAGTACGCAGAGTGCACACTTTACATCCGTTATGAACGCCCTTGACGTCTGCATGCTTCCGATAGAGTTCTACTTGATGATCTCGACATGCATGGCAGATCCGGAGGAGGCGGATTCGCCGCTTTTGGCATTGATCGCGAGCTAGGCGCGATCGTCATCGTCCGACCGGATGGGCACGTCGGCCTCGTTGCCCCATGGGACCGCATCGATGTAGTCAACCAGTATTTCGCTTCTTTCATGTTGCCGGTATCCCCGTAAACACTGTGAGTTGCTCTATCATTCCATGACTCCTCGAAACCCGGATATACAAGGTTTTTCCAGCGCGTCGCTCCGCACCACACATTTGTTAGAGGATCGTCTTCCGTGTTAGGTAGGTAGATCGCCGCCTCTCGGTCCATCTGACAACTGACTGCTGTCATCAGGAGAGCCAACTGTGCTGTTATCTCGGCTCAAAGAATACGATGTCCTTCTCGCAGGTGTCGAGCCCAGTATCGCCCATCTTGGTCTTCGAGGCACGGTCGGCACTCGCAGATAGATATCCCTGCTCCATAATCAGCGTATCTTTCCTGAACTCTGTAACACAGATAGATCTCAACTATTCTTCAACACGACTATTGACAGAACCTCCATCAATGCAATGCAATGTCAACGTCTTGCGGCCTAACGCACTGGCTGTTTAGTGATCAGTGCTCTGCGTTGGCTGGGTTGCGAAGGCTGTACGTGAAACGACGTAGATACATACCTGTTAAGAGCAAGCTGTCGCTTCGAAGACAACTCGTATGAGGTGAGCGTCCATAATCGTCCACTCCCGTGTCTGGCGTCTCTCCTTCTCATGTTCTCGCGGTCATAGGATCAAACCTAGAGGAATGTATTCAAACTGTCACCGCATGTGAACTATCTCGGCTATCGGAATCTTGACAAGCAGATGACCTGGGGATGCTCCTTTTCGAATCCTCCGTATGCACGCCAAGTGTAGGTTACGTGCCGTCAACGCCCAACGGTTGCGATGCGGATCCACCATCCTCGTACGGGCTCGCACCACTGAACGCTGGATGGCTGATGTTATAAAAGGCTTGTTTCTCCCCATCATGTTTCGTTCGTCACTATCATCATGCAGGAAAGCACAGTCGACGTTCTCATAATCGGCGCAGGCCCCGCCGGCTTAATGTGTGCCAACGCACTGTCGCGCGCCGGTGTACAAGTTAGGATTATTGATAAGAGGTATCTACACCTTACCTCAGGCTCTTTTCAACAAAAAGTTTCATTCACGTGCATCGTCATCGCGACAGGGCCTCTGCGGTTAGAGCTGGGCATGCCGACGGGATTCACTCGCGTACCGTTGAGATAATACAGGTACGACCTCTCCCACCGAAACATTCAGCCAGGTTGTATGGTATTCTGACGATGATGTTGTCTAGAGTTACGGACTTGCACAACGTCTGGTCGACACGAGTGCGCACCTCCACCGAGCTGTAAGTATGCATGCTACTCCAGGGATTGCTGCCAACTGACGCCTCATTTCACGAGGTCTTCTACACCCCTGGCTCGGCAGGAGGAATTGAGGTACAGCTCCAGAACCCAGGATGCGCAAGTTTATTGACATTGTTCGCAGAGAGCGCGTCGTATGAAAGCGTTTGTGTCGCCCAACTCTCGTTACTCTTTCACGGTAGGCATATTCGCAGCGCATGCGCCTAGTTCCTTCCAACGCCCTGCCATCAGTGCACCTTACATCAAGGCTATATCGAGAATGCCTTCATCTCTGATATGAAGACTAGAGGCCTCGAAGTAGACAGGCCGACTATACCGAACTCTATCCGGCTGACTGCAGACACCGGGGACGGATCGATGAATGCCGATGGTGCGGGTTCGCACCCTGTGAAGGTGCACGTCATCCGAGACCCATTCAAGTCTCAAGTCTTTGGTAATCCTATAATCACTAATCATTTGCACGATGACAGGTGGTTCTCGATCACCTAGATGAATCGCAAGGCACAAGTCACAGCGAAACCGTGCATGCTAAATTTGTACTCGGCGCAGATGGTGGGCACACACATCAGAGCTGGTGCACTGTTGGCCTGATACTCATGCCGCGGGTTAGGTGCCCATTCATGGGTGCGGAAGGCGATGGGCATCGAGATGAAGGGAGACGTATCAGGTATGTTATTGCGAAGACCAGCTTATTTAGAGACATATTCACTCATCATTCGACCAGACCACATCTGGGGTGTCGTCGACATCCACCCGGACACCGACTACCCAGATGTCCGCAACTTCTCCGTCATTCAGTCCAATAGAGGATCTGCCCTGCTAGTACCGCGCGAGCGCGATCTGCTCCGTCTGTACATTCAGCTTTCACATGCAGACCTGATCAATCCGGAGAGCGGCAGGGTCGATAAGTCCCTGACGAACCCCCGGAAGATCATTGATATGGCTCAAGAGATACTCAAACCTTACCACATGGAGTCGACAGGGGATGTCGAATGGTGGACCGTCTATGCCAGTAAGTGGTCATACATCGTTTCCTCTACGCAGGGAGTAACTAAACGACGCGTCGCTTACAGTCGGCCAGCGGGTCGCGGCAAAGTACTGCGTAGACCGTAGAGTATTCATTGCAGGGGACGCGTGCCACACCCATTCTCCTAAAGCCGGTGAGTCATATTCATTTGGCATCGTGACGTCCGTCTGTCGCTCAGGTTCAATGTTAGGCCAGGGGATGAACGCGAGCATGCTAGATTCGCATAACCTAGGTGTGTACCCAGCCTACTGGTATACCCTTGGCACTGAACGAAGGATTCGGATACTTAGCCTGGAAACTCACGTATGTCCTGCGTGGATGGGCGGACATGTCTCTACTCGACACGGTACGCCTGCCTCGAACTCCTCACATGATCCTATAGCTGACAACTAGTAGTATGAGACCGAGAGACGTAAATACGCCGTCGATCTCATAGAATTCGATCATAAGTGGGCGTCTATCATTATGGAGAAGGACGGAGACGAGAAGATATACGAGTAAGCCCATGCCTGTCACCTGCGTGTAGATGTCACGGACTGAGGGCCAACGGTGCAGGATGTTCGAGAGGAACGCAGATTTCATGAGCGGAGTAGCCCTGCGCTACGAGCCCTCGCTCATCGTGGACGACCAGTACCAAGCTTGCGCATCGAAGCTTGTCGTAGGAGCGTATGTGCCGCCCCACGTCTTCATCCGCGCGGCGGACGCGAGCCCGGTCAACTTCCAAGACATGCATCCTGCGGACATGCGCTTCAAGATCATAGCCTTCGTAGGCGATATCAAGGACGCGAAGGTCGCCGAGCGCGTACAGGCGTTGGCAAAGCAGCTAGATGCACCTGACAGCTTCCTGAAGCGTTACGGGCACGGCGGATTGGAAAGCGTGTTCGACCTCGTCTGTATCAGCGCTTCCAGCAAGGACGACGTCGACTATACTGGTTAGTGCATTGCATATGATCGCTATAGAAGAGTGCTGACTGAGGCATCCGTAGACTTTCCGAAGGTGTTCAGGAAGCATTGGTCCAAGTGAGTCGTACTCGCCTTTTCTAGATGGGCGGATGTACTAACGAGCTCCCTCCGACAGGATCTACTTGGACGATACTGACATGCTGGGGCGTTTGGGAGGGGGCGGCTTCACCCGCTTCGGGATCGACCCGGAAGCTGGAGCCATCGCTGTCGTCAGGCCGGACGGGCACGTCGGACTGATTGCGCCATGCGACCGTGTGGACGCGGTGGAAGCGTACTTCGGAGGATTCATGCGCCCTATCTGTACTGCTTGAGCTGAGGTGGTTGCTGAGCGCGATGTCGAGGGTTGCATGCGCCTAATTTGGCTCTGATATATAGACTTGTCGTCCACTTGGACATGCCGGCGAAGATCTAGAGGCATTGCAAGGTTACGTTTCGTGAGAAGGATGCGCAACCTGACGTTAGAGGGACGAAGAGCATCGTGCGCCCGAGGCTGCGAGTGCACAGTCCGCAGCTAACAGGGAAGACCAGAAGCCTTTTACCATGAGCTACGGTGCCGTAGCTGCATGAATGTCAGTGGAGTGCCGATCGACCATCTCTTCTCAGCCCTCCCATCGACCCGGGCAACCATTGACTCGCAGATCATTGTTACGCGAGCCCGCAAGTTCGCACTACGCATGGCCGATTTTGACGTTATCGAGCTGCGGAACACGTCTGACAGAGCTCGTCGTCTGTATCAGCTGCGTACTGATTCGGAGAGATGGAAGGGACTGTGCCATGTGTTCTCCTGCGCTGGGTTCTCCTCCAGATGTTTGGCCGCGACGTGCAACATCACGAGACATCGTGAAAACGCCAGCATCCTTTGTTGCGACATGGTGCACCGTTCTGACTCGCATTCGGTGGTGATTCTTTGGCGTGCAATGGCTTCGGCATCATAACGTCGGAACGGCAGAGGATACCATCGGCAGATGTGAGAACGGCATTTGACCCATTGGCCGGCCATTGCATCCGCCAGCGTCTCATATACAAAAGGTCCGAGGAAAGCAGGGGGCGTGACATTCGACAAGTCCTGCATCATAATCCAGAACGCCGCCAAGTGATGTCGCAGAAACACGGTGCAAGGCACCCTCATGAGGCTTTGACGTATTTCCAGTAGTCGTCCGTCATATCCGCGGCCAGAGCGCATATAAGGTGTGTTCGGTCTTCGCTGAGTATGGCAGAGACGAAAGGGCTGAGCGCATGGCGGAAGATGATGCGGCGTACGTAGGGGTTCCACTCAGCGAGCACATCGAATGCGAACTCGGTGAGGTAATTCTGGGCAAGGCTTGCGTCGAACATGTCGAACCCGTGGAGTTGACCAGTATACGGAGCCCATACGAGTGTCAGCCCATTCGCGGGTGGGGGTTGAGGAAGCCTGAGCTGCGTCGGCTTCTTCATGCGGAGGTTGATCGGGAAGTTATACCTGAAGGACTGTATCGGTGGTTAGATGCATGCAGTGTATATGTGCGCGATCGAATCAATTCTGCTTACACCGCCCATGTCCAACTGCAGAAGCCGCAGACGCGGGAAGGCAATCGCCAGGTCCCCTAGTGACCAAACGTCGTTTTCTGAGAGATCGCGTTGCATCGAAAGCCGGAGGCTGACCAGCTGCGGACCCAGTATCTTCGCTACCCGGAAGAACTCTTCGGAAGTGTACCAGCAGAGGAAGAGATGGGCGAGAGTATTTGGAGGCGAAGTCAAGTGATGCGAGAGAAGCTGCGGAGAGCAGGTAAGAGTGTGAATAGAGGAGGGAAAATCCATGTATGAGATGGGCGAGTCCGTGGGATATGGTATGTCTAGATGCACCTCCTCTAAGCGAGGGTGTGCACAGACGAAGGACACCATGTGAGGCAAGCTATCGGTGGATGTGTTCGTGGAGAACAGCCGAAGCTCCGAGAAACGCAGCGCGAAGACATTCATGTACTCGTATGAGTCTACCAGGATTCGGTTGAAGGAGACTTTGCGGTGGATAGAGAGGCATTCCAGGTGCAGAAGCGTACGTAGAATCCCCACGAGCAACGTAGGGCTCTGGTCATCCACAATGGCGTCTACCAGGAGCAGGAACTGGCGAATGAGGGATGCCTTCCGCGGGTTCGAGGACACTGTGTAATAGAATAGGACTATCTGGGCGTCTGAGGAAAGCGAAACGGAACGGTAGAGAACAGTTTCAGCCTCCTCGCTCGCGGATCGACAGACTAAGGCCATTGCCGCAATGTCCACGGGACGGTCCAAGGAGCAGATGATCTCTGCCCATATGTCAGACGGAATCTGCGGCATCCTCCCGGTAACGTCTGGATCTGCAGCACACTTCAAGACCGTTGGAACTGAGGGTATGTGAGTGACATCATTCTGACATGAATACGGCAAAGCAGACAATCGCGCTCTCTGCTAACCTGCTTGGGTCTGTAAAGTATCATCTGTCGCTTTCTTGTGCCATGGGGTATATTGTACGATTCTAGTCTTTGCCGCACGCCAGGAGGAGACGGGACCGGTGGTGCTGGTATTGACAGTCTGAGGCGGCATCACGGGGCAGCACTGGTTCGGATGGAGGTATTAAGACGCCTTAGGCTTTTCTTCGTGATGTCTTGCAGCTGAAGATCACCTTGCTTTGAGATGGCGGCGAGTGGATGGAAGTTGAGAAGACTACGTAACGTGGACATGGCACTGTGAACCCATGAAGGCCATGTAGCATTGAGCAATGTATGCCAGCTGCCAAGTGTGCAGGCGCCTGTATGCTGTGCTCACACTGACGCCCGTATCGCTACTGTTTATCAGATACCACGACACTGCCAGTTCTCCACTGCAGCCAGATTGCACCCATGATGGCGGCAGCGTGCTGTACTATAGGATAAGGCACAACATACTTGAATGCTTGAAGGAGCCTACAAGTTGGATTATCACAAGGTTAGCAGGTAAAGATGCTGCACGAGTTCCGGCGTACAAGCCACGGCAGCTCAACTTTATCCTCATGGGCTCATCTTTGCACAGCCCAAACGCCCCCCGTTCCCCCTGGACTACCAAGGCACTACAACCCCTATGGCCTTATATTGGAATCGGCATACGTTCCCCCTTCGCGCCAGGTACGCACGACATCCAGCTACAGCCTGAGGCGATGGTATTACAATCACTCGGACAGGGCAGATGCTACACTACGCCGTCATAGGCGACGCTACTGAACAACTTACGCATGCTATAGCCCAGCAGTGGCATGGTACAAGCCCCTCAATGGATCCTATATTGACGTGATGCATGATCACGTCGGTCGCACCGAATCACGAGCCAACCACCAGAGCCGAAGGGCTCGCACAATTCGGGCCTGAGATCACTGATTCGTTGAACATACAACAGTGTGGCGAACCCCACACCGACTCGATCGCGGATGATGACAATGCCCCCCGCGAACGTGAACTTTAATCGTGCTGCGAACACATTAAACCGAAATCTCCGACCTGTCTATCTCCGTCCGCTGGTGTGCTTCTACGCAATGGGTACTGATCTCTCACGAGCTCGGAGTAGCTTCCCATGCTTCCTGCGAATTTGATTGGGTAGCTACTGCGACACTCCTATGATATATACTGCGAAGGGTTCGCGGATACGGTGCAATTGCTTGGGTACAGCTCGGCCCCGGACTCCTCACCTCCCTCGCGAGACACTCTCGTCACGATGCCTATGCTCATTGACTCCGCTGAGCTAGCCGGTCTCGCTGCGGAGGGTGCGCTATATGGTATGTCTTCCCGAGTGTTTCGTTTTGCTAGCACGCCTGACTGCCCCTACATTCAGGCATCTTCCTGTGCCTTTTCTGCGTATGCAGTTATGATCTCGTCGAGCGGAGAAAGCGTCTGAAGACGCAACTGAGTTGGCCAATGGTACTCGCAGGTGTCCTCCTCATCTTGCTCGCCACTGCCCGCTTCATCGTAGACTGCACAAATATCTTCGTCGCGTTCATTCACCACGACCCTCGATCCTCGCGACTGGCATATCTTCAAGACGTCACGCAACCACTATTCACGACAAAGCATTGCATCTTCATCACGACGTTACTTGTCGGCGACTCGTTCGTGGTGCGTGGACTGCTATTCCCACTTGTGCTTTCACCTCAGACACTCCTTCATAGAACTACCGATGTTGGGTCGTCTGGGGCAAGAATTTCTGGGTCGTTCTTGCACCCATCACATTGTCGCTCGTCAGTACAGGTATGATTTGGCAGCTCCCATCGCAGCGCCCATGTTAAGATCCGACAGCATCCGGCTCATATACAATGTGGGCATATGGCCACCTGCCAAACCAGACGATTCCCTCCGAGTCCAAGTGGCTCACAGTACTCTTCTCGTTGAGCCTCGTGGCGAACGCACTTGCCACTTGTACGTCTCCTAACTATCTTCAGCGTCAAGATTAGCAACCTAACCCACTTCGTAGCGCTGCTGGCCTACCGTATATGGTCCATCGACCGCCAACTACAACACGTACTGGATACCGACATAGGCGGCGCCTCCAAGCTGAGCCCAATCGTCCGAATCATCCTCGAAAGCGGCCTCATCAATGCCGCGTATCTGTTCGTGTTCGTCATCACGCTCGAGTCTGGTTCGCAGGGGCTAGAAATTATGTCAGAAATGGTCCGTCTTTCCCTCCTCATCGATCAGTGTCGGCCATATTGACGTCGCACTTCGATACGCTATGATACTACTTGGTTCGCACCCCTGCGATCCCGTCATATGCTAGGCTGTACCGTTGACGGGCATCATCTTCTCCATCGTCATCCTCCGCGTGGGTCACCAGAGCCACGGCGACTCGTTCTACGCACGCAACGCCACGCGGTCGGGCACCATCTCGTGGGCGGTGAAGCGGCGCACGACTGTCCCGACGATCACAGCTACGACGATTATGCCCCAGCCGCGCGGTGGGGGTCAGCCCACGACGGTGCCGTTGGAGGTGTTCGTTCACGACTCGACTGTGAAGCGTTATGATGCGCCCTCGGAGGGAGAGCATGATAAGAGCCATTCGATTGTCAACGAGTCGATCGGCGAGTCGGTATAAATCTATATCTTGTACAATAAACGTGTCATCCCGTGGTCGCACACTAGTCGGACTGGCGAGGGCTTTGCTCTCCTGAAGGAGCACCTCGGCCCTGTCCACACATCTTGCTTCCACGAAGTGGTGCTGCATGTCGATGGAAGACAAAGATGCGCAAAAAAGAGCTCCATGGATTTATACGAATGCGACCGACCCTGATGCAGGCGCGACCATGCGCATCAAAGAGTTCGCGGCGTATGGTGGCCCACGAAAGGATTATCAGTTAGTGAAGGTTCAGCGCTCCGAGAAAGCCGGAATGCGTAGGACCACGCACGTAAACGCCCATCACACCTGCAGTAGCATTGTACTCCTTGTCCTCATACCTCTCGCTCGCTGATACCCCTCCACTCACACCTGATTCCCTATTCATCATGTCTTCGTTTAAGAGGCCTAGGTCTGTAAATAACGGCATTGACGACGACTCACCGTCACCGTCGCCCACGCCCTCCCCGACCCTCAAGGCAGCTCGGACGAGCACAACGCCACCGTCCGGCGCGGGGGAGCCCTCCACGTCCTCGGGCCACATCCTCTGCACGTTACCACCGACATGCAATCCTCCCAATAGGCCTACGCACTTGTCCGGTACGAGAGATCTAGAGTCTCACTATGCCATGTATCACGCCCATGTTTGCGAAGAGAAGGGTTGTGGGTGCGTGTTTCCCGACGCACGACTACTCGAGCTCGTGAGTGGCTTGCTTTCTCACACCTCGGCATCCATTGAGTGGCACACCCACGTGTTTGTCAGAGCGAATGTAAGCATGCGGAATAATGTACTGACAGTCCTCCATATTTCTGTAGCACCAGACGGAATGTCATGATCCACTTGCCGCCGTCCGCAAAGAGCGTGGAGAGAAGATAGTACGTGACAGTGCCACATATTCTACAGGTTTAGCCATGGGTACTAAACTTGGGCTTGCCGCAGTTCGCATGTCATCTGGCTACGTGCCCACGCAGCTTTTCCACGCCAAAGACACGCAGGCTACATCTCATCCAGGCCCATGGATACCCCAAAGAGTACTTCTTTGCAGTGACCAATAAGGGTGTCGGAGGCCTGTTGAAACGATGGGGAGAAGGCGCGAGTCTCCTGCGTCGCCCATGGCGCCCACGCGAGAATGCAGGCGGTGACGAGGACGAAGACGAAGCAGAGGCCGAGATGACAGCCCAATCCACTGCAGCCCATGAGCAACAAGAAGACTCGGACGATGACGAACAAATACTACTCGAGAAGATGACTGTAGACCGTTCACCCTCTAAGCCTACCACAACAAACGGTCGTCGAACGGAAGCAACAGATAACCCTCCCGCCAGAAGTAACGGCAAAGCGAAGGCCACACAATCCGGCGAAGACGCAGACGCGCTCGCGAACGCGATGGGTTCGCTCTCACTCGTTCCTACCTCCATCCAGTTTGGCCGTGGAGCGAAGCGCGGAGCTCGTGGACATGCGGCACCAAGCCAAAGACCGAACCATGGGCGACAAGGAAGTACCGACGAAGGGCAACGAGGTGCACCTATGAATTTCGACCAACACGGCGTCCCTGGTCGAGGTAGGGGACGGTACCGGGGCAGAGGGGGGCCGCCTATAGGTCCGCGCGGGAGAGGGATCGTGGGAGGGAGAGGAGCACCTCGTGGTGCGATGTTGGGATCCGGAGCTGGTAGAGGTATGGGTCCAGGAAGAGGCGTGAGCAAGGAGAGTGCACAGGTATGAGTCGAACGCGATTGGCATAGTACTCTTGGTATATACCACGTACTTGGATACACTCTCGCGGCCATTCAGATATACTCGAAATATGAAGTCATCCAGAATAAGTATTTTATGCGGCGATTAAGGAACGTCGTGATACATGCAAACCAAGCCAAGTCCGTATCTCAGGAAGTCCGTGTCAGCAAAGCGCAGAAACATCGAAGGCAACGTCCAAGCTATCAGTTGGTCATGTAGGTCGCCATCCCTTGCAGGTTAGCAGCATCTACGAAGAAATCCAGTCAAATTGTGTTTACAATCGAGGGAAAGCAGTTTCACTTACGGACGGGGATCTGAGCATAACGAGCAGGTCCGCTGATGTCGACCTTGGAGATCTGCTTGGCCTGGCCGGGTGCGGAGAGGGCAAATACCTCCACAGAAGTCGCGTTAGCTCCAAGGACGTAGAGATAACTGGATGCGGATTGTAAGCACAGAACGCGAGTATAAGCAGAAGGAAACACATACTCTTTGCCTCGGATAGTGGCAACCGCGCTGTCGATGGGTGACGTCCCGGCGGGCACACTGTGGGTCTATCGCAAGAGGTATACCCGTCAATCTTATGCCCTCCCTCACACATGTCGGAGGTAGAACATACCGCGACGATACTGCCCTTCAGGTTCCCGTCGAGATGGACCTCCCTGATCACGTTTCCACCAACATCGATCGCGTAGTAGTTGCCCGTCTTTGGGCTGTACGTCGACCAGCACGTCGCCATCTGGCCGTTCACCGTCACCGCCGCATCTCGTCCCTTACCGCTGAGGTCCACGATATCGTAGCCGATGCCGGGGTCGGTAACAAAGAACGCGTTCTGCTTCGGAATCGGCGTAAGCGAGAACGGGACCATGCCGCCTTGCGCGACCGCGACCTGGCTGTGCTGCGCGGAGAGTGAGCCGTCCTTCTGTACGTCCCAAGAGACGAGGTAACCGGGCGTGTTCGCGGTGCCCTTGTAGGACGCGAGGAGCTTGCTGCCGTCCTCGCTGAAGATGATTTGGCTGAGCGAGCCGGGAGGGCCGTTGGCGGGCGTGGTCTGGTTGTAGCCGAGGTAGCGGAGGGAGCCAGGAACGGGGACGAGGCCGAGGTTCTTGTCGACAGAGAAGCAGCTGGGTTGGCATGCATGAGTTGGGGTGTGTGCAAATGGAGAGACACAAGACACACTTGACGCCATTGATCGCACCACCATTCAAAGCGCACAGGCGGCTTCCGTCCGCGTTGAACGCGAGCGAGACGGGAAATTCGCCTTCAGACGAGACAGGATCTCCGAGGGGACTGATGTTGGTCGGCTTGCTGGGATCAATGGAGAAGAGAGAAATGGTGTTCGATCCAGGCTACGTTAGGACGTCAGCACACGCCCAGTCATGATACACGATAGTTGCTCACGTTCACGACTGCTAGAACATTCGCCTTCTGCGAGACCTGAACGGACCCTTGGGAGAACAAGCCGTCGACGCCCGTGTTCCCGTTCGCGGTAACGCCATGCAAACCGCGACCACCAGCTGCAACTGCCCGGTCAAGTCTCTGTTGTTCGCTGTCAGTAGTGGCGCATGCGGGGAGTCAACGTGGATAGGGACACACCAGGGTGCCGTCGGTGTCAATGCTGGCAGTGATGATCATGTTTTCTTGCGGCTCGTTAGTAATGACTGGAAAGCCGTATAGTTAGTCACATACGATCGCGTTAGAGCCTCGTCTATACGCACAGTACACTGCTCCCGCTGGACGGCGTAGCGAGGACGGGGTCATCATCTTGACCAGACCGCGGCGTTCGATCACCCCAGCAGAAACGAGGGTGGTGGCCGACAAGATAAATGCGAGGATTGTAGACGCGAAGCGCATGATGGAAAATCGGATGCGGTGTGAGAAGGCAGGGGTGTGAGAAGGCAGACAGAAAGTCAGAATCGAAAAGAGCGACCTCCTTGGGATGAATGGGCAAGAAACGAAGACAAGGGGCGCGGTGTGGATGTCTCTTCTGGAGTACAGTCTATATACGATTACTATATCGCATACGGTCGGCTCATCCTCGCATTCTGTGGATGGGCTTGCTACGGGAAGCATTGCCGCAAGTTCTGGGTAAGCGGCCGGGTGCGCGTATCGCGCAAGCCCGCCGGAGATAACTCCCAAAGGGGTCCCTCATACGCTCCGGCAGTGGCAGAAGATCTACAGGCACTGGAGGAGCATTGTCAGCCATCATCAAAACGAAGCTTGCCGGCCTCACATGCTGTGCGACTACGTACTTTTCTCAACTTGACTCGTGCAAGCTGTGCACATCCCCGGGTGGCATATTTGATTCTCATGGCCGACAAGTTAACTTGACACAGAGCATACTTATGAAAGACGACGCGGCAAGATGGTGAATTCTGAATGCTGAAAGTCCAACTCAACGCGGCCGCAATGCGCTGAAGTTGAACGCTGAGATACAGCCACCTGAAGTGTTAGCTTGCCACTCACCATACCAAATGGGGATACGTGCAGGCATTCAGTGTGTTCTGCCGCTGGCGCGCTGATCCCAGCAGTGACCATCATGGTTTCTCCGGACGTTTTGCGAGTATGCTTCCAACGAAGCCATGCTGAACCGCCTTTCTGTCTCAGTCCAATTCTCAACAAATAATCCGTGAATGCCGCTCCGTTAGTATAACGCGGCCGCAAGCTGCAGGAGTACCGTCACGGCAAATGCACCCCATAGTTCCACCGTGGTCCGACTGTATTGTTTGTGTATAGTACTGGTTGGGCTGGGGTCATCATGATGTCTGCGGTAGGAAGTCAACACTTTGGCCTGAAGTAGGTCTCGGCCTTGAGTATACCGGCGGAAGACACAGGCATCGACTTACACAGCTATGCACAGGGCTTGCTTTTCGGGTAGCTGCATGTTCCTCACTCTCGGTGCTATGCGCTGACAGTACGGCAGGAGCAGTCAGTCGTATGGCGTTGGCATGCGCAATGGCAATGGCAATGGCATTGTGGCAAGGCGTCAGCTCGACGAAGCGCCGAAAACGTCTGTAGTGATGTATGCCACGTGGATGCGTGACATCATGTGACAGACGCGTCGCGCTCGCGGCTCAGGCGCTTCATTGAACGCGACGTGTTTTGTTGCCTACCGCGACGACGACTCCGCGATGCCCAGGATACCACTCGCTCAGAGGCCCAGAGACCTCGTTTACTTCCTTTTCTTTGCGGTGCGTCTGTACCATGTATGGCTTCCCGTGTGCCCAACTTGATGATGCTCCGTAGATCCACTTGCCAGCGACGTTTCTTGTCGACCTCCAGGCGCTTTATCCCAGAACATGGGTGCCCAGCATCATTGCTAATATACCAAAATTCTACGTCGAGATGTCAAATGACCCCTTAATTGGAAGCGCTATGGGATTCTTCGGTCAAAGCCAGATGGAGGCGTACACATGGTTCCGAAGTTTTTTGATAGTGGAAGCGTATGTTACTGCCATGCCCAAGACCAGTTGCGACTTACTGAATAGTCGCAGTTTCTTCCAAGTTCCGGTCTTTATAATTGGGCTTCGTGGTCTTTGGAAAGGTGCGCCGCACATATCTAGTAATCAATCGCCACATAACCTCCTGCGGCCTTCAGGCACTTCTTCGATCTATGTCTTGCTCCTCATCTATGCTGCGTCCACAACGACAACTACGCTACCTTGCCTCGCTGTGATCTTGTCAACCCCCATATCCCCGACCCCTCTCTCTGCGTCCGGCATCTCGCTTACGGCCGAGCAGAGCCTACTCCTTCTCTCCAGCTATATCCCATTCTTCCTGGTTCCTCTCGTCATGACTATCGACATGGCTATCCGCGTCCAAACTCTTACTTTTGCCGGTCAGGAGAAACAGAAGGTCACGAAGCAGGAGTAGTTGCTCATATCGACCCCTGCCCGGGTACACTTACTGTATCAAGCAATGCTCGATCATCCTAGACGTGATGTCTGCCAACGTACAATTCGACTATCTCAGACCTACTCCCTCACGGCCCGTTGTACAAGTGCTTGCTTGTATCGCTGTCAACGCACCTCAACTATGCCGTTCATCGACTCCTATGATCAAGTGGACTGCTTCCTTGCATATGAGCTGAAAATAGCTAGACCCATGATATCCACATGCGATGTGTATCTGCTCGCAGCTAACCACATCTCACATGGCTTCTATCAGATGGACAGCGAATCAGTGGACAGCGGATGTTCGCACAGCACCAACGTACGCCCACAAACCACCGACCAAGGATGGCGTGGATCACCAGCGTTCACTCCGACGGTGGGATTATATGGATGACACGCTGATTCGTGTCGGCCTGGCCATGGGGCCTTTCTCTTTTAACCCCACCGCCTCTGCGCTACCACCCCTCCGTCTATCAGACTTGTTACTCACAACATGTATCCTGCCGATCCTGTCTTTGTCGACAACACTGACTCCAGCATAACATATACCAATCCCGCACAGGCACACCAGAACGACAACTTGTCGTCTCGCGCCCTTGACTACGTGAACTCCATCACCAACGCCTATGGTGGTACCCTCGCTGTAACGACAGCGCCCGGGATGAGCTTCGACTTCATATTCTACGGTGCGTGTTCTCTTCATCTTCAATTGGTTGCGTATATGTCTGAGCCTTGCCATTAGGACGGATTCTGCAGATGTACGGTGCCGTTATTCCATGGCTGACCGGCGCGCAGCCTGTCGCAGAGTACTCCATAGATGATGATCCGGAATGGCAAATCGTGCCGAACAGTGCCACGGCCGAGTCAAACGTGTCGTTCTACATCAGCTCGCTCCTTCCACTCGGGTTCCATACTCTCACTGTCAACGTTGTCAACGCGTCGGCGGATGGGCCATTCCTCTTTGATTACATTGTGTACGGCTTCTTGGACGCGTCAGAAGGCCCGAACCCGCCAAATGCGACATCTACTACCACTGAGAGCACGGTGGCCTCATCCTCGTCTTCGGAACCAGGACCAAACTCGAGTACGACTTCCACCAGTTTCCCGCAATCGCCGCGCATGCCGGAAGCCAAGTCGACTTCACTCTCGACTGGCGGAGTAATCGGTGGGGTAGTCGCTGCTGTGGTGCTGTTGTGCATGGTAGCTGGCGCACTATACTGGGTATATCATCGCAGACGGTACTTAGCCCAAGGAGACCGTGAATCTATCGAAGCAGCAAGCGACGTTGGTGAGTCATTCTCGAGGCAGTATAGCGCAGACGTCGTGGTGATCAACTCACCTGATAACAGGACATCCAGGGATGTCTCCTGATCAGGTCGTGATCAGGGAGAAGGGTCCATCCTCCCCTGGATCTTCTCCAAACAGCCATGTCGCCTTCGACGTGGTTCCGTCCACGCTACAACCATCACGGGTGCCGCAAAGCTGTGAGAAGCGCGGCCTGCACTCCCTCGAGCCAGCGCTGTCATCCATTTCCTCGTTCCCGACGGAAAAGGGGAACTTCTCGCGAATGACAGTAACCGATGAGCGTGATTCCCTTCCTTCCGAGGTGGCTGCATCGCCGGGCAGGCACCCCGATACCCAGGATCTCGCTGCCCCTAGGGGGTCTACGTTCGCTGACCGTTTTAAGGGCATAGGGAAGCCCGATCGCACGGCTTCCACCACTCTAGGATCTGCGCCGGGCACAAATGGAATGGCGAAAGAAGGCGTTCTTCCGCCATACATGCCGTAGACGTGCGTCCAGGTCTCGAGCTCCTGTGAGGTACACGGCTTGACGTCCCTACACTACCACGATGCTAACAACCGAGGCAGGAACGGGGCAATAAGGCAGCGTATGGCGTTGTGCACTTGTGGCATGAGAGTACTGAATCCATCTAGTGTGCGACCTCGTCGTGTTACGTTCGCGGAGAAGAAGTATTGATACCGGTATCGCAGGGCTGTTGTCGGATCGTGCTGTTAGCCAGTTCACGAGGACCAGCACCATATGGACTTGAAACGAGGTCTGGGGCATGGCATTGCTGCCATCCAACATCTGTTCAGTGCCGATCGAGCGTAGCCGTGGTTCTTGGGCGCGGGCGCACATCTGCACACCCGAGGCCTCGTGAGTGCATGTCGCTACACCCTTGTGACTCCTCTTGGGCGTGCTTATGCAACGGTGTGCGAGTTGATAATAGCATGTGCAGCGGTAAGTCTGCATGGAGGATGCCAAAGCGACTCTGTCGTGGAAGAGCGCTGAGATACTTTGGCTCTCACTAGGCCTCACTCCTGACTATACCCATCGAGGGAACGCTAATCGTATTGTTGCAACCGCAAGGCACCCCCTTGGGCCCTCGGCGAATGTGTCACAATCAATCAGATAGAACACCACCGTCGACCACGATGTGCGCCCACAATTGACCATTTTGAGGCAGCGTGGGTAGCAAGATGGCAAGAGTGCATTCTTCCTTGATGCCGCCGTAATAAACCAAGTAGAAGTAGTCGGGCGATGGACTTGGCTGCTACTGTCGCCGCCGTCCTACCTCGAGAGGCCCCAGGGGGTTCTAAACTCATGTCGGACTCCAGCGATGGGCCG
Source organism: Cubamyces lactineus (assembly GCA_022376465.1). Lineage (NCBI taxonomy): Eukaryota > Fungi > Basidiomycota > Agaricomycetes > Polyporales > Polyporaceae > Cubamyces > Cubamyces lactineus. The sequence goes on along the minus strand of JACDTU010000009.1, from coordinate 577,243 downwards.
GTGTACGTTGACGATTCAAAGCTCGGCTTTTCACCCAGCTCCGCCATCGTCAACCAGTCTGCGATCTCACAACCCCCTCGCCATGCCTATACATCTCTGAACGCTACGCTACGAAACCTCTTCGACCACACGTACACCGCAGTGACCGCTCCCGCCTGGCAGCTGTCTTGGCCGTTCGTAGGTTGGTACATGATTTCCTTGGCGAGCTGCGATACAACGACTGACTACGAGGCATCTGATGTGCAGGAAACTACGTGCAGGTCGTCGGCTTGAGTATCCCTTGGATCAGGGGCGACCTCGCTACCGCGACGTTCTTTGTTGACGATCAACCTATGCAAACCTTTACGGCTCCGAACGTATCAATAATCCAAGCCAACGTCACATATTTCACCATGACGCCATCCAACCTGTCCCAAGGCAGCCATACTCTTTACGTTGACATCACCACCGCTACCCCCGACAGCCCATGGCTGCTAGATTATCTGATCATTGCGACAGATCCGAGTCCCTCCCAAATGTCTATCGCGTCAATGTCCCTCTCTACATTGTCACCACCCAACAATGGCAATACATCAAGCAGCTCTCACGCAAGGAGACTTACTACCAACGTTTCTCAGACGGACCCCTCGAATACATCATCGTTAGCTAGTTTTCCGCTTGCCCCTGTCGTAGGCGGTGCAGCCGGTGGCATTGTGCTCATCACTGCTTTATTGGCTCTCTTGTTCTACCTCTGGAAGCGATCACGGAGATCCATACCAGAGAAAGATGCCGTAGGGAGTAATAGGCAATCCCGAGGTCCGTCCTACATCACACATGTTGCGTCTTACCATCGTGATTGACAACAACCAGGCGACGAGCCCCAGCTACCTCAGGTTACATTACCCCCTTCTGAACCCGGTCATGCCGTGCTTCGTGTCCCTCAGCGCGGGGAGGAAACGGTTTTGTCGAGGGTGTCGACCCCGCCGTTAGCTTCCGGATCCATGAATAGGCCACTCATGTTCGGGGCATATCCTTCTGGTCGTGGGTCATCGTACGCAAATCAGCAAGGCTGGCCGCGCCATGGATCGACAGAATGGACGCATCAGCAGGCTCTGTATCCTCCTGCGTCCATGTCTCTCTCATCTTATTCAGGCTCTGCACAACGGCAGCAGGGAGCGATGGATGCCCAATATGTTTGGGGTCAACCCGTGATGCCCTCGCCCGCCCCAGACTTTGGCCCTAACTACTCTTCACCTCACCCTCACATATCCCCCCACTCCCACAATGCTACACACACACCAACCCCCGCAGGCGGAGGATATTTTGCAGCGCCTCCAACTAGCAATGTAGACCCGTCTTTGCATCCTGCATCCGCGGTATACACAGGCTACCCACCTAACCCTAGCCTTGGTACATCTTTCGTTGAACGACCGCACGGCATGTTGCTGCATGCTACGTCGAACGCATCTTTGGTGGAACGAGTCTCTACGGCGTCGCCTATCCCAGTGGCCTCGAATGCAGCTATAGCTGGAGGGATACCAGGTTCACACACTGCGACTCCATTTTCGCAGGCAAGCCAAGCTCCCCTTGCTAGCACCGGGGTGGTCCCTTCAGGATCCATCTACGATGCAACAGATGCCCCTATCCCACACTCGACTGAAGATCCCGCAGCTCGCAGGATGGCGTCCGTGGAGAACAGTGCGTCGAGTGGAGGCACGGTGCTAATGCTCGGTGGCGTCATGGAATTTGACGGCAAGGAGTCGCGGCTCACATCTGACCGCGGGGTCAATCGTGCAGAGACGAGTGGGGATGCTGACTCGGCCAGCAAGAATAGCTCGGAGAACGGACATCCGAGTCGAAGGGTGACTGCTCCTCCTGCATACTCACCGTGACTTGCAATGGACACAGGACAATCAGTGCTTTGTACCTAGCGTTCATGACCCTTGACCCCGATATGTTATTTGTAGGACTTCGTCGATGAACCGCCAATATGCCTATCAGTGTGGGCGTACTGGGAACGACCGATGCTAGCGAGGGAGTAACGAAAGCAAATTACATAAGCATCACCGTTACATATACTTACACAGGTCAGACTAGAATGAAGTGTTCAGGGACTCAGGATTCCGGCTATCCTCACTCCTCGCCAAAGACGTCGACCGCATCGACAATCTCATGCCGAGTTCCGTTGGCCCCACTTGACTCTCCGTGGCCATTCAGACCATGGGCTTCATCGACCTCGCCCTCAGCATCGGCATCAGCATCCCCTCGCGCGAGTGGGAAGAGCGGGTCGACGACCTCGGCCAGCGCCTCCTCGCGTTCCTGCGCCTCCTCCGCACTCATAGGAGTATGCGTGAGGCGGACAACATCCCACTTGTCGCCGTACGACTCGTAGGTCTATGGACACAAGTCAGCGGCAAGCATCGCCTGACACAGAAGGACACATACGTTGACGCGCTTCTTCTTGAGCAGCATCTTGCGCTCGATGTTCTTGTAGTATGCACCCTTTGGCCGAGACTTTTTCGAGTCGGCATCGTCATCGTTCGACGTGCCATCGTCCAGTACAAGCAAGAACTCGTTGGGAATCTCCTGCTCGACCTTGACTGTCTCATAGTCTCGCACAAAGTGGAAGAGGGTAGGCTGCGGTCATGCATGAGCGGTGTATGATGGATTTGGACAGACGTGTTACACACCTCGTCCTCAGGAGGATCATCTGGCGAGCGAGCGAGGCGATTGGCCTTGAACTCAATGGCATCTTCATCCTCCTTTGTGAGATAATACGCCAAGAAGTGGTCGCCATCCGCTTCCATAGGTCGTAACACTGCACAATCCAACCGCGGATCTTCGACCTATTACAGTGACAACACATCAGCGCTAGCTCACGACGCAATGCAAAGTAAAGACGAACATCTGGTGGCCTATCTCCTGGTCTTTCGGAAAACCTGAACAAATCATACGCGTTCGCCCAGATCTCTGCGTCTGGGAAGATCTCGAACGTCTCGACAGCGGTAAGCTCTGGCTTCGTGGGGTGTCGTAATGATGCAAGGTCAGAGTTCTCAATTGCAGCGAAGGACGCCTCAATGTCTCGCAATTGTGCATCGCGTGAGATATCGATCATGTTGTCTTGGTTGTGTTTGCTAGAGCACCCACACGTGTGAGCACGCACCGGAGCGGGGGTGCATCAGCGGGAAGAGCGAATACGTACAGGTCTTGGGACAGAGCTGCTCGAGTTGAGCCTTCTCGACTGAGGTATTCTGTCTTGCGTAGCCATGGTACGTTGGGCATGGCAGCTAATGGTGTTGAGGCTCCCAACACGACTGGTCCGAGGAAGGGCGCAGCTGATGTTGCAGGGTCCCCGAGCATGAACTGGTCTCGTGGGTCGACCTTGTGAGGTCGATTTGGGTCAGGGTTGAGTTCTTCATTGGAGTACATCCACAAAAGATAAGTACACGAAGCATCCAAGGACTCGCTCGCGCAGCACGCACCAGAATCATCCCCGTTCTCCTCCCACAAGCAGTCCCATTGCGACAAGTCTAAAGGCATGCCTAACTCTCCGTCCACAACCATAGGCAAGGGCATGCTCGTGGCGATGTCGTCGAGAAATTCGGGGCGCGCATAACGCTTGGGGTCGGTGGGTATATTGAGGAGCTTTGGGGGACATGGCGGAGAGGGAAGCGGGTTGGAGTATCGGACCCGGATGAGCAGGTCAAGTTTACTGTATTGGAAGTCAGAACCAGGTTGTTTCGAGTAGCTGACGCGCAACTCACCTTTTCTTGAAGCTCATCGTGGACGGTGGGCTAAGTCGAGCGTGGTGGTATGCCCCGAGCCAAACGGTTGACGCACTGGCACCGACGGGAAGAACACTCTTGCGAAGCGCCCGGCGCGAGTTCTCCTGCTCGCGATCTAAGGTTAGGGTCGCCTTACGCCTTGTCCACCATCTTCAAGATCCAAGAGCACGTAGCCAAGATCACCGAAGACCCACAGCCAAAAGAAAAAAAATCATATTACGCAAAAAAAAACTGCATTAGTACCGAACTGCGTGTATTCGACGCCCCATGGCGGAAGGATCACAAGCAGAACCCATTATTGCCTCTGCCGCCCCGACTGAATCAGTCACAACTACTCCTTGTGCAATGTCAGTCACTCTCTTGTACCCGGACATATGCCGGATTGCCTGAGACCACTCACAGCTGTCGGAGACAGTTCTCGCGCTACACATGCCCGCGGTGCAATATACCGTATTGCTCGCTCGTCTGCTTCCGCTCCGAGGTACGCCTCTGAACATCCTATCCTTCAGCGCTCTTTCTGACGGCCCGTTCATTATAGAAACACGGGGATTGCTCTGAGACCTTTTACAAGAAAGAGGTAGAGCTCGATGTCAAGAGCGCGCCCTCCGCGAGTGTTGAGGAGAAGCGCCGCATGATGGACCTCTTGAAGCGTTTCGAGGACGATTCCCTCGATGACAGCCCCTTGCTTGCGGACTCTGATAACGAAGACGATAATGACGCAGATGATCTTCATAGCCGCTTGCAGAACATCGACCTTGGTATATTTGGTCTTCATTCCTAGCCACAACGATTCATTGACCGCACTCTTGACAGACTCCGCCTCGTACGAAGAGCTGTGGGCGGTTCTAACGCCCGCGGAACGCGAGAAGTTCCTCCGCGCGTTGAATGATCCTAGCAGCGAACTTGCGCAACAGCTTCTCGCCAGCGAAGAGCTGGAAAGAGAGCAGGTCGAGCCGTGGTGGGAAGCACCTGCCGACGACGTCAGCTCCTCGTCCTCAGCTAACGCAGGGGCAAAGCGAAGACACGGAGACAAGCCCCCAATGATGTCTATTCCCGAGCCGTTGATCAAACAGTCCTCCAATGCTACGCTCAACGGGCCACTCCTATCTTACAATATATGCGCTGTTTGGTGCGTCTACTTTGAGACAACGGAGTGAATCACTTGTCAGGCTGATGAGGGATTCTCTAGTATAACCTACTCGTATATCATCCGTTATTTCGCTATCTCGCCGCTATCCTCTCTTGCGCTCACGGATCCCGACCGGTCAGAAATCAAGCGATCGATATCCCAGCTCGTACCATTCCTTACAAACCGACGATCGACGCTTGTGCATTCGTCGCTTTCCGAAGTCGTAACAGACCTGTGGTCACGGTTCCCACCTGTAGGTTGAGCACGCGTGTGATGATGGTGCTCAAACTTACTGACAACATGCAGGGACATATGAACTCGCAATTCTTCTCCCTCCTACTCAAGGATACAGCTCTATTATTGCGTCCTGCGACAGTAACCATCGTGCCTGACCGCGATTCTGCCCTCACCTCCGCCGGACTCGAAGCTCATCCAAGCGCGAACGCGCTTCGCGTCCTGTCTGACCTCGCAGAATTCTTCAGCGACAACTCGCGTCCGCCAAATTCTGCAGTTGAACGGCAACCCAATTCACCGTCGCGAGAGCCCTCAAAGCCCAATCACGTCGTGCACAAACTTACGTTCTACGCGGCGTACGTCTTGGGAACGCCAACACCCATGTTACGCATGCTAGCGGATGAGGCGATGATGCGTGCCAAGATGCTAGAAAAAGAGGCGAAGCAGGGGCCTCAGGCGAACAGTGATCAGAATGTGAAACGGGTTGGACAAGAGAAGGGGGAGGAAGGCGCAAGGATCAAGGAGCTATCATAGCATTCAGCATCAGGTTGCAGGATCGTCTATTGTTGTTGCCATTATACACGATGATGGGATAGTGTGTTCGAGTTCTATGACGTCTCAGGTCCGTCGTACGTTGTCCCTGGGTACTATCTTGACGGCCAGGTCGTCAGTACATCAGGACGCGAATCCAGAGCATTGTTTACTTACTAGTATGTACAAGAATGTATTAGTGCAGATAGCATTGAGTGGCGGAGATATATTGCATGGCGTTCTGGTGACTGGCGGTTACACCAACCTGTCGTTGGTGACCGTCGAGAGCTAGAATACACATACAATCATGGAACTCACCACACGACACCCTCAGTCGAAGCCCCTCAATCGCAGCTCCCGTCCGCAGGACCGTCCTTCCATCGTTCGTCCAGCTTCTCGATCGCACAGTCAAACTTGTCCTTCCCCAACCGCTCGTTCACCTCGTTGTGCTGCTCGCACAACCACCTGCTGAGCGCCGTGCGGCTGCTCACGTCCGGCGGACGTGTCTTCATTGTCTCCCCGAGATGTGTGGCGCACACCGAGCACGGATAGAGTATAGGCAATGCGCGCAGGAGCGAAAGCATGTTCACGCGGTGCGCCATGCTTGGCTTGTCTGGGTAGTACGCCGCGGTCGTGTGCAGGAACGTCCACGTCGCGTTTCCGAGCTGCTCAACGTCGGGGGGACAGTTCGCTGGACGCACGTACGTCTCTGGTTCGGGGGTTGGTGCGGTAGCGGAAGTGGTGGACTGCTGCTGGGACGTCGAGGCGAAGCCAGCCCCCGACGCGAAAGCGGCCATCATGGCGGCGGTTTTTTCCTGGCCTGGCGTACCTGCCTGCGTACTCTTCGCGGGCTTGTCTATACGAGGCTTCCAGTTGCGGAACGCGGTACAGATCTTGCATGGCTTCCCGTCCGGACCCAAGACCATGCCCGGAGGGAGAGTCGGCTTGGACGGAGTACTAGAGCTCGACGCGCCAGATGACGCCGGTGTGTTGTTCGTTGCAGTAGCCATTCTCGTACCAGATAGAAGAGACAAACAAAACGAGGGGAAGTCTATGTACGCGTCAAGATGGGTGCATTGGTCAGGCCGAGTCCTTGGGCGCCGAAAGGTTTACGAGAGCACTCGGGCGTCTATCGCAACTTCCGCCTGTCTCCCTCAATTTCCGCTTCTCCTCCGAGCTATTTCCGACTCTCAGGACGCTGCAATAAAGCCAAAAAGCATAGAAATAAAACTGTATGACGAGAGTGGGATTCGAACCCACGCCCTTTCGGACCAGATATCACCAGGTATGATAACCTTAGTCTGGCGCCTTAGACCGCTCGGCCATCTCGCCATGATAAATCAACATGTGTACTGCGGTCCCATCCTGAGGGATCAATGTATTCGATATGGCTGGGTGACTTGGAAGCTGGAGAGGCCAGTGCTACAGGCATAATATTTCTGTGATTAAGGAGTCGACAGAAGAAGAGAACGAAGGAATGCGGCCATTAGCTAATGAGCAATCGCGACAGTGTCAGGGTGCTCCTGAACCGGAATACTCGTACTGCTACTATAGGGATCACATAGAACGAAGATGTCTTCAAAATATACGAGCTACCACTACATGCAAACACCCGGACGATGGTATCGTGTGGGAGAACTCGGAAACGGAACAATTTACACCGCTGACCAGCTCGGCGATACTCAGGGTATAAGGTCGGGCATCCGAGCCGACCGTGGTATATGCTGTAATGGCTCTGAGAGATTAATAGCGTTATATTCTCGGTAACATAATTACATAGAAGCACAGTAGCTTGACGCGGGGTGTGCAGATGATGAGGCTGTCTGCTTAGTCGGGGTCTACTGAAAGGCGTGGTGTGTTCTTGAACACCTGCCATACCGGGAGGCCGAGGAGGGACGGTGGCTGTTCCTTGGGCGGGTTTGATGGCTTGGCACATGTCCGGCTGTCACCGTGCCACCGTGCCATGCTATGGCCGTTGCTGGCACACCGGCACATCCGAGTTTCAGCCATGGAATCCGCAACCTCAGGCACACCGCCCTCGCGTCTTGCTCTTAACTTCAGCTTTCCCCGCTTTCCCCGCTGACGGTCGGCTTTGCATCTGTTCTCCGCGTTCCTTCTATCGTGCCAGAACCTGAGCCACACGGCGACATTCAGCAGGACCTCCGGAGCGTCTTTGCACTTCCACCTGAGCAAGATTTGGATACCTAGCGTCTCAGACATGGATCTCCTAAGGACCAAGAAGATGTACCGCTTCTTACCCATCGGGGCAACGGCTACTCTCCTGCTTTGGGCTTTCGCCCACTTCGGCGTTAACGATCACTCGTTATACAATGGCCCTCACTCCGACGAGCACAATCATCATCAATTCCCACATTTGGGCGGCGCATGGCACTCACCACCGCCTGTCGCAGGAAGCCCTCATAACCCTCATGGCCGACCGGATGCTAGATGGTCCAAGCGTGCAGACGCGGTGAGAGACGCCTTCTCGCATGCATGGCAGGGGTACCAGGAGTACGCTGGGACACACGACGAATTGTTGCCAGTGTTCAACGGTTCCGTTGACAAGTACGTCGTACTCGTATACCACTCGTACAACAATCTCAACTTCTAGCCAGTTTCAATGGCTGGCGTTTGACGTTGGTCGATAGCTTGGACACGATGCTCATCATGGGCTTGCATGATGAATTCCAGAAGACCATCCCTGTTATAGCCAACATGACATTTGCTCTTCGAGAGGTATGCAGGATGAGCCGGCCGACCTCTCGTAATATGGCTCATCTAGCTTGAAGGGTTCTTATGCGCCCTTCTTCGAGACCGTTATCCGATACCTAGGTGGACTATTGTCCGCATACGCAATATCCGGAGAACCTATCTTGCTTTCTCGTGCGGATGACTTGGGTACCATGCTGTTGCCGGCGTTCAACACCACGCATGGGCTCCCCATGTACGCCGTGAACACCGTCTCGTGAGTAATGCAGGTGTGACCGTCAGGCGTGTATTGACACGGACCGGTCTCACAGTGGGAAGACGAGGACGGGCTGGTCGGGCTCCAGCGTCCTTTGGGCAGAAGCGCTCAGCTGCCAGATGGAGTACAAGTACCTAGCGCATTTGACCGGACGCCGAGAGTATTTTGAAAAGGTCAGCTATGCATGACATCCTTACGGAACTTCTTAATCCTATTGCGCATCTACAGGTCGAGCGGATCATGGACCTCATGGACATGGCGAGCATCACGAATGGCGAGTTCCCTACCAAATGGAACCTCTTGACCGGCAAGCCGCTCAACAGTAAGTCCATACAACTGCGGCACACTTACCGATCTAATACATGTCTGATTCCAGATCAGTTCTCTGTGGGCGCGTTTGCTGACAGCGCTCACGAGTACCTGCTCAAGCAGTGGCTGCTCACCGGCAAATCCGAGCCTAAAGCTCGCGATCTCTGTAGGCCCATACAATGCTACCTTCGCACATCGACGAACCCTCACGTCTATATCGAACAGATCTTCGTGACGCCGAAGCCATCATCAAGAACCTCTTATATATCACACCCAACAGACAACTCCTCTACGTCACCGACACGATCAACTCCAAGCCCAGCCACACCTTTGAGCACCTCTCCTGCTTCCTCCCTGGGCTGCTCGCCCTCGGCGCACACACACTCGCGCTCTCCGACCGCGACCGCGAGCTGCACAAGTGGGCTGCGCAAGGTCTCGCGTACACCTGCTGGCTCACGTACGCAGACCAAGCGACGGGACTGGGCCCGGATGAGATGCACATGACGCACATGCCCGCGGACGAGGCGCACCCGCACGGTGGGCGATGGTTCGATCTGGTGGCGGAGTGGGAGCAGATGGGACGTCCTGGCGGTGTGCCCCCAGGGCTAGCGGAGGCTCCTCCTGCGAAGGATTCCTCGGAACGGGACTATCACGCGATGAAGACTGCGTATTTGCTCAGACCGGAGGTAGGTGACCGTGGTGGCTCGCGCTTCGCTGTCGTTGACGTTGTCTTCTCAGACGGTGGAAAGCTTTTATATCTTGTGGCGGACGACGGGCGATGAGGTTTGGCGGGAGCGTGGTTGGTCTGTATTCGAGGCCATTGAGAAGCATGCGAAGACGGCGAGCGGGTACGCTAGCGTCTTCAATGTCGACAGGATACCCGCTCCGCTAAAGGACGAAATGCCGAGGTACGCCTTGGCGCTACTTTTAGTCATCGAACCACCTAACCTAGGGATTTTGCTCAGTTTCTTCACAGCCGAGACGTGAGTAATCTTCACAACATCAATTCGTTGAATCGTGCTAAGGGTAGCTCTCTACTGCTATATAGGTTGAAATACCTCTATCTGCTGTTCCAAGACGAAGAGCTGATACCCCTGGACCGATGGGTGTTTAACACTGAGGCGCATCCTCTGCCCGTGTTCGAGTGGGCAGAGTGGGAGAAGGAACGCTATGGTATCACACCACCTAGCTCTGCGTCTCCGGCTTCGGCGTGAGCTCTAGATACAACCCAGAAGGCCACCGCTGAATCGCGCATTTGTACACTATCGCATATTCATGATTTGCTTTACCAGGACCACTTCTTGGACGTCCGACTCCAGTGGCGTACTACCGGTCCCGTGGCGGGACGGCGGGCCGTCGCCGTTACGACCTCGCCCGCGGCATCGTGTGGGCGAACTTAAGAAGCAACGTCATGCTACCTCCCTTATCTCCTTCTAACGATGTTCTATCGCTTAGGTATGGAGGCGCTTTCCCGGCGTAGTCCCATAAATGCGATGCATGCAGCGAGTAGGGTATGAGGTTCAGTGCAACTACACACCGCAATGATCTCCCACAGCCTTCTGCTACGATTTGGAGTGCCCTGTAATGGGCCCGGGACTATATTGACCCTCCTGTGCTTGTGCAGTTTCGTGGTGGCAAGCTTCGCGCCCTCCATGCGTTTCTTGGAGCACCTCCCGCGCGTGGATGGAGACACTGCAGAAGCTCCCGCTAAAAACGATGCGCTCTTCTTCGAGGTGAGCGAGTATGTCGTTAATATTAGTGAACAACGTGGATGTTCACCTGCTGTGGGATAGATGCCTCTAGACCATTTCGGCGGCACCCCAGGTACTTTCAACAATAGATACTGGGTCAACGACACGTACTATAAGTTAGGAGGTCCTGTCTTCTGTAAGTACACACCGTTACTATAGCCTGTGAGCGGGTCTCTTGGCGTCAACCGGACCAGAATTGATCCTACTTCTTAGTGTTCGACTCCGGGGAGCAAAACGCCGAACCGCTCCTGCCGTACTATCTACAGGAATACCATGGGCTGTCTGCAACCATGCGTCTGGCGAAGCGCTACAACGGAGTTGCCATTTTGTGGGAGCATCGCTACTATGGGGACTCCCTGCCATTCCCTGTCAATGTAAGCGTCTTGTTGAAGTCGACGACCCGAGTGCACTCATTCTGAAATTATGCTGTCCTACAGGAGAACACGACAGCGGAACAGTGGCAGTTCCTCACTACTGACCAAGCACTGGAAGATGTCGTCTACTTTGCGAACAGGTTCTCGCTTTCGCACGTACATGGCCCCAAGAACTCAAACGCCAGCTCAAACGCTGCGGATCCGTCGAGTTCTCTTCATCCATCGAATACTCCTTGGATATGGCTTGGGGGTTCTTACCCAGGCGTACGCGGCGCTCTCCTTCGCGTGCGGAACCCCGAGACAATCTTCGCAGTTTGGGCCTCCTCAGCGCCCGTGCACGCGCAGGTCGACATGGCTGCGTACTACAAGGCCGCCGAACGCAGCCTCACACGCAACTGCTCAGCGGATTGGGTCGCCGTGACGCGCTTCGTCGACGACACGCTGCAGAACGGCACGGGAGACGGCGGACCTGAAGTACAGGTTGTTGAGCGCACGTTCTAACGAGATCACGAAAGAGCAGGCTGCAAACGCGAGCGACGTGAGTGCGGCGGGGGTGCTGATGGATCCATTGAACTTCTACCAGGTACGCCTGTTCACTTGGTGCACTGATCGCACGGCTGACCTTATTTGTAGTATTACGGATTCGATGCCTCGGTCTTGCCGTTCTGTAACGTTTTGGAGACACGGAACTTCACCATTACGCCCTTTGAGACCGGTCTCGCTTCTAACATCGGTATCGACGTCGCGTCGGACGCTTTCCTCGCAGCCATCGAGGTGGTCAACTACGATGCCATCCCAGGTGATGCAGACGATCCTGTCCAGGACAGGTCCTGGATGCGACAGTATTGTTCAGAATATGGTAAGCGCAGGCTTGCAGCGGCAGGCGCGATCTGATAGAACGTTCTAGGGTTCTACCAGCGAGGAGATCCCAATAACCCCCTGTCAATCGAGACGTCCTTCCGGTCTCTCGAGCGTTTCCAAGAGGAATGTAACAGCGCCTTTCCTCAAGGGCTCCCCCCGTCGCCAGCAGTAGACAAGGTGAACAAATACGGGGGATGGAACATGACGCCGTCGAATGTACTGTTCACCAACGGAGAATGTAAGCACTTCGCAGACTGCCCGCTGCAATGTATACAAGCTCACTCTTGTATCAAGTCGACCCTTGGAGGACGATGGGGCTAGCGTCCATCGAGTCCAACTCACCTATGCGTACGCCTAGCGTGGCAGTACCTCGGTGAGTGAATGCCTTGTTGTGGTCAGCATGAATGTCAACTCAGAGGTCACGGATGTAACAGCTGCAACATTTCACCGGACTTTCCATCCTTCTTCGGACTCACGCATGCCAACATGGTGCATGTATCGGATCTGCGAGTGCTCCTAACGCCAGACGCGAACCATACCGACTTCAAAACTGTGGGCTTTTATAGCCCTGTGTCCCAAGAGCCATTCTATTCCGGCTTGGGACTCTTCGAGCTCGCACTCGACGAATGGCTTCCGTGCTTCGGGCAAAAGGCGGACTCCATGAAGTTGGGTGGAGAGATGGTTCTCCACGCATGAGGACACATTGGGCATCGTCTCTGAAGATCAAACTCGTGCATTCTCCTCTACAGTGAGCTCGACCCCGTCGAATATGCTATCCTCGCTCAGTCTGGGCATGCCCTACGACGCTTCCACCGTGATCCGTATGCGCTTCTCAATACAAACGGTGTCAGGCGTACAGTTACCATCGGCTCGCATATTCTCCGTCCACCGGAGAATGGTAGGACTGCGTGTGAGCAGGAACAAAGGTGACGCTGATGGAATACTCACTGATAGGTATCTGAGCGTACCTCTCCGCTTCCAACGTGTTTCCGAACAGCCTGCAAGCTCAAAACCAGACGTGCGCCTCTGTACCATACGGGTGTTGCTGTCCAAGTTCTCACTGTTCTCTCCTGGTGCTTTCTCATACGACCGACGTCCTCGTCAACCTGCTTCCAACGACAACAGCACTCGACAATACCGTTACTCTGTCCATTGCAGAATTAGAGTGTCTCTCGCCGCCGCTCGCTGATTGTGTAACCCGCGTTCAGTACTTGACGCTGATCATAATCCACAGTTAGCGCAATCGTTCCGAAGGCGATAAGATTCATGCGCTACGACGCTTCCACCGTGATCCGGGTGGCTTCTCAGTATATATGATGCCAGGCTCACGGGTACTATCGTTTACACCCTCCGTCCATCGGAGAGGAGCGAGTTCGCCTGTGAGCAGGCACGATTGAGGTATGATTCTGATAAGTCCGCTGTTGAGTACTGTCTGCTATATAGGCTCAACACTCAATTCACTTCCCTCACTTAGAGCGGCCCCCAGCTGGTTTCCAAGCACTCTCCTAAACAATCACGATGCCCAAGCACTCGCCCTCACTATCTATACTTCTAGTGCTGTTACAAGTTGCTAGCATCGCCGTGCAGGCAGTTCCTAGAACAGCAGTACTGAACAACTTGGTGACTTTGCCTATCGCGAAGCGCTTCAACTTCACCGGGTCGGGCAAGATGCTGCAGCGCGATCAAGCGCGAGCACGCAACCTACGTGCACGAGCCATAGCACGAGCCAACGGGACCGTGCTACCTCCTTCATCCCAGGTCGGAAGTGACCCAATAGACAGCGTTCTCAACACGTATATTGCGACCGTGAGTGGCTAGGAGAACGACATCGCCGCGTCGGTCCGCAGCCTGAGCAGAGTTGTATCATAGGTCGGCATAGGCACACCACCAACCAGCTGTACGCACTTTCGATGCTGACCCGCTGGCTACCTGAACATCAACCCGCGCTTACAGATAATTTAATTGTTGACACCGGCAGCGCCAATACGTGGATAGGTGCAAAGCAGTCATATGTGGAAACTCCGAGCAGCAGGCCGACACGCGATACTGTGGTACGCATACTGAGCATATGGATCACAGTGAATATTTGAGGCAACGGTATCCCTCCTCTGGACTTCTAGGCGGTAGACTACGGATACGGCGAATTCATGTCGGGTGAGTGCCTTGTCATCTACCATGGTCTTGGGTAGACAGCATGCTAATGCGTCAAGCAATGCAGGTGTGGAATTCACCGACACGGTAGAACTGAGTCCAGGGCTGAGCATACTTGGTCAATCCATCGGCATCGCCTTGGAATCAACCGACTTCGCGCCCTACGATGGCGTTCTTGGGTACGTTTCATGCGTGCCTACGAGGACCGGGTATAGCCGCTGACTGACCCTCTGTATGTAGGTTGGGACCCTCCGATCTGACTGTTGGGTCATTGACTCCAGACAGTACCTCCTCGGTCCCAACCGGTGAGTAGATATTTCTAAACTGCTACAATTTTGTAGCCCACTCACATATATCTGTGTGTCTACAGTGACCGAAAATCTGTACTTCCAAGGCATTATCACGTCAGAGATGGTCTCGCTATCCTTTGTGCCTGCTACCGTAGGACGGATCGGCGAGCTGACGTTCGGCGGTACCGATCCTGACAAATTTGTGGGGGCTCTCACATATGCGTAAGCAGCGCCCTTGATGTCGCGCGTATATTCTCTAGTTTTCTCACGCCCCACAAGTCCTATCACGCGGACCTTCCCATCGTCGAAGTACTTTGGGGTTGATCAAGTTCTCCGCTATGGGGATTTTGAGATACTCCTCAATAACAACCCGGGCGTCTTTGATGTTGGCACGACTTTGGTCCTTCTCGCTACAGGTAGATCTCCCATTGCTTACTGCTTGCATACCCCCATTTCACTGACGAAGACTTCTTGTAGATGCTTTTCTATCCTACATGTCACTAGTCGGCGGTGTATACGACGAGGTCACACAGCTCTACAGCATCACATTTGCCCAATATGACAACCTCGAGAGCATGTTCTTTATAATCAATGGTGTACGCATCTTATATCACTGTACGACGAGCACGCGCTCATCACACGAGTACTGCACAGGCCGTCTTCGAGTTCACTGCCAATGCACAGATCTGGCCGGTAAGGCTCACTGTCTATCACGACGCCATCGCGATGTTTATAAAGCTTAATCATTCTGCAGCGTGAATTGAACAGCGCCATCGGAGGCAGCTCAGACCTCTTGTACCTCATCATCGCAGACATTGGTACTTATTCCGGCTCAGGCATGGACATCGTCAACGGGATGATGTTTATGGAGCGGTTCTACGCTGTGTTCGATACACAGAACAACCGTGTTGGCGTCGCGAACTCTCCGTCGACGTGGGCCACGTCCAACTAGGACCTTCCAGGGCGTGATTGACGACAATCCTGAAGGCTTGGGAAGCGGCACTTTTGACAGTGGGAGTCGGGAGTCGGGAGTCGTGTTATGTATGCAGCATAGTTTCAAAGTATTCTTGTGTTGATAGGGAGTTAGTTGTACTGGACTTCTGAATTGTGCGATGCAGGCTTCGGGCTTCGTGAGGTTCGATTCAGACGTACTCGCCTGTGTCATTCTCATTGTTGAAGAAGCGCAAAAAGGTACTCTCTGTCGGGGAGTCGAACCCCGCTTTCGCGCGATCAGCAGAACTGACAAGCGCGTGTACTAACCGATATACTAACAGAGAACTGCTAGTTACCCTGCAAGTGGGCCCATGCCAGTGGAGGGCCAGCCAGCCCTTTCTTCTCTGCATACGCACAGTAATTCTTTCCACCGACAGTGAGGAGCCTGAGCTTGTATCCGTCGGCATTGGGCAACATGCCAGACTTTCCGTATTCCAGCCTCCTTTTCGCCCAGACCCAGGAAAAGGCACTCGCAGTCGCAGGGCAGCACTTTCATGTCCTGAACACCAAGTACGTCGCATTGGACTGCGCCTCTCGTAATGGTCGGCTAAGTCTGTCCGAGCCAGCACCGGCGAGATCATCCACACCACTACAAACCTCAGCGAGGAGAATCGCGGAAAGTCGAACGGGTCTGGGCCCATACGATGCGCCGCGGTTGACTCTACATTCACCCATGCAATCACCACTGGGGACGACAAGAAGCTCAAAGTCTGGCAGCTTGTGGACGAGTTGAAGCTCCTGAGCGAGCGGTATGGGCACGCATCTCGCGAGACCGACTTCAATGGCTAATTCTCGTCGTGACTATGCAGAGAGCTCCCTAAGAAGCCCACGGAGATTGGCTTCACGCGCGATGGTCAAACAATCGTTGTGAGCGATAAATTCGGGGATGTCTTCAGGTGTGTCAGAGCTGCACGCCCACTCCATACAATTCGTATCGGGTTGCTCACGCGCGCCCTAGTTATCCTCTTCATCCTGATCCGGATGCTACACGGTCAACGAGCAATGCAGGCGCGTCGAAGCGCGGCTCCTTGACGGCCCACGAAAATCCCTCCAACGGCACCCTCATCCTCGGTCACGCTTCTATGCTGACAACCTACCTCCTCACTTCCGACGAGCAATACATCATCACTTCTGATCGCGACGAGCATATTCGCATCAGTTGGTTCCCAAAGGGCTACGTCATTGAGCGGTATTGCTTGGGACACGAGAAGTGCGTGCAGCTGCCGAGACCTGATGCAAGGCCCCAACACTCACCTCGCGTTCTGAACAGATTCGTCTCTGCTCTGCACATACCATCCTTTAGCCCTTCAAGATTGGTATCCGGTGGCGGAGATCCTATGCTCAAAGTGTGGGACTGGATGTCCGGCAAGCTTCTTTCCGAGGTTTCCGTCTTCGAAACCGTGGAACCCTACATCAAGGTAAAGGCACCAAAATGGCGCAGGGGTTGGAATGATAGCGAAGGCGACGGCGAAGAGGGCTCCGCTGAGAGTACAAGCAAGGGCAAGGGCAAGGGCAGGAGAAGAGGCAAAGGGAAGAAGGGCGGGGAGGAGGCGCGTGAGGAGAGCGCTGATGTTGAGCAGGCCGGAGAGGCTGAGACTGCAACAGGGAACGCGGACGTACAGATGGCGGACGCAGTGCCGCAGGAGAGTGCTGACAAGTCTCATGCGAATACAGACGAGGACCGTCTGGTGTTCGCGGTGCATAGACTTCATTCTGTCGACCGCCAAGAACACGGCCGTTTTATCCTTTTCAGTGCCGTCGGGTATGTGTCCGCATTCCGTCATTCAATGCGCGTTTTCTAATATGATGTTCAAAGCGCGACTGCCATGTTCTACGCGCCGTTCCCCCAAGACGGTGAGAAGCTATTAGCCTCATCTGTCCGCGCCGTGGATCTAGGCAAGCCCGTGGTGGATTTCACCGTCGATGAAGAGGGGAACGTCTGGACATTCTTGGACGTGGAATGGAATACATCAGACAGTGCACCTGAAGGCGTGCAGCAGCCTGTACAACTGCTCTTATGGCAAGATGCAACAGTACGTCCTACGATGCTGAGGGGCCCTCGCAAGCTATTTACTCATTTTGGTGCAGCTATCCAGATCATCTAGCAACGAGCATCCTCTCCTCACGGCTCTCAACTCGCGGTGTCTTGTTACAGGTGAATCTGCATTGTGGCTACCAATTCGGTGTTCCGCAGAGATCACTAATACGACTGGAGTAGCGACCCCCGCCGAACTCAAGACACTCGATCTATACGGCGCGCTTTCTTCTTTACCCAAGAACGTAGATCCAGAGCACGACCCTCTCGTCCGGGACACGCTATCAGAAGCAGCAGTCGCGTCCCTGGACGGCGATGGCAAGCAACTCACTCAACGTGAGCTCGGGCGTCTCAAGAAAAAGAAAGCGCTGCTCGCCAAGATTCAGGAGCAAGAGCAACAAAAGCGTTCGAGCCGAGAGGGCACTGGCGAAGTTGAGGCCGAACGCGAGATCAAGAGGGCGAGGTCAGAGAGCGGTGCTGAGGCCCCTGCGACGGGAGATGTTGAGATGGACGCATCGCAATAGTCAGATCTGCGTGAACGCGGGCTGAGAGGCTTTGTAGGAGTAGCGGCAAGTCAAAAAATGTTGTAAAGTGGCAACTTGTTGGCGTTTGCATTCATACAACGTATGCGCACTAGCCCAAGTACACTGGGAAAGCTACTGGTGAGTGCGCGCCTTATTAATATGCCGCTTCCCCAGTGCGTCGTTATCTTATCAGATATGGCCGGGCCCGCGGTCGATCGTCTGGAAGCGACCTTCACAAGGCTGCCGAGAACGTTCCTTCTCGTCTCACACTCGCCTATATTCCGTCCACGTTGCTTTCCCTCTTACCACCACGACAACACCCACGTACAAGTCAAGTCTCCACGCAAGCCAGCTCTACAACCATGTCGACAGAGAATATCGAGCCTGTCCCTGTATCTCCGCCCGCCACCGTTGACGCTGCCGCCACCGCGACTGCTGCGCCACAGTCCGAATCGCAGCCTACGAGTGCGCCCACTGCTGCACCTGAGGTGGCTACGGAGCCTGTACCGGAGGCAGCGGTGTTGACAGAGCCTGCGAAGGCCGCAGAGCCCGAGGCAGCGGCGGCGGAGAAGACGGACGCGTCGAGCACCGAGGAGCCACAGAACCCGCTTACTCAGAAGTTCACAGACGCGGAGTGGAAGGCGGTCAAGGAGCTGCGCGTGAGTATCTCATCTCCTCCGACACCGTACGTGGGACGTAAGCTGAGAGTACGTTCGGGGCCGCCTACCAGTCGCAGCTCCCGGAGATCTTCGCGAAAGCATATCCAGACGCGTCGCCTGCGCCGACTGAGGTCACGCTATGGGGCATTACACTCTCGACGGAGCCAAGCGCGAAGGCCTCGGTCGTGCTCGCCAAGTTTGCGCGTGCCCGGAACCTCGACGTCAAGCAGGCGGCGGAGATGCTCGTTGCGACGCTCCGCTGGCGGGAGGAATTCAAGATCGAGGAGGTCATGCAGGAGAAGTTTGACGAGGACGTGTTCGGCCGTCTGGGCAAGGTGTTCGGGAAGGACAAGGAGGGCCGCCCGGTGACGTACAACCTGTATGGCGCGGTGAAGGACATGAAGGCCGTCTTTGGGGACGTACAGAGGTTTATCAGGTATGAACGAGGCTCTCTGCCTTGTAGCTGCTGTGTGGAGAGCGCTCAACATTCGCTTTCGCAGATGGCGCGTACAGTTCATGGAGGAGAGCATCAAGCTGCTCGACTTTGAGACGATTGACCAGATGGTGCAGATCCACGGTATGTCATGAATCATCTCTGCGAGGAATGCTATTCCTGACTTCTGCTCTATAGACTACGAGGGCGTGAGCATGACGCAGCGCGACGCGAATCAGAAGGCGGCTGCCAAAGAGGCCACGTCGATCTTCCAGAACCACTATCCCGAGTTCCTCGTACGTGTCCCCTCCTCTTCGCTCAGCTATCTCCGCCTACGCACCAGCTGACCCCGGCGCTATCGCGCGACTAGTCCCGCAAGTTCTTCATCAATGTGCCCACACTTCTCACCTGGATCTTCTGGCTCTTCAAGCCGCTCATCTCCGCGGCCACGCTCGCGAAGATGAGCGTCGTTGGCTCGGGGGCGAAGACCATCGGCGCGGAGCTCTCGCAGGTTATTGACCCAACGGAGCTGCCCAAGCGGTACGGTGGCCAGGCTGAAGGTTTCGATTGAGTCTTGCTTCGCGCAAGCGCGCTCTTCTGGGAACTTGCTCATTTTGTCTTGTTTATGTGTACTTGTGGATCCGATATACCCCTTAGCAGCCTGTGGCCCTCTCACTCTTTAGGTTCCGTGATGTCTCCGCTCATTTTACTTTGCTTCCATACTCTCTATGCTTAATGACACTCAATGGTAATCGCTTATATCTTGGATCATTCGCGCGGCCGCCAGGCAGATTTCAGAGAGAATAGGAACTATTAATAATGAACAATACAAATACAGCCCAAATATAAGAGATACAAAGACGAGATGAGATACAGCCCACGACGCTTCACGTGCGCTCACCGCGCAACCGCCGGGCAAGAGCCTACAATGATACTCAGTCAGTCAATGCACGAAGCCAGTACAAGAGATGCTGACCAAGTCTTTGGGCTGAATCGTCACGCGCTTGGCGTGGATCGCAGCGAGGTTGGTGTCCTCGAAAAGCGAGACGAGGTACGCCTCTGACGCTTCCTGGAGCGCCATGACCGCGGAGGACTGGAAGCGGAGATCCGTCTGTCATAAGGAAGATGGTCCATTAAGCATTCATGTTCCCGGTAAAGCAACTCATGTAAATATGCGCTGACCTTGAAGTCCTGCGCAATTTCACGGACAAGCCGCTGGAAGGGGAGCTTGCGGATGAGGAGCTCCGTCGACTTCTGGTACCGGCGGATCTCGCGGAGCGCGACGGTACCAGGCCGGAAACGGTGAGGCTTCTTCACACCGCCGGTCGCCGCCTAAGTTGCGTCGAGCACAAGTTAGCTGGAAGTTCGAAGTGCGCATAACGCGAAGGGAAGTGTGGCTTACAGCAGCGGTCTTGCGCGCCTGGGACTTGGCAGCGAGCTGCTTGCGGGGCGCCTTGCCACCGGTGGACTTGCGAGCGGTCTGCTTGGTACGGGCCATTGCTGGTGTGTTGTGTAATTGGTGATGAAGTGTTTCTGGTTTGTGGTGTGGCGAGGCCGGCGGGGGGAGGAGCGAGTGCAAGAATGAAGGAGGACGGTGGCTGGGCGCGCCTGCGGGGTACTTATACACCCTGAAGCGCGCGACGCGGCGGGGTCACGTGCGCAGCGCGACGCGTTGAACGGCGTTCAACAGAAATAAGGTTAGCGCACGTGATGGCTGCCACAGGCGCGTCTGATATAAGCGAAGGGCCCGCGGGGACTTTCCGCATTCCAGTTCCTCCTCTCACCCCGTCTTCGCACCACCACCACCGCTCTCGCTCGTCTTCGCATTCGCCGAAACAAGCCCAACAAATCGCTTTAAAGCACTTCTCAACCAACAACAACTTCTTTCAATATGTCTGGCCGTGGAAAGGGTGGCAAGGTGAGCAGCTCTGGAAGGGCGGATGAGAGGGGCGGGCAATTGACTCTCGGTGACTTGTAGGGTCTCGGCAAAGGTGGTGCTAAGCGTCACCGCAAGATTCTCCGTGATAACATTCAGGGTGAGCCTTCCTTGCTTCAGGCAGCGAAGAGATGCGGCGTCTGGCCCTGTCGGTGCACTCTGCAACCGGGTGGCGAGAGCTCTCGGTAGCTTGTGTCCCTTCGTGGGGCTTAGGTGGCTCACGTCTTCGTTGCCGACGTTTCTTCTGTCACCGAAGGACGTAACTGACGGACTGTGCAGGTATCACGAAGCCCGCTATTCGTCGTCTCGCCCGTCGTGGTGGTGTCAAGCGTATCTCCGGCCTCATCTATGAGGAGACGCGTGGTGTGCTCAAGATCTTCCTTGAGAATGTAAGCAGCCCTCTGCCCATATCTTCCTTGTTCCTCGACTCACCTGTTCGTACGCAGGTCATCCGTGACTCAGTGACGTACACTGAGCACGCTAAGCGGAAAACGGTGACTGCGCTCGATGTTGTCTACGCATTGAAGCGGTCTGGGCGTACGCTCTACGGTTTCGGCGCGTAAAGGGCTGTTTGGGATGTATCGCTCGGACATTTCTCGGTGTATCATTATTTAGTGTATAACAGGCTGTTTCGTAATGCGCTTCCCGTTGGCTTGCAGTGTGCGGCGCGTGATTGAGGTGTGAACAACCTCGGATGTCCCTGTCGGGTGCGGTGATAGCGTTCTCCGCTGCGAGCCTCGTCCTCGTCGTTGTCTCCGCTCTGCTCGCCAACGCGTCCGTAAGTTGGATGCGATGACACGCCCCGCGCGCTGTGTTGCTGCTAACGACGAACGCACCCACGGTTGTGGGTGCAGCGAGTGATAGACTCGCGCGAACTGAAGAGCCGGTACGGTGATTCTTCTGCGATTCACCCGTACGCCATCCCAGCTCTCCGTCCGCTGCAGGTCGAGGATTATATATTCCTCCTCTCTTGGGAACAGCGGAGAACAGCCCTGAAGACGCCTCCCCGGCATTTCTCCGCACTCTCTTCTCCCGTCTTCTGTCCGCAAAGCCCTCGCTGCTCCTCTCTGCCGTCCCAGAAGTCGAAGGCACCCTTCTTTGCTCTCGCCTACCATCTTCACGCCTTCCGCGTCCTTGTCTTGCCTTCGACACTCCCGGCCGGCTACCGCGATCTCTTTCTTTCTCACTTCGCAGTCGGGCGAGATCGTTCGTGGGCCAGGTCGCACCCTTTGTCGATCTGCGCTGTTCGTGAGTGTCACCCCTCTCGCGCTCCACGCCCGCTTTAGACTCGGCCTTCCTTCCCTCCCAGTATCCTCTGTCCTCCGTCTTCCTCCTCATCCCTCGGGTCTCCCTCTAACAAAGATATCGGCCTTACAGGACCCCTCTTATAACCGTTTAGCGAGTCATAAACGATCACGAAGTTGACACGACCCGACACGACCACCTACGACGAATCCACCATCGAACATCTCACCATCCATGTCTCGCGCGGCCCAGCTCCCAAACGAGACCCTCCACGCTATCTTTGAGAACCTCTCTCCAGGCTCGCTCGCCGCCGTCGTCCGCGCGTCCCACCGCTTCCACCTCGTCGCCGAGCGCATCCTCTACACCTCCATCACCATTGTCGAGTCCCTCCCCCATCGCGCGCCGACTCCGATTAACACCGCCACCTGCGCACACACCATCCTTACCCGCCCGCACCTCGCCGAGGTCGTCCGCCGATTGTCCATCCGATGGCAGACCGACACTGGTCCGCGCGACCCCTACGTCGCCGCGGCAGGCCCAGTACTAGACTTGCTCCACCACGCGCTGCAAACGCTCGTGCACCTCGAACAGCTCGACCTCGCGCTTGGTTTAGCCGGCGGGACGTTGGACGCGCGAGCGGTACTTGCAGGATGCGCATTCCCTGCCCTACGCGTCTTCGCGCTCAGCGGCGTCGGTCGCGGGAGCCTTTCGCCCAAACTGTACATACCGCCACCTTCGTCGGACAGTGAAGACGACGACGCGCTCGGTGCCCCAATCGCGCAGTTTCTCGCCGCGACGCCGTCGATTGAGCAGCTGCGCCTACTCGACTGCTACGAACCTCTCGCGCTGCCCCCCGGGGCGCTCCCGCACCTGTCCGCCTTCCGCGGGTCCGCGATCGCCGCAGCGGGCGTGCTGCCTGGACGGCCGGTGCAGCTGCTCGGACTGGTGGGCCACGAGTTCATCACGGAGCGCGATCTGCAGCGCATCGCGCAGACGAGCGCGCCGATCCGCTTTCTCGACCTCAGCATGATGAGCGTCACGCCGATCTTGTTGCGCGATATTTCCCGCCATCTCGGCGCTGTGGTCGAGGTGCTCAAGGTCAAGCTTGCGCTCAGGCATACGTTGCACTTCGCGCTCTCGGGGATCGTAAGTTACTCTCATTTTTGTCTTCATAGTTAAGCCGTGTTATTGCTCCCAATTCACTCCTCCCTATGTGATACCCTATCTTCTCATCGCGTTCAACCGCTACGCACAGCTGACATGTCTCCGCACGTCCTCCCCTCCACAGAGCCTCCTCGCAGGCCTCTCCCCTGTGCTCGGCGCCTTCCCAGCCTTACGACAACTCGACCTCTCCCCAACGTCAGTCGACGGCATCGCGCGCGGCAACGCGCTCGAGGAGAGTGCGCTCTGCACGACTTGGGCGCGTGCGTGCCCCGCCCTCCGCATCGTCGTCTTCCCGAGCCGTACCGAGTGGCGCCGCGACGGTGCAGCAGATATCTGGGTCGCGGACGCGGCATCGGCAGCGGTTTGGACGCGGTATTAGCCTTGCGGTTTGCGCGCCGTTGGTGCGTGTCCGGGCTCCTGTGCGATTCCCAACGTGCAGCGGTCGGGAGGGAGGTTAGACGGGGTGTGGGCCAAAGAATGAGGAGCGGGGTGCGGAGGGTGGGACCGTGCGAGGGTATCCTCGGGGAGGCGGAGGGCCGCGTTGTATGGTGTCCGGAGGCACGAGGTGCGTCCGTACACCCTTTCTCGGTCCGCTCACCACTGCATTACAGGCGCCTCCCAGCGACCCTCCGAGCCTATGCGCACACAGAAGGGGTGAGATTCGAATTGGAGAGTGGGGGCGGAGGTCACCGGGGGCCGCCACCGGGTTCACGTCGGGTCGAGCGTATCATTGTCATCATCCACGCTCATTCCGGGATATTCGCCGCAACGCACGCACGCACGTACGCACGCACGCACGCCACGTCATAGCGTCTGTATACTGTAGCAGCTGCCTATTTATTTCAGTCGCTGGATTCTTGGACTCAAGGTTCGCATGACGCCTCGCGGTTACTGACGCTATCACTTGCGAAGCCGGTGGTACGCATTCTGTAGGTCGGCAGTGATGCTCACAAGCATATTAGCGTCGTATGTAGGTATCTGTTTGCGCGGAGACCCTGGTCACCGGTACATGCTATCGTGAACATGGGTAAGACATGGCTATCCGCCCTGCGGCTATTCCCACTCGCACCTTCTGTGAATTCTTCGCGGGCAACACTGTCTCCACGGTACGTATGCACCAGCACGCCCGCACGCACGCACGCACGCACATGCACGGTCCACACTTGAAGAAAACGACCTGCTACAACTATTGCCTGGAGGGACGAGGCAACAAAGTCGGGTTTGTATATGTATCCATATGGCATTCGGATGCGCGATTTTGCTGATGAGGTAGGAGCTAGCTAGCCTGTCAACCAGAGCCATTACTAAAGGCCTACAGCAAGATGATCCCCATTTGCGCAGCTGAGCCCTCTGCTGGGATTATTGTGCACGGTGACACAGTGAATAGAATAGGGCAGAACGAAGATGCGCGGGGGACCCGGGGGCATGGGGACCCGGCGGATGGGTTGCGGTTGATTGACTACACGCTACGGACGGGAGGAGGGATATCCGGGATACAACTACGTACATAAAACTACCTAGCGACTGTTCTGTCTCAGCCGGCGCGGAGCCAGCTCCGGGTCCATGACAACACCACACGGGAGAAAAAGCAAGACGTACCGAAGGGGGTTGGGGAGAGGAGAGGGGGTGGGAGGAATAAGATATTAACGGTAAGGGGTGGGGTAAACGATACGAACGTAGGAGGGACACGGACGCGTGAAGAACGGAAGACATAATGGTTAGGCTGTAGAGGATACATGCAGGTATGAGAGGGGTATACACGGGGACCGATGCATGGGACACTGCCTGGAGTGCAAGAGGGGGAATATGGGGGGCGGTGGGGTAGGAAATTGGTGCGGCGACCTCGTCTACGCCTCTTCGCCTTCGTCTACAAAGATGTCGGTGTAATGTTCCAGGATCGTCTCGACAGCCTGTTACAGATAACGTCATGAGCCGGTGTACCTCTCAATGAACCCCACGCTTGGGACCGCAATCCCGGCGTACCTTGTTCTGAAGAGACGCATCCGCCATGCCGTTCAACTGCCCATTGATGCCCGGCTGGCCCTGGCCGAACAGCGTCGGCCCAAAGACGATCGCAAGATTCTGCACCGACATCGCGTTCTGCGCCTCGTGCTGCACGACTCTACCGTTCACAATCAACACGAGCGTCAGCACCGCGCCAAAATACAGGAACCGCATTCAATATCCGGATCAACAAGGAGAAACGCACTTGTGCAGGTGGCCCATGAGGTACTTGAGCGTTGAATAGTTCGGATCCGGGAGCGCGTTCACGCGCTCGTGCAGTCGGATGTGCCTGGCACGCTCGTTCTCGTTCCCTGTGGTGGTTCCACCGTGAATATCGTTCTGATCCGGGAGCCAGTCGGATAGGCACTTACGGGCCGCCTCCAGGAAGTCAGCGTGCTGACTTGAGGTGAACAGCGGGTCGGGCAGTTCGCGCAGCCAGAGCTTCAGCACGCTTGTGACGTTGCTGATATCGGAGGACCACTCTTCCGCGTCGAGATTGACCGAATCGAGGTCTGTCCATTCCGTGGTCGCAGTCAGCGTTCGACGTCATCAGACCACAGGTTTGGCGCGAGACAGGGCACAATCCCACGACGAACGGAGCTGAACGTACCTCGGTCGAGACGCTCTTTCAGCTTCATCACCTTGCTGTGCGTACCGCCTATGCGGTAGATGCCCTGCGTCGTTAGACCGTACTTCTCGATTGCTTCACAACACTTGACGACAATGAGTGGAACATCGACATCATCACGGGCCATCTGTTCTGCCAGGCTGACTCCGAACGTTGGTCTGCCCTTGTCGGCTATGGGTGCATGAGACGGGCTAGGAGAGTTGGCTAGGTAGTGGTGAGGTGGGGGAATAGGTGGGAGCTGAGACCATGTGTAAGGACAAGTACGAAACAAATTGGTCAACGCATCTTGGACACTTACGAAGCCCTCGTCCTGTGGCCCATTACGGCGGGGACCACGGGTGTTGGTGCCTCCGTGCGCGTAAATGTACGCTTGCATGAACGTCTTGAAGTCTGTTCTGTTGTCTATAGATTCCATGATGGCTTTCAGGCCGGGGGCTGACGACATGTCAGTTGCATCTACGACAAATGAATGGATATAGCGTACAGTTCTCGTCTGTGGGTGAAATAATAGAGGCATCGCTGTGTACTATACTTTCACAAAGGAACGCATAGCGAGCAAGGTGGTATTGTGTTCCGAGGTCGATCTCATCGACACACTCCTTGAACGCCTACAGATACAAGCTGTGAGTTGAAGCACAATGGCGAAGAAACGAGAGTCAGAGGCCTACTCGCAGAATCCGGGGTAACTGGAAGTTGAAGTATTCCTGGCGGATGGTTTGGGTATCTGTAACGGCCTTGCGGTATGCGTCCGACGCGGTCGACACACGGGCCCGGATATCATCTTCTTGTCGTTGAATCTACCGAAACCTGAGCGGACAGTCCTCAACACCGACTGAACATGGCTTACGTTTTGTGGGTTCTTGCCCTTGAGAAGCAAACCGCCCTTGGCGACTGCCTTCCCTATCACACGTTTGCCATTCACCGGAGATCGGCTCTGCATGGCATTGTCCTTCAGCGACTCGCCCTCTTTCTGCAGAAGCAGCCGCTCGAGCTCTTCCGCGGTGACGTCGAAGCGCGTCTTCGCCTTCTCGGTGATGTTCTCCGATTCTTGCAGCGTCCTCTCATATCGGGTGGCAAGATCTTTCGTCTAACCCATTCGCACCGAGAGAAAGAGTGCATGGCGGGGATGAGGAAACGGTGCCTGTCGAACACACATGTACGTACTAACCGATTTTCTGTTCTTGTCAACTTCTTTCGCGAGGTTGGTAAGTTCCTCGCTCATCTCGTTCAGGCGCGCGGCGAACTTGATCCTGTTCTCCGCCATCACTTCGTGCGTGCGCATCGATGACTGCCACGCGTTCACGAAGGACCCTGCTTTGGCCTCGCTGGTCGCATACTCGTTCGCCGCCTGCCGTGCGAGCTTCTGCATCGCCCTGCCGTATTCGTCCTCGACGCCCGCGCGTCGTTTCAGGAATGCTGCGGCCTCCTGTATCATGTTCGCACCCCCGGCCTACGTTGAAAGCCTGCATACGAGCGAGATGTGTCGATACGCACCCTACATGAGATCATGCTCTGCTTGATTCGGTCCAGAAGGAGAGGCACTCCGCACTGTGTACGATTACACGTTAGTCTCCATTTAGCCACAGCAGCCACAACAGCCGCACATGTACCCCGGGCAAGCGAAATATGCCGTCGTTGCCAGGACACACGCACGCACGGACATAGACGCAGACACAGCACAAATGAAACGGCACTCACGTCGGTCTCACACAACGCCCGCAAGATGTTCTCGTCGAAGCTCGGCTCGACCAGCGTCGCCATCTCCGCCGCGCTCGCCGCACTGTCCAGCACGCCCTCCCTGCTATCGACGCTCTCCTCGACGCTCACCCGCGGTATGCCCTGCCCGTGCCCCAAATCGCTCATCCCGCCCGCCCCAGGGGGCATCGTGCTGTCCCTCCACCGGCCGGCGGGGCGGTGCACGGACTCGGCACTCGAGCGGGGCGGGGACGTCGACTTGGTCGGCGTCGGGGGTGCGCCGTCGTGGTCGTGGTAGGCATAGGAATGGTTGTGGCTCTGGCTTTGGCTCTGGTGGGACTGCTGCGACTGGTGGTCGAGCGACTCGGCCGAGGTCACGTAGTGCGTCTGCGGCATGCGCGGGTACTGGCCCGCTGCGTGTGCGCGGGCGGGGTGCCCCAGGTCGGACCCGCCGTCGCCGTTCGGGTGTGTGGTGTCCCAGGAGGGGCGGCTGGGGTGGTATCCGTCTTCGAGTTCGCTCATCGGCGGGCTGGGTCGGCGGTGGTGGTCGGCGGGTCGGATCCGGTCCTATTACTGTATGGTTCAGGAGAGCTCTGGGGCTTGCTGCGAGTGTTGTTGCCTCGGGGCGCCGCCTTCGACTTGGCTGTTGTACAGAGAGCGTATGGGTGGTGCAAGACGTGCCCAGCGACACAGATAGAGGTGGGTAGGACGAGGCGGCGATGTGAAAAGGATGCGGGAGGTGCGAGAAAGCTCGCCTCTGCGGACAGTCCTCGTCCAGCCATCCTCGTCGCGCGTAGATCTGCTTATGTAACCATCAATCCCTCGCCTGGCCCTCCCATTTATAGGCAACGTGGTTACGGAGCGGCCACATTAATTCGTACCTTGCCGCGGATGCAAATGTTCCGTCCACTGGGGCCAATGCACAAATAGTTCGCCAAAGCATATCCGTTCCACAGGTTTGGATGGTGAGAGTCGGTGGCATCAAAGTGTTCATGGACGGATCCTTGGGAACCAAACAAGGAGAGGTATTGTCCGCATTATATCTAGTCGATCTAAACGCCTAATCCACCCAATGAACTACCCGCGATCGTGCAAAGTCAAACTCAACCCATACATAATATGCATCTAATCAGTTTTATTACCCAACGGAGAGAATCGTACACACCCCGGGACGACAACACGAACATTATACTCGAGCTCTATGTACGTATGTATGTGCAGATGCGATTGTGGATGCGACGACAAATCCTCTCGTACACCAACGGCATGGCGTAATCGTACGACTCACTCGCAAGTGAGTCACGGATTGGTAGGAATAATGATAGAGAAGTGCGTAGCGGGATGGGATGAGGGTGATGTGCAGAGGGATGACAAGACGGGCCAAGAAGGGTGTCAAGAGACAAAGCATGTGGGACGACAAGTGTGGTATGCATGATATCGACAAGCACATCAAGAAGCACGGTCGTATACGACGAGGCAAACGCGAGACAAGGTAGGGATGATTGTCAATGAGCACGGCCGTCCACAGCTTCGCATCGTAGGAACTTTCCGGCGATCACGCCCATTTTCCAAGCAGAGCCATCAGGGCAGCGCCAAGCATCATACAGCCGATGGCATACGCAAGCTTGGCGTTGGACCCGTTGAGCATATCGGAGTTGAAGAGGAACTCGTGGGCCATAAGCTGTACCAGCACGTGAATACTCAGGATGGCGTGCGGGGAGAAAGCACATGTACTCACCTCAACGAGACCAGTGTACAGGAGGATGCCACTGCTGAACGAGTCCAGAATACCGCTGACGATGCTTGCGGTCGTGCTATCTGGGTTGTACGACTGGCGAACGCCGAGGCCGACGGCGATGCCAATGGGTGTAGTGATGCCGAAGAGTAGGGCGCCGACCACTGGTATAAAATTGTATTTTTGCGGAAGGCGAATGTACGCCAGACGGGATCCAACACCAAGCCCCTCAAACATTTCTGATCCAGAACGTGAGTACATGGGAGTCGTCGCGCAGATAGAGAAGTGGGTAGCACTCACGATGGAAGATGATGACGATGAACAGAACCTTGAACTCGTCGTTGACCGCGAGGGTAAGTCCGATAAGCACGCTGTGCAGTAGCACACCAAACTCTAGCACCGCAATGCCAATGATCTGTGCCGAAGGAGAATCTCCGAGTGCATCGGCGTGATGACTGTGGTGGCCATGATGCTTTTCGACATCAGAGTGGGCATGTGGGTACTGAGGCTCGTCGTGCTCGTGGTCGCGAGAATGTTGGCTCTCGACGTCCCCGCTCTTCTCGCGCGTGAGGGAGTTGTCAGACCCTTGCTGCTTCCGAGTCAGCGCTTGAGTTGCCCTATCTGTCTCCGGGCCGTGGGCAGCGTGTGAGGCGAGCCCGTGGCCATGCGCATCGTGCGCGAGACCCATCCTGGCAAGCATGGCCGTTCCCCAGCGGAAGGCGACAAGCTCGGTGATGAAGATGAGGAATATGCTGATGAGGCATATGCCTAGGGCGTAGGGCTTGGTGAAGCACGTTAGCGTGAGTATATTAAGAGAGAAGCGAGCCGAAGAGTGCACTCACGTAATCTCCCCATCCCTCGGGCAAGCAGGGCGACGAAAGCTCATCGATGGCAGGATCGAGGAGGTGGATGAGGGATGTGGCGATCTAACGAGCAGAATGCAAGCGTTGAGCATGAGGATTGGCAGAAGGATGGAAGGACTTACAATTACACCGCTGCCAAAGTACTTGGCTGTGTCGAAGACCCGTGTGGGGATACGGTTGCTCAACCACTTGGTTCTCTTCGCGAGCACGGGGAAGAGAGCGCCGATGAGAGAGGTCGCAAGGATGATGAAGATGGAGGCGATGCGGAGGCCAGTATAGCGGCGGTCGCCGCCACCAGAGCCGCAGTTGACACTGTCGTCGTCGTCGCGGGCGAGAAGGCGGGCGTGGCGCATCTTGAGCAAGTCGGGTGGGTGAGGTGCTCGGATATGAGGTGCGGACACCGACGCGACTTTATATGGAGGGAGGAGGGAGGGGGCCGAGGAGGAGGCGGGGGAAGGGAAGGGGGAGGAGAGAGCCTAGCGGACGAGGGAGACGCTGTGGAGGGAGATGGAGGAGATCTGAGCGAGTGCACGAAAACCTGAAGGCCTGACATCCGCCGTGGGCCTGACCGCGAAGGTACTCTCTCTTTCCTCTCCACCCCGATTGGCTCATCGCCTTTCTCCCACGGCCCCGTGCCAGCACCCACAGGGTACCCTCCAGGTCGGCGCCTATGTTGTGGATCCTGCGCGCTTCTCCTCTTCCTTACTCACCAGCACTACCCAACCCCGAGGAACATCCAGCTCAATCTACAGGAACTACGGAGAAACCATTACTGCAGTAAACACTATGCCTCGACGCCATAAACGCAGGTGTAGTGCCTAGTCGTTGTGGGCCGCCCTGAACTGGTTGCGGGTGAGTACCTCCTCAGTACCACAGATCTATCTGCTTCGGTCACACAAAATGACACTAGTGGCATAGAATACTATGTATCATCGGATACCCAATCAGAGCCCTGAGATTACTCATTGTGCAAGGCTGCAAATCCATTGCCGGCATATACGCTCACGGCCACGCGCTACATACCACCAGCCTACAGTACCCGTCCTACAGTGCCAACTCCTCCAGAGTCCAAACCCGCAAAAATTACACGAAAGTCCTACAATGTACTGAGACTGCCTCACAGGTATATGGCCACGATAATATGACACGATCACTCAAGACAGTATCAACATGGTCGGTGAATGTTAACGCTGACGCTCAAGCATTTCTGCCACCGTGTGGAACAGTTTTGCGATTAATCGCATATTCTTGTTGTGACATCAAATCACACCTAGACCTGCCGGCGCCGCATGCCAACCGCTCTCAAGGCGAGTACCTCCGCAGTGTTTCTCCCGCCCTCGACTGAACCCTACGCTACAGCCGAACGTCACGGCCATCGACGACGGTGGATAAGTACACCGAGGCACATGCTCTACCGCACTGCTCTCAGGTACGTTCGATTATTTTGAGATCTGGGGTCTCGCGACACCGCGAATTCTCGGCTCGGCTCTGCAGCTCCAACGCTGAAAGTTCGAGGACGCGTAGTTCGGCACCGCTGCTGAATTCTTCATTCTCGATCGCTCGCACACCGGTGATTCTACAAAGAAGCTCATGCATCGTTCCTGGACCAGCGTAGGGGGCGAGTTTCGCTGCGGCTCGTCTTCCCGCGAATGGCACATGAGAGGCAGCGTTGGAGCGTCGGGTCCGGTGGTTCTGCCTTCCCCTGACTCAGGTTGCGCACTGCGCGGGTACACCAAAGCCATATAGCGTTCTGTCGCATGCGTTACTACGATTTAACGATAATGATGGCCCTTCTCTCGCTGGCACGCATCTCGCACGGGACACGGGCTCCGGGCAATTACATACATCCGGCCGTTGATTCGGCAGCAACGCAGGGTATAAAAATTGCTGGCAACGCCCGAGGCCATGCTGCGTTCGACCGGCGACTTGCAATTTGACCTCGAAGTCGGGAGCAAGATCCTATCGTCGCTCGGACCGCTCAGTTCACCGACCCGTCGCGCCCTGACCGGCTTTCCGCGTCTTGGCAGACTTCGGCTTTGCATTTCCACAGCCCTATCCCGCTCCCGAGTTGAGGTCTTGGTAGCATGAAACCACACGCATTTGGTCCACTCCACCGCCATCTCCCTTCCCTCCGCCACGAAGCGAATCGTGTCCGGTCATCCAGGATCTCTCGAAGAGCAGGCGTCTGCAAGATCAGTGCCGGTGGAAAGGAATCTGCGTACAGCATGCAGTGAAGAGGTAACAAGTCAGCGGCTCCGACAGCGTGCAGTGCCGGCACTTGAACTTCCATTTGACGATGGCCTGTTCGTACGAGACGCCGTCCGGAGTGGTGCAGCGATCGCACTCACCGAGCCAAGTATGAGGAAGGATAGACGGCACAGTCCACCCCGGTCAGTGATTGTCACCGTAACGTTGAGCTCCCACAAGCCCACAGCCTGAGGCGCCTCTTTCTTAATAGTGCTCACAGGCCGCCTGCATTGTCGTGGCCCGATAGCGCACCAGCTCGTGTCATCCAGATCACCGTCGTGCCTCGCCTCCGAGTCAGAGCATGATAACACAACCTTCGTACTCGTGGACTAATCGGCATTCCATGCTTGAACACGCCGAGTTCAGACACACTTTCGCGCCTCTGTATCAATTCTGCGACCGACTTTCTAACGATGCACTGCTCTGCATATATACACTGCGAAGCCACGTTTACAACAAATCCAGAGCAACGGCACAATACATTCTGCACCTCGGCCCGCCAACAGACCCTTCGCCGCTTAATTCGTCGTAGCCCTCGTGTACGGAGTGTTCGCGATACCGACGCGGTGGTTCCCGGTGTCGAACACCATGTAGTACCGCTCGATGAACGTCATGCCGTTGATAAAGTCCATACCTAGGCCCGAGTTCCAGCCGATGTCGCCCAAAACGAGGTACACGTAGTCGGACGTGCCTCCGATGGCGCTGTTCAAGTTGCGCTGTGCGAAGAGGCAGAAACGATGGATGTCAGCCGCCACATGCCACTGCGGACCGGATCGGATGGATTGCGAAAGGTGATTGAAGGTGAGCAGCGAGACGTACCGGCCAGATCTGCGCGTTGGCGGTGAATTCGTAAATAACCTGCAGCGGCGCGTGTCAGTGTCGGACTAGGGCCCGGGGCACGCACGTCTCCTAGGAGAAGGGAAAATAGAACGGTACGGACGTTGTTGATCGTGAAGAACAAACTCTGCAGGTTGTTGTACTGCGCAGGGGTGATGCGGAAGAAGTTCGTCGTCTCATCGAACTCGGCGCCCACCAGGCTGATGTAAGTGGTCAAAACGTCTGTCGGGGAGACGCCGTCAGCGGCATACGAACACTATACGTCTGAAGCAGTCGCCAAGGCGAGAACTTGCCTGTAGCTAGGAGGGTCAGAGTGGTGCGAGTATCGAAAATACCAGGGCTGGAGGTGAGAAGCTTCGACGATGCGCCATATCGGAGCCCTTGGTTGATGCCCCAATACATGGAGGACGGTTTAGTAGCCGTGATAGGGCTTTTGGGCAGGTCAGTACTTGGAGCCCACCGCCATCACAGCGGAGAAAGTGTTACGAACGCATAGTTGATGGCTCCGACGATTCCGTACATGTACGTATCGCCGAATGTCAGCACTCCGTTGGCGACGTTGTTGGCCTGCGTCGGCCGGAAGTATATTGAGACGATGTCGTTTTGGATGTAGCTCTGGGAGAAGAGGTTGTCCGTCACTGTGGGCAGAAAGCGAGAACAATTGATCAGCAATAGGCCGCGCTCTATGGGAAGTGCGCACTCGCCTGTTGGAATGGAGGTGGTGGTGTCAGGAGTGAGCGTCCCGATGGTGAGCTCAGTCGGGCCCAAGCTACTCGACTCTTCAGTACATGATTATACACCTAGGCTTAACAGTTCGCTAGGATACATACCCGAGGACACCATCGACGCCTTCAAAGCCTCCCCATTCCGAGGCGACTCCGATAGACTGGCCAGTAACAGTCAATCCTAATCCCCCGACGCCCATGTTGATAGTGTCGGTGAATTCCACGCCTGGTTATGGCGGAACGGTAACGCATCAGAACGCGCCCGCATGTAGAGCAGGTAACGACTCGAGGCTCACCTGACATATACTCCCCAACGCCGTATGTCAACGACTGGTACAGAATTGACGATATTCGCTTAGCATCCTCGGTCAGCTCTATAGCTCTGAGTTGAGGCACCTACCACCTGGTCCCGCGTCTGCCTGGTTGTCCACGTTTGTATGTAGGTCTGCCCCGCACCGATCCACGTGTTGGAGGATCCGGTGTCGACTACCAGTTGATCTAGAAGATATTGGCGATTCAATAACTAAGCGACATCAGGTACTTGCGAAGCGCATACATGTAGTAGGGGGTGAGCCGATCCGAACCTAAGGTGACGTCCAGGTGAGTTCACAGGTGGAATTACTTAGCAACATGTTGGTCGCGTGTGCTACTCACGCTGGCGACATACTGCACGAGCTGATTGGTAGCTGGGATACTGGAGGCCTCCGGAGACGGAGATAGCGAGATCCCGGTGCCGAGTCGTCCTGCGGCTTGCGTGAGGAGATGGCGCGCGCGACCTTGGTCGTGTTGCAAGATCTTGGTCGATCCAGTGAAGTTGAGGCGCTTCGCAACAGGTAGAGTGATCGGGGTGTCGTCTGTTGTAGTCGCACTAGCAGGAATCGCATTCGCAGCGGTGATGTCATGTAGCAGTAGCAAAAGCAGAGATGAGGCCCGGAAGATTGAGAACTTTGATAGCGTCATCTTGCTCGGCGTGAAGATGTGTGGAAGAGAGCTGAGGCTACTCTGAAGATGATTGTCAGTGGAACGTCTGATTTATATACTGAATGGTTCCTCCTCACTTACCTCATGCGCCAGTCCTCATTCCATCTGCTGATTTACGGTCTTGCCATCCTCCGATGAACGGAGTGTTTGAGGCAACGCTAGCGTCGGCATCTATGGGAACGTATGTAATGTCAAGCAGGTACGCACTGGCATCACGGTTAGAATGTCATAAGACAATGAGTAACGAGTTTAGCGAGGGCGATATTTCCCAGCTGACCGCCATTGCCAGTAGCATCGTTTAGTATCGTTGCAGGTGTCCAGGTTCAGGAGCTAGGCTCGTGAGATGATCGGGCTTGACGCTTTACTGAAAGTTCCACATTATCAGTGAACTTGAACGGCAACATCGGCACGGGATCATGCTTCAGAATGGTCCGTATGAGCCTCACCGCGAGTCGAGGATGTCCTAACATCCAAGCGAGATCAATGTGTCTATCAGGTACCAAGCTCACATAATCCCCCGCGTTCACAGTCATAACCAGGCCGATACTGTACTAGAGTCGCGGCATGCTGTCTTGAGGTCCTGTGGTCTGCAATTGAAAGACGGATCAGCGTCTTCCGTGACAGGTAGTGGGAAAAAGGGCGCGCCTATCTCCACCAGGCCTATGTTTTCAGAAAACGCGATATAGTCGATCTCAAGCGACCACCGGCACCGGTGTCACTGCTGTCAAAGTTGTCCCTGGAGCCGTACGCACTATGTAGCGCTACCCATGAGCGACTCTAGCGATCGTCAATGTGCCTGATAGACGTTCTGAAAGCCGCCTACTCACGCCACGAGAACCATCGTGAGGTTTGTTGCCCAGCTACAAAGGGCGTCGTTCGCGAGCTCTGGATCCTGCTCGTGGAGTATGAATACGTGTCTTTGAGACTAATCTTGCTCACATACAGTCAGGCCTACCTCCTACTAGGGTTGCGCCGCGAGTATACTACGTCCTATCATAGAACATGACGCCAACGGCGTCGACATCAGTGTTCAAGACGTCAGGTTGTCGTCGGCCCTCAAGTAGGGATAGCCTACACAGCGATGGCGTGGGG
The DNA here is from genome assembly GCA_022376465.1 of Cubamyces lactineus. Classification (NCBI taxonomy): domain Eukaryota; kingdom Fungi; phylum Basidiomycota; class Agaricomycetes; order Polyporales; family Polyporaceae; genus Cubamyces; species Cubamyces lactineus. Next base: position 541,088 of record JACDTU010000009.1, on the reverse strand, counting down.
CAGCACCAGAAGCAGAGACGAGAACTTCGAAAGCTTCGATGGCAAGATGTTCTCGGTGCGAAGAGGGGTGTACAGAAGAGTGCTAAGGCCACTCTAAAGATTCTAGTGAATGATAAATTTGATTTTTGAACGGTGCTCGCTCACACTCACCGCGAGAAGGTACTCTCCGTACCTGCCGATTCGCGATCTTACAGCTCTCCGATGGACGGAGTGTTTGTGCACGGTAGTATCAGCGCGTCTGTGATGATACGTACTGAAAAGCAGGTACGCATCAAGGCTCGGTGGTTAGCGAGTCTAGCCACGGCGATAATTCTCAGCTGGCCGCCTTCACCTTGTTCATTGCAGCTGCCCAAGCTCAGAAAGTGACTATGGACTCGTCTCGTCTGTACGAACCACATTACCAGTGAGCGGTAGCATTGTCGCGTATTACTTCAAAACCTTCAACGTACCAGCCTCGCTGTTCTGCAAGGGCAGCCTAGTAGTTTTATCAGGTACGAATCTGATGAGATAATCCTCCGTACTCACAGTTCACATACAAGGTGGGCGTACACGAGCGCCACAGGCATGTGATCGCAAAGTCGTGTGGATAGAAGCCCCTATACGGATCAACACCCCACGATACATATGGCGAGAAACCGAACACGCCTCTTTCCATTAATCCTGTAGAAGAAAGGGACGCGACGTGGGTTAGTACGGGCGATGTCCGGCGCCGATGCCACAGGGGCTGTCAAAGCAGCCTATGGCCGGACACCAAAGCGTATTCTGCCATATCCGGGATGTCCTTGCCAGCATCATCGACAAGCAATCCTGGTAAATATTCCGTTAAACAGTTACGTATACGTAGGACATGGATGTAACCATCAGCACGGCGGTCAGGCTCGTCGATGAGGACACGTTCATCAGTACGGCCGTAATACTAGTTCGTCGTAGCATGGGTGTTAGGAGTGTTCGCTATGCCGACGCCGATGGACAGGTGGGCGCCGGTGTTGGTATTGAACGAGGTGTAGAACCGTTCCATGAAGGCCATGCCGTTGATGATGTCCATGCCCGAGCCGGAGTAGGCGCCAACGTCGCCCACGATGAGGTAAACGCAGTCCGGGCTACCTCCTATGAGGGTGTTCAAGCTGCGCTGTTAGGTTTCCCGCCTGTGTAAGTTATCGGTGCGAACGTGAGAGGAAGACTGAGGCGTACCGGCCAAATTTGTGCGTTGGCAGTGAATTCGTAAACAACCTGTGGAGGACCACGAAGTTAGTATGTACTAGCTACTCCGTATAGGGATGGAACTCGTGTACGTCGTTGATCGTGAAGAACATGCTTTGCAGATCCGCGTATTGTGCGGGAGAGATGCGATAGAGCTCCGTCTCGTCATCGAAAGTGGCGCCAATCGCTTCGACGTAGGTGTTCAGGGCGTCTTCGGGGGACATATGTCAGGTTGATGCACTAAAAAGCCGGAATACACGTTACCTGTAGCGATGAGCAACAAAGTCGTGCCAGTGTCAAAAATGCCGGGGTTATTGTTGAGGAGCGGCGTAGATGACCCATAGCGGACGGCCTGGTCGACCCCGTAGTACTGAGACGATGGCGAGATAGTTGTGAAAGGGCTGTTGGGAGTTCATTGATATGCGGAGCGAGGCGACAAGAGCGAAACGTACGCAACATTGATGTCTCCGATGAATCTAGACGTGTCTACGCCGCCAAATGTTAATTCGCCACTGACGTCGTCTGGTCCTAGTATCGGTTCGAAGGATATGGAAACGGACAGAAAACCAGTGTCTCCCTGGTTGAACAAGTTCTGGACCACTGTGAACAAGCAAATGTTGAGTACTACTGACCTCAGATACAAAGAACCAAGATTATCAGGATCTCTCGCTCACCGGTTGCAACCGTGCTATTTATATCTGGACTCAGTGTACCGAGTGAAAGGTCTCTTGGACCCAAGCTATAGCGTTCGATCAGCACATGACGATTCTGTTCTTAATAGGTGAGTAGTATACGCACCCAAGAACACCATCAACGCCTTCGAAGCCTACAGATTCCGAAGCTACGCCGATAGATTGATATGGTATCTCCAACCCTAAGCCTGTTCCTCCAATGCCAACACTATCAATCCACTCCACGCCTGCATGACCACCTGGCGTCAGTGCGCCTCATACCGGAAGCGTATCTTGTACCCTGCTTACCTGACATTGAGCGCCCGCCCCCGTATTCTATCGACTGAACGGTTGGCACAGGGCAGCTATTCGCTCAGCATCCCACAACCTGTATCTTGAGAACGACATACCACGTTATCACCGGCTAATCTGCTTGTCACAGTCTGCACATATGTTTGACCTGCGCCAACCCACACATTGGAGCTACCGGTGTCGACGATAAGCTCATCTAGGGTATGCATCTTAGAGGTTGCCATAGTACGACCGCGATATGATGTGAGGTGCACATACAGGTGGTGGGGGGCACGGCGCCGACGCGAATCTATGATCGCTATTACTCAGGCCGAAGTCAACGAGATAGAAGATACGCGTGCCACGAACCTCTGCGACATATTGCATGAGTTGGTTTTGAGCCGTTATACTGGAGGCCTCTGGGGATGGAAACGGCGACGTCTTGGTGCCTGGTGATATGCCTCGCGCACGTAGGTTACGTGCACGAGCTTGGTCGCGTTGCAAGATCTTGGTCGACCCGGTGAAATTGAAGCGTTTCACGAAGGGCATGGTGACTAGGTTGTCGACTACCGCTGCAGCAGGAGATGCCCGTACACTAGTCGCTCCCTCAAAGAGCATCAAGAGCAGGTTTAGGACGTGTGAGAGCTTGGGAAGCGGCAAGAACAACATCTTCTTAGTCCGGAGATAGGTGCGCGTACGAGCACTGAGAAGGACAGTTAGTCGGACACCGAGCTTATATAGCAAAGCATACACAATAAGACCGTCATGAGCGACCTCATCATTTCTGCTCGCACGTCGATTTGCGATTCTCCGATGGATGGAGTGTTTGAGGAATTGGTGGTACCTGTGAGCCTAGTGTCGTGTGTATCGAGAAGCAGATATACTTCTCGGTAGTGTAGCAGGGAGTTCACAGTCATGACACGGTGTGCCTGGCTTCTGATATTAATGCAGTATGAATTCTGAGCGAATTTACTCGTTCAAACGAGGTCTTGAATTCGTGTTGCGGTCAATAGTCATACATGCTTGCCTAGTGTCAAGTCGATCCTGCACAGAGTCCTATCAGCAGTGGATTACAGAAGCAGTAGAAAATGTTTCACACTATCTAGCATCGCCGTTTGGACGTAGCGTCGAAGATCAGCCACATCTCCAAGTTCTTCCGACGAGAATGACGGTCCGACAGATATGCAGCTGATGTAATCCCCGGGTCTAGCGTGAGAACGACCAGTGGATATCGTGGGGTTCGTAGCGACCTGGACAACAGTATCTTTTCCCATGAAAACGTTCCGATACATGCTCTGTTGATTCTCGAGGGAAGGAAGGGGGGGAAGCAGCGTGCACGGCAGCGGATGTGGCGTCAGCTATAATGGGCGCTTTTTTAAACGCACGTAGCGCTCAGTTCCTCTCCGAGTCGCGATGGGCAAACCGTAGATCACCTGTACAGAGCAATCAAATATTACCAAGCAGTACTAGGGTCGCTACTGTCCACCGCTTTCTGTCTGTCGGTGATCAATTCCCCAGGCCCGCCTTTGTTTCTGCATGCTCGATAGCGTCCCTCCCAACACCCATCGAGAGCGCTGGTTCCCAAGCTGCAGGACCTTTGCCGATTATGCTAATTGGACGTGTTTTCCGTGAACTGAGTGTATGCGACGCCAACACGGTTGTTACCCGTATCGAATACGGCGTAGAACCGTTCCATGAACATCATCCCATTGATGATGTCCATACCCGAGCCGGAGGGCCATCCGATGTCGGCGACGATGAGGTAGACATATTCAGAGCTGCCTCCTATCATGCCGTTCAGGTAGCGCTGCAAGGTACCCGCATGAATAACACATTCGCGGAGTCAATGCAACGACAGACGGCAAGACGTACCGGCCAGATCTGCGCGTTGGCAGTGAATTCACACACGAGCTGTAGCGTGGTCGCACGATGAGCACGAGCATACTATCGTGGGACAATGGAAGACACGAACTTCATTAATCGTGAAGAACATGCTCTGGAGGTTCGCGTATTGGGCAGGGGTGATCCGGTAGAGCCCTGTGCCCTCGTCGAACACACCGCCGACCATATTCATGTACTTCTCAAAAGCGTCTATGAGGGGAGAACTTCGTAGGTGAACGTGCATAAATGACACGTCTAATAGCGAGAGATCTACCTGTAGCAAGGAGAACCAAAGTTGTTCCGACATCGAAGACGCCAGGGTTGTAGGAGAGGAGCGTCTCGGATCGCGTATAAGTGACAGCTTGATTGACTCCGAAGTATCTGGATGCTGGGAAGTAGTCCGTGATCTCGCTCTCCGGGGGTCAGATGGGGCTAAAGGTGGATGCAGAATGTTACGCACGCATAAGACATTTGTCCGGTGAATTTCGTGGGGTCCACACCGCCAAATGTCAACTCGCCGCTGGTGCTCTCCGTCGAAGGCTCGAATGACATTGAGACCACTTCAGCTGCGATGGCGCCCTGAGAGTATAGGTTCTGGGTCACTGTAGGCTCGCGAGCGGTTTACACGTCGTGAGTATGGAAACATGCAAGTCCGAAGAATGCTACCCACCAGTCGCAACTTGAGCGCTGCTGTCTGGTGTTAGTGATCCAATGCTGAGATCAACAGGACCTAAACTGCACGTTGTTTCAGAGGCTATCCCAAGCGAGGGCATCTGCCATACATACCCGAGAACGCCGTCGTAGGGCGCAAAGTCTGATGACAGCGCGGACACACCGATGGATTGACCGTTCACAACCAGCCCCGGGCTCAACTCCAAAGTGTCCGTGACTTCGACACCTGCATGGGTAGCAGATGTGAGCATGCCCCTGCCGATGACATAGGAGCCGACATGCTCACCCGACATTGATTCGCCATAGCCATAATCTATCGCCTATGGGTTTACGAGGGTGTAACCGTTCACTCAGCGATCCATGGTTGATGCGCTCAGTGTGCGTACCACGTCATTTCCTGTATCCCTGGAGCTTGATGTTGTCACATACGCCTGGTTCGCACCAACCCACGTGTTGGCGCTGCCAGTGTCGACGATGAGATTATCTGGAGGACACAATTTAGTTGTCGGTCCAGTCCAACTCAATGAGTATGTGAGGTGCGTACACGGGGTTGGCGGTGTGCCTATGTTGACCTATGGTAGAACCCTGCTCAGCTTGCAGATCGGCCTGATGACGTCTATGTTCTTGCTACTCACAAACGCAGTATATGTGACGAGCTGGTTATGTATCGAGATATTGCCCACCTCAGATGAGGGAGGCGGGGCCCCCGTAGCTTGTGCCATGGCTCGCTCACGTAGGCTGCGTGCCCGCGCTTGGTCGCGTTGCAGCATCTTGCTCGATCCTGTGAAGTTGAAACGCTTCGCAATAGGCAAAGTGACCATGCTGTCGAGGACCGCTGTCATGGGAGTTGCCTGCACGGCGATGCTAGTAACATGAGAGAGTACCAGGAGCAGAGCCGCGAAGGATTTGAGTAGTGACATCGTTCTGGTATGGAGGCGGCTTCCGACAGCGAGCTGGGGACCTAACATGTTAAGGAGTAGGACTTACATAGTATCTGCGGGCAGGCTGTTCAGCGGGCCCTCAATTTTGCGCACACGCAAACTCATGGTTCCCCGATGGACGGAGCCGATGGTTCCTGCGGGCCTGACACCGGTTATACTGAGAAGCACACACGAATCAGCATAGGAAGTGTTGTAAGGAGTCTCGAAGCGTGCGTACCTTGCCCTAGCCACAGCGAAGTCAGCATGTTCCGATAGAGCAAGCTCCTTGGGAGTGGAATGTCACATAGTCAGTCGGCGGTCGTATTGACAAGAAAACACCTTAACTCTATGGAGAATTCTATAACTCTCTATGTGTTAGCATAGCTGGCTGAGGTAACACTCCGTACTTGCAATGATCAGCGTTCGTGCACTACCACTTAGCTATCACAGATGTCAACGGGGATGGAGAGCGCGGCCGCATGCACCACGCGGACGGAAAGATACGTGAGAGGAGTTGCCTCGCTTGAAATCATGGCCAAATGTCGGCCGCGAGGGAGCGCCGAGTGTATGGGAGCGTACCTATCGTTCCAATACGCCCAGGATGAGCCCGCAGGCTAACGAGCCTTGTTAATTGGCCCCACGATGTTGTATCCCCGAGACGGTTGGTATTGGAATGTCGGATGCACTGAGTACGCGCAGACGGGTAAATCGTGACAAAACGTAGGATGCAGCTAGTCTCCCGCAGGCAGACGACCGATGTGCTCTATTGAGTGAGGGGAGGACGAGCACAATGGCGCTTGGCTGGGCCAGGCTGATAAGATAAGATTCCGATGAACCAAGCAGGCGCCTGAGCTCAGCTCTGGGACGAGCCGCACGTCTGATCACTTGCAACTTCTCCACTATCCCTCGGCCACACTGGCACAGCGTATTCCATGGACTGCGATAGGTCGTGGTGAGCTTGGTAACACTCCCATCGAAGACAAGCTCCATGAGGACCACGCCATCCGCGAATCCTGCATTCTACGTACATCATGATTCAGCGGGTCCTCATTCATGCTCGTCTTTCCGAGGGCTTCGAATGGCTGATGCTGTTTTGTCGTATAGCTCCGAACTTCAAGTAATCTCATACCATGCAACGAGCCACCTTGTAGTTGCTGCTATACGCTTAGGCCACAAAATGGTTGTCATCTCAGAGACCTCGGGCCTCAGGCTGAGAGTCGTCAGACTCATGGGCACGACTCATGCATCACCCTCACTTGACCTAGGATAACCCAATGTAGGTATATCTCTGCATCACCGCAGTGATGGAACCACATCATCTTCCTTCCCCAGCTACAACGTGCACTCCTATACTAGGCGTGCCTTGTCGCCGAGTACAGCCCGTCTCGCCCCGTGATATTTGGATTCACACACGAGCTCAGCGCGTGGTGGCGCGCCCTGTCTTGTACGCCCACGGCTTGCTCGTTATGGCAAGTTGAGAAGTCATCTCTGTCCAGTCTAGGAGTTCGAACCTGTGCGGCCTCGTTCTCTGAGCAAAAGGCCATCTTGTCCTGATGCCGCGAGGCCAAGCTTCTTTCGCTTGGACATGCTGGGGGCAAAGTGGCGTCGTCGACAACCTGATAAGAGGCCCTGTCGTAAAACGAGAAGACGTGCTCTGACTACCTGACAGCCTTACTCCCGCTCTGACGTGCTCTATCTCAACACGATGTCTCGGACTCAACATGAAAGCAAGGCAGCCACGTCAGCTCGTGAAGCTACTTACAAGCGCATGTTGATAGACAAGGGCACGGTTGTGTTCGGTCGCGTACGTTGCACTTTGCCACGTCTGGGTGCGACAACGTATTCACCACCTGCTCAGCACTCCGATTGGAACAGTCGCACCGGAGCTGGACGAATTTTGGTCCCCACGTCCGAAAAGGTTGGCCCGCGATCATACCAACAGCAGGGAAAGATACGCCTAGATGATGCGCCACCACTGGAGATCGTCCGTTTCGCTCATCCTCCAAAGCAGTTCAACATTCCTCGTGCACATGTTACGCCACATGTGCGCACCGTCTGCCCTCAGTACGATCTGCTACCGAACGGATTATCTCGTACAAAAACATCTACGAGGGCACAGGCAACGCCTCTCATCGTAGTGAAAGAGGAACCGCGCGAAGCCGAATTCCCTCTTGACGCCACCTGTGCAGATCGTCAGTCGATGTGGAGGACGACTCTGCGTTTATTGGATCCCATCATGGAGAATGCGTACACGAAGTATACCTCTGCCTCGTTCAAGTCGATCTCGTCGAATTCTTCTGCAGGCGTATTGAGGGTGGCGCAGCCGCCGCAGCGTATCGCTCGATATGAACCGTACCTCACGGCGAAAAGAGCCAAGGTGCATCAGGAGCAAACGACCAGGGTTCGCGATGTGTCCCCTCCTGCGCATGCTGATGATCCGACTAGTAAATCCCTACACCCGCAGGCTACCTCGGCTCTTCGGAGCAGTTTCCTCTCGGTCGATCCGCCGTCTTCTCCGTGTAGCCTGGTTCCCGACTCTCGTCCGTCTACCGCATGTTCTACGCCACCACCTGTGACTCCGCCGCCTGCTTGCCACCCTTCGCTTGCATTGCAAGGACATCATGTGGCTACAGCGCCCTTACGGACCTCTCTGTCGAATGTGACCGGGCATCCCTGTGCGCAGCCAAAACCTCCACAGTTGCACCAGCTACACTGGGTGCCCTGCATTGTCAGCCCTGACGGGACGTTGCGCCGCGTCCATGATCTCCGCCTCTTGTCCAGTCATGACCAACACGAGCATCTGGCGCGTTACCAGTCTATCAATAAGTCGAGTGGCCCCCCACTAGCAGACCGACTGTCCGGTAGTGTTACGCACGTCAGGCCCGTCCAGCAGCCTATGTGCGAGACAGAGCCGCCCACACTCGCTCACCGCCCCGGATTTGCTGCAGGGCAGGAGCATGTCTCACGCGAGCAGCTCGTGCGACCTGTCGCTCATCGTCCGCTGGCAGGCGGTTCCCAGGTTTCTGTGAATCCGAATCTCGGGCAACCGCCGCCGCCGCCGCCTCATCCTAGTCAAGGTTTGAGCCAGCCGACACGACGCGCATTGCGTCCGAACTATCCACGAATTCCCCGAAGGAGGTTACCCGGCCTCCCAGGAGAACTGGTGATAATACAAGAATACCCGTGCTCGACTGACAGCGTACCAAGCCAAACTTCGACAAGTTCGCGCGCAGCGGTGCAGCCCCGACTGGCGACGCTCGCGTCCAAGTCCTCGATGTGATTACTTGCTCCCAACCTCGATCTAATGTTTTGTGAGGGCGTACAGGTGTAGACCTTTCTCCCGGTTTGTGACAGCGGACACGATCCTCATACCAAAACCACCTGTACTCCGTCTCATCTCTCATGCATCCCTGCGAGTCGTTCTTGTATGCCCCCTATGCCCCCCTATGCCCCATGCATAATGCCCCCTATGCCCTGTGATGTATGCTGCCCGTACCCGTCTTGGACCCTCTGCGTACATTGTGTGAAATCAGATGTCAATTCATCGTTTTCGCACTTTGGATATTTCTCGGCAGCGTAGTGACAGTACCAAATAGCCGGCGCAACTGAGAGTGGCTCTAGTGTGCCGCTTTGCTGTAGGTTGCGCTCATAGAACGAGTGAATTTAGATTATATGTGCGATAGGTACAGCGCAATAGCAAGATCAGCAGCACGTAAGCAGTGTCCACGGGGAAAAATACGGATACAGTCATGAATATCAATATCGGAAGGAGCCACTACACGAGCCCGAGTCGCATCGGAGCCACGGTACCTCATGGCCTGTCATTGTACGGAGTGGAGTACGCCTCAGAGTCCGCCTCGAATACCTTGCCCGACGTCGGGAAGCCGGTGTTTGGCACCGCACGGTAGCCCTTGTTCGCCCTGTTAGCCTTCACCACGAGCGCTATGACGACGATAAGCATGATGAGGACACCCGCAAGCAGCCCCAGGATGATGTACGAGTTGCGCGTCAAGGTTGAGAGGTTGGCAGGGCTTGCAGCTGAGTCACCATCCTCGGAGAGTGCACCGGCAATGCGAGCGTCAGCCTCGGAGATCGCGCTGCCCGAGGGCGAGGCCGCAGCGCTAGCGCCAGACGTTGAGATGGGGTCGTCAACGCTCGTCAGACTCGCGGGCGCTGCGCTACCGGTGAAGTCGGGTACACCAGTCGCTGCTGCGGTCGCGGTCGCGCTGAGGGACGACTGATAATCGCTCTCAGACCCGAGAATGCGGGCGAGATTGAGCGCGTCGGCTTCCGCCCAGGCTTTGTCGGCATCGGTGATCTACGGAGAGCGGGTAAGACGGTGTCTGACAGGCTTGGACTCGGGCCCGGGATGGCTTACGCTGAGGAGACGGGCGGATGGCTTCGACCGGAGAGCATCCATGGTCCCGTAGTCATACAGCTGGTACGCGTTGCGTAGGAAAGAGGCGCCGAGTAGGAAGTCTGTGCAAGACGGGGGTGTGAGTTAGTCCACACAACGGAGCGGACGCGTCGAGCGAACGCACCCTCGTTCGGGTTCGGGCCACCGAAAATAGTGCCGATGCAGAAGAAGGTACCGCTCGTCGAGTTGAATACAATGTCGATGGCGTCCACGGGGTGCATGGGGTAGAGGTTCCCGCTATACCAGAAATGTTCGATTAATGTCACCAGACGGTGTCGCGATGATACTCACCTGAAAGACCACGTAATGTTGAGCTTTGTGTCGCACGGCACGGTGTAGAACAACATGTTGGGACTGGCCAAACCGCTGTCCGGCGGCACAGGCTTCGCGCCGGGCACTCTAGAGTAAATCGCCTTGGTGTACTCGGGTGGACCCTGGACTGCATGAAGACGTCAAGATCATCCACGGAGAGGGTAATACCGCCGGCAACATACCATAGGATGTTCCAGTGTCGAACGTGGCGATGGTGGATCCGTCAGGGACGGTCACGTTCAAGTTCTCGCGGTAGACGGTCGAAAAGTTCGAGAAGCCGTTGAGGAACTCTCCGTTCACGTACATACCATCCATGACCGTCGTCCACTGACTGGAGATCGGGCTCTGATACAGGGGCGCGTTCAGAACGTCGGTCATATTAGACAGAACCTCGGCTGTGAGCACGTGAGCCGTTGTCAACAGACAGACCACTGGGACATCACATACAAACAGTGAGGACGCCGCCATCGCTAATACCGATTTCTGAGCGAGTCATGAGGAAAGTGGTGTAGTTGGGTAGGTCTGGCTCATGGTCGAACAACTGTTGCATAGTCTTGTTAGCGATTGTGGCAGTACGGGCGAAACAATTTCTCCACGCACGTTATAGATGATCGGAGTGCCATTCTCCGCGAAGGACGAGTTGGCTAAAATGCTGGCGATCTCCGATTTGAGGGCTCTAGACTCAAAAAGTCAGTAAGTGTTCCTTCAATTGACTCGGAAGTGAATCTCACCCTCCTAGGCCGATCAGGCCGTTGAACAGGGTGGGTTCCGTGGAGGCGTTGTAGGCGATTGCTGCACATCAATGAGTACCGAAGCCGTGCACTATTAGATAATGACCCGGACGCACTGATGGCTTGATTCTTGATAGTGTAAGAGCCAAATGTCACGTCTGCAAGTACAATGGGACCAGAAGAGACGGAGCCATCGCTGACGGAAGGCAATAGGCTTAATAAGTATCCAGCATGGTTTTTAACGACGACTATGCTTACACATATGTCGTCGAAGAGTTGAACCCCGTATGAAAGAGGTCAGATGGCTCTGACACGCCCTGCGATAAAGGGTCGATCCACGTGTCCGAGCTTCCCGTATCAAGGATGACCTGGACAGTGAAACGGTCGCAAATGTAAGTCCGCGTCGAGAATGTGGCGGCGGGATAACGTACCTGGTAGGGCACTCCATTGACATAGATTGTTGCAGTATACTCGTCGTTTGCCGCGTGTGAGTAATGGAAACCAGTTGAGCCCTGGGCTCGCGCGACAGAAACCGGATGATCGCTATTCGTCGAGGAGCCAGAAGCCAGAGAGCCGAAGGGAACTTTGCCAGCGGAGGAGAGTGAGAAAAAGGAGACAAGGGAAAGGAGCGGCGTCAAACCGACCGCTCTCATCGTAATAAAAATGGAAAAAGAAGACCCAGCAGGCACAGAAAGCGACAAGAAGAAGTACGGGTAGAAGGCACCTGCTGGACAGGTGAACTAGAGGCAGTTAACGTGGGGGGACGCACAGGCCGGCTTTATACGAATCGTTCGTCCGGGCAGGGTAAGCTCGGCAACTTGTGTCAGACATACCGACTCGGCGAGTCTGGCAAATCGGCCAGAAGCTGCGTAACGACACCACTATGTCTCGCTAAGTGACGGTGATCGTCAGCACGAAGTCCATACAAGCCGATGGTATGCGTGGCGGCTGCACTGATTCAGACAGCGGGTATCACCAGAGGGGAGCGCAGCACATCGTGGCATGATCCATGGAGTACTGCCGCACTCACGTATGGGGATACAGTCGCTCGCGGGGCCTGGGTGACCCGGCGGGACCGGCTCCGCGAGTAACAGAGCCCTGGCCATAGGCGTTCGATGTTCAACCTGTACGTGTGCCGACTGCCTGCCTCTGCCGTATTTCGAATGAAGATATACCTGTGCGACGATTCGTTGCTCTGCATTAACTTTCTGAATACATCTAGGAATGGCAGTCAGCACTGACCGAAAGTGCGTATGTCCGGTTTACAAGGGCTCGCACGACATGCCAAAACTCACCTGGACAAAAGTGCTTGGGCAGAGGTCCGCGGGAACGGTACCCGTGCTGCAATAGCGTTGATAGGGCGATGATATCTATGACCTGGCCTAAGGCATCAGCGCTCAGCTCTTGCGCGGTGCGCCCATACGAAAACGCAGAACATCACAGGCCGGGTTATGCCTTTCGCAGACCTAAACCCGGGCGCGCCGTACCATTACGCGACGCCACCATGAGTAGTGCACAGAATAAGCGCTCGTACCTTGATAGCCACGTGATGCTTCCAAACCGGGAAATTTCAGAAGACTTCACTCTCGCGGCATAGGAATCTTCGCCTCTTCGCCACCGTCCTACTCTCCGCCATACTCTTCAGGCCTCCCTACCTCTGTCCGACAACACTCTGTATATGCTACGGCTCTGACTCGTCTCGATACTGTACGACTAGTGCCCTGAAGTATGCCCGACGCTCGCCTGGTTGATTCGAAGGCGACCTTCGCCTCGTTCAATCACCTTCTCGATGCACGAATTCTTAGAGCCCTTGCTGACATGGGCTTCGCTCGCCCGACACTTGTACAAACGAAAGCTATACCACTCGCTCTAGAAAACAGAGACATCCTTGCGCGCGCTCGGACTGGCAGCGGAAAGACGGCCGCTTACTGCATACCGCTGGTGCAAAAGGTATTGAATGCCAAAGGGGTGAGTACTCATTGCTACGAACGAGGATGGGTTGTGGCTGCGTAGCACCCCGGAAGTAGAACACTGACGCAAGTATCGACCATCATTTCATGTGCGAGTATACTGCCGCCACATCTTCCAGGCGTTCATTGCAGTTTGCAACATACATGCACTAGGGCTCAATCAACTGACCCTTTGCTGCAGAGCTTGGCCGCCGGTGACCCACAACGTCAAGTTACACGCGCTCTCATCCTTGTCCCGACGCGGGAGCTGGCTGAGCAGGTCTCTGCGCATCTTAAAAGTCTCCTCACGTATTGTGAGGAAGAGGTCGCTATTGCTAATGTTTCTACCGGCACGACGGCCCACCTACAAAGGTGAGTGCCCCGAAGCGCTTATTGTGTTGCGGAAACATATGGTAGTTTGGTTATAGAACACTTCTGTCAGACCACCCAGACATTGTGATTGCCACTCCCTCTCGGGCGTTAGCCCTCCTACAATCCAAGGTCAGTCACTTCCCTGGAGGGCGCGAAGCTCTGGCTTACATCATCTGCAGACTCTGAATCTGAGCTCAATGGAGTCCCTTGTGATCGACGAAGCGGATCTCATCTTGTCTTATGGACATGATGAGGACGTTCGTCAAATTTTCAATGGCGGATATTTGCCGAAGGTCTTTCAATCATTCTTGATGAGTGCCACTATGACCGAAGACGTCGAGGCACTGAAAGGGCTCGCGTTGCGAAGTCCGGTAAGGCATATGCTACGGTTGATGAAATATGTGAGACTTACACTGAATCGTTAGGCTATCCTCAAGCTGGAGGAAGACGAGGACGAAGCAGCGAACCTGACCCAGTACTCAGTTCGGTAGGCAGGGTCATTTCTGAGATATTGACTCTCACTGACGACACATGAGTTAGCTGCTCCGAAGTTGACAAGTTCTTGTTGACGTACGTCATACTGAAGCTCAAGCTTATCAAAGGCAAATGCATCTTGTTCGTCAACGACGTCGACCGGTGCTATCGCCTCAAACTGTTCCTCGAGCAGTTCTCAATCAAGAGTTGCGTTCTCAACTCCGAACTTCCTCTGAACTCAAGGTTCGTGCAAATTTAGTTTTTGTACGATACATGCTCACAAATCGATAGGTATCATACAGTACAAGAGTTCAATAAAGGGGTATATGACTACATTATTGCGTCGGACGAGAGCACAGGCCGGGCGGAGCATGACTCGGACGACGAGCAGGAGGATGATGCTGCAGAAGAGGACGAGGAGGAGTGTAAGTGGCGGTTCAATACAGCCAACCCGAGCCCCTATTGATATTCCCTCCAGTCATGGACGCACAGCGCGACGAACATGTTGGCGATGCGGAGTCAGCCGCCGATGATGCCGATTCAACACCCGCGAAGTCGCTCAAGCGTAAAAAGCGGGCGAGTTCACCTGCCCCCGGTGCGTCCTCATTAAAAGGCAAGTCGAACAAGCATAAGCGTCGAAAAGGCGCGAACGACGCGGAGTACGGCGTCTCTCGTGGCGTGGACTTCGTCGACGTCTCCTGTGTCATCAACTTCGATCTCCCTACCTCCTCACGATCCTACACGCACCGCGTCGGTCGGACCGCGCGAGCGGGCCGTACCGGCATGGCACTCTCCTTCGTTGTTCCGAAGGAGCAATGGGGCAAGAACAAGGTTGTGGGCGGCGTGGAGAGTACGAAGCGCGACGAGGAAGTGTTCGCGCGTATCGAGAAGGAGCAGGCCGCGCGTGGCAGTCAGATCAAGGAGTACAAGTTCGATATGAAGCAGGTCGAAGCGTTCCGTTACCGCATGGAGGACGCATTGCGGGCAGTCACGCGGAGTGCGATCAAGGAGGCGCGAATCAAAGAGTTGAAGACCGAAATCCTCAATTCTGACAAGCTCAAGGTAAGACCTCGTCGCCACTCTGCACGCTATGGAATTCAGGTTAATCTGCATCATAGGCGCATTTCGAGGACAACCCTCTCGATCTCGAGTACTTGCGACATGACAAGCCACTCCACCCTACGCGGGTACAGTCGCACATGAAGCATATACCAAAATACCTGCTTCCGCGCATCGCACCCGTGCAAACCGGGGATGCGGGAACAGAGACTGAGGCACAGACCACACCTGCATCTGGCGAGGTCGGTTTCGTACCGTTCAATAAAAATGGCACCAGGGGGCGCGGGCGTGGACGTGGGCGAGGTCGTGGCGGAAGGGGTGGCGGTGGAGGCCGAGGAGGGAAGAAAAAGTCGGATCCTCTGAAGAAGTTCGGGTGAGCTACCGATTCGCCCATTGCTGTGTTCTCGGCTCTGTACTTCGTGGCCTCCTCTGTTAGACGCAATGAGCCCAACAGCGAACGTCAGTCGGATATCCTGCACAAAGTTGTCGCACGAATCGAATTCGACGCCTCTGTCTCTACGGCGGCTGACGCTCTGTTCTTGATCGAGTAAGAAAGTTGTGGTTGTCAATGAAGGCTACTTAAGTCGGACACAGTCGTTCCGAGTCAATCCTTGGAATGCAAGAGTTTGCGGAGTGCAGCATGACGCCGATAAGTCATTGGCAGAACCCTCAATGCGACGAGACACAGTGAGTGGCCTTCACAAGCTGCACAAATATTGCATTGATGCTTTAGACTAGTGCGTGAGAGCGTGTAGGCGTGCCCACCAATGATGCCGCATCGCGGGAACCTGCGGCGAATCCATCGGGCTATGTCGTGGCCCCTTACAGCACAAACGCCTTACCATCTTTACCTATACATTCGCAGGATGACAGTTCGACAATTATGATCCGGTGCCCTGCCAACCACGGTCTTCCATCTGATGCGCTGGCATTGCACTGTCGGAGTGCTGACTCCTGAGCAATATAAGCCATTGCTATCATGCCGTGCGTCGACACCTGCTGCATGCGAGCTACCATACGGTCGTAGACGGCGTTCGTTGTGCTCTGGTCGGTCACTCGTCATCATCTCGATACGCTCCTAGTCGTATTCCCTGCGCGCCATTCAGCTCAGTGAGTGATGTCTGCTCGTTATGAGAAACCCTCGGCGGTGACGCGCACGTCCGTAGTCGATGTGGCTGTTGCAAACCTCCGACGCGACCCTTCACTTCTTCGATGCGGGCAAGATCCCCCCTTACGCGATCCTGTCTCATGTATGGCGGGAAGAAGAACAATCTTTCCAGGACGTCATGGCTTTCCGAGCTGCTGCTCGGCAGAGCCAATATGGGGGCATGGGCTTCCCCGATGGCCTGTCCGCCAAAATCAGGAACTTCTGCACGTTCGCAGCCGGCGCAGGCTATCACTGGGTATGGATCGACACGTGCTGCATAGACAAGAGCAGTAGCGCAGAGCTCTCTGAAGCCCTGAACTCCATGTTTTCCTGGTACGCCAATGCGGATATGTGCTATGCCTTCCTTGACGACGTCCCCATGAGCGAGGAAGACCCTCGGACTCCTGGGTCGTCGTTCCGCCGGAGCCGATGGTTCACCCGAGGCTGGACATTGCAAGAACTCCTTGCCCCATACTCCGTCATCTTCCTATCCCGTCAATGGCAGTCCGTGGGCTCGAACCACGCTCTTGCAGAGGTCGTCGAGGAGATCACCGGCATTGACAGTGCCATCCTCACGCACGAGGTATCTCTGAATACGGCGAGCGTTGCACGTCGGATGTCCTGGGCATCGGGGAGGTCAACAACCCGTATCGAAGACTGTGCATACTGCCTGATGGGTCTCTTCGGTGTACACATGCCGACTGTGTATGGAGAGGGACATCGCGCGTTTGCAAGGCTACAGGAAGAGATTCTCAAGCAGATTCCAGACCAGAGCCTCTTCTCGTGGGCTCTGACGAGGGGCGTTAGCCATGATGCCGTGGTCGGACCGCTATCGCGCCTACCGCTATCCGCTGGGGCATATAGGGCTCGGATTACGCACTTGCGCTATCACCACTTGCAAGGCCTTCTCGCGCAATCTCCTCAAGACTTCGCCGCTTCTGGAGATATCCACCCTATACCTTTCACAGAGCTTTCCGAAATCCTGGGGACTCGAGTGCCGATACCTGTCTACCATACCACCGGTGGCGGGCTGAGCATCAAACTGCCAATTCTCGTAGGAGAGCCGGAGCGAGCTGTGTCGGCTACAGACAATGGCGAAACCATAGCCACCATGGTAGCCGCTGTCCTTGCATGCAAGGACGAACGAGGACATTTGGTCGTGCTATACCTCCGCAAAGAATCCGACGATGCATTCTCAATAGGCTTTCCTACACCGCGAAGCTATGTTCGCGTAGCCTTATGGCAATGGCAAAATGGCCCCCGCTTCGCAGATCTTCGTGAGGTCTATGTCACACATCGACGTCAGCCTCTCACGACTCCCCCATATTTCTCAGTGCATCAGCTCTCGACGGATGCACGGATGAGCAACCCAGGACCTGTCCTGACTTACTTCTTCTTTCCAGCCTTCGTGCTGGCTCGCCTGGGCTCTGCAGGCTTCCTTCCCTCTCGGTACACAGATTCTCCCTGGGGCCATGTACAACCGATTAGGACGGACGATGGGATTTCTGTCGATATCCATCGATATCGAACTGAAGATGGATCGTCCGGCAGGGTGACGCATATTCTCTTCTGGCGAACGGGCATAAGTGGCCCAGTGCCCCCTTTCGTCCCGATCTGGATGCGTATCCTGTTCGGAGTCGGCTGTAGTTGTCATCCCAAACACTCGATAGAAGATATCTGGGTCGATGTCGAAGTGGGCAACTCCGCAACTCCCCTGCCTCAGGCTTCCACCGCGACGAATCTCCTCATTCAGCCTCAGCAGTGCAGAGGCGTCCATTTGTCACGCAACCTACCTGAACTGCATTTCAGTAGACCGCCTTATACTCTCCGCATCCGCGTAGCCCCATGGTGTGGCTATCCCGCACGCTCGAATGACCCACCTAGTTGCCAATATATGGTGGACGTGAGCATTCAGGACACTATGGCATCGGGCACGACCGTCGTCCAGTCGCACGCGGCCCTGCCTCCAGCATTACCCTTACCGTCTCGTCAAAGCTCCTGGTCTTTTACTACCCCGACCTTGGTACAACCTACTAATCAGTGGGTATCCCCAGGCCCAGTACATGCTCTACGCTTTCCGCCTCCGCAACTTTCGAATCAAAGCGGCCCGCCTGTTATTCCTGTACTGAGGTCTTCACTACGATCCGAATTACCTCCAGAGTCGGCACTGCTATTCTCCGCCGCACCTTCCTCTCACCAAATGAGTCAGGCGAGCTTCAACAGAATGTCTTCTCGGGATCGGACTCCGCACTTGTACCCTGGTTCGACGTTTCAGAGGAGGCCAAATGTCCGTCTGAGTCCGTCCATCGAATCCCATGAGCAGACCTCACTGCCCCCACCCCCGCCGTCCGCTAGCGTGACAGATCTTCCTCCTGACCTGAGCTCCTCTGAATATCTCACTCGCTATCCCTCTCAGGCTCCTCACCAGGCTCCAGTTCAACACCCTAGACCTCTTCAAGCTCCAGCTCGTGACCCTAGCTTCCCTCAAATGCAAACTCACATCTTCAATCCATCCCAAACCCACTATAATGTCTCAAGCCCGTCTCAATCTTCGGATTCCTTCCCCAGCCCACCTCCAACTCGACAGAATCGATTCCCGACTGTCTCTCAAGGCGATCCATCTGCCAACCTGTTACAAGCCCATGCCCGCTTCTCTAGTCCTCCTCAAGTTGACGTGTTTCAAACCATCTCTCGAAGCAGCTCTCAAATCACCCTTGGTTCACAACAACCATCCAGCTCCCAGCTTACGCCGAACTCGGTCCAAAACTCTGGGCCAACACACCAATCAAGCCCATCACATGGAAGCTTGTTTGTCCCACCTCGACCAAGCCCTCGGCCAGCTCAGCTGCAGAATTCACCGCAAGTCGCGGACCCAAATGACTCTGTCCTAATCGACATGACGTCCCCGAGATCCAGTACTTCGTCCTCTGCAGATATATACTTCAGTGTTCCACCGAGTCCAGAGGGCAGCCTTATGAGCTCCTCCAATCGACACAACTCTCTTCTCCAACCGACCCTCCAATCTCGCATTCAGTCACCGAACTCCTTGGTCCACGACGCCTCGGTTCTAGATGCTTTTCCTAAGCTCGAGAATAATAGGTGGCAGGCACGTAGTTCGAGCGAGGCGGGTAGACGTCGGCGTAGTCTATGACTGAATGTAACACGCCTAGTTCACTCGCATCGTAACCAAGCTGCTTGCCAGACGCTCGACGCTGCTTTCCCCCGATTACACCAGTGAGGGTCATTATAGCAACGTCAAGCCCTCTTGTGCATTGTAACATCGGTAGGAGAAGTTAGTACATAGACAACTGGCTTGAGCAGCACGAAATGTACATATGTGGCGCTTCGACGAGGGGTTCCGCCTCATCTTTCCTCCTTGAGCATACCCGACACCTCGTCTAAACGGCCTTCAACGATAGCGAGGTCGCTCATCAGTCGCGCATGCCTTCTCTCGAGCTGGTCCAGATACTCGTGTGAGAACTCGACGACGCCCCCGACGGCGAAGGAGCTCTTGTCTTCGTACGCAGCACGGGCAACCTCAAAGCCAGTAATCGATGGGGAGATCGACCGCTTCCCTTCGCGCGAAGTTTGCCCGGTGCGCAGGAAGTATGACCCTGTGGGAGTCTGGCTCCGTCTGGATAACATCGACATTGCGGAACCCGGTCGAGGAGTGGGGCTTGGGCTCGGTGGGGCGTCGGAGTCGAGGTCGGAAAGGCTAGTATCCTCCATCAAGGCCTCCTGCGTTAGACCCGTAACACTACCGCTCGCTGCCGTACCTGGTCCGCCTCCGGAAGCTCTTGACGACGCGGACAAGATGGACGCCCCAAGCATGCTTTCACTATGTGAATGTGAGCCCGACTGTGATGCGGCGTCAACGCGGAACGACACGCCCCCGTCGCCAACCACCGCGACGGAACGGTCGAAGCGGAGCTCCTTTAGAGTGGACGAACGATTGAGGGAGAGTAGCACGCGAGGCTTCCGACCGCTCTCGAGCACCTTCTTCCGCGCGCTCATTCCTACACAGTCGACAAGTTGCTTCATCGCTTCGCGGTCCGATACGGCTCGGCGCTGCGCTGTGCGCCGCACAGTGCTGGCACGGGGTAGTGTCTGGAAGGGGGTCAATGCGCTAGGACGGACTGGAGTCGCGAAAGGATAGCGTGAGGCTTGCGCAGGAGTGCTGTGGATGTTTCCAGGTGTAGCAAAGCCTGAAGGGGTTGGGGGGACGAAAAGATGCTGCAAAGGTCGGACGCTGCTGACATCGAGCTTAGAATGAGGACTAGACGATTTCTTGTCTTTGTCAAACGCATCCTTGGGAGGGCCCCATGAGAATCCAATGAAAGCAGCAACAGGTTGTTCGCGGAGGATCGATCGACTGGACCCTTGTGATGGCGTCGCTTGCACCACCGAAACACCGCTCGGAGCAGTCATCGGCGACGATTGGAAGAGCGCGGAGAAAGCAAACGCCCTTGACTGAGACTCTTCGGGAGAATTCGCGAGGGCAGGCGCAGTGGGTACGACTGGCGTAGCATACGTGAACTGCGGAACATGTAAGTCGACGGGCTTCTCTCCTGCAAGGACCAAGGTTAATGCGATTCAAAGCGTCTTTAGACGAACGTACTGAGATGCGGGTCATTAAAATCGTTCGGAGTGAAAAATGGATGCTCCATAATCTCCTTGACACCACCGCGTCCGAGGCGCAGCTCCGCGGATGTTAAAAGTCTATTGAGGATAAGCTATGGACCTCATAACAAAAGGACCAACTCGCCTGCGTAGCAAGTCCTGAAGATTCACAGATACTGGTGCAGAAGCATCGAACTTCAGACATCTCTGTTTAACGAATTAGCCCAGCGCAGGATTTACCTTGAGGCCTATACTCACGTGGTGCTCCATGATTCTAGCGTATGTATGCCTTATTTCTCTGGAGAAAAAGGGAGCTACACCATAGGCCATCTCGTAGAGCATAGCACCCATGCTCCACCAATCAGTCTCGCGACCGTACCCTGACGGTTTGTGTTCCCTCGTCCAGCGCTCGTCGTCTTCCATTTCAAGGGCCACTAAGGCCTCCTCATGTGCTTGCAGAATTTCTGGAGATATGTAGTCGCATGTCCCGCATGGCACGAAGCAATGCTCTAGTGGTACCCTCTGGCTGCCGTCGGATTCGGGCGGTAGAAGAGGCGCGGCTGAGCCGAAATCGATGAGACGAATGTGTGCGGTAGCAGTAAGCACGAAGTTGTGAGGTTTGATGTCGCTGCGAGAAAGGGTTAGGAATAATGTATCGCAGTGCAGAAGGAAGCACTCCAAACCGATGAACAAAGCCTTGAGAATGACACCAGTTTATAGCGCTGACTATCTGTGGGGTCCACCAATGTAGATCACTCTCAACTATTTTCCCGTCGTAAGGACTGGATTCCAACACGTCCCATAGTGTGCCGCCCTCTATGTAGTCCATGACGAGATTGAGATGGGTGGCTGTCTGGAAAGCGCATAATAGATGAGGCGCCCATGAAGAATTAGACTTGCGAGCATTTAATAGTACGTCTCGCTCTATCTGCGGAGAGCATTGCTGTGAAACAGGGGGATGCACTGATGAGTACAACTCAAGGGACGGAGCACAATGGGTCGTACATCGCGGGTCTTCAAAGCAAATCGTTTCTCTGTCGATTTCCGGACATACAGAGATCCGTCAATTTTGCAAGTAACCACATCGATCTAATTGTCCATGATACAATTTGGGTATTGAGACAGTTGGAGGGAAACCTACGACACCAAACTGCCCGTATTCGAGGGTGCCGACAAGGTCCAGATCCTTGTCAGAGAACCTCAGTGAGTCAATTTCGGCCGTCTTGGCTGGTTGAGACGGGTAAGGTACATGCCGCGTCACTGCTACTTCAACAGCTTACCTGTCTTCCCGATAACAGTCTGACCATGCATGAGCTGATCTAGCACTAACGCTTCAGCATCCTCCCCTCCATCCGCGCCGATCAAAGAACTCAGGCGAGTTTTCCGTTTTCGCCACGATACAGGCATCCAAGATCATGGAGAGACTGAAAGCAGTTGAAGAACACTAGATAGTGAATAAAGATAGTCAAAGCCGAAGGATATACACAGGATGCTGAGATGATGGTGGCTGGGGTAGGCAGTGGAGGTCGGAAATGTAATTGCGTTCCCGGCGCCTACGCGGTCGCGACTCAAACGCGGGAATCACGTGGCTGCGCCATAAAACATTTCCGATTAGGAAGGTGTTGTTCTGGCTTGTTAGACGAGCGTATCCTCCTTCTGAAGTCGGAGACTGCCATCATGCCGAGTACGTGCTGCATACGGAGGCTTACAGAAGTATCTTAAACTCGTTCCCCAGATACCGACGCAGTACTCAGACGCAAAGTACTGGTGGAGAGAAAGACCTGCCAAAGTCTCGAAGTCGGCGGGCACCGCCACCACCTGCCAGTGGTGCTGCTGTAGCCGGTACATGCCTTGTGCTCTCCGCATGTCAGTGTCTTCCAGGCGAGTACCTCTCTGTTGCTGCACTAGCACGATTACATAGCATTTCGACTGTGCAAGGAACATGTGATGCCTGTGAGCCGGTGCCCGATCGTCGCTAGCTGACCCCAAGCTGGGCGTTCAATCTAGAGCACAGCGCCTCATTCTCACAGGACGCCATAGCGGGTCTTTTGTGCCCAAACACAGCGAGGGTATGTAAAGAAATATTATCTGTAGGTTAGAGCTGAAACCAGGAACGTCTGGAGTTGCCGTTATCATCAGAATCTCTGCACGTTTGGGCACCAAAGGCAAGAGCCTACCTGCGGCCGGAGCTCGCATTTCACATTTTCCTGCAGCCGTCACTATAAATCATTCCACGGATAGGGTCTGTTCCTTGGAACTGGAATTTTTTTACCATGTTCAAACAGCATGTCAGTGGCCAAGCCGTATGACCAGGCTGATCTCTATACAGGTCTCATTGTTGCAGTTCCAGGAGCGACCACTCCACGCTAGGAACTTCCATAAACGTATCCTTGGAGAAGTCCAGAAGAAGCACAGGTTGCTGCAGTCGCTGATCGTGGTGCCCTGGTCTCAGTTCCATCTTCGTATGTCCACCAAATTCGAGCTGCAATTCCCTCTTTGAGGTCCTCTTCGGCTGACGCGCCCCTCGGCGGATCATGGCACAGCAGCTCGCAAACTTACAACGTTCTCAGGATTGGCAGATTTATTTATCAGTGACATTCCGCAGCGCGGAGCGGCGCATATGGCACCGGTCATTCGTCGCCGGGGGCTAGTGAATGCGAATTACACAACAGCGCCAGGAACCGCCTGGGTGTTGCTGCAGCTGAACATGCAGGCTCGATCATGCGTTCTGTATGACGTACGGATATCTACGGGTTTTCAATGCGCTGAATACCCTGGACGGAACCGTATGGAAGTGTTGACAGTGCTGCGGGTGGTGGTGGGGAATGCAATAAGCGAATGGTGACCTTAGTAGTCGCTTCTATGTCGCTCGTACAAGAATTGCCTAGTCAGAACAACAAAAACGTTTGTAATCATCACCGCTGAATAGAGAACAAGGAATGCGAGGACGACCTCAACGTTTCCATGAAGGTCGACACTCAGGAATACAAGGGCAGTTTGCATAACGGCGCCTTGTCGCTCTATGCGAGATGACTCCGCTAGTACTCCGCTAGTAGTGTCCCCTGAAAGCCGGAGATCCCGCTCCTCTATGTATCACAATGCCAAGGTTCCACCGTGCAGACGAAGCGGTAAGCCAAATTGCACGCGCGGCTCGCTTCGTGGGGCCTTCTTCCACACTTGCACGCATTGCTCGTGAAACGAATGTAAGCTTGAACGGTCTGACGTCGCGCCAGTCGAAGGAGAAGGGCAACAACAACTGATCGCGTTCAAATGGCGCGAGACTTCCACAAATCTTACTTATCGTGCAACGCATGCAAGCAGTAGTACCGCGAATGCGCCCGCCTCATGTCGGTGACACGACTTTGGCTGACAGAACGCTGTCTCTGTCCGGTTTTCCATTTCTCGCCACTTGGCCCAAAGCGAGGTTCGCAGGGATATTACCGGAATGCTTCAAAGTCCACATGACTTGAACCCGGGACGAGAATCTTCGAGACCGGCTGCAAACCGTAGTGGTAATACGAAGCAGCGTAGACGGGGAGAAGTTCGAACAATTGAGGTTCTCGCTGGGTGCAGAGCGGACCGCGAGTCCGCGACGCGCTCAATACGACCATTGTCGGAGCACTACTCGCGGGTACGGGACAGGCGACGATAGGCTCTGCGCGGCATCATCGATACCGTGGGTACACCCGGGTCTAGATCGCTTGTTTAGAACTCTAATGCTGAGTCGATGCCGTCGGTCCATTCTGTGAGAACATCCATTTCGAACGGGTTTCACTGATACGGTCATATGCTAGAGAAGTGGAGGCTCAAAGGCGCCGTGGGTGTAGCACTGCACGCCGCTGGGGAAGTGAGCTGGGTGCTAAAAAGAAAAGGAAGCTTGTGGACGAAGAACTCCGGGAAGCGCTTCAAATATGACGCCAAAGCGCTAGCCTCTCCGTGCTTAGATAGGAAGCGTCAATAAGTGCAGTAAATGCAGGGCCAGTGAACGATGTCGCGTCGTCCTGAGAGCAATGTATTGAGCGAAGCTGACGCCGCCGTCACTCGGCTGGTCTGAAAACAGGATCACGCACCCCAGGAGAGTACCAGAAGGGCGCTCTTATTGTTCTACACCGGGTCTGATAGGGCGGTACAAAAACCGAGTGCATGATTCCTCGGGAGGTCTACGAATTTGAAGAAGGCGCGGGCGAAGTATGTGGTTTGCATTGAGACACACAGTGATTGATGATACAAATTCGTGTCTCTGTGGAACCATTCGAAGGCAGGGTAACGAGAAGAGGGTATCGTTATATACACAAAAGCGCGCGCCATGACCGGCGTTGGCCATGGCAAAGGGTATCGGCCTAACGGCGAAAGAAACAACCGGGAAACGTTAAGTTTATCGTCCACAACGTAAAGGATGGAAGCAAGCTGCGCAGATGGAAGTACCGTTCCGCTCCGGAAACCCAGGCCTAGGTCCACAGCATAATTAAACGGCAGTCCGAGGTACACAGGTACTAGCGAGTAGAGCCTCTAGACGTTCGGGTATAGACTCCTAGCTGTGGACCAGCCAGCGGATAGTTCAGTCACCCTATAGCACACACGGATATCTCAGAAGCCAGGAGTGCTCCCAGACGCAGAGCGAGAACGCGAAGACGTTTCAACGAAAGAATGCCCGACCACAGCGTTAGCGGCGGACCCTGCGGGCTGATCGTTCCAGACGTTCGTCCTGAGGGGCTGGGGGCCATCTGAGCCGAATAGCTCTGCGGGCCAAGCAAGGCCATCGAGGTCGGAGACTGCGAAACAGGAAAGTAGTGTCAGGCGCGCGAAAGGCAGTGTGAAATGCATCATGTCATTTACCGGATTTACTCGACTCTGCTGACTTGCCCAGGCCCCCGTACGGTCGCCCAATAACGTGGGAGGATGAGTGCGATCGCGGCCGCATGCCACTTCGTGGGATCTCTTCGCTTGGGGCTCGGTCAGGCGTGAGCGGCGGCGATTCGCCCACATCTCCATCTGCCGATGGTATTGTCAGCATGAGCAGGGGAACAACGGGCTATAACCTACCGATAGGGTGTATCATCGGAGAGAACCCCCCAACCGTCAGTCCGAGCATCGAAGGAGACTCGCTGAGAAACAAGGTAGCCCCGTTGAGAGAGTTTGGGGTGGGGGGAACAGTGGACGCGGGCGAGTAGGGCCACGATTGAGTCACATCGGCAGCAGATGCATCAGACGGTTCGAACGACGGGTGTCTGCGGCGATAGCCAGACGATACCATGGAGCCCGGGGAAGCATTGTGGACAGAGGAAGAAGTGCCGTATGGGGAGGGCTGTCTAGAAGTACTGCTAGACGCCAGTTGATGAGAACTGTGAGGACTAGTCACAGCCGCAGGAGAGGTGTCGCCCAAGGCCGCGGATAGAGAGCTAGGACTCGCAACGCTGGCATTGAAAGTCGCCACCTCGACGTTGTTCGCCCTGCTCCGCGAAAATGTCGCACCTGCTGCCTGCATGGTCGGAACTACGGGGAGGCCAATGTGGGGAGGCCGAGACGAGCCCGCGGCCGATGAGCGACGTCGCTTTGCACCTCCCGCATCGGGGGAATCTTCCACCCTAGGACGGTCCCCCCACATACTCGGGATACTCGCAGAGCTGCCATGACTGGAGCTCCGCTGGGAATGTCCCGAGGAGGCATCGGAGCCCCCGCGCTGACGAGATCCAGCGGTGCCCTCGGCTTGGCGCGCAGAGACAGCAGCAGTCATCATAGTCCCTCTAGTGGGGTTGGATGCGGAGCGGGAGCGAAACGACGTCTCTTGGGGAGGCGATGGGGCTTGCACAGAGCCCAACTGAAACTCGCCTTCGAATGTCTTCTGGGGCCCAGGTGCATCCGGGGGACGTCCGAATATGCGACGGGCCTGCGGTGGTGCTGTGGTGTCAGCATCCCCTAGCTGTCCTAGTATGCTGCATGACACTTGCCGGTCTAGGCTTCTTGGTTGCTGTGGGCTTCTTAGCCATTGTTGGTGCGGCGGTGTACTCAAGCTCAATCAGGCGGCGATATCGAGCGTTGCGGTCAGGCGGGTGGTAGTGTAAGATGCGGGGGTTAGGACGGTACCCGAGCCGTTACTTAAGTATGCGCTCGAATAGCCGCATACGCGTACGGCGCACATCGCCCTGGGCTGTCCTCCCATGCATTGCGGCTTCTTCTCCACTTGGTTCTAGACAGTGTCTTCCCTGACCGCCCGATGCGGCATCCCAGATTGACCCATGACAGTGCACTGCACTGACGCACGTACCCAACTCGGCGGGGAATACGAGGTGCCGTTTCCGCAGGGCCGCAGGGAGGGACAGCCCGGCCAAGCGGCGCCTCGTTTGCCATGATTTTGGGACAAGCGGAGCAACTGCAGACATGTTAGGCAACTGAACTGGCCAACGCCCGCCGGAGCACAGCCATCGTGTAATAACTGCATATTCAAATAAAGCCAGCCAGACAAAGGCAGGGATGTGGGAATTTCGGCATTTGCCGTAAGAAAAGGTAACCACGGCAGGCAGTGGGCACATCGAGGTGGAGAGAGCGTTCGAAGTACAACCGTTAGATGTGTGCGTGGGCATCGGGCCAGTGAATGACTTCCCAATTTCACGGTATGCCGTTCGACGCGGATCGAGGGCGAGGCGCAAAAGGTATAGCCTCTTAATCTGCGTATACGGAGTGGTCGGGAGCATGATGAAGACGATATCCCATCACTCACTGGAACGGTTTTACGGCATGATGGGCTCGGAGGAATGGGCGAACCAGCGCGTTCGGTGCGCACTCTCACGAGCAAACATCGGATGGTCTCGGGTTGGACATGGGGAGAACAACAGCTTCCAGCTCGAAGTAAGAAGGTTTCGGAAGCTGTTGTGCAGGCGCCTGATCACGGCGGGATGAACAAGGTTCCTTCGTGGCCCATGACATCGCATGACAGTTTCAACATGGCGGGCGGCATTGGGCAGGATATCCGGGTACGAACCCTTCCAGTACTACACCGGCGAACCACTGACATTCAGTCTTCGGCCATCAGGCCTGAAGCCTGTTCGATGACCACTCGTGTCTTCCCGCGGGAAAGCAGTGCTAAATGCGGAGCCCCGTCCAGACGACTAGCATCATTACCGCAGCCGCACAGCGATCAGCAGCATGTCTTCGAGAGCGACGCGGAGCGCTGCATGCGCCCTGCGGTCGATGCATTCTGATCGGTCGGTACCAGTGAGCACAACTGCCAGGAAAGTCAACAAAAAGGGTCAGTTGTTCCTTTCCGAAAATCAATACCGGGCTGAGCGTACAGCTGATGACGATGGGTATGCGACAGATCTGTTGCATAGCAAATCAGTGAGCTAACTGTGAGGCATCATGGCTGCGGTAAGTACCAGGGCAGGGTATCGGGCGCGGAGACGTAGACCTAATCGTAGCCGAGCTTGCGCCGCTCTGCTCGGTCCCGCTCCATCCTCTGGACTTCCTCTTCCGCGTCTCTGATCGTTTCGTCCCACGAGATAAACAGCTCAGAAAGTGTATCAACCTGATGCAGAGTCAACACGATATGAAGGAAATGAATCGAGTGAGACTGACGTTGGTAGCATAGCGATCCATAAGGAGCGCTATGCGCTTCTCAAGCTCGGCCGCCATATGGAGGTCCTCGTCGTGTGCCTTGAGCAATGCCTCTAATCGGGGCTGCAGAGCCTCATAATCGGCTAGTTTTCCCGCGCCCGTGACACCTTTGCTCTCCAATGCGCTGATTTCACGTAAGTCGCGCTCGGCTGCGCGAATATCCGACTCCATCTCGGTTAGGAAAGCCTCGAGCTCGCTCGCGGACATGTTCTCATATGTCGGCGGATTCACGGGAAGTGTCCCAGACAGGGCAAATTGCGGCGTAAGTAGATGTGAATACTGTTCGTCTAGGAAGAATTAGTCCCGTAAGGCGCGCGCGCAAAGACTCCACCAGCCCTTACATCGATCCATGAAACGTTTCAGACCATCGCTGCTTTGGACGACGCTGTCGAGCTTGCGCTGCAGCTCCTCCGCACGCCTGACTAGTGTCTCACCCTCTTTGAGTTTCTCTGTTCTTGTGCTTGTCTTAACCGCTTGCTCGTGGGCATCATGTTTTGCACCGAGGAGTAGCGTTTCGAGCCATCTTAGCCGCAGCTCAAGGGACAGCATAGGGCTAATAGGGAGCGGAGCGGGCTGCTGGGGTTTCCTTTCGACAGCATCGTCGATGTCGACATCGCTGAAGCTGTATGGCGCGCCGTTGTTGCTGAGATGCGGGGGCGGTGAGGAGGGCGGGGTGGAAGACGAGAGCACGCGCTGGCGTTGCACGTCGCCCAAGAAGACGCTTCCAATTGCAGTCATATTGACGACGTCGGTGGAGTCGGTCGAGCGACACAGAAGGCGGGCAGACAGCGACGGCGGGCGGTGCGGGGACAACGGGGAGCGCGATGGCGGTGACGGATCCGGAGTGAGCGACGCGGACGACGCAGGCGCCCGGGCGCGAGTGTGGCACGGGCGCTTACTGCCGCGTCAAGTTCACACACGAGACGCGTTCTGCCGCATCCTCCTTGCCTCCGTCCACACTCTCCGTCTTCTCTGCACGTCCTCATCCACACGAATGGCGTATGTCAGACACAGCTTTACGCACGTGAAACATGTGCTAACCGCGCTGGATATCTTGCAGCGATACGGAGAAGCCCACAGCCACGTCCGAGACCACTGCGGTCCCAGCCATGTCACTCGAGGACACCATCGAACACGCTAAACGCGCTTTCGCGCTCAAAAAGTACGAGCAGTCGGTCGAGCACTATGCCTCTGCTCTTGAAATAGCGTATGTGACACGTTCGCTATGCATCCGCAGCGCGTTCTGATCATATCCGTGGTGGCACTTGACAGCACAAAGAAGTATGGCGAGAAGGCATCCGAGACCGCGGACTTGTACTTCGCGTATGGAAAGGCTCTGCTGGAGAACGCTATAGCTCAGAGTTCCGTGCTTGGAAAGCAGGAACCGGACGACGCGCTTCTGGAGGACGCCAATGGTGCGTATGCGTGCAGTTGTGTGCGTGCCGATTGCTGTCCGCTTAGCCCCACATCTGTGCATCTGTCCCCTAGATACGGCGAACAGTGGAGCGTTCCTTTCCTTCTCCGGAGACGCGGATGACGAGCATCATGGCGAAGATATCGCGGTTGACCTGTTCGCCGAAGCCCAGAAGGCTGCGGACGAACTCGATGCTGCCGAAGAGCAGGAGGATGATGAGGCCGAACCGGAAGATGACTTCAACGCCGCGTGGGAAGTACTCGACCTGGCGCGTGCCATATACGAGAAACAACAAGACGAATCCGATGAGGTCAAACTCAAGCTGGCAGACACTTACATCACCCTGGGCGACGTCTCTCTCGAAACCGGTACGTCAACTCCTTTCTAGAACGTAGTCTGCGTCACCCACTCAAGGCATCTGCAGAAAAGTTCGACCAGGCGATTACAGACTACTCCGCCGGCCTCTCTTTGAAGACCGATCTACTCCCCCTCTCCTCGAGACAGATCGCTGAGGCCCACTATAAACTCAGTATCGTCCTCGACCTCACGTCGGGCAGGCTCGGAGACGCTATTGTTCACGCGGAGCGCGCTTTAGACAGCGTAGAAGCACGTCTAGCAGAATTGCGGGACGCCCTCAGCGGCCAGGGGCTTGTCAAGCCCGAACCGCCACAGAGTAAAGAAGACGTAAAAGGCAAAGGCAAAGCCACTGGCCCACGCATATTGGGAGACGATGCCATCGTGCACATGACAAAGAGCCAAATGGAGGCAGAAGAGAAGGAGCTTCAGGGTCTGCGGGAAGATCTTGCTCTGAAGGTGGGCAGGCTTCACAGATAGCTTATTCTTCCGCTGATCACAGTGTAAAGGTCGAGGAGCTGAAGAGTGCACCAAATGAGCCGACAGGGTCGGCTCCAGAGCTGGCGGCGAAGGCCTTGGATGCCGAGCTCAATTCTGCACCAGCGGCTGCGCCCGCTGCATCAACCGAGGTACACGACTTGACCGGCCTAGTCAAGAAGAAAAAGAAGAATGTGGATACCAATGGCGCAACGCCCACGCCTACAAACGGAGCGGTAAAGCGGAAAGCCGAAGACGATGGCGGCGATGCGCAGTCGGATAAGAAGGCCAAGCTGGAGGAGGCGGCATCATGACATTCCGCGCGTCCCTGCCCGGACTCGGTCCCGCCGGCTTCCATACTGCACATTATCTGTACACATATTCCCCGCATATAGTATTTGTTAATCGCACACATACATCCCGTCGCGCTCTGCAATGTCAAGGCTTCCTGTGCTCCTCAGAACGGAACATGCGCTGCATCGAACTTTCTGTGTTTGTACCTTTTCTTACCCTCTCCCGCACCGAACTCGCCCACCACATGGCCCTGCTCGCCCTTGCTCCTCATCATGTACTTGTACGTTACCAGGCCCTCCAATCCGACAGGCCCACGCGCGTGGATCCGCCCGGTACTAATACCCACCTCCGTGCCAAATCCATACCTAAACCCGTCTGCGAAACGGGTGCTCGCGTTGACAAACGTCCCTGCAGAGTCGACTCCTCGGCAGAACGTCGACGCTGCGCGCTCGTCCTCGGTAACGATGCTGTCAGTGTGGTGCGACGAGTGCGCGTTGATCCACTTTATGGCGTCCCCGAGCGACGGGAGCGTCTTGACGGACAGCGTGAGACTGAGATGTTCTGTCGAGTATGCTTCTGGGGTCGACGGCTGAACGTGCGAGGCGAAGTTGGCGGGGGCAGGAGAGAGGGAACGGAGTACGGCGAGGGAGGGCTCGTCGCACAGGAGCGTCACATCTGCTGCCAGGAGCGCCTTGGCGACTTCAGGCCAGACCGTGGACAGGGTTTTTTCATGCAGGATCAGCGTCTCTGCGGCGTTGCATGCGGCAGGATAGTCCGTCTGTGAACAAAAGAATATATTCGACTGTGAGCACATGAATGATAATCATCGCGTCCCTGAGGGGAGGCGGAGGCGCTGTACCTTGGAATCAACAGCGATGCGGACCGCCTTCTTGACGTCTGCAGACTCATCGATGAAGACGGAGCACAGGCCGTCGGCGTGGCCCATCACTGGGATTCTCGTGTTGTTCTGAATGTTGCGCACGAGGCTGTTACTGCCCCGCGGGATGACGAGGTCGATGTACTGGTCGAGCTCCAGCAATGCGGACACCTCTGCCCTGGTCTGGATGGCTTGGATATATGTTGATGGAATCGCGGTCTTGGAGAGGGCGGTCTGGATGGCTTTCGAGAGCAACTGCGAAGTCTCGTTTGACTCTTTTCCACCCTTCAGGATGGCCGCATTTCCTGTGGTGAATAATTGTAAGCCTTGATTCGCCCTCAGGATCTTGATAATAAACAGAGCTCATACCGGACTTGATAGCAAGCGCCGCGATGTTAACGACGACTTCCGGGCGTGCCTCGAAGATTACGAGCAAGACACCGATAGGGCAAGATACTCGGTAGAGCTCAAGTCCATCGTCGAGCTCATTCGCGTATGTTACATTGCCGGTAGGATCGGGGAGTTCAGCGACGTCAGTGACGCCCTGCAACATGGACTCCCACTTGTCCCCCTTCGTCAGATCGAGGCGCTTGAGCAAGGAGCTCGACATGCGCCCCGCATCGACCTCTTTTTGCGCAGCCTATCAAGTCCACAGCAGTCAGGCCACTCGAAATTGTCGCAAAGATTACGGTAGACGTACTTCAAGATCGGCGCGGTTGGCCGCAAGGATAGCATCCTTTGCCGCCTCGAGCTCTTTTCGGATTTCATAGAGTGCCCGAGCCCTTTCCGATGAAGGAATGAGCTGCGAAGCCTCGAACGCAGCCTTGGCGGCTTTCGCTATGCTTGCTGCGGCGTTGTCCCCCGGCATCCTCTTGCGGGACTCTGTTTGATCGGTGTTTTAGGTTCGAAGATGCGAATGCACGCCGGGGCTCTGTACAACGCAGTTGGAACTGCTGGTACGGTCAGGCTGTTCTTGCGGCTAGTTTGTGAGCAATCGAATCCGACTGACTCGGAGTCTTCAATGGGCGCTTGGGTTGGGATGAACCTACTTACGCCCACGTGGCTCTCGTACTTCATTCGACCATTCTGAGCTCCGACGTCCACTGACCGTTACTTTGGCTCTAGCTCATCGGAGAGAATCCTATGGAAATCATATAATAAGTTTACCTAATTACAATCCAATGGTCAACGTTGCTCAGCAGCCTCAGCTGCCGATGTTCCAGTCGCTTAGTCAACTCTGAGCTTCAACACAGTAGTTATCGCAGCTTTCCTCTGCAATGTGCATTCCTCGGCAGCGGTATTATGGTTACCCCTTGTCAACGAAGCTAGCACAGCCTCTTATTGTACAACTGAGATGAGCACCCTGCTGGCCTGTGCCATACATTCATCAGCCACATTCACCAGCCACAAAGGCTGTTCAACCGAGCAACAGCGTCGAAAGCTCATGAGCCCGTAGTGTGCATAGAAATGTGCATACTAGGCTCACCCGGAAGCTACTTGCGCTCTAATCATACCGGTAGCACGTACCATACCCCGTATGATACAATAACTAGAACAAATCCTGCGAATATGAATACGGATTGTAAGTTTGAAGCGCAAGTGGATGGCAAGGACAAACCGCGCTATTTACGGGCGTCAATCTCGACCCACGAGCACATTCTGCGGCGGACGCGAATTATCTTATCAGCTGTACTGCTGACTTCCAGCATACCAAGTTGGACATCTATCATATCCCTAAACACACTACTGGATGTCTTCAGGTTCTGACAACACGTATAGGAGACAATGGCGGATGCGCATCTGACAATGAGGACAGCGATAGTCGGATGAAACGTGAGAAATGCAGTCTTAGTCAGGCGCGCGAAAGTGCCTCAGCCACTGCCGGGCACCGCGCGAGTCCCTCCTGGAGACTCTCACCGTACCGTTCACCCTCCGTCCGCTGCGTAAGCTCGGCTTCACTTCGCTCTCTCATCCTCAGGCACCGCCGAGAAATACCGACACTCAGCGCAGGCGCTCCTTTACATCTCTTCCTCTTATTTATCACCTCCGACGTGGCCCGAACACTCTACCTAATCGACTTCTTCCTGTGATCATGGACGGTCTGTCCGCTGCGTTCAACAGTATCCTTCGGTCACCTCGAACCCCCACTTCTGGAAAGCTAGAGCTTCCTGTGGCCGAAGATGAACCACTTGTCCTAGGCAGCGGATCGGGGTCGGAGAAGTGCGAGCTGAGGATCGAGGGCATGACTTGCGGCGCATGTGTGGAGGTGCGTGCACGTCTCCGCATCGCATGCGTGTGTGTTGTTGAAGTACGAATAGTCCATAGAGGGCATGCTGCGATCACAACCAGGCATTCACTCAGTCAAAGTTGCACTGCTCGCTGAGCGCGGGGTGGTCGAATACGACCCTGCGGTTTGGGACCCAGACAAGATCGTCAGCGTAAGTACTTGCCTTTTGACTGTCGTGCTGCAGCGTCAAGGCAAGTGAGCAGTACGGGCGACCGTTCGAATATCAGTCTGGCCCGCCGTGTATAGCCATCTTCCGTGTGCTCAGTGCGTTGTGGCGGGTTGCTATACGCTAGGTTTTGCGGCTGGCAACAGCCCCCAACGAACTATATGATTGAGACCCGCCTCCTGGCCTCCGCAGTGCAGAGGCAATCATATGGGAGCTAGCGCGAGTCAAGTAACCAAGGTCGCTTGGTCTCTGCTGCATATATAAATAGGCCTGTCTATCCATGAGACCCGCTGATCCCGTCCAGTACTTGCACGCCACTGTACATATGTGGTTACGCCGTATTTTTACCAGGCTTACTCTTCTCCGGGGTGCATGTGCTCTATGTTTGTCCATATGGCTGACGGTCTCTGTAGGAGATTTCTGACATAGGATTCGATGCTACGCTCATCCCACCAACACGATCAGATACCATCACCCTTCGCATTTATGGCATGACCTGTTCGTCATGTACATCCACCGTCGAGAAGGAACTAGGCGCAATGCCTGGGGTCTCCAGCGTAGCTGTCTCGCTGGCGACAGAAACTTGCAAGGTCGAGTTCGACAGGACTATGGTCGGTCCCCGAGAATTGGTCGAACGAATAGAAGAGATGGGCTTCGACGCTATGGTCTCTGACCAAGAGGACGCCACGCAATTACGCTCGCTCACACGTACGAAGGAGATCCAGGAGTGGCGTTCGCGCTTCCAATGGAGTCTCGTCTTCGCAATTCCGGTCTTCTTTATCACAATGATCGCCAAGAAGATACCCTTCCTCGCCCCGATCGTCGAATTCAAGATGTGTCGCGGTGTCTACCTTGGCGATGTCCTAGCGTTCTCTCTCACCACTCCCGCGCTCTTCTGGCTTGGACAGAAGTTCTACAAGAACGCCTACAAGTCCTTGAAGCATGGAAGCGCCACCATGGACGTGCTCATCGCCCTTGGAACGTCAGCGGCCTATGTATACTCTGTCGGCGCGATGATCTTTGCTGCATTGAGCCCGCACATGGAGTACCACCCAATGGTTTTCTTCGACACCAGCACTATGCTCATCATGTTTGTCTCTCTTGGACGGTATCTCGAGAACCGAGCCAAGGGCAAAACCAGTGCTGCTCTCACAGATCTGATGGCTTTGGCACCCTCCATGGCGACCATCTACACGGACGCTCCAGCCTGCACGCAGGAGAAGAAGATACCGACTGAGCTTGTCCAGGTGGGCGACACCGTCAAGCTCGTGCCAGGTGACAAAGTCCCGGCCGATGGAACGGTCCTGCGGGGTACATCAACCGTGGACGAGAGCGCGGTCACCGGTGAACCCATCCCCGTGCTCAAGCAACCCGGAGATAGCGTCATCGGCGGCACCGTCAACGGCCTCGGGACGTTCGATATGATTGTCACTCGTGCCGGCAAGGACACCGCGCTCGCCCAGATAGTGAAGCTTGTCGAGGAGGCGCAGACGTCCAAGGCACCCATCCAGGCCTTCGCGGACAAGGTCGCCGGGTACTTCGTCCCCACCGTCATCTCGCTCTCCCTCATCACCTTTGCTGCATGGATGGTCATCTCGCACGTTGTGAGCGATGAGTCGCTTCCCTCTCAGTTCCGCATGCACGGCGCGTCGAAGCTCGCAGTTTGCCTTCAGCTTTGCATCTCCGTTGTGGTGGTCGCATGCCCCTGCGCGCTCGGTTTGAGTACTCCTACCGCGATCATGGTCGGGACCGGTATGGGAGCCAAGAACGGCATCCTCATCAAAGGCGGACGAGCCCTCGAGGCAAGCCGGTTCATCAACCGCATCGTTCTCGACAAGACGGGTACTGTTACGCAAGGCAAACTGACCGTTGCGGCAACTGCGTGGGCGCCGTCCAGCGACCACAGTGATCTGCAGACGTTTGTGCACGACGCTCCGCAGTCCCTCGATGAAGCTCCTCTCACGACGAAGTGTCTCGGGAACGTCACGCGGGCGGAGGTGGTCGCTATGGTCGCCGCGACGGAAGCACGTTCAGAACATCCCCTCGCGAAGGCTGTAGCGGTGTACGGCAAAGAGCTTCTGAACAAGTCTTTGGTCCCCATTCCCGAGGTCACCATCAACTCCTTCGAGAGCGTCACCGGTGCGGGCGTACAGGCGGACATAATTCTACCCGGCGGCAAAGGCAAGTACACCGTCCGTGTTGGCAACGCGCGCTTCGTCCTGCAGGACGGCGACACCCAGCTGCCCACCGCCCTCGCTGCATTCAACTCCGAGGAAGAGCACCAGGGCCGCACTTCGATCTTCGTCGCGCTTGCGCCTTCGAGCAAGCCCCCCGTACCGGTCCTCGCGATCGCACTCTCGGATGCTCCCCGTCCATCTTCGGCATACGCCATCAAGGCGCTCCAGGACATGGGCATCGAGGTGAACATGATGACTGGAGACGCGAAGGGTACCGCGATGGCCGTCGCGAAGCAGGTTGGCATCAAGCCAGGCAACGTGTGGGCGAACATGAGCCCGAAGGGCAAGGCGTCCGTCGTGACGGAGCTCATGGAGAAGTATGGTGGCGGCGTGGCCATGGTACGTGCGCAGTTTGTTTGCCCTTTTTATTGATTATGGTTATGAACTCATGGATTGTGCAGGTCGGCGACGGCATCAACGACTCCCCCTCCCTCGTCGCCGCGTCGGTCGGTATCGCGCTCTCATCCGGGACCTCCGTCGCGATCGAAGCGGCCGACATCGTCCTCATGCGCTCCGACCTGCTCGACGTCGTCGCCGCGCTGCACCTCTCGCGCGCGATCTTCGCGACGATCCGGCGCAACCTCGTCTGGGCGTGCCTCTACAACGTGCTCGGCATCCCGCTCGCCATGGGCTTCTTCCTCCCCCTCGGCCTCAGCCTGCCCCCCATGGGCGCCGCGGCCGCCATGGCGTTCTCGTCCGTCAGCGTCGTCACGAGCTCCCTCGCGCTCAAGTGGTGGGTCCGCCCCGAGTCGAGCCTCATGCCCGGGGAGACCGTGCACCGCGAGACGATGCTCGACACCGCGCGGAACGCGCTCGGGGAGGCGTGGGAGGCCGTGCGTGGCGTCGTGCGTGGACGGCGGGACTTGGCGGGGTACAGTCAATTGCCTGTAGAAATGAGCGAGAATGTATGATTGTAGCCGGACTCTGCGTGTATGTGGACTGTCAGTGCCGTTCGTTCGCTCGTTATGTCTTGCTTATCTATTTTCTATTTGTTACGATGTATCTTGCCCGATGCACTAGTATCTGTGGCTTATCATGCTGTGTGGGATGTCTACAAGTTTGAGACACAAGAAGTTATTGTTCATCGAGGCTTGAAAAAGAAACAGACTGGACTTCAGAGGCACTACCAGGAATCGAACCTGGGTTTTGGGAACAACCTAAGTCAGAATCCCAAGTGATAACCGCTACACTATAGTGCCTTGATTCTGAATAAAAACCAGTCACAGTATGTAGCGTGGTCATATACGGAATACTCGAGCACAACCAATACATACACTTCAGCTAGGTATACAGAATAAATGTGCTGCTAGAACTTCGTTCTTTCCTTCTGCCAGATCTCACGCTTCCCTGGGGCGCGTCAAGAGAGCGAGGATGCGCTCTACTCGTCAACGCCCTCCTCCCAGCCGACGGAACGCTCGATGGCGCGCTTCCATCCCTGCCAACGCTTCTCGCGCTCAGCCTCGGGCATCGAGGGCGTGAAGTCGAGGGTGCCAGCGGTGTTGACCTCGGCGAGCGTCTTGGGCTCGCTGATGTTCCAGCCGTGCAAGCGGATGGCAGAGCCCGCGAGGAGCGCGGAGCCGAGCGCGGTCGACCTGTACACATGTAAAGTCACGTCAGCGCCGCACGGGGACGGATGAGGGAAAAGAAGGGGCGGGGGGGACGCACTCTCGCATCTCGGGGCGGATGACGGTGAAGCCGCCGATGTCGGCGAGGACCTTCATGACCTTGTCGCCGTTGGTCATGCCGCCGTCGACCATGAGGTGCTTGAGGTCCGTCTTGGAGTCGAGCTTCATGCTCTCGAGGATCGCGCGGGTCTGGAAGGCGTTCGCCTCGAGCGTCGCGAGCGCGATGTGCGCGGGGGTGGTGTAAGCCGACAGACCTATGGGTTGATAGGAAACCGTCAGTGGTCGGTTGCGAGGGCAAGTGAGAGGGAGGACGTACCGATGAGGAGACCGGCCGCACCGGGGTCCCAGTAAGGGGCGAGCAGACCGGAGAATGCGGTGACGAAGTAGACTCCTCCGGTGTCCGGCACGGAATCAGCGAGGCTGTTCACCTCAGCGGCGGAGGACACCATCTTCATCGAGTCACGAAGCCTGAGTGGATCATGTTTTAGTTGATGTACTATGATAGAAATTATGCCATGCTTCGTACCATTTGATCGCGCTGCCAGCGACGGCGACTGAGTGAATGTCAGTAACAAGCGCAGGGTACACGGTGGCAAGCTGCAGGATACGTACTACTGCCTTCCAGCGCGTAAATGGGCTTCTTGCTGCTGCCGTCCTGGTACGCAACCTACACAAGGCCAATTCAGTGACTCAGAACATGGGACTGTCTGCTAATAACTCACCGTGGACAAGAGGCCGTGCTGGCTCTGAACAATGTCCTCGCCAGTGCAGAAGAGGAGGAAAGCCCCAGTGCCGTACGTGCACTTGGCCTCACCCTGCTTCAAGCACTTGTTACCCACGAGAGCCGCCTGCTGGTCGCCAGCGATACCGCCGATCTTGACGCCCTTGAGAGGGCCGTATGCAAGCTCACCGTACACCTCGGATGAGGAGACGATCTTCGGGAGGACGGAGTCCTTGATCTCGAAGAACTTGAGCAAGGCGGGGTCCCATTTGAGGGTGGTGAGGTTCATGAGGAGCGTGCGAGACGCGTTGGTGACATCGGTAATGTGCAAGTTCTTCTGGGTGCCGCCAGTCAAACGCTAGATATCTTGTGAGTACCGAAACGGTGAACAAAATCGTGAATACGAACGTAGACGATCCAGGACTCGACGGTGCCGAACATGAGGTCGTCCTCCTCGTGTGCCTTGCGGACATTGTCGTGGTGGTCGATCATCCACCGCAGCTTAATGGCGGAGAAGTAGGTAGAGATCGGGAGACCGGACCTGAGCAGCCGCCGCCGCAAGAAGCGAGCGCGATCTGAGCAAACACGGATCTTCTGCGACGGGCGATGACATCATCACGAGGACTCACAGACTACGGAGCGCCTGGACGCCCTCTTCGCCCTTCTTGAACACGCCCTGGGCGACCTCGATGCCGGTCGTCTGCAGCTTGTGCTCAAAGTGCGCGACCGTGTTCTTCGTCCGCGAGTCGTCCCACACGATCAGCCGGCACAGAGGCTTCCCCGTCTTGCGGCTCCAGGCCACCGCGCTCTCACGCTGGTTCGTGATACCTATGCCCAACGCAGCGCGCGCGGAGACACGCACGTCAGTCCGTTATCGCTTGTACGCCGGGTGCGGTCAGTTGGCCAGGGCGAAGCGGGAGGGGGACGCACCAATGACCTTGACGCTCTCCTTGGCCCACCCGGACGCCTCGAGCGCCTTGCATGCCTCGGTGATGCAGACGTCGCAGCTCTCCATCAGCTCGTCGGGGTCCTGCTCGTGCCAGCTGCAAAGGTGCGGGAAGGAGACGGGGCCGAATAAGCATTCCGCTCGACTCTGCAGACGGCAGCATCGCAGCGCGCGACGTACCTCGGCTCGGGGTAGTACTGCGGGTACTCCAGCTGGTGCTGGGCCACGATGTTCGCATACTTGTCGAAGATGAGGAACCGGGTAGACCTAGATAGCGCGGCGCAACAAGGACCGTCAGGACACCAATCGTACGCCCGCGCGAGCGAAGCAAGACGGCAAACGGGGACGCACGTAGTACCGCAGTCGAGGGAGCCGACGAACTCGCCCTGCTTGAGGTTAGCCATAGTGCGAGAGAGATGAGTGGAGGTAGGAGGAGAGGGAGAGAGAAGGGAGGAATATTACCGCGCGGGCGAGCGGGGAGGGGCGCGCGTATTTAATCTGGCATTGGATTGAGCAGGATCGCAAGAATCAGGGGTCGCGATAGCTCTCCCACGCGTCTCAGCTCAGATCCCCCTGCGCCCGATCACCGTTCCACTCCCCGGACGCCCCGGCCCGCCCGTCAGCTGACTGGGGTAAACCTGGGGTAAGAGCCTTCTCTCGCGCCAAGTCCGCACGTCCGGCGATATACTCCTGAGTTCCTCAGCCGAGTTCTCAAGTGCTCGCGCAAAGCTTGTTTCCCCGGCGGCGAACGCGAAGCTGCAGTTCTAGTGTTCTCTCATTAACCCAAGAAGGCGTACAGTATAGCAGAAGCAGGATCAAGAGCATAAGCAGCGAGGCGCGAGCGGCACCGGATGGGGCGCACTCCGTTATGTCCCGGGGCGGCCGGGCGAGTACACTTTACGCGTCGGCCGGGCGCGAGTTCCGCAGCGGGTGCCCTCACAGATGACTTTCCACCGGGAAGCTCGACGTCAGCCCTCCCCGGCCCCGGCCAGGTCCCATCACGATGTTATCGAACGCCCGCCCTTTCAACATGCCGCCGTCGTCCAAACCGTCAATGCTTACCCCTGATCGAACGACTGGAGGACGGATGCCGGACGGAGCGGGTGCGTCGGAATGGTTCGGTCGGTCAGCTATAAGCTCTGCGAAAAGAGAGTGCAGAGGAATCGCAAACCCACCTGCCCA
Source organism: Cubamyces lactineus (assembly GCA_022376465.1). Taxonomy (NCBI): domain Eukaryota; kingdom Fungi; phylum Basidiomycota; class Agaricomycetes; order Polyporales; family Polyporaceae; genus Cubamyces; species Cubamyces lactineus. The sequence goes on along the minus strand of JACDTU010000009.1, from coordinate 500,181 downwards.
TAAATCCCTGCAGATGGTGTCATAACGGACGGAGCTCAGCTCGAGATGCCAAACTTGTGCTTCTCCCAGCTGCTCCAGTTGAAGACGGGGAGCGGGTGCGCCTCCGTGTTGAACACCCACTTGTCCAGGGGCACGAGGTCCTCGTTCTTGAACAGCAGGTACAGGTACTTCAGCCTGTAACACGGACGCGCAGGATCAGCCATGTGAGCCCCCCTTTGGCCTGCTACCGATCGAGCACACTCACGTTTCGGCAAGGAAGTAGCTGCAGACGCGGCCCGCGCTCAGTCACAGGTGTGCGAGTATGGGATGGTGAGGATGTATGCGTACCTGGGCTGTTCGTCGCTCTGCGGTGCGGGCGACTTGTTGATCTGCTTTACGCTAGCGTACCCGGAGGGCGTCTTGGCCTCCCGCTCAATCGCCTGGAATATCTGCCAGCCCCGCTCCCTCCATACGGGGTTGCCCGTCGTCCTCCACATGAGGTATATCGACTCCAACGTCTGTAGAGAATCAGTGAGCATTTCGCTCCGACGACTCGGACGTATCGGGAAGAGGCACCGCGGCTGCACATGGCCACGATCGGCACACGATCACCTGTCCGATCGCGCTCCGATCCCACATTGGCCATGACAGAACACGTCTCCGTCAGACAGCAGCAAACGACAAACGACGCTCACCTCTGGCCGCAAGAAATAGTCTGGTCGTCGGACAGAGTAGTCCGCCTGCGCCATCCCGTCCTCCTTCCTCAGCTGCGCGATCGTCTTCTTCTCGCCCAAGCCGGGCAGTGGGCCCTGCCTGCCGCCCTCGTTCCACTCCTCGACCGCGTCGATCCAGAGCTTCCCTTTGTTGTTCACCTTCGTCTTGCCGTCCTCGCCCACGAACTTCCAGTCGTGCCGCATCTGCACCGTCTCGGGCCCGAGCCCGCTCGGCTGGTCTGCGTACATGAGCCAGCAGCTCGTCGCGAGCCCCTCGGCGGCGGCCATGTGCAGCGAGTGCAGGTCGTACTTGGACAATACCTCGTATTGCCGGCGCGCCTCGGCGCTCAGTTTCGACGGGTCGATTGCCGCAAGCGCAACGTTAAGGTCGAGCGTGTGCGCGCCAAGCGCGAGTAGGCCCGGGAAGAAGCACGCGAGGTGCTCAAAGTTGTGTGAGGCTGTGAACGAGCCGCCGGATGTGTCGGTGACGTAGAGTAGCTCGCGATTGGGCGTGAGATAGACTAGGCGTGTGAGCGCTTCGTTCGCCGTGAGCATATCTGCGAGCGTGTGCGACCGGTAGTGAGTGATGAGAATATTACAAGGCCGGAGAAAGGACGTACACATTTCCAGGCTCTCGACGTCCTGTTTCCCCGTGAGCAAATACTGCTTCAGCAGGTACTCATGGCCACTGTCCGCGGCGGCACCCATCGAGCGCGACTCTGCGTGTCATGTAAATGCTCAGCAACGGTTGGACGGCTATTGCATCCGCGCCGGGGCACTCACCGCTCGTAGCCTTCCCACCGTTCAAGTGCCAGTGCGTCGGGAACATCCCACCCTTGCGCTGCTCCATGGCGTTCGCCAGGGTGTTCAGGAGCTTGTCGACCTACCACGAGATGAGCATTCGAACGACGCGTGCGAACTCATCCCACTTCATGCAAACTGACCCTGTCGAAATGGGTCTTGTTGCCAGTCGCGTGGGCGACATAAGTCCACTCCAGCTGGCAAGACGCGACCTCCGCGAGAACACCGCTGACGCTCATCGTAGACATGCCACTGAAATATGAGACGTTAGACTGCATTTCCCATGCGGCTGAGGTAGACAGAAATGACTTACGTGGCGGGGTTGACGCCGAATCGTGGCAGGCCGGCGGAAGAATTGAAGGCAGGTTCGAGGATGGTGGCTAGCTCGCTGGCGCGATCGAGGAGGACCTGCTCCCCGGACAGCGCGTACGCGGCGAGCAGGCCGCCAAGGTAGCGGATGACTGTCTCGAAAAAGGGCGCGTATCCAGATTTGTTCCAGCCGTTCCCGTTGGACGCGCGAAGCTAGAAGACGAAGACGTGAGTGTCAGCTGTCTGGGCATTCGTGCAAGCGCGGTCACTGCTATGATGGAAGCAATAGGTGTCCCCTCGTGAGGCGATGTCGCCAATTACAGTGCATGGAATGGCGAGTCCTTAGCGAGATCATGGAGGATCGTGGGCCATAACCAAACTCCACTATGCAGTGCTCGCGTGTATGTTGGTGGAGCGACCTTCTGTAGAAGCACAAACAGCGCACAGAACCCGTTCCGAAACTCCTGTACGCTGCCTGTACGCAACCGGAGTTAAAACCTACTGATGCTAGGCACGCCCTGTTCGTCCTAAGTGACCACAGCCGAAGCAGCCTCTCTCAGAACTACCGTGCGGGATCGTGTGACCGGGCTCTTGATCGGAGGTCAAGTCCTCACATCGGAGGGTGTCATTCACTTGACGTGCATCTCGTCCGTCTTTGCAGGGTCTGTACTCCACGTTGCTTAATCGCTCCGAACTGCGAGTTTTGGCACGACCTGGCAGGTGCTCCGAACCAGCCGGGTCAAACCAGTGACAATCCACACCAATGAGGTCGATCGTATTGACAATGCGGCTAGTCAATATGCCGCAATGTCGGTTGCTCGCTGCCGTAATGTTTACGACCTCGAAGCGGCTCCTGGTAGCAAGCTGCGACTATGCCGTAGAATTTGATTATGCCGGTTGCTATTAGGGCTGTGGTCCAGCGATCAAGAACGGGGAGTCCTCCGCTGGAAGACCGTGTACACTTCCAAGGTCATGCTTTGTGCCACATACCGGGGCATGCATGGTGCCGAACGGCATGCCAAGCCCATCACATGTAGAAGGGAATCCCCAATTGCAGGGCAACGTCGCGAGTTGACCAATTACAGATAGTAGGGCAGGAGAAGGGACTAACCTGGTGAAAGTTGCCCTGCTTGACCACCGGCAGGGCCTCTGCGAACTCGTCCCAAAGGTCCATTAGTAGCATGGTATCGAGTGAGTCGTACATGGTCACGTTCCACCCGTTGAAACTGCGAAAGCGTCGGAACGTTAGCTACTTCTTGGCGTGACAGCGCCCAACTCACTTGTTAACGCCCACGAGGGAGAGCGGGCGGAGTTCGTCATAGCCATTCGCGTGTTGTAAGTAGCCGCGGTACGCATGTAGGAACGCCTGTTTGACCTGGGCGGCGCGCTCTTCCCATACGGGCGCTGAGGTCTCGGATTCAGAGCCTCCGGGTATTGGTATCGACAGAGGCCAGTGCGGGAGGTGCTCTCGGAGCTCTTCCTGAAGGCCCTCGGGGTGGTGGGGTATCTCGAGGTAGTAAAGAGTGGAGACGACGAAGATCGCGGCGAAGGCGGCCACGACGTAGCGTACGGACCTCGATCGCCTGAGTTGCAGGCACGCGTGGAGTTGGGTGAGCATGGACGCAGCTGGTGGGAGGAAGATAGCACCCACGGGAACATGGTCTGCACGAGAGCCATCTACACCCCTCGCTCTGCTGCGGGTGGAAAGCGGAGCGGTTGCTGCGGTGGAGGTGGTGTGCGAGGACCGGAGCGAGGAGAGTCTGGTAGAGATGGCGGGGAAGAGTCAGTGGCGGACGGGACGGAGGGAGTGGTATATATGTGAGCTGTGTAGGATGTGTGGTCTCGTGAAGCCGAAAGCGTTGTGTATTGCCGGGGATTGTGCTTGGCATGGTGATTTGACCGAACGGAATGAGAATGCAATGGCATCCAACAGATGCCGTCCGGCCTGAACACGGCATCGCTCACCGTCGATTCTCTGCAGACCCTGCCGCCCGACATCCCCACACCTGCCGAACGGTAGCCTTTCCGGAACGCCCAATCCTCGGCTTCCCCGCCACGGCATTCCCTCCACGCGCTCATGCTGCCCGGCCGTCCCGGCCGTGTAGGCTGGCTTCGGAATCGTCCGGCCGGGCTGCCGGGTACCTCACTGATAGAACAAGCGCCCGTGATGAGCGTCCGTGGTCGTGCCATTTCTGGTAATTGAGCGACCGTCGCCGGAGCGGTCGTGCTCGTGGTCCTCGCCATCTTGTACACTACTCCCCACATCCTCCTCCTGGTCCTCCTCGTCGTTCTCGCTCTGGGTCATGACGAGCTTTGAGAAGACTGTGAAGCTGGCTTGCAAGCCAAAGGCCGCTCCTCCGAAGGCCAAGGTGGGCGTGCAACGCCTTCCACCTGTCCGTTCACTCGCCTCACTGCCCTGCAGTACCTTGACCCTATCATTGCCGCAACATGGTCAGAGGATGGTGCCGTGCACGATGTTTGCAAAGCCTTGTCACCACGTTTCCGCGAGCCCAACGTCATTGTGAGTACGACGTTTATGACCGCGCATCTCTAGGAATCAACTCTCCGTAGGTCGTCTTCAAAGCATTGATCGTCCTCCACACAATGATTCGCAACGGTGCCACGGACAACGTTCTACAATATCTCTCCTCCTCCGATGTTCTCAAGCTACGCAACGTCTCGTCAGGGAGCTGGGAAGGTAAACGCCCCTCGCGACCTTGATCATCACTGCGCCATCTCATCCCAGTCACACAGGCTATAACGCGCCTCAGAACCTCCAGAACTATGCGAAATACCTCGACACGCGGATACGTGCCTACCGCGAACTCAAACACGATGCCATCCGCGTCCAGTCAGAGACCAACCGTGACATGCGCAACTCACAAGCAATAGACGAGGAAATGGAGCGCAACACCAGCGGCAGCACTCGTAAGCGCGGCAAGAGCGCGCCGCCGCCGACAAACAGCAACAGCAACTTGCAACGGAGCAAAACGCTAGCCGGCCGAAAGTTGCGCGTGATGACGGTCGAGAAGGGCCTATTGCGGGAGACAAAGATTGTGCAGAAGATGGTCGACGCGCTGGTTGAGTGCAGGGTATGCTCCTTGGCCGTTAATGCATGCACAATCTGCTCACGAGTGCTTAGTTCTATCTGGACGATCTAGAAGACGAGCTCAACATTACGGCGCTTCGAATGCTTGTCAAGGACCTACTGATTCTCTTCCAAGCTTGCAATGAGGGTGTTATCAACGTGCTCGAGCACTACTTCGAGATGTCACACATTGATGCGGAAGAGGCACTCGGTATCTACAAAAACTTCTGTAAACAGACCGAACGCGTGGTTGAATATCTCGGCGTCGCCAAGAAGCTGCAAAACCTGCTCAATGTCTCCATACCGAATCTCCGCCATGTGCGTCCACACCCCTGTGTGCCCAGCGATCCGCTGACACTCGTTTTCAGGCGCCTGTGTCGCTCGCTAGTTCACTAGAAGAATATCTCAACGACCCCAACTTCGAGCAGAACAGGATAGAGTACAAGACTCAAAAAGAGGCTGCGGAACGTAATGCTAAGCTGGGTATCAAGCCTGCTCCGAAAGCCGCGGAGTCCTGTATGTCTTCTATCCGATCGTGTTCGGACCACACTGACACTATACATTGATTGCACAGCGTCTGCGCCGAAGCCTGCAGAGGCGAGCTCTTCCTCACAATCAGGCACCGAGGCGAAGACGCCAGGACAGAAAGCCCTCATCGACTTCTTCTCCGCGATCGAAGAGGAGCAACAGACGATGTTCAACCCGCAGACCAACAGGTTGGTATTGCTTATTGCCATTCAATATCACATCCTGACGTTCCATGCAGCCCGACGAGCAACTACTTCCAACAGCAGGCGATGCACAACCCATTCCAACAACAGATGATGACAGGCGCCGCCTTCGCTGGAGCGCAAGCGTTCGGGCAGCAGCCGCAACTTCAAGCACAACCCACGGGCTTCCTCATGCCACAACATACTGCCATGCCGATGGGTGCTCACAACCCGTTCGGCGGCATGCAGGCGCAGCAGCAGCAACCACAGTCGTTCCAGCCCTTCCTTGCACCGCAACAGACGGGCTTCTTGCAGCCGCAGATGACGGGCGCGAATCCGTTCCGGCAGAGCACACTCTTCCCCCAAACAACGGGCATGCCATCGTTTGGCCAGCAGTTGGGTTCTGCTCCGAGCACCAATCCGTTCCCTACCCAGAGTCAACAACCACAGCAACAACAATCGTCCCAACCACAGGCGCAACAGCAGCAGCAGCCTCAGCAGAACATGTTCGGTCAGTTCCAGCCGTCAGGAACCGTTCCAGGTCAGTCGCAGATTGGCCAGCAGCCCGCGGGAATGCCCTCCTTCCCGTTCGGCAACCAGTTCACCGGCGCGCCCAACGCGCTATCCTCCGCCCAGCAACAGAATGGACCCACAATTGCGCAGCCGTTCGCACAGTCGGCGGCGTCAGCCGCGTCTTCGTCTTCAGGCCCTGTGCCTCAGCGCTCTGCGACCGCGCCGCTAACGGGACCCGCGCCGTCGACGTCGTCGCCTTCCTCAGGTCCCCCAGCTGCACAGCCACTCAAGCCACACCAGACAGGGTCGCGGAATCCGTTTGGCGCGCCCGTCGAGCCCGCGCCTCCCGTCCCGAAGCCGCCCACACTGTTAGAGTTAGCGATGGGGTATGGGAACCAGAACAACGCCCAGAGTCAGCAGGGACAGCAGCAGCCACAACAGCAGCAACCGATGCAGACCGGGGCATTTTCGTCATCCCCGTTCGGGAGCTTTGGAGCGAGCAGCACGTCGAACTCGCAGCCGAACGCGAACACGAACGGATCCACGTCGAATGGCTCGATCATGGCTAACGTCGCTTCCTCATTCACGTTCTCCGATTCGAAGCCGGCTGCGAGCTCCTCGCAGCCGGGATTGTCGTCATTCACTTCCCCGCTCACTGCTCAGCCGACGTCGAGCACCACTTCTGGCTCGACGTTCTCCGACACCCTGTTCTCCTCCCTTTCCTCCCAGCCTACCGGGGCGACGACCGCCACAACGACGTCGTCTGTAGGCGCTCCCTCGATATCTATCTCCTCTCCCTCTGGCCCGTCTCCTTTACGACCGCAGACGACAGGCTTCAGCGGCCTCAAACCGTTCAAGCCGTCTTCGTCCTTCGGTGCCGCGCTGCTCGAGTCGCTCCCGCCCATCCCCTCCGCTCCTTCCACTCCGGTGGCATCTCCACCTGCTTCCAACTCCGGCTCGACGCTCGGCTCGCAGCCGACCGGCTTTTCGGGCCTCTCATCGCAGCCCACAGGGCTGGGCACGTCCTCGCTCGGGGTCGGCTTACGGCCCCAGGCGACGGGCGCCGCGGGCGCCGCGGGCGTCGCAAACCCGTTCCGTGCGTCGATGTTCTCGACGACAGGCAACCCAACGTCGACGGACGGTGCGTTCGGTGGTGGTGCAGGCAGTACAACAGGCTCGTTCCTGGGTTCGACGCCGACTGGGTTCCCGTCCCTGGGGTCTTCGCCTTTCAGCTTGGGCACGAACGCTACAGGCGCGCCGTCGGCGTTTGGGACTGGCCCGTTCGGCCTTGGGAACGCCTTTGGCCAGAACCAGAATCAACAGCAGCAGCAGCAACAGCAACAGAGCTCGCTCATCTAGTTTGCCTGCTTACGCGATTTGCTCTCGCACGTTGCATACTCTTTTCGCTTTCCTCCCCCTCGCTCGTTACGCGCCATTCGTAGTAGTCGACACGTAGTCGATAACCGTCATTCCTCTGGTTACGATTTGTAATTGTCTCCCTCCATCTCTCATGCGCGCGCGCGAACACGTCGTCTCGCGCTTCACACTTTCACTCTTTTTTGCTCTACAATTTCGGTTTCGCGCTTGATCGATCGGTAGTCGTGACTCGCATTGCTTTCGATACATACTGCGATATGGACAGCCTAGCTTCTTATTCTCTCGCGGTATTGGGAAGAGGGATGGCGGTGCGTTGGATGGAGGCGGTGGACTTGTTCGCGGTTTTGCTTGCGCGGTGGGTTGGAGGCTTCATCAGGGCGCGCGTGCGACGTGGTGGGCGCAGCGGCTCTACGATACATGACCATACGAGAGACTTTACTAGTTTTTGGCATCTCTGCAGAGAGGATACCCGGCGCAATTGTACATTTTCCTTCATTCACTTCTCTTCCGACCGCACGCGTTCGCGAGAATAACTTCGCGTGTGCAATGGCGATTGACTCGCGACTCGCGAAAGGCGCGGCACACGACGCTGCGCGTGCAGTCACGTGATTGCGTGATTGTTTGTTTACTCTTCGATCCTAATCGGGAAAGAGTTGTTGAACTTGCTCCTGCGCTGCGCGGGCGTTATTGTCCCCCACTGACGCTGGTGCTGACTCTGAGCTTTCCCGGCTGAGACATTTTCCCTCATCCCCGCCCTCAACCTCGCGCGAACAAAGCGCCGACATGGATCACTGGTCCTCTGGCTACTTGGCCTTGTTTTCACCGCTCCATGGCTAGCAAATCATGGACGACTAGCCCATCATGTATCGCTGCCGCTGCCGCTGCTTCTGCCATCCGAAGTTGGGCTAAAGCAAGGGGCGCTGACGGCAGCTCATTGCCTTCTATCTGTTCCATCTCAACCTTCTCGAGACAACAGACCCTTCGCTTGGACTCACCCTGGAATCTTCAAGTCCAGCCTTCGCCACCGCGGGATTTCCCGACGGCGAGCTTTGACAGTACAGCCATGCCGCTGGGAATTGCGGAGCCATTCTCTTCGTAGAATTTCTGGATCAATCCCAACATTTACACTGCACGGAGGCCTTGAGGCGTAGCCGCATCCCTCTGGAGCCTTTCCAAGTTTTAGCTACAGCACTTGGTCGGAATCCTCTAGCAGTCGCACCGCAATTCAAGCACGGCGGGTAATCGCCTTGTGCGCTGCAGCGGTTGCCATCCACATTGGGTCCGCCACGCTCCCAGAGCTTTCCCGCCTGGTATATCTGGGTTGCGCGCTCCCATATATTTGGTTATGGCCGCGGAGTTGCGTCGTATCCGTAATTTGATCCAACGCATGGACAAGGGTATAGGTGGGCTTCAGCCCGGTCCTTCCACCTCTGATACACGTGTATAGAAGGGCACGAAGTGGCGGCGCCCTACTGATGCTATTCCTTCTTTTGCCCCCTTCTGAACTCCGCCAGGAGGTTCAAGATGTGCACGGCTTTGTTGCCCACCCACAGACTTTGGGTTGCGCCTGCACTGGCACAACAACCGCACCCCCGTACAGCCAATATATAGTTGTGCGGCTTGGCCTACTTGACGCACGATCTGACTCTCGTCCCATCGCTCTTGCGACTGCCAACACCATGCCTTCCCCTCTTGGAAGATATCCGTCTCGTGTCCCACCAACGCAGAAATTGCTTCTGTCTTTACCTGTAAGTCCGGTACTACTGTTGCTCTATGCGCATATTGATTGCGACCGGGCGGCCGCGATGTAGCCTGAAACCCTCAGGATAGTCAGAATGCAGATCAATTTGCCTCCCATCCCGAAGGCCCAGGTGAAACGACCTGCGAAGCACAAGAAGACTACGGCGAAGCCACGCACGGGTGGGCGGGCACCTCCTGCTGCGCCTCCTAAGGACGACTCAGCACAATCGCAGCAAAGTTCAACTGCCAAGAGTTTTAGCCACCCGCACGAGCCTCGCACACCTACCCTCGTTGAGACCGCACCGGCGGCACCTTGTTCAAGGGTTCATCAACAAGAGACTCGTTTGACCTCTGAAGCTGCCTCTACTCCAAGCCCTACCCTGTCACCCGTGCCAGACGCCCTTCCGACCGATCACAGTCCAGTCGATCATCGCCCAGTGAGTTTATATTCTCCCTGCTTCCTGCCGTCTCATGATCTATACGAACGCTGGTCTCATATCCCTTTCTAAGCCCACTCTTCCTGGCCATCAATGCCGCCCCATCCGACGAGATGTTCTCTCAACAAGCCAGCGTCTCCTTGGGGCCCTCGCGGACGATCTTGCTCCAAGCGATGTACGGCTCCTTGAACAAGCCAGGCTTCTCTTCCCTCTCGCCTTGCCACGGCGCGCGATACCATCGCTATCGTCTGTAACTCGCCCCTCCTTCACTACATCCTACAATGACGGACGACCGCTCGCTCGCTTGCCCATTCCACTGGTGTCCGGCCCCCAGACCTCGCCAGAGCCCGTATCGATTTCAGCGCCCGCGCACTCTCCGCTCGTCGCTCGACAGGAACGTGCTCGTCACAGACACAACAACGACCCTATCAACCGCCAGTCTCGCCCGCTAGACTCGGCCCTTGGTAGACGCCATGGTCCGCTTGAGGACAACGCCCCATTCCTCAGCCTCTCGCAAGACGCCTGGCAAGGCCCTCCTCACTCTGCATGCCGCGGCCCCCAGTGTCTGTCAAGCCAGGGATTCTATGGCCCACCCAAGTCAGTCTACACAACGTCAGATGCTTCTGTCTATGCAACGCAGACGTGTGCTCCAAGTCTGCCGGAAGGTGTCGCCTTATATCCCGAATACGATGCGGATGACGATGCGCGGACGCCGTCATGGGCTTCACTCTCGCCCTGCACTGCAGACACGCCTCTCCAAGTAAACGTCTCTCTCGAGCCGGCCACTACATCACCCTCGGAGGACTCCTTCCACCGCCTTCCAAAGTGGCAGTACGGGCCCGACGACCGGTATTCCCCTGCTGATAGTCCATGCTATACTAGTTCTACAACCTCGCCCGCGATGTCCTCCCCAGCGACTCCACATGGCGACCTGATGCTAGGCTTTGGTGGCGGCTTTGGGGAGGTGGCGGCAAGGCACGAAATCGACACGGCGGTCCAGGCGACGACGGCTACTCCAAGTACTTCGTCCGCTTACGGTGACGAGTCTACGGTGCTGACTCTGTTCACGGCGCTCCAAGAGGAGGCTGGGGATGAGGACGTATCTGGCGCGGACTTGCCTACCGACAACAACGTCGTCACTTCTGCCGCAACCCACCAACTCCAGGCTCCGTACCCGCGTGGCGTACAGGACCTCGACTACAGTCGTCCTCGGCCAGGAGTCGAGCAGCTCGGCGCGCTGCAACAGCGTCCGATCGTCCCTGGGTGTGCGCCGCAGCAGGCAAAGGTTCACAACGGGGATTCTGGTAGCGCTTCTCAGTTCATCAGCTCCTACTCTACATTGTCGGGTGCTCTGGGACCGACTTGGGCCTCATGATTAATCTCTACTTTTCTCTCATCTCTCAAACATTGGCTGCCCCACTCTCGAAATCGGATGCTCTGTAATTGATTTGTAACTTGTCGACCTGTGTTGTATCCCGGCTTTGTGAACTCGAAGCGAACTCCTTGACTTAACCTCCTACCCCTTATTTGTACGTCTCAACAGCTTGTAATACCAATGGCACACCCTGTGCTCTATTCAAGTCTTATCATGAACGGTTGAGGAATACGGCACTTGCGCAGTACGCAGATGCCCCTGCACGTATAACTTAGGGTTCCAAGGAGACTGGGGAGCATGGTCGCCACGTTCCAATGAGGTCTAACACCAAAGAGCGGTGTGGCTAGTAGTACCTGCTGGGCTCGAGCGAGGTGACTCCCTCTGTGGGCACACGCCACATATTCAAGGACACTACACGACGTGAAGAGATACGTGACAGCTGCAGGGTGCACAACAGATGAACTGTCTCGAGTCGTTTGCCCAGTGCCGTGACTTCGAACCTATGGCGTCAACGTGTGCGCCATGAGGGATCATCGCCTCACCCCCAGAAGCTATGAAGCTATGAAACTTGAAGCCCTTCAAATCGCAGATCTTTCTAAAGCGAAGCACATGCCAACTTGAAGCACGCCTCTCCCCACGCATGGCACACCGCCACCCACAGCAATCCACGATGACACGAGTGGCGTTCCTCGCACCGCACCGCCAGATGACACCGTGCGCTACTCCGAGTCCGAGCCCGAATCCCGACGAAAAGACAGAAAAAGATGATATACGGGGCCGTCATAAGTAGCATATGTGCATATGGTTCTATCTACCAATAACGTTACACACGCGGGAATACACCGACCGAACGCAGACGCAGACGCAAGACGCAGCAGAACGACGATGGCGGCGACAACGACAACGACGACGACTCCACGGAGGGGCGAGCGAGCGAGGAGCACACGCCTTCCTGGTGTCCCTGCGTCGACGCGTCGCGCTATCAAGGGATATTATCCCGGCCCAGCTGGATAGCCTCGGGGCGCGGGAGGTGGGTATACGAGTACCGGAGGACAGAGAGAGAGATAGAGACTGATGGATAGACGGACCGAACCGGGAAAGATCACGACAAAAGGAGAGGCGGGATGGGCGACACTGGTCGAGAAGAAACAAACAAACAAAAAAGGAATAGCAGAAAGCGCGGACACACAGCCAATATGGGGTAGGAGGATAGATGGTGAGTGAGTTCGTTCGTGGGGGGCGGAGCGGATAAAGAATAGGGAAGGTAATGGGCGCGAGCGGGATGACAATGACAATATAGAGACATTATAGATGGTGGCTCGCAGACGTCGACGGAAGCGGATATGGAGACAGGCGGTATGGGGCGTTGGGACGGGCCGGGGGGATCACAGGAGCCGAGGGGTGACGCAGGTAGGGGAAAAGGGCGAACAAGAGAACACAGCGTGGGAGAGAATACGACGAGGGGCATGAGAAAGCAGAACATTAGAAGGGGTCGGCGTCGGACGCGATTTACTCGCGCGCGACCCAGTCAGTACTTCGTGAGACGAGCTCGATGGAGCTATCGATGGTCCAGAAAAGACGTTCGATGGCGCTTCTGCCGCTCCAGCTCTTTTGATCGCGGAGCACCTTCGCCTGAAGAACCCGCGATCAGTATACATACATTCCGACGTCAATAGAGCGGCTTCAGACATACCTGCTGCGCACCGAAGTTCCGCTGGTCTAGGGCAAACGTATCCGCCTGCTCTTCCAGCGCCTCCGCGAGAATCTGCATGTCCTGCATGATCGCCTGAATGGCGCGCACCGCGGACAGCGTGAGGATCTCCTTCCGGTTCCGCGTCGTCGTCGTGCCGTCCCGGTTCGGGGGTGGGAGCGTCTGCGAGATGTTCTGCAGCACCGTGTGGAGGATCCGGCGCGTCTCGCTCATGAGCTTCTGCGCCTGCGGGATGTTTCGCCTCGAGACGAGGACGAGCATGCGCGTGATCATGTCCGATGCGAGAAGCTCCATTCGCCGGCGCACAATGACGGGATCCGAGCTGTTGGACGCAGGCGTGCGTGGCCGGCTGCCCGTGTTGGGCAGGAGGGTGACGGTGAGGAGGACGGGGTGTGCGAGGCGTGAGACGTGCTTCACGGCGTTGGGATCGAAGAACGAGCCGTCGACTTCGAAGACGGGCACCTCATCGATCATCCTGTCCATCATACCCTCCGCGAGATCCGCGTAGTCCCCAATGGAGAGGGCATCGAGGCCCATTCGCTGGTTGAAGGCGTCCGTCGCGCTCAGCGCACGAGGCGCCTGCGCCTGTTGCGGTGACGCGAGCGGACTCTGGAGGACGTCGCTGTTGTCGAGCTCGAGCTCGACGAGCATCTCCTTGCGCTCTCCATAGCGCAGCTCACCGACCTCGACGTCCACGTCCCGCCCATCGGACGAGAGGATGGCGAGCGGGCCGCCGGAGATCTTGCGAATGCGGAAGCGGTTGCCGTCGACGATCTTGAGGTGGAGCTTCATGTTCATGAGCGCGATGGACAGCATGCCACCGATGCAGCCGGCGAGGCAGTCCCGGAGGTCGTACCAATCCTTGACGAACGTGTACGTGCCGCTGGTGTGGTTGGACATGAGCCAGAGCGAGGCGGGGTCGTGCGAGCGGCCGTAGCCAAAGGAGTGGATGGGGACGTTGGCCGCCTCGGCACGGGCGAGGACGAGGTCCATCTGCGCGCGGCGTGTCGTGTCGGACGCATCGCTGACAAGGACGAAGCCCGTCACGGGGTTTCTCTGCTTGCGCTGGAGCACGACGTCAAGGCCTGTACGCACACCGTCACACCTGTCAGTCACCGCTCCCAGGAAACGCCATCGGGGCACGTACCGTTGTTGACAGCTGTGACGACGTCTGTCTTGTCCTCCTGCGATCCCCGGACCAGGAACTCGTCATCGAACTCCTCCCGCCGGCCGATGTCCTCGATGAACCGGCTCAGCCGCGCCCGGCTCTGCGCCTTCCCGACGCTCAAGAACGGCGTCCGGCGCACCCGGCCGCCCACGCCGACCTCGAACGTGACCAGACTGAGGCGGTCCTTGGGCGCGAGCGACGCCAGGATGAAGTCCAGCGAGTTCCGGATCACGCGCACCTTGAGCGCCGCCGTGCTCGGCGTCGCGTTTGGCCCGGGCACAGACACGACGAGGATCAGGTCGAGTGCCGCGTGCGGGAGCGGCTGCAGCGAGTTGGATGGGCCCGCGGACATGTGTGGCGCCACCAGCGGCGCGGGCGACCCGTACCGGCTCAGTTCGTCGTCCTCGTCGAGCGTGGTCAGTTTCTGGTGGAGGCCCGCACGCGGTCCGAGCGACGCGGAGCCGTACGACGTGTTAGAAGACACGGTCGAGCGCGACGACTCATTCAACAAGCTATCGGCGGTACTGACCGTGGTGCCCGTTGTGCTCCCGCTGAGCATGCGCATCGACCGCTGGCTCGTCCCGAACTCCTCCAGGTCGGGTGAGCGCACATACTCGGGCTGGTGGGGGTGAGAACCATGGTGCGGGTGCTGTTGCTGCTGTGCAGCTTCCGCCAGCTGCGCTTGCCGCCGCTGATTGTCTGCGACAAGCGCCTGGATGTGCGATTTCCAAGTCTCCAGCGACGACCGGTCCTTGAAGATCAGGATGAACGAGTCCAGCCGTTCGTCCTCCATGTCGATGGTCAAGCTCAGTTCCCCAGCCACAGAGGTGTCCGTCACCTGGCGAATGTGCCGGATGTAGATCCTACCCTTCAGACGGAGCACACCCCTCTGGGAATTACCGTTGATAGACCCAGATCCCGAGCCGTCGCCGAAAGCAGAGGCAGCACTGGCAGAAGACAGGAGCCGACCGAGACTGCGCTTCTTCTCTTCCACTACGCAGATGATCGCCTCCTTGAAGAGATACACGAAGAACTCTCGAACGAGATTGTCTCGTCGCACCGACAGCAGGTCATACATCTGCAGAGCGCCCAGTCCGCTGAGCGGATGGCCTTTCCAGTCGATGATGCGGTTCCGCAGGTCTTCTGTGATCGCCGCAAAGGGCGAGTCCTCGTCTTGCTCGTGGATGATTTCGCGGTCCACGGGCGACGACATCAGCGGATCCCGCGATGTCGAGGGCGAGAGCGTGTGCGAGCGTCCAGAGTGCGACTGCTGGTCAGATGGAATGTGTCCTGACTGTGGCGAAATCGCGTAATCTGCGCCGCGTGAGCCTGAGTGTACAGAATGGCTGCTCCCATCCCGGTACACGCTCGACGTGTTCGCGACTGGAGGTGGTGGGGTCGGTGTGTATGTGTCCGGGGCAGGCATTACCGCTCCCGGTACGTGCGTGTTTGTGCGTTTTCCGGGCAGCTCGACGACAACGAGGCACGTCAGTGGTTGGCTAGGCTCGTTCGTCCGCGTAATAGATGCGAATTCAGATTGGACGTGGATCGAAGGCGCTACGACGTAGTGCGCCTGGTCCTGCGTCATGACGCTCTTGTGCTCGACAGGGTCGTCCTCTGTCGGGTCAAACGGTTTCTGAGGAGGGTTGGCGCGGCCGTTGAAAGACCGCATGGACGATGGCGTATCGCGTCCGGGGAAGAGAGAGGGCCCGTTCGGGTCGCCCATGCCCGTCAGGGCAGCGAGTTCTGCGGATCGTCAGGACGTCTGTACCGCATGGGGCTCGAATGAGAAGCACTGACTGTTCGATTTCCCGCCGTCGCCGTCACCCACTTTCATCGGTCGCCTGCACACACCGCAGACGCCGAGATTTGACTTGCGAATAACACCACCGGCTCGCGAGGGCCCAGGTGGCGGACCGTATACTGCGGTGAAGCATGCCTGTTGTACAAGATAGTGTTAGAGCTTCCGTGAATTGACTGCGGGAGACAACGCTTTCGATATCGTAGCGCGGAATTGTCGTGTCTGGGCTCGAGTGTGGCTGCGTTTCAGAGGCCACCCGATGTCTGTCTGTATATGTCCCGTATGCGATTTGATGTCGCGCGTAGCGTCTAGTGCACGCAGTTATATATCGTCCGACCGATCATACCAAATATGGTATACGATCGTTGAGCGTGGGTGCTCGCGTCGAACATTGGAATGCTAGCGTCCTCGTACGACGAGCTCGGGCAGCGCAGCATTCCGACATCGTGCATGCGATGCAGGAGGACGCGGGGAGCATGCCAGAGACCACATACGCAGCACAGCATGCGAGATGCCAGGGACGGGGGGAGGAGAAGCAGCCATACGTGGGAAATAGTGCGGTGCTGCCAAATACAACGTAGCCCATCCAGCACACAGCGGCCCCGAGGGACGATCGCGTCCGAGATGGGGAGAAGGGTGCGAGCAGGAGGTGTGGCGGCAAGGCAAAGCTATTGGATAACGGAGCGGGGCGTGTACTCACCTCGTGAAGGGCATGTCCGCATTCGGGGACGATATGAGGTTTCTCTCCGGGGAGCCTGAAGCTGGAGCTCAAGGGCTCGAGACAGACAGGGCACTCCTCTTCCTCATCCGAGGCATCGTGGCTAGAAACTACAGGGAGCGGTGCGGCGACCATGGCGGCGTAGGGGTGGAGAGAGGTGCTGTCGGAGGGGGTGAACGAGGACGGCTTGGTGGACGAGTTGGCAGAGTAGGCGGAGCGTAGAGATGACGCCGAGGCCACACGGTGCGGTTGTCGTTGGAAGACGGAACGAAAGGAGGCAGCGAAGGAGTTTGCTCTGTTGCCTGGGGCGGCAGTGCGGGGGGTGAGGAGGGGAGAGGAGGGAGGAGAAAGGTGATGGGAGTTGGACTGATGAAGTTCAGTCTGATGTCTGACGGGCGTGCTATTCGAGTTCTTCTGAATCGGAATCCAGCTTGTCGAGAATTCCGACTTCATACAGGTCGCGCGCGCGAGTGCGTCGGAGAAAAGAAAAAAGGGATAAGAAACGAGCGGGGGGAGCGGACGAGGTCCTGGCGGTCGTTGGTGGGCGGGGGCGGTCGAGAGGCAGCGAGAGCGAGGGCACGTCTGCGCCCGCGGCGTGTTGTGCAGTTTCTGGTTACAGTTCCAATCTCAGTTGGCAACAGATCCAGCCGCCCCCGCCCTCCGTATATTACTCTCTCCCCCCGTTCCAGTCTGCTGCCCTCTGCTGCCCGTCTGAGCCCCCAATGCATGCTCATTGTCCCTCGCAGCCTCGTTCTCCGTCCGAACCACGTCCATTAAACCTCTCTCGACCCCGTCTTCCCGCGCGGCGCGACACCTACGTCGTGTACAAATATGGCAAAATACAGGTGGGCAAATACATCCCTCCGGCCGCCCGGGCCCTGGCGGCCTAGGCTCGGCCCTCGCGGTCCTGGATTTGGAAACTTCCGCTCCCAACCCCGGACCTTGTCTGCCAGGCGCCGGTGCACGTCCATCAATCCCTTTTTCCATCAAACTCGCTTTGCGTCCTCCAAGACAACCTTGAGCTTCAACCGCAACCCTAAACGAATATGTTAGACGTTCTGAAGCCTGTCTTGCGTGCGTGTGCATGGCGTCGGATGGTCGACTTTGTGGACAATGGACGTCGTTAATGTGGCACGTCGATCAGCAGTCATTCATCGACGCCTCCGCTCGTTAATTGTCCACATGGCTGGCCACCCTACAGGCCAGCAATTCAGACGTCGAGAACTGAGCCACAGTCTCTCCCGTCCAGTGCGATCCTCGCGTTCGCATCAAAGCCACGGAAGGACAGTCCCACACGAACCTCCCTCTTCTGATAATCTTCAACCGGCGGCTTCTAGCGAAGAGACGCCTCAGTGCATCAACAGCTCCTGCTTTTTCGAACTCAATCTCCCCAGCATTTTCGCGGTGATGCATGATGTCGACCGAAACCCTCTGTGCACCGGTGTGGCCAGTGCCTCCCACCGAACGGGACGCCGCTCAGGGGCAAGTAAGCCTTACACCTTCTTTGATCATCTGTATGCAACTTACCACATCCATGAAGTCACACTCCCATATGAGGCAGATCAGCTTACGACCTTGACCCGCCCATTGCGTACTTCTCACCCTCGGGGTCTAAGCACAGTGCAGCCATGCAGGCCGGACGATGACATCGTTCTCGACTGCGCACACACTCATGTCGTACGAGACACCGTGCGGCCCTTATAGCCACGAACGTCAGGGTATGTACCATGTCGGCGGTTATGAGCCTGACCAGCTGCTCTCTCTCTCACAGCGCGGTATTGATAAGCCCATCCGACGTGAGCCCACATCCATCGTGCGCAGAATGATACTAACGTGATAGATAGCGCGACTGCGTCTAGCTGATGATGCATCCATCACCACGTCCAGGCGTGACCGCGGCATGACCAACCTGGCATGATGCACCGCCGTGCAAACCCTACTTCGTTCCCACTTACGCCAGGCGGCCCCAGGCGCGCTATGGGGATGGACACTAGTCGGGCGACACGCACACGTCGACCTCCGCCACCCTCCTTTCGTCCGCAGCCGCAAACCGCACCCGTTCTCGCGTTGAATAGCCCTGCGCTCTTCTAGTGCGCGCGCGTCAGAAGGCGCAGGACCATTCTCTCGCCGCCTTCGCAGGCCGCCCAGCGGAGCTAATCACGGACGTAGTACGCCTTCTCTCCGAGGAATCTTCACGAAGACCGCTCGGGTACGTCATTGCGTCCCGAGACCGTTCCGCGCCAGCCACTCCTGCTGCGTTGAGTCTAGTACTGAACACATTGAAGACATCTTCCCCATTGGGCCACTAGCAGCCCACTGCTCGCACGCCGGGCCCCGGCAATCGCAGCGGCACGGTGCCTGCCTCCGCCTCTGTGCCCGCGCTCTGTGGACACACGGTGCACAGAGAGCTCGAGATCAGCATCTGGGTGTCACTAGCAGCGCTCAGCGACGACGATCAGCATATTCAACCCACAACCACTCACTCTGCAGTGTCACAGCCTGTCCGACTCTGCGTACCAGGGTCCCCGAGCCGCCATCCTATCTGCACGAATGAACGACGACGGGCTGTCCACCGTGGCAGCGAAGCGGCCTAGCGAGCGGCTACCACTCGGGCAGCCGAATTATAGGAGCTCTTCGCCCGCACCGCCATCTTGCGCTTCCAGGCTCCAGTCACATCGGTGCCTGGTTCCCGCGCCTATCCTTCTGGATTTTGGCGCGAAGGCACGCCCCGCAGAGATTCCACTATGCAATGGATGTCCTGCCGATGAGGTTCCGAGTCGCCTATGGAGCTCAGTAGCCTCGTGGCGTCTTCCCGCCTAGTGTCGACTCTAGGGGTTCAAGCTAATGTCCGACTCCGCTTTGTCCACACGCCCCCGGTACCGCCGAGACGACACTGACAGCGGTAGTGTCAATTGAACGTCGGCTTCGTACTCTTAATCTCCTCTGGCAAGGCCACTTGCACCCGCACTCAGCCAGCTCCCTCTAGCACCGCCAAAGGCCGTGTATCCCCTCTCACTAGTCGTAGCGCCCGTTGTTGGGCTGTCGAGCGCGTCGGGCGGGTGTTCGGTGGCTCGGGGCTCTGATACAGTCTCGTATCCAACCCACAATCAGCGTAGAGACACCGACAGCATACGGGCTCTCGCCATCGGGAGAAGATGCGGTAGACAGATGTGATCAGTCGCCCGTCTCTGCAAGTTCGCGTCCACGCTCACAACGGTCAACGCACTCTGGCGGATGGTCGGATCGTATCCGATATCCTCTGAGAGCCTGAGAGCGGGCGCATCGCCTGCGGCACTCTCGGGCCAGGATGTGTGCAACGACGCAGCTGCGCATCGGCGGGGTGGGTAGGACCCAGCTGGTGTCGTGGTCACTGGGTATGCGTCATCAAGGGCTCCATGAGAATCGGCTGATGTCAGGTTGGAGGCCTTGAGAGCTTCACAGTTGGTGGTGCAACCGTAGGTATATCGGTAATAGTGTACGGTTAACCTATACTCATAATTGCAGCTGGTGTATAAATAATCTGCGTGACGAATTACAGGGTCATCTCGATCATGGACCTTGTAACTGGCACTGTGGGCCTGAGAGGTGGTAGGCGCTACGACCTTATCTAGTTATTTGTGCCGATCACTAGCTGAAGTAGGGGTTAACTGGGGGTGTTGAAAATTGTAGTGATAATGACGTCCTCTGGGTTCACCATGTTAAGTAGTAGTAAGTACGAATGCTTCGATTCGAACTAGCGCCCAACCGTTCTAAGCCTCAAACCAAACACGGTCAAATAACATCTCGCTAGCGGCTAGCAACGGTTGTCGCTGTTGGACTTGTCTTCGTTCTGTTCGTCGACTACGCCCGCGCCGTCGACGTTGTTGCGTCACCCGAACCCCCGCACGCATTGCAATCGCTTTAAGCCACCTCTCGCTGCTGTCGCCCTGCTCGCTCTTATTCGGCGTTGCTAGTGCTCGTGCTCTAGACCCGTCTGTACTCGCTAAACATCATGGGTTCCCCGGTTCGCTCTCGTCTCTCTGCTTGCCAAAGGCTACTTGCTTCAGGGTGACGTCTTCCCTCGAACTTGGCCTGATTCGGCAACCCTTTACTCCTGTTTGCGGTTGCTAAAGCTTCAGAATTTCGAGCTGCTTGGGCCACTGGCATTGATTCGCGAATGCAACCTCCGTCCTCCGGCACTGGGTGTACGTCAGCAGTTGAATGTGTCCAATGGGCTGATACGCTGGGCGTGTATGTCTTGTGGGGAACATCTTGTGAACGCCCATGTCACCTGGTCCTGGTCTCTGCTTCTCTTCGTCTCTTTGTTGCACTCCTGCTAGCGGTCTCGTTTGTTCTGAACGAACTGTTTCTGATCTTGCCTACATTAACTGGGCTCGCTACTTGACTCATCCTCTTTGTCTTGCTGGATCTGGCATCTCTTGGTCTTATCGCCGCTGCGCCGACTACGGGTCACCTGGTTACTGTAGCAGTCAGTCTCTGAGTCTAAATCTACAGCCCTGAATGCTTTGTTCTCTATCCGGCCGCGCGTCATCTGTTGGATTGGGCTATGTGCGGCGTAATGTGCCGGGCTGTGGTCGGTCAACTCACTGGTGTATTGGGCTGCTTTCTCGGACCGCGCGCGGGACCTCACGCGCCTTCGCTCTGTTCTCGCCCCCTCCTGTAGTACTAAGACCATGTTGTATATATTCATGTATACATACCTAGTGCTATAATGCAGCCGCTACGGGCGGGCCTTTATGTTAAAAGTAGTGAACTAGGAGGACTATTTGGGAAATGTTCACTACATAATAGAAGGGTGAAAGCGACACAAAAAGTGGGAGTAGTCATCGCTTTGCTCGGCCAAACGAGGGTGGTGAAGTACAGCAAAATAAGGTTGAAAAATGCGACTTCAGGTACCGCGTAAATGGCTGAAAATACACCAGCGCCAAATATTCTATATGGATGACTATTCACCATAAATATCTTGAAATTCACTAGGTAAACCTCCAGTTTCTTCCTGGCGGGTTTCACCAAGTATCAGTCACACAGTGTGGTACACAGTTGAGCAGGGGAGGCGTAAGCCAGGACCGTGCAACTACAGTCAGTATCATCGATTGACTCAGCTATTGCTAGCTTTACGACGCGCTGAGTATCTCTTGTTGAACTTTGCTTGCTCACCATCCCCCAGGGCCTTCAGCGTCGTGTCATATAATTGAAACAGGCACAAGGCTGAACAACAAAGGTATCAATTGCATTAGGGGGACGTCATTATCTAGGGACAGGTGTCTATATGCGTGTTGTATACTGCGAGCCTTGAGAAACAGTGAGTATGCGGGATTGAAAACAAGGATACGACGAGCATGATATGCGTGAGGGTGCTTTAGCGTCAACCTTTCGATACAGTACTACAACGAGAGCGTGTGATCATCATCATCTGGAGTCGTGTCATTTCAACTGATGCTGTCTTAAGGAGAGGCATAGGAGGGAGGGGCTGTGGCGCAAACATTAGTACAGGGGCTTGGTGTGAACTGATGGCAGAGGCACTCACCAGGAGAGCGAGTGGAGCTCTGCAGCGCATTCATGAGCGCGAGCTTTTCGTCGTCGTTGAGGCTGTCGACGAGTCGGACAAGTCCGTCAACAGTAGCCTTCCGGTCCTCGTTGGCGAGGGCAAGCATCTGACGGGCGAGGTGGTCGGCCTTCAGTTGCGCGATCGTGTTGGTCAGGTCGAGGTTCTCGAGCGCTTCGGCGATCTCACGCGGGTCAGTCGTCGACTCGATCCCGGCAAGGGATTCGAGCAGACGCGTGCGATACTCGACGGTAGAGTTAGGACTGGCCTCTGCGAGCTGAGCCAACGCAGCTGAACGAGCCACCTTAGCGCGAACGGCCCAGTAGAAGCGTCTCCGCGCGTCCTTCCAGACCATCGGCTTCGCGCAGCCCTTCGCCTCCATACGTCCCGTACGGCTGCAAGAAGCAAGATGAGCATACATCCAAAACTTGATGAGAGGGGAAAACGTACTCGTGAAGATCAGCGTACAACAACGCAATCTGTTTGTACGTGGGCTGCAAGAGGGTCTCCCTCTTGGCCAGAGCGTCGGTAGCCGCAGCACGCTCCTCGGGGGTCTTAGAGGCGTCCGTGCTGTCCTTCTTGAGGGCCGCGTACGTGGAGTCAAGGCGCTCCATCATCTTCAGGATCTTGTCGCGGCGCATCTTGATCTCGACGATACCCTCGGGCTCGAGCACACCAGCGCGGGCCTCCACATCCGCATACATCTCCATCTGCGACGAGTTGATCGAAGGGTCGAGCACGACCCAGGCACCGCCACGCAGCTCTCCGTGAGGGACGATATACACGAAGACGGGCTGCTTGTAGCTGGAAAGACCGTCGACGATCTTCGAGCCCTGCTTGAGGATTTCGTCGTACATGTCCTGCTGGCCACCGGAGAAGCCACGCCAGTTCGCGAAGATAATGAGGGGCAGACCTTCCCGGTTGAAGTCGAAGATCGCCTGCGCAGTCTTGTATGCGGAGTTGGGGTACCACACTTGACCGGCCTCCATGATGCGCTGCTCGAACGATGACGGGTTCGCGGGATCCGCAGGGACGATGCGCTCGATCGTGCGCGTTTCGACCGCGATGACACCCATGGGGATACCGCCGAGACGTGCACGTCCAACAACGACGGTTTGCGCCCAGCCGCTCAGAGTCTCCTGGAACGAGCCACGGTCGAAGAAGCCAGACAGCCAGTCGTTCGTCGTCTCGTCCTTCTTGCCCTCAATGAACCAGCGCGGGTCGTAGGGGCCCTTGGGCGGGACGTAAGCAACATCGCGGTCCCAGGGATCGGCAAGGTTAAGGACAGGCAAAGGCGCGCCTTTCTGCTCAGGAATGTAAGAGAGCCAGTCGAGGATGTGCGTGGCGCCCTCGAGGTCGCTGCTGGCGGTGAGGTGGGAGACACCGTTCTTGTGCATGATCTGGGTACCACCGAGCTGCAAGTTCGAGGTGTAGACCTCACGACCAAGCACCTTGTTGAGAGCAGGGGCACCCGTGAGGATGATGGGCTGGCCCTCGACCTGGACAGCACGCTGACCTAGACGAACAAGGTAGGCACCGATACCGACGGAACGAGCAGTGACCAGGGTAATCGTGAAGATGTCATCGTACGCCCGGGACGTCTCGCCGGCGATGAGACCGGAGCCCCTCAAGCACTCAACACCGAGGCCGTCCTGCAGGCCAATGATGTCGGTAATCTTGTGACGGCGCTCGCCATTCTCCTCAATCTCGACCGTCCTGACAGCGGCGGCGGCCTTCTCCTGGAGCTTGAGGTAGTTCTCGTGCGTGAGGTAGATGTAGTCGAAGCCCTTCTCGGGGTGCTCGGGATCGTTCCACGCAACGGAGAACAGATTCATTGCCTCCTCCGCGACACCAATGCGGGCACCGGAGTTCGCAGAGAGGTAGATACGAGGTAAGCCCTGCTCGCGTGCGTACTGCGAAGCGAGGTAGAAGAATTGATCTTCAGCGGGGCCGAACGATCCGATCTTGAAGGTGATGTCGTTGGCGATGACCACGGCACGACGTCCCTCCGGGTATTCAGGCGTCCTCATCGTGAAGACCCAGCCGACCATGCCGACGGTGTTGTTGCCGGGCGCGCGGTCGACCTCCTGGAGCTGGTCGTGCTCATCGAGGACCAATTCACGAGACTCGAAGATCTTCTTCGGGACTGCGATGCTGGGGTTGATGGTCCGCGCCTTCACCCAGACGTTGCTCAAGGCCTTAGAGAAGAGGTCAGGGAAGTCGTAGACGTAGGTAGTGCCGATAAGGTGGGCCTGGTAGCGCTTCGGCTGCAGCGACTCCTTGGTCGGGTAGGGCTGGTGAACGGGCTGGAGGTGAAGAGGACCCTTCTCGCCAATCGACTTGAGGATGGTCGTGCCCTTTTCAGTGGTGATCTCCTGGTAACCGTGGTAGTTCACGATGAATCCAGAGACGTTCTCGATGACGCAGCGGATGGGCGTGACGTTGCCGTCTTTGTCCTCGAGCACCATGCGGATCTCCGAGCCAGTGACATGGAGTCGCCAGAGACGCTTGCCATGACGCTCGATGAAGCCAGAGATAGCCTCAAGCACATCCTCGTAGGTGACGGGCAGGTTGTAGATGAAGTTCATGAAGATGTGGTTGCAGTCGGCGTTACGGTGCTGGGCAGAGACAACTTCGAGGGCGTCCAGGATCGTTGTGACGAGACGGTCGGTCTCCGAAATGAGGTACTTCGCCATGTTCATGGTGCCGCGAATGCGACCGGGACGGACAAGAGCGCGGATAAAGAAGCGGCTGTCAAGCTGGTTCTCCCGTGCGACGGCATGGTAAATGTGAAGCTGCTTGCTTTCCGTGAAGCACGGCGTGAGATTGTAGCTCGAAAGACGGCTAAGCTCGAGCTGGAACGCCAAGGCAGGCTCAATGTGACGAATGGCCTGCTCTTCCTTCCAAATCCCATCAAACTCGTGGAGCGTGTAGTAGACCGGGTACTGGCCAGGTCGGCAAATCAGGACAGAGATACGGCGGACACCACGGCGGTTCAAGACATCGCCGTGGTTGTTGACGAGCTCGACGATCTTCTCGTACCATGCGTCGTCGGACATATCGTCGGCTTCGTTGAAGATGCGCAGAGCCATGTTGAGGACATTAGGCGGCTCGTTGTTCGGACCGTAGCGCTGCTGGTACTCCTGCTTGTCGAAGAGCGGCAGCGCAGACGCGACCTTGTCAAACCCGCGCTTGAGTGCGTCGAGGTTGGGGAACGAAGCGATTGCACCGGTGCGGAGGGGCTGCTTGTGGTGGGCGCTGATCATGTAGGTCAAGTCACTGACTGACGCTTGCCTGCGTGGGGTCTCGCTGCACACGTATTCGTCAGCTATCTATATCGCATATACAACGCACAGGTGGACTTACTCTCTCGCGAGGCGAGGCGTAGACGGAGGAGAGTGAGTCTGGCCAAGGTTGAACCGCCAAGTCAAG
Organism: Cubamyces lactineus; assembly: GCA_022376465.1. Lineage (NCBI taxonomy): Eukaryota > Fungi > Basidiomycota > Agaricomycetes > Polyporales > Polyporaceae > Cubamyces > Cubamyces lactineus. The sequence goes on along the minus strand of JACDTU010000009.1, from coordinate 474,764 downwards.
ACATTGGGCGAGTCGCCGTCGTCCATACCGTCACCCTCCTCGTAGTCGACCGAAAGGAGGGTGTACACCTTGTACGCGCGTCTCACGTACACCTCAAGCGCAGCTACACAGACGATCAGCCAGACATCCAGAAGGTTCAAGCTCATGGGACATACCGTGCGTGATCTCCTGGTCGCAGTAGTTCCAGAACGTGGGCAAGACATCATAGACAGTGTACCTCGAGTCGATGAGCTCCCTCAGGACGTCAATGGACGGCGTTCTGTAGTGATGTCAGTGATCAGTCTAAGAAACGTCTGGTGCGACGCACCTAATGACAGAGCCAGCCTCGCCGTAGTAGCTGTTGGTCACGGAGGCCTTAAGAATACCCTCCATCTGCGCGCGACGCTCCTCATACGAGGGCATCTGGCACGAGATGAGGACCTCACGGGCCTTGAGAGCGACCTGGGTCGAAGACCTGCAGGAGTTGTTAGGCCAATATCACATCACACAGTTTCAGGTGGCATACCTCGCCTCAAGAGACGCAAGACCCTGCAGCACTTGGTAGAGGCGGGTGTTGGGATCGGTAACCGTCATGCCGCTGTTCTTGACATGCTCGAGGATCGCCATAACGAGGCGGCCCTTGCGGTGCGCCATGATGTGGCTGAGAACCAGTGAAACGACCTTGTCTAGGTTGTCCTTGTGCTGCTCGCGAAGCGTCAAGACACGCGCTTCGATGCTACCGCCGAAGAGCTTCTCAGTCTCCTCGTAGCGCGCGAGGAGGCCCGCAATAACATCGGTCTCGTGAGCCTTGAGGCCGCCCTGGTAGCGCTCGACGACATCCATGAGCGGACCGAGCTTGGTGCGGAACATCGCGCGATCCTGAGGGCGAACGTTGTCCTCCATCCAGTGGTCGATGAGCTTCCGGATGCGGGCAGCGGGGAACTCAGCGCCTTCGCCCTTGCTCTTGGCCAGGTCAATCGCGGAGCGAATACCGTCCTCGAGCTTGGCCGGGATACGGCCAGACAGCGTGGACAAGATAGCGCTGACCTCTGAGAACGGCAGTTCCGGGTTCTCCAGAACGGCGATGAGGTCCTTGAGCGTCTGGGCCATGACGGCCTGGTTGTCGTAGCCATCGAGAATGTTGTTGAGGATGTCGAGGTCGAAGTTCATGCGCTGATGAGGCTTGTTGCCGATGACGCTTGGGGTGCCCATAGGAGGGAGAAGACCCTCGAAGGGTTTCGCGTGCTTGACGCGAGCGGGGTCGTCGAGGGTGAGGATACCAAGGATGTCTCCGGGCTCGAGGCTGACACCGGGCTGCTTCACGAATTGGACGATACCGTCCTCCGACGCAACCAATGGCATGTACATCTTCATGACCTATAGCGCACAACTCCGTCAATCGCAGTTTCCAACCCATGCGTAGTAAGGGATTGTCTTACCTCGATCTCGGCGTACTGCTCTCCGGCATTGATGTGGTCGCCGCTCTCGACAAGGAAGCGAACGAGCTTGCCCGGACTGGGGCTCCTGAGCTGCGTAGGGTCATTCTCCTGCTCGATCAAGCACGTCTTCGAGTCGACCATCAAACGCAACGCGCCAACTTCCTCTCTCCAGTAGACAGAATGGCTCTTGCCATCAAGCAGAACCAAGAGGCCGCCATCAGCCAAGCCTCGCGCACCCACTAACGTCCGGCCGCCGTTGAGATACAGCGTCCAGAGCGTCGGCGAAGAGCGCGTGGCCGTGAAGGAGTACCGGACGTTGTCGTAGATGAAATCGATCCCGAAGACGGTCTTGAGCACGTCGCGAGAGGGCACTTGACCCTTGTCGAGGATACGCTTGTACTCATTCCAGCACGCCTCCGAAGCGAGGTAGGCCTTCGTAACCGCACCGCAGATGACAGCAAGGGTAGAGTCGGGGCGTTCCGCCGTGAGCTTACCGCTGATCAGCGAGTCAAGCCAACCAGTGGTAATAGTGTTCTCCTCGAATGCCTGCAGCTCCAGGAGCTTGATCAAGTACTCGACCGTAGTACGGAAATCACCGCGGATGCTAAGCTCTTTAAGAGCGACGACCATGTTCTTCCTCGACTCGCTACGGTCCTCGCCATAGGCGAAGATGTGACCGAATTGCGAGTCAGCGAACTCGTGCAGACCACCCGCGCTACCAACTGAGAAGTAGCCCCAAACGTTCGTGCTGGAGCGGAAGTTCAGTTCCTGCAGCGAACCCGAAGACGGCTTGAAGCCGGCATCGGGGTTCTCTGCCGTGATACGGACAGCAACAACGTGGCCCTTGGGACGAGGCTTGCGCTGGAGTTGGCTGGCCTCGGGGTTGACCATGTCGAAGTCGATCTCCGAAGTGCCGTTGGGCGCAACGCCGTACAGCTGACGGATGTGGCGGATCCTGTGGAGGGGAATACCCATAGCAACTTGGAGCTGAGCGGCGGGAAGGTTGACGCCCGATACCATCTCGGTGGTCGGGTGCTCGACCTGGAGACGAGGGTTGAGCTCCAAGAAGTAGAACACATCCTCTGCATGGCTGTAGAGGTCTGTCCACGGGTCAGGATCATGTTTCGTCTCAGAGATTATAGCATTGCAACTTACACTCGACAGTTCCAGCACTGACGTAGCCAACGAGCTTCGCTAAGCGCACAGCAGCACGCTCCATCTTCTCGAACGTCTCGGGCTTGGCAATGGTGACAGGAGCCTCCTCAATAATCTTCTGGTGACGCCGCTGCACGGAACAGTCACGGCCGAAGAGCGAGATGGCATTGCCGTACTGGTCTGCAAGAAGCTGGACCTCCAAGTGACGCGCCTGGCCAGCGAGCTTCATGATGAAAATGGGAGAGCCTGTACCCGCACCAGTGAGTCGACACGTAAAGAGCAAACCGAAGAGAATGTCGACTGACCAGGAATTTCTCCAGCCACCGCGTGGAACGCGTTCTTGAAGGCGTCCGCAGACTCGACCTTGCGAATACCCTTGCCTCCTCCACCCTCAGAAGCCTTGATCATGACAGGGAAGCCGATTTCCTCCGCCTTGACCAAACCCTCCTCTACCGTGGTCACACACGCAGCCCGGTACACGTCGTCAGAGACAGTCACGAATCCTTCAGGAGACAGCTCCGTCTTCGTGATGCCGGTACCAGACCAGGCCATGGTGGGGACGTCCGCACTCTGCGCGACGATGGTACTCGAGATCTTGTCACCCAGACTGCGCATCGCGCTGCCGGGAGGACCAATGAAGACGATCTTGTTCGCCGCAAGCGCCTCAGGAAGACGAGGGTTTTCCGACGCGTGACCCCAGCCAGCCCAGACGGCGTGCACGCCTGCACGTTCCGCGACATCGACGATGAGGTCGACGTTGGCATAGTTGTGGTTGTTCGAGCCGCCTGGTACCTCGACATACCGGTCGGCCATCCTAATGTATTCGGCGTTGACCTTGAGGTCTTCTGGCGTGGCCATGACCGTGAACTCGATCGCGCGCTCGGTTCCGAACGTCTCGTAACTCCATTGCCGGATGGAACGAATCTCCTTGACAGCAGCAATACCTGTGTCTCAATGAGTACCTGCATGCACTTCGCTGCCTCGGATGGTACAAACCGTTGTTCGCAATAAGGACCTACGAGGCATGACGTCAATAAATGCACTCAATCAAACTGCAGTAATTATTGGGGAAGGGGTGGGGAAGATCATTCATGCAACCGAGCCGCGCGTCTGCCTCGTTTGTTACCGCAATTTCCGGACGTGCTGTCGTATGCATACACGCGCCCTTGGGGAGTCGATTGCCGTCTACCCCCAGGATACACGCCCGGAAAACGTTTCTCGACGTCCGCGCAGTCGCTCCTCTATCTCCTCGCGCAAATGGCACTGCGCGTTGGCTTCCAGCGCGGACGCGTAGAGTATTGTGACACACGCGACGCGACGGCCGTATTTCGTGACGCCCGATCCCGTCCCGGACGTAGACTTGATCTTCGAATCCCCTCCCCCGCTCCCATAGCAGTGCAAAAAAGCTCACCTTGGTGATAACTGTGTGTCCTCCGTGCTGCTTCACAAAGTCGGTGACGGGGCCCGAAGGGGCCTTGTCGAGAGTGTTACCGCCTGCGTAACCGGAAATACATGTCACGCTCCGTCTCTCCGCACACACTGCGACGCGCACCGCGACTCACCGATAAAGTGGGCGACTTTTGAGTGGTCGTAAGAGGTCATGGCTGCGCAGGAAGCGTCTAGAGGGCGTCGAGGAGGGGGAGAAGCAGAAAGTGAGGAGAAGATGGTCGGAAGGGTTTAAGAGGCTGCAGGCCTGGAGGATCCCCGACAGCTTTCAATCCCCAATCTATGGGGCTTACGTAAGAACACCTTCTGGGGATTGGCGTTGGACGTCAAAACTCTTGCGGTCCTCCGACGCCCACAAAAATGAGCTCATAGGTTCGGAAACGCTGTGGGTGTATGCTCACGACTTTCAGTAAAGGGACGGTGCACAGGAACTGCGTAGCCACGACAGTCGGGCAATGATGACGGCGGTCATAGCACAAGGTGGTACGAGCGATCAGTCATGCGCCGGCTTCTCGACTAGCGTCAAGTGTTCTCCTCGTAGTCCATTAGATTGCCCTATGAATGATGTTCATAACATCCCAAACCAATGCTCCATGTTGGTGAGCCATTCGCACGCGCTAATACCATGAGTCTTGAGAAAAGTAGTATGGGTGTCGGCAAACTCAGTTGTGATGGAAAGGATACCTCTCGGACTTCGGGCTCGGATGGTGCGACAAATTCAAGCAGACCAGTCAATAGAATCGTACAACCAGATGGTGCATGCAATCATGTGGGCATGTCATAGTATTTGCAATACATGAGCGTGTAACAGCAATGCCGGCGACAGAGGTAAGAAAAAGGGAGCGTGCTTAGATGTTGGAGGGGAAAAGCATCTGCACGGCATTAAATCGGTTAGTCTCGCTCAGAAAGGCCGTCAAACGGATGGAGAGCACGTACCACCCGGACGCTCGCGCCGAACGCGTGTGGGGGCAAGTTCGAGCGGAACTTGGATTTTACGACACCAGAGTTGCCGTGGGGGCGAGTGACACGGCTAAGATAGCGCAAAGAGCAGTTCAACATATGGACATCGTAACGTGTATTTGAGCAATACTCACCCCCAGATTACACGGACCTTCGAGCCCTGAATCTCCCTTTTTGCCCTGTAGATGTAGGCGACCCGCTACCAAGCGCAAACGGTTGGAATCCTGCAGAAGCTTGTACAGGTTATGTACATACCTTGCCCAGGTAGAACTGCGCATCCTCCTTGTTCGCGACACCCTCGATCTGGAGGAGGGAGGTGTTGGGGCGGGTGTTGCGCTTAGCGCGCTTGTGGCCGAGGACGCGACCCTTGGCGTAAAGTCTACGAAATCACAAAGCCCAGTAAGCCAGCCATTCGAGCGAGACCGAGAGAGCGATAGCCAGAGGAGAGCATGTCGGGGTGGAAAGCGCGAGATTCAAGAGTTGGCGAAGTCGAGTGAACGAGGTGCATCCACACCAATGGGGCGTCATCCAAACCGTCCGAGCAGCATCCATCCTCTACCGTGCGTCCTACGCCCTCCCAACTCCTCCAACGTCTTCCATAGAACCATCCTGCAGCGTAGAAGCGTAATCTCACCTTGTGGAGCCCATTGTCTTGTCGGTCGGCCGGTGTCGATGTCTTGAACGCTTGCTGCTGCTGTCCGGTGTGCTGAAGTTTTGCTAGACTCGTTCCCAGCGCGGCGCTTGTCGGCAGTTCCCGGCCGCATGCCCAATTCGGGCACTCAGGCGCCCGCCGGCTCGTGGGAAAGCGCCCTGAGCCCGTCGACTCAGAATCGCGCCTGGCGAGCTCGCGGAGCGGGTTTCTCCTTTCTTCACCATCGACGCAGCGGATCGGCGCTGCACTCAGTCGTCGGCCTCACTCGACGCACGCGAGTAACGGAGCGGTGGGAGAGCGAACCTCAGATTCCTCGGCGGCGACTGTCTATTCTTGTAGGTAGCCAGTCGCGTTTTTGCTCGTGCCAAGAGTGTACTTCTGGTCCGAGCTCGACCCGCAGGAAATATACGATTCGTTGTCGCGACACCCCCCCCAGTCACATTAATATCGTCGCTTGACTCAGACTCGCGCCCTCTTCAAAACCTCGCGTACGAGCTCGTCTGCTCTTTGTAAGTGACCACCACCATCATGCCCTCCGCTGCTTCCCGCCTGCCGGCGGTGTTAAAGCGGTTCTCGTCCACCGCGGCCCCTACCACGACCATCGTCACCAAAGCCATCCCGTCTAAGACCCACCTGCACAAGCCTCTGCCAGACTCTGCGTTCCCCAAAGGATATGCGTTGACCGGGCTGCATTGCGGTGTCAAGAAGAAGCCAGAGCTGCTCGATCTCGCCGTCATCTTGTCAACATCGTCGCGCCCGACTAGTGCCGCGGCTTGCTTCACGCGCAATGCGTTCAAAGCTGCTCCCGTCATCGTCTCGCAAGAGGTCCTGCAGCGCAACGATGGACGTGCACGCGCGATAGTGGTAAACAGTGGGTGTGCGAACGCGGTCACTGGCAAGCAGGGTATGGAGGATGCCTGGGCGATGGCTCGCGAGACCGACGCGCTCCTCCCGGAGCCTCCTTCTACGAGCGAGACGCTTGTGATGTCCACCGGCGTTATCGGTCAGACCCTCCCCATCGCGAAGATCCTTGCCGGCATCCGCGCACAGAGCGTCGGCGAAAAGAGGACGCTCGGGTCGACCTTTGACGCCTGGGAGCGCGCAGCCCGCGCGTTCATGACCACGGACACGTTCCCCAAGCTGCGTGCGCGCACCTTCACGATCAATGGCAAGGAATACCGGATGGCTGGCATGGACAAAGGCGCAGGCATGATCCACCCCGACATGGGTCCCCCGGCAACCCCTAGTGGCCAACTGCACGCCACGCTCCTCGGATGCATCCTGACCGACGCAGCCGTGTCTCCCCGCAGCCTGCAGTCGGCGCTGACCTATGCCGTTGACCGGAGCTTCAACTCGATCAGCGTGGATGGTGAAATGTCGACGAACGACACGGTCATTGTCCTCGCCAACGGTGCTGCGACTGCGGCCGAGGAACCCGAAATTGACGAGGAGCGTGACCCGGCGGCGTACGAGACGTTCAAGCAGGAGCTTACTTCGTTCGCTGCCGACCTCGCGCAGCTTGTTGTCCGCGATGGCGAGGGCGCGACCAAGTTCGTCACGGTAACAGTCGAGGTGAGGCTATTGTCCGATCTTGTCGGTGACACGACCTGACATTACCACCAGGGAGCTCCCACGTACAAGGATGCGCACGCTGTAGCGTCTCGGATCTCAACCTCCGCACTTGTCAAGACTGCGCTATTCGGAGAGGATGCAAAGTGAGTGTCAACATATACATAAAAACGGCATGTCCTCCAACAGCTTCTTCCAGCTGGGGCCGCATCCTCGCAGCAACAGGGTCTATTCCGCTGTCGGCTCCCCTTGACCCTACACGGGTGAACGTGTCGTTTGTCCCTACTGATGGCACTGCGCCGCTTCCCCTTCTCGTGAACGGGGAGCCTGAGAAGGTGGATGAGGTTCGTGCCAAGGAGATCATCAGCCAGGAAGACCTCGAAATCAAGGTTGAGCTGGGGATTGGCACCGAGAGCGCGAAGTACTGGACTTGTGACTTCAGCTACGTATGTATTCCTTTGATTCTAGCTGAGCCTAGATTGCTGATGACCATTGACAGGAATACGTGAAGATCAATGGCGACTACAGGACTTGATTCATGCTACAACTACGGTGGAGCGGTCATTGTGTTCTTTCTTGATTTCTCGTGTGTAGTGCAAACGAATACCAGTACTAGAGTGTGTTGCAAGCGGCGGTGGTTGGTAGAATGAGGTGGCCAAGAATAAGCTACTGGGCTATTTGGGGACGCGGTGTTTGTGAGTATTGACGCGTCTCGGCTAAGGGGAGGCCATATGGAGTCGGATATTATCCCGTCGCGCGTTCCTGAGGGAAACGATCTCCTCTCATTAGCACACCACGTCAGTTCCTCCCTCCTCCTCCCTACGCTGCCAGCTGCTCTCTCCTCCACGCTCGTTCTTCATCATGGGTTCCGCGCAAAGCCTCGTCTCCGCTGCCGCCGTCCTCGCCATCGTCTCTGCCATCGCGTACGGCTTCGCGCGCCCCGGCGACCCCACCGCCTCTCTCCCGTCCTCCTCAGGCACCCAGGTCCCCGTCGCGTCCACCTCCAGCAAGAAGAAGCAGAAGAAGAAGCCTGCCAACTCTGCTGCCACTGCTGCCCTCTCGGACGCAAAGGAGAGCGTGCCCGCAGAGCCCAATGTCGTCTCCTTCCCTCCCGTAGTGCCTGGCGAGTTCGCACCATCCTCGGAGCCTGCTGACCAACCGCAGTCTGGCGCGAGCGCAGCGAAGGCCGCGAAGAAGAAGAAGAAGACGAAGAAGGCCAGTTCGCCCGTACCCCAGGACGCCCAGTCCGAGTCGTCCGCGACCGCGCCAGAGTCCTCGACCGCACGGAAGCCGCGCAAGAGCGCGACGCCCAAGCCTGCAGCCGCAGCTGTGGAGGAGGGCTGGACGAAGGTGGAGACCAAGAAGAAGACGGCGACGACGCAGCGGACGGGTGACGGCCAGGGTGCTGCCAGCTCAAGTGCGCCCGACCGTCCGCAGCCGCCAGAGATCTCCACGAGCGACGCGGGGATCACCACGTCGGTCACGACGGGTAACTCGTCGCCCGTGACGGAGCGCACGGAGGACGAGGCGGCGCACAGCAGCCTCCTCGCCGAGTCCTCTGCCGCGACACCCGAGAACAGGCGGACGCTCGCTGAGAAGCTGCTGCCGAAGCCGCGCAAGACGGGCGTAGAAGAGTGCGTACCGTGTTGTTTGTTGTCATCATTCCCTCCGGCGACGCGGGGCTCACCAACGACACGCGTTCGCGCATCGCAGCCTCCTGGAGAAGCCGGACTACCCCCAGGTCGCGCGTGTCATGCGTATCCAGCCACGCCCGGATGAACGGCCTGCCGCTGGGTTCTCATGGGGCGACTACGAGGACGTGGACGACTCGCGCGTCACTGCCGACGATGCCGACGGCGAGGATGACGGCGGATGGGGTGTCGTGAGAAGCCGGCGTTCAAGTGCGTTATCCACAGTTCCTTGTATACCTCACGCGTCGGCGTTGCTCACAGCGACCATTTATCCTCTCTTCTGTAGGACCGAAGCAGCCTGCGTCGGGGCCAGGGCAGACCCCAACCCCGCAGACGGCCCCCGAGACGCTGACAAAGAAGCAGCGGCAACACGCCGCGCGACGCGAGGCGGAAAAGGCGGCGAAGGCGCAGGCTGAGGCCGAGCGGCTCGCGACGCTCGCGCAGCACAAGCGCGAGCTCGAGAGGGCGCGGATGGCGGAGCAGGCCAAAGCGTCGAAGAAGGTCAGCGGCGGCATGTCCGCCTATGTCGACGAGAACGGGAAGCTCGTCTGGCAATGACGCTTCTGAGGGGAAAACCCAGGCCCACCTCCTGCATGTAGGAGGTGCACCGTGTCTTGCGTGGTTCACGTGTGAGCTCGAGGCCTGGTGAGTTGATGATGATATATACCGCCCTTCGTTTTTATATGGTGTGTCTCCTTTCGTGGACTTTCCGTGTCGCTCCTCCTGTTGCTATGCGTGGGACTTGCTTCTGCCCTCCTCCCTCCGTTGTCCGGAAAGAAATCATTCAGCTGTATCTAGTACGCACCGAGTCTCTGGGTGGCGGCACGCCGTAGGTAATCCGACGTATGTACGTAGCTGAGCAGCCGCGCCATTCGCCATTAATATGTCTCTAGGTAGCCCCTCCCTACGTCGAATCAGTATATCCCCGTCTGTGTCTAGAAACCGTGGTCTGGTAGATTGATGCAAGTGCAAAGAAGAAACAATGGTACGAAGTTCCTTTGGTTCATCGACGCTGCGAATCCGACAACGTCTGCAAGAGCCTCTGCACACCCGCACCCACCAAGTTCGCCACGCCCTCCGTCAACGTCCTCACCCCACTCACCCCCCGGGCAAGGCTCTCGAGCCCCGTCGCAGCGATATTCGCACCAACCTGCGCGCCCGAGGGACGTGCGCGCGACGGCCGGCTGCCCGCGGCGATCATCATCGCCGCCTTGACCGAGTCAAGCTCATTGAGAACCTCGACGCCGACGGAGCGCGCCCACACGACGGGCTCGGCGGTGACCGAGTACAGCTTGTGCAGCTTATCGCACGCGGCCATGATCTTGTGGTTCTCGAAGTAGCGGGCTCGCGCGTACGGGAGGAGCGCTGTGCGGGAGCCTGGTGGTGTGGTGCGTTCGTTAGGTATGATGTGCGGAAGGGGAAGAGGGATGTATGAGTGGACTAACCGATGTCGCTGCCGGTGCGGAGGGCTTGGTGGATGCACTGCGAGAGCGCTTCGACGTCGCCGAGGCCCATGTTGAGGCCTTGGCCGGCGAGCGGGTGGATAGTGTGCGCGGCGTCACCGACAAGAACGGTGCGTGCACCTGGCCCATCGCCGATGTACTCGTCGGCGTGGTTAAAGCGCAGAGGGAACGACGCCGCCGAACCAGGCTGGATGGAGGTTACCAGGGGAGGAAGCAAGTCCGCGTCCGCGGGTGGTACGCCGGTTGGGTCTGCTGCAATAGAGTATGCTGAGCGAGAGTCGATGCTATGCGAGCTCTCTCGCCACGCGATCTCCTGCTGCAGTTTCTCGACGGTGATAGGAGTGCCTGAGCTGGCTGCATCCAGGATGACGTTGTGCAAGTATCTGAGAGACACCTCCGGGAGCCGGAACGCGACGTTGATCATGCTCGCGAGCACCGCAGGGTCCGAAGCGAGGAGCGCCTTGGCCAGATGTGGCTTCGTCGACCATACGAGGGAGGACGCCGTCGGGGACAGGGGAAGGAATGCTATGGGGCCAGTCGGGAGGAAGCGCTGGTAGGCTACGGTGTTAGGTACTTGGAACGGGGTGCGTGGATGGTGGAAGAGCGTAGCAACAACTGCTGTTGTGTCGTATGCCCAGCCGTAGGACTGGATGCCGGCATATGCACGCACAGGTGAGTTGAACCCATCTGCACCCACCTAACACATCGTTAGCGTGCGAGAGGTGGGACGAATGTCATCACATACGAGTAACCTTGCACGAAACACGCGACCGTCAGAGAGGTGCACAAGGGGCCAACCTCCGCCCTCACGTTCCTCTCGTTGAATGGATTGCACTTTGACTTTGTCCGCAATTTCTACCGCTGAAATGTCGTGCAGGTGTCGAAGCAGCGCTCTCTGAAGGTTGAGGTTCTCTGTCATTCGTGACATCTGGGAGGGCGCGCCAGGCGAGGAGAAGGCAATGGCATGGTCATCGTGAGCGGAGAACGTGATGCGAGCATCTGAGACGCCGTCCCATATCTACACATTCGCCTTGTGAATACTAAGTTCATACCGCTGGTAACACCACTGACCTGCATCTCATCTATAGGACATGTGCGACTATCCTCTACATAGTTCCAAGCACCGATTTCTTGTGACTCGCAGGTAAAGCATCTACGGTAGCAAACCATCAAAGGCACAGCTCACCTTGCAAGAAGCTACGCGACGCGTTGGTTATCGAGCTCACGCGATTCGAGTATGTACCCGGAGGTGGTACCCAGCCCACAACCTTGCTCAAATCGCCTGCTTCAACAAGAACAACCTTCAAGGCACTCCGCGCCAAAGTGCTAAAGCCTACACACGTTGTGAGCGAACAATACACTCTCCTGACTATGGACATACATACTCAATGCACTCGCAAGAGCAAGGCCGGCCGGGCCGCCTCCTACGATTACTACGTCCGTCTCCTGGGGTGCACTCGTTGAAGCAGCCCGTCGCAGTAGCACATGTGCTCTTTTCGTATTGCGACCGACCGCACCTATCCTGGTCGCTGAGCGGAGCATGGTAGAGAGGAAGAGAGAGGACTGTGGCTGGTGGCAGCGAGAACGCTCTGGATCCGAGGTCTACATAGGCGCCGGACGCTACTCAGCGCCGATCGCCAGTGATTAAGCGCCCTGACCGCCAATGACGTCACGTGTGCGACATATCTGAGGAGACTCGATCTTCCGCTCAGCTTCAAGCAGGTTCACCGCGTTTGTAGAGGGCCCGCAACCACCCAACGTTCGTGACGTTGTACATACTACTACAAGAGCTCAAGCAGCATGGGCCATCTAATCACGGTCGCAACGTGAGTAACGCTGATAAAGATCTCAACGGATTTATCTTGACCATCCTCACAGATGGTATGTCGGAACGTGCCTCTGAAGGTGTCGCAAATGATGAACTCCTTCGTAGTTCGCTCAATCAGTGGGCTTTGGACTTTGAGGCAAGATGTTGCGGCATGGACTGTGAAGATGTATCTGACGCCCATGGATGATACAGGGCAATCTACAACGTATTTTGGAGAGCATCAGGATTGCTAAGGAGCAGGGCGCAACTCTACGAGTGGGGCCTGAGCTTGAGATCACGTATGTGTATCATACATATCTAGAGAACCCTGCTTAATAGCTCCTCAGAGGCTATGGATGCATGGATCATTTCCTCGAGGGTATATAGATTCCTCCTACCTTCGCACATCACCCGATTCATGCTCTAATCTAGGCGACACCGGTCTACATGCATGGGAGGTTCTCGCAGATATCCTCAAGTCTGATGAAGCCAAAGGCATTGTATGCGACATCGGGATGTAGGCATTCTCTCTTCATCAGCGCCAAAATCTACTCATTCGATCGATTTCTGTAGGCCCATCACTCACAAGAATGTGATCTATAACTGCCGCGTCGTAATTCACAACGGGAAGATCCTGCTCATACGCCCGAAGATGTGGATGGCAAACGATGGCAACTACCGTGAACTTCGGTGGTTTACTCCCTGGGCGAAACACCGTCAAGTCGAGGATCACTACTTGCCCCGCCTCATTCATGCTGTTACGGGGCAGGTAAGAATGCAGGCTGAGATTTACCTGGATAATACTGATGCATGATTCGTAGACCAAGGTGCCTTTCGGTGATGCCGTGATTAGCACCGTTGACACTTGCATTGGAGTTGAATTGTGCGAAGAGCTCTTCACGCCTGCCAGGTATGTTCAAGGAGCGCCCCAGGTAGCTCGCGATAGATGCTGATTCTCCGTTGTAGCCCTCATATCCTGATGGGCCTCGATGGTGTTGAGATTTTCACCAACTCAAGCGGAAGCCACCACGAGCTACGTAAGCTGTATCGTCGCGTTGAGCTCATGAAAGAAGCCACCATGAAGGCATGCATGTCCGACCATTTCTGCACAACCATTCTAACGCGGATCATTGTAGGTCGGTGGTATCTACCTGTACGCAAACCAACAAGGCTGCGATGGAGACCGACTCTATTACGATGGTTGTGCCATGATTGTCGTGAACGGCCGCGTCGTCGCACAAGGATCTCAATTCTCTTTGCGCGACGTCGAGGTCGTGACCGCAACGATCGACATTGAGGACGTCCGTGCACATCGCGCGACGAGCAGCCGGAGTAACCAGGCTGCTGAGGCGGAGCGCTACCAGCGCATCGAGGTCGATTTCTCCCTGTCCGATGGGTTGGCGGACGAGATTAAAGACTTCAGCGAACTCGTAGTCGGCAAGCTCGCGGAGGTACGCTATCACATGCCTGAAGAGGAGATTGCGTGAGTGCAACGTATATCGAGGGTCGCTAACCGTCCTGACATGAGAGCTAGGCTGGGCCCCGCTTGCTGGTTGTGGGACTACCTACGCCGGTCACGCACCCAAGGGTACTTCATCCCACTAAGTGGCGGCATTGACAGCTGCGCCACGTCAGTCATCGTCTACTCAATGTGTCGACTTGTCGCCGAATCTGCACGCAACGGCGGTCAGTACACCAATATGCCTTCTATGCTCCTCGTTGACAGGGCTGCCTATAGACAAACAAGTGATCGCAGATGCGCGTCGCATTGCAGGAGAGCCGGAAGACTCGGATTACACGCCCGTGGACCCGCGCGATTTCGCCAACCGCATCTTCCACACCTGCTACATGGGCACCGAGAACTCGAGTCCTGAGACGCGGAAACGCGCCAAGGATCTGGCGAATGCCATCGGTAGGTGCGTGTATCCAGCGTCCTTGACATCGCCGAGACGGAAGCCAATAACATTCTGGAAATAGCTACCACATCGACCTGAACATGGACACGCTCGTGACCGCAATTCGCGATCTCTTCGCATACGTCACGGGTGTGAAGCCTCGTTTCCGCGTGCACGGGGGCACGGCCGCAGAAAACCTTGCGCTGCAGAACATCCAGGCGCGCTTGCGCATGGTAATCGCGTATCTATTTGCTCAGTTGATGCCTTGGGTGCGTGGTAGGCAGGGTGGTCTGCTTGTGTTGGGTAGCGCGAACGTAGATGAAAGGTGTGCCGTTAGCTGCTCGACTGTGCATTTGTCCACAACTGAACGTTGACCCACCGGTGCAGTTTGAGAGGCTATTTCACCAAGTATGACTGTTCGTCTGGTACGTAGTTTCACAGGCATATCTAGTCAATTGTATACTGACTGGTATATTCAGCCGATGTGAACCCTATTGGGGCTATCAGTAAGACCGACCTCAAGAAATTCATCGCTTACGCGCGGGATGCATTCGACCTCCCAGTTCTGACCGAGTGCGTTTTCCTGATGTCTACATGATACGGGACGATATCTCACATAGTGTTTAGGTTCCTCGAGGCCGTACCTACGGCCGAGTTGGAGCCCATTACGGAGACATACGTTCAGGCGGACGAGGTACTGCGATGATCCACATCTACTCCCGGGATTCCTGCTTAGCTGCATTCCTGCAGGCTGATATGGGTATGACCTACGACGAGCTGTCTGTTTTCGGTCGGCTGCGCAAGGTCGAGAAGTGTGGTCCCTGGAGCATGTTCACCAAGTTGTGCCACGAGTGGGGATCGTTCCTCTCCCCGCAACAGGTGAGTGCCGTCCTCGAGGTATGTATAGCTACACGACGCTGATGCACATGCTACCTCTTAGATCGCGGAGAAAGTCAAGCACTTCTTCTTTGAGTATGCTCGGAACAGGCACAAGATGACGACGCTTACGCCTTCGTACCACGCGGTATGATCTTCCTCCGTGATTCTGTATGATAGTAGGCGACTAACGCACCTGCTGCAGGAACAATACAGTCCCGACGACAACCGTACGTACCACCCACATGTGAAGTTGTTATAAATGCTGATACAGTTCACCTGCAGGCTTTGACTTGCGGCCTTTCCTCTACCCGTCGCGTTTCCCGTGGCAGTTCAAGAAGATCGACGCAGCGGCGGCGAGGTGGCCCGACAGGTCTACCGTGCGTGCTCAAGAGGCCCACGACAAACACGCGATCCAAGAGAACAAGGAGTGAACCAGGATGCTGCGATAGAAATACAATACTATAAGTCCACATACGTTACAGAGCAGCAGAAGAGGCCGAGAGCATGTATGCTAGGGTATCAGGTATCATGTAGCGGAAAGAAGACAGTAGAAGGAACAACAACTAGACCCGCGCTTGCTTTTTACGTGCGCACTAGGAAGCGCGACAGAGCGCTCTGAATGACGATCTTCTTCATGATAGTCGGCTCCGGAGCTACAATGCGATTAACAACGGTGCACGAATTCGCGGTAGACGAGTCACTTACGAT
This sequence comes from Cubamyces lactineus, assembly GCA_022376465.1. NCBI lineage: Eukaryota > Fungi > Basidiomycota > Agaricomycetes > Polyporales > Polyporaceae > Cubamyces > Cubamyces lactineus. Next base: position 459,121 of record JACDTU010000009.1, on the reverse strand, counting down.
CTGTTATATTGTCGTCCTTGACCTTCCGCTTGATGCTGTCCATGACATCGCTCACTGCGGAACGGTCGAGATCGCTGCGAGCCTTCATGAGCGCCTCGACGAACGAGATGCACGGCCCGTGGACCTTCGCGAACGCATAGTACGACAGGAAGACCAAGCTCTTCGACGCCTCGAGCATCGAGAGGACCTGGTCGAGGACCTCCATCTGCGGCTCGAGCTCTTTCATCTTCTTGTACGTCCCGAAGAACTTGTATGCCTCGTCGATGTCCTTCCGGATGCGGTCCGCCGCAGCGGGCATGTTCAGCTTCGGGCCGTTCGCGATCGCGGTGAGGTACGTGACGAGGTAGGTGTCGAGGAGGTCCTCGAGGAGCACCTCGAAGAGCGACTCGTTGAGGTACGCCTGGTAGTCGGACAGGTAGTCGCGCATCGTCTCGATGATCTGCGCGTGCGTGCCGTCGTACCACGTCGGGCCGAAGAGCTGCTTGATCGCGGGCTTGAGGTCGTGGAAGATGATGTTGATCAGCGTCTGCGTGTACTTCTTCGCGACGTCGAGGTACCCGTCCAGCGCGTCGTTCAGCTTGTCGTGGATCGTCACCCGGTACTTCTCTGACACAAGCGGCTCGATGCGCGCGGACAGCGCCTCGGTGAAGTCGGCGGACTTGATTTGATCGTTTGCGAGCGCGATGCAGTACTCGACGAGTCCTCCGGGAGTCTCCTCGGGCTTTTCGGTGTACTTCTTGTACTCGGTGTCGACCAGCTTGACCCAGCGATCCTGGATGCTGCGCATGACGCGGTTCACCTCCTCGATCGCGCGCGACAAGACGAGGCCTTGCCCGCTGTCAAGCGCCAAGTCGACCTGCTGGTTGACCATGTCGAGGAAGATGACCGTGCCCGAGGTTGTGTATAGCCCATCGCTGTTGACTTCTGGGGGCTCCTCGCGAGCGGTGAACGCGGCGACCTCTGTCTTCATGAGGTTCTCCGACCACTCGTCTAGCTTCTTGATGATTAGCTGGAGGTAGTCCTCAATCAGGCTCTGTTCCTTGCCCTCCAGGAGCGGTGGCTCAAGCCACTCGGGAGCGATCCCCAGCTCGCGCATGCTCTTCTTGTACTCCTTAATCCAGGCATGAAGAGTCAGGAGCACGCTCGCCTCGGGCTCGGATTTGACGAGCCTGGTGATCGACTTGTTGAGCGCCTTGTGGTACTCCCTCACGTACGTCTGCCAGATATCGTAGGATGGTGGGAAGCAGGGAACGACGTCGCTTTCGATGCGGATGAGGTCTTTGTAGATGAAGACGAGGTCATCGAGGAACCCAGTCGGATTGCGCTCGTTGGCGGCATAGACTTCGTCGAACTTCGCCTGAATTGAATCAGTGATGCACTTTATGACCTTCGAGCGATAGTGCTTGATGACCCGAGCGTTCGCCTGCATGGAGCGAAACTTGGATGCAGCGTCCATCTTACCGGCCTTCTTGACTAGCTTGATGGCAATGGCCTAGACGCGAGGAAGGTCAAGACGGCTCACGCTCTCGGCGACGAGACAACCATACCTTCTCATCCTCTCGGGCTTCCATCTCCACAACCTTCATGAGCCGCACGATCACGTCGGGATTGCCAGCCCGTACGATTGGGAGTATATTTCGCGCGAGCTCGAGTACATATTGGTCGAAGGCCTCTATGAGGCTCGTTAGTTGCTCGAACCAACGCGTGAGGGTATTCCGGGTGTCCGCAGAGGATTTCTTCGCCTGGTGCATGGTCTGATTCCGGAACGCCTCAAGACGGTTCAGCTGGAAATGTATGCGGAGTAGATGGGGTGCAGGGCCAAGGATGTCATTGCTGTCTTCTGCCAACATTCGTTCGAGCAGCTCGAGCTTGGAGTTCATCTCGAGCAAGTTGTTCACCATTTCTTCCGTCTGTTCGAAGTTTCGGTGCACCATTGATACCTTGTCGCCTCATGTAAGATCATAATGTCGCAATATCACAGGTAGCCCTGGCACGCACTCTGCTGATCTGGTCGAAAGTGGAGACGACATACTGAGGGTCACTGCACATCCTGTCCACTGTCTCCATTTCGTCCTTGATGGTCTGCACGTTGTTACGCGTGCCAAACAGCTTCCGTAGCCCATCGCGCGTCGCGTCCAGCTGCTCTTTGACCCCGCTCCTGAGCCTGGCATCTATCGACGCCTTCTCCTTCTCTAGTTTCTTCCGGAACGCAGCAACCTTGGCGAGGTCATCCGGAGATTGGAGGTATTCGCCCACAGCTTGTGCGGCGGAGATCGTGGGTGCAGCCATTGCAACGAGTTAGCAAGTCGTCGAAGATATTCAAGTTGTTGAGCAGAAGACAGACAGCTGCATGCTATGGGGGTGTAGTTACAGAGAACAATAGTGAGCGGTTGTCGAGGGAGTTGTGGCTGCATTATGATTCAGTGCATTGCCAAGTATTGCCTTTGGGGCGGCCCGCAGCCCGAGTGCGATCCGGATCGGCCAAGGTGCTCCTGCCCACACAAGGTTACACAAGTCCACCCAAGTTTGCGACGGTCGAGAGCATGTCCTCACAATTGGCCTCTTAGTTTTCATCGGTCAGGCATCCAATCTAATCGGCGCGACCAGGATATGCCTCATTATAAGTTATATACAATCATAACCTCGACGTCCCATATTGTCGACCAGCAAACATGCATTAGAGTGCTAGTGGCCCTTCAGCCACATCTCAGGGCGTAACTCCAGGTACGAGGATATTTCAAGAATAGGTGTGTCACAGTTCGCTACCGTTTGCCAGCTTTGAGCCTTGTTGGGCCTCGTGGAGATTCTTCAGCTGCGCAATCATACGCGGGCTGGCGAGGGTGAAACTAGTGAGAAACAGCATTTCTCCGAGCCGCACGTCAGGTGAGTCGGGCATCACTCCTTAGTTCAGGTTCGTATGCCGACCTCTGCTGCAATCCACACCAAGGGCCGTAAAGATAGAAACACCAGTGACCACCACTGCCCGGCTATGGCGGCTGTGGCTTTGGAGGAGATTGAAGGTTCATATGATCTGCGGGAACTTGGGCCTCATGACCCTCTGCAGAAGCCAACGTCCCTGGAGAAGCCGTCGAGGCCGTTAGCCAGATGACGATGCGGAGTCCCAGGCTTGCCGTCGAGATGCTATATAGTCAGCTTCGAGTTGTGGTTGACACAGCCGAACGCCATGTCTAGCTCGAAAGACAGCATAGTGCACATCGACGACATCGCGGTCGCGCCCACGATATCGCCCGGCGATAAGGCGTACGACCCCGAGGGCAGCTCGATAGCGGAGCTTGAAGTCAATCCTCTTCGGCGTAGCTTTCTGAAGCTGTACGGCTGCCTGTTTGTCGCGTATTTGTGCTCCGCTACGAATGGCTTCGACGCGAACACATTTGGTGAGTAACACATTTTCGAGGGCTTCGTGTGGCTCTTGCGGGTAGTAGCACTGACCTCTGGCGTAGGTGGCTTATCGGCCATTGACACCTTCGTCTCCTACTTCGGTATCACCCCCGATAACCAAGGACTCGTAGCCGCACTCTACGTCATCGGCAATGTGGCGGGCTGCTTATTCGCTGGCCCATGTGCTGACAAGTACGGCCGTCGGTTCGGTATGGCTTTCGGGTCGGTCGTTTGCATCGTCGGCGCGGTCATGCAGGCGACCGCTCACAACCTGAGCACCCTCATGGGCGGGCGGTTCATCCTTGGGCTGGGCGCCGTCCTGGTCCAAACGGCTGGTCCTGCCTACGTCGTGGAGATGGCGTACCCAAAGTATCGCGGGGTCCTCACTGGCGCGTTCCAGAGCTGTTTCTTCCTCGGCACGATCGTTTCGACATGGCTCGAGTATGGCTTGAACTTCATACCGGGCACGCCGCAGTGGACATGGCGCCTCCCGCTGGCCATCCAAGCGCTTCCGTCTGTGCTGGTCCTCATGTTCGTGTGGTTCATACCGGAGACGCCGCGTTGGTGAGTGCTGGATCTCGTACTTGTGGCCATTTTGCCGACGTGGCGCTGTAGGTACATCGGGCAAGGTAAGGTCGAGAAAGCAAAGGAGATCTTGACCGAGTTCCACGGTGATGGTGACCCGAACTCGCCGGTCGTTGCCTTGGAGCTGGAGGAGATGCTGGAGGTCATCTCTAAAGACGGAGCCGACAAACGCTGGTGGGACTTCCGCGAGCTCTTTAACTCTCGTTCTGCGCGCTATCGCACCTTCCTGATCGCCTGTATCGCGTTCTTCGGGACGTGGGACCTCCCTCCTACGAGCTACTATTTCCCGCTCATGGGTGAGTACTTCATCATATATAACAGACAGCAACGTCGACTCACTTTCTTGCTCCACCTAGCAAAAACGGCCGGGATCACGAGCGAGCGCACACAGTTGCTTCTGAACGCGCTCCAGACACCCATCATGATGGCCGCTGCGCTAACTGGGCTGCGCTGGCAAGACAGATTGGGTCGTCGCAAACTGCTTATCGCATCTAGCACGGGCATGTCACTCTCGGTCGCCGTGATCACAGCCTGCACAGCGCAGCAGGCTGGACGACCCGTCGTCGGTGGCGTCGGAATCGCGTTCGTGTATGTCTTCCTCGTCGTCTTCGCGTTCGCCTGGACACCCGCGCAGTCGCTATATCCGACCGAAGTCCTCGCGTTTAACACTCGCGCGAAGGGTTTGGCGTTCATGAACCTGCTTGTCAATGTCGCGAGCGTGTTCAACACGTACGTGCCACCCGTTGCGATAGCCCGCGCAAGCTGGCGTTTCTACATCTTCTATATCTTGTGGGACGCTCTTGGAGCTTTGGTCATCTATCTTACCTTCGTGGAGACGAAAGGAAGGAACCTGGAGGAGATCGATCACATCTTCGAGGCCAAGAACCCGAAGAAGGCGAGTCTGGAAGCCGTCAAACAGACAAAGAAGCAAAGGCGCGGATAACCGAGGACCATCTAGGACAGGGAAGGGGGTGCATAACGATGACTAGGAAGCGTGACCTTCGTGAATATATGTGTATTTCTAGCACCCATATCTGGTAGGGCAAGTACATGATCAGCTCCCATTTGATGTCCCGTAGAACAAAGAATCAGATTGTATGCAACGTATGCCACAGAATCGGATGTTTGATTGATACTAAAAACACAGTACTCATCGTAACGAGTTGGATACAGGCACTTCAGTCTCGTGAGATTGCAACGTCCATTGGTTCGTCAGAAGGTGCTGCCCTCCGGCGGCTGAGGGAGCTTTCGGTTGTTGAATGACGCCATCTCCCTGAGAGAAATGTTATTATATCGATCGTTGGACGCGTGGACGAGTATGTCCTCACCTCCTGATCTCAACGAGCACCGTCTCAATACTATGGTTCCTGTTCCAGTGGGCGAGTACCGGGAGCTTGTTGGGGTCGACCTTGCCGTCGACTTGACTGACAAAGGGGAGGTTTACGCGAGAGATGAACTGAACTGTGGGGGGCTGGTCGGGGTAGTTCTCGCCGCAAGTGATCTTGAGACTGTAGATACGGTTCTCGTGCACGGTCTACATGGAATAGGCGTCAGTCTCACGACGCGCTACGATACCATCGATCGAGAGAGAACAAGACGAAAAGTTAAACGCACATGTCCTGGGCCGATGATAGTGCCGTTCCAGTGGCTCATCATGATATCGTCCGAATCCTCAAGACCGTACGAGCACGAGCCGTCGCCGATGCCCTTCTCGCCCTTCTCGAGCTCTTCGAGCAAGCGGAAATTGCGTGGTACTGTGGATTTAATCAGATACCAGTCCACGACGCGTAAAATGGGATAACCGACTCTTAGCCATGGTGGGTGTCGTAAAGGAAGTAGAGGAGAGGTGGCGGGAGCGTTGCAAGAGGGCGTGCAGTTGCAGCGTTTGTGGCGTCGCTTCCCGATTGAGCGTGGTCGGCATCGGCCGGGCCGTCACCGCCTCGAGGGTAGTGACTTCGAATCCGTAGTCGCCGTCCCCCGCCATCCCCATCCCGCAGTCCGACTCGCCCACGCTCATTCCGCCATCATATCCGTCTCCTCTTCTGACCACCACCGTTCACGACGCGCAGCACGTTGAAGAGAGATGTTCAGAGGCGGGCAAGGGAACACATACGACGAGATCGTCGGTGAGTGCTATGTGCTATCGTTGATGGGGTGTGGGGAGATCTTACTCATTGCGCGTCTCTAGCAAAGACCACAGATGAGAATCTCACCGGCGAAAACTGGGAGCTCATCTTGAATCTATGTGATAAAGTACAGGAAGAGGGCGAACAGGGGTAGCTATCTGCACGTTGATTCATGTCAGTATGATGTCCTGACCCCTCGTTGCAGCGCCCGGAACGTAATCGCCGCTTCACTCAAGCGGTTAGCGCATCGCAATCCCAATGTCCAGCTATATACCCTTACATTGGTCGAAGCTCTGTCGAAGAACTGTGGAATTGAAGTGCATCGCGAGATTGCTTCGCGCGCATTCACGCAGGCATTGGAGAAGCTTGTCACAGATAGGGTAACGTCCATCGTGTACATCATCCCGGGTCATTCCTTTGCTAAATCGTTCGATGCTTGCCCAGACTACCCATGACAGAGTTCGCAAACGTGTATTGAACATGGTGGCGGTATGGACGGCTGAGTTCGAGAAGGAGCCTACCCTATACCTCATGGAAGAGTGCTACGAGAATTTGAAGTCTAGGGGTATGCTGTTCGTTCTTGAATACCTGACCACAGCTCATAAAATGCGCGGCAATCAGGTTATAAGTTCGAGACGCCAAACGAACCTCCACCTCCAGATGTCGAGGATGAAGTGCGGCGCCGTGAGGAGGAGGAGTTGCAACGAGCGCTGGAAATATCTATGCAGGACAAGGGAGGTAGATCTCAATGGGAAGCGTACTCTCTCGCTTCGTCTAGCGGTGCAGGTGGCTCAGGTGCGGGTAGCTCACGCCAAGCATCGTCGACCGCCCCGGGCCCGTCGTCTTCCTCTCGGCCGGCACAGAGTTCTACCCCGGTGCCTACTTATGGTGGTTACGTCCCCACCGCTGCCACTCCCGCCGTAGCTGGTGTTTCACAGACGTCGACCCCTGCGCCCACCTACAGCGCTCCTCCAACCAGTAACTCCCCGGTATCTGTGCACTCTACAGAGAGCATATCGATCGTTACCCGCGTCCGCGCTCTTCACACCTTCGAACCCACTGAACCGGGGGAACTTGCGTTCGAAAAGGGCGACATTATCAAGGTCGTGGATCGCAATTACAAGGACTGGTGGCGCGGTCAGCTCAAGGGCCGCACTGGCATCTTCCCCGTGAACTATGTCGAGCCCTTGCCCGAGCCTACAGCAGCCGAAATCGCGCGGGAGGCGGAGCAAGAGGCTGCAGTCTTCGCTCAGGCCGCCAACGTTGACCGCTTGTTGACCATGCTCCGCAACATGGATCCTGCCAGAGATAACTTGGCGGACAACGAAGAAATCCAGGTACGCTTGTTAGACCATGAGTTTGATTATTGTATTAAATATGGCACATCAGGAATTGTACCGCTCCTGCATGTCATTGCGGCCTAAGATCGTGAAGCTCATTGACAAGTATAGCCAGAAGCGAGGTATGTGTATATGATGCAGTTCTCATCCTACGTGGCTGAAGATGCGCTGCAGCCGATCTCGTCTCAATGAACGAGACGTTCGTAAAAGCAAGGACTATATTTGACCGAATGATGGAAGAATCCCTCGCGCGTCACACAGGCTGTAGGTCCCTCCCTTTGGTGCAATCAGCTGTAAGACGCTAAGATGCCACACCAGTGTACGATGGTCGCCCAGGCTACGTCCAGACCCCCAGTCAACAGTACATTGCTCGCCCAGACTCCCGGGCGCGTCAAGAGTACCTCCCTCCTGGCGCGCCGCAGGTGCCCCCTGGTGCCCCTCAGGCGTACGGATGGAACCCCGCATTGTACGATCAACCTGGGTACAACGCGTACCCCGCTGGTCCCGCGGCTTACCCTCCTCCGGTGGGTGAGAGCCCATACCCGCCCGCTGTTCAAGGTCCTCCACCTCCCGTGCAGCCACAGCCATATGTCGACCCAAATGCGTACTCGGCTCGTCCGCAGTCTATGTACCCCCAGCCTCCGCCTCAGGGATACCCTGGGCCGTCGCCGTACCCCCCTGCTGCTGAGCCACAAGGGTATCCTGTCAGCCCGGTGATGCAACCTCAACAACCCAGCCAGTTCGGCCAGCCACATCATGAACCTCAGTCTCAGCCTCAGCCTCAGGCGCAGATTCATCCCCAGTCTCCCGTCCAAGCGCAGGCTCAGCCTCCGTTCCAGTCGCAGCCTGGTGTGCAGCCGGTGCCTCACGTACAGACCCAAGGGCACCCCGAGCCTCAAGCCCAGCCACAAGTGCAAGTCCAGCCGCAAGTTCAGCCGCAAGTCCAGCCTCAATCGCCTCAACAGCAGCAGCAGCAACCACAGCAGCAGCCCCAAAGTCAGCCGGAACCTCAGGGTCAGCAGCAAGTATCCCCTGCGCCTTCCCAGCAAAGTGGACCTCCTTACGTGTACGACCCGAATGCGACTTACCCGGATCCGAATGTACAGGCGTGGGCGCAGTACTACGCTCACGGCGGTACGGACCCAACCGGTGCAGTGTACTTCATCTCGGTGCCAGGGGTGAAGGAGGGGCCGCCGCAGTCAGTATCGCGCACGCAGTCCACAGACTCGATCGGTCAGGGAGGCGCTCCATCCAATCAGCCCTCACAAGTTGCCCCTCTGAACATCAACAAAGGTCAGCCAGCAGGCGACGGCCAAGCTCCGCAGCCGTCCCAGGTACCGGTCGCGCAATCGGGCGTGTATGGAGCGTCGCCCTATGCTCCGGTGCCAGCAGATGGCGCGCCAACTCCTGGGCAGCAGTTCTATGGGCTGGCGAACCAGTTTGCGGGAATGGACATAAATGGGGATGGGAGGCCGAATGGTCAAGGGGGGCCTCAAGGAGTAGGCGCACCTGCTTGAGACGAGTAGGGAGGTTGCTGGATTGGGTGGAGACTTGTGTGGATTGTATGCCCAGACGGACGTGAATGTGTTGATATTCTTGTGTTCACGACATATCTATGCCTTCCAGCATGCCTGAATTCATGCATGTCATTTGCTACCTGCAATTCTCGCCATCCCCAGTGTACATGCGGAAACAGTTAAGCCTGAGGCAGACTGAAGAGAGGCAAAAATGATGCCCCGAGTGAGGATCGAACTCACGACCTCAGGATTACCCATCCGAAGATGGTCATACGTAAGTATGAGACCTGCGCTCTAACCAACTGAGCCATCAAGGCACATTTACCTTGGTTAAATGCATAAACACATCGCGCCTTGCCTGGCAACGATGATGTCGTCACTGCGTGGCTGATGTCAATCCTGTCTTGGACTGAAGACGTGCTTCGCAGAGCCAACGGATCTGGGCCTTCTGCTTTTGTCCCTGCATACAGCCTTGCACTAGCTTCGAGCAAGGCTATTGCTCAAACGACACGTCTGCTTTGCACCTCCCCTTGCCCGTTGTTGAAGTTGCCAAAGCCTCGTGCAGCCCGTGTGGCTCAACACGGTACCTGTGAAGTCATAGCAGGACGTACCCCGCACTCGCCAGACATCTACAGCGCCGCCAGCAACCCTTCTCCCACCACAACCGCAGGCCTTCGCGATGCCACCCCAAGTGGACCTCGTTCTTGTATTTCGCTCGTCTCCGGGCAAAGTCCTATCCAAGCCGCAAGCTCGCGAGAACGCACGGCAGGCTGCACAGCAATACACACGCTTACTGGATGTTCTCAAGAATGGACGTCTGCATGCCGTGGGGAAGCGTGGTGAGAAAGAGGGGCAACTTCTAGTGCTCGTTCACTGCCCAGAGAGCACTCTCACGCGACTCGTACAGCGCGAAAGGTGCGTTAGTGCTGCGTTATCTCTTGCGGCTACTGCTGATCCTAGTTCTTCGAAGATACTCGGATTTCCTGTGTGGTCTCCCCACTACCAACCCAACAGGGACAAGGGACCTCGCTGCGGATCCACCTACCCCCGCTGATAGGCTACGGCTCATACATACCTATGTGACTTCAAGACCGGAAGATGGGGGCTTGGGTGTCGCACCCGGGTCCTCCAACTGGGATCGCGTGGAGTCCGTTCTGGTGCTGCATGACCATGCCTTCAATGAAGCTTGGATTAGGGCATGGACGACCCGCCAGCTTGGGTTTGTCAAGTTTGATAAGATTCGCGAACAGGTACGTGTCGCACGGCGAGCTGTGCGCCTCCATTCACCAACATTCTCATCTCTGTCCCGAACAGTTCGGAGAAGCCGTCGCCCTCTACTTCCACTTCCTATCGTTTTACACGAAACATCTGCTCTTCATATCTGCCGTCGGAGTTCTCTTCTACTTCGTCTCATTGCCCTACTCAACGTTATACTCCTCAATACTCCTCCTCTGGTCCGTGACGTTTGTCGAATGGTGGCGTATCAAGCAAAGAATACTGTCCGTCCGGTGGGGGACGAAGGGTTCGTTCCGCGTGGAGAAGCGCAGAGCACAGTACACTCCCCTCTCGTGGTGGAAGAAGGACCTCAGGATGCTGGCAAGCCTGCCAGTGATCTTGCTCTTCGCCTCCGTTCTCGCCGTGATCCTCACCGCTATATTCATCTTCGAGGCCTTCGTGACCCAGCTGTACACAGGACCAGGACACAGGTTCATTGTAAGGCGCTTCTCATCTGCACCCATTTACATCCTAACGTTGATTATGTGTAGGGCTTCAGCCCCACCATCCTCTTCGCTGCTCTTGTACCCAGACTACTTGCGATCTACCACTCATACGCAGTCCGCCTCACGAACTGGGAGAACCACGGGCACCAGTCAACCCACGATGCGTCGCTGACGATCAAAACGTTCAGCCTATCTGCTATCGTGGCGTACCTCGGAATCGCCCTTTCGGCGTTTGTGTACGTGCCGTTCGGCGAAGAGGTCATGGCAGCTGTGCAGCATTACCTGTTCTACCGCGATACCCCATTCCACGCGACCGCCCGAACGTGGCTGTCATCCGTCTTCTCCGCTCTGCCGCAGAATGTAACGGCTCCATTCAACGCAACCGCTGAATCTAAGGATGGTCGTCCGAGCTCGAACCGGACGTTCTGGGAGCTCGATACCGGGAGCGCGCGAGGAAAACTTAGCTCCACGCGCCTCCAGGACCAGATGTTTGCGTTCACAGTCACGAACCAGGTGATCAACACCTTCCTCGAGATTGGGCTGCCTTTCGTCATGCGCGCTGTGACGTCTCTCCGCAGTGGGAAGGGTCTGTCGCTCGCAGCGCCTGCTGCGGGTGCGAATGGCGGGAACAGTAATGGAAAGAAAAAGCGAGTCATGTTCGAAGACCAGACTGGCGAAGCGGTAGCGGAAGATCAGGAGGAGGAACGCGAGTTCCTTGAGAGGGTCAAGAGGGAGGTTGCGCTACCGGACTATGAGCTTTTCGCAGATTACAGCGAAATGGTCACCCAATTCGGGTACGTCGCACTGTGGTCTACGATCTGGCCGCTAGCACCAGGTGAGCACCTTCCATCTTTCCTGGCATTCACCTGACAATGGCCCGCTTACCTCTTGCGCTAGTGATGTCTCTCCTCAACAACTGGTTGGAGTTACGCTCGGACGCGTTCAAAATAACGGTGCATGTCCGCCGACCTATTCCTACACGCACCGACACGATTGGGCCGTGGCTTGATACGCTTACGTTCTTGACGTGGCTCGGCGCGCTGACGAATTCCGCACTCGTATACCTCTTCCGTCCACGGGATCAGTGCAAGCCATTGGGGACGTCCCTCTCGCACGCGCACCACCACCTCAGCACCCCGCACGCGGCGCCGCAAGAGTACCTCATGTCAGCGCTGCTCATTGCGCTGGGCGCGTCGCACGGGTACATCCTCCTGCGGATGTTCGTCCGGCACACGCTCGAGCGCATGCTCTGGCGGGGCAGCAAGGAAGAGCGGGAAGCGGAGCGCGTCGAGACGGTCGTGAAGGAGCAGTATCTTCGGAGCCTCGGCGTCGCGGACGTGGTTAGTGCGGAGGACAGGGATAAGGCGCAGGCTGCGGAATCGCCCACTGGCGAGAGAAGCGCCCCCGGGCCAGAGGGCGAATTCTCGGCGTTTTGGAGCCGCGACGAGGGATTGGACGAGCTGACGCGCGGGACGAAGGAGGCGTAGCGGCTTCCCTCTACGTATCGTCTGACTTCTGATGCGTTCGAGACCCACCGTGGGTGAGTCGCATTCAAGTGGGGAGGAGGGTGCCGCGAGGACAGATGCTATTTACGTTACGGTCGTGATATGTGTGGTTGGCGGTATGATTCGCTGCGAGGGAGCTGCCTGCGCTGTGTACTAGTGTACGAACACTCCTGGTAGCAGTATGCTCGGTGCGTAATGTAGATGCAAGCCATGTCGGACGAGTGAGCAGATGCATACGAGACGCACCCGTCGGGGCGAAGGCGGATCAGGCGAACGTCGGGAATTGCCAAAAGCGCGCGCTCCGGTGTCATTTTGGCCAGGCACGGCGGAGACCGGCAAACGAGTTTTGCCCATCGACGACGACGACGCCAGCGCGTGCGCTGCCCACATTCGTTTGCACATCCGCTCTCTGCTTGACAACAGTCCTTTTCCCCGCTACGTTCTGTCTTTTACACACATACGCTCTTGGCTTGCCTTGCTGCCGCCCCCGGCGCGTCGTTCCCCGACCCTCCCCGACCTCGACCTCGTTGCAGAATCGCGCTGTCTGGTTTGTGAGACCGAAAACGCTCTGCTGTGACTGGATCGCCATACCTACCTACACGTGCTGATATTTTCACGACACCCTGCACGCCTCGCTGTCTCCAGCTCTGCTCCGCGTTCTCGGCCTCGGTGGGACGTCTTTTCATTTTGCTGCTGCTGTAATTATCATGTACGCGACCCTCTCCTCTGCGAGCCACGTCCGTGTCCGTCCGTCCGTCTGCCCGTCTCACGCGTGCCCTCCCCACAGGCTTTATTAGCTCTGCCCCGCACAGTCTCGACGACCTCTGCCTTGCCTTGCCCGTGACGTTTTGCGCTGTATCTGATTGTGAGTCCTCTTCCCCATCCGTGCGTGTGCATGTGTGTGTGTGTACACCGTGGCCCGCGTGAGTGTGTCCAAAACATTTACCTCACACCTTTCCTGCTTCGCAGCATGTCGACCCAGTACGACCTCCCACGACCTGCGAGCCACCTCCCACCTCTGGACAACGCCCGTCTGCACATGACCAGCAAGCCCTCGTCCTATCGTGCTACTGCTCATATGGAGCAACGCAGCACGGGCCCTGCCCGCCGCGTCCCCGTCGCGTCCACCTCGCTGCCCCAGGCCTCCTGGCTGTCGGACGTCGCAGAGTTCAGCCCACTGCCGCCCTCGCAAAACTTTCTCGGGGTATCTGCGCCTGGGGCGGACTCGCTGCTCAGCTCGGGCTCGTTGTCGGACTCTGGGTCGCCTACTCGTTCGCCGTATCGCGCTCGGTCGCGAGAATACCTTCCTTCGTCGTCGTCCAGCATGTCCGCATATCCCTCGGGCTCGGGCTCGCCCTCGCGCCATAGTCCCATCCCACCCCCAAGCCGCACCCTGCACACCTCACGTTCGTTTTCTGCCACCAGTCCTCTAAAGAGCCCGGCGTTCTCTGACCGGGACGCGAGCGGGCACCTGGACTTCAAGCGACTGATGAGCAAGCCCGCCAAGTCTGCGTCGTCGATGGTGTCGCTGCCGTCCGACTCTGAGCGGTCCGCGTCGGCGTCCTCGAGTCGCTTCCCGTCGTCTTCGCGCCGCCCCAGCGTATCGGCGTCGGCGTCGATCCCGCACCTTCCTCTGTCACGGAGCGCGAATCCGTCGCGTGAAAAGATGTCACTCCACGTCAACACGTCCGGCGTCCGCTCCGCCGCCGCCGCCGCCGCTTCCGCTTCTCACCAAACTCAGCGGCCGTCGCCCGAGCGCAGGCCGGGGACGAGCGACGGCCAGTCCGCAAAGCAGCCCCGCAACGTTCTCCGGCGGAGACCGAGCTCCCGGTCCAATCCGGGCACACCCACCGCGACTTCGTTCCAAGTGCCCAAAGTAGACTCTCCCCCCGTGCGCTCTGCGCCTGCTAATCCCAAGGCGCGCGCGGACCACCCTACCCGCTCGTCGTCCACTCGCCCGTCGACGTCTCCTGCCAAACGCGCTGCTACACTTCCTCGCAAAATGTCGCTCTCTACGCCTCCACGGGGCGAGCAGTTCCCTGCTGGGCTGACGCCTGCAGGTGCTGTTGCGCTCGCATACAAGCAGCAGGAACAGCGCCGCGAAGAGCTCGCAGAGACCGCGTCATTCAACGATGCGTACAAACCGTCCTCCACATTTTCCAAAGACCCTACATCCCTCCCCATGCGTCACATGGATGTAGACATTCCGGCGGATGAGGCGGAAGGTGAAGGAGGCGAGCCTTATTACACCGTCTTCGGCAGCTCTACTGGGCGAGTGGTCGCCGTAGGTAGCCCCAACGACGATGACTGGCACTTCACCGGCTGGGAGACGCGTGCTAGCGTCGCCACGGGGCACAAGCCAGGTTCGCGAAGCCTGTCGCGCAAGGTTTCAGGGTCGTTCAAGCGGGTGGCAGAGTCCATGAAGCGGGAGAAGGAAGTCCGTGACCCTCTTGCACGGACACGAGGTCTGGACGACTGGAGGCCGTACGATGGGTCGCGCACCACGAACGGCCGTGATAGTCCCTCGCGGTCAAAGAGCGCACCGAAAACTCTCCCTCTGGACATGAAACTAGACGGGAGAAGTAGTCCGCGCGGATCTCCCGTCGCGAAGAGCAGCTCTTCTCCTAAAGGCAGCTGTTCTCCGCAAGAAGACGGGCGGAGTTCGCGCGCGTCAAAATCAAAGAGCAAAGATCAATCTGGGGAGCAGTCCCCTGGCGGGATCTTCTCGAAGCTCATGAAGCGCATCAGCAGCACGGGTGGGCTGCGCGAGAAGTACCACCACAGCGACGAGCCGCCCCCACCCGTGCCCGCCCTGCCCCAGAACATCGCTCGGATCCCCGCCTCGCGCACGACGATGGAGATCTCGCATGCGCATGCGCACGGGGAAGAAGTGAGCGAGAACGGCGTCCTGTTGCGGCGGTTCATGCAGTCGCGCTCGTCCATGTCCGGCGTGCGCCCTTCTGTGTCTTCTCCGAAGGCCTCATCTCCGTCCTCCTCGCGCCCAAGTACGGGAACGGCGGGCCGCCCGTCTACGGGGAACACGAGCAAGAGTCGCGGAAGCCTGGGCCAGCGACCGAGCACGACGACGCGCTCGTCGTCGCCCGTCTCGTCCGAGATGGCCTCGTCCGGTTTTGCGAACCCTACCGCCTCAACGCGGTCGTCCTTCTCTTCGCTAGGCGAGGAGATACCGCCTGTGCCCAAGAACGTTGGGCAGTATATCCTTCCTCCTGGCGAGTTATCTCGCATGACCAAGACCGCTGCAGACGGCTCGGTATCCACCCCTCCTAATAAACGCACTCGTGCAAGTCGATCGCATTCTGCACCGACTGATGAGCCACAACACGGGTCCCCAGATGACCTCCCTGTGCCCTCATTGCCCCTCCCCCCTCGGCGGGCGACTCACGAAGGAACCGCCAGCTCGCCGCTGAGCTCCTCCTTCGGCGGCGACGACGCCTACAATCCTCCCCCATTAGCGGAGTTCGGCATGAAAGAGCCCCCACCACGCCCCAAGCGCAGTGCACGTCGAGCCGCGGCGCCTGCCCACGTCGAGCTTCCGCCGCGTTCGCAGTCGATGTCCGCATCGATACCGCGCTCGCCCGTCACCCCCCGCGGACCGCCCACCGTCCGGGTCGACGTCAACCTCGCACGGCGCCCTTCAACAGGCGCGCTCAGCTATGCGTCGACGGCGCGGCAGGTCTCCGCGACGACGACGTCGTCGAACTCGCCGTCCTCCGCAGCGTCGTCGAAGCGCTCGCCGCTGATGTTCCGCGAGCTCGAGAGCCCGCGGCAGAAGCTGTCCGAGCAGGAGAAGGCGGCCAAGTGGGAGGACCTCCTGGAGCGCAGCGCGCGGGCGGGCGGGACGCTCCATATTGGCGAGTCCGGGCTGCTGTCGGAGTTCCCGGACACGGCGTCGATCGTCACTCGCGACGAGGACCTGTCGGACGGGTGAGGCAGCTGAAGAGAAGAAACCCTACTACTCCCAGTCAGTCGAGTCGGCCTCACCATCGCATCGCATCGTTTAGTGCTTGCCTGTTTGTATGTACGTATTACCCACCCTCCTTTTATAATGCCGTCTCGAGGTTACATACCCCGGTGCGCCGACGCCCCGCGCACCGGGGGCTCTCGAGATCCCATTGTCGTATTAATGGGCCATTTCAGCTCCCCTCATATCGGCCCTTCCTCTCTCTCACTAGTAGTAGTCTACCCACTCGCTCATAGATACCCCGATGCCACCACGTACATACACGCTCTTGCCCACTCCATCATTCCCATTCTGCTCCCCCCGCAACTCTGCAATTCCGCAATTCTGCAGTTTCTGAATCGTCGTCGCCCCACATGTTATCCGCCGCGCGCAATTCGTAGTAGCAATGAAGAAAAGTCTAATCCCGAGATGTCCAGATAGACCTCACGAGGCACCCGTCCGGGGCCTCTCCCATGTGAAGTAGTTTCATTGACAGGCCGGCGTTTGACGAAGGTAGACAACACGAATGCGAGCTATAAGCACTAGCAGACGGTATAGATGAGACCCTGCACAGAATCCTATACAGAATCCCGCCTACGCCGTCCAATGAAGATCATGGTAGGTTCGAAACCGACCGAAGCCCGAAAATATACAATGAACGCCCTCGAGTCGATCCGCCTCGGGCCCTCGGGGATGTTCAGGAACGCGACTTAATCGGTACCGAGCAACAAGCACTGAGTGTGTGCGAGCCCACAGAGACAAACAGCGCTCCCGAGATCTCGCGTCAAGGCGCATCGTGCGCGTCGACGAGCCCGACGGGACGGGAACTGCAAGCTGGATCTGAGGCTGCGAGTCCGGGGCATCCCGCGCGTCCGTGCGGCGTGCGGCACGAAGATGCTTAACCACCGCCAGGCATGCGTAACCGCCGGTGCTGCGATCGACGAGAGTGTACACAAGCTGCCTCGCGGAAGCATTTTTCCTGTTTTACGAGATGGTGCCCCGATTTGCGCTGCGGCCCACACAAGTGGTGGCTGTTCCTCTCAATGAAAGAGAACATATTCAGCGGGGCAGCGGCGCTCCGCTAGAGGTTCCGAGGCTCCGAATGGACTGAGCGGCCGGACTTGGTAGGTGGGAGAACCAGATGGGTCGGGGAGGCGGTTTTCTGCATGGCGGAGTGGTTAGAACGCGCATTGATACACTCAAAGGGCAGCATTCGAGGGGCATGCAAGCTCACAAGTTCACTTTGCTCGCAGTTCCCGAGTTCACAACGCACTGACCACATCTTAGCCACCACCCCCAAGCCTCTAGGGCGTCCGAAGACGAGCAGCCGCCGAGTCCAAAGTCCGCTAGAGTCCGACTTGGCCTCCGCCCCGGAAGAACCGTCCCAAGCGAAGCAGACGCTCAAAAACACGCGCATCAGGAGCGCATCAGACGGTCTCAGGTACCTTTGAACCAGGTGATCGCGCTTAGAGGGCTAGATTTGTACAAACTGCTCGCTTGCTGCGGGGTCGAGCCCCTGCTTTGCCGAGTCGTTTGGCTGAACTTGCAGAAAGCCTCCGGACTCACTTTACATGGTCGGTCGCCGTCGACGTTAGACCGCGTGTGAAGGTGTGGGAGACAGGGTCAGCCATGGCTGAAGAGCTCAGAACGCAGAGATGCATATGCTGCTGAGGGCTGGTATACCACGGCACGACGGCACGACAGAACGTAGTCCTATTGAGCTTTCGGCGTTTTGATAGAAAGCCGTACTAGCATTCTCCCAGAATTCACCCCTCCACGACGTTTGCGACTGCCAGGATAACCAGAGGGCGGGCGAGAGTGGGCGAGGGTATCGTCCTACCAGAGGAATAGCCTAGGGCAGAGAACAGGATGATTTCGACCGATAGATGCGCCTGCAGGACGGGGGCACGACTCCGCAGCGCAAGGTATCCATCGCCGACGGCGGGAGGCGGGGGTTCGTGCATCGTGAGAGCGACAGCGGCGCCACCCCAAAGGACAATGGGACGGGAACACGTCGCATCAACGAGGGGCCTGCCATTGTCCGCTCCTTGTGTCCACTATGCCCCGAGAGACCTGGTCGACGGGGACGGTGGGAGACCTAGTCCGAGGCAAAGGCGGTTTCGAGCTTCATCCGAAATGAAGTCCTGTTTGGGAAGCGAGTAGCTGTCCGTGTGCTGCAGCCGAGACGGCCGAAGACGATGGAAGGTCTAGGATTCTGTAGCGCACTGGGTGCTGGAGGGCGGGTTGAGGACCAAAGGTAGCATGCGGCGCGGTGCTCCTCGTCCCCGTCTGTGCGGCGTCCGGGAGGAGCAGATTTTACGGCATAGCAGGTTGAGGGCACATCGTCCCAAATGGCTTACAGAGCGAGGAGCCGACGAGCAGCACAGTCCGCCAGCGGCCAATATGAAGCAGGAGGTGCTAGCATACTGTACAAGCAGCTTCGTGTGAACTCTACGAGCGCTGCGTGCGAAGGCGAGCAGGCGAGGGCGGCCTATCGGGACAGCGCAATGCGTCGTTAAAAATCATCCTGACCAATGGACGTCGCGGCTGAATAATGACTGAGACCGTCGACTGGCTAGAGCGCAAGCTTTCGCATCCGTCGCCGAAAGAACTATCCAAGGATGAGCATGAGGACTTGGTGCCATCATTCTTCCCGCGCTGCCCGATTCATTTGGGAGGTGCAGCACGTCCAATAACTGCTGAGCCATCGATAGGGTCCCGCGGTCTCCGGATGTGCGGACGAGGATCCGGGCGAGGCGGACACGAGCGCTTTGTGTGCGGCTATGCTGAATTTGTCTAAGCGAGGCGGGTCCTCCGCGCGCCCCAGCAGCGTCCGCCTCCTCCTGGGTGTCAGTCTGGCCTATGGGCAGCGTGCGCGCGTGTCTATGGGGTGCAGAGACTGGGGAAACGTATGGGCTTGGTCCTCGAAGGCCTACGTGGGAGGGAGGACCGAGGGGGCGCGGGGAGGCGAAGTGTCATGCAAATCCTCGAGCAGCGGCGGACGTTTACGTGACCGGCGGACCCCCAGGGTCGGATTGATCCAACGACGTCTGGGCCCTTGGTACTTGCGACAGGCTGGCAAAGGTCTACGCGTTCTCCCAAGAACCTGATAGCAGGGTTTCCATTCCCGGCTCGGCTGGGCGTCCGCAAGAGGAGATTTGCATGGTCGACCAGCACTTAGCCATGAATTTAGCGACCGCCGGAGGAGGGCATAAATGGTCGAGGTTCGCAGTCACTCGTCCCCTCATCCCTCTTCTTCCTTCCCCCACCTTGTGCGCCCCACTCCCCCCAAGTAAGTGTCCCGCGCCGATGACCTAGCACCCTGACTTAGCCTCCCACCTGAAGAAAGCTACGACGTATTCACGACATACCGTCACATCATGGCCGAAAATCAACCCCTCCGCGTCGTATTAGCTCAACACGACTCTGAGAGCATCGGGCGTCGCCGCCGCCCGTACTCCTGGCGCGTCTGCGTCGAGACGGGGCACGACGGCAGGCACGTTCTTGCGACGTCCTTCTTCATACAAGGGTGTGCGGCGAAGGGTTACGCCGTACAAATGGTCGAGCACACGCGTTACAGAATTTCTTCCACCTTCCGCGGATCAATCGAGGTGGGCTCCATCAGAGCGAAGGATATGCAGGCGTTCATCCAGTGCATGTTCACTGCGGTGGCCTACCCTCGCGACGACCGCGAGGCCTACATGCCGCAAGACTGGGCGGAGGCGGCGCTCCGCAGGCTGAACGCGCGCGGCCTCCTTCGCGCGCTATGGACTCGCGAGTACATCGAGCCAGCCCTTGTCTCGGCCGAGAGGGCTTGGGACAGGGGAGACCAGTGAGGGTGCGGGCGACTTAATCGACCGCGTCGGAGATCGAGGGAGAGGACAGTGGGATGCGGATCGTCGGCGCGGCCTGGCGGGGGTGGATGGAACGTCGGACACTCGCGGACAACCTCGTAGCGGCGCGCGCGTCGCCAAGTTTGGGCATGGCGGGATGGCGGTACCGCGGGATAGCTGGAAAGGATCTGATTACGATAGGCTGCTGGTTTGGCGGGGCTAATGGGAACCCGGTCCAGACCTCGATAAGGTGGACTGCAGCCCAAGGTAGGAGTATACTTTATTTGCTTGTTTGTTTGTACAATACGTCGCGCTGTCGCTCGCTCGAGTGTAGTCCTGGTGTTCGGCCATATTGACATGTCTGTGATGATCCATTGCTTGGCTGCCATGTCTTCCCTTGAGGGCAAGCGTCTACCAACATTTACTGCAAGATGGGCACGCCGTCGCGGTGTGCTCATGCACACGACCGTACCAATGTATCCGAAGGCGGATGATATGCGCATACGCAATGAAGTATCAGAGTCCTGCTCGGCCATGGAGTAAACGGAGATGCTGATACAACAGGCCAATAAATTAAGTGATCGCACCGAAGTAATACATGAAGTCAATCCCGAGGTATATCATATGGCCATATCCTGCTCCATAGAAGTATTCGTCGACGTTGGACGTTTTCCTTCTCTGCCGAGGCCCGCTGCACGCTCGGCCTCCTCGATAGTGTACGCGGGCTCTTTGAGCGCTTTGCACCGGCGCTTATGCACCTTGCTTTTCCAATGTGACCGCAGAGCATGGTCGGTTTCGAAGTACCTTTTATACGAGGGATGTCAACGGGAGCGGTGGAAGGCCGGTTGAATGCGCTTACTTCGCGCATTCTACGCAATAGTGTTGGGCAAGACCAGGCTTCTCATAATCCAGGGGTTGTGCTTCTAAGGCCGCACGGTTCTGCGAGAGGTCAGACAGTATGCGTTTTGCAAGGACAGCTGTACATACTTTGGGATCCAAATCTATCAACTGTATCTGGTCCAAATCCCGCGTCCGTGCCTATGTACCCCTCAGCGTGGCCCTGAATTGCGGTAAGATTGATGCATACGTACCCTTGTCCGTGCTGCTCTGTGAACGTCTCTCTGCGCGTGATGGGTGCGAGAACGGCGAAGACGGCCCATTTTGGTAGCGTTCTCTTGGTCGAGGAAGTCCCAGCGAGTATACGAGATGGCGAAAAAGCAAAAGGCAGGTGTAGCAAGCAAAACCCGTTTTAGCAAAATACTTCTCCGCCCTCAGACTCCAGCTGACATAATCACAATCACACTGTGTAGTAGCACGGGCGCTTGAGAGGCAATATATGGACGCGTCCCATTAAGCGCGTCCAGTCACGCTCGCGTCGAGACGCGCTACTCTCACCTCCGACCCTTTAGATACTCTTCCACGCGCCCTATTATCCCCGCATCTAACGTTGGCTGTGAACGACTTGCATGCTTGAGGTGAGATATTAACCTCGACACCGTTCGCCTTGTCCTCCTGTTGGCAGACGAAGCACCAATACGCGTCACGTTCAGTGATCGGGCGCGAGACTATGCTTTGATGAGGTCGACATGAGGATTCTGTCATGGAACATAGTAAGTTCAATATACAGACGAATATAATCGATATGCTCTTACCGCGCATCAGAATGGCATTCGTACGTTACCCAAATACCACCCGTGAGTGATCCCATGACCGCTGGTAGACCCCGCTCAAGACCCCGTACTAACTGCACCGGTACCCCCCGCATATTAGATGGAATACCTTCAAAGATTGCGAGGGTATACTCGATGAGCTCAAAGCGGACATTATATGCTTTCAAGGTAATGGAAACTCATTCGCCCACGGTTCCTGGCGGTCGCTGACAAACGTGATGTCTACAATAGAAATGAAGTCTTCACGCGCGACCCTTCCGCGAGACGTTGCGCTTCCTGGTCATTTTCACTCTTTTTTCTCGTTCCCTGTGAACAAGGGTGGCTACAGCGGCGTCGCGGTATATACCGACTCGCATACAGCCGTCCCTGTCAAGGCCGAGGAAGGCATATCCGGCCGCCTGCAGCCCCAACCGCCCTTATCCGCAGAGGAGCGTGTATCACCGTCGTACCCTCGTCCGGACGAGTTGACTTTGTACGCGGACGAGGAAGGCGAAGTACCCAGCACATTTGACGCGCTCGATGCCGAAGGACGCGCGTTGGTTGTGGACTTCGGGTTGTTCGTCCTCATCAACGTGTACTGCCCGAACGAGACATCAGACGCGAGGTTGTCGTTCAAGATGAATTATCATCTCATGCTGCAGGAGCGTGTTCGGCGGCTCATCGAAGAGGAGCACCGAGAGGTCATCGTCCTCGGCGACATCAATATATGCTCTACTCCTCTCGACCACTGTGATGGGCATCTGCCGAGTAATCTGGCGACATTCTATGATCACCCTGCGCGAGCTTGGTTCCGACATTGGCTCAGCCCGAACGGGCCCATGATTGATATTGTTCGCACTTTCTGGCCCGATAGGAAAGGCATGTTCACATGTAAGAAGCTGCCAGCCGTTGAAACATGCTACTCCTTTCGCTCAACTGCTCACAGGCTGGAATATGAAGCTACAAGCACGCGAAACAAACTATGGAACTCGCGTCGACTACATCTTGGTTACGAAAGGTTTACTGCCCTGGATTCAACACGGCGACATCCTACCTTCGTTGAAAGGCTCAGATCACTGCCCTATATACATTGACCTCCGCGACGAGATCACACTCGAAACTGGGGAGACCGTTCGGCTTCGCGAAGCTATGAGGCAGACGGACGGTGTCCGCGATCCTCCCCGAATCGCCGCCAAGTTCTGGGACGAATTCTCGGGCAAGCAAACCGTCTTGTCGTCGTTCTTCGTGAAGCGGTCCGAGTCACAGACGAAGGTCGACCGCGCTGAGTCCCCCAAAGCATCTTCTACAGCCACCCAGGCGCTGACTCGGAATGCCCAAGCTGAGGCTGCAGTCCCGTCCTCCCAACCTAAAAATACAGAAACCTCGAGCGAGACCGTCAAGAAGTTCAAGCCCTCCCAGCCCTCAGCTGCTCCGACTCTAGTCAAGCGAAAGGCCACGGAACCGTCAGCTAGCTCGTCGAAGAAACGCAAACACGTCAAAGGTCAGGCGAGCATTGCGGCCTTCTTCTCCAAACCCTCTACTTCATCTACCCCATCTACCTCCGCATCGTCCAAGACACAGAAGACTCACGAGGTCATCGAAATCGAGGACGACGCCCCGACAAGTACTCCTCTGTCTACGCTAAGCTCCGCGTTGAGCGATGACACCCCATCTTCGAGCCAAGCTATGCAAGACCAGTTAGATGCAGACTACCGTCTTGCCTGCGAGCCCGCGAAGGCCGACGCTGCGCCGCTCTCCGCAGACGATGAGCCCACTCCCTCGCCTTCATCCTCGTCGCAACCCCAGGCGCAGAAGAAAGCGGCATGGTCGGAAGTCTTCGCTCCCGTCCAGCCGCCAAATTGTCTTGTGCATGGCGAACCGACGAAACTGTGGACGGTGAATAAACAGGGTCCGAACAAGGGCAAGAAGTTCTATCTCTGCTCGAGGTACGCACGACTACAATTGCATTCTCTGTTTGGGCGTAGCAGCTGATGGATGAGATTTTATGCACAGACCTGTAGGGCCAGGATATGACAAGGGAAAGGGCGAGCGGCTCCGAGACGAAGTGGATCACCAATACCGGTGCAATTACTTCAAGTGGGCGAGCGATGTGCGGAAGGAAGCTCAGCGAGAACGAGAACGCGAGAGGACACGAACAAAGTCCGGAGAGCAATGACCGTTTCGTCTAATAATCATTGCCTTGTTCTCTATCTTACATCATCGATTTTTTCTACTTCTTGCTTTCGTATCGCACTCGCATTTGTTGTAATCCTCACTTGTACCATACCGCATATAGCCACGTCGAGCTTGAGCTCGTTCACTAGTTAGAAAGGGTGGTACGGTATCATCTGCTTGTATACACTTGAACGTACAGATATGTGGGAAGAGAGACTATAGTCCGATACATACGACAGCAAAGGGCACGCAGCAACGGATGAAAACACGGAAATGGATAGGTGATAGTCAACAGGGAAGGGATCACGAAGAGTGTTTGGTCTGCTTCTTCGCAGTACCAATGGTCGTGTTGTTGACCTATGAGGGTGAGAGCAGGTGAGCATGGACGCGCCGAAGACTGGGAACAGGATACGAACCTTGGTAGCAAAACGCAGCGAGCACAGGGACTCGTGGAGATGGGTCGCGAGCGGCGAGAGGTTAAGGAACATGAGCGTCTTGGAGTTGCCGCTGAGCGAGTTTTGCAGAAGATAAGTGAGCTTCATATACCAGTCAGTAACCATAGCTTGGACATGGGTAAGAAAAGACAACTAGATGTACCTTCGAATTCCGATAGGGAATGTGCTTGTCACCCTTGCCTTCGCCCTTCTCGCCCAGAGCGGCAATCACATCGCCTAGGGCACTCAGACTCTTGTTGATATTCTGCGTCTCCTTCAGCCGCTCCCTGTCCGCTCCCGCGCCGCTCTTCTCGAGCCGCTCGCTACCCGCGAGGTCGACCAAGTTGAGCGAACCCTCACAGGACTCGCCTGTGAGTGCGTTCTCGCCACGGATGCGCAGCGTGAAGACCGAATGAGAACGCGAGGAACGCTCGTTCATGAGCGTTGCAGCGACGGTACGACGGCCTTGCGCGACTGCAAGGAGTGTGCGGACCTGGGTTGCGGAAGCGAGGGGGACCACGTTGACATCCGTGACGGTAGTGCGCCCCGTCTTGGGGTCGTGCTTGATCTCATGCTTCTTCTTGTCGAACTCGCCCTTGCCAAGCAGGTCATTAATCGTCTCGTTGTACTGGATGGAAAGTAAATGAGCCAGACTGTTTGATAGAGCAGGGAAGACCGACGTACGATCTCAAGGAATTGACCTTCCATCTTGTACTCCCAACCCTTGCTCTTGAGCTCGTCGGCTACACGGAAGACTTGCTCGACTGCACGAGGGATCATGCCGGCCGTCGTCTCAGACTGAGGAAGAGGTGATGAATAATGATTCTGAAGAAATGCGGCACATCGCGTACCTGCCCACCCTCCATCGTGAAGGACTTGCCCGAGCCAGTCTGACCGTATGCAAACACGCAAACGTTGTAACCGTCGGTACAACTTTGCGCAAGCTGTGAGATCTCCTCAAAGACTTCAGCTTGGGTGGAATGAGGCTCAAAGACCTACACGCACAAGGTGAGCAGAGCACCACGATAGCATCAGATGTAGACGTACCCTGTCAAAGGTGAATTGCCACTCGTCCTTCCGCTCCTGACCAGTGGCGCTCTCGCTTGACGACTTGAGGACGATCTCTCGGTGGTCCATCTTGTCCGGGAACGCCATGGGTGCCATCGCCTCCTCCCGTAACTTCGCTTCTGCCTCCGGGTCAGGACTACCCGTCCCATCGGTGATCGCACCTGCGGAGCCAGCCGACAGGGAAAACGTCGACGAGAGAATGTCCGAGCGCAAGACCGGGCGTACGCGCACGAAGACGCGGATGTTGCCCTTCAGCTCCTGCACCATGTTATGCAGCTTCCGCCGCACGCTCTCGCCCTCACGGGCCTCGCGTTCGAGATCGGCGATACGCTTCTGGGCGCGTTCGAGCTGGATCGCCAGGTCTGCCTTTGAGCCAGATGTGCGATCAAACTCGGCTTGAACTGCAGCCTTCTCTGCCTGCAGAGCACCAAGTTGAGCCGTCAGGCTGAGTTGCGCAGTTGCTTGTTGGGCAATGGTCGCCTTGAGGCTCTTGACCGTTTCGCGTTCCCGCTCGAGGTCGGCCTGATACATTCGCAGGTCTTCGTTGAGCTCGCGAAGTTCGCGGTCTTTCCTCCGGAGGTCGGCTTGCATCTCAGAGATCTCGCGTTCATGTCGTTGTCGAAGGTTGTTCAGTTCGTCGGAGGCGATGAACAATTCTTGTCGCTGGGCGAGTTCTTGCGTCTTGGCGTTGGTGAGTTCACGGGAGAGGGCTTCGTGGGATGCCTGGAGGTCGGAGCGTTTGGCGCGTTCTTGCGCGAGCTCGGCATCCAAGCGCGCTGCATCTGCAGCACGGGCAGCTTCTATCCTGGCGATCTGTTGCTGAATTGAGTCGAATCGTTCATCGTTTGCCGTGTTGGTCCCAGGGCGAGATCTAGGATGCGTGCTTGTGAGCAAGTGTATCGATGACAAGGACAATTCGGGAGGAGCGGGGGCGTCAGGTCAGAAGAGAATAAACGGTATGGTATGCGGATTCATATCCTGATCACCTGTGCTACAGATCCTGTCCAAGGAGATCGCAAGCCAACCATTGCGTCCACTTGTCCTACAGACCCACAGCGTTTCATCACTTGGATATCTTCTCATCACGGACAACCACCTCGACAACCTAGCAGATGGAAGACAGAAACTCACGCAACACGCGACGTAGGTCTTGCAGGTGGTCGCACCGGGGCCGTCTTCGGTGGCGCACTCGTCGCACGGGTCGTTCTCCGCACCCCAGTCGCCGTCGTCGACGTCGACAATGCTGGCGCTCTTGGCTTCGTCAACGGCGGTGGACCCCTGCCCAACTTCGCCACACCCGTCCCTGTTGTCGTAGTTGTCGTCGTGGTAGTCCCATTCGGCGCGACCTTCGACGGTCGCAAGGGCTGATTCGTGTCCGCCTCGGCGATGGCGGCGAGTTTGCGGGGCGGCTGCTGCTCAGCCCCGATGTTCTCCTGCGTTGCGGCCTTGCGCTTGAGCGAGTTCGTCGCCATCCGGGTCGTGACCCCCGCTGGCGGAAAGGCCGTAGATGGGCCCGCCATGGTCGTCGTACTCGTCGAGTGGATGGTGGGCGCGAGATGCGGCCTGTCGGGGGAGGAAGAGCGCAACCGTGGGAGACGGGACATGGCTGTCGGTTAGAACTTAGCGAGGCGCGTAGACGCCCTTACGCGTCTCTTTCGCCAGAACCAAACCACGTTTAGGCGCCCTTCTCGACGCGTCTGTCATGTGACCGTTGAGGCCCTCGAGCGTTTATTCGAGCGCCACTGTCTGCACGAGTACGGTCGAGTGCGAGTGGACCAACATAGGGAGACTACGGGGAGTAATTATAGTCTAACGAGCATGTACTAGGGTAGGTGTAGGTGTAGTTCCGTTAGCCCAGACTACTACATTGCCACGGTCTGTAGGAGCCCCTTCTTCACAAACTCCCTCGCGTTGCCACCCGCCTCAGTGTATTTCGAGAGGAACATCTCGTCGCCGCGGGCTGTGGAGTGCAGTCAGAATCGAACAGTACCATACAGTGCTCTATTTCCACTCACGGAAGTGAAGCGCCTTCGACTGCTGCCACAACTCAAAGATGGAGGCAGCCTCGTCCACGGTCAATCGCTCAGGCACGGCGAAGTTCTTCAGACCCTTCGCGTACTCGACGAGCTCGGGCTGTCGAGGAACGTAAGGGTTGGTAGGACCGGTCGGCGGGAGACCAAGCGACTCGATAAGCTCGAGGGGCGCACGGAACGTCGTGTTTTGGGACGACAGCGCACCGAGGAATGCACCGCGCGCCTTGCAGAACGTCTTAGTACGCATTGTACGAAGGAAAGCATATGACGTACAAAATTCCTCTTGCCGCTAGCAAATTCAAGGATCGCTCGAGGCAACATGAGGTGGTAGGCCTTCACGGCCCTGTAAAATGGGTCACGGTATTGGGACATGCAGTAAAGCGCCTGGAAGTCGTCGACTGCGAGCAAGACCGGGTACCTGTACGTCGTCAGCACCTGCCAGTCCACACATATTTAGTACTCGAGCTCACTTGGTCTGCTGGGCAAGCTCATCGAACAAGGCGTTCAGCACCGTAGGCGCTTGGTGCTGGTATTCTACACCGACGTTGATGAGGTCCGTGATTGGCGCGCCATTCTGCACTTCGCGTTCATCGAAGGGATATGGGCTCTGAACGGTGAGCGACTGGAGAAGGGCAGAGTTCACGTCGGCGAAACGCTTCAGTAGTTGCTGCGCATATGCAGGCTGGCCATAGGTCTGAGTGCGCGCGTCGTACGCGTACGGTGTTGACGAGTTGACGAGGTTGATGCCTGCGACCGCCCTTCAGTGATAATGCAAGAAGTAGGTATAGACGCGGCGGACTGACCTCGTGGGATGTACAGAGTCAGCCATTCCTTCTGAACGGCGTACTGCACGGCTTGCAGCATGAGGTAGCTCTTGCCACAACCAGGCTGCCCAGCTATCGGGCGGATGAGTTAGTTACGCCAGTACATAGAACGGTGCGATCTGCGTACTGAAAACAAGTCTAGTGTTCTGACTCGAGGATCCGGCAGCCTTGTCGAGTTGATCCAGTACGTTCACGGTCACCTCCCTCACTACGGAACATGGTGTGGACAGCAAGAGATACTGCGCAGATAGTCAGGTCCTCGTTGGCTCTTCCACACATGGCTCAGCTCAGATGACACTCACGTCGACCAGGATGTTTGTCGGCAGACCGAACGCCTTCAGTGCCCGCGAATCATCCTTTGGGAAAGCCAGAGCTTTCGCGGTGGCTGATGAAGTAAGCGTTTCCTATACAAATCTGCATGTTAAACTGGATACAGTTCACGGGCTGGTAAGAGGTGACTGACGGGTCGATAGACGGGAAGCTTTAGCTCGGAGCGGTATTCACTCTGAAACACTGGGTGCGTAAGGGCGTTTGCAGGCATCGGCCGGAAGAGCTAGCGATTCCACACAAAAGGCGTAAGTGGTGAAGGTCTTATATAGCATCGGAGAATAGCACATACACCAGGATCCCTCGCGCCCCGGTTCTTCTTGTCATTCTCCTTTCCCGCGTTTGGCCTGAACTTGGCTAGAACGGGTGCGCACGCAATCAATCATGGGCAGGCATGTGAGAACAAGGCGTGAGCTGCATACAAGAAACTTTCTTGGCCGGCTTCGCAGGTGTAGCATAACCTCTCGCCTGGACAACCGCTCCAGCGGGAGCAACAAGTGACGAAGAACTTGGATGAGCAACGCGCCCTGTCCGGAGAGCGACGACCAGAGACATCTTGTCTTTATCCCAGACCCAGCAAAACGACCAGCAAGGAACGAGACCCGATAGCCTAGAGGAGTAGACGTGAACCCAGGAGCTGCAAGGACGTCTCCGTCAACTCCGTGGACGAGCTTGAGCAGTGTAACGCGCGGGCGCTTCCGAAATCTCGCTGGACGAATTTCCAAAAATGTCACGCCGTGTCACATTGTGACAAGATTCAACGGGCCGCCGCTACTTAGCGCCTTTCGCCTGCTCGCTCCCAAGCCACCAGCAATGCCTGAGCCTGTCGTGCTTTCTTCAGCTTCCCAGCTTGCTTCTGTCGCGATGACCGCTTTGACGCACTGGAACAACAGCTTAACAAGTCTTTTGAGGAAAGCAATCGAATGCTGTGGTACTTCGATAAGGAGAGGGTGATGCTAGAGGTCTTGCAAGGGGTGGGATCCGGCAGGCAAGCATGCCTAGATAACATGATACCCAAAACCATATGGAGGGTTTGGGCCATAGTGGCAATTTATAACGCAATCTTACGTCGGCTTCTCGTTGAACTCCCCTCGTCTCCTCCCCTCGGACAAGGAGGGTGTACAAAGCCTGGTCGCTCGTGTCCCAGCCACAACCAGTAAGCGCGACGAGACCATCGTCTTCTCGCGAGCAAGTATCCAATAATGGGTGTTGAAGAGGCTCATACTGGCAAGGTCCATCGCACAGTTGATCTGGAGCTCGAGCTTGTAGAAGAGGATAGACGGTCCACCCAACGCAAAAAGATACTCTTGGCTGCAGTCTGTTCCACATTCTGGCTCTCTGCCTGCTATGCCTTTGAGCGTCCAGACTTTCTCGCAAGCATCACTAAGGCATCGAAGGAGCTCCTGCCGTCGCTGCGGTACAATGAGGCACTCTTGAACACTGTTTGTCCGCAGACGACCGCCCTTGCGCCAGTGAAGAACAGTGGATACCTGGACACTTTGGAGGCCGAGTATGCCACCCAAGAGTTTAGGCTGCAAGCGTACGAATCTCTCGGAGGCGCCATTCGAATTCCGTATGTCATAACCCTTCCTGGACAAGCGTGGTGGTGATCTCACACGCCGGTGAACGCTCAGTACCATCGCATACGATGATCTTGCACCTCCTGGTCAGGATGAGCGCTGGGAGATCTTTGGAGACTTGCACGCTTACCTTGAGCGACGCTTTCCTCTAGTGTAACTCCTCGCATCCCATATCAATACTTGACTGCTCTCTGACCGTTGTGGCACAGACACCAGAATTTGAACAAGACTCATGTCAACAAGTTTGCCTTGGTATATCACTGGCAGGGCAGCGACAGTTCCTTGAAGCCCACTCTCCTCACAGCGCACCAAGGTCTGTAATCGATCATCAACGCGTCAGCTTGATTCGCTTGTTCACACGACAAGTGCAGACGTTGTCCCCGTCGAGCCCTTGACCGTCAGCGAGTGGCATCACCCTCCTTTCTCTGGGTACTATGACGGTAAGAACTTCTCGGCCCGGATATCGCCACGGAGCCTTCACTTAGCGTCCATCCCAGGCGAATATATCTGGGGCCGCGGAAGCTGTGATGATAAGCCCGGTCTAATCGGTACCTTGTGAGTAGAATGCATGATAAATCCGCGGCTGTACATGTCAACGGCGTTTGACGATGCGCGTTCCAGTACCGCCGTCGAGGAACTCCTTCGCATCGGATTCAAGCCTACGCGCTCGGTTGTACTTGCTTATGGTATCGATGAGGAGCGTGGTGGCATCTCGGTACCGTGATCCAGCCAGTTGGGTTGCTACATAGCTCAGATTGCATACAGGGCGCAACCGCCATCCGTGACTATCTCCTGGAAACATACGGCGAAAATGCATTCTCTATTCTGGTTGACGAAGGAGGTAGTTATATCTCATCTATGTTCAATTTCCGCAGCATTGACATCTGGGCGATGGGCCAGGGGGATATCGTGTCACAGACGACGTGATCATGTCCACTCCTGGAGTAGCGGAGAAGGGTAAGTTCGACGTGCGCTTCGAAATCTCTGCGCCTGGCGGACACTCTAGCGTTCCGCCTGAGCACACGGTAAGCATGCATCCGCTATAGCTGGTTCTCGTCCGTGTGACCCTAATCTGTGGCCTGTTACCTTCTGGCAGAGCATCGGCATGCTTGCACACGTTATCAAGCAGCTGGAGGACAACCCGCACACCGCACACCTTAACCGCTCCGGGATATACTACAACCTCCTCCAGTGCCAAGCGGCACACGACCCAGGCCTCTCCCCTCGCCTGCGTAAGCTCATACAACGTTCCCTCAAGTCCGACCGAGCGCTCTCCGCGCTCGAGGCGGAACTCGCTCAATATGATAGGCTTTTCGGCGCGCTCGCCGGCACGACCCAAGCAGTGGACGTCATCCGCGGCGGCGTCAAGACGAACGCGCTCCCCGAACACGCAGAGGTGATCGTCAATCACCGCATCGACATCCACAGCTCCGTCGGCGCGCTGAAGAAACGCATCGCGGCTGTCGTCCAGCCCGTAGCAGCACGCTTGAGCCTCGACTTGAATGCCTTCGGAGAGACGGTCGTGAACAATGCTGGACAGGATTCGGAGAGCGTTGGACAGCTGACGATCTCGGACGCGTTTGGCACGGCTTTGGCGCCTGCGCCGATCACGCCAATGGGCGATAGTGGGCCCTTCAAGTTGCTGTCGGGTACTATCATCGGGGTGCTGGGAGCGTCCAACCGGACAGGCTATGACAAGAAGACGTTCATCGCTCCGGGGATGTCGACGGGGAACACAGGTATGCTCGCCTGTTCCCTCATCTACAGCATATGATAATGTTGCTCAACATGTCATGCAGATACGAAGCACTACTGGAAGCTAACCAAACACATATTCCGCTATGGGCACATCAACTCGGCCGACTCGTTCAATGGCGCGCACACCGTCAACGAAGGCATGGATTTGTTTCATTGGTTCAGTGTACTCAGTCCGCTAACATTTTGCACGACTTGCAGCTCTGCGTGCGGAGGGTTTCATTGAAGCCATCCGCTTCTTCACTTGGATTATCCTAAACGCTGATGAGTCTCCTCTGCCTGAGTAGTTCTTTGTCGAGAAGGAGATGTATAGGCACGGTAACCAGGATCCACGCGGACTCCTGTCAACAACCTCGATATTCATACATGTGTTGTCCACTTCGAAACAAGCCGGGCCTCGACACTCAAGAGACTTGATGAGGCCCGCCCTCAAAACACAAAGATACACGTTCCCTCAACAAACCCCATCTCCCTCAATGCCGGTAAAGCGAGATCTTCGATCAAGCCTACAGGGCCACACAAGAAGGTACCGACGCCTTCCTTGCATGGGTAGAGCTGTTGTTCCCTGAGCGAGTGGTCAGTCACGTATTCTTGGCATCATGTGAAGCGCGAAGCGCATACATCGTAACTCTGTCCAGTCTTCCTCGCGAGTACTGAGGCGCACACTTTAACCGATGAGTATATCCCCGATGATGGACCACATTACCTGCCAGTCCTTCGGTGCGTTTGTGAGGACGTGCCAGAGCTTGAAGCGCGCCGAGTGCTGTTCTGAGTATTTGGTGAGCGTATCGCGCATCCATATATCATCGTATGTCTTGTTGCTATGCTCGTCATACATGTGAATACTCGTAATCACATTTCCAGCAGGGACCAGCACAAACCTGTCAATGAGGGAGACACACGTCTTGTCGGTCGGGTCGGATAGGATGGCGTGGATCAGTTGCCAGTGTGGAGTTAGGCCACTGCCACCCGCTATGAGGTTGACCTGCCTCTCGACTGTCAGTCCCCCAGGATTGGCTTGTCGCTCATTCGCCGTACCTTGGTGAAGTAGTAAGACTTTCCCTCGATATCAAAGTCGCCATGCCCTCTGTATATGATCCCGCCCGAGGGGCCACGGATGTCGATCTCCTCGCCTTCACCCGATCTCGCGTTAGCACTCTCGTGCTCAGTGACAGTGACAGCCCGTCCTTCGAAACGCACCTTCTTTCATACAATCAAGGTAGTTCGAGATAGTGCCTCCTGGGGACAGCGTCTCTCCCCCAAGCGGGAAGTACGTCTTCACGAGCAAGTCGAACGTCCCGTCTTCCTCGTCAGGGAGCACAGGACGGATGGGGGTATACTGACGCATGACGGCCCCATCCTTGAAATGCAGCGCGATTTGGATGTGCTGCCCCACAGGGAGGCTGAGTATGCCAGGCATGCCGTCAGGCCCGCGAGGAAGCTCGAAAGTGTAGAGCCTTAAAAGAGCGCGAGAAAATGAGTATGATTGTATGGATGCAGTGGGATGTCGAACATATGAAGCACCTTGAGTCGGCAGATACATCCTTGCGGCGCAGGAGCTTCGCAGCGACGAAAGAATCAGGCTGGAGTGCGAGCCCGGAACGAGCGGCTTTGAGCTCTTGGAGCTCTTGCGCCGCACGCTTGGCCTGTTCTTCCATGGTACGGACGCCCTCCTCGGTCAGCATACCGATCAAGCATTCATCCCGCTTTCCGTGTGCAACTGCAGCCATGCGTGATGCGCATTCCGTAGATGATTAGCCAACAATAGAAGGTGCATTTCGTGGGGTAAGCAACATACAGTTGTCATGGATATTCTTATACTGTTCGATGGAGTACGTCAGGGAGCATGGCCAATACGATCATCGAGAACCAACCCTATGAGAGTACGTACCTCGATGGACGCCACAATGGACGCCTTCCCCGCATACATGGAGACAGACCTGGGCCCACCTGAAAGTAATGGGACAGTGAGCAACGGTCGTTCTGGCCTACATGGATAGGCTTGGAATCTGAGATATCTTACCGGGATGCCAGGACAGCACGGAGGTAACGTCGTAGACCTTGTTATCCAGAATAATCCACGCATCATGCTGCAAAGGAACAAGTATCAGCTGCCGCATTGTGGTTACAAGGTGGGCATCTATACCAGTTTGTCATGTTTTGCGACCTCGTCTAGGGAGAACCGACGTAAGCCGGGGCTCTCGTCGACGTGCGTAGGTGCCGAGAGTTCGGACGATTTCATCCAACCGCCCTCTTCCTCTAGTGGCGCCACGGGGTGCTGGAACTGCACCACAATGCCTGTCGATATCGGATCGCGGCTCACGTTTGGACGGACTCGATACCAAGAGTTGCTGCAATAGTGTATGAGTGATTCGTCAGTCTTCAGTATCAGCAGGCAATGTAGAGGTCAGAAGCTTACTTCAACATGCCCTAGTACAGGGCAACGCATCGATCAGCCCAAAAGGCATCGCGAACTCGTTTCCACAACATACCGTCAACGTCCTGGACCGCGAACGCAGACACTATCAGAATGCCTCTTGACTTCACAATAGTCGAGATGCTCGTACCATGTAATGTTCTCAGGCTGAAACATCTTGCGACTATCCTGTGCTCTGACAATGACCTCGAAGGCGTTGACGAGCTCTCTGAGCTTCACGTCACAAGACCTGCACCATAGTTAGTGATGCAGAACGTGATGATTTCGGACGTGACATACCAGAACAGCCACGCCCAGTATTTCGTACCGTGTCTGCAAATATGTTCAGAGACGGATGTTCATAGACGCGAGCAGCATCTGGAGTGCAAACCTCAATGGCGAGTCCACGAAACGACGGAAGCACCACCTCCACGTCTTGCCACCATCGAGACTGAGCTCGACGCGTTCAATGCGGTATCCGCCTCCGTTGAACGCGAAACCTTGCACTGTATACATTCCTTCTAAGGCCTCCTCGTCGGGCAGCTCGAGGCACTCTTCATGAGCCGGTTTACAGATGATGGATTGCAGCACCTGGATCATCCTGTTAACATGAACGAGGAGCGCGAATTTAAGAATTATCAGGTACCTGTTCCCAGCACGCAGTGCTCTCGTCCTCGAAGAAAGTCCTCGCGAGTGGATGGGTTTTCGAGTCGATGAACGAGGGAACCACCTTGTTGTCCCATATATCTGTAGTATGCGGGGGCGTCAAGCTAGGAAGTACGTCTAATCGCCGTGCCGGTCACCCACGGTAATGAGATCGATTTGGCTCCTTCGTGACCCATATCTACCGACAATTGTTAGAACAAGCAGTCGGCCTTGGAGTACAGCTAGTCAGAGACATACCCTCTTCAACCACTTGATCTGGCGGCCGCCAACATATCCCTGTAACAACGTCAACTCAATGGCATCCCACGGCACATTGAACCACTGCTCACAGGTATAACTACTCGCAAGGGCTATATCGATATTAGCACCAGTACAACTGATCGGGGGTTGAGACGTACGTAGCCGTGGTCAGGGTGCAACACACGTCTATTCATACCATAGGCGAGGATAACATCGTTCGTAGGATCCATGACATGGCTTAGCGGAATGGAGGTGGCGTATCGCCCCGAAGCTGGTTCATCCGCCCCTTCAAAGTTGAGATACCTACGAAGAGATTCAGTCATCACATTCTTCTCTGCCTCATAAATCTATAGGGCCAGCTGCATACCATCGCTCAATCTCCGGTGTCTCCCGCAGACCACACGCCAAGAGAACGTCGCGCAAAAGGACACCTCGCCAGACAGCGGTCGAGACACCGGAGGCTGTCCAGTTGAAACCGACGGTTCGCTTGATCATGTTGACCTCTCTCCGGCGATCTTCAGCCACGTTTAACTAAACTCGTTCAGAGGGAAAGCAAATAGAGACCTACTACCGTCGCATCCGATGGTCACGGGGATTTCGATAGTCTTGAAGTCGCCGGATGTCAACTCATCCATCGTCCACTCTCTCGGCTTCGACAACAGCTCAGCCGGCTCGGCGTATATCAGAACCGTATGCGTTTCCCAATGGAGCTGAGGAACTGCTGCATGGTTGCGGACAAAATGAAGCCTGGTTAGAAGCCAACAGCATGAGCTCTACCGACATAGGAGCGAAGAGGAGTCGTTCGTTATGCGTACTTTGTCGGAGTGATGAGACCGGCATCAAAGAGCCGCAAGAGGTCAGGCTCAGCGTTGAGAGGATGCTTTCCAGTAAGACGGCGTAACTCTGCCGAGCGAGGGATCCAGGAGTCGGGTGTGTCCCTACACTCGTTCACGGGCGACGACCTAGCCAGAGAAGATATCTACTCACTGGTCATCGACGCTAAGCCTAGCTTCGAGCTGGTAACATGCATCAGAATCCAGCCCCTTCAAATCACCTTTTGGTACACCAAGGTCGTTCTTGAACGAAGCGATGGTAGAGAACTCTTGGAGAAGGCGAGCATGAAAGTCCCGTTGGCCGTGAGAATCCATTGAGTCATCCTGGAGTGCTTCGCCATCGTCGGTCGAAGCAGCGAGGCTCGAGGGAGCTATGGTTGAGGAAGCGGAAATGGGTGACTCGTTGGTAGAGTCCGGGGAGTAGACAGTTGACTCCGAGCCCGACGAATTGCCGTCGCTCATTAGGCGTGTTGTTTGTATTTTCAGCTCATCTTCGCTGAACGGCAAAACATATCGCGAGAAATCGTGGCTCTGGATAGCCCAGTGTGAGTGCAACAATGTATGAAGCGTTTTGTAAGACGAGGCTTACCTTTGGATATTCCGCCTTGTAGCTTCTCGCATAATATTAGACATTGGTGCGACCTTGTGGCTTCAATTGAACTTACTTTGTATATAACTCCTTGACATCTCGCACGCTGACAAGACGGTTAGGATGACAGAGTCTGAGTTGATCCGGTCGCGATGCGCGAGGCTTTAGCTTAGACTCGTCGTGCGGATCGTAGGCTGCGGTTCCTAAACGAAATGCGCCGTCGATGTTGAGCATTGTCGTTTGCGAAAGACCAGTAGTGGCTTGCACAACTGTAACAACGTCGTCCAGCCGCTCCATGCCCTCGCAAAGTGCGGTCGATTGGATGTCCTTCAGTAAAAGCGGCATGAGACGACCGGGTCCGTGCTGCCTGGGAGTATGACAGAGCAAGAGCGTACACGCGCGAGCTCCGGCATGCATCTTATATTCACTTCCCCCCAGTACTTCCTATCTCTCATTTTTCACGAGGCCGTTGGCAAAAATACCGTGAGAGCTGGGATGGCTCAGTTGTCTGTAGATGACATTCTGAACGGCAGTCTATGTCCGATATGAAGCGTACACGGGTCCTTATCTTGTTGTCTTCGAAACTTCGTAGCATAGCTCGACGAGCCATCTGTATCACCGGAAGGTTGTCCAGCCTCGAGGCTTATGACACAATCACTGCTGCGCACTGCGCGTTCGAGGATCCTTCGTGCGTGTTGCGGCTGGGTGTGGTGCTGATCACTACTATAGTATAGAGGATTTATCGTTCTACTCAAACGCTGAAAGGGACTAGACCGCAAACGTACCTGAGACCTGTAGGCCAATGCCCCAACGCTAGCTTGGATCCTGTGAGAGAAAGTACGAGACCCATTTGAGGCCAGTACCGCGGCGGATGTAGTAGTGGCACGTGGATCATAGACGCCGGTTGATTTTGCAGGTAATAGACGCTCTATGTACAACTCTATCCGACTCAGGCTGGGTTCAATCCTGTACGTTCGATCCGCGCTACAGGCAGTGTTAGGCCCCTGCATTGCCGGTGTGTAGGGT
Organism: Cubamyces lactineus; assembly: GCA_022376465.1. Classification (NCBI taxonomy): domain Eukaryota; kingdom Fungi; phylum Basidiomycota; class Agaricomycetes; order Polyporales; family Polyporaceae; genus Cubamyces; species Cubamyces lactineus. Next base: position 421,519 of record JACDTU010000009.1, on the reverse strand, counting down.
TTACTAGCATTAATGGCGCATTCGTACAAGAAAATGGGACCCACGGGACGCTCAATCAGCTCTTCCGAACGCCCCTCACGATCCCCCATCCAGCAGCGAACATCTTCCCTTCGAGCTGGCGAACGTCCCAATCGTCCTAAACCCAGAACCACGGCGGAGACGACGAAAGGACACTGTCCACGATCGTACGTTATAGCTTCGACGCCGCCCAGGAATTGTCGCAATGCCTAACTATTCCTCATTAGCCACAACCGCAGTTCTCACTTGCAACTTCCATCGTTACTGTCCACGCTCAACCAGGATGTCTTGCTGCACATGTCTACTTTCCTCTCCATTGACGACATTTCATGCATGTCGCGGACATCTCGTAGGATGTATGAGTTACTTGCCCGCGAGATGCTCAAACGGCCCGTCGAACTTTGGCCGCAGGACATCCACTCGTACCTCCGCTTCCTGCGCCACATACGTCGCGAAAAACAACTCCCCACCAAATGGGAAATCAACATAAACATCGAGTATAGCGCGCAGCACAAATGCGAAAAACACGAGCGATGTGCCAATGCTGGCTGTCGATTTCGCAACAAGCACATCCGCGGCGACTGGCTTATCAAGCTCTTGAGCAGTGCCAGGGGCTTGACCGGGCTGACCCTAGCCGGGGTTTTCGATGTCGCACTCGATGTACAAGGATTCCGGGATGTCTTCTCCTCTCTCCCACATTTACGACGACTGACCCTGGGTAGGCACTGGTGCAATTCTCTCCATGGACATCTCGCGTCGCTCCAGGGGCTCCTGCCGAAGTTACGCGTGCTCGAACTGAAGTATAAACCTGAATCACTGCATCTCATCCACCATGGTAGGGCCAGTTGGGAAATCTCGCTTGGTCCACAGTTGGCATTGCTTGAAGTTCTCGAGATCCACACACTTCTTCTGGCACATGATGACATCCAGCTGCCACAGCTGCGGAGGTTGGTAATAGATCGTCTTGTTGTCGGTGCCTCAGCATCCAGCTGCGGAGGTATCCTGTCAAGATCGTTCCCCAATCTCGAATATCTCGCGGTGCAACAAATGTATGTGTACTATACGACAAATCCTGTGATTACTAACATCCCTTTCTCCAGTATCGCCCAAATTCCACCGGAAGAATACATCTCGCCAGATGGCGCTATGCATTCCAGCCCATCCATCCCGTCAGATGCCTCTTGGTCGGGCCATATACCGAGTGTAGCACGACCGGACTTGCACTCCATGCCGCTGAGATACCTGCGAGTGGGGTCATTGCTCGACCTGGTACAATTGGACGTACCCTGCGTTGAACCCCTCGCTCGGATCGATATAGGGCCATTGCAACCAGGTGCTCATCCACGTACGGTGGAGTTAGCATTCGAACTGATGCGCCCACGGTGTATCACGTTCTACACTACGCCCGGGGAGGTTACCGAGGTGCGGGATTTGCTCGAAGCGCTACTCGGCAGGGTGGATCGGATGGCATACATAACGCATATGGCGTACAATACGTCCACCTGGGCTCTCCTGAAGTTCAACGTGGAGACATTGGCGGTGAGTGTCGCTCGCATAGATCATTGGACGACAGCTTCACTTATCAAAAATTGTAGGTTGAGCTCGGCCGGGTCTTGAAGGAGTCGTCCGTCACCCATTTCTTCGTGCGGATTTTCGAACTCCCGGGGCGCGATATATTCGCTCGCAGACTGGATGGCGTTACGCTCGACGCTCTGGTCGCTCGGGCATATGACCACACGGTCAAGGCCCAACAGGTATTAGCGTCCAACGTGCCTACTCTAAGAAGCGTATTCTTCGAAGTGGGCGACTACGGATTACGAGGGTGGATACGCGACGAGGCCAGCTCTCGGCGTTCTGGGCGACAGTGGAGGGAGCTGGATACACCAGAAACTGAACAGATGCTTAGAAAGGAGGACCTGCACTGCTCCCATTTGAACTGCACGTTGGACAGCAGCTTTGGTGGATCGTTATCATGGACGGTAGATGGATAACAGCACTCTGCGTAGTTAAACGTGACTATATGCTACTACTAGTAGTATGCGTATTGTTGTATACTTCCCTGAGTCTTTCCCCGTCGATCAGAGCCAACACGCCAACCTTGCTGGTTTCTCTTGTCATGAGGCACGCCTCTATGCCAAGGCATTTGTGTCGCGACACGGTACCTGTGTTGCGCCCCGACTTTGGGAGCCACACTTCAAGTATCACCACGTGATCGTGTATAGCGACTGTGCGCGCGAGGCCCGTTGGCTTTCTTCCAACCACAACACGGCCGATTGCTGTTGATTCCGCTCAGGATCCTGTATTCCTGCAAACCCAAACGATATATGCCGCAAGAGAACCAACTGCCTAACGGCTTACTGATCATCCTGCACTTGCATCTTCTAGATTATCCTCTGCACGACGCAACGGGCTATGATGAACGCCTCTTTGACCCAACGCGGGGCATGCGCGAGCGGAATAAAGCCATGGAAGACATATCTTATTTCCTAGTCGCGAAGATCGAGCGCAGCAAGGAACGCGCGAAGTCTGTGAGCTTATCTCTTGGCGAGACAACGTGGCTAAGTGGCTGATTCTCGATTAGATCCTACCCACCTACCCATGTTTGCAGCCATCAGACACCACGGCGTTCAGGATCGCCCTTGCGAAGTATCTGGAGACGATAAGGAACACTGTCGCGCATACTACGCATGCTGGAGACAAGCCGTCGGAGCAGAAAGGCAAACAGCCGGCTTGTCCTGCTAAAGATGAGGCATCCGCCTGGTGGTGGAAGGATGTGGTCGTTCGCAAATCCATCCTCGACGAATGTTGTGGAGAACGGTAGGGCGGTCCATTGGTTCTCTTTGGAATGCGGGTTCACTGAACCCATGCACCGGTAGCTTTGAGCGCCTGATGCTGGCGTTGTCAAGTCATGCCGTCCTCAAGAATACCACCAGGGTGCCTCCCACATTGCAGCGGCCTCTTTCCGAAGAAGACCATGCGGTGCGCCCTCATATGACATTGCACCGTTTCATCTCCGTCTTCTCACTCCCCTTCGGTGTGCATCAGATCTTGGGCACGTTGTCCAAGGCTTATACTGCACGGCTCGCGGCGGCCCAAAGTGAACGGCTCGAATGGGAGCGATCGGCGGCATTGCTCATCCAGAGGCATGCTGACCTGGCAGTGATCCATGTAAGTGTCTGGAGGTTGCGCCTTACCGTGGAGAGAACTCGTTGACGGTCTCACCATCGGCTCTTGCAGGCAAGGCTCGAAACTCCGCGGCACGCATCTTCCTCCAAGTACGATTTCCTCGAAACGGCGAGGCTGCTTGCACTACGCGACTCGAGGCATCAGGACCTTGTGCGCGGGCCTTGGAAAGGCGATGAAGGCCAACGATCCCTGCAGCTTGTCACCAGCCTGGCCGGGCTTCTCGATCTAGCGGCGTCGCCAGACAGTGCTCCTGCACTTCCTGACCAGGAAAGAGGAGCCCCGTCGTCCTCACGCCTCGATAAACCGCAGGTATGCACGCCGTTTCCTCCTTGCGCGTCTGACATCTTGTCTTCTGCTTCTGCATGATCTCACTAGCATCGCTACATTTCAGGTCCTACATTCGACTGAACCGCCTCCGCTACCCATCGCAGCAGCACGTCACCCCTCCCAGCTCCAGGCACTTGCGGAACCTCTCTTTCCCGAGAGTCGACCGCTCGAAACCTCAGTTGCAGGTCAAACTGCCGGCTCAGCACCTCCACACGCGATTGCAGAACGGCTCGCAGCTATCGAGAACGTCCAGAAATCGCTCAATGAAGCGTTGATCGCTGCCCAAAGCATCCGTGTTCAATTACAGCGGCGCTTGGAGAAGGCTCGGGCACATGAATTGACCCCTGTACGATCTCGAGGAGGATCTAAGGACAAGTCAGCTAAGCTCGACATCAGTCTGTGGGAGAAGCGTATAGGGCCGGGTGTGCAATTCAAGGTACTGTCGACCAGTAATCTAGATCGTCCTACTGTACACGCCTTGTTCACCACCCTATGTTCTTGTCGCAGTCCCCAGAAGCTGCGGCGTCTTTGCTTGCGCAATTCGGCCTTGCGTCGCCTCTGCCTGCAAATGCAGTTGAGGAGCGTATTGCCCACATCCGTACCGCGGTCCTCTCGCCTTTCGCGGCCGATCCTCATCCTGAGCCCGAGTCGGACCCAGAGCCCATCTCCACGGTGTCTCGTCTCCCCCAGCCCTCTGCGCGCACACAAACATCGAAACCTGCAGGTACTACTAGTAGGGCAGATGGGCAAGGGGCCTCGGGCAAATCAAGCAAGCCCCATGGCGTAGCAAAATCACTCGCAACGGTCCGGCTCGCGGATCCCTCTCATCATGCCCATCCAAAATCTCGGGTAGCCTCCTCTCAAGGGAAGAGCAAGGACGAGAAAACGGCGGCCATTGCGCGTCGGCTGTCCCGTCGTGCATCAGCTGCACGTACAAGGCGATCGACCGTGTTCGGTCGGGGTGAAGACGCAGAGATCATGAGGGTGAGTGCCTACTCCTTCCAGAACGGTTCCCCATCGCTCAAGTGCCCGAATCCCTTTGCTATCCAGATCGTAGCCTCCGTCCATGACCGCTCTGACTCCGAGGAGGACGACAACCAGCCCATCACAGATGAGCGATTCGTCAAAGACAAGAACTCTACTCAATCCCGCACTCCGGCGCGGAAGCAACACCTTTTAGGCACCCGCGGAACGCTCTTGTCAACTGCGAAGAAGGCCGCTCATCGGCAGTCGTACGATATAGATGTCCACGAACGTGCGCCGCACGTCCCGCGCCTGCCGAGCTTGCGCCTGAGCGATGCTCCGGAGCCAGATCAGCATGGAGGTCGCGAAGATGACGAAATGGCCGCTCAAAACCCTCCCGGCCGAGATGACGAAGATGTCGTGTACGAGGGCAACAGCATGACGCTCGCAGATATCCTGTTGCATGCAGGGCACCAGGGCAACATGTCGATGCAACTTCTTGGCGAAGAGATGGAAGACGAAATGTCAGACTGGGAGTCATGATCAAATATACCAGTCCTGTAATTCTGTATATGAACGCCGAACTTCAGTTACTTTTTTTTTATACAAGTGTGTTGCTGAGGGTCCTTACGCGCTGGCATCGCAATGTGATACGCTGTGTAGAACTTACGGCACGACATGTTGATCTACGTATGTCACACACAAGATCCGAACTTCCAGGGGAGATGTCATGCATAAAGGCGGCATGGCATAGCTCATGTATTTTGTGCAGTGCGTGGCCGGGCTGGCCGGTTCTCGTGGAGCAGTATACAGGGGGCAAGACATATACGGAGGGAACGATATGATGCGAGACGAAGAGGAACCACCAGCTCGTACGGGAAGGTTGATCATGCAAATCATGCGCGCACTGAGTCCGCTCATGCCTCCGTCGTCGTCTTGGTGCGCTTGACCGCGCGGGTGTTCTCCCTGTAAGTAGGCAAATTGTGAGTTCACATCATAAGGGCGAAGAAGCTGCAAAACGCACCTGAAGCCGTTCTTGAACCGCCTGGAAACGGTCTTCAGGTAGCGCATGCGACCAGTGCCGGTGGTCTTTCTGCGCTTAGCCTTCTGGCCCCACTCGTACGACCGCAGCTTCGCGCGGGGGTAGCCGCACTGCGCGCACTCTGCAAACGCCACGATGAGTCTCCGCATGCCTTGCTCCGTTGGCTCATAGGGCCTGGGGTCGAAGGACCCTTGATAAAGAGCCTTGGTAAAGAGACGTACCCTTGTGCTGCTTGTGGAAGGAGCGGTTGCCACACCGCCTGCAGAGGGTGTGGGACTTGGTGTGCCGCTTACTGTATTATGGAATATGCGCTGAGGATGCGTTTCTTCCGAGGAGATGCGAGGATACGTACCCGAACGAGGTGGTACCTATAGACCGTTACGAAACACCCATAATGCGAAGATCAGTCTCCATCGGGAACAGCGTAGCGTTTTCCATAGCCTACGAACCTTTCGTCTATAGGAGAAACAGATCGGTTAGCACGCATTCTAGCGGAAAGACGGGATAGCGTGCAGACACGCCAGAGGGACCCAATCACCAGCCGACCGTCATCCGCCCGAGAGTCTGCCAATCCACCCCTTCAACCCATCCAATCCGTCCCGTTCAAACGCAGAAACGCATCTTGACGTCCTCTACGTCCCTCTGGCGTGCAGCATACGGGCATGGACTCACCATTGTGTCTTGAACTTGAGGGGGCCGGGTCGGGTGTCTTGTGGAAAATCGCCTCTATGGACGAGCAGCCACCCCGGTTTGGCAACCACGTGGTATAGACGCCATAAGCGCTTGTTCTATCATGCACCTTTAGGCGCTTACCTGCATTCCCCGCTTGCCGTCGACTTGTATACAGTGTTGAGTTGAACTACAGCTGGATTATGTTCTGCCCCTAGGTCCTAGGTCGGGATTGGGGTCAAGCCACAGCCATGGAGTTGCCAAGAGCAACACGGAAGCTTGTGAAACATTCTCACTTGACGATCTCCACGACAGGCCACAACACGCATAGGCAAACGAAGTGGCAGCGAGCCCTCCTCTCACATCTATCTGTTGTGTCTCATTCTCCTTCGGTCGTGGTCTAGTCGATGTCAACTGAGCATTATCCGCTGCTGATATTGCAATGAACTTGTTGCGGTCGTATCGGCACCAATCTTGGGTTGACAGATTGCCCCTTCACGAGGCTATCCGAGATGGGGCGAACAATCGTTTCGCTATGACGGTCGTATCGTATCGTCTTTGCGACTGTACAATCGCTGACAGCGCCTGGTGCCTTGAAGCTTGATATCTCTGCTTCCGGGATCTACATCACGACATGCATATGTCGCATAGGTCCGTATGCACCGTCTTTGCTGTGACAAGATAAAGCTGACGGCTTCGCCTAACGGTATGATACCTGTATGAGCCTTTGTATGCGGTACCCAGGGGCTGTACGTTCTCGCCGTGTCTAGATAATCTGGAGGCGAGTGGTTTGATATCTGGGCCTGGCTTTCTTAGTTCTACACTTGGATCTTGGGCTATCATGGGGCACACACAGTACTATCCGGCAGAGGCTGTGAGCGAAGACTGTGCGCATGGGTGGCTGCAGCCACTACCTGCCCTGATCGGAAGGGCACCTCTGAATACTCATTGTGACGATCGCCTCATATCTGACGCCATACCCATACAAATATTCATCTACGTTGCTTGAGGCCTCTGTGCTACATAGCCGAAGAGTACTGCGCTTCCCAGAGTCCAGGCCTTGGGCGGACGAGTCATCTTGGCAAGCTACACGTCTAACTTACGAACAAGGACCACTGCGTGACTGGCTCAGCTGGTTTGAGATGATCACAAGACGTGGATGGTGGGATCCTGATCGCAAGTAGCCTGTTTGCTCGAACGGTGGTGCCTCCCTCCCTTCTTGTCCGCATCCAATAAGGATGTCTCGCGACGAACATTCATCCCCCTTGTATCAGTGCCCACGGTTTCGCGCGCTGTTCGTCGCGTTTCACAACGATGAGACCCTGCCAGAGGCGCCTAGACAAGAGAAGGGCAGATAACCGGAGAAATTCCGTTATCGAGCGGACATGGTGGGGGCGAACCTGCCTGAGAGGTGGATGCCTAAAGTCGATTACGAGGGCGACGAGGGCGTGGACCGCGCAAGCGCCTCGATCTACACCGGGCTGGTGCGGACTAGCGCCCGGGACTGGTTCCACGGCCGTGGGCCAGGGCGGATACCATTGGATGATCGCGCGGCATTCGTCATGATGCGGGGAAATTGTAAACAGGACCCTTCCGACGACGCGCGTCGCGGAGGGAACGGGCTAGTCGCTGGCTTGTATGGTGAGCTCTCCCCCTTTGTTGCTCGCGCGAACGCGGCCAAAGACTTACTTACATCTTAGTGGCGGCGACTTCCAAGACGTCGTGCGAGAGTTGGCGGACGTACATATGCCGAGACGGGCTAAATCCGGAGGGCGAGAGGACGAATCTAGCCCGAGAGGAGGGAAGCAGTGCACCGAGCGGAAAGGTGGAGAAGATAAGATCTGCCACCAGCCGACACGAACGTGATCAACTCTCCGAGCCGGAGCATCTAACATGCCAACATTGGGGTCTGCCGTCGCCGCTGTTGCGCCAGCGGGGCAGTAGAATATCTGATGAGTTGCCCAAAGAACAAAGTGCGTTTTTCGTGGCGGTTGAGAAGCAGAGAAGGACGTTTGGGAGCGCGGAGGGTGGGAGCGGGAGAGGACGCCGAGAGGCGGATAAGATAAAGATAAACACCAGGTTCGGGATGTAATCTTGGTGATAGGCGCCGGCATGCACCGCCCGCAAATGGGCGAGCTGGGATTGGCTGCGGCTGAGAGAGATGTGCGTTATCAGCCTTTTTATCAAGAGACGGGTCCATCCTCCTGACTTTTTGCCTCTTTACCTTCATCACTCCCCGACCAGTCCATTCGTCCAGCGCACGTCCTCGTCGCCGTCTTCCCCCTCCTCTCCGTCGTCTGCGACGTCCACCGCGCAGCCTTTCCCTCGCTCCCAGCCTGCGCCCTACCTCATCTTGCCTTACTAATCATCCCGGCAACTTTACTCCCGCTTAATCTCATCTCTCTTATAATGGCCCCGGTCGTGCTGGAGTCCCCCGTCATGAACATGCACAATCCCGCGCTTTCGCCCATGTCGAGGTTACAGTTTAACGGCCATATTCACACACCTCCCGCGTCCGATCACTCTAGGAATGACGACGCTTCTCCTTTGAACGCGCCTGCCCCTCTCCCACCTTTACAAGGCCGGAACGCGAACTCGCCTTTCCCCCTCGACCCTGCATTAAGGGAGCGTAACGGCGAAAACGTCGATCCCGCCGGAGGTTCGAACAATTCGTCCGCTAATGCGGAACTGGCATGCACCAATTGTGGCACCGTTACCACCCCCCAGTGGAGGCGGGGCGACGACGGCAAGTCAATCTGCAATGCTTGCGGTGAGTTGCACCTTCTGTGACGTGCCTTTGCGCCATAGATGAGCGGCGCTTCGCTTCATCTCTCCTGGGTCCTAGGGATGGTCGGACCTACCTCCTCCGCCACGTGTCCTACGCGTTCGTAGGATAGCTTCGGGGGCAATCATATCGATTCCTCGCCGCATCTATGCGTCGAGCGCATGTCTCGTGTCGGACATGCGGAATTCGCTCCTCCTTCGCACTCTGCCGTGTCTTGCGCCCTATCACGAAGCACGACCAGCTAGGGGGCTGTCAGTATCACCGCTCGCAGATGGGACGCCTCGCTCATCTCTCCTGCTCCGTCTGGGGTATCCCATCCTGCGATGTGCCTGCACGCTGGCTCATGTTGCGCTGCTTGCCATGATAATACCGTCGCTGGAACCGTTTGCTGACTTATCGCCGCCCCTTCTCTAGGCCTCTACTACAGGACTAAACACGTTCCTCGTCCTCTGTCTCTTGGGCGTACCTCGACAGCACAGTCTGCGACACACCCGAACGCTAAGCCAGCAGCCCCGCCGAGCCCATTCGAGTCGTCAACAAACGGTCAAGAGGGGCATCAGGATCCCAATCGGCGCCAAACGGCATCTCCTCCCTCAATGCCTACTCCAGCAGCATCCCCATCGCTTCAGCAAGCCAGAGCTCAACCTGGTGAGACGAGCGTCTCTAAAGCGTCCCTCCATAAGCAGCACGGCGGTACGTGCCCGGGCGACGGCCGCTGCGACGGCACTGGAGGCACGTCCGCTTGCAATGGCTGTCCCACTTATAACAATGCCATTCAAGCAGGGTTGGTGGAGCCTGCCAACGCACAGACTCCCCAGAAGGCGGACGGCGCCAGTGCGGCAGAGCCAGCAGCGGACACGTCTGGCGCGGAGTCTTCCCCAGTCATCAGCGCCCAGACGCCGGGAAACAGTCGGGCGAGAGGTCGGAGTGCCGTGGGTGCCCTGAGCTGCGCCAACTGTGGCACGAGCACTACTCCTCTTTGGCGGAGGGACGATGTTGGTAACAATATCTGCAACGCATGTGGTAAGTGTCAATTTCTTGGCCGTCTTGAGCGTCGCAGGGTGTGGGGTGGGAGAGCCTTTGTTCTCGGTGCGCATTCCTAGCCCGTTGGTGCCTGTGTACGGGCGCTTGGCAACGCGGCCAGTGTCAGATTTGGCGTGTCCGCCTATCTGGGTTTGATATCTTATCAGATAGCGTGGGGGCACTTGATCTCTCATTGGCCCAGCGCGACCGGCTATGCCTGCGTCGTGAGTGCCCGCGACAGCGCAGATGATCGTGAGGGCCCCGACAGAGCGGGCGCGCACAATGAGGGTCCCGTCTGAGTCGGGGTGCATGACGGTAGGTCGGACTCGGTGGAATTTTGCGCGCCCGAGATCACCCTTGGCCTTCGTTGTCACTCCTCTTCGCGGTGTTCAACTTTTTCTCTCCTCGCCTTCGCTCGCTTGCAGTCCTCAAGCGGAGCCCTTGCTGATCGTGTCGTTTTCTACACCTCGCGACTTCGTATAGGCCTTTATTTCAAGCTCCACGGCACGCACCGTCCGAACTCGATGAAGAAAACCGTCATCAAGCGGAGAAAGCGCGTTCCCGCCGCCCCTGGCGCGCCTGGATCTCCCAGCCAGCAAGACCGTATGACAGACCAAGCTGCCGCGGAAGTGCTTGCAAGTGTAGGTCGCGCCGTCCCTTCCGGTTCTGGCGCAACACAGGAAGATAGTGAAGAGGAGCCGCCAAAGAAACGCGCCCGCCGCCCGCGCGCGTCGAAAGCCCGAGAGAAGGATGCGGAAGGCATGGATGTCGACGAGGAGGATGAGGATGAGGGCAAGCCGCGCAAGCGTCGCGCAGGTGGAGGTCGTGGCGCGCGTGGGGGCTCGAGGGAGACTAGCAACGTGACGCAGGCGGGTCAGTGGGGCGAGACGATGATGCAGGGTATGGGCGACGCGCAGATGCTCGAGCACCGTCCCGGCAGTGCTGGCCAGCACCAACCACCGCAAGAACACACCTATGGCGCTGGCGCGCCCCGTGGCAACCCCTTCCCGCCCGCACACGCGAACCAGACCCTCCCCGGGCTCATCGCCGCGCTCGGCCCCGAGGTCGTCACGAGCCTCATGAACTCGCAGTACGGTGCCCTCCCTCCCCCTCCCCCACCGCCCAGCAGCTACGTACGCTCCGGCTCTGCGCAGGGTAACGTGCCCGTTGGTCCCGGAGGCGTCCCTAGCAGAACACACTCGCCGCTCGCGGGTCACCCGATGAATGCTCCGCCTCCAGGAGCGCATTACGCCGTCCCACCACTGCACGTCCCCGCGCACGCCGCGCCGCCACCATCCTTCCCTGTTGGTCCGTCATTCTACCACACTGGCTCTGCGCAGGCGATGGGCCCGCCGCCGCCACACCCACAGATGATGGACGGCGGCGCACCGCTCGTACCGAGCATCGCGGAGTTGGACCACCACTACCGGGAGCTGGCGGAGCAGCGGCGGCGGCTGGAGGAGATGTTGGAGCGGACGGACAGGATGATGGCGGGCGTGAAGCGAGGTTTGGACGAGATGCGCGCGGCGTCTGTGTCCGTTGGGTCTCAGCCTCAACCTCAGCCGCAGGAGTCGTCTCAGCAGCAACAGCAGAAGTCGCCCCAGCAGCAAGCGCAACAGCCTCCGGCGTCCCCGCAGCCTGGTGGACAGCAACAGCAGCAGCAGAGCGAGGGGTCGGGTTCGGCGGCGCCAGCGGTACCGCTGGCGAGGCAGGAGAAGGGCCCGCGGGAAGGCGTCGCGTCGGTATGGCACGTCGCCCCACCTGCGTCGTCGTCGTCGTCTGCGGCGGCGGGACCTTCGAGTCAGGCTGGGTCTTCGCGCGATTGAGGCGTCGAATGACTATCGTGTTAGGATCCTTCGGCACCATCGACGACGACCGACGCGACCGACGCGGATTCTCCTCTCCTCAAGTTGGTTAATTATGGACAACTTATGCTGCGATGCGATCGTCGAACGTATGCGTATGTGCGTCGCGCTCTCCTCACTTATCACTTCCCTTTCACCCCTCCACCCTTTCACCCTCCCCTCTCCCCTTCCTCCCCACTCAGGTTTTTCGCCCCTTCCACACTCTGCTATTGGTGTGCTTGGGGGTATGTGTTATCGTCATCGTCATCGTCGTGTCGTGCTGTGTGTGTCTCACTCGTGGACTCTTCGTCGCTGTTGTTGTGGCCCGTCGCCGTCGTCGTCGTCGCGTGCCGTCGGATATTATATATTGTATATAGGCAATCGTGTGGGCACGTACGGTACGGTATGGTATGGTACGGATAGCTAGCTGGCTAGAGGCGGAACTGCAGGTTTTATGCTGTGGCGTCTATGGGCCTTGTGTCTCTCCTCTCCCAGTTCCCTACTCCCTCCTGTGCTCGTCTGTTCATATCGTGTCTTTGTTCTTCCTCTTCTCTGTCCCCTCTATTATGCGTGTATGTATATGGCGACGATATAGCGTAGAGCGATTTATTCACACCTGTCATAAGGCACTTTTTCTCCTCGGCGCGGTCGTGGGTGCCGGTTCTCCTGAGATCTCGGAGGACGGTGGTAAGTTTAGGAGGCGAGACACCTCGAGACACGGGACAGGCGGGAGCGGGGGGCGAGATGGGCGCTGGGGCGATAAGATTGAATTGGACACGTGAAAAGCGGATTGATGGGGAAGAGGGCAGGCATGTGCTTTTGCTCTCACCTCTCTCTGACACTCTGTCTGCTGTCTGCTGGTCTGTGTGAGACTGAGCGAGATCGAAGGCGTTCCCGCTCCCCAATCTCTTCAGTCTTCCGCCACCGCGTCCCCTCCTCCTCATCTCATCCCTCTTCTCCCGTCCCCCCCTCCGTTCCTCCTCCCTTCTTGATCCCCTTAGGCCGGCGTCGCCTCTCGCTTCAACGCCAGCCAGCCCGGCTTATTAGTCAGGAAGACAGACCAGAAATAATATCGAATTCGACGGGTTACAAGCTTGTATACCGCACGCCATGGCTCTCGCCGACCAGGACGAGTCGGTGCGCATCGCGGTCCGCGCACTCGGCGATATGCGCAACAGCACACACACCTCTTCGCCCTCGACTTGTACGTGCGCCCGCTTGCCGCTTATGCTGACTATAGTTCTGATGCATCGCACCTGTTTCTCCCCCAATTCGTTGTGAATATTCGCGAATGCTTGTATTGTATTGTGCAGCATTCCAGCCGACACCCGCGCTGTCCATCACGTCCGGCACATCGTCTCCATCGCTCCCGTCCCCCTCGCTGATAGACGAAGATCTGCGCGAGGAGCAGCTGCAGGGCGGCTCCGAGGGCGCGATCCGCCGGCGGCTCGACCCCATCCCGTCCTCGTCCTCGTCTTCGTCGAACGTCGCGCAAGGGGAGGGGCCGGGGAGCGAGGAGTGGAAGTCGCTCTCGCGCGTGTCGAACATCCCGCTCGTGAACAGCGCGCTCCGGGCGTACGAGCAGAGCAAGGCGAGCTCGCGCGTCGTCAAGGTGCGTCTCGATATCTCGTTTTTCTCTCTCCCTTTTTTGCCCCCGTCCACCCCCTCTCCATATATCCGTATATCCGTCTATCCGTCCATGCGACATCCTTTCTTTTTTGTGTTGGACCCTACGCCCACGGTCCCACGATCGGCCGGGGGTTGTGGGCACGGCTCGACTTTGTCTGACGGCTCGGTGTGCAGTACGGCGCGGAGATGATGGAGTCCTCCGTCAAGTCCATCTCACGGCCCGTGATCGACCGCCTCCCCGTGGGGCAGCTGGACGACTTTGCGTGCAGGCAGCTAGACAGGGTGAGTGTCCGTCCCGCGTTCTGTCTCATCTCGCTCTCTTCCTTCTTTGGCGCGCGTGCGGCCTGGCGAAGTTGTGCGGTCGCCAGGGGAAGGTCATCTGGGAGTGCTGCGAGTGCGCCTCGCGGTGGAGGCGAGGTGTGCCCAGTGCTGTGCCGCGACGAGGGCATGGATTGGGAGGGTTGGATGACGAGGAGCTGAATGGGCTGCGGTGGGGATGCCGGCAACTAGACTCTCACACCCAATCGCCAATTGCGATCAGCCCATGGTCCACTAAGGTTCGCGGTGACGTCTCGTCCTGTCAGTCCCTGGCCCCGTGACTTCCTGCCCATCCTCTCCTCCAAAAGCAGAATACGCCTCGGCCCGTTTGGTTCCATTGCGCATATAGCTCACACTCGTTTGCGATTTATAGCTAGGGAGCTACGCAAGACGCACATCGAGCACAAGCCGCTCACGAAATGAATCACCAGACCCTCGGAGACCATGGGAGTCCAGAGACGTATCCATGACCCGCAGCGACAGCGACATGAGCCAGCAGCAGCAGCAAACCCGCGAAGACGACGACGACACGCGAGGCGTCAGGGAAGGCACCAGCAGCACCAGCAATAGCAACATCAATGGTCTACATCAGATGCAGAGCCGGACACCGACACCGCATTCATCTGCAGGCTCTTCTGCTCAGCAGCCGCCGGAGAAGCCCACACTTCCGCCGGCATCGACGCTGACCCAACATGCCGACGCGCAGGAGAGCCAGCAGGTCGCACAGCGGAGCAGATGGCAGGCCATGATCCTCGAAGCCGGCGGCATCAGCGCCGCCCTCAGTGACGAGAGCATGCGGCGGCTCAAGTACTGTTTGCAATGGCTCCAGGTACGTCTTCACACACACCCTCCTCTCTCGCTCGTGAAACGCCTGCGTTCATTCACTGATCGTGGTCTATCACATCGCAGTACGCCACCGCGCAGATCGACGCGCAGATCCTCGTGCTCCGCAATTTCATCGCGTCCCACCAGCCAGACGGCGCCGCGCCCGTCTCGCAGCAGCATATGCGCACGCTTCAGGCTGCAAAGCGCGACGTCGTCGATACTATCCGCCAGGTTGTTGAGGTCGTGAGCCGTTACGCCGGCGGCGCGCTCCCCGAGCCTGCGCGCTCGCGCGTGCGTTCCTTCATACTCTGCCTCCCACGCCGCTGGGCAGCTGCGTCTGCGACGGGTCCTGGAGTAGACAGCCTGGACCACGAGCCCCGTGGGGAGAGCGCCACCGCAACTGGTACAACAACGGGTACATCGACTTCAGCGAGAGGAAGACATCGCGCGACAGCGCCGTACAGTTACGGACCTGGAGAGCCCGGGCCGTCACCGCGCTCGCGTCCTGCTTCCCGCGCGACGTCTCCCACTCGCGGGCCGAACAGGGGCCATGCGAGGCAGACGAGCGGGAGCGCTGCCGGTGGTCCTGCAGCGGTTGCGGCACCCACAGCGGATACGGCGAACAAGGCGGCGCAGAAGATCCTCACGCTTGCGACGGAGAGCCTGGACATGCTTCGCAGCGTGACGGGCGTGTTCAAGGAGAGCTTGGAGCGCGCGGACATGTTAGTACCTTTCCGATGTTTCTCTTCACTCACCTCTGCGTGTTACTGACGAGGGCGTCACTTGTGCAGATGGGTCGAACGTCTGCGCGTCGTCGGTCTGCAACGCCAAGGCCAGAACGGCGCGAATGGCGCAGAGGTGCCCATGCCCGTCGACCCCGAGCACGACCCGATGCTCGACTTCCGGGAGGGCACGCACCTCCCGCCCCTTCGCTCGCACACGCACTCACCCGTCACGCCCCTCTCGCCTTCGCCATACCCTCTCACTCCCGGGGCAGGTGCGCCTGGCACTGCGCCGAGCTCGGGGTACGCGACGCCCTACTTCAGTCTACCCCGCTCGTCCTCGACTGGGTCCGTCTCGAGCCTGAACTTGAACCTGAACGTACCTCCCGCGTTCCCCGGCCCGCTTCATCTTGGCCCACACTCTGCCTCGTCGAACTCGTCACACGGGCACGCGCAGGGGTACGGCAACGGTCATGGGTACGGGTCGTACGACGCGCCGTCGCCGGCAGGCGCGGTTGGAGCGAGCTTTGACAAGCTGTCGCTCGCGTCGGCCACGAGCTCGCGCTTCGCGACGCCCAAGAGCGTGTTGCTTGGGTTGCCGCCTGAGGGCGATGCCGGGGGCGGCGGTGGAGAGGGAGGAGGTGGTGGAGGAGTTGGCCACAGTAGAGTTCGCGGGGAGAAGAGGCGGAGCGAGAGCGAGGGAGACGAGAACGATCCCGCGGTCGTCGCGGCGACGGCCCTCGCTGGGCTTGCTGGCTCGGGCGGGACTGCGAGCTCGAGTCCGGGTGGAGGCGGCAGTCCTATGTCGTTGAAGCGCGTGAAGCAAGAGCAGCGCGAGGTCGAGATGGACGTCGATGGCTGACGTTCTTTCACGCCTGAAGACAGCGCAAGGATCCGAGTGAGTGATCGTGGAGAGTTGCATGTGGGACGGGGGCGAGCCGGGGTATACATGCTGACGATATCGGTGACGTGCGGGACCCGGGGGGTGGGGCTGGGTCACGGATGGGACGCGAGAGGTGGCATGGCTTGGCCTACTTATGTTTTGCTGAGGGCTTCAGCCTTCGCGTCCGGTCGGCGGACGTGGATCCCGGATCGGAATCGCGGATTGACTGCGCCCCTGCTGCTCCCGAATTCTTCGAGCTACTCCCTCCCTCTTCTCTTGTCCTCCTCCACTCCTCCTTCTCTATCTTCGCCGCCATTCCTTTTCCGTCGACTCACGCTATCCATCGCGGTACATTCCTTGACTTCCCGCACCGCTAGGTCCCAATTCTTCCATGACCACCTCCCCCCACACACGCACGTACAGATTGTAACAATAACCAGGACATCGGCTGGTCTCCTCGTTCCTCATCATCTCCATAGCTAGGTACGTACACGTACGGGGCGCGGGATTGGTTCCCGCCTCCCCCCCCCTCCTCCCTTTCTCCCCATTACGCCTGCCTTTCCTTCATCTATCTAGTCCGAGTCTTGTTTCCTCTTCCTCTCTTCCTCTCTTCCTCTCTTCCTCTCTTCCTCTCTTCCTCTCTTCCTCTCTTCCTCTCTTCCTCTCTTCCTCTCTTCCTCTCTTCCTCTCTTCCTCTCTTCCTCTCTTCCTCTCTTCCTCTCTTCCTCTCTTCCTCTCTTCCTCTCTTCCTCTCTTCCACTCTTTCTCTCTTCCTCTCTTTCTCTCGTCACTCTCTACTAGTAGTATCTGCGGACTCGGTCTCGGTCGACGCCTCTCTGTTTGCTATCGCGCGGTGCATCCACTGTCTTTCTAGTATCCACGTATCCACTCTATCTATGTCCTCATCTGTACATTCGAGTTCGCTCCATCTGCCAATATTCGGATGCGCATGCGCATGCTCAAGTTGCAATTGGGTTCAACACGGCTGCTTGTGGAAGGATCGTTCCCTCTCGCACCGATACTGTCTCCGGTTCTGAAGATCCATCGCGTATGTGGCTAGTGACCGAGCAACTGCTGCCGGTTCTGAGTGTTGATCAATAGGTTCAGCAGACTCATCAGTGCTAACCAAGTACTGACCACCGGCGCCGCACTTGTGGAGAGCACTAACTGCACCCGCGCATCGGAGCCTTTCAAGTTTCTGGTGTATGTTACTAGTCAGCTTGCTACCGTATTGGACCCGTGTACGCACTTGGAGCGTTGGCCATCTGATGCACATGCTAGCTAGAGGGCTCTGAAGAAAGCCATGATGTAACCTGTGAGGTCAGTTCTGTTGTTTGCTAGTTCGCGTACCTGTCCATGATATCATCAACGGTATGCTGGGAGGCGAACTCTGCGCTGGCTGTTGCAGTACCACAGCACCTTCGCGCCCGTGTCTGTTCGAGGGGTAAATACAGGCATGATCTACCTGTGTATAACTATAGTGCACTACTCTACGCAACAGTATATATATACAGGAAGGAACACACACGTCAACGAACCAACCACGACGTCCTGACGGATACAGACGGTTCATGTGCATGGATGCATGGATGCTCTATTGGCTATGGGTCATAATACCATACTCTCCGTGGCACGGAAGACGATCTTCTAGTGCATGCGATACGGACAATGCACGGATGCATCACGAGCGCACCTCGGACGCAGGCTTGCGAGCCTCGTCCCGGCTGGCACCCTGCGCAGGCCGACGTCGGCGCGACTTCGCACTCCGTCCTTGCTGCTCCTGGCCCTGCCCGTCCTGCATACCAGGCTCCTGCTGTGTCGGCGCGTGCTCCTGCCCGCTGGACTTCGGACGATGCTGCTTGGGAGCGCCCTGTCCCTGTCCCTGCCCTTTGGATCTAGGCTTGTTACCGCCCTTCTGCCCCTCACTGTGAGCAGGGGCACCAGCAGCGGGGACCGCACCTCCGACCTGAGCGGCAGCCTTGGCCTTGGGCGGCCTCGGCTTCTTGCTCTTCTGCGGCTGCGGCCTCTCTACGCCCGCGAGCGCGGCCTGCTCCTCCTTGAGCCGCGCCTCCTCCGCGGCCCACCAGCGGAGGAAGTCCTCCTCGACCTGGCGTGCACGCTCCTCCTCCTGGATCTCGACCAGGGAGCGTTTGTCCTTGGCGGGCGCGACGTCCTGCTCGAGCTGGGAGAGCTGGATCGCGGCAAAGGAGACCGCCCCGCCGGTCGAACCGGTGGAGAAAGACTGCACGACAGGCTGGACTGGTGGGGGTGTCCAGACGTTTCCGCTTCTAAAATCCTGCATTAGCGAGGTCGGCGGGGACCATGAGGTGCAAGTAAGTACGTACGAAACGCGACGAATCGACGAAGCGCCAGACGAAGTCGACGCCTGCTTCGTCGGCGTCTGCTTCGTTGGGGTGAACACCGGCCCTAATCCCGGAGCCACAGGTTTGCGCGGTGTAGTTGGCTGGGACCGTGGGGGACCAGAGGAGCCCGCCGCTGGAACAGCAGCAGCCGGAGGTGCACCACCAGCCTGGGGTCGACCGTCCTTCCCTGGAGGTAAGGCAACTGAAGAGGTCGCAGGGGTACCGCTGACGGGCGTGGCACCTTGCGGAGGCGTCCTCCAAGATGCGCCCCCTGACGCCGTACGTGGAATAGGGGCAGTCTTCGCAGGGCCGTCTGCTGATGGTCGAGCGGGAGGCATCCCACGGGAGAGCGACTCCATGGCACCGACAGCAGCAGGTCGAGCACCAAGAGGACGAGCAACACCGGCTTTGCTCGTCGACGCTTCGGCCATGATCGCCTTCATGTCCACTCTGGGTGCGGTAGTGATCGCCTTCCACCCACCGGAAGGCTTGCCAGACGCATCGTTGCTGGGGACGCGCGGCAGTGTGGTCGGTGCTTGGACCGATGGAGATGCCTGAGGCGCACCATCCGGCTCGTCCATGATGAACACCTCGTCATCTGGTATACCAGCGACAGGGGTACGCGTAGAGAACGTCGGACGCAACATCGGGCTACCAGGCGCGGACGACTGCTTGTTCCCTCGCTTGCTCGGACCCGGAGGAGAGAGCTTGTGCAAGTCCCTGAACGCCCCAGCGCGAACCGTGGGCACGATAGGCTGCGGGAAGTCCTGGAGCGCAAGCCACGCGCCCCACGTCTCCATCGCTTTCTCGACGATGCGAGTCGAGCGCGAGACGGGGTATTTGCGCGCCTGCTCCTCACGCACGAACGCGGACAGCTGCTTGATGAGGTCCGGGGCGAGGTCCTCGAGCATGCGGCTCTCGAGGAACACCTCCATGTTGATCGCGAGGTATTCCTGCAGGAGCCGCACGAGCGGCTTTGCGTGATAGTGCGTCGCGTCTGTCAGGACGGAGCAGACGTTGTTCACCCAGACGCGCTTCATGATCACCCATGAGCAAATGAGCATAAGCCGATCAAGATGGAGCTCGTTCTGTGTGAAATAACGGTCAGCAGGCCGTCAACTGAATGAACGAAACAATACGGAAAGGCTTACCGCGGCGGCCATGACTTGGAACATGAAGTCAATCAATTCATCCGCCTTGCGCACGTCTTCGACAACCTCGAAGATCTCCTTGTCCCCTCCCCAGCACAAGTACTTCAGCACCGGCTCCATCGCACGCCACTTCAGGTGCTGCAGATCGACTTCAACAGTACCTTCGGCAGTCCACCGCTTGACAGTCCAGTCCTTGTCGTTGAAGAAAGCGGCAAAGAAGGGTGAACGAGCACGCAGGATGACAGAATGGCAGCGGACCTCCCGGTCAGCCAGGCGAAGTACGACATCACCAGACAAGGGCCGCAGAGCACGAGGACCTTCTGTCTGATTCATGGCAAAAAGACGCTGCAAGTCGCTCGAGAGCGTAGCCCTGGGAACACGCTTGACGGGTGCATCGAGGACGTCCGACAACGCCGGAAGGTCCAGGAGCGACGCAAGGGCTTGCAACTCGCTCTTGATTTGTGCAGGCTTGGCTTTGACTTGCTCCAGCTGCCGATGGATAGCGTGCGCGATTCGGTGGTCCCAAACAGCGAGAGGTTCGTCCGCGTACAAGTAGATGAATAGGATAAGAACAGACAGAGGATGACAGCCCGCGAAAGTCAGCCGAGGCCGCCGCTGTGAGGAGGCCTTGTCAACGTGCCCCTGTACGCTGACGTTGGAGCGAGTGTCTCGCACTGTTTCGCCGTCCACCAAGACCTGGAACAGTACAGGGGAGCGAGCGGCGAGGATGACGCGGTGGGCAGGGAGCTCTACACCCGAGGACTGAACGTGCACGACGAGGTCCGCATCAAAGGGCATGTCTTTGAAGCCAGGGTTTGCCGCGCCCTCTTCCCCTTTACGGGTCTTTTTGAGCCGGGTGATGACTTGGCACAGGCTCTTCAACTGCCTGATATCGTTCTGTACAGCCATGTCCTCCTCTTCCTCGTCTGACTCGGCGTCGACAGCAGGCGCAGTATCAGGCGACGTCCCAGGTGCAGGTGCACCAACCATACCTACCGAGAGTTCCTCGGCGCCATGCGACCCGAGATGGAAATACGGTTGGACGCTGGCAAGATCTTGAGCGAGACGGTGGCCGACTACCTGCACCTCGGCGGGTACCCAGTCGGTGCGTAGAGCGGCGAAGGCGCCAGTCGCATTTGCGCAGACCTGCGTCACTCGCTGTATGTATGGTACACGCTGGAACTTGAAGGTCTTCGCAGAAGGACCTTGACCGGCCTTCAGATTCCGCGAACGCACGAAGACGTGGCCGGACTCGGTGCAAATGATGATGGAACCGTCCACGCCGAGTGCAACATCCTGGTTTGAAATATTAGACGGGCGAATAAAACTCCGGACACGTTGCAAATACTTACGCGGACAGCGCTGAATTGCTTGCGGAGTGCCCAAACACGCTGTGGTTGGACTACAAAGCGCGACTTGGACGCGCTCGTACTAGCATCTGGCGGAGAAGGTAGGCTGAAGGTGAACACCTCGCCGCTCGAGGAAAGCGCCGCAAAAGTATCTTCGCAGCTGGTGATCTTCGCTATGCTCGCGCTGTTCCTGTTCGGGGCCTGTGGTGGGCGATAGGCCACGAACTCCGACGGGAACGAATAAGCAGGGAAGCTGTGGGGCGTCAGTTTCGTGGTATGATGCAAACTGGATTATAGAGCAACTTACTTGACCTTGAAGTGCCCATCGTTCCATAGACAGATCACCTCTTGAGTGTCCAAAAGACACGCCAGAGCAGAATCCTACAAAATGTCAGACACACGAAAACCCGGAATGAATCGAGTTCCCGTACTGTCATGGAAACCGAAGTGACCGGCCTCGTAACCTTGGTCACCACCCGAGGCTGGATTTGCACTGGGTGAGCAGATCTATCGTAACCTGTGAAGATAAATGGTTAGACAAGATGCGTATTGGGATTCAGCGTACAAACGTACCGAGTTGACCGTTGTTAGTGCCCCAGGTGAAGACCTCGTCTTCAGTCCAACAAACCGACGCGGTTTTGCAAGCCGCCACTCCGACGACCCGCCTGTTCTTGATCCCGCCCGCAATCTTCCTCGGGGTCGACTGTATGGGCTCATCGCTTCGAGTCCCTGGCACAGTCTCGACAACGTATCCAAGCTGCGAAAATCTGTTGAGGCCCCAGCTGTAGACTTCTCCGCTCTTCGTGAGGATGAGGGTGTGGTCCTGGCCTGCAGCCACGGACTCGGCGGTCAGGTTGAATCCAGGGAGGGGGGTTGGTGTATACTGAGTGTGTTGACCTGGACCAAGTCTATAAGGAGTTCTACCAGTTGGCGCATGTCCGCAATGGAGACTGTTATGCACGTACCGTCCGCCACTACCGAAGCCGCATACACGCAGATTGCCCCTGGGTTCATCCGTCACAATGACTGGCATGGGTCAGTCACTCCGTAGATGACAAAGTAGGTGGAAACACATACCGGTGTGCAATCTCGACATGACGACCTGTCGAACGCGAATGGGGGTGAACCTACTGTCAATAGGTTCCGTCTCGGGCACAGGCGTTATGCGCAAAGAAATCGACTCCGGAAAGGCCCTGTCGTCTCCGTCTCCTACACCGAGCGCGGCGTTGCGGTTCGAGCCCCAGGTGAACAACTCATCTCCGCGGTCATTCGTATCCTTGATAGGCTTGGTACCTTCGATCGTGGAGTTGTACAGGTCAAACGGAGTGTACCCTTCTATATCCCGAAGCGTTGTATCGATATCCTGACGTTGCAGGAGCAGCAGCGCCGTCGTGAGGTTCCCGTGGTACAGCGCGCGGTGGAGGGGCGTCCAATGACTCTCCGCGTCCGCGATGTTCACGTTGATAGTGGGATGGGTGAGGAGCATCCGGACGTACTCCGGAGCGGCCGCATCCTGCGCCGCGGCTGCAAGATGGAGCACGGTTCTCCCCAGATAGTCTCTCGCGTTAACGTCGACCGACGGTGCAGCACTCAGCGGGCTGGGGCGCGACCAGGACTTGCCTCCGCTAGTGCTAGGGCCGGAGTGCTGACTCCGACCGGGGTCCAGCAGGCGCTGGAAGGCCTGCTGGTTGCGTTGGTGAAAGTAGGCATGGAGAGCGGTCATGCAGCGGGGGTTGGGCACGAACAGCGACCAGGAGTCCTAGCGACTCCCTTCGAGGCCGGGCTGTTCGTTGGACGTTGCGCGGTCGGTGGGGGCGCAACGAAGACGAGGCGATAAGACACTAGAAGTACAGCAGCACACAGAGCTCGCGGGCGACGACACAGAGAGAAGACGCGGCGGGTGTTTTGCGAGCAGGTGGTGGTTGAGAAGCAAAGAGGAATAAGTTAGGACCGAAGGAGATGGAACGGATGGGATGTGCGCTGGGCTGGGAGTGATTCAGCTCTTCGCGCCCTCTGCGGCCCCGTCCTCTCTTCCGTCCAAAACGCCGGTCATAGCACGTGCGCCTTCTCCACTCCTTAGACGCTCGTCGCTCGTCGTCCAAGACAGCGCAGATAACGAACGTTCACACCTCCTCTCCATTCTTATCGACGTGTGGACTCGTGCGGACACGTTCTACGGCGAGCGCGTTCCGTCTCACATCTATCAAGTCACTCGACCTACCTTGCTGCCCGACCTGTGTCACTGGCATGCGCTCAGTATGTTCCAGAGCGACGATAAGCTCCGGACTGTGAGGGTTCTCGCAGATCCTCCGCATGCACGGGGTAATGTGATATCTAGCAGCGAGTTCTGATGATATTCCGTATAATACAGGAGAAGCCTCGGGTATTAGTCGCAGCGTAGGTATAGCCAAAGTTGACCTACAGGACCTGTTAGCAAGTCTTTCATACTTGAGAATGCATGGAACGTACTCGGAGTATACTGTACTTATTGGATTGGCTGTATGAAGATTACAGCGAGCGATATACCTTCATTTCCGCCTTCCCAAGTCCGCACGCTTCCAAAATGCTCCGCTTCACCTCGTCGACACCGTAATGAGGTTGCTCTAGCGCAGAGGTGATGATCGGCGGTAAGCAGGTCGGAGCGGCATCAAATATATCCTTCTGGATGCTCTTGATGGCTTTCGAGAGTTCACTGTCTCGCAGCGTATCCACTTTTGTGATGATGCCCTGCACGGTGAACTTGAGCCCTGCAGACGCTTGACATTGCTCGTCGAGCGAGCTGAGCATCATCCGATCGACTTCATTCAGCCCATGTTTTGCATGGAAGAGAATATACACTCTTCGGAGCCTATGCAAGTTCCTAGTGAGCAGGACGTCGCAGCACGAGTGGGTAGACCTACTCTGCACGATTTTGAACGTAGTAGTCGAAGAGCTCTCCCCACTCGGGGCGCCCACGAGATCCATATCCCGGCGCGTCAACGAGGACAAGATGCCCAGGAGGTGGTCCGACTCTGTAGAAGTTTAGAGTCTGTGTCCTGCCCTACGAAGCATAGTACTTCAGCTGCGCAGTAGCGAGCATGACAAGCACGCTTTACTTACCGGTTTCTTACTTGTATTCAGTAGGTTACGCCGCCCCAGCACCGCGTTCAGCAGTGTCGATTTTCCCACATTAGCACGACCTAAGCCTGAATCAGAAGATCGCCCTGAAAATAACGAGCATTCACTGACCTGTCACAATAACCTACCAAATGCACAGCCTTCAATACCATTCGAGTTAGAAAAGTCAAAGTTGCTGACGTACCTCTGGCAACCCATGAAGCCGCGGTATAGATGACGCAGTCGCAGCAGCAGCAAGAAACTCCGCAGACTTCGGGTCCGCGAAAACTTTGCTCGTCGCAGCCGATGACGACGCGTATCGCCTCGCCGAGTGTCGCAGACCCGGAGAAACGCGTCTCGTCGCCGCGTAGAACGACATCATACCCAGCCAGCCAAGCCTGTGAGCTATGCACAGCCTGAACTAGAGCGGACTGCGTTTGGGATACGATCGACTTGACCCAGATGACGATTCTGCAGAGGGCGCAAGCGCCGACATTGTGGGTCCATATAGAAGCGCCCGCAGCGGCTGCTGAGTATAATTAGACGCCCTAGGCTAGTTTCGAACTCGATCACTGCATACTCGATCCGCCTGTGACTACCGTCCTCTAAGTACCACTGTCCGTGCTACTAGCACTGAACATAGTCTCACAGAAATTCCTCCCAGAAAATTGCGCGACATGTCCGCTCTCTTCTACCGCTAGGAATTCAGCGGGAATAGCGCCTCGAGCCATCTCCGCTTCGCGAACGGTTGCGGGGAACTCGCTCGTCGGGCTCTACCCCACACACGCCCGATCACATCCGCCGGCATCCGCGACACATGGCACATCGGCGTCGGACACGACCCCGCATCGCGACTCGCTAGCCCGACCAGCTGCGCTCGGATGCGCCAACGTTTTCTTCGAATTTCCTGGTGCGCGGATGGGGCTGCGCGGTCTATAAGGCTCGTGCGTCCTCGCTCTCGTGGGAGGTCACCTTTGCACTTCAAACCATCGCTTTTTATTGTTTCAGCCCACTACGAACCCCCTTTCGCACAGCGCTCATTCCCTCTGTGCTTCTGTTGCTTCTAGTCGCATCGACAAACCTTTCTCTCGTTTTCACTCCTGAGCCCGGCTCCTGCTTAGGCAAGAACTAGCATAAGCCCGCTCAACCCGCATTGGCCGTATAACCATCCTCATTCCTCATTCACAATTCACCATCGACCTCTCCCTCCATCCACCACCACCATGCCACCGTCCCCGTCCCCATCCCCTCCCCCGGCCAAGAGCTGCCTCAAGCGCAACTCCTTCTCCGGGACACCGACTGGCACCCGCGCTCTCTTCCTCGACGGCGCCGCCCCCAGCGCCCGCGCCCGCGCAGCATCCGTGTCCACCAGTCCCGTCTTCTACACCGACTCCGACACGGCGAGCGACCACAGCAGCAGCTCTAACTCGGAGTCGCCCCCGTCGTTCGCGGACTACGGCTACGGGCCCGCACCGCGGACGAGGCGCAAGTCCGTCAGCTTCTGCGAGGAGGACGACGTGCGGGTGTTCTACCCCGTCACCGACCCGCTCTGCAAGCAGGCTCGCAAGCAGGTCGTGCGCATCTTCAGTGAGTCTCCTTCCTTCTTGCTCAATGTGAAAGTCGCAGAACCTGACTGGTATGCCTGCGATAGGAGCATGCGCCGAGGCTCTGCGCATCGACTCACCCTACTCGCCTCCCGCCTCCCGACGCGGCTCAATATCCTCCGTCGAGGAGGAAGACGAGGACGAGGAGGAGTTTTAGTCCTCGCGTTTCCGGCATGGCCCAACACGCCGTGTGTGTAATATGTATCACCAGCCTCCCTCTCTCATCATGCTCGGTCAGATGTGCTATGGTTCGGTTTACGGACATTTTACCCTTGCCACCTACCCCTTTGTGCGTTTTTGTTTGTACTATACTTACTGTACTGTGTATGCATTCGTTCGTTTATCATACGTGTCTGATCACGAGTATCCCTACCGGTGCAACATATCTCGCATTACACATCGTGAAGGAACGTAAGTCATACATACATCAAGTCATCTCGAGTCGTCTAGAACAAAGACCAGTCAAATCGAACACGACATCCTGTAGGCATGCGTGCGTCAAGCAACGCATCCATGGAATCTATCGCAAACTCAGTCGGTACCACAGAACCCACGGGACGCTATACGGAATCCGCACACCAAACACCGAACCCGAGTCTCACTCAGACAGTCTAGCAGACGGCTTGAACCACCGCAGCTGCACCGCAACAAGCACGACCGGCAGCACGCTCACGACCTCGCCCAGGCCCGCATACGCCGGGGGCACGCGCGCATGCACGAACGCGCCCGCCGCGAGCAGGATCGCGACCAGATTGTACACGAACGACCACGCAAAGTTGAGCGCGATCCGCCGCGCGACCGCGTCGCTCAGCTCGAGCAGCGTCATGATCCCACCCAGATCCGGACGCGTGAGCACGACGTCCGCTGCAGCCGACGCCGCCACGCTCGACCCCGCGCCGGCACCGTTGTCCCCAGTGTGGAGGTGCACCCCGATCGCTGCTTGGGCGAGCGCAACGGCGTCGTTCGTACCGTCCCCACAGAAGAGCACCGTCTCTCCCTGCGCAGCAAGCTCCTTGATGTACGCCTGCTTGTCCGCAGGAAGACAGCCCGCGCGGACGCGCTCAGCTGGGATCCCGAGGTCCGATGCGACGCGGTAGACGGCGGCAGCGTGGTCTCCGCTGAGGATAGAGACGCGGATCTGGCGTTTGGCGAGAGCTTGCAAAACCGAGCGCGCTTCGGGGCGGATGGTGTCGGACAGTCCAAATGCGGCGATCAGGCGCGTGCCGTGGACGACGCAGAAGGTGGTGAGGCCTTGGGACAGGAGAGGCTGCACCGCTGGGTGCGATTCTAATCCCAACCAGGCTGCGCTTCCGCCGCGGAGCGGCTGTCCGAGTAGTGTTCCCTGCATGCCCTTTCCTACCACAACTTCCACGTTCTCGACGATGTCGCCGCTGGACGCCTCAGAATCGAAGGACTCAAGATCCGTAGCGATAGCACGAGCGACCGGATGGCGGCTGGACGCAACAAGGCCGACCACAGCCGCGCGTACGTCAACGCCTGTCGAATCGTCCATGAAGCGGCTGACGACAGAGAGCCGGCCCTGCGTCACCGTTCCCGTCTTGTCTAGAACAACGTGCGTGACCTTGCGCACCTGCTCAATCGTCGTCGCCGCCTTGAACACGAGCCCGAGCTTTGCCCCTACGCCGCCCGCGATGAGGATGACCATGGGCACGGCGAGCCCAATCGCGCAGGGACACGAGATTGCTAGGACAGAGATGGCGTAGGTAAGCGCCGCGACGGCGGCCTCGCCTGAGGACTGCTTGCGCACGGCGATGCCGACGGCGAGCCAGACGACGAAGGTAATGATCGCGAGCACGAGCACGACGGGCACAAACCAGCCACAGATCCAATCGACCGCCTCCTGCACGCGTGCGCGCGAGAACCGAGCGTCGTCGACCATGCCTGCGATCTCGCTGATGGTGTTCTCCCCGGGCAGACGCGTCACCTTGATCACGAGTGTGCTAGGACCGTTGTGCGTGCCTGCGATGACGGTGTCCCCCGTAGTCTTCTCGACAGGACGAGATTCGCCAGTCATCATTGACTCGTCGACCGTGCTGGTGCCGGAAACGACGACCCCGTCCGTGATGATGGCCGAGTCAGGGAGGACCTGAAACTTGTCGTCGTACTGCAAGAGCCGGACATCGACAACCTGTTCCGTCCCATCCGGTGAGATGACCCGCGCGGTGCGTTCCTGCAAAGACCGGATGGAGATAGCCTCGATCGCGCGTTGGCGCGCGACAGCGCTCACGACCTGACCGACCATAATGAGCGTAACAAGCAGAGTGCTGGTCTCGAAGAACTGTCCAGTAGAAAGCGGCCGGCCAAGCATCTCGTACGCGAACGCCACCACGGAGTAGACGTATGCCGTAGTCGTACTGAGGACGATGAGCAGCTCCGTCTCGACCAAGCGCGAGAACAGCAGGCTCCTGAAGGAGCTCACGTAGAACGGGCCGGTGATCACAGTCTGGACGATCGTTGCCAGAATGAGGGACGCGATAGCGTACGCGCGCGGGTGGGGAGGCAGCGGGGCCCAGGTCATGATGAGCACCGGGATCGTCAGAGCCACAGAGAGCGCGGTACGGAGAGCGAGCGAGCGAATGTGCTTGGCTCCGGCGGCCAGGGCTGGATCCTGAGGTTCTGGCGCAAGCACCGGAGAGAATGCATCGTACAGCTCCAGGACTTCACGGGCACCCACAACGTTCGGATCATACTTCAACGTGACAGCATCCTTGCTATGCTGGACAGCGTTATCCACTCCGGCAGGTAGTGGCATAGAGAGCATCTTCTCGAGGAAGTTTGGGGCCACCGTCACCGTCAGCTCGCGCATGGAGCCAGCCTTCATGACCTCCGCCGAGAAGCCAGAGCGCTGCTCAATAAGGCGTACGAGCGTGTCGATGTCAGTAGCGCTCTTGTCAAAGTCGAACTCAGCACGGCATAACACCAAGCTGGTCTTGGCGTTGCGGATGGTTGCGATACCGGCCAGGGTGCGAATAAGCTTGTTCTCGCATCCAGTGCAGGTCATGCCCTTGATCGCCAGTACGAGGTGTTCGTCCAACGCCCCCAAGGCCTTCTCCGTAACCATATCGATCGCAACATGCTCGCCTTTCTTCTCGTCTGCCTGGTCGCCTTCGTCTCCGCATTCAGATGCTCCTTCGCCACAGCAGCCGTCGAGAGACGCACACGACTTCGCCTTCTCCGATTTGAGCGACTGGACATCGGCGTGACCGCGATACGAGAGGCTGCGAATGCTCAAGGCCGGCTTCCCACAGTCGCTCTTCCCACAGCATGAGTCGACCGAAGAGCGCCGGGAGCTCTCGCACGAGATGCGGCCACGGGCCACGAGGCGGGCACCGTGCTTGCTCGAAGTCGAACGGGCTACTGCCTTACCACGGCTGCCTCCAAGGGGGTTGCTGCAACACGAGCTCAGCCCGCGCGCGAGGAGCGCCTTGCACACGCATCCGAACGCAGCGAGGGTGTCGTTGTAGCGGCTACGTGCGATAGAGCGGTGTTCGCCACATGCTTCTTTCGGATATGCGGACGCAGAATGGGAAGCCTTGGCCACGGTACGTTTCCGGAGTCCAGAGCCCCCGCAGGTACTGGTCGGAACATGGACGGGAAGGCATTTATTGATACCGTCCTCTTGAGTGCTGGCCACGTCCTCCTCTTCCTCGCAGCAAGTACAATCAGAGGCAGCTATGTAGTCATGAGCGGGTGGATTGCGCGGATTAAGACAGACAGTAACTTACATTTCGTCTCGCCGTCGTTGCCGCAGGTGTCGGAGGCGGCATGGTCATGGGAGTTGGAGCCGCTAGACGTCGGATGGTCTTTGTCGTGCAGGTGATTGTCGTCGTCAGCGCATATAACCCTCGCCAGTTCGTCAAAGCATGAATCTAACCAGTTGTATGCCGAGGTGCGGGGCAGCAATGAGTTAAGAGAGACGAAAAGAGGCACGAGGGAGGACTGACCGTCGCATCCACAGCTCGAGCCCTCACAACAGCCCGGCTCGGTACCTCTCCCAGCGTCCACGGACGTCCTCTTCGCCTCCGTAGGTTCGCCCTGCACGCTCTGAGCGTCCCCATCGCTAGCGCAGTCGTTACAACACCCTCCCATGGCTATGTTCGTTGAATATTCGTAATCGTGGTTTGTGGTTCAAGTCGTGCTGGTAGTGGTCAGACGGCAAGATCGGTGCACGCGGTGTCTTTAAGTAGCAGCACGCGGCGAGAAGAATGTGAAGGGCGGAGCGGCCGCAGGACACGCCACACGAGTATAGAGCGCTGCAGGCGACGCGTGGGACTCACTATAGGCCGCGGCTTACCTAGAATGCAAACACGGGCAGACGCAGCGGCGTCATGGCCATCGCGCACGGACCACGCTGAGGCAGCGGCGGGAGGGCGTACCGCACGCACCCGAACAACCGGTGGTTCTCACTGACGCTGAGTCAGCTAGTCCGCAGGCGCGGCAGCGGCGACAGTGACGGTGGCGAGCAAAGGGCCTGCTTGCGGGTGCACATTGCGAGAGAAGAGCAGTTTCATTGCTATCTGGGTCTCGTACATAGCACAGAATTCTAGACGGTGAGAGAGCCCTGCAGGGAAGAGAGGCCTCCTAAGCGAGATATTGCAGGGGCGAGGGAGGCACGTGGACAGGTGTCGGGGTCATATCCTTTGTTACAACGATGGATGGCAACGAATTCGAGAAAAAAGAGGGAAAAACAGGCAGGATAGAGGGCATGGAGAGAGCAGAGATGGGAGGAGACAGGAACGGGTGCCCTTGCGTTTTGAGGGTGACCCATCACCGGTGCGGTACTCAGTTACGGGCGTCAGCCGCCAAGACCCTCCTCCACCCAGTGGCAGCCAGTGGCACGGCTTGTCTCCTCTCAACTGCTGTGCCCTCCACTCGTCGTAGTAGGATATCAATTGTGCTTCGTCCTACCGCCAGCTTGTGTAGGCTTCAGACATACTAGATGGCTCCGAGTGACCATAGTTGTAGGCCATCATCTGCAAAGATTCCACACGCCACTGCAGCGACAACTTCTAGTACACCGGCAGCTCGGGCAGCTGCTGCACTGTGTCACAAACAAGGGCTTTCTTAAAAGCGTTGCCACCTCGTCAACCATGCATAATCACGCTCACGCAGACTGTAATTATTCAATTTTATATATTCTTCCACCAAAGATGGTACAAGAGCGCAAACCGACTCTCCGCCCATTTAAGGGAGGACGTTGGGGTATAACCTGGCCTTTGGTGCGTCGTAGATAACATACGTCCGCCCTGCCCTCTACGGGTCTTCGAAGGTCGCAGGCATGCCGCCGCTGGTTGCCCCGAGCGGTCGGCCAAAACTCCCCCCGGTCGCGTGGATGTTGAGACCCACGCGCCACCAAACGTCCGAGAGCCAGTCGCAACCCCTGCCCATGAGCTACCTTACGACATCCGAGTCCAGTGGCCAAACTACGACGAGCTCACGATGAGGACAATGCTGACGGTGCTGACGATGCGAGGATGCTGACGTGCTGATGATGCTGACGGTACTGACGATGGACTGCGCGGGCTAAGAGATGGTGCACACGACGTCTTGGCGTGTAGGTTGGACGCTGAGAATGTGGAGTGATGCTGAGGTGTCTTTGAGGCAGGCGTAATCGATCCGGAAAGTGCAAGGACTTGCTGAGGGGCCGACACTGCTATGCCCACGCCTGCCCCGGGTCGCAGACGTGAACACAGCAGCGCACACACCCGAATGGGGGAAAGAGCTCGCCCCATGTGGCGCAGACGTCGACCAGAGAAAGGGAGATGCTGATCCGCTGCGCAAGGGTGCTGCCGCCACCAGAGCCGCCTTCGTTCAAGTTGAGACCAGCCGAGTTCGTTCCAGCCGCAGACGCTTCCGAGCCGAGTCCCAGGAGTTCCAGAGCGTCGAGTGTCGAGGAAGCTTGAGTGTGGCACACCTAGAGCAGAGAAGAGAAACGGACAGAGGTAAGAAACATCAGGCCCCAGACCCAAGCCCCCGCAGGGGCCGAAAGTAGCGAAGAGGTAACAAAGAGAAGTGAGTAGACTAACGGGCAGAGATCTTGCGGCACACGGATTCTTGCAGTCACGCGTCTTCAGGCAGGCAGCTCACGCAGGTTCTCGCGCGCCGAAAGGAAGATCTACACGGCGCAGGGAAAGAATGTGGTGTCATTAGCGGCAGTAGCGAACAAGCATGTGGCGTCGAGCACTCACCACACAACACCTCACGAATAAGCAGCCCCACTGCGGCGTGAAAGCAGGGGGCATGGGCGACGACGGCGACGATCATCGCAGCAGCGAGACTCACACACTCACGGAGGCAGAGGGAAGGGGAGCTGGGGGAAGGGATATGTTGCGGACTTGGGGCCCTTTTATGCGCTGCACGGCGCGGCATACGAGGACAGCTTGCAACTCCGCCCGTGCTTCTGAACGGATCGGGGCAGGGGGAGGCGAACTAGATATCCTGCCTAATCCGGAGCATATCCTTCCAAATCCGGCGGTGCCTGTCAGTCATAATTGAAAGGGAGTGGTCAGCCGCCATCCGCACAAACACACGTCCTGAACAAACGTCTCTTTACCGAGCTCCCAGCGCAACAGCATCAATCTCCCGTGCCTCCAAACAGCCATGGAGGCGTTGCTATGAGCTACCGTATTGTTTGACCATTGTGCAGCCGTCCAGCGACGATAGCCCACACTCGCCTACACATGACTCGGCCCTTCGTCCATATCCGTCCGGCATGAGAAAGTGGACCCACAAAACGTCAGCGGTCTCGCCAACTCATCCGGCGTGCCTATCGATGGCTGCACACGCCCGCACGCCTCGCACCGTACGTGCCACCGTGCCGCCTCTCATACGCCTCCGCGGCAACGCACCTCCTATAGCAGAGCACTAACCGCTGCTGCCTGCAGGATCACCATCACCTCGAGCCCACAAGCGCGCAGTTCCTCGTCTCACCCAGCCAGACGCCACCGGAGCCAGTAAGTACGTACGTACTGGCCAGTGGTTCTATCGCGCACATCGCCGGAGCGGGCAGCCCGAACATTCCAGCCGCCGCATGACACTGTAGGAAGCGGCATAGCGTCGGAGTCTCCCCGTGTCTTCCTTCCTTGTTTCCCTGTCCAGTCTCCGCTGGTTCGCGAGCACGCGCGAGAAGCTCAGAGGAGGGACAATAAGGAAGGACCCTGATCCCAGCCTACAGCGTGCCCCGGATCCGATTGGTCGTTTGCCGTTGGTCGTGGGCAGCTGTAATGTAATGGGCCCATGGCGTGGGGTCCCAGGGAGTCCGCGCCAGTCGCGCCTGGACGCGGGGCATGCGCATCGGACGTGGTGGTTTCGAAGGTGTACATCCGCGCGATGGTGCGGATCCTAGGAGAGGCTTGGCGTGGCCGGTGATCGTGCAAACGAGCTTCCAATACTGCAACGGGCCAGCTCGCTACTGTCAGCCGCCCCTCAGCTGCCTCGCGCGCGCAACCTGGATGTCGAAGCCCTCGAGCTCGTCGACCGCGCGCAGTGCGTGCGCCTCACAAACATTAAACTGAACGCGTGCTCACAAGTACAGACGCATTCGAAACTGGATGTATGCATAAACGTGTGCGAGTCTATATATATACAAAGGAGGCTGGATACAACGCACAGAAAAACGAACAGTCGAGGCAGGCAAGCTCAAGATCTACAAGCTGGATGAGTAAATGAGGGGGATACTAGCTAGCGTCCGGACGGCGCGGTGGAGAGGATGCTCGATGCCCTAGCTACACATCCACAGGTGGCGGGCTGTGCGCACGAGGCGCGGGCGGTGGATGATAGAGGAGAGGGCAGGGCAGGGCAGAGGAGGTGCACGGCAGGCTGCAGAATAGCGGATGGATGAGATATATGCTAGAGGGAATATGTAGGGGACAACATGCATGGGTGAGTCGCTGTAATGATGGTGGTGGTGCTGCGATGGATGACGGCCGTATGTAGGTGGATGATGAGGCGAAGGTGTGTACAAAACAGGCGAGAGATAGAGAGAGGGGCAGAGACAAAGATGAAGACGAGAACAGAGGCGAACACAGATATCTTGGAATAATGTATAGTTGATAGAGTACTAAAAGATATGAGAGGAACGGGACCGAAGCGTTGTGCGTGTGTCGGGGGATAAATTGCGACGGGAATGTGCAAGAGGATGGCACGTAGACCTATAGAAGTGAAGTCGTACGATCGCCGTAATTAGCATGAAAGAACAGGGATGAAGATGGGGAAGCCCTCGGAATAGGTGACACGGTATGCAGCCAAGGCCGCCGCCAAGCTGCCAAAACACAACTCGGCCAAGCATTAAGGCGCAGGCGTTGCGAGCCACAGCGAGCTATAAATCGTCGCGCGCAGCTCCCGACACCTATAACGCAGCGCACCATCGCCCGACTCCTCGCAGTTCTAGGCTCATGAAGAGCGTCTTCGACTGAGGCTAGGCGACAGCGCGCCCATGGACAACCGTTCGCCCACTTCCACGCCCACACCCAACCCGACCCGCGCACTGGCATCCCACGCATCGCGCATGCTCTCCAAAGTAAGCAGCGGCGAGTCGTTGGGGGTGTCTGCACCCATGAACGCCGCGCGGGATTCGTTCGCCGCCACCGAGAGTGCTGCGAGCTTCTCCGAGAGACGGTCCGCAGCACCCGACAGCACGCCTGCCTTGATCTCTGCGACGGTCAATCTGTCGTGCGAAGAAGAATCTGCCGGGGCGGGCGTCGGACTGGCGTCGATGGAGCCGAGCGGTTCTAGCTCGAACGGAGATGGTGGGACGAGAGCGGGACTGGGCAAGGCCTCGAGCATGAGTTTCTTCTTCAGCGCGTTACTCATTGACAGCGGCGTTGCCGGCGGCGCGTCCTCATTGGTGCCCGTCGCGACCGACAGAGGCAACGAGGGAAGAATGGGTATTGGCGGCACGTCGATGTTGGCGTCGTCCGAGGAAGAGGTGGATGGCGGCAGCGGGTGAGATGATGGAATGGATGGCGCTGACGCGACAGCAGTTGCAGATGAGATTGCGTCAAGTGGCAGTAGAGGCTGATGCTGCGACGTGGGCGAAGGATAGAGCACTGAGAGAGGTGGTGTTTGCCCAGGGCCACTAGGTAGAGCCGGAGGACCATCAACGACCTCCGGGTGTATCGGTATAGTGATAGGTGCAGTGGTCGTGTCGGAGAGAGGTACAGGAGGGAAGTATGAGCCCGGATCCTGCATCCGCACGTAAGTCTCCTGATCGTGCTCAGAGGTACCGAGCTTGAGTTGCTCGAGGCGAGCCTCCACGTCGTCGTCATCATCTTCTAAAGGAGGTGAGGGCAGCGAGCTTCCGAAAGTGCTCGTGCTAGGAGCGTCGCTCTCGGCATCCGTGTCCGAAACGCAAGTGTCAGTGGTATCTGCTTCCGTTTCGTTGTCGGACTCCAACGCGTGCGCATATCTAGAGGAGGCGGGCAAGGGCAGAGACATGGGGGGAGGCGACATGACTGCAGGTGGCTGGGTCGTGCTAGCAATGGGCGTATAGGAGGAAGAGGGTGAGGTCGGTGAAGGGGGTGCGAGCCGGTCAGCGTCATTTGGCTTCGGATCACTGTCGATGACCGAGAACGATGACGATGGCAACAGGGTGCTCGAAGGTGTTCCCATCGACGCGTCTGTGGTGGGCGCGGCGGGGGTTGCATAAGCTGGCGCCAGGGATGTAGGCTCGGGTGCTGCGTTGACAGGTAGGAATGTCATGTTGAAGGTCCTCTTCGGACGAGCAGGCGCGCTGGGAACGGTGATCGGAGGAGGCGAAACTTGAGGTTGATCCTGCACAGGCAACAACGGCACAAATGCGAAATTGTGCTTCTTTGGTGGAGGACTAGAAAGCGGTGCGGGTGCAGGCGGCTCGATCTTGATCTCTGGTGGCTCGCTTGGCGGGGGTGGTGCAGGTCTGTGTTCTGGAGACGCAGTAGGTGTAGGTGTCTGCGGATGGGGCTCCGGAACGTCGGCGGGCGTAGGCTCAGGAGGAGACTGTGGCAGCAGAGGAAGAAGACGGATTGGAACTGCGTCCAGATAAGGTAGGATCTCGGGGTCGACCTCTGACTGCCGAGGCTCTGAGCGGTTCTTCCACTTTGAGGGTGTATGTGAAGGGCCAGTCGCGAAACGCGACACTGGGAAGGGAGGCTTGGTGGATGGGCCCGCGGACGGCAGGGAAGTCGTGAATGGTTGGCGTGGGGGTGGGGGAGGGGGAGAGTAAGGAAGAGAAATACGGAGCTGCTTGAGCTCGAGAATGTCTCTGTGCAGGCGAGCAGAAGATGGTCAGCGAGGGCCTCGAATGAATGCAAGGGCACTAAGACGAGAAACGGGGAGCTCGGCAGACAGCGGCCGGTGTAGGGGCCATGATCGTAGGGGACGTCCACCGTTGGCCGAGTGCACGTCCCGTCACCCATGACGTCGCCTGCCTTAACCAGCATATATTGCCCCCACCCGCCCGCCGGCCGGCCGTCTGCCCTAATCCAGCGTAGAGCATAACGATGCAGCAGCATACAGCAGGGGCGCAACAGCGGACGCGATGCGAACAAAGGAATACGATACGCACTGATACGAGAGCTTAGGCGTGACCGCAGCGGGTGTTCGATCCCATTCATCCGCCCAGAACACCTCTTCTAAGTCGTCTTCAGGACAGAACGCAACCGTCTTCCGTCCGATGCTACTCGCAGAGGAACCGCCATCGCTAGTCAGAGACGGCGAAGTACGTCCTGAGCCGCACGGGCTGGAGGCAGCACTGAGGTCTGGGGTGATCGGAGGAGTAATCTTGAGGCAGCTCTTCAGTCCCGGTCGTGTGCGCATCGTGGCAAGTTTCCGCGCTTTCCTGTGGCGTGGATCCGGTGGGGCTGGCGGGAGAGGTGTGTTGGGAGAGCCAGGATGTGTGGTCGTGAAGCCCGCAGAGACGGGAAGGAAGAAGGGACGTGGGTCGAGACGGGAGAGGAGGGGAGAGGAACGCAGGGCGCGGAGGAGAGGCTTGTTATGAGACGAGCATCTGGACTGGGTTCGTCTGGTAGCAAGCTGGCTGAGGATTGGACGTTGACTCGGGCGATCGAGTGCTTGACACGGCCTCCCTCTGGAAAAATGCTGTTTCCCGCCACGTGAACCGTGTATTCCCGGAACGGCTCTCCACCCCGCACGGCCGTTCTTTCTCCCTCCTCCGTCCCGCATTCCGATTGGCCCTTCCCCCGCCCCCGCCCTCCCGCCTGTCCAGCCTGACCGCTTCCGCCCCGCTCGTCATCGTCGCTCTCGTCGTACACGCCTCCTTTCCCATCCACCGACAGCCCAGGCCCTCGCCTTCAACGCGCTTTCAGCTCCTTCGCGGCGCGCTCCGTACAACGCTCGTTATTTCTTCGACTTCGCGTCTACCCCACAGTGCGAGTGTTCCCCTGACCTCTCACGTTCCTAATTCCAGTGCTTCTTGACGTACTCGCCCCCTCCGAACCGTTTCGGGCGTGTCGTCCCTCTCACGCGCCCCCGAGCTCCTCGCAGAATGGGCCCGATCGGTGTCCCCGCTCCTGCGTCGTGTGACTTCATATCGACGTACTTCCAGCATTCGCGCGCGCACCTACCCGCACATGCGCGCGTAGCCGTCGTGTCGATGCTCCGCCCGACTGTGCGACTCTGCCGCCAATCTGCCAAGGTTGTTGGGGGAAGACAGCGGGTACCTTGTGCTACCCCGCAAGTACGTAGCCAGCACGCTCGCGTTCGCGCGTAACATGCCCGGATCTTCCTCGCGTATGGCCTGAGAATGCTCAGTTATGCTCCGAAGTTGCAGGTGAGCGGTCTGGCTCTTGGTTCTATGACGAGGCTGGATACCGGGTGGTGGCAAGCAGGCAACCATTTCCAGCTTGACGCGATGAAAGCGTTCCCGTGCTCTCAAATACAGTAGGCAACAGTACATATAGTCAATTCGTGGCGCATCTGCTCGCTACCGTATTCAAGCTCGTCATTCTTCCCCTCGTCCGCAAGGAAATGGCTTCCTGCTTCCTGCTGCTCACGCCTGGCCTTTCCTATCGCCACATATCATCTGCAGGGATAAGTTGATGTGCTTGATGTAGAATCCAAAACGCCGCTCATTAGAGGACATCCCCGTCCATGCATATGCGGCCCAAAGCCGTCCTCTACAAATTGGCTCGTCGCCGGCCCCTCGATTCTCACTGTCGACACGTTGACGAAACATCACTCGAGCTCGGGTTATTCGCCATACTATAGCTATATGAACGCATATCCCCGCGCTCGACCTCTTGCCCGCAACATCGGCCCGAATCGAAGTCGGATTTGACGCACGATCCGTGCATCGTGCAATGATTACAGTACTTGCAATGCGCAAGTACACCTGCATTGCTTATGCATCTCACCTCGTCCGGGTCGTACGTTGCCTCCTCCCGTTCAAACGTCTGAACTCAATAATCCGCGCCAGCTCGCCCTTGACATCAGTCAACGCGCGCTGAAAGCTCCATTTCTCGTTCTCGCTCTCCCGCTCTCCGGACCGTGACAAAGCCTGGATCGCACCAGTCGAGATGGTGCGTTGCCACCGCTGTTTCAAGTGCCCGGCGCCCATAATTCAAGCCTCAGCATCGCTTTCCGATGCTACAACGTCCGCGCAAAGCCCTCGGTGTGCCCGCGTCCGGGCTCGGGATGCGGATGCCACCGGCCGTCCTGCGATATAAGCCCCGGACCGTTCACGACGCGCAACGTTTGCTCGAGGCTCGAGCGGTGCATTCTATAAGACATTTTAATAGATGCCGCCTGAGTAAGCTTATACTCATAGAGGATGTCCGTCTTTGACTGTGCGTCACCGCTGAATGTACACACCCAGCAGGAAGACGCGAATGAACGCCGGGCTATGGCGACTCGACACCATGCATCGACCGCCACCCGATGATGGTAAAGCTCCACAGCGTTCTATCATTACCACGTCCTCTCATGCCACGAAGCCGTAGAAGCTGCCCCTATATCTGAACTAGGACTCAGGCTTCAAGGTTCGAGGTCCGAGGCACGAACGCTGCGAGAAGTGTGCTGTCCGGGCGGCCTCGGCGACTTCGATTCCTTCCAGCCCTGGCACCCTGAGCGCAAGAGGTGCAAGAATGGCACGGCCGTCGCTTCTTGCCACAGCAGTCGCGGTGGCGTCTCGGTTGGCTATGTTTGACGGTGAGCTTTTCCTCTGGTTCTCTGGTGATGTGCGTCCGTCCGTCCGTCCGTCCGTCCGTTCTCCTGAGTCTTCTTGAGCCTCGCCGACGCCCCAATCAGAGAGAAGAAGAGCTGGAGTGAAAACCTCAAACCTCAGAAGCTCCAGGTCGGTCGTGAGACAGGCTGCGTTTCAAGGCCCAAGGACACGTTGACGCGTCGAAGCCCTCCGACTCGCATCTATCCCCGCGACGGTCGCCCCGAAGGTGAACCGCACATATCCACGGTCTCGCGACTCGCGGAACCTAGCCTTTGGAACTTCGGCTTGCCTCCGCGGCGGTCAGGTCGAGGTCAGAAACTGGAAGTCTAATGATTCTAGGTGCCGTCAACGCAACGCCAACGTCAGGTCAGGCCAGATTATTCATAAACAACCATCGTGCCCGGGCTAATGCGCGTGAGAGTCGGCACCGTCCAGGCAGCCTCCTCGGACTACGGTCACACATACACGGTGGCGGCCCGGAGGGGGTTCCTCACAACTGCTAGGTGCATTAATATTCCCGGGCTCGACCCGAACCCAGGCTTTGACTGCGCCTTGCAGCCTGAGACCGCGCCGTTCTGGACGGCAGGTTTTATGCAGAGTTCGCTGTTAGATTCAACCTAATTCAAGAAGTGCTGCGTATGCGCGCAGTCTTCGAGAGTTGGGACATTGACGCAACTTTGAAGAAAGTAACGTTCGCGACTCGGCAGCCGAGCCGAAAGACCTCCCGCGAAGGACAACTTTGTCTGAACGAGTGCTACGGCTGCGGCTGCGGCCCCACACCCAGCTAGTAGGCTAGCCTCGGCGAGTACTCCCAGGCCTGCCCGTACGAGTATTGCCAGTGATATTGTTGTTCGCAGTCAGCCTTCCATATTGGCCAAGCATCGACATCAACAGAAATAATCAGCCCCGCGCCGAGCCGCGCCAAATTCGGCTCACCCGCGCGCGAAGTGGATCCCCGCATTACCATCTATCCGAGTGGACAGGCTCGCGCGCCGACTCTCCGCAAGCCAACCTAACGCTGACAAGGCGTGCCGAGGTAGATTGGTCGGGTATGCTGCTGGATATCCATACTCCTTGGGCGGCAGGCGGTAGGCGGCAGGCGTCCCGAAGGCCGGCACCGCATACGTGGATGTCTATAGGTCCATCCTGGGAC
The DNA here is from genome assembly GCA_022376465.1 of Cubamyces lactineus. Taxonomy (NCBI): domain Eukaryota; kingdom Fungi; phylum Basidiomycota; class Agaricomycetes; order Polyporales; family Polyporaceae; genus Cubamyces; species Cubamyces lactineus. The sequence continues at coordinate 381,389 of JACDTU010000009.1, read as the reverse complement.
GCGCGCACCACGACCTACCACGACCTGATCCGCGTGCCACTGAGCCCGAGGTGCAGCAGCTCGGAGGCTCGTGAGCTGCGAGGCGAGAGCCGACTTTCTCGAGGTCGCTCTTTTTCGCCTCTCTGTGACACGGTACCGCCCGTGATGGACCCGACCATCCCAATGCATCGCCGGGTGATAGAGTGCGGCGTATCGGGTCAAGTCGAGCAGAGTTGCTTTGTGGGCGCGCGGTGCGTACGGAGCGTTTGTTATAAACACGGCGGGTACTTCTTGACTCGCCAGTGCCCGGAACGGGGTTCTGGGGGCGTCGCGGCAGCGAGGATAACTATGTCAGAGTTCTCGCTGGCGCGATGTCTCTCGGCTCTACAATATGCCAGTTTTTCATCGTACATAACGTTGGCAGGACGCATCTGATGCTATGAGCCCGAACTGTTAGGTCGCAGCGCACGGTGACTCAACGTACTCTTGACTCTCGCTCACTACCGCCACATGCCGTCAGATACCACGGCCTAGGATCGGTGCCGAGCTCGCAGTGGTGGGCTCCAGATCGCACTGTACGCCCGTACGCATACATTCCTGACATGCCACGTCCCGAGTCCCATGTTATCACGTTCTATCCTGCTCTTTCCATCCGGGCAAGTTCTTGAATACCGCGACGTCTCCTCCGATGCAGACCGGCGACTTGACTCGTTCCAGCAGCCGCGTTCCACTGACGTTTTCTCTTCGTGTAGGTGCCGGCTACATTCGAGGTCAATCCAAGCGAGCGAGATCATGTATGTATCCGAGGCGCTGTATACCACTAATATTGTGGGTCCGCGGCGGTGATGACCGCGCCAGCCTGTCGATTGTTCTCTCTCGAAACATCCTCCCGAAAGCAGGAGTCGGCCTTTGGAATACAGGTGCGGAATTCACGAGTCATACGCGCGCGTGGCTGAATCATTCCCATTCCACAGCCCCGCAACGAACTGCGACAGCTGCCTTTCTGAATCTCATCACGTAGCCCGTACAATATGTGACGTGCATCGCAATACCCAGCGGCGAGGCGTCGAGCGTCTGCTTCGGACGCCGAACGCGGAAGTGAAGGAACTTGACAGCATACTGCCAGCGCCTTGCTAATATGGAACTCTACGGGTACGTCAATCTGACTCGGAATATCCGGACGTCGGCTCTAGGACGTCTTTGCAACCCACGCTTCCAGTTCAGTGCCATTGCGTCACAGTGGAAGCCCTGGGCCAGCGGCTATCGGACATCCAAGGATCATTGGAGTGGCGTGCACCGCGGCCAAACGTCAACAGACGTTCAACCAACGGCCACACCAAATATGCTATGCATACGCGGGCCCCCTCGTACTACGGATTTCCCCAAGTTCTTCTACTCACCATTCTCCGAGCCAACGTTCTAGCGCCGCCGCCATTACCCTAGGACGCCCGTCAATACTAGCGCATGCTACGCTGGCGGATCCACGCGCGCCCTTGCATGCCTCGTCCTTAGCCCCTGAGCTGTCTGCCTTGGGCTAGCTGCCGTACGTGCATGCGTCCTGACAGTCGACCGCATCCTGGCTCGACGTTCAACGTTTCAACAGCAGACTGCCACACCTCTGCGCGCGCACCCGTCGCTCATGGATATCGATGACCCTGCACTGCAATGCACGCTTCAGCCCCGCTCGCTTCTTCGTTTCCGTAGGCTCGGAGCGTCCACAAACAATGCCAGCGGCCCAGCGCTGGTCGTCAAGGCGTCACTGACAGTCACTGAGAGTCTGAGACGGCCGAACTTTGTACATGTCAAATTGGGACTCAGGGACATCCCGGACTCCATACCCCTGGGGTGTCAGTCGTACTGACCCTGCACTCACTGGCAGTCCTTCGAGGCTTCGGCAGCTCAAGCCAGTCTTCGCGCGCCCGCGGTTACTGGACTGGTTACTACGCAACTCTTAAGAATCACATTGTAGTACTTAGAACAACGTGGCGCACCGTGGGTCCTGGCCGCCCATCTATCACGGCTCACGGTTCACGGTTCATGGTAACTGGCTATAGACAATAGACAGCCTTTGTTCTCCGGCTGGTCAACCAGTTACCACACGCGCACACAAACCCACATCGTGACTACGAGTACTAGTGCTATTAGTATCGCGGCCACCTCGGCGTGGCGCTCGCTGCATATTAATAATATACTGTACCTTCATAGCAGTTGCCGTAAACTGGCCTCCAATTCTATCGTCTAGTGAGTACTCGGCCCTGGAAGACGTGTTGTATTGTGGAGATGTGTGATGACAACGCCCGAGTAAGACACCCTTTATAAGTTAACATTAACATACCGCCCAAGAAGCTTGCAGTTGCCTGAGGCGGATCCATAATTCGACGATCCACACAAGACGCACCGGCGCGACCGTACGCGTACAGTGTATATGGTTGTGTTCGAATTTGAGTTCAAATTACGCGTCAGCTCCCTACGACAGATTGAGGAGTCTCAGGAGAGCAACTAGTCAAGTCCGTGAGGTTGTACACTATCGACAAGTGGTGCAGAATCCATAACTGCGCGTCAGCTACTGCGACCACCACCACCACCACTACCACCACCACCACCGACGACATCCACAACCCAGATATCCACGTTACACATGACCTCGCGCGCGCGCGCGCAAACGCAGAAGAGAAATTTAAAGAAGGAAAAGAACGGAGATTCCAGTTCGGTTCGGAAGCAAACAGTTCACCACCGACTTGTGAAGCGTTGACGCAAACCCGTCGAAGGAGAAGAAGCGAAAAAAAGACGATGAGTATAATCGGCGAGAGAAAGTAACTTGTACTACAACGGTGGGTGCGTATGTATGTACAGTCAAAAACCGTGCAACGCAACACCACCGCCCAACGCAACGCCTGCCCGATATAGTATATTCCAGCTGATAAACGCCGTCTAAGCGCGGAAACTGCTGCGTTGCGCGGTATGAGCGCCCATGAGCGCCTAGCGCCATCGAGCCGAGTTCGGACAGTCATGAAGTATTAATGCAGCTTTCTCATTCATTCTTCACCACATAACGTGTGCAGAGCTACTGTATGTTGCCATGCAAATTTTCACACTCTTCTCTTGATTTTTCTGGCATTGTGACTAGGTGAGAGTACAGATCGCCCAATGCAACACTTGAGCGCTTATGAAGCGCTATTATCCCTTATCGGGTAGGCGTTGCGTTGGGCGGTGGTGTTGCGTTGCACGGTTTTTGACTGTATGTATGTGACATGGATGCTTCGCGATACGATGCCAGAGAACGGAACGATGATGTACTTGCTGGAGAAGGACGATGAGGACAATGATAAGGTGAAGTGATGATGAAGAGTAATGCTTTGTCAAAGAAGGAAAGTGTGGCGTATTCGTACTGGCGAGACTCGAAAAACTTGAAGAATTAGGATCGATTCGGATGCAGGCCTGCAACGAGGGGCGAGAGGGGGATCGAGTGCGGTACCGTATGGTTACACTGTGTCTGTCTTGTCTGTGCGCGAGTCGAGAAGTCGAGAAATTGTGCAGAAGAAGTGGAGGAGCATTGAGGAAGGGCAAAGGAAGCAGCATGTGCGAGCGCGAGCAAAAGATATACGCGCGACACAAGACAGAGAGGTGCCCCACAATCGGGGGGTCCCAGAAGCAGAATGCGCGGTCGAGCGAGGGTGAACGAGAAGACAACCGAGAATCATTGAACGAGAGAAGGCATTTAAGACGCTCCTAGGGGAAGCGTGTGCGTACGAGTATGCGCGAGACGGGCGAGAACGGATAATGGCGGTTCTGGATTAGGACGCGAGAGCGGTAGTAGCGTAGCGGCGCGTGGGCTGGCGTGGCGTGGCGTGGCGTGGCTGGGGGTCTTGGAAGGCGCAAGATCGCGGAGCGCGTGCGAATGGCGCGGACGAGGGACGACACGAGGCGAGGCGAAGGCCACGCAGCACGGACCTTGGCCATCTTCGCTCGAACCGTCCCGTCCACGCGCAGCGGACGGAAGGTTCCAAGCACGGAGCGGCCAGCAGCGAGCAGCAGCAGTGGATGCGAATCTATGGATACAGTAGGGGGGAGCAGCGGCGCATCTGCGCGGAGGCGAAGCGTCCTAGCGCGAGCAGAGTCTTTCGGGATGATACAGCGGGACCATTGCCCTTGGAGTGGAGGGTGATTTCGGCCTCGGCGGCGCTGGCGCGAGCTCGGAGGCGGGTATGTACTGTGGACATGGCGCAGCAGCACTCGGGGCGCGCGCGGGGTCCACGACGTCAAGCCAGTTCGAAAGCTGCGGTTTATCTGTTGCGCATGCTCGTCGCTGGCATGACGGATAACCGGCTGTTCTCCTTTGTGCGGCCGACTGCGGCCCAGTAGGGGGACTGCTTGCGCTGGAGACCCTGGAGAAGCTCGATGACAATCTTCCGTATCCTCGACGAGTACCGCGCGAGGACCTCCGGAGACGGGTTTTCCGCAAGCATACCCTCGAGGACTGCACGCAGGGACAGCGGTATATGGAACAAGTCACTGTAAAGCAGCCGCGGTGAGTCAGGCTGACCTGCAAGGAACACGCGATACTAAATTGGCAGGGAACGTGTGAAGTGAAGGGCGAAAATGTATTCATGAAGAGCTAACAAGCGCGACAAGGACAGAAGGGGGCAAGGCCGACGCCAACAATAGAGCATGCGGCGAGGCTTTGGAAGAGGCGCAGCGCGTGGTGCAGGGGAGCTGCGCATGCCGGAGAAAGAGGGCCGGAAGCGAAGAGAGGGAGAGTCAAGCGTACAGGAACCGGTGGGGAATGAAGCGAAGAGAAAGTCCGCATGCCGAGCCACCGCAGTCCGACCACACCGGACAAGCGCCGCACCTAGGCGGTGACGTGACCCGCTGTGCCGCCGGCCAAGCCGGACACCGCGGCAACAGTGCGCGCGCGGCCGTCGACAAGACGAACAATGGGTGGAAAGCAGAGGCACAAGACACGAGGAACAGGTATAACAGGAGAGAAGAATGTAGAAAACGAGGAGCGAACAGTGGCGGGGCTCGTCCACCGGACCTAGCGTAAATGGGAATAATGCAGTGTAGGCACGATTCGTATACGGGAAATTGAAGGGTGCGGGAACAATGGCAGAAGGTCGAATGAAGAACGGAGTCAAGACCGAGGCTCACCTCATGTCGACGCCTACGCGCCAGAATGCCTGAACGGTCGAGTCGAACTGGCTCCCAACGAGAACGAATGCGTCGCTCACGTCCGTTTCGCTCGCAGATCCGCGTGCCCATAGACTGATAACTTCCTGCAGCTGCTTCGTGAGACTGAGCAGTCGTGAGACGGCACGGTGCACTTCTGATTCTGAACGCGAAGACGCATGGGGGGATGGGAGCGAACTTGTTGAGGACGAGGGTGATACGGGAGAAGGAGAAGGGGGAATAGACAGGGAGGAAGATGTCGTGCAGGTAGAATCTGCAGACGCGGGGCGGCGGGAGGTCTGGAGCTAAGACGTTAGGCCGGGCTGAAGGAGAATCAGGTAGAACTCACGTTAACAGTGATGTGTGTGGGCCTAGGCAGTTTGCGAGGCCATGATACAGGGGTGATGGGCTGGCCGACGACGAAGCTGCTGGGGTGTACAGGGACCTGCATGATGACCAGCGTCGGGGGCGGGGGGAAGGGGCAAGATGGGGAGAGGTAGGGCGGGGGATGGTACGGGGAGGAGGGATAGGATATAAGTATGGTGCGGGTATAATATAAGGAGACCGGGAGCGGTGGAATCGAGACTAGAAAGCGAGCACGGAGTCCGTCAAGACCGGGGAGCAGTCGACGAGAGGACCCTTCTAGCGCCCCTCTGTGCGGCGTACACATATAGTAATCGGCATCCTCGCTGCCGCCGGTGTTGCCGCCACAACGCTTGCCTCCTTCCCCGTTATGTAATCCTCCAGTGCACCGGATTCCTGCACCATGTCAGCGCCTGAGCCGCCGTGCACGACCTCTCGCCCCGTCGATCCGTTTCACCCTAGCCACCTCCTGCCACAATCTCCGGCTCCGGCTCCCAACTACACGTCGCCCCAGGAGGAAATCTGCGGAGAGACTCGCGGGCGGGCACCGCACACCGTATGGAACACTGGAATATCCTCGACCTGCGTATACGCGACTCAACTGACCAAATTGACTGCATCCCACACCGACTGTGGGATTCCAGAAGACTGGCAGGTTCTCCCGCCGACTGCAACTAATCGGAGATCCAGATCCCTCCCTCAGGGCGCTCCAACTGAGCTCGGGTTTCAGTTCGCGACTTGCCGCTTCTCCCATGTGCTATCGCGATTTCCTCTCTGGGCACTGCTGCATCCTCTCCCCCGCATTTGTCCCATCGTCCCTGACACCGAGCGCCCATAATATCCTGCACCGCTCCTTTCACTCCTCCGGCGGTACACATGTCCTCGCCGGCAGTGGCTTGGTGACTCCACTTATCTTGGCTGCTAACTCCTCAGGCTGCACCTCGCGCGCGCCCTCCGTCTCTCTGAGTCAACCCGCCCCGAGGAGGCAGAAACCCCGCCGTGCGACAATGCGATTCGATAGCACTCGCCCCGGGCAAAGAACCCATCACCATCATGATACAGCCTCTCACTCCTCGCAGCGCACTACTCCGCCATCGATGCTCACGTCTCTTCTCGCAACCACGACAGGCTCGCTCGCACGCGCACAGTCAAGAGTCTATCCTCATTTGGCCCGCGCATGATTTCTGAGTCGTCGCGACTTCGGGGCCTGTTGGACATCCCCGCCCTAGCCCGCCCGGCCTGATCTCGCGCCGTGCATCGAACTATGAGGTATGGAGCCCTTTTCGCCGATAACGCTGCGTCGCCAGCCCTGTGGTACTGTACCTCCGGCCCCGTCTCCGTGCGCCGGACTTACAACTGGCCGGCCGCGCGTGCGCGCGGTAACGGCCGCACGTCTGTATCGTGAGGGCTCGCATGTGCTCTTGCAGCATCATCGCGCCGCGTCGCGTTCGCGACTACTGCATGCACCCCCCTTTGGCGGCCAGCGGCCCAGTGTGACGTCCCGCATCGAAGCTATCGCGGTCGCGCGATACGAGCGTCCGAAGAGGCGAAGGCAGCAGCACGCGGTACCGTCTTCGCCCATAATGAACTGTCACGACGGCGTGGAGCGTTCGCGGGTGTCCACGCTGTCGCTCTAGCATGCAAGGCCAGCCCTTTCTAGCGGGACTTGCTTCTCGACCGCACTGTGCAACGCTGTATTGTACGTTCATCTTCTCTGCGTGTGTCCCTGAAGCAGCTCGCGGCCCGAAGCGCGCGTGCCCGTTATGTGGTCGTGCATGCGGCGCCGTGGGCTTCCGCGGGGGTGCGCAGGTGCGCAGCGTAGGTAAGCGGCAGCGGCATGCGTGTGCGTACGTGGTGGGCTTCTGCGGGTCACGGTGTCGCGCTGCGCGCTTGCCAGGGCCACATAGACTGGACGCGTCACGAGCGCGTCTCGACGCGCGGCGGAAGTGCTTAGTGCTGAGAGGCAGGGTTTGTCAGGGGGCAGGCGTTCGGCGGGTTCGGTCCTCGGACGAGTTCTCGCCGCAGCGCGCTGCGATAGCAGATTGGTGAGCATCATCGACGCTGATCCATAACCACAAATTGACCTTCCCTGCTCGTTCATAAGTCACGACACGCTTTGGATTACGAGTGCAAGACTGGTGCGTAGTAGCAGTTCGCGCTGCGCAGCTGACGTCGCGTCGGGTGCAGAGCCGCGGACGTTTTAGTGAGTAAGTGAGTTGGAGTGCTTGGAAGTCGAACGGTAGCAGCGTGTTGGGTGTGGTAAGCACGTACGTACGTACGGATGGCGTGCATATCCCTGGATAACCATGGTGACGAGCGCGACTGCTGACTTTCCGCCTCCCGACATACGTGCGTGCGTCCATGCCATTGTCTGCGCATGACGCGACGAGCGTTTGCGGGCTTTCTCCTGCTTACGCGCGCATATGCGTGTGCTGCTGGGGAATGCGTGTTTGCTGTGTTGCCGGACTTTCGAGGGTTGACGTTGTTAGCTGGCCACGTTTGCGGGATCCCCCATGCCATCGCGTTGATACCGCAGTCTTGTTGCCGGCGGAACTCGTCTCCTCATTCGCGGATCCTCAGGCTGTTTGCAATAATGTCGGTGAGTGCTTGACGATGCGACGATGCGACATCTCCTGAAAGCCGGCGCACCATCATCCCGAGCCCGAGGAAATCGCGCTCGCACTCTAGCCTTTAGAAATAAGCACCGTACGTGTCAAACGGTATTGGATATCAACCTATATCAATTGTCAATGTGCGCCCGCGCAAAGCCAAGCCGGGAGCCCGGCGTTGTCGCAAAGTGTATCATCAAGAACACACAGGCCACCTGTGTCCTGAGTCAGTGCTAATCCTTGTCGGGACAGTTGCGAGATCGCGGCGCACCACGGCGGATCTTGCAAATACATGCGCCTTGCGCGCCTTAGTGAAGCTTGAAGATGAACTTTCCTATCGACAGGTTAGTTCAGTGGCTCAAACCACTCGCTGCAGCCAATGCAATGCATAGCTCGCTCGCTCACCGGTACGCCCGAACGCCCGCCCGTCTTGTTTCGAAGTCTGAACTCCCCTCCCAAGACCGAACAATGCTGTACTGACCATCGATATCATCCGATGTCCTGTTGCAACTTCCCCCCAAAGTGGGATGGCCAATCTTCCTATTACAGATCTAGTCTAAGTTGCCGGCGAGCGAGCGGACATTGACAATGGGACGACATCGGACACGATCACTACCACCACCGCGCGTCTGCCACGCGTCCCGCGCACCTCCTCCGACCCGTCCTCGGCGCGCGCCCAGCTAAGGATTCAAGTCCGACCGTCGACCCGTCGACTAGACTAGAAGCCCTACTTAATCCCGCCCCAAAGTGTCAGCCTACTGTACCCTCCGGTGCGCGCGGGTCGGGGCTCGAGTGGACCCTGTCGCGTTCCGCCAATGACCGCGGCGTAACGCGCGACGCGTAACCACCACGGTAACCCTTCACGACGACGACGGCGTTCATACACCTGCACGTCGAGGTCCGCAGGCGGCAGGCGTCGTCGCGCACCCCCGCTGGACGGGCTTACCGCCACGTATCGCGTCGCGTCGCGTAAGTCATGAGTGTGGTGAGGCGTGCCGCTGTGGCGCGGTCTGCCACCGCCGCCAGTCGGGTATGGTCTTGCAGGCGAGGCGTGCCTGCAGGTTGCGGCGCGACGTGCGCGAATTCGTGAAGTGGCTCGGTTGTGACTTGTGGGGGGACACGAGGCGGGCGCAGCAAGCGGCCCTTGGCCTGGAATAGCAGCATCCCGCCCTCCTTCGGAATTCGCTTAGAATATGACGGCGATGGCGGAGGCTGGACCGCGGCCTACGAGCGGACCCCTGCACGATACGCGTGGCAACTCGTCAGGCCTGCGACGCGTCCGGTGAATTTCGGTGAGCTGTACTTCAGAATACAGATGTATATACATGTATTACCGTTGCGTACTGCCTCCCGTTCGGGTCTGTAAGTAGGGCCGGCCGCTATCATGAACGTAAGCAATATTCCAAGTGTGATTTACAGCCGGTTTCGTAGCTTTAGGTCTTTTCTGAACTTGCTCTCATACGGCGGCGGCGGCGGTCTTCTTGAATGCCATACAGAGCGAGAGCACCGGGTATAACAGCGACCATATATTGAGTATAATCTCGGACGACTGGCTGCTGCAGCTCGAATATTACTACTACAAGTTACTTTTGAACTCCGACCAATTGACTGATCGTGAACGATATCATGGGTTTATTATCCGCCCAGGTTCAACACAAAGTCCACTGACCCTTTTCCCCTTTCACCGCTCCCCACGTCTGTTAGCGCAACTGTATGGCCCCGTCCATTCCACGATTCCCTGATTTGCAAGGTCCTCGGCTGCCGTGTCCTCCTCTCGGACGACTATCTTCTCCCCTCAGAAGGAAGATATGCTTCTACATTCACGAGAAGCTACTGAAGCCATTGTCGGCGTATTACTGCCAATTTCGCGGCATCACGTCAGACCCCCAGGCATGCATACTTCCGTTTGGCTTTGTCCTCAAATGTGGCCCCCGCGTGCGCGAACAGGAAGGCCTCGCCATGAACCTAGCGCGATCCATGGGTGTCCCCGCACCCAGGTTCATATCCTATGGGGAACCGCCAGCGGATTACCACGACGAATACGCTATGCCGTCCATTCTCATGACGCGACTGCCCGGGACTGAGCTGGACAGGTTTGAACCTGACGAGATCGACCTCGATGTGATACGCAAAGACCTCATCGCAATCCTCGCTTCGATGCGTCGTTTTGCGAGCCCATGGGACGATGCCGTTTGTGGCGTCGATGGGGGTGGCATATACGGCCCACTGATTCCCTGGGCACCGCTACCGCCTTTCATGGACGAAGCCGCCTTCTACGACTCCATCGGTAGGCTTGGGGGCCTTTCCCGCGTGAGGCAAAATGATCCAGGCCACGCCGACGCGATCGAAGCATTCTTCGCTCTTCCTCCTCATGCCATCGTGTTTACACACGGGGATCTGCAGATGCACAACATCATGGTCGGCGAGGACGGACATATATGCGGCATTTTCGACTGGGAAGCGGCGGCGTGGCTTCCTGAGTACTGGGAGGTCAGCATAGTGGCTCTCCTCCGGGGCAATCAGTGGGGCGCGTTCCTCAACGAAACAGTCACGTCGAGGGTGTACGACGCTGAGGTGTACGGGAATCGCGCGATGTATGGCCTCCTCGGCGATGCTTTGCACTGAAGAGTGTATGTGATCTCTTAGACGAGGGTGCGCTCATCACTATACTGATGATCCCTTGCTGACGAGCAGGCCTTGCTGGAGCTTGTGTACCAGGACACGGACAACGTGTAGTAACAGCTACTGCACTGCCCCGTCTCGATATGCTCATGAGGTGTCTGTATACTCCTGCGCACTGGCTGCACCAGTGTACGATGATAATGGCCTGGCGCGCCGATACTTGCGCATGCAGTATATTCGGCTCATGTCGTTACAACAATGGCTGTGGCATTGCGGTCTGTCGTCCGCCGTGTCAACGGCTTGGACGATAGATCAATATCTTTCAGCGCCTATATGCATTGTACTGGACTACGCAAGTACTTAACGCAACGCACGAGTATGAAAATGCATCATTCTGATAACCCGCGGCAACGTTCTCAAAGCCGGCGCGTCGCTACGTCGTGATTCTGAGATCGAGCGAATACGAGGTGGATGTGACGGCAGCCGCTGCTACCGTGCGCAGTGCAAGCCACCTCCGACGGAGACCATGAGTTTAGTTCGTGTCGTCACAAGCTCGGGCCACGTATACGTAGAAAGAAGTAAGCACTAGGAGCCCCAGTCTGAATCGGTGTCTCAGCCCCAGTCCGAGCCTTGCGACCGACTCCTCTCCGCCGACACATCGGGCATGGCAAACGCGCGCGCGCCTTGCGCGCCTTGTCGCCGAGCTATCCCTATACGATCGCTGCCTTGTGACTGCGTCGAGCCCTGGACGAGCGTTCAGAACGTTTAGGCATGCCTGGCATTGCGGGGAAGGTCCCGCCCGCACGGTGGTCCTAGTGCGCTAGAAGAGTTTTGACGATTTCCGCGGGGCTTTTCTGGCGCGTTGGGCTTTCGAGGCTCGGCGCCATCTCGCCACGAGGTCCGATTGCCACTGGACTCCGAGCATTCGTCGGAGAATGAGCGTGGGTTCGTATCGTATGTTCAAGTGCGAGCATGCGAGCTAAGGTGAGTCCTCGGACGTTCAGCTCACAATTGATCGGGTGGTGGTCAAGTGGAACGGAACGTTCAGGTTGTTTATGGGCGCTTTCGTGGCGCGTTGAATTGGCTTTCCTAAAGGGGCGATTTGATGCGCCCGATGACATTTTCCCGCGCCCCCGCCATCTACGGGCGTCTGATCACGGGCTGGACGTCGGTGCATGTGTTGTGGCAACGCGCCGTGCCACAACTTGGTCCTATCCTCGCTTTACAGTCTTCTTGCTCTGCTCCGCTCTGCATATCGTCGTGCTCGGGCGGCTTGACTCTACACGACACCGACTGGTGGCAGCTTTCATCACTCTCTATTGCATCTATCGCACGGACTCGACGCCAACACTCTTAGACTCCGACATCATTCGGCCGTGGCCGTCATCAGACAGACAGAGCAAGGCGTTCTCCCGACCCATTCCATCCATCGCACACACTCGCTAGTACTCCACCATTACGCCAACATTGCCTCCCAACAATTTGAGGCGGTCACATCAGCTTCTTAGACTGGCCGCGTAGGACTGGCAGAGGCTCAATTACGCACGAACTGGGAAGCTTGGGTGAGTGGCTGCGTCCGACTCCTTTTGCTCCCGGGTTTCCGGGAAGTACTCCGCATCTTCATTACGGATGCGTCTGTCCGGCACTCTTTCATGCGTCTACGCGCGTTCTATCCAGCGCGCAGGGGCGGGCTAGAAGCATACCGTTTTCCATGTCGGTCTGTGAAGGAGCACGCGGTGCTAGTCGGCCTCGAACCTATGCCTGTGTCAACACGTACAGCTCTGCGTACGTGCCATTGACATCGAAGCAGAGGCGGTCCTTGTACTATACGGCGATTGAAGAATAACCCCTTCCTTCACTTTCACAGACGCAGAACGGATCACACTGTATCCGGATTGTGGCCACCTGCAGCATTGGCGATTGCTGACTTTCCGTGGATGCATCTAGACGTCTTCTCGCAATCCTGGTGTGCATACGAAGCCAGGTTAGTGCATGAATGGATGCTCTGCCTTTCTCATCTGGACATTCACAGCGTCAGATTGACAATCGAGACACAGACGTCTTCCAATACCCAATAGATTGAAGCTACCCTGACGTATTCTACGGCCAAGTAGCGCCCTGACAAGAGGCATAGAAGCGGTTTTCACTCGTTAGCTGTACTGAAGACTTGAGGGCATCGTCACAATGGCCAGACGCGACGGTCTGTTCCCTGCAGGTTCCATCGGCCGCTCTGGCTTGAACATACAGCGCAATACCTCGCATGAGAGCTTGACTGCGCATCCTCTCCTATCGCCTCCGCCTGGGGCCTCTCCTTCTACCTCCCCATCCACTACACCGGCTTCGACCTCCACCGATGCCGCACCGGCACCACGATATGTGCCGTATACACCACGACAGCGAGGGGCACCGTCCCCGGCTACGACTACGACTACCACGGGGGCGTCGATGCACCCTGCCGCGCCTCCCGACCCTGACGCAGCAAATAGACTCCAGCTCATGAACCTCAAAGCTGCGGCGCAGAAGGAGGGGCTGGACGCCGCGAGCACCGGTTGGCTCATCTTGGAGAGGTTCGCTCTAGAGGCTGAGCGCAACCCAGAATGGAATGAATTGTGGAATGCCGTCGTGGATGGCAAGGTCCGTCCCTCCCGCACCATGATATCCTTGTCGTAATATCGAGCCGAGACTGACGTACTGGCTGCACGGCGTTGCTTTCCAGGCTACGCTTCTGCTGCCCCGGGAACCACACCCGTCCAACCTGCCCATCACGCCTGACTTCATCAAGGACCATGTCGCGTTCTGCGACGGCAGCGCATCCTCCCGAACAACGAGCATGACGACACTGTCTGGGCTGCGCGGATCAATAATCGAGTATGAAATCAGATGCTTGCCCGTGAACCGTGCTAACTTGCGCACCGCGTTTCCTTTTACTTTGTTGGCCCCCTGAACAGGAAGGTGCTGGTCTTCCGGTCGACCTTGTCTCCGGCCTCGAAACCCTTCCAAGCGCTGCTCAATCCATCGACGCGTGCGTCTGCATATGCGGCCCTCGCGCCCCTACCACGTCCGCTCTCCTCATCATCTTCTCCGTCAACACCTATCCATGGTCATCACCACAGCCACATCATACGCAACGCGCCACCGTATCCCTCCTTCGCCGTCCACACGCACACCGCGAGCCTGCCCCTCCCCCCGCGTCCCTCGGCTCACGCGAAAGGCCCGCCGCTCCCACCGCGACCAGGGGCACGGCAGGCGTTCGCGTCGCAGCAGAGCAGCGGCTCCGGGGCCGCGGCGCGTCTGTCCAATCCATTCGCTTCCCTCTTTGGTCGGGCGACTACGAGCACGCCGACGCCCCCTGCGAGCCCGTCCACAGGTCCACTACCGCTGCCCGCGGATTCACCGTCCGCGTCTTCCGGGCTGTCCACCTCGCCAGGGAGCGCTTCTGCTGCAGCTGCTACGCCTGCGGCAGAGCACTCCGTCCCGCATGATATCCCTGCGTACATCATCAGCGGCCGCATACAGCGCGCACAGATCTTGGCAGGAATAGCTTCCGCTCTGAGAGGAGAGATTGAAGACGCCCTGACTGCAGATGGCGTCCCATCCTGGGCTAGGGAGAAGGTGGCCGAATGGTGCCAATGGCTAGCGCCCGTCACAGCAGTCTCCCCAAAGACTACACCTGCGACTGCAAGTACAGGAGCAAGGCGTGTGAGCGGTCTGGGACCCACCTCGAGTCCAGCTCGCAAAGGTTCGGACAGCTCTTCGTGGGAAGTTGCGGATGACATCACTGCTGGGGTAGAAGGTGGTAGTATTGAGGAGGTAGCCCATAGGATACAACAGTTTTGGTACGACCTCGAAGAGGAGGTCAGCAAGCGATATGCGGAGGATACGGCAAAAGAGGCGCAGAAGGGAAGGCGGTGGCGCCGCAGACAGGCGAAGGTTGGTAGCGGGAGCGACGGAGAGAGCGAGAAGGACAAGGAGGACAAGGAGGGTGAGAAGGGCGAAGACGATCAGCATGAGCAGAGGGAGGGTAACACCGACGAAGAGCGGGACGACCCCAAGACGTTGCATGTGAATCGCGTCATGGACGCGGTCGAAAGAGCTGTTTGCTCGCTCTTCTACGACAGGTCGGTGTCTTCGGTCGTATCTGGAAGACACCACACTCACCATAGGCTTTACGTTGTAGACTGTTCTTACCTCCAGGCTCAGACGACGTCTCTCACGATGAAGCGCTATCTAGTCGCATTGCTGCAGTGAACCTGCTCGATCTCGGACTAGGTCATTTGGGCGTCGAAGTAGGTCGGGCTACCAAGGAAGTCGACGCTCTTGTCAAAGCCTGTGGGCAGAGTAAGTGAATTTACTCTTGGTGAAGTTCCAGCTGCTCACCTCAGAGTGCCGCTAGCCCTCGTGCAGTTAGACTCCGTGTGTCGCGCGCCTGCTGACAAGGCAGCTGTGTTGATTTCTGTGCACAAGATCCTCGTCGGTGCGTATACTCTCTAGCAACATACATAGTAGTACGCGGCGCTGAACGAGACGTTAGATGGTCTATCAAAGCTGCCACCTCTCAGACTGAAGGCAGAGGATGAGATGATAGACGAGAAAACGCCTCTTGCCAGCTCGTTCAATCGGCATAAGGGACCTGAAGACGAAGACGACGACAGGGCCGTCTCCCCTCCTCCTGCAGTCGTTGTATCCTCCGACAGTGGGACCCTTGCTGCCGAACTGAAGCCCATGAGCGCCAGCGACAACCCTGCGCTACTCACTCCTGATGGTGCCTCAGCGAACTCTGACTCCATACGCTCCCAATCACCAGTGCTGACGGTCTCCCCACCGCCGGAGACAGCGCCGTCGCGCCCGCTGTCCCCGGTGGCCACCCCGACTCCCGTTTCAGGGGACATTATCCTACCCTTGATGATATTCGCGGTGGTCAAAGCAAACCCACCGCATCTGGTCTCGCACCTGCTCTATACGCAGCGCTACCGGCGCGAACGCGCTGCGGGCGGCGAAGAGGGCTACTGCCTCGTCAACCTCATGGCTGTCGCCGAGTTCCTCGAGAACGTCGACTTGGCCGCGTTGGGCCTTGGGGAGAGCGAGAAGATGGTGATTAGGTACGTGCTCGCGCTTGTGCGCTCAGATTTGAATATCGCTTTTCCGCTTTTGCTGTGCCATCTTATTCCCACTCGCTTGCGCTTTGTCGTTATTCGTGGCTTCGCGCGTGGCAGGGGTCAGGCCTCGCTCCGTCCGCGAGCCACTTCTCTCCCCTTCTTCACCGCCGTGCCCAAACCTTGTTGACCAACACTGATGTCTGCCTCCACCACCAGCACCGCTGAACTCACGCCTATCCCCATCAACCGCGCCGGCTCCGAAGCAGGCTCGCCACGCGTGCCCCAGGCCAGTCTACGCGGCCGCGTCGAGCAGCAAGTGGACGCACTGGCCGGCTCAGCGAACAAAGTGCTGACTGGCGTCGTCGACACGTCCTTTGGCGTACTGCGTGCACTGCTCCCGGGGCAGACATCGGACGCTCACGCGGATGGCGTGGCGACGCCGGCAGTTGACGCTGACCAGGGCGCCGCGCCTTGGAACATCACGCAGCCGCGGTTCGGTCTCCTGCGGCGCGACACGCATTTCTCGATCGCGAGCATTGCCGCGTCCTTGCCTGGGCGGGCGAAGTCGTCTCAGACCGAAGAGGCCGGGCAGCAGATGATCGATGTGCCATCGCGCCCGGGCTCGAGTCGCTCGATGCTCCCAGAGGACGGGACTCCTTCGGAGACGAGTGAAGATGACGAGGAAGAGGACGATGAGGAAGATGATGAAGAGGAGGAGGAAGGGCATGATACGAGGAGCATTCGCAGCTTCGAGAGCATGATGAGCCAGCGGAGCAGGCAGGCGCGGAGGCGGAAAGCGGCTTCTGCGAGCGGGAGGAAGAGTCTTGCCGACCGCCTGGCGAGTGTCCCCGGACTGTCGAGATTGTCGCAGTCTGCGCCTGGTGATCAGCCAAAGGTAGTCATGTCTTCATGACTTTTCTGGTTCACGGCAGAAACTAACATATGATTTGAGCAGATGTCACCGCCGGCCTCTCGTCGCTCGTCATTGATGGTGCCGCCACTTGCACCGGGGGCCTCGAAGCTGGTCGAGTCGCCGGTCTCCTCACGACCGCAGTCTCCTATCGCAATCCGGGTCTCGCCTCCTAACAAACGTTTCCTGACATGCACGGAGGATGACATCAAGGTCTCTGAAGTGGGCGAGCTATTACGGGAGTACAAGCGTCTCGCAGAGGCTCTCAAAGCCATGGGTGGTTTCCATGAGGAATGATATGATGACAGGGTGTAGGCATACTTGCGCTGCTGTGAATATGGTTGGGCCGGACTGTCGTGACGCAATTTGTAGACATGCATGTATACCTCTGCGTTGAACACGGCTGTGATTTAGGATGATGAAGGAAGTCTGACCACAAGTGACCCCGCAATACGGTCGCGACGCTTCGTGATGCCGCTGTATCTGTGATCCGGACGGACCGTCCGTGCAAATATGTACGGCATGTCTTGCCAACGTGTCGGGGTCGGTATGCTACAAGGAAAGGTGGGTATCGATACAAACGCTGCGATCAATGGGGCTACTGTGGATGCAAAGAAAGAGACGCGTGTGAGCAGCAGTGGTCACGTAGGAACCGCATTCTGCGACTCCTTTCTCGCCTTTCGAGGGTCCCGGACCTCGATATTGCGGAGAAGGTCTTGGCATTCTTGCCTGAAAGACTCCTGTTGTCGTGGTAGTTGGTGTCAGAGGTCATTCCCTGCGGGCGCGTTAGACGAGGGTGATACTCACAGTCTTCTTGAATTCGTTCACGAGCGGTGCGACATGAAGCCAAGCCCACTTGAACTTGTCCATCATACGCTCTCGCGTCGTTTCGTCTGACGTCAAGAAGGTCGCTATGCGTATCTGTAGGAGAAGCGTCAATACTCTGTTGTCAGCCATTTTCGCGATACTAGGGGTGTGCACGAGGACCCTTACCTGGACGTCTTTGTTGCTAATAGCGTGGAAGTCTTGAATGCTCCCAGGGAACTGTTGGTCGCGTCGCCGCTGTTCCGCTTCTTCACGCTGCCTATGTATGTTCCTCTCTTTGATTAGCGGCATGAGTCCGGTTAGATACGCATGGTTCAGCTTGTCCAGGTTGTCGTCGAACGTCGATGTGATGTCGAAGTCCGTCCGGGCGGCTTTGTAGAACCCCTGTAAAAGTGTCGCGTGGATCGTAAGTCACTTTCTCCTTCGCCAGTCGGGTTCGTCGCCGTGGCTCGGTCCATCGGAGCACAGCAGTCATACCTCTACGCCTGAATCAGTGATCCCTGGTTTGGATCGGGCCAGGTCGACCATTTCGTCGTAGTAGTCTTGCGCTTGCCACTCATACATCGTGCGGACGTTGTCAATGTGTCGCTTCTGCGCGTCCTTGATACGCTCCTTCAACGTCGCCGACGTTTCCTGCGTCTCGTTAGCCTTCTTTATCGCGTCCAACCTAGCAGCACAAAGTCCTCGTCAACACACGCGCGCGCAGGCAGAGCTTGGTTGGACGCAGTACATACGTACCCCGGAAAGTACGTGCCCCCAAGGTGCATGACGTCCTCGGCAAGTTGTCGCCTCTGTACCGCGTCCCTCAGCTCGCGCAGGTCCTCGCGGGACGCATTCTCGGGGTGGTTCGCGACCAGGTGCAGGTTGCATTTCGCGGGGGGCACCGCGCCGGACAGCTTGAGCAGGACGCGCTCGGTGAAGCCGTCGTGGTCCCTGTACATCGGCTGGGGTTGCCGCTGGCTTCCGCTTGCCATGATCGCGCGTAGATGGGAGAGAGCGGGGCTAACTGAACGTTGTTGCTCTAGTACATGTAACAGTGAGAGTACTTGAGTAGCGGGCGAAGCTTGAGCTTACTGTAATGACGGTGGCGGCGCGCGAACTCAAGTGCGGGACAAGCGCGCGTCATACTGTACCTCTCACTCACCTGCCACCATATCCTGATACCTCTAGCTTGGACAGCCATGGCGTTGCCCACCAAAGGACGTGTCATCGTCGAAACGACTGCAGGAGAGGTTGACATTGAGCTGTGGTCCAAGGTGCGTACTACTACCCATGGAAACACAAGAACGAACGGCCGCTCAAGCGACCGCTACCGCCAGGAAACACCCAAAACATGTCGGAACTTCCTTGCTCTCGCGATGGAGGGTAAGTTCTCTCATCCTTTGACGTGGATATGGAATACTGAGTGCTCGCTCAGGCTACTACGATGGGGTAATCTTCCACCGGTGCGCGCCTCGCTGAACAGTAGCCAATGCACTTGAAGTGCTCATGCGTGACCATAGGATCGTTCCGGACTTCTTGGTGCAGACAGGCGACAGGACAGGGACAGGAGCAGGAGGAGAGTCGTTCTATGGCGGTGAGTGCTTGCTAAACGGTGCCGCAGTACGCCCATTTTGACCTATGTACGGCAGAGCCGTTCGAGGATGAAATACACCCTCGCCTCCGGTTCGTCCATCGAGGTTTGGTGGGGATGGCGAACAATGGCACCAAGAACTCGAACGACTCGCAGTTCTTCATTACACTTAGTGCGTGTCCTACGATACGCCTTGGCTATTGGCCCTGCTGACAAGTAGCAGACCGCGCGGACGAACTGAACGGCAAGCACACCCTCTTCGGACGCGTCGTAGGAGACACCATCTTCAGTACGTGCCCCTTTACATACCATAAGCGCGTGTATTTACCGGTTCGAAGATGTCCTGAAGATCGGCGAAATGGGTACGCACATCTCTCTTACCCTATCCAAATGCGTACATCGTCTTAGGTCATTCTGCTAGAGATTGACGAAAACGAGCGGCCGGTCTAGTGGGTAACCCCAGCACAATACTGTGAGCACTCACTAACTCGCTCGCTCACGATGTAGCCCGCCCAAAATCAAACGGATACGAATAATTGACAACCCGTTCCCTGACATCGTCCCGCGTATCACCGCCGAGGAGAAGCGCGCCCAGCAACGTGCGCGAGAGCAGGCTCAGCGGGAACGTGAAGAAGAGCAGCGGCGACGTGGAGCTAAGAAGTTTGTGGTAGATGCAATGACATGTGTCAACATATGCTGACGAGTTTTGCAGGGACGTGAAGCTCCTAAGTTTTGGAGGTGAGGAGGAAGCTGAGGAGGAGCCGGTGGTGTTCAAGAAGAAACCCATTGTGCGACCGGATCGTGAGTCCCTGTGCATTGACGTACAGCTGGCTGGCCTCAACTTACAGCTTCGTGCAGTCGTGGATAACCCTGAGCTGCCCGCGACGATCTCTTCGGTAATACCAGAGCCGCCGGCTCCGAAGTCGAAAGACAAGGAGACAGAGAGGCCCCACAAACGGGAGCGTACAGAGGAGTCGGAGAGTCGATCTGTAAGCCTTTCGTCCCAAGTTCTGTCTAAGACGTATTGTTCAAGTCTCGCAGCAGTCAGAAAAGCCTGAGAAGAAGGCGAAGAAAGACGAGAGCGACATCACCAAGATTCGTGAAAAGCACGAGCGCGAAAAGGCCGCTCAGAGGTACATACAATCTCTCAACTTCTCCGTCACTACCACTGATTTGGCTTACGCGCTTCGTACCAGCAATTCGCGGCAAGCCGAGATCGAGAGGATGGAGGCTGAGATTCGCAAGCTCACGCGGAGAGGTGAGGATAGCGACGAGGACGAGCGCGCTAAGAAGAAGCCGAAGAAGTCGCTGCTCGAGGAGGAGATGGCCAAGTACGCCAAGGGGCGCGGGTTGCACAAGAAGGGCAAGGCGAAGAAGGACGAGGGCGACGTGCTCGCCGCGCTTAACAGCTTCCGCAACAAGCTCAAGAGCACGGCCATTGAGGATTCGCCTCCGCCTGAGCAACAAGGACAGCAGGCAGGCGAGGGCGCAGAAGGTGCGGGGACTTCGGGGGCGCAGCAGGAGGAGGGCCTGGAGGTCGACAATGATACGGGCTTCTTGGGACACGCACTGCATTTCCCGAAGGGGAACGAGGAGGAGGTCTTGAAGGCGGAGAGGGAGTACGAGGTCATTGACCCTCGGCAACGGGGTGCGCGCGCGAAGGAGGAGGAACGGGAGCGCAAACGGGCGATGAAAGCGAAGGACATCACAGGCGGGCGCGGGTTCCGCAGATGATATCCAGGTTACTAGTCGCAATATCCTCGAGATCCCCCGTCCGCTCTCGTATGTGTATCCCTGTATTTTGTACATTGCTACCTATCTTCCCTATGACACACTGTTGGCTGTAGATCCAACACTCACGACCATCAGATATACAGATGCGAGTTCCTCACTCGCTCATCCAGGTCCTCCCAAAGCCTCTGCAGCGGCCTGTCTGTGCCCCTGGCGAACGGCTCAATACGCTTCCAAAGCTCCTCCGCCACCGCCTCCTTCTCCTGATCAGCGTCGACGGCAAACCAGCGGGAGCCGTCGCCCATCTCAACGCCGATGCGCTCAAAGACGTGCTCGACGCGCTCCTGCATCTCGGCATTCTCGTAGCGCTCGGCGCCGTACCCGCCGCGCTCGCGCGCCTTCTCGGGCGAGACGTCGAGGAAGAGGGTGAGGTCGGGCGCGGGGAGGGAGACGTCGGGGGCGCGGCACCACTCATAGGACATGCCGGGCTTGTTCTTCGCGGCAGAGAAGGCGATCCCGGAGAAAGCATAGCGGTCGCAGATGACGGTTGTGCCTGCGTTGAGGGAGTCGATGATGGAGGGTCTGGGATCGTGCGGGAGGGAGGGGGTAAGCGAGGGCATGGACGGATGGCGATCGGGAGGGCTCACGCAAGCTCCCAGCGGTTGGCGGAGAAGAGAAGGTGGATGGCGTGGTCGTCCAACTCGGATTCGGAGCGAAGGTAGGAGTCGATGAGTTTACCGATGGGCGTGGTGCGGTCTGGCGAGGTGGACGAGTTAACCTATTGAGCGGCGGTCTCGGAGAGGATGTCTGCAGTACTCACTCACCGGGGAATTTCACGAGTCTAATAGGAAGCCCGGCGGCCTTGAAACGCTGCTCGAGCAGGTCGACCTGGGTGCTCTTTCCGGACCTATCGAGGCCCTCGATGACGATGAAAGCACCGCGGGATTTGCGTTCTGGCATGGTGGTGGATGAGAGGAGAGACGCGTACGCGATCGACAAGCACGCGTCGCGATTCAGGCTTTTCCGTTTCGTTCGGAGCGCCAGTGTAACTCTGCGAACGCGCTGGTTTCGACGAGACTGCCCTTGCCTCTCGCTCTCAGCTATGCCGTGTCCTCTATGAGTTCTGACAACGCTAAGGGCTCAAAACCTTGGCACAGCTCCACTCTCGTTCATCTGGTACGGCCGTACGAACACGCCGATGTCCTTCAATGCGCGTCTTCCGCCGTCAGCGTCCTCAGGCTACCGCGGGCGTGGTCGCGGAAATCGTGGTCGCGGACCTCCTGGCGTACCCATCAAGACAGAAGATGCACAACCCAATGAACTCTTGAGCAAGCGGAATGTTTCCGGCCCACCTATCATTCGCGCTTCCGCGCCTCAGCCAGCCAGAGGTCGCGGTAGGGGCGGCGCAGCGTCTAGCAACTCTCGGAATCAAGCACCACCTATTCCTAGACGGGCTCCCTGGCGGAGAGGTACTCCTATAGGACGCGGTAGGCCTCAATATGATGCGTTACCCAGTGTTGCTGTAGCGGGGCCGTCGCGCGAGGCCGTGGCCCACTCTGTAGGGATGGAAGACCCGAGGATTAGTGCTCACCGTCACGACGCGCCCCATCTAGCTCCGAGCCTCACTGCTGCCTCATGGATCGAACATGGACTGCCTGGATGGACACCTCTCGTTGTTGAAAACGAACCAGTGCGTTTGAGAGAGAGTTCCATCCGCATAGTACCTCTTCTGCACCGTCGACCCTGACCTTACCCTGCCACAGCGCGGTGCGGAGCGCCCGACACGAGCAGCTCAGTCGACGTCCGTTGCGCGCAGCTTCCTCCCAGACAAACCTGTCTGGTCGCAAGGAAATTTGAACAGAATGTTACCGGCGCATACCAGCATACCACAATCGAGCTCCGGGAGTCACCAATATGAAGGCGGCGAGGGAACACCAATTCCACCGCACAGTAAACCTCCCTTGCCGAGACGCCAATTTATTGCACGTACGCGCGAGGTTCCTCCTCACCTTGACCCTTCAACTACTTCCACCCCTCAAACAGGAGTTAGAGACACTCAACTTGATGCACCTCAGGTGGGTGCGCGCGGCACAAACACGGGGTTGCCTCCGCAAACCCAGCGAGAGTCCGCTCAGGAGCGCGCGCGGACAAGCCTCGCGTCCGCGTCTGCTTTACTGCTGTCTGATCTTCAACGACCTCCTACCACGGCTCCTTCTGCTGGCGCAAGTATAAGACCTGATGATGAAGTCCCGCGTCCTGCCAAGCGTCGCAGGCTCACTCCTATCGCAGGGTCTTCGCAAACACTCTTTGAGGCCAGTGCAAGTACAAACCCAACTCCACTTCCTGCTGCGGTCAACGATCACGATAGCCTTCCAAGCGAACACAGAGATTACGCCCCATCCCTCGCCGACAGCGGCGCGAAATCGCGTACAGCCAGCACACACGCAGCGCCCCCTCAAGCCCCTGCGATCAAGCGAGAATGTAGCGCGTCTCCCGCCCTCGACGCGGACGTGCCGCACCTCGTTACAGAGGGGTGCGTGCGCATCGCGCCGCTCCCTCCGGAGTGCAAAGCCGGTCGGGCTGGGTACCAGAATGCGCGCCGGGAGTGGACGACGCGCGAGGCGAAGAAGCTGCGTGAGCTGGGACTGAAGCCGACCCGCGTCTTCATCCGGTAAGTAGTTGATCAGCCCTTGTCCCAGGTATCTACAGAAATACTGACGACACAGAATGCATACAGAGAGGATGGTATGGTTATTGATTGGTATGTATGCATTCACATGCTGAATAGATGTTCGGACTCGGGGCGGAGTAATGTATACTGACCGGGAAATCTTGCAGGAGAAGCGACATCCCAGTCATGTCCGATACCCTCCGCCCTCCGTCTGCGGAGGACGCAATCGCTCAGGTTCAGCCCAGCGCACCGGCACAGGGGATCGGCCTGGGCGCAGGGTCGTCCATCGCTCCCGCTGGGCCCCGTGGCTCCCAAGGACAATCGTGTCCCTCAAATCATCAGGGCGCAGGCCAACCTCCTCCTGCGGCTTTAGAGGCGCTAGTGTCAAACAACACGCAGGCCTCGTCTTCAACCATGCAGAGACAACCCCTGCCACCAGTCCCGAGGACGCTGGTGAGCCCTGCGCCGGGAGAGACGATATGGACGCGTGTGCTTCCACCCCGCCAGGCCCCGCCTCTCCCGCCGCCTCTCCCTCTCTCCGCCGACGTCGCGAGGACAGCCACTCCCAGCGCGTCCCGAGGACCAGCAACCAATATCGAGCGTTACGACCGACATCGACATCGACCCCAGCCAGCGACTACGACCGCGACCACACGACAGCAGATATCTCCCGACGTTGAGATCATCGACCTCACAGAGGAGGCTGGCTACGATGACAGTCGAAGCCAGGGCAGATCGGCTTTGAGCTTTGTTGATCGTCCGCGCATTTCAGCCGCATTGCGCGAGCAGCCGGCAGCGGGGACGCCGCCCACGTCCAACACTGATGCCACGCCCGGGTCGATTATGGATACAGATGAGATGCAGCGCGGCGCGGTCGCATTCCTTGAACGGTCTGTCCTCCCATTTATGATCCTTCTTCTACCCGTCGACCTACATTGCGTCTGGTAATTTGGCCCCCTGCCCTCGAGCATCCTGTTGACGCCTCTCATTTCATACACAGGTTCCTCGCTGGGTATAACAGCGACCGCTCGGCGTTGGCGAGCGCATACTCCCGCGTAGCGACGTTTTCTGTGCAGACGGTGTCCTCGCCCCGCACCCGAACGCACACCGCGGCTTCATCCTCCCTGGTCGATGCCCTCACGGCTGCAGCACTTGGGTGTGCACCGTCCAATCCGATCGACGTCGACGCGTCCGACACTCCCGCAGAGTCTGGGTCCCGATCCCACCCGAGTCCGTACCCACCTACGATTCACCGCCAGGGTCGTGTGGACATCATCGCAGCGCTGCTGGACCTGCCACCACTTGACGTGGGGAACGAGGTCTCGGATTCCAACTCGGACTCGGATCCAGACTCGGGCTCGGCGAAGCTCACTGTCGAGTGGGACCTGGTGCACGCGCCCGAGGCGGGGGACGTCCTCCTCATCTGTTACGCCGTCGCGACTCTCGCGAAGCGCAAGGCGAAACGAAGTCGTATGGAAAAGGATGGGCACAGGGACATGGAAAGAGAGAAGAGGACAAGGGACAAGGGCAAGGGTAAGGCGACCGACAGGCCTGCATCGCGTGCCGACACGGCCTCTGGCGCCCGGCGAGGGCGTATGTGCATCTACGAGCAACGATTTCTACTCCGTCCGCGCGAGTGGGATGAAGAGGACCGGTGAGAACCTTGTTCTACATTGCCGCTGTGCAAGTCGTACGCGGAATGCAATAGTACATACTGACCTAATTGTCTTGGTTTGTTTCACAGCTCGACGCCGGGGGTGTGGCCCCTCGTCGCTGTCGCGCACCAGGTACTGCTAAGACGGCTGCCACCTTGATCCTGTCCTTGACACTGTTGCGCTACTGGTGCAAAATCTCCTCGTGCCAGAGAGCGTGGGCCCCGCTTGATGACATTGGATTGTATATACAAGTGTGCTATACGCACGTGGTGGGCCTAGTCTGACTTGCTTTCCTATCTGAACGCACCGCTTTCCCGAGCTCTTTACTTCCTCTCATGTCAGATACGAGCCCAATGATTATGTGTTGTGGTACATTGCTGTAGGTATCGCTAATCTGGACATGTGCGATGGTACTTATGGTCGAGACGAATTCGCATTCTCAAGAACAGGTCTACATCCACATTTACTGTGAGTTAAATTCGCGCCAAAGTGATCATACAATCCTGATGTCCGTGCGAGGGAAGACCCATCGTCCGTCAACTCTGTTCCGTAGCGCGTCCACCTGGGACCGAACGAGGAACTCCCTGTCTTCGGCTCCGCGCCTGTGAAATTCACAGTTCCTGGCCCTTCGATATACCGTCTCTTCTGGCGTGGCGCTAGCACGGGTGACGTTCGACTGTCCTGTCTGCGGCTTGATCATGAGACAATAAATCCACCAGTATTCGCGCGGATCAAACCATGACTTCTCCCAGAAGGGCGTGTAGAGGAGAGGAACGATCCACAGACGTTCGTCTGAAGACATTTCTCCTTCTCGTTGGGTCTTGAGTTCTTCGTCAAAGAGCAAGCGACCACCCTGCTCATACTGGCACTGAGCAAGCAGCCATTCCGCGTCGTACGGACCCAGTAGGAGTGCGCGGAGAATGAGATGGCCGCCTGTGACTCTCCCGAAAGGCAGCATCCGGTCTTCTACTGTGACCGAACATTCAACCACTTCTCCTAGCTCCTCCCAATCTGGAGATGGCACCGCAACACCGTCATTGCGATATGATATGTAGGGCCGGAAACATACAAGGTACCGCGAAGCCGCCCATGACCACGACGGCGCATTGGCATCACCGCAGCCTTGGCGGACTAGTGGATTGGTGGTAATTGTGCACCACAGGAGGTCGAAGATGAGACTGTCGCGCCACAGGCCAGCTAGGTACTTGGTGTGGGAGCCTAGTACACGTCCAAACGCTTCAGCAACTCCTGCACATGCGACAAATGTGTCTTCTGGGTATGTGAGAGTGCATCGCATAGTCGAACACGATCTCAGCCCAAGCGGCGTGTATGTTGTACCAATCGCCGGAGCCCGGTAAAGAGGGCCAGTGGTGGGGTAGAAGACGGTGTCAGGAATGGTTGTGGTCGCGTAGTGCATGTTGAAATGGGCGTGCGTTGGTACGAGTACAGACGATTGTTGAGGCAGGTACCGGCACCGGAACTTGATTGTCCCTGCAAAGCGAAGGCTGCGTCCTGACATCAGCGTCTCCTACAAGCACCATGCCCGATCTCCAGTCTCGCCGTGGGCCTCTTTGACGACAGTCGCTGTTGAACCAGAGCTGCGCTCAATGAAGTCGGCTTCAGAATCAGCACCAAGGAGCTCCGTGAATTGCCTCGCCTTTCCTTGATGACGTCGAGACGAGCTGAACGGTAGCCAAATTGAAGCTTGCACGGGTGTTCGATCTGAGTGTAGGAAACCCTGAGAGGCACCAGCCGCGCTGACCCCATCGATCGACAGGAATGCATGGTGGTAGACGCTCCGCATCTTTGTCAACTCCCGGTGCTTGTCCTCCCGCGAGTCTTGGATGATACACAGACTGTCCACCCACAGATACTGGATCCCGAGTGCGTGCGCGACCTGTATTGCGTCGACGGTGGTCTTCGGGGGCTGCGAAACACGCATGACCTTCTGATAGGACGAGATATTCTCCTTGGTTGTGTGGTTCGGTTGTTCCCCGCCCCAGACGTAGCTCAGTGTGGCATATCGCACGTGCGGGTCCCAGCCCTCGGTCATAACGAGGCGTGGGTAGTGAGGATCAGAGCAGTCAATGAGCAGTATCGGGAGTGATCGCTGAGGTCTCGCCCAATCGTCAAAATCCCTGCAAGACTTGTGCTGATGTACGCAGTTTATAAACCATGCCTTCTCCAGATCCCATACGTCGGAATTGTTCACGTGCAGCATGCCAGACCAGTAGGTGATCCATGATGCGGCAGGATTGTCTGCATTAAGTTGCATCAGCCCACATAGCACTACCCGTAGGACACGCAATGGATTATATCTAGACGCGCACCTGCTCCAGTAGAAATCTTGAATGTCCGCTGTCCGTCGACCAGTACTCATTACCAAAACATTAGATTCAGATTCTTCATTGGGAATGTGCGTTCGATTGTCGGTCCGATCCTCGAACCACGCCGACATAGCACCAAAAACGTCCCGCTCGAGACATCGATACCACATGCAGTTCCAGTCCTTGCAAATTAGTAGGCCGTCCTGCAGGATGAAGTATTGGTCCCCCCCCCCTCCAGTCCATTCGTTTGACCATTGGTACGTGCCGGAAGCCGAATCCTGCGGCAAAGACTCCGTCCCAGCAGAGCGGGCAGACGTCATCTGGCCGGGAATCCGACCATGGAAGAGGGTTGTCGGGGGTGAGGTGAGCGAGTACGTTAGTGGATTGGGCGTCCGGCGGAAGACCCGCGTTGACTGGGAGTGTCGGACATTTCCCGTACAGAGTGTATATTGAGCTATTGAGTGTGGTGGCACCCGGAAGATCGCTCTATAGGCTACGATGACTCTGGCTTGAGAGTCAAAGACAACAATATCAATATATAGGGGCTCGAGTTTGAGAACTTGAGTGAGAAGCCGTTACCGAATTGTCACGTAGAGTGTGTGAAAACCAGAGAGCAACGAACGATCCGGGGAGGCTAGACGGTGCGAATGTCCGGGCCTCTGGAATACGGTACTATGTATGTATAAGTATGCGGATCTCCCAGAACAAACATCAGTGGGCCTTGTCCGCCCTTTTGATCAAATAGCAAGTGCACCACGAGAACATAGCATATCGTGTGATAGGCTATATAAAGCCTTGTAATGCTGAATCATGCAGACTAGTACTCGAAGCAGAAACGTTGCAAGATGACAGTGCCAGGTTGCACAGTGGTCGCACTGGTTTTCTAGCTGGAGACTTGCAGCCACCCGGTAGTACGTACATGATGGGACATGTGCATGATCAACCGGACACACTGGCCACTGGCAGACTAGTTGGGGTCTGTCCGATAGGCCGTTCGCAGCGACATAGCAAGTGCAATACTCACCACTGACTGGCAAGTCTGACGGTATGCTGGTAGCGATAATCACGAACTCAGTACGTAATTATATAAGCTCGATGTCTTTGCGAGGGAACGTCCATCGTCCATCGACTTTAGTCCGCAGCGAGATTACCTGAAGCTGGCCGAGCATCTCCCTACCTTCAGACTCGCGGGAGTCAAACGTGCAGCCTCCAACCCTTCGATACACCCCTTCAAGGCATCGATCCTCTAGTGGGGAGCTAGCAGCAACGGGTTGCACGTTCGGCTGAACTGCTTCCAAGTAGAGCACAAGACAATGAACGACCCAGCTCGTGTGCCCACTGAAGGATACATAGAGGAGGGGTGTGAGCCACAGATTTTGCTGCGCACACTGCGGGTTATCGGGATCGTAGCCTTCATCCAAGAGAAGGTAGTCATGCAGCTGGGAATGCAGAACCTCCGCTTTGTAGGGGCCCAGTAGTGTCACACGAAGGATGAGACGGCCGTCCGTGACTCTCCCGAAAGGCAGCGCGCGGTTCTCCAGCATGACAGCGCACTCGACTACCTCTCCCAGCTCCTCCCAACCGTGCAAGGGTGCTGCAGGATTGTTGCGATACATCAGCCAAGGCATGGAGCTGACAGGATGGCATGTGGCCGCCCATGACCACGACGGCGCAAGGGTATCTCTGCAGTCACGGATCCCCCGGAATGGGCTCGTTACAGTCCAGGGGAGGTCGAAGATGAGGCTGTCGCGCCACAGGCCTGCCAGGTACTCGGACTGGGAGCCAAGTGCCCGCCCGAACGCTTCGGCAACCCCGGCGCACGCGACAAGTGTATCCTCCGGTTTTGAGAGGGAGCGTAATGTGTAATCCTCCACGACCTCGGACCACACGGCGTGAACGGTGATCCAGTCTGCTGAGTAGGGTGAGAGGAGTGTGGCAGCCTGAGGGCGGAAGACGATGTCAGGCGTGGTTGTAGCCCCGTAGAACTTATGGTTAAAAGCGTTTCCGGCTCGGCGCTGCAAAGACTGCCGGCATCGGAACTGGAGGGTCTCTGCAAAGCGAAGCCGACGCCCTGACATCAGTGTCTCCTGCAGACACCATGCCCGCTCCCCTGTATGACCACGGGATTGGATGACGAGCGCCTGGAGTGGTTCACCGGGGTTGCGGCTAGTCAAGTCGGCTTTGGGCGCAATGTCAAGGAGCTCCGTGAAGCGCCGCGGGTTTCCTTTGTGACGTCGAGACCAATCAAAGGGTAACCAGGTCGAAGCGTCCATCTGCAGCCGACCTGAGTCGTACAAGAAACCCTGGGAGGCGTTGATCGCACTCGCTGCATCAATCACGAGGAAGGCCTGACGATAGACATTCCGCATCCTCGCCAGCTCCTTGTTCTGGTCCTCACGTGAGTCTTGTATGATACACAGACTGTCCACCCACAGGTACCGGATCCCGAGTGCGTATGTGATCTGTACTGCGTCGACGATGGTCTTCGGGAGCCGCGAAACATCAGGAAAAAGCAATTTCCACATGGCGATGGGACGGATGATGGAGGCGCCATAGCGCACGTAGCCGTTCCTTGTGCTGCTGTAGCCCGGGTAGTTCAGATAGGTCTCGCTGTAGCGCTACATAGTCAATATCAATCACTTTGAGTGTACAGTGCATCACGTTGCATCGCCAAGAAGCCTAAATAGTACAAAGTCATGGTGTCTAAGATAAGGGTTAACATAAAACTTGGTGGTGTGGCTGTCTAGCACGTCACCCTGGACTGGCCGCCTGTCGATCCGCCTGCCCCAACATGGTATGAGATGACACGAACGTACAATATGTGTGAGCGGGATGACAGATGCGTAGCGTTGATGTTGACGCGTCGAGGGGGACACGACGTACATACCAGTGATCTCATCGTAAACGTGAAACGGTGTGAACCATTCGACGTACGCGAGAGGTTCGGTCACGCCGAGGGACTTCGCGTTGTATACCCTCGGTAATTCAAAGATTATGCGCACGCGCGCAACGCGGAGACCTGGATATCAATCATCAGCTACCTCAGCAATACCATAAGATGTGTCAGGCTACTCACCACGGAGAGGTTGTGAAGGATCAAACGCGAAAGCGGGAGAGCTGACCGCGATGGCTGGATCGCGCGCGAGCACAGTGGACATCTTCGCGGGGATGGGAGGTTTAAGCAAGCCAGAGCTCGCTCGGGCAGGGGACGCGTGAATGCTGTCGATAAGGGTGTGGGAAGTGACCTGACGCGCGACAGGGAGGCGGACTTTGCATTGCTTGTACGCGGCTACACGGGACGTATGTTGCAGGGGAGCACCAATGACGTTGAGGCGCGCTGGATCACCAGTGGCAAGCTTGACCAGGAAGTCATGAAGGCAGCGCGTGAATTGAGATGCGCCGAAATCAGTGACCACTTGGGCGATGGTGAGAGAGGAGAATGCCGGCGTTTTGGCCACCTGAAATCCAACTACTTCAGTTTCCCGGTTCGAACTTGGCCGTCTATTAGACGGTGCCAGGTTCGAACCGTTCCATCTTCGGCGCCAAAGAGTGGCGACCAAAGAGGCCGGCCAGGATATGGAAGCAAGTTGGAACCGGGGGTGGGTTGGGACCGGTTCCAACTGACTCCGCGTGCCAAGTAGGAGTTGGGACCACTTCGCCGGTTGGGACCGCCTCGCGTCCGGTTCCAACTCCCCCTCCCGTGCGGTTCCAGCTCCCTCGCGCGCCGATCCAACACATCCGGATGAAAAACACAGTACTCGGGTTTCGAACCCAAGCGTCGAGGAGATAAGGTCAAGCATTCGACCGTTGCGCCATGAGGGCTATGGAAGGTCTCATGGCCGCTGCACTGACTCAGATTAGGACGTACCTGCGCAAGATCGTGCAGCGTTGTCAGTCTTTGGCAAAGCGCGGTCCTTAGAAGTGCATACATCTTGGAGGCGCACTTCACAGATCTCAGGCCGTGTCGAACTCATCTGAATAAGGGTCCCCTTTTTATGACATGCGCACCGCCGACAGCTAGCATTTTCTGCCCTTGTAATTAGCATAGCGCACACACGCCGTGAAATTGCAGGTTCATTCGTACACTCTTCTGTATCAATTTGCCGTGAGCGTTCAGGTTCAGGTACAAGGCGTGATCACTGCCACCCCCGCCATACGATTGAATCGATCGATCGGCATCAATTTCTCCGCATTGCCCTGATCAAGCGAACATCAGCTACAGGACGTTGCAAGCGCAGTACAGACATCGGGTAATTCTACCAAGAACCTACGAACACTATTCAGAAGACACACGAGTGCGAATCCAGTCCTAATCCATCGCCGGGATCGCGAAGCCAGCGCCCGTGATTTCTACAACATCCGGAATCTCGATAAAATCCGTGGCCTTGATGTCATACTTCTCGCAGAGCATTTTTGCAACTCTGCTAGCTATCCTCAGCGCAAGTAGCGCACCGTGAAGGCAAGGTACTTACGGAATATACTCATACGCCCACCAGCCGTCCTCCCCCGCAGGTCGACGAATGAACAAATCATCTTCGGCCTCCTTCACACCCATTGGCGGCCGCAAGGTCTGCCCTGCCCGGTCCGGCCCCTCAACCATCGTAAAGCCGATCTCTACGAGGGCCTGTACATAGTGAGTGTGCAGACCATTCAGTCAAGGGACACACATACCTGGATGAAGACGTCAAAGTCTGCACTACCCGCCGCCCGTTTGTCATCTCCTATCACGCCTTGAATTACCTACAGATGCGTGAGTAGGCTCCCAGTTGTACACATACAGCACTCACCACATATAGCGCCGTTTTCAGAGCGTACTTTGGTGCCATTGCGAGCGTCAGGTTGCGTGTGAGCGTGTGTAGACAGAGGATCTGGTCAGAGAGCGCGTCGCGCGGGTTCGCGCGGGCGGTAGACAGCGCGTCGCTTCCCATGGGCGTCGGAGCGCGCGTCGTTAGGCCTAGCGCGGATTCGCGTCGGCCTTGTCATATGTGTTACGAATGTACAATAGGTATTGCGACGTCTCGACGAACTGGTAACGGTTTCTAGTACTTACTCTGTACGATACAAGTATGGTAGGCTCTGGGACTCCAGCTACGATTGTATATGGCGGATTCTATGGAACAGTCTCGTATTATCTAGGATGCTCTAGGACTTTCCATGCACAGTTACTTCTGCACAGTGCACAGTCGCTGCCGCGCAGTGCACAGCGCTTCTGCACAGTACACAGCAGCACTGCCACAGTGTTACTAGGTTCGACTAGCGCTGACTACTACGCACCAGAAAGTCCTTGTATACGCTAGAACGTTCCGTCTACAGGCTGGTATACATGTATATAAGAGGCGACGCCATAGAGCGACCCTCAGCTTTCAGTCTCTTTGCGAAATACGACTTTGGTTGCTCGTTAACTCGCTTTCAACTGCAAATACTACTACGCGCTTATCTTCGACAAGCTAGGGCTAGTAGCTGAATAGATACAAGCTCTCTATTCATTGACGTCTTAAGGCTTGATAGTTTAAGAGTCACGCTCGAAAGCGTAACATTAGACTGAAAGCTTTAACCCTCCACTTGTTAAAAGTGCAGAGGCCTACGTCGGAAGACAACGACTACGAAACGCATCAGAACTCTCTCTTGCTCGTAACGTACAGAGAGACGATAGTCAATACGGAGGGAACTACACAACCCCCATTGCGACAATCACCCAGGGTACTAGGCGGAAGGAACAAAACACTGCCGAGCTTACCACCACTCGCGATCCCGGAGAATATAGTTGCTCTCCCAAGATCGCCAGGAGGATCCCCATTCCCCTTGATAAGAGGTTTTAGCTCGACAATCCCTTACGTAGAAAGTACCAGTTCGACATCGTCGGGTCGGAGCACTCGAGTATCGGAACAAGAACCCGCGTTTCAGAGAACAGACGAGTGGAGAGAATATAGGAATTCTCTGGCCATTCAGGCGGAATCAGGAGTAGCAATAGGCGTACCCATTCCAACCCGAGCGAGTCCAGGAACGGATAGTTCGGATCGATCGACTCCAGAAACTAGTGTTGAAGAAGCATCCTCAACGGCAGGGATATTCTATCGGAGAACACAGCTTCCGGTACACGCGATCGATACACTTCGAGTTATAGCAGATAACTTGGAAGTACTAGGACAGGAAGACTTCACGAGGAGATATCACGCGACTCTCGAACGAGCCCATCGATACATAACTCAGGTCATCCAGACACTCGAATTTATTCCAAGACAAGCTGTTACACCTCCAACGAGGGTACGGAACTTTGCGGGATATCTTCAGAACCAGATTGACTACCTGCGAGCAAAGGTCCTCAATCCGGAGAACTACGCAGATATAGACCTCGAAGAAAATCTTAGGAAATTTCGTAGTTGCCTCCGAGCTAGGGAACTACATCAGGCTTTCCTACGACAAGCACAACGTGTATGAGTTCAGCTGAACCATATAGTTGTTCAAGGTTATATCATCTCTACAACTCCGACAAAGCTCGGGACGTATACTATCGAGAAAGCGTAGACAAGTGGAATTTTTGCACCAACGAAAGGTGTCCACTTCGGTACAACACTAAGGAGGTTCCAAACGTCAAGCACGCATCGGCTTTAATCCTAACACACTCTTCACAAGAGCGGGATATTACTAACACCCACGGACGACAACCCGCGTTAGTCAAGAAGCCACTACTTGCTGGAAAAGCTACTGGTCGGATTAATAGTCCGAGAGTTGTGTCAGGATCGTTTCCGACTTCAAGAGTAGGAACCCCAAAACCTCAAGAATCCGAATCACCTAAGGAATCAGGTCCATCCTTCAAGGAGAAAGGAAAGGAGACCGAACCGCCTAAGGTAGAGGACTCGGACAAGGAGGACGAGACTTTTCGGACGACGGTCGAAGCACCTGAACCGAAAATCGAGGAAACTATTCGGATTAAGGTCGTAGTACCTGCACCGAAAACAGAAGACACTCGGGTAGAGGCAGAAACACCTGAACCGAGAGAAGAGCATATTCAGACAGAGGTCGAGGAGACTAAATCTGAATTGGAGTATACTGGTCGCAGCGCAACCCCAGAATTTGTACGAAAATCAGTACCATCGTACATGTCGGGAACAGCGACAGGAGAGTCCATTTCTGGAGCCCATAGATATGCGTTCACTCCGCAAGGGCAAGGCTCAGAAGGAGAAAGATACGGGTCTTTATCAAGTGGACCAGCCCCTCGGGCAACGGCAATTTCTGGAGGAGTTATCAATCCTTCTGGAGGTGGAGGAGGAGGCGGACCAGGTAGGCCCGGAGGTCGGCCTGACCCTGAGCCTTCAGATCCCTACTCCCCAGGAGGAGGACCACCAGGACCAGACCCAGACCCGGAACCGCAAGAAGCTCCAGGAAATGCGCCGCAAGGACACGGAAAGGGCAAGATCAAGGACCCTGAGGTCTTCAACGGAGACCGAGACAAAACCAGGTCCTTCCTCAATCAACTGTTCCTGTTGTTCACGGCGCGACCCCACGACTTCGTTAATGATTACACGAAGGTGGCGACGGCCCTGTCCTTCATGGAAGGGGACAATATAAACTACTGGAAGGACATCACAATTCAGCGAGCTGAAGAGGAAATTAGACCGGGAGTCTATCGAGGATTTGACTCTTGGCCGGTCTTCAAGAGGAATTTCCTGCTCGCATTTGCCCCAGTAGACGAGGTGGACGACTCTATGGTTAATCTCACGACAATACAGCTCAAGGACTACTCTTCAGTTGATGAGTTCAATGCGAGGTTCATGGATCTAGCTCTCAAGGGAAAAATTCTGGACCCAGCAGCGCAACTGGCCCTGTACAGAAATGCGCTTCCAGAATATTTACTTAAGAAGATATCCATGTCGTACCCTCCGCCGACGACCATTGAAGAGTGGATGACTAGGACTAAGGAGATCGACCATAGCTATCACCTTACGGAGAAGATTTTGGCTAATCGTAGAGGACGCAAGGCCAAAACCTCGAAGACTAGGAAGAATGTCAAGACGGTTAATATCGAGGACGACTCGCTCGATATTAACAAGCTCTCTGTCAAGGAGAGACAGGAGCTGCAAGACAAGGGACTATGTTTCCGGTGCAGGAAGCCGGGACATATTTCCAGAGACTGTCCTTCTAAACCTAAGAAGCCCGGCAAACCCGTCAGTCGGAAGGTACGACAGGTTACCGACGAGGACTTAGAGGACGAGTCTGAGGAGATCTCAGACGAAGAGGACGAAGAGGACGAAGAGGACAATATTTCTATTAACGCACTCAGGGCTACAGATTTTGAGACGGGTTTTTAGGCAGGCAAGCAGACTCGACGCCTGACTTGCCCAAGGAACTGCATGTAACTATTGTAACCAATACAGAGCGGAGACGCAGTGCTCTGCTGATACCCGGTTACATGCAGGTTCAGGACAAAGCCGTCGAAATCAAGGGGCTCATCGACACTGGTGCGGATGCCGTGATCGTCAATAAAAAGATTGTGGACAAGTACAATCTTCCGACAGTCAGACTACCGAAGACTCTGACTTTCCGGAACGCGGACGATAGCGTTAATAGCATGGGAACCATTACCCATCGGGTGGAGGGGACATTTAATCTACACGGGAAGAAGCTCCCAACAAATTGGTATGTGGCCGACATTGGGCGGGACGATGTCTTATTCGGCATGCCATGGATCCGCAAGTACAATCCTAATATCGACTGGGAAAGTGGACGCATTACTTTCAAGTCGGATATTATCAAGAAGCAGCAGCAGATCCATAAATACCAATGCGAGCACGACCCACCCGAAGGGATGCTGTGGAATTTCCCAGTAAAACCTCTAAATCAAGATCTGGTCGTATCGTTCGTACGTGCTATACCGGACGAGGACGACGCAGACCCAGACTCCGAAAGGCTTACATTTAATCCTTCGAGGGCCATCGAGCTATGGTACCGCAAGAAGAAAATCCGAAAGATTAATAAGTCTACGGAGATCGCTATAGCAGCGAAGAAAGACCAGAAGGAGAAGACCTTGGACGAAATCCTACCTGATTTTGTAAAGGACTATCGACAGGTCTTTGAGAAAAAGGCAGCAAGTAGATTTCCGCCCTCGAGACCATGGGACCATGCTATCGAATTCAAGAAGGACTTCGACCATCATACCAAGGGGTCTTGGAGGAAAATCTACCCTCTGACCTATACGGAACGTATAGAACTCGACAAATTCATTGCGGAGAACCTCGAGAAGGGCTACATTCGAAAATCCAAGTCTCCACTAGCCTCGCCATTTTTCTTTGTCACCAAGAAGGATGGGAGTCTTCGACCTGTTCAAGACTACAGGGCTCTTAACGAGGGGACTATCAAAAACGCATATCCCTTGCCGCTCATCAGCGACATCATTGACCGGCTGAAAGGGGCCACAATATTCACCAAGCTCGACGTGCGAGCAGGGTACAATAATGTTCGCATCAAAGAGGGTGATGAGTGGAAAGCTGCGTTTATAACACCCAGCGGATTGTTCGAACCGACAGTCATGTTTTTTGGTTTGTGCAACGCACCGGCCACATTCCAGAACATGATGAACGATCTCTTCCGGGACATGCTTCAGGAAGGATGGATGGTCATTTACATGGACGACATCCTGATATTCTCAGACAATGTCGAGGACCATCACAAACGCACGCGAAGAGCTTTACAGCGACTTCAAGACAGTGATCTATTCCTCAAGGCGGAAAAATGCGAATTCGACAGACAAGAAGTCGAATTTCTAGGATCAATAATTCGGCCAGGGGTAGTCGCTATGGATCCAGTAAAGCTCAAGGCAATTATCGAGTGGGAACCACCGAAAACAGTCAAGCAGGTTCAGGCATTCCTAGGGTTCGGTAATTTCTACCGACGGTTCATTCGGGATTATTCAAAGATAGTCCGACCCCTCACGGAATTGACCAAGAAGGACCAGCCTTTTCTGTGGACCTCTGATTGTCAGAAAGCATTCAATACACTCAAGAAGCGGTTTACTGAAGAACCGATCCTACAAATCCCGGATCCGGAGAAACCATTTCAGATTGAGTGCGATGCTTCTAAGGTCGCAACAGGTGCTGTACTACGACAGCAAGGAGAGGACGGACTATGGCATCCTTGTGCCTATTTGTCCAAGTCCTTTACTCCTGCGGAACGGAACTATCAGATTTATGATAGAGAATTGTTAGCCATTGTTCGAGCTCTCGAAGCATGGCGACATTTTTTGCAGGGTTCCC
Source organism: Cubamyces lactineus (assembly GCA_022376465.1). NCBI lineage: Eukaryota > Fungi > Basidiomycota > Agaricomycetes > Polyporales > Polyporaceae > Cubamyces > Cubamyces lactineus. The sequence goes on along the minus strand of JACDTU010000009.1, from coordinate 343,612 downwards.
CACACCCTACAGAAATCCTATCAGATCACAAAAATCTGACCTACTTCCGTACGGCGCAGAAGTTAAATCGCAGACAGGCGCGATGGCATTTATTCCTCTCGGAGTTCAACATCGTAATCAAGCACCAGCCCGGAAAATCCCTCACTCAAGCAGACGCCCTTTCTCGGAGATCAGGGCATGACGGGGGGGAAAATGACAACAAGGACGTCGTATTACTAGGGCCAGAACTTTTTGCCAAAGCTGTCAACGTTGAGCTACAAGAGCGCATCCGTGATAGCAAGCTACGGGACAACTCGGTAGTAGAGTACATTACTCTAAAAGGAAAGGCTACCAAACGCCCAGAGTTCGGCAAACCAGAAGATTGGTCCGACGACGACGGAATACTCCTGTACAAGAACAGAGTATACGTTCCACCAGATAATCAATTGTATCGTGATATAGTCAAGATGCATCACGACGCACCGATTATGGGACACCCAGGAGTCCAGAAAACCTATGATCTGGTTAAACGGGAATATATGTGGCCAGGCATGCGGAAATTCATCGCGCAATATGTCAAAGGTTGCGCCGCTTGCCAAACAAGCAAGGTCAATACGCATCCCATTAAACCAGGCTTAATTCCCATTCAACACAGTGGGGATACTAGGCCTTTCCGGACAATTACCATGGATTATATCACCGATCTACCAGAATCGGATGGTTTTAATGCCGTCCAAGTGGTAGTCGACCATGATGTATCCAAAGCAGCGGTATTTTCCCCTTGCACCAAGAATATTACGGCAGAAGGAGCCATGGATATTCTGCAAAGGGATGTGTATCGCAGATTCGGACTACCTGCGAAGGTCATCTCGGATCGGGGGCCGCAATTCATATCCAAGGCATTCAAAGAACTACACAATAGCCTCGGAATTGAAACGGCACTCAGCACGGCCTACCATCCTCAGACAGATGGGGAAACGGAGCGAGTAAATCAAGAACTCGACTTAGCACTTCGGCTCTACTGTGCTAACAATCCGGAGAACTGGGCCAAACTGCTGCCTCAATTCGAATTCGCGCACAATCAGCGGACACACTCTGTCACGGGAAAATCCCCGTTTGAGCTACTCTACGGGTTTCAGCCAGAGGCCGTTGGGACAGTCCGAACCACCCCAAAGCATCCAAGTACGGAGCAGAGGCTTCAAAGTCTTCAGGAAGCCAGGGAGAATACAATAGCGGCGCATGCGCAGGCCGCCGCAGCTATGTCAAGAAGGCTCCCCGCTGCGCAAGTTCCGCTGAAGCTCGGAGACAAGGTTCTTCTCGATACAAAGAACCTCAGGCTTCCATATGTCTCCAGGAAGTTGATTCCAAAACAAGTGGGACCGTTCACCATCGTCAAGGTCTTGGGACCGGTTACATTTAAGTTAAAGCTTCCGGAGAAATGGAAGATACACCCCGTCTTCCACGCAGCGCTACTTACCCCGTACCACACAACTAAGGAGCACGGACCAGACTATGTCCGACCTCCACCGATTCCCACTCCTGAATCAACTGAAGGAGAGGAATGGGAGGTAGAAGCAATTCTGAGCCACCGCACTAGAGGTACCCAAAAGCAGTATCTAGTGGCTTGGAAGGGCTGGCCCGCATCGGAAAATTCTTGGGAACCAGAAAGACATCTCAAGAACGCGCAGTCGATCTTGCGCAACTATAAGAAGAGGCACAAGTTGTCGTGAAGGACTCAACCCACTCCTCACCCAATATCTCTTCGAATTTTCTGAACAAATTTCTCCTCTATTCACTATGGTCTACACCAACACTCGTCTTACTGGTCGTCGTTTCTCTGAGGCGACTCGTCGCAACATTCCCCGTCCCCCCAACTTCATTAGGGCACGGCGCACTGTTTTCTACAACCATCTTCCCCGACACACCGTCTCGTGCAACGACGAGGGCACCCTCGCCGATCGTGTCGGCTGGGTCATCGTGCACCCCGACCTCTACAGCCATGTCGAGGCCCGTATTGCCCATCTTCCTGAGGTCAAGGACCTCATCGACGTCTACCGCGCTCTCGCCAGGGCCGCCCCCTCTTACTCTGTTCTCATCAAACACAACCAGAGAACGTCGGCGCCCAAGTCCGAGAAGAAGAAGGTAGTTCAAGTTGCGAGCGAGGCCTATCAGGCAGTGGTTCAAGCGGCAGAGAAAGTAATTTCTATGCTCGCTAACCCTCAGGTCGCGGGAGCACTCTCGGACCTGATGCCCCTGCGTAACCAACACGGTACGCATAGTTGGGGGCATGTCTTTTGGCCGCAACGCCTCGATGACTACCCGCAAGCTATCGAGGTCGATTCTTCGGATGAGGAAGAAGACGAGGACGAGGTACGCTCGGATGGTGGATGGTCCATTCCCTCGACTGACCCTTGGAAGGTTTCCACTCCTGATCCTGAGGAGGAAGCCATCAAATGGGGTCCGACTTCAGTTGAGGGGTCGACCCCGACCCTATCCTCCTCAAGTTCTGACTCCTCCTATTCGGAAGTCGAGTCTTTCGACTTACTCCCTGAGCTCGAACAACTAGAGCTTAGCACGATCGACGAGCTCTCGGAAGAGGAGTTCCACGAAGCCCTGAAAGTCGCAGTAAGGGCCCCTTCCCCGCCTCCTCCTCCCCCGACTACGATCACCAAGCACGTCGAGGAACCCCATGGACGATGCGGTTTCTTTCGTGGAACCGGAGAAGATCGGTTCGGATACATCAACTCTCGAGGCGACATTTTCATGGTCCCCAACAGTTCCTTCGGCATCTCTGACGTTCGGATCATGGTCGCATACCATCTCCGATGGCCGGAAGCTTCAGTCAGGACCACCCAAGCCGCCTCCCTACTCATCGACGATGTCATCGCCCGGCGTGGAAATTACCCCGCCTTCAAGGTCGACGCTGAACGCATCGCGACTACTTATCGCGAGGCTTTAGGCATGTCGGAGGCAGAGACTGCTCAATGGGACTGCATTCGAGCAGTAGGTAGCGATGCGGAGCTCGTCCAGATCTCCCTGGATGTCTTCCGTCCTGAGGTCGTCGAGAGAAACAATGCTATCGTTCACCTCTAAGGTCGAGGACGACCTTCAGCGGAGGGGGAGCTGATGTTACGAATGTACAATAGGTATTGCGACGTCTCGACGAACTGGTAACGGTTTCTAGTACTTACTCTGTACGATACAAGTATGGTAGGCTCTGGGACTCCAGCTACGATTGTATATGGCGGATTCTATGGAACAGTCTCGTATTATCTAGGATGCTCTAGGACTTTCCATGCACAGTTACTTCTGCACAGTGCACAGTCGCTGCCGCGCAGTGCACAGCGCTTCTGCACAGTACACAGCAGCACTGCCACAGTGTTACTAGGTTCGACTAGCGCTGACTACTACGCACCAGAAAGTCCTTGTATACGCTAGAACGTTCCGTCTACAGGCTGGTATACATGTATATAAGAGGCGACGCCATAGAGCGACCCTCAGCTTTCAGTCTCTTTGCGAAATACGACTTTGGTTGCTCGTTAACTCGCTTTCAACTGCAAATACTACTACGCGCTTATCTTCGACAAGCTAGGGCTAGTAGCTGAATAGATACAAGCTCTCTATTCATTGACGTCTTAAGGCTTGATAGTTTAAGAGTCACGCTCGAAAGCGTAACAATATGAACCTGAGCAGAATATCAGTAATCTCAGTACATTCGTCTTCAGTCCTTGCTCGTCCTCCAAACGTGTAGCGAGCCTGTGCGTCGCGAAGACTGGCGAGCAGCGTCACCCGCCATAGCACGCCCCCAACGATGGCTACCTGAAACCTACCTCGCGCAATCGTGCCCGCTGCCGCGCTCGCCGTCCGCCACAGTGTCCTGCCTAGAGCAAAGGCATCGCGTTCCCTTGGTGGAACCCACTATAGCTGCACGTTCCCCCCGGGCATTACCCCTCCAGCGTGGCCTGCACGACGCGTCGCCGAGGTCCACCAACAGCCACTGCATATGAGCTTTGGACCGAGCGTACGTACGTGCCATGCGCCGCACGACGAAGTCGCTATGACCAGCTTACCATGACTGCGCGTGAGCCCACATTCCCGTATTGTCACACTTTTTTCCTCTCCCGATCTGCCTGCATGCCCGCTCCCGCGCGACCTCTCCTTACCATCCGCAGAATCCCGCCTCACCGCAAAACTCCTGGTAAAACTCCTTCAGGGTCCACTCAACCTCTCGCCTACAGATATCCCCACCCGAGGATGCTCGCGCGCATCTCGAACACCTCCGTGCGCACATACTCCCGACCAATGACTGTACTGAATCGTGCGCGAAGGACTCGGTATCCGCAGCAACCAGCACCCATGTATCATGTCCTACGATAATCCCTACTAGCGCAACACCCTCACCGAGTCGTGAGGGTGTGCGCGCGGTCCGTCATACTATAGGCTTCTCCGCCCACCTAATTCCATACTCGCGCGTCCCCAGTTAGTGAATGTTTGCCGCCATATGAATACCATTGGACTGACCAATGTCATTGGCAGGACCATGTCATACAAACTCCGCAAGACATTGGTGATCTTGCCGCCACACGTCGCACTTGAGACCTCCGCGTGGGACCATCGCACGCGCTCGCTTCCTGTCTAGACTGCATGCTTACTTTCTTTGACTTCCTTCAGATCGATCGCGCGCCAGGATCTGCAAGCTCAAGATTATGTTAGATGCGCTCAGAAGTTGCCACTCCTTTGTCTAGCCAGACTACACCCATGTACGTTAGACAATTTCGATCCAGTCCTTCCCCCCCTCGCGCACAACATTGTACCCCATGTCCCTCATCCTCACCTGCCACGATACACCTGGCCCGTTACTGCTTCCCTGCACAAACAACTCACCCTCGGCGAGCTGTTTCCTGACCGCATTGCCACGTTTCGTCTGACTAGCCTCACGCTCTATTTTCACGGCGCACGACACGGGACCTCCAGCGTCGAACGTGGAGTCGCGTTCCACTTTTGGCGTGCTCACCCCCACCAACCTCGCGCTGGAGTTCATGGTAAGATCAGAATCGGCCGCAAGGATCCTTCGCCCTGCGCTATCGTTCTCCATGAACTCCAGGACTTCGCCTAAGCCGTGCAGCAAGAGCACGTCCGGGCGGCGAAGCAGGATGACTCGGGCGTCGGGGTCGAGTACGCCACGTTCTTCTGGACCTCCTTCATAAGGGTGCCACTTCGACGTCGCCTCCTGCCAGTAGCAGACAGGCCATTCTCCGTGTACCTCAGGCGGCCCGCGCCAATGTACGCCTTCGAGATCCTGGTCCTTCACGCGAACCCTCTGGTGAATGACCGGTCCTTGATTGTCCTGTCGGTAATCACGTAGTCAGCATCCTTCTTCTGCGCAGCAAACACATACATACCCTATGCCAGATCGCGAAGTACACACAATTCGTGGGTTCCCGTTCCACAATAGACACTGGACTCTTTGACAGAGATAGAAACCGAGCACGGTCGCGGTCTTCATACACGCGCAGTTCATGGCCAAGACCGGTGCAACGCAAGTCTTTCACTCGAACGAAGATGGTGTCTTGCAGACCGATATTGACGTTCGCGGTGGCCCACGGGATCAGCTCCCATTGCCCTACATCGAATTTCCAGTGCTCAAACGGCGACGTCGCCATGGATAGGCATGCCTCCTGGATCCAAGGGTGGTCGTCGAGGCGTAAATGAGTATATTGAGACAGACCTATCTTCGTCTTGATAGGCAACTCGTTCTCCTAGCATTTGCGTTAGTCGTGGACTACAGGCATTATGGAGGTGTACGCACTTTGTACCACAGGCATATGGTGATGTCGCGCCCCTTTCGGACCTCTGACTTCTTACTGTCCAATACGTTGTTGACAATCTGTTCACCACTCGTGTCAGATGGAGAACCTTTCAACATATCGTATACGCACCCCAAAGGGCTTGGTCGGCTTCTTGGTCTTTTTGGTAGTGCGCGCCTGTGCCTTCTTGGCCTCTCCAACGCTCCGGGACTTGCGCGCGCGTTCCAATCTGGCATTCCTGGCATTGACACGCTTGGTCAAAGCCTCCTCTGCGTCCTCTTGGCGCTGTCGCTCGATCTCCTCAAGCTGCTCTTCTGGTGGCCCCCATTGGGTTGGGAAATGAGCACGCTTGCAACCGAGGCACTGGGAGGAGAGTTAGCACCACATAATATCCGTCTGATATGCTCATCCTCACGATCATCGCCCATGCCCCTGCGTAGTCCGCTTTGTAGGTAATCCGCGCTGTGAAGCATGCTGGAAAATGGCATCGGGGACAGATGGCAGGCGAGGCTGGAATACGTTGATTGGCCCCACGATGACAAAGCCTCTTCAGCGCGTTGCTCGCCTGCTGGCTGCCGGTTTCCACGCTGAGGAATTGAACCCTGCTGACCGGATCGCCAGGTCGTAGGTATCCTCGGTAGATAGCCATGGCTGTATGCGGTGATTCGTGAGCGGGAGGGGAGGGAGGGGATCGGAGAGGGGGGGAGACAACTAGGCGACAGGCAAGACTTGTGCGCCAGCGACAGCCTTATATCTCAGCTCGCCCTCCCGTTCCGGGATTCCACGCGACGCCCTGTGGTTGGTCGGTTCACGGCCTTGGTTCGGCCTGACGAGGTGTTACGGGCCTTTAAAGTGCGAAACGCGACAGTGGCAGGATCGCGGTCGTCGGATGTGCCATCTTTAGGTATGATTCCGCTATATGGCGCGAAGAATTCCTCGTTTGTCCTGCTCCCGCCGCCGTTTCCAAAGCATGCCTCCTTCGCGAGACCATCGCTACTCTACGTAGATAACCCTCTCATTCGCACACGTGCCATCCCGCTGCTAATGTGACATTCAGAAGCTCCCCTACGCCTTTCCGTCGTGCTCGCTCGTTGAGGTCCGTTTGCGCTTGACAACGCGGACTTCCTAAAGTGCCAGAGGTACCAGTAAGCCTGAGCGGAACACTATAACTATGCCCAGAATACCTACCTCATCAGCAGCTACGGCTGTGTCAACGCTTGCCGCGAGGTCAATGACCTCGACGTCGTCTTGCACAGAGCCCTGACATGATTCAACCTATGAGTACGTCTCGGTGAAGAACTTGCCTTGCACTTACTCCGAGCCTCCGCGCCACTACGATTTGCTCAGCGCGTGCTATCTCCTTCGCAAGACCGATGGGCAAGCGGTTCCGGTCATGTCGCACAAGCAGCAGTCGCGACTTCCCGTCAAAGACAAAGACCCGGTTGATATCTTGAAGCTTCCACTTGCACGATTCGTTGTCCCAACGCTCGACATGAGTAATGGCCTTCGGCTCGCCGCCCTGCGGGTCTTCTCTCAGGTGCTTGATGACTTCAGTGTGGTCAGCCAGCCTGACGTGAGCACGCGGTCCGACGTTGACCTCGAAGCGACGTGCATGCGAGGTTACGTTCTGCTCATGATCCACTGAGTATGATTCACATGTCTGAGGCTGGTGCTTACCTCGTTCCACGCAGTGACCGTCAGAATGTGAGCACGGGCCACCTTGAGCAACACCACCTTCTCGATCTTGGGCAGGTCGTCGTGATCCGTATCGAAGGCCGCAAGCTCCACAAGCTTGAGCTCGTTTCCCAGGGTGGGACAATGTTTTGTCCCCTGCAGCCGCATCAAGAAGGCAGGCGATGTGTTAGACACATCCAACGACAAGTTCACCAACCTCTCGAGCCTCCAATCTCCCTCCTCGACACTCCAGAAGTCCACCCACGCCGTCGACACGGGGACACGCCTCGCCAGCCATGCAACTTCGCTGAGAACCAACGTGTCACCCACGGCGGCTTCGACGTACGTGGAATCGGGCACCATGCCGCTCTGTAACCATGAGCAGGACACAGTATAGTCAGATCATGCAAGGCTCACCAGCATCCACAGGATGAGTCGGACCTTGATGAGATACCGGGGTGATTCATTGCTGTGTAAAACGTCGGCGTGGTCTGCATCCATGGCTGACATCGTAGTCGTGGTGAGGGAAGAGTGAAATGTGAATGGCAGGCTTGTCGGGCGACTTGGTGGTCGGAAGGCAAGCATCGGCGGTCGAAAAAGGTCGCAGTTTTTCAGGAACGCGTTCTTGTCCGGCTCCATCCGCCGCATGTTATCGATCCACCCATTGGTTCTCATCCGCGCGCGCGATCGTTGCAGTCTCATCCTTTGCGTCGCGACCGGCATATGGAGAGTTTTTAGTCTACGAGGTCTATATATGGCACGTTCATTACCCTCATCTCTTTGTCCTGCCTCGCCGCTCTGCATGTAGACGACATTCTATGTAACTACGTGTTCTGAAAGCCTTTGATGCTTTCCCAATCCATATCGTCTACTTCTTCGCTCGAGAGCCTTTACCGCGAGTGCTACATGACTACATTGTCAGTAGTTGTCGCTGATGATGACACGCGACATACCCTGTGGTCTTGCGACCTCTCACATTCACTTTGGGAGCCTTCGTCGTCGATGCGGTAGCCCCAGCAGTAGCGAAACGCTCTGCGTGCCTTCGTTCCTTCAGCGGAAGGGCGCTATCACACAACATTAGCTTCTCCCGGCGACAATGGTATCATACTCACGGTTCAATGCCTTGCTTGCGCAGAGTAGCCTTTGTACTGCGACGAGGGCGTGAATTCCCTTCCTCTCCTGCGGGCAGCGCCGGTAGCGCAGCTGTGATGGCAAGTCAGAAAGGTACATTGCGGTGCATAACGTGCACAACCAACTTTTCGAGGCGTCTGCCTTCCGTGGTGGGAGCCTGATCGTCAGTTGTCCAACAGGCTTCTCTATTTGCCTACTGGCCAACCCATCTCGGACGTCTTGCGCTATCGACGCTTGCACCGACTCTTCCGCGAGCTGCGTCAACGTTGAGTCTCCCTCGTCAAGGTTGCTCCAGCGCACTGGTCCGCGCATAGGCAAACCAGCCGAGATCGGCTGCTCCAGGGAAATGTCGCGGTCCTGCGGTCCACATTCTGCGTCCATGCCTACGATAATGGCATCTGGCTCTGGTTCGCGTGCCATCGTAGGTGTCTGCGACACGACGTCGTCGTCGGCGTCCACATTCGCTGGTTGGCTCAAGTCCGCCGGCTCGGTTGGCGCTGGGTCGCGAACCATATCGCTTTCGTCCTTATCGATGCCAGGTGTTGCCTTCTGTGCCAGGACATCGGTGTAGTCCGTATGGCACGCGCAATGAGCCGCTTGCACGCATGGGGCCCCTGCATGCTGGTCCTGATCGTGAGGCATCTGGTCTTCATCGCGAGGAGTCGGCGTGCCATTCAAGTGGAGTGCTGCTCAGTGTTCATCAGTGCTTTGACAGTGGGGCTGAACGGTTTCACGTACCTGGGTTACATCCCTCGAGGAAGTGTAGGGCCCAATTCATCAGGTGCGCCTCGTCCCACCCCACCTCCTTCGCAAGAGCCTGCCAGAAGGTTTCCCCCTTACGATCCGTGTCCTTCGCGTAGCTGTGGGCATGGTTTCAATCTAGCGGGTACCGCTTTGAGAATACAAGCGCGCACCTGAACATGATCATGCGGCCTTCTTCATTCGGACCACCGAGGACCGCTGCACCGATCCAGCCGACTTCATCCAGGAGGTGTTGCATGATGCCGTGGTACCAGGACGAGATAGAGGGTACTTTCCTGCTTGAGGCGTCAGCGAGAATGCATACAGTGTGAGATGATACGCACAGGGCTCGGTCCACCTCGTCCTGTCCACCTGCCTCATCTAGTTCCTGTGTGATGCGCTCTTTGTTCAGCATCTGCGCTGAGGCCGCAAAGGTGGCCTGCACTTTAGGATCAAGGCCGTGAAAGGCAGCTGCCACGACACTCCTTCTGGATCCCACGTCCTTGGGCGCGTCAGGCACCAGTTCTTGTCGAAGAGGGCTTTGAGCGAATACGTCGACGGCGCCTACCCCTCGCCGGCGCTGAGGTGTCAATGCCGGAATGAACACCGAGGTATCCGACCCCTTCTTACGAGCGTCGTAATACTTGTGCTTCTTCAGCCACTCCTTCAGATCCTGGCGAAGCGCGTCAGTGGTTGGGCCTAATGAGATAGGGAGCCCACGTACCTTCTTGCGCCGCTGCATTCGCAGTGTCACGTCATTGACCGATTCTGCTTTGCGACGCGAGATGAACTTCTTCCGGTCAGCCGAAGCGTTCAACAGACGCCGCTTGAAGGTGTGTTCGCTTTCTGCTGGAAGGGGGTCCTTGAATCGAGTCTGGTAGTCGGGCCAAATGATGTCTACAGCCTTGACCAATTTTTTCTGGGAATTCGCCAAGGCGTTTTGAACGTCTGCTCGTGGATACTGTGATGCCAGCCACTCCTTTTCCTCTTCCCAGAGAATCTCGTTTTGCTTGCCCATGGTTCAGAGCGTGGTCAAAGGGAGGATTGCAGCGGTCGGGAGACAGGTTCGAAGTGCGAGGAGGCGCAAGCCAGGCGAGGCGTCGCCGGCCACCAAGAACAGGAAGACTCATCACGAGGCCCCCGTCCACCGGGCCCACTGTTTGGGGCAGACACCTTCACGTCGATCGTAGCTGTGGCCACTCGGCTGTGATGTGGCCGGTCAGTCAGCGGAACGTTCAATAACACGAGATATAACTACACAAAGACAGGCTTATTACTGCTTCCTACGAGTCCAATATTACACAAGATACGCTGTGGGGAACATTATAGGCGCAACCGGGAGCCTATGGAAATGCGCGACAAAATTCTGAACATAGAAATGAATGGCCTGCTGCTGTACGTGAGTATACAATCCAACATCCCAAAGCTCTTGTCGAACAGCGCGACAGAGGTCCGCAGGTACTTGGTCCCATCGTGTCATCAGCGTGATGAACGCACGCAAGGACGGTATGCACTCCCGCCACTGCGGGTCACTTCCTCGCCGCCAATGAAAGGTCGTCACTTCTCTGGGGTGCGGCAGCACGGTGACGATACCGGACCGCTGCCCCCATACGGCAGATATGTCCGCCTCGCGCTGCCATCGATGCATGATTGGCCACTGGTCGCGAGGGACCATGACACGATCGAGGGCAACTAGATCGCATCGGAAGTTAATTTCGTGCGCTTCCCATATCAGACGCATGCGCAGCATGACACTTTGCGCAGCTAGGTTCTTGTCCACGTCGATATCGTCCATGGTGATCACCTGGGCCTCGTTGTAGGAGGAAAGGCACGCGACGCTCCCGAAGAGCCGCGCAATGGCATTCCTGTCCTCATAGCGTCGTTTGGCCTTCTTCTCCTCTGACGCCTTGCCCTTGGCAACAGGGGCGTCCTTTGGGGTGTAGTCTCCCCACAACGCCGACCTCCATTCCGCGATGGTAAGCGCCTTGCCATCGACCGTAGGATCGAAGAGGCGCGCCCGGCAAAACTCGCGGATGCGCACGAGGTTGTGCAGATATCGGAATACCTTGTCGTCTCGCCGCGCGCTGTTTGGATTCGGAGCGTTGTTCGGTAGAGGGGCGGATGAAGGTATTGTATCAAGGAGATAGGGCGGCGGATAGAAGTACTGTACGGCCGCCGGGGATTGCTTGAGCAAGCCAATGTCTTGCAAGGCTGTAGCCCAGGCGTGCGGTATATGGTAGAATGGTGAGGCCGTATACATTCGAGATGGATGTTGAGCTCCTGAAGATGACCCGCCAGAGGGCGTGGCGCTTGACTGGCCGTCGCGCGGAACCTGGCAACTATGAATCAGTGTTACGTAAGCGACAAAACAGAGGGCACCTACCAGTTTGTGGCCTCCCCGGTGGACTTTTTTGCCTGGCGTGTTTGACCCTTTCTTGCTCTGTGGACGCGCGTGGACTGGCAACGACAAATCCTTGCTGCCCACCAGCGAATCGACCCGCGCACGTTTTGACTCCGGTCCATCTTCAGGCTTATCAACAGTGATCGTTCGAAGCCCTTCGACTGTAGGTGCGCAAAGTTCACGGCTCACGGCGACGACCATCTGAACATCCCAATTGAATGTCAGATTCATGGCGCCGACTCGCTCGGTCGGGAGATGGTGGATGGGGACAGCCGAGGGCGTCGCGGAGAGCTCTTCCTCCACAAGTCTAACGGGGACTACTTTCCACACCTTGACGTCCCTCGAAAGTGGCTGTAGGAGAAAGACAGGTACGCCCACCCGTACCAAGGAGGAGGCCGATGTCCCTTCGTTGACAAATGCACCCAGGACGTCGAGAACGTGCGTACTGTAGTCCAGCGTGCTTTCGAGGCGTGGTAAGACAACACGCAGGTACACGTCGAGGCCAGCCATCTCCAAGCACAGCCGCTGTACGTGTGCCGCAACTGCGATCGAAATGTCCACGGTTGCTGGTAAAAGCCTCATGCGATCGACACACTGGCGGAGGATGAGCACGAGCTGTCGACCATACTCCAATCTACGGGCAGGCTGGCCAGCGATCATGTCCAGCCGCATGATAGCTGCCTGCGCGGCATCCTCCAACGCGTCCATGAGCTGCCCACGAATCTTGCCCAAGCCCGGCATAGCAGCCCTGCGGTCCACCTCCCAGTCTCCAGGCCGTAAAGTCCTCCACACTCCCGCGCCCAGCCTCCTTCCCTCCTCCGTATCCACACGAGGGATGCACGCCTTGTGCCACATTCCCGGAGTCAGCAGCTGCGGCCAACGAGAGTATTCTCGCTCGCCCCATCGGCCGTCAGAGTAAGTTTTGATGATGGCTCGTTCGATCGGATACTGAGGTATCCATGTCGCGTTCGGGGAGGTGACGCACATGTCAACAAAGCCGTCTTGAGACCCAACCAGCCCCTCGAACGGATGAGTTACCGCAGGCGCTACATGTACGTCAGCAAATAGCCAGTCGATATCCAACGCGATACTTACCAGGCTCATCACCGGCGTAGGGACGCAATGCTGTTGGGTGGTCGGGCCCCGTCGTGTTTATGTCGGCCTGCTCCGTAGGTGCTTTCTCATGGATGATCGGCTCTCGAGTGGCACTCGAGGATTGCGGTGTGACCAGCGGGACTTCGACGTGGGGTGCGTGGTGCAATTCGGTTATTGGCTCAGTACGGAGAGGATGCACCTTGAACGAGGTGTGTCTCCACTGTCGGACCTCTTCCGTACGAGGAGTATCCGACGGTGGCTCCATAGTCATCATGCCTGGGCCTGCTGTTGTTGACACAACGGCCGATGGTCCTGTCAAAGGAATGTTGGCCGCCGCGGTTGGCACGGCATCGGGTCGCAACAGTGTTGACAAGCTTGATGCCCCACTAGTCGTCGCAAACGGAATGTGGAGTACACCGCTACAAGACCGGTGCTGAGTAGATGCGGGGAGTGTAGCTGGCGGATTGGGAAGGATAGCGGGCTGCGTAGGGGGGGCAGCGGCTCCAGGTGAGTGACGGACAGATGACCGATCAGATCTAACGCTGACCTCTTCTCTCTGCTCGTGGATGCCGCTCCTCGGCGCGGCGACGGTCATTGGAACTTCGGCTGGGGGTGTGGGCTGCGTAGGGGATGGGACGGCGGGGCCAGGTGAGAGTCCAAACGATGACCGTTCAGATTTAACGCTGACCTCTTCTCTCCGCTCGTGGATGCCGCTCCTCGGCGCGGCGACGGTCATTGGAACTTCGGCTGGGGGCGTGGGCTGCGTAGGGGATGGGACGGCGGGGCCAGGTGAGAGTCCAATCGATGACCGTTCAGATTTAACGCTGACCTCTTCTCTCCGCTCGTGGATGCCGCTCAACGGCGCTGTGAGACTCCCATGGGCTCCCGCCGATTCCGAAGCCGACTCATCAGAGCTCTCGCCCCTTGGTGGATGTCCCACTTGTGGACGCATGGACATGGTGAGCACGCCAGAGCGAAAAAGGCGTGTGCCCTGTGAGGACACCGGCTGGGACAGGATGGAGGAGATGTCGAAGGGCAAATCCTCACGCGATGACCGGGAGAACTCCTCGTTCGACGAGGTCTCAGACTTCGGGCTCCGATTAGGAGAGCGAGGACGCACCACATCGGATAACTTCTCATCATCTTGAAGTGTGTGATTGGGCGGCGGGTGCAAAGGACGAGGCGACCCTGCATCAGCTGGCAACTGAGCACTTGTTGATGCCATCGTACGTACTGTATGGGCGACTACAATCAGCCATGAAAGTCATCCCAACCTCCACACACCTTTCCAATCGCCGAAAGGTGTCAATGACCAGATAGGGGTCACGAAAGGCAAGGGGCAGAGTTTCGTTTGGTACGCGTGAGCGCAAGGACGTCGTAGTGTTTTGAGGCGACGAGATGACGGCAGCGTGTCTTGCGCAAAGATGTCTTGCTCGAAGGAGTGCCGGGGAGAGCAGTTCGTCGACGCGTTGCCGCACGAACTGTCTCAGATGGTAGGCTGAGCTAGAGAAGTGGCAAGGGCAATGTTACCCGCCTACGACTCTGAGACTCGACTGCAGAAAGAGTTTGGTGTCAAGCAGAGGGAGAGCAAGGATCGCGAGGCAGCGCGAGTGTGAGTGATGGTGGAAGGAAAGCAAGAGATAGATTCGGTCCGAACACGAGGTGTTGCTGGCTTTCATGGCGATTCTCACGTACAACACTCCGGATTCTCCGCGTTTAACTCCCTCGTTATCGCTCTGTCAATGCTTCAAGTAGACGATAAGTAACAAGTAAGTATGTTGTTGTGAACTCCGCTCGAATGCCCTCAAGTCGAATTCACTCAAGTCCACCGTTGCCAATTAGTGGACATCGACCTTTGCTTCCTCCCCCCACTGCGCTTCGATCATGCCCACTGACTGGTTCTCACTCCCCTCCACTTCCTCCCCTCCAACAGATGAGACAACGACAGTATTGCGGGTCATATGACCGTTGCATACTGCACGTTCCTCTGATGTTCACGGTGTGCTGGTTTACCCAGACCCGACCAGAGCAATGGCATAGCCAGGCTCAACTCCCATCGACTCTCCGTCACTCTTGATGTTTGAAGGCTGTATCCCTTCTGGTGGAACCTACGCGCACAAGCCTTGGGGCGTGCGTACCGTCTCGAGGCGTGGATGGAATGCTGGATGGGCTAACGATCGACCGACCGACGTGAGTCGCACCTTCGCGATCTCACATGCATTCTAACTGACAGATGGACGCGTGCAGGGCCACATACGCTATCGCTGCGTTTAGCGATACCTCCGAATTCAAACACATACTCTAACGGTTCCTTTAACACGCAGTAAGTGTATTGTGTAGCACAGCGCCGTACATAGTGCTAACGAAGTCTTGTTGTGGCGTCGCTGAAAGCCAGTATTACCCCACATTGGTCGTCCCTCGATCAACTTGCCCCTGACACCCATGAATTTGCTTCCGTTTGCCATCGGGAGCAAATCGACTCCTCGGTCATACCGCCGGTCGAGAAGTGCGCCTCTGGAAAAATGCTTTGCCTTATATCGATCACCATCACCAATCCTGAGGGTGCCGCTGGGTGCCGCCGCCTTGCTTACAACGGTACGGAGTACGGCGAGAATCCACGTTGTTAATACTCTACGAATGACCGACCATAGGACTTTGAGACTACTCGAAAAGTGTTTCATAAATGTATGGACTGTGTATCGTGCATGTGTTTTAGTTAGAGTTGCCAAGCATACTTGATGTATCGCTAGGAATCGCATGGGCGATCGCGATCTGAACGAGGACGAGGACAACCGGCGGGCGCCGCATACCGGGCGCAAAGTTTGCAGAAACTTTCTTCGCGCACGCATCCAGCTTCGGACGTACGCTATGCCAGAGACCCCTAGGAAGAAACGAAAATTGGCAGAAGGCATGCAGCAATGGGGGGGCTCCAACGCGACCTTTAACATAACCTCTACCAACGGCCAGAGTCAGCTACCTCTAAGCCCGCGACGTCTTCGCCCCCTCCTGCGTGCCTCCGGATCCCAGCGAGACAGAGTTGTCGTGGTTCCCTCTACAACGCCGTCGACCTTCTTTAGCCCGAGCGGATCGACATCCACTCTTACCTGGCTTGCGACGCCCCCACTGCCCGCTCCCGTTTTTCCTGCTACCTATGTCTCCCAAGGCGCGCCCTCGCTACGCTCTCCCCCTCTTTCCCAGCCTCCACTACCCTCTCTTTCTGCCGTCGTGCCCTCTGTGGCGAGCGCGGAGGCCCGTGAGACTAGAGAGGTCACGCTGTCTACCAACGCGGACATCTATGCGCTTCCGACCGATGCGTTCGACCCACTCGAGGATCTACCGATCGACCACTCAAGAACAGGTGGTGATGCGGCAAGCGAGCCAGCGAGGGAGGGGGAGAAGAATCATGGGAAACGCGGGAAGGCAAGGGTGAATAATACCATTGTGAGTGATATCTTGCAAGAGCGCACGGCACATACTCATCCACGCAGAAACCATCGGATCGCTTCGCGGAATTCACCAAGGACCATGCCAAGAACGCCCTGGAAGCTATTCTTCAATACGAAGTAGGACCTCAACGGGAGGATACATGCGCGGCCTGCGACCAGCACCTCCCTATGCCCGCGGAGGGTGCGCCGTGCCGTCTTCGCTGCTATGACTGCCTAGGGAGGCCGCACTATTGCGAAACGTGTTTGCTGCGGACGCACAGACGAACACCGTTCCACAGAATCTGGCAGTGGAGCACTGAGGATGGATTTTGGCACAAGACGACGACGGGAGCCCTTGGGATGAAGCTGTGGGGAGGTCACAACGGGGCGCCGTGTCCTAACATCACCCGAGACCCGCGGATGATGGTGTTCGTTCACGAACACGGCGTATCCAGCATGTCATGTAGTTTCTGCGAATGCGCGGAGATGGCCGGCGGCGAGCAGCTTGTTACCTCCGAACCTCTGCAGTTGGTTGAGATGGGCCTGTATCCGGCCTCGTGGAAGCAACCGCGGACGGCATACACGATCACGCTCCTCGAATCTTACCATCTGCTGTCGTTGCAAACACATTGCAGCGCAGAGGACTTCTATACATATCTTCGATGAAAGACGGACAACGTTGCGCCAAAGACTGTGCCGGTAAGTCCAGGTTCATTTGCATCGGCTGATTGTATTAAACATTATCCTAGGACCGATATCGCGAGTTGAGCAATAGCGCGCGAGAGTTTGCGTACCTCCGACAGTGTAAACGGGCGGGTGAGATGCCCGGCAAGACCACGACGAGGGGAAGCCTGACGGTGAAGTGCCCCTGCTGCCCTCAGCCAGGAATCAACATGCGCGTAAACTGGAAGGATCGTTGCGCTGATTACTCGTATGTGCGATTGCTACATTGGCGCGACGTTGCGGCGTGAACTCACAAGCCTGCAGCTACTTAGACGCCTTGTTCTACTCCATCGACGGCAACTTCCGTCAGAGCCAGCGTAACAAACCTATGGACAAGAACGACGTAGCGTTGTCGCGTGGCGCGGGATACTTTGCGGATGTCGATGACTTCCGAGAGTACGCATCAAAGATCGGGAAGCCTGAACCAGAGGTAAGCAGAGTGATGCGATCTACGTTGGCGGGACTGACAGTGTGTAGCTCACGACTTGCCACAAATTCGGCGCCGCAGGATATGGCGGTCATAACGGCAAAGTCTCGGGCATTATCGCCCTTGCCTGCCGCCATATGTTTATGTTGCCGGGGTCCATTGTGGATCTGAACAAACGCGAGGCGTGCGTGTGTTTCATCAACGTCGTGTATGATCATTAGCACTAACTGGCCACCACACAGCTATCTGTACGTCGATTTCGCGGTGGTATCCGGAATGCAACCATACGTGGGATTGCGGCTTGTCAAACAAACGTACGACATCGCCTGCCAGTATCTCATTAACTTCGGGCGGCGCCTTGAACACTGGAAGCAGTTATGTCTCCCTCTGGCATCCATCACTACCTTCAACCTCCCTCGAACTGAGGGTGCCATCGGTCTTTGGCACTCTCTTGCGCACCAGATCCTTTGCCGCATATTCAAGTCGCCCGAGTTCATGCCAGGGTCGGGGAGGTACGAAGGCGAAGGTATGGAGCGACTATGGGCTATCACCAACGATGTGAGCGCGCGCACGAAGGAGATGACATCGGGACACCGACACGATGTCCTCAACGACGTGTACTCGGACCTGCATGTGCGCCGTGTGCACAACATCGGTATGATGACTCTATGACGCGTGAATTGATCCACTGATGCCACTGGTTTCAGCACATATGTTGGAGACCTCCTTGAACGAGGCCGAGCGGTTCCTGCAGGAAACCACCGAGGCGCTGGAAAAACTGGAACAGAGCGTATCAAACGACAAACTGACAGAGTGGCGCCGTGACGAAGCGAAGTGGTTGCGGGACGTGGTTGATTTCCGTAATCACGAGCACATGGAGGATCCATACAGTCCGCATGTCGACGCTGGTCAGTAGCTGGAGTGACTCGGTGACAGCGCCGTTGTTTATGCTTTCTGTGTAGCCCTATCTGAGGCCGGGGCCTTAAAGGTGTTGAAAGAAGACAAATCAAAGACGTCTGGCCTCCAGGGGGTCGGAATGGTGAGCGCCATCCAGGAGATGATCGAAATCGAGCGCGAGAAGTGAGCCTGCTTTCTCCTTCTCCTTGATGACTCGTCACTGACCACTGACTAGGCTGCGACTGACGAAAAAGGTACGAGAAGCCGACCCCTTAAAGACTAGGCAAAGGAACGCACTGGGAAGGAGAGTCCTGGCGCTACAGGGACAGGCGGAGGTGTGTCGAAGACAGTACGAGCGGTTTGTTGGAGAGCGAGTCACCGCGGCGGTGGAGGACATTCGCCTGGCATGCAGAAGTTGTGGCACGGAAGGCGCCAGTGTGGACGCGTTTCCTCTCTCATGTGATCGTGGAGGGGAGACCAGCAACGACTCGGGCACAGCGACGGACACAGGTACGCGACATTCAGTTATATTATGACATCACTGCTCCCTCATGATCCAGGCCCGGAGCTGCTCGAGGATGCGTACTTGTCAGAATACCTGGAAATGCTCCATGCTATCCATGTGGAACTGCCATCGTACTACGCAACTGGGATCAGAACACACCCAAAGATGGAGGAGGCTGTGTCAATTGAGCGGAAGCTACGCGAAGGACAAGCCAAGGACGCACTAGACGAGCTGCGTACACATCTGACAGCATTGTATAGCTTGGAAGATCTGCGCGGGCAAGGCACCGGACAAGCGCACGGGCAGCGCGTCAAGGCGTTGGCAGCGACGGAGGTGGCGATCGGACACCAGGCGCGGGACGAGTACCGTCGTGTGCGAAAGGTGCTAGTGGAACTGGGAATGCCGGAGGACGACAAGACCTTTCGCATCCTCACAGATGAGGATGCTAAACCGTTCATCGTCTTCAGCCACCAGCATCGTCGTGGCGACAGTAAGAGGACGGGGAGCTGGTTATGGGAGGACTTCTCGTTTGCGAATGACCAGGGCGACAACGAGGTGAAGGAGTACATGTATCACAGTGAGTTCGACACTCTTTAGGAAGCGCGATATAACTGACCAGCGACAGAGATTCGTCCGTTCTGGTTTAGGAAACGAGCTGCGAGAGCAAGATGGCAAGAGGAGGTGTACATCAAACGAGAGGAGATGTACCGGACTACTCTGTTCTTTGAGTACTACCGCGATCGCTGGTCTGCGCGCGGGATGGATGCTGCAGAGGATGGAAGGGAGGGAGCCATGGTGTACGCTCGACGGTAAGTGATGCAAAAACGACTTGAACAGACACTGACCCGTACTGTCCAGACAGTCGCACAGATATGCGCGACTGCTGGCCGATGCCAGACACGCCTTCCCCTCGGATGTCAGCATGGTACGTAAGGGCCAATGTGGCGGTGAAGGTGAATTGACAAACATAGTACAGGGTATAGGCTTCGCTAAGTAAGGCAACCAGCCATAACATACGACAATTGCATAGCCGCATAGCAGGCACCGCGCTCCTAGAGCAACAAAGATGAAGTAGAGGAGGGCGTGCCTGATGATAGGCGGCTTCAAGCCCACCCGCGACGTTCCAACCCGTACGCGGTGTCATCCCTCGCTCTTGGGTGCCTAATGAGCGTTTGTGCCAATACTAAGGTATGCGGTAGATCACACAGATTGCGATAGAGGCGCGACGCATGTGCATATGGGTGATTGCACTGTTCTTTGTGAGCATGAGAGCATGCTTCTAGGGCCCAGCTGACTGAGCAAATGCATAGCCTGGCGCGAGATGCAGTCTGAATGGTCCCAAGTCCGTACGAGCGGTCCCAAGTCCGTACGAGCGGTCCCAAGTCCGTACGAGCGGTTCCAAGTCCGGGCGCTTATCAACAAGTCCGTGCGGACAATTCACCACTGGGCCACGGCCTCTGAACCGAGAAATCGGGAACTGGGGCAACGTCGACTGCCCAGTGGGAGTTCAGTAGGAAGGGCCGTGGATCAACCATGTTGGTCGAGAATTGGACTATCTGGAGGAGCTCGCACGGCCGCGCGCAAACTGCTCTCAGCTTCAAATAACGCTGGCCACATCGATCCCAGTGACCTGATGCCAATCACCTTCAGCTACGACATGCGCGTGCATGTATCCACCCACCGCCGCCAACCCATGCATACTTGGCTTCG
The DNA here is from genome assembly GCA_022376465.1 of Cubamyces lactineus. Taxonomy (NCBI): domain Eukaryota; kingdom Fungi; phylum Basidiomycota; class Agaricomycetes; order Polyporales; family Polyporaceae; genus Cubamyces; species Cubamyces lactineus. The sequence goes on along the minus strand of JACDTU010000009.1, from coordinate 323,097 downwards.
CACGTCCCGTCAAACTGGCAGACTGCACCGTCTACGTGACCGACCTCGCACGCGACGGGAACGGTGGGTACATATGGCGAAGGTGAGCCCAAGGCACACAAACAACCTCTATTGTAGCCCAAGGCACGGTAGACGCTACGCTCCCTCACTCTAGCGCGCGACAGGGACCGGTTCATAGAGCGTTCGCGATGCTCGGACAGCAGCAGATAGGAGCGTTGGATCGAGAAGCACGGGGCTCATGAGGTCTAATCACCTGTGGGCAAGTATTCGGCCCTGATTTGTCTGGGGTCGCGAGATCGTCATACCCTCAAACGCCGCGCCATCGCGTCTGAACCACGACGCGCGCGAGGGCCTCGACGAAGCGAGCGACCTAGCTGTCGACGTTGCCAAAGCGCTGTGAGTTGATTCAGACATCATCTCGCGGCTATTTGACCAGGTTAGAACGGTACATAGCGACCAGAGTGTGCGGGATGAATCGGTAGATGTTAGCTACGTATGAGGTCCGTGCGGGGTCAGGAGGAGCGATGTGTGGGTTGTGCTTGGTGGTGCAGGGTGGTAGGGAGTGTTCGGACATGGTGAGGTGTTCTGACATTTTTGTGAGTTGAGGCGCGTTCGTCCCAACGGATACATGCTCACCGCGCGCAGAGTTGAATATTCGGGCACATGGCTCTTGTGTACAGGATGGGTAAGCGCCGCGTTGATGGCGCACATTTATTCAAGATTCAACAGGCGAAGACTGAGCGGCGGCCGAAATACTGGCGCAAGTACGCGCGGGGTGAGGACGAAGAATCGAAGGAGGAACGGATGCGCGAGCCTGGCGTTGCGCCAGGGTTACGTAGGTAGGCGCGCGAGCGCGCGACGCGCTCCCTGGCCACAACCATCGCCTACACTGGATCAGACGTGAGCATGGCTCCCAAATACGCCCTGAAAACGCTTCTTTATGTGGTGAGTAAGGTATGTCTACACAAACATATATACTGACGCGACTGCAGGCAATCCAAAGCGTCATGGGAGACGATAGACGGGCTACGGCGAGCGCGCACTTCGACGGGTTCATCGATGTATGGTCTGGAATATTTATGTATTGTCCGCTCTCTGACACGCTATAGGCTCTGTTAGAGATTGGATTCACGACGGTTGGCGGGGCAGCCAACGTTGGGATCACATTGCAGCCGCCATTAGGGCTGGATGGGGCCGACCTGGATTTGGTCGTGCCTTGGCCTACAGGCAAGGACGGTTGGTGGCCTTGCGAATATATCCCGTAAGTTACTTCTATTGAGAGTGTGCTACTGACATCTGAGATTCGTTTGTAGGGTTGCGAATATGCTGTGCGACAACTACAACATGAAGCCGTCTGACTTCATTGAGATTGCGGATAGGGTCGACATGGTGGACGCTGGGTTCGCCATTCCGACGATGGACTAGGATCAGGCGGGTGCTCACGCGCGTTATAGGTTTCCATGGTCGTTTTTTGATAGAATGCTGGATGTATATACCGTCTTCACATTGTATGGTGGCTGATCCTCACTTTGCAGAGGCGTACTGTGGAGAAATCGACGCTGATCGATCAACCGAATTGATGGCGGGGGTGGCAGTGTACGACACCGGTACCTGCCTGGATCGGCTACTCGGGAACACGGGTCCATGGACGAAGTACCGAGTACATTACGCTGACTACAATGTTTGAAAAGGCAAACGCGAGCTCAAGCTTGACGACGTGGGACACGGAACGGTATCATTCATTGGGTTGTTTTGGGTCAGTATTGGTTCTCTTGGGCGACGTGGTCGCGTACTGGATACGACCTCGTTGGTCAGACGAAGGGGTCTTCCTGCTAACCTGCAAGACGACCTGACCTTGGGGGAACCTGATGTCGCGCTGTGACGCGCAAAAGCGCGCGACGCGCTCTCTGGCGCCCGCGCGAGAGCGCGCCTTGCGCTCCCTATCCACAGCCCTCAAGAACATCGCCCACACCTTGCAATGGCACCCACATACGCCCTGAAAACGCATCTATATGTGGTGAGTAAGGTATATCAACTGGCGCATGAGGTATTGACGCGCGCACAGGCAATCCACAGCGTCATTGGAGACGACAGACGAGCTACGGCGAACGCGGACTTTGATGCGTTCATCGACGTACGCTACGAAATTCTCATATTGTTCGCGCTCTAACAAACCACAGGCCCTCGTACAGATTGGATTCAAGACGATCGGTGGGGCGACGAACGTCGGAATAACGTTGCAGCCGCCACTGGGGTTACATGGGGCCGAACACGATTTGTTTGTGGCTTGGCCTACAGGCAAGGACGGTTGGTGGCCTCCGGAGTATACACCGTAAGTTACTGCTATTGACGACGCGCTACTAACATCTGAGAATCACTTGTAGGGTCGCAAATATGCTCTGCGACAACTATAACATAACGGCAGCAGATTTCATCGAAATCCCGGACGACATCGACGCGGTGGGGATTTGCTTCGCGATTCCAGCGAAAGATTAGGTAGCAAGCGTGTACTCGGACGTATGCGAATTGTGTTTGTAGCTTCTTGGTGGAATACAGGACGTATCTATCACTGTGCTAACTTTGACATTCGAGGAGACTCTCGCTGATCGATCGAACAGATGATGGCGGGGGTGGCGGTGTATTGCCCCTGTGCCTGATAAAGATAGAAAGACGGTAAGCGTCGGGCTATCATTGCTTCGTCATGTAGGCTACTAACAAGAACGTTCTCTACTGCAGAAAATCAGTGGGGACATATGTGGCGAGGCGCTGTTGCGGGTGCGATGTTGCGAAGCGGGCAGCAGGTCGTCTGGATAACTTCGGCACGTTATTGAGGTTGGAGCTCTTGCCCTTCTCACACTGTCTGCTCTCTCACCTGCGACTGTGCGTCAGATGCCTGCGTATCGACGCGCAAGCCGGAGACGTGCAATGTCGGTCACCCGAATAGCCCGTGGAGAGATTATTGTGGCCCTACACGGGGTTGTGCGTAAGTACGATTGAACGACTTCTACTGCTCGAGTAGCCGATGTAAGTAAAGCCCTGATGATGGAGTGGTCGATGAGACTAACCTGTTTGCTGCAACGTTTGGGTTCGATACCCAAGCGGCGTGTTTTCCTCGAGCTCCTGAGGAGGTTGGAACCGGACGGTAGTTGGAACCGGACCTTTGTGCGGTTCCAACCCGTCTCTAGTACTTGCCGGCGGCCTTCCCCAGGGGACGCGGTTTCCTACTAAGTAGGAAGTTGGAACCAGACGGAAGTTGGAACCGGGCGGGAGCTGGAACCGGACCCGTGTACGGTTCCAACTCGTCTGTAGTGCTTGCGGACTGCCCTCGCTTTGACGCCGGACTTGGAACCGGTTCGAACCTGGCACCGTCTAATAGACGGCCGGGTTCCAACCGGGATACTGAAGTCCCTCTGAAATCCGCGTTCCCACAGGTCGGGTGGCATCTCGGGCTCGTCCGAATCCGAGATAAGTTGAGGTGATCCTGGAGGGTGTGTATCCTCGTGCGCGCTGCCAGTTCCTTGCTGCGCGTCAGGCTGTGAGATGGCCTCGGACTCGGGAGCAGTAGGACAACTCGGAGCAGACTGAGAGTGAGCCCATCTGAGATAGCATGAGAAGCGGTGTACCGCCTCTTGTCGATCCAGCCAGGTCGTCATCTGCTTTATGTACGTCGCTTGCTTGTTACTTGCGCCATATGCCAGCTTAGCGAAGTCGATGTGTAGACGTTCCGGGTGCTCTGTACTGTACCCGTCTGCTGTTCCGAGAGCCCGGATACCCACCTCGTAGTGCTCCGTTGAGTGGCCTTTGGGGAAGTTGAAATGCTCGCGGATTCCGAGCTCGACGAAGACTTTCTTATGATGATGGTAGGACTTCCAGGCTTTGTGTAGGGCGTCGAGAGAGTCGTCCGTGTGCGTCTCAAAGTGTGCGTAGTAGATGAAGTCGAGGATAGAGCGGACCGCGCGGGTCACGCGCTCATTGCCTGCGCCCGCAATGACGCCCAGGAAGACCTTTTCCATGTTCTTGAACTCCGTACCTGTCCATTGCGATACAAGTGAGATACCATTCTTGAAATACCGCAGGTCAGGATGCTTCAGCATGGCCTTGAAGCGCTGGTCGATCTCGTTCGCGCCGTCCTCGATGGCCTTGGTCGCCCAGCTAACAAGGTGGTCCTTGAACACGCCTTTATGCAGCTGGTGGAGGATGTCCGGTGTCAGCGCGGTGAAGATATCACAGTGCGGTAAGCCATCCCAGAACGGTTCCACGGCCCTGAGTCCCCAAGCTGAGAACTCGGGCGGCTTCTCGCCCTCAGCTGCTGACTTCAGAGTTCCGGCGACGCGCTTCGGATCCTTCAAGCACGAGAAGACCGGTTCACCTCGTTTGTCTGGCTGAACAGGGCACTTTGGACAGAAGTTCTCTTGGCATGCTGATACAAGGCACTGTTCTGGGTGGTCCGCGATGTATGCAGCAAGTATGGGATATACGCGGCGAACGCGCCCGTCGGCACAAGTCATCAGAATACCCTCCTTGCCCGCAGCGATGAGCGGCCCAAGAAGGGACTTCATACACTGATGAAATAGCCGGTATCCCTCTAGCGACCGGCGTTTGTCAGAGAAGCACTCAAGCTTCGCCACAGGAAGGTAGCCGAGCAGAATAGTGGCATGCGCAGACGGCTTGCGACGCTCAGCCTTGTCGATGTTACCCAAGGTGAGATATACAGGCCATGCTGACTTGTCCCCGCTCATCCTAGAAAGTGTTGTCTTGTCTGACGCAAGGATAACAGGCGCAACGGTCGCATCCTCCGGAAGTCGCAACTGGGCAACCACGGCAACATATCATAAGTATGGCAGTGACTGCGTTGTTCGCAACTGTCAGAGAAGCTCACCTGGATGTCCCACCACCAGTTTGCCGTCCACGCATTGCCGTAAATGCGCGTCTTCCCTTCCGCATCCGCGTACTGCCTTTCGGGCGCATATCGGATTGCATCCCGAAAGAGCGGGTTCCCCATCAGCTCTCGCACGCAGTCCACGATGTCGCGCTTCCAGAGTTCAACACGCTCTGTCCTTGGCTTGCCATCTTCCCCCACCCTGTCACCCACAGCCTCGAAGACCTCGACCGTCCAGCTTGTCTGGCCACCCGGGAGTGCGTCAATCTTCTTGAAGAACATATAATTGCTTTCAAACGATGGCTTTGTACGCTCTCGTGTCTAGGTACGGTACGTGAGTGCGCATCACTGTAAGCATATAACATGAATAGTACTTACAATCTTGAGCTTCAGATATCTCTCGATGCTCGACTGCGTTAAGCCAGAGGTTACCAGCCACCGAGCAAGCTCCCATTCCTCCTCAGACTCGAACGGTGCCCAGGGCGACTCATGGGCTTGATCTTTCGCATGGCGGATACCTTCAAATGGCGTCTCGGCTGTTCCGAACGTGGTACCTGCATGGCCTGCAAAGTCCTCGATCCACGGCTTCCGTGGCAGGCCTCCCTCCTCCTGATCAGGAATCTCCTCAACTTCAACACGTCGCCGTTTCGAGCGCGCTGAGTCTGGGCCAGGCTCCCTGTCATCAGCGGTAGGGTTGGATAGAGGGCGACGAGGAGGATCGGGGAGGGGAAATGCAGGTGCGAAGTCATTGTAGTGTTCAGGACTGTGCTGACTGGGCTCTACAGACATCCTGGTGTCCCCCAACTCTCCTGTTGACTGCGCCATTGTGAGCCCTTGCATAGCTGCCTTCGCCCGGTTGGGCGCATTTGCTTGCTTGAACGCTCGCCGACATTCTGTGCGAAGGCTGAGGTGAGCGTTGATCCCTTGTGTTGTGGCAAAACGTTCATGGCAAGAAGGACAATGGTTCCCTAAGGGTTGGAGCAGCAGATCCGACATAGGTGGATGGATTAGAGGCGGGACGGGAGGCTTTACACTGGCAAGGAGCAATTGAGCTAGGTGCGTTCCAGATGCCGTGCAGGTTAGTTGGTCTGAGACTGACCAATCAGCGTGCTCAGCAGCAGGCCCCCCGGCCGCGACTCGCTACGATCAGAATCAAGCCCAATGTGTCCTAGCCGCTATAGCCCAACTGGTACCGCCATCTGACTCGGACACGTCGCCAGGGGCCCCACCGTGTCTCTCTCTCTCTCTCTCTGCACACTCCCTCCCTGCATTCTCTCCCTCCGCGTTTCCAGTGTGCTTTCAAGCAGCATGGTTCCAAGCACACGTCGGGCAATAGACCAAGAACGTCCGGGTTTGCAACAGGACGCTGACGAAGCAGGATATGGAGGGAGTACTGCCAGTGCTCCCTCCGGTCGAAAGCGCAAGCTGTCGCAGAAGATGCTTGAGATAAGTGAGTCACCATGTTACTCTCGTCTCCTACCCCTCAACCATGCTACTCTACTCTAGACGAAGAGAAAGAGACTGCCGCTTTGAAGAAGCTTGACACAATGAAGAAGGAATACGAGCGGCTCAAACGAAAAGCGCAGAGATTGAAAACCATGCGCTCCAATGGTAAGCCTGTACACATTGCTGCTATAAAGAGTGATGGGTCGCGATGCTCATTGGTACTCCACAGAATCTGAAGACGAAGACGGCAACAGTCCTTCAAGCGAATCCTCACGGCTTCCACCTGAAAGCGAGGAAGAAGATGATTCAGTCTCGAGTGCAAGACAGCACAAGTCCGCGGTGAGAACATCATATAAGATGCGGTATGACTGAGCACTGATAATCATACATGTAGTTTGAATCACGAGGAATCTTCGACACTCAACTCCCGCCTCGCAAGCGACTACGGCGTGAAGGGGAGACAGCCCTGCTCGATGCAGAGACCTCCAACCGAACCCCAGAGCGTCCCTCCCCACGAGGGCGCAGTCCTGTCCGCACGCCACCTCATGCTCGCAGCTGCGAGGATGACTATCCCCAGCATCTGACCTCAGCCCGTGACCGAGCACGCCGTGTGTCTTCATCCCGCGACACTTCGGCATCGCCACGCCGTCGTTCAACAACACCACGTTCACGCCCGGTGCATCCACGCAGCCATTCATCGCCACCGCATAATCTGCACGACCGCCCCTCATCAGCCTTAGCAGCAAGAAACCGTGATTCGCCTTCGACTCACGGCCGCTCATCGACATCACGCAGCCACTCTGTACACCCGATTGCACTCTCGTCGGCATCACGCAACCGCCCTTCACTGCCCCGAGTCAGCTGCTCGCCGCCGCCATCGCACATCTCCTTGCCACCGCGGCTTAATCGCTCTCAAATTCCACGCAGCTCAGTCGCCCACCCGTCAGCAGCACCACACCACCTTCCTCCACCCAGTGGTACTCCTGCACCGGTCGCTTTGCAGCCTCCAAGGGATGGGGATCCTGAGGATCCACCATTCCTCCGTGGACAGGTCCCCTCTGGCAAACCGAAGGCTGGAGATTACGAACCCCACGTCAGCAAGATGATTGTCCACGCGTGCCACCAGTACGAAGTTCTCCTAGCCACTGAAGATCCCTTTCCGGACCTTGGACTCCGGGACGCCTGGGCAACGCGTGTTTGGACTGATGTATGTTCAAGTGTCCAGGTATTCTACAAGCTTACAGACCGCATCGAGAAGATCGTAAGTCGCTCATTACGATCCAGTGTAGCTGACATTTGATGCAAACCTGTACCGCACCAGATAATCAGACGCGACTCTCATGCACGAGGCACTCTGCGCGACAAGATCCGGCCACATATCATAGCAACATATGGCTTTCTAACGGATGGCAGCGAGCGTTCAAAAGTCAAGAATATCGAGAGGTATAACCGCCTTCTTGACCGCGACGCCATTGAGCCAGAGCCTGTGTTTCATTACAAGGTCAAGTATTCTACTTATGCAAATATGACCTCTTTCTTATCCTTTACTGCAGAACGTCGAAACGCGCACCCACTTTGGCCACAACGCACTCGTCCGTCGAGCTCTTCAAGAACAATGGTTTGCAGATCCAACAGGTCCTGGCGTCAAGTATCTCTCTCAATTTTCGCCCGTGCGCGAAGTCACTCTAGCCCTCATCTTCACAACGGTATGTTCTATCATTCATACTCCTTCCGGACAACGTGCTGATACGGGTGTTTGACTTACAGATTGAGTTTTGCCTGGACCAGTGGGCGGACGGCACCTACAGCAAGAACCTCGCATTTTCCGAGAAGGCCTACAAAGCTTGTTACGACAGGCATCTCAAGCAGGTCCACGATTGGTCTGCAACTGACGCCGACGCATCTCGGACGGTACGGCAACGTTTGTACGACCGAGCACGGTAAGTTGCTCATCGCGCGTATGGCCTCTTGGGCTCGTATTGATTTGCTTTCTATCAGACGAGTATCCGGGGCTGGGCCTGTGGCTGCGCCCCAAGTAGGACTGTCTGAGTCTTCGAAAGATCGGCTCCGCGCGGAGCTTGTGGCTCAGGCCATGGCGGAGGATTCAGACTCGGGGGGGACAATGTTGCGACTTGACAGATCGAACACTGAACAGACTGAATCTGAACATCGCGTACTGGAACTTGGCTTCGCATACTAGTAACATCTTGTATATACCACCTAATAGGCAGCTTTGTTCATGCCAATATGGACTTGCGGGTGGAACGCGCGGAACATGAGAGTGTGTATTGAGTAGCAGGGTAAGTTCCTGGGGCTACGGTGTTCTACGGTAGCTCAACATAGCCTGCTCAGCGTCTACAGGTGTCTGTATCACCAACCCTTCCGGTAACGTGTTCTACTCAACCGGGGGGTTGTCTACCTGGCTACTGATTCTACGTAGGCCACTGGGTTCTCCATAGACATCCGGATTTTTCCTGATGAACACGGATGGCCTTCTGGTAGGACGCAATAGTCTTCTTCGTCGTGCGGTTTGGTTGATCGCCACCCCAGACGTAGCTGAGCGCAATGTACCGTACATTATGTGGGTCCCAGCCCTTGGTGTTGATGAGGCGTGGCCGGCGAGGGTCAGAGCAGTCGACGAGCCGCGTAGGAAGCGATGCCTCGGGTTTGGCCCAATCGAAGAAGTCTCGGCAACTTGTATGCTCCCGCAGGCACTCGTCAATACATGTCTTCGCGTAAGCCAACGCATCGGAAGCCCCTACACAAACTATTCCCGCCCAGTCCTCGATCCATGCTGCAGTAGGATTATCTGGATAGTATCAATTCAGATTCAACACCTCACACTTCTTATCACACGTAATGGGCTAGATCGTGGTACACACCTGCTCCGATGGAGATCCTGAACGAGTCTCTGCGTTCGATGACCACCATCAAGACTTCACCTTCTGCTTCTCCACCACGCTCCGTGATCATAAGTCTCCCGATAATCAGATGCATCCGAGCATCGTTGGCCGCGCCCTCAAACCGCGTCAACATAGCACCAAAAACGTCCGGCTCGAGACATCGGTACCACATGCAGTTTGAAGCTTTGCAAGCCATCAGCTCGTCGTGCGAGACGGACCACTCATATCCCCCGTACCACGAGCCCTCATGTTTCAAAATTGGCACGCTCCGAAGACCGAACCCTACAGCGAAGACTCCCTCCCAGCAGTGCGCACAGACGTCATTCGGTCGTACAGCGGTGACCCGGGGTATGGTACGGGCGGGCCCATCGAGGAACTCGGTCTCTGGGGGCTAAGGTCGGGAAAGGACGGGGTAGCCCGCGGAGGTGCGGTACGGAGGAATAGGCTGACGAGTCTTCGCAGCCGTTTAGAACCTGTCATGTCGAATTGAACTGGGGAAAGGGGTTCGGAGGAGCAGAGGGATGTGTGCGGGTGCTTGGGCGTAGCCCTCGTATAAAGACCGCTATGGCACTAGTACACGGAATTAGCAAACTTGAACAGATGAGCAGAGGGTATCCTAGGGTACCAGATGCGGTGATGAGGCAGACACGAACCCTATGGTGAACCGGCCTGACAACTAGACAACTAGAATGATTGTGTCGTGGGTGGGCCACTGTGTAGCAAGGCAAGACTGGAAGGCAGCATGCCGCGCAACAATGCGGCTGTAGAATCATCTTGTGGTTTCTGGATCTTGCAGACTCTTTCGGAGTTGATCAACGATTCAATGTTGCCCGGTGGTAGATGTAACACTATCACTCGGGCGCACAGCATCACTGAATGGCAGCAATCGGATCGTCAGACCGATAGGATAGCCTCACGTACGGGTCGGTCTGTTCGACTACAGAACGTAGTACGAGCGACGTTGCTTGAGGTCATACACCATTGCGGCCTGCACAGTCCAGACTGGGAGCGAATGAACGGGGGACGAGAGTCTAGTGATCATATTGTACAGCAGACGGAGACAGCAACCGATATCGATGCTCGCGTATGCACCTTACTTTTCCTGCAGATACAAACGAGAAGGTAATGGAAAGTAGAAACGACAGGCATGAGCGCACACACACACACCGGCACACAAACACCAAGATTCCGTGGACCGTGGGCAGTGAACAACAGGAGGGCGATCATCGTATGAACGACAAGGCGAGAGGAGCGCACCTGGTGGAATGAAATGAACGTAATGTAATAGTAGTAATACGAGCTAGAGAGTGCGTGGAGATGGGGGTTGTTTGTACTAGCAGCATCCGTGAAACATAGTCCTCGGGAGGGAAGGGGGGCGGGGATAGGGCACGCGGAGGGATGTAGCCGATGGTTGAGGCGAAGAGATTGCGCGGAAGGAGGGGGAATTCCGGCAGACAAAGAGTAGATTATGAGGCCACCGACATGACGTTGCTTGGTGCGTGCAGGGGAGTGATGAGTCCGAAAACAGGAAAACAGAACAAATGCATGCGGAGGTGGGGAGAGAAAGAAGAACAGATGCGATGACGGATTGCGTGGTGGTAGTGGCGGTAGATGGCAAGATGCGCATGGTGCATGGATTGCGGAAAACTAGTAGTAGAGAGAGAAGAAGGCCCAAAACGAGATTACGCGATGCACAGAACATCTAGATGGTTCACTTTAGGGAATACGAGACGGAGAACTTCGCGGACAGTTCGAGGGACCGGGATAGCAAGGGAGCGCGGCGACTCATGCGGTACGGGGAATATACGGCAGAAGAAACAAGCGTAGGCAGAAGGACGACTGACCGCTCAGAACTCCTTTCTCCGTTGCTGCTGTTGCCATACCGCTAGCGGGACGTCTTCGTCTTCGCTCGACTGCCGTGCCGGGACCGCATGCGCGCTCATGACCTTCTTCACCTTCCCGTTCATCGGCGCCATGGGCTGTGACGGTGCGGCCGTCGCGGACAGCGATCGCCCTGGTAGTCGTCCTCCTCCGCCAGCGCCGACCCCGCTGTACGGCTGCTTCTCCTGCGCTGGCGTATAGCGGTTGTTGGGAGGTGAGCGCCGTGTATTCGGCGAAGGCGGCGACGTGGGCGGGGAACCTGAGCGTGGTGGGGGAGATGTTGACGAATGATTCAGTGTAAGCACAGGAGGACCAGATGACGAGACCCAGGTCTGTTCCACCGCGACCGGAGGCATCGCCCCTGGAGGAAGTTGTGGCGCACCAGTGACAACAAGCGGGTATTGCTGTGAGGAAATCGAAGAGTCGCCAAGCTCGTAATACTGATTACTTGCACTGCCTGGGGAACTCGCTGGTCGAGGCTGAGGCTGCACAAGCTGCACAGAGTATTGTTGGCTCTGTGCTGGTGATCGTGGCGGGTTCTGCATAGGTAATGGCGGCGCAGACGACGTCCGCACGGGAGCAGACGACCCACTAGGCTGCTGGCTATATCCGCCATAGCCCTGTTCCATCGCACGGTGTTGCATCTCGTACTGCGGTCCCCGTACCGGCGTCTCCGCCCTGCGTACGCTGGAGCCAGGGGCACCGCTTGCTGCAGGCTTCGTGAGGCTCCCTCGTCGCTGGCTCTCCTTCTTCTCGGCCTTCTCGCGTTCCGCACGCTCCCGCTCCTCTTGTTCCTTCCTTTCGCGTTCTGCCCGCTCTTTCTCCGCCTGCGAGGGGCCGCCGTTGGCAGTAGGCTGGCCCGACGCTCCAGCGGCGGCATTCTGGCCTTGGCCTTGGCCCTGACCCTGGCCCTGGCCTTGGTTTTGGGTTTTGTTGATGACGCCAAGGTACCAGAACATGAGATTGCTGATGAGGACCTGCTCGTATAGAGGTCGCCGAGGGTTCGCGAGCTTGATATGGCTCAACCGGTATATCGCGCGCTCGACATGGATAGGGTATCGCGCGTGCATCCCAAGCTGCGGAGAAGGCGGAGGAACGTAGTTCTTCGAGGACTTGGACGCACCCAGCAGAGCCACAGCAGCCTCCCGACCGGCAGCGCTGTTGGTGAGCGACGGAGGCTCCTCGTGCTTCTTCTTCGACCCGAAGAGCGATCCGAAGAAGCCGCTTTCCTTCTCCTTTTCGCGCTCTTTCTCCTTCTCCTTATCCTTGTGCTTCTTGCTGCCCTTGTCGCCGCCCCACTTTCCGAACAGCCCTTTCTTGTCCTTCTCACGTCGTTGGTCTGACCGTTCCGACCGCTCTGAAGGACTGGGAGAGGGTGGTGGGTGATATAGAGGCGGAGCTCCTTGCAGAGGTGGCCGAGTTTGGTGGGCGCTTTCGGAAGTCGACGGTGATGTCGTGGGCTCCGCTGCAGATGGGGAAGGTGTACGTTGTGGGACGGGGATCTCAGCAGGTGAAGGGGGCACCAGAGCTCGCTGCGGCTGGGGATGCTGGAGAACGGGAGTGGGGGATACAGCAGGTGAAGGACCGGACGCAGATGCAGGCGATTGGACAGGAGGGGCTTCGTCAACCACTATCTCTGTCACAATGTCGGGACTTCGAGATAATAGCGGCGGTTCCACGGCGTGCTCCCGCTCGGTCTCCTCTTGGACGTACGCATCATAGATAGCTGCTTCCACGCTATACGACTCGGGTCGAGGGAGTGGCGGCACTGCAGGTACATCTTCCGCTGACTTAGTCACGCGCCGTATTGTGTCGACGTCACCATGATCACTCGATGAGAGATCGCTGGATGAGCGAGGCTCCATGGTCGCTGCCCGACCAAACGACTTTCTCCGACTGCGGGTGGTCGTAAAGCGATGTGCACCCTCACCCGTTCCGGCCTTCCTAATCTTAGTGCGTGCAGTGCGTTTGAGTATCTGGTTGGGAGGCGGTACAATGATTGGAGCGTCGAGGTCCTCGCCGGGATCTCGGAGATCGTCCATCTGGTCGATGACTATAACAAAGTCGGCCCTATGCGCACGCTACGGGCAGCATGAAAGACATACCAGATGGAGCAATGTTCAGGCTCAGGCTCCTGCGCAGGACGCTTCGCAATTTCGAGGGATCATCGCTCTTGGACGCCTCCTCCGCAAGTTCCTCTAGCTTTTGCAGATCGTTAATGGTGAGCTGCGGCACGTTGGCGTAGATGCTCGTCCGGTTTTGTCGAATGGGCACGACCTTCTCGTCCTTGTCGTCGGCCTCTGCATGTGCAAGGGGGTCATACTGCCTGCTCAGCATGGACTTTTTGCGCCCAAGTCCAGAGGGGCCGAGCGAGTTAGAGCGACCTGGGGCAGGAGCGGATCCGTCCGGAGCGGCGCGTGCGTGCTCTTGCAGGAACTCCTTGAACTCCTTTGGAGCAAGTTCTGGATGGAGACGAGCGGGTACCCAGAAGAGATGGAACGGATCGTCTTGTGCGGGTACTGAACTGAGCTCTGAGTGGCTGTCGTGCGAGCTGCTGCTCTCGTCATCTGGGGGAGACCAGTACGCCGCCTGGGCCTGGGAAGCCTCACTGGGGAGATCGGGGTCGAGGATAAGGGATCCGGGACCGCCTTGAGCGGTAGACCGCCGCCTGAGGTCACGAAGGGCTTCGACCTCGCGCTCAATCTCGAGTTGTGAGGGCTGCATTGCGTGCTATTGACGGGGTGCACACTGGGTCAGAGTGGCCGACGTGGTGGGTACAAGAGACGTACCCGCGAAGCGTGGAAGCGAGCGGGAGATTAGGACGTCGTGGCGGACGGCGTGGAGAGGAAGGAGAGGGACGGAGGGAGGAGTTGGGACGATGTGCTTTACGGTTAGCGGCTGCGTTATGCACTTCGCCTCCCCTCGCCAGTCTCCAGTCCCCTCGGCGGCCCCTGGTCCGTCTTCCGGCCGTCGGCCCTTTTCCATCTCCGCTTCACTCCGATAAACGCTGCAGTGGCTGCAACCTTCTAATTGCTATGACCGATAAGCGGAGCTTGACGGCGGAGTTTGCCTTGCGCAACACCTTCCCTGTACGAGTCCATTTCCTCTGTCTCCGGAGCCAACCCATGCTACACGACCTGTGCACGACGACATTGACCTTCACGGACGGTTCGCATGGCTATCCGCCATATGGCAAGCAATCCTGCGGTTGCTATTTCCGCTCACATTGCCTGAAGTCCGAACATGCTAAGTGGTGCCAGTATCTCGTAAAGCTGCGATGTCATTAGTGTAAACCCTTTCCCGGTCAAAGGCGCCACGCGGATCGTAGTACATTCTTGGCCCACTTGGGACTCGCAGACGCTCTGCGCGCGTTGTAGTCGACTTCAAGGCAGACAGGCAATGTGATCACTATCGAACGTAGACATCACCGGGTCCTGGTTCGCAATTTTCGCGATTATACACTGCAACCTCAACACAGAAGCATGATGTATGAGATTCAATATGAGCGCATACATGTATCCCTACAGCACTGCTCCGTTACAGCTGGTGCCGATCGGGAGTGGTAATCACTGCATATATGTACGCGGGCTGTGCCTTAGACGTACAAGTCCTGATCGGCGTCGAGTCCGTTTCAGTAGTTTGAGTCGGACCGAGGACGACACGAGTAATTGCGTGGATCCTCTACATGACATAGTCCGCATGAGCATGTAAAACACATTCATCATCTGCCTAGGGGAGACCAGCATGACTACGCCTTTGAGTCGACTCGTTGCAGTGAGCAACATAGAGTGCTCCTCCACGAGCCGACACCTCATTACTCACGCAATGCGTTCATGCTCGGCATACTGCCAAGAGGGCGCAGTTGAGTTCCGCGGTAGATGTCGGAGCATGCTAGTAGCCAGCAGCTCGCATCGCGTCTTGCACTGGGATAATCATTGAGCGAGTTTTCAGGTTATGAAAGCGTGGGGAAGTGGATGGCCGGGTACTCGCAGGTTGTCCCCGCCTGCATCTGCTTGAGGTCGAACACAAACGGATTGATAACTGGTGCGCACGAGCTCCACATGAGACGACAGCTCATGTGCAGACAAGCCATCACAGGAAGGCAAGCTCAACAGAGGCTGACTGGAATGAGCGCACCACCTTCCTGCTGATAGACCGTTCCTTTGAACCTTGCTTGGCGTTGAAAAGCGGTTAGCTATTGGTCAGGTCGACGACATTATGATCCATTCGACCTACACGGGCAATGGCCCTACACATGTTGGAGCTCGCCAACAATACGGTCTGACCACAGTACACCGGGCGCGAAGATATGCTCTGATTCCGTAGCAGCAGCAGGTCGGTGACGGAATAAAAGCCGGTGTGTACGACATTGGATCACTTCGACGCGAATCCGGCGGCGCAAGCTCAGATTGAGCCGAAACAAGGGAGTGTAGATTATGTAGGTGGCAGTCGACGTTCAAGATGTCAGAAGGGAGAGGGGGTAGCAAACAACGAGCTCCAGCGTGCCTTGGAACGGAGGCTTCGTCGCCAGACTTGACGACATCACAGAGAACCCAAGAGGGTAGTTCAGGAGACCGTGGGCGCAGATGTTTGCCAAAGAAGCCTTGCACCGGTGTCTTCAACATACACCGCGTCTGTGGTGGGACAGTTCTTAGATGGGGACAAAGCCAGGGTCGAAGACCAGAGGGAACATAGAGAGACAATGCTGGTTCAAGCGCACTGGTTGCGGCGACTGTTGAGTCGACAGTCGCCGTCACTAAGTATGTTATAAAAGCCACGTGAGCCGCATGGCTCAGCGGCCCCCACAGTTCCCGCCGCCCAGGCCCAAGTGCAGGCTTCACCTTGACCACCACCTCGTCTCCCCTCCTCCACCTCTCTTCTCCCTACGAACTCGCTGATTGAGAATCGACATGGCTTCGAAGGCAGCGTACAAGCGAGTATGTCCACGTCCGTTCCCGATAAAGACAAACGGTGGCTCATCGGTCGCGCAGCTCAGCAAGGAGTATATTGCGATGCAAAGGGATCCGCCTCCGTTTATTTGGGCTGCTCCTGACGAGAAGAATATCCTCACTTGTGAGTGCATACCGCCATGCAACCGTCTACACTCGCTCACAGCCCTGTTCGACAGGGAATTACATCATTGTACGTTCGGTATAATCCATTCAGACCCAGTACTGACATATCACAGCGTGGTCCGCCGGATTCACCATACGCGGGCGGAGAGTACCATGGTGTCCTGCTCTTCCCCTCGGAGTACCCCTTCAAGCCTCCAGGTATCAAGGTACGTACATCTTCTCGTGTAGCTATTCGTGCTCTACTGACCACGAGCATCAGATGTTTACGCCTTCGGGTCGGTTCCAACCGGACAAGAAGATATGCTTTTCAATGTCTGACTTCCATCCCGGCTCCGTAAGTTGCACCATCGGGTCATAACCAAAGTCAGCTCTCATCTCGTTTGATTAGTGGAACCCCGCTTGGAGTGTGGCGACAATGTGAGTACTAGAGTACCTGATGCTATGCCTGTATGGACCTGATTATCTTGCGCTCCACCCCTAGCTTGACTGGTCTGCTCTCCTTCATGCTTTCGGACGAGATGACGACTGGATCCGTCACTACAACAGACGCGGAGAAGCGTGTGTACGCTTCCCGCAGCCACTCTTGGAATCTCCAACAGAAGCGTTTCCGAGAAGCGTTCCCCGAGGTACGCATCTTATATCCACTTCACCCCTCCTTTGTCCTTCGATCATGATAAACACATGAATGCGAGACGCCGAGTTGCCCAACACATCCATCGAGATGGTGCATCGACTCATCTGCGCTCTCGCCGTACCTCGCGCCACACGATAGTCGTCCGATCGACTCGTGTCCACACTTTCATCACCGCCGGCTCCGTACACATGCTGATCTGGTACTTTGCATATAGTACTGCACACAGACTCCTCGCGACGTACCTAACATGGCCCAGAAGGAGCGCGGGGCGTCGGCTTCTCCTTCCTCTCTCTCTGCGCCTGCCTCCCCCACACCTTCTTCCCCCGCCACCTCGGCGTCCGCCACGCCTTCAGCGTCTCCGTCGCCACGGCCGCCCGCCCCTGCATCACCAGCTGCGAACGACAAGGCGGTTTCGCGAACGCCGGCCAGCGGCACGCCTTCCGCGGACAGTGCGAACGGCGCGGGACAGAGCTGGGCAGCCTCTCTGCGGCAGATGGTGTGGGAGAAATGGCGCTGGGGCGTCATTCTCGCACTGGCGCTCGTCGTCTCCCGCATGTCGTCCAGCAACTGACCCCACGGTCGCGTCGTCCGCTAGTCCCTTCCTCTAGCCCCGCCGTTTTCAATTCTCCGCACGCGATATGTTGATCGCTCGACTCCGCATCGCGCTGGGAGATTTGGACGTCGGCCTCGAGTAGTCAATTCTGACGACGGCCCGACGCGCCCTCCCCCTCTATGATTCACCATTCCCCACTAGTTAACATAATAATGGACTTACGATTCCCCGAACGCCGCTACTCTCGTATCCGCCCTCTGCCCTCCGCTCGTTCTCTTGGTTTCAACTCTATGTCTGCTATCAGTCCTCGCCCCCGCCCGCCACTCTTTTACCCTGGTCTTAGTCTTACGTAGTGTGTATGTATAGAATCGAAGGAGTTTCCCCCACCCTCTCGGGCGTGACAGCGCTGTGGGCGCATAGTCGGCAGTGCCCGCTCAAGCATCCGCGTTCATGCGTAATATCATGTCGCTGAGCAGTGATAATTCTGGAACACAACGTAGACGAAGGGACTTGACATACCGACACGACATCCCGGAGCAATCGAGAGGGGGCAAACATACATAGAGTCACTACTAGAACCCAAGCAAAAGATGAGAGCTCGTCACGACGGTCATGCAGAAGATTGGCCATGTGGGGTAACCGAACAAGAAAGCTACCAGGCTCGCCACGGCAAACACGAAGATCCTCCCCGAGACAACGCTGTAAGTAGTCCACCTCCTATTTGCGAACGCTCGCTGCCCCACTACAACGGCGGGAAGTTTACGGACTATTGCTGCTGCCTGTGGGGGACGACTTTCATGGCGCCCTAGCTGAGTCTGGAGAGGGAAACAATATACCAACAGACTGATTTCCCAAGCGTAGAGTGTAAGTACGAATGAGAGTGAAGGCGTTACCATGTGTAATTTGCTACCTCATGACTACAGGGCGTCGTCCACATAGTCATATCTAGCTGGCCGGGATACAACATTGACTGCATAAGACAGCTCCTTCATGGCTTGATCCTCTATTGATCGAGCCTCTGCTGGATAAACCGGGATTACCAATGTCAGTAGACGGAACCGTTGGGAGTTCCGTAATCCGTCTCTGAACTTCTCTATGATCTGTAAAGGCACTACCAGCCCGAATGAGTCCAGGGGCAAGGCGGGCGTAGATTCTCTGGACTCTGGTCGCGTCTTAAGTAGCCGCTCGACAGTACGGACCCATTTGGTGCAGAGATTGAGAGTCATCCCCTGCAATTGAGCCTGCGGCAGAGCGAACAATATTCGAGAGACGGCATGCGGTATGTCGAATCTCCTTATCCATATAAGGTTGAGGACCAAATGCTTCAAACGGCTCAGACATCCAAGAGATTTGGATAGGCCATCTGGTTTCACAGCGGGACATCCAGGTTAGTATATTTTCCTTATATCAGAGGGATCGTAATCACTCCCCTGCGTCGACAGCGTCCCATGAAAGTTCAAGTTGTGTGACGACCGAAGCGGCGGCATGCATAAACGCAAACCATCCCCAGCCAGAGTAGATTCCGAAACTTGAATACTGACAGATAATCAATGGGTCAGTAACGATCGCAAAGACGTGACGTCCTCTTGTGCATGACTTGCCATGTTCACAACGAGCCTACCGGTAATAGCAGAGCCACCTGGTGCATTGTTTCTGGTCGGCTCTGGCGACTGCGTGAGAGTCCTATTGATTGCTTTGGTGCTGGGCCTGTACATCGAAATGATGATGTAGAGTGTGGGATTGGACTGCATTATGCTCAGAACCTGCGATGCTGATATCCACCGGCCGATCGCGAGGTGAAGGGTGGTGATGCCCGGGTGGCCAGTCAGGAGAGGCCGCAATACATTGGTGATGTAGAGCGGTGGGTAGCCTACAGAGGGATCGCCCATGAATGCCCCGATCTTGAGGTACGAACATCGTGGTAGGAACCGTGGGGTAATTAGTGGTACAAGCGGTATATACGTCCTTGGGCGCAAGACTAGTCTTTTGGCCCACTCGGCTCTCTCGGGATGAGCGGCCAGGGCTCCAAGATACAGCTGGCATTGTGTTTCGGTCTTCAGTTGGATGATGGAATATAGAAGCTTGAGTGCGCGAGGGTACCAGGCAGAGCAGGTCAGTGCGCAGGCCAGGAGAGATTTTGATCGGTCGCTTTGGGACCATGGCTCGTCGCCGGGCTCATTGAGATTGAGAGCGTCGAGGATGTGCTCGTACACTTCGATCGGTAGTTCGACGCGGTTGTTCATCGTAGTCGCAGGGTGAGATGGGCTGCTACTTGACGCCGTTGAAGTTTGTAAAGTGAGCGAAGACTTGAAAAGGTAATGCTTTTTTGTGACTGTAGGAAGTGGGCGCCCGCGACGACCTGGCAACTCCTCTACCCTCTGTCACCCTCTGCCGCCTGCCACAGGTCAAGAAGGTACGTCGCTCAAATACATCATACATCTATTGCGCATTTTTGGAGGGTTTTTTTGCTAGACTTTCAGAGTTTTCAGCGTCAAACACGTACGTGGAGGCGCCTGCCCTATCATGTCGAGTCGAACTGCTGTACACACCGGGGGCATCGGCGTGTGGAACTGCTCGTTACACGAGAAACACACAATAGTTAGATGTCAAATGTGGTTCTTTGTAACACCATATGTGCTACCTTTGTCCAATGCTGATTACATCGGTCTTTCAAGATGTAACTAGCATGTAACGCGGTTTTTGCGTAACATTTCAAGTTTGATTAGCCTGGTACATTCGGTGGAACGCCGTGCTACATATTGCCAGTGATTACAATATAATATCAATGTAACCACTTATCTCACAGGTCGGTGCCCCCGGTGACATGTACTGAGTCGATCGGATGGATCGTCAAGAGCGTCCGAGATTAACTTGGCAAGCTATATACCACCATACATCATGATACGGACAGGCGTAGCATTGAGTAGCTGACTATAAACTCTCACCACAAGCAACACGAAAAGCAAGAAGACAGAGCCGCGCTCTCCCTGAACAAAAAGCGAAGAGGAGAGTGCGGGCGAAGAGCCAGGCTTGTGGTGGTCGGCGAAGGAAGACGTGCTCGAAAGGCAGATGGTAAATAAGATGGTGCAGAACTCAAACTATCAAATACTACAAGAAGCCGACGGGCGGTACGGACGAAAGCTACAAACAAGAAAAAGGACAAGCGGGTAATGATACACGAGAAATCGTAAAGCAGCAATAACACCAACGGCAACACAGGCGAAGGAGCAGAAGCAGATATAGAAGCAGTATGCGGGGCGCGATGCGCGGGACGTCTAGGATTACAACCACGAAAAGGGCGCGAGAGGTGCAGGTAAGCAATAGTGGGTGGGGGAGGGGAAGATTGAGCGATTGAGCTAGGCGTAGGGCTACTGGGCTTGGAAGGGGGGTTGCGGAACAAGGAGCGACGAGAACATATTGACAGGCGGGGCGAGAGCAGCTACAGGACAATAGATAAATTGCGCGGGGGCACAGGGCGTGTCCGGTCCCGGGCAGGTCTGGGGTTGCGTGCGTGTTCCGGGCCGCGAAGGCAGCAAGGCAGCAGGGGCAACATGTTCGCCACAGCGAACGCGCGACACACCACCTCGTCGAGCGAGCCCGGGAGGCGGCCTCACGAAGAGGTGAAGAGAAGACGCAGGCACCCCGTTGGCGGACGCACGAGCGGGACACGGCCATTTTGATAAAACGAGCGTAGTGTTGTACGAATGAATGTGTGCAGGGATAAGAGTCCGAGGGTCCAAGGCTGGGTGCGCGCACGAGCGAACGAGCGGGCGATGTGTTGTGTTGTGGCGTGCTGAAGAGATGCGGCGAGGCGTGGGCTAAGTTGATACATCAGCTGGGGCTTGAGGCAGGGGGCGAAGTGTTCGGGTGCGGGACTTGCTGTATGTGCGAGGTCGAGTGTAGGTGTATCTTGGGGGAGCAGTCGAGGGTAACGCGGCGACGCGGCGCAGAGGGGGGTCCGATAACCAAGAAAACGCCGGACGAGCGAGCGGCTGCCGGGCGAAGCGTAGGTTGAAAGGCCGGCACCAGGGCGTTTTCACCACGCTTGTGCGTAATGCAGGGGCGGCATCGCGGAGATAGGCTAGGTGACATAACATAACATAAGCACTTTACGGGATTCACTCTGAGAGTAATGCAGAGAGGCTCTCACCGGCTCTCTGGGAACCTCCATTCGAGGCGAAAAGTCGCCGTTCGACCTGTTCCCCGCGCTCGATTGCTGCAAATAAACGCACGACGACGTCTCCGTCAGCAAGCCTGGCGGCGCAAAGAACCAGCAAGGGGGGACGTACGACGGAGTAGATCGGGTCGACGTGCACCTCCTTGTTCGTCGTCTGCCCGACCATGAGGAACGTCGGCACCGTCGTGTGGTCGCCCTCCGTCCCGCGCCCGCGCACGGAGCGCCGTGTGTTGAGCGCGGCGAAGAATGAGTTTGCGTATACTGCACGGGAGCCCGTTGTTAGCAGCCCTCGCGCAACGCATGGGAGGGGGACACGCACCTTTACTGAGCACGAAATAAAACGCCATGAACACAAAGTTGGTCGGCATCAAGTCATACTGCATGATCCAGTCCAAGAGTCAGATCCCCCCCATTCAGCCATTCAGCCATTCAGCGTAAACGACGTACCAAAACGAGCGTGCTCAAGCTGATCGCGCTGTGTCACGCACAACGCCAAACAGTCAAGTAGCCGGTAGCCGGACGGTCAGATAGGCATACGTCAGAACGTCAGATACAACTACTCGCACCGAGACGCGCGAGGCCAGGCGTGGTGGTGAGAGGTGCGTACCTGGTGATGACGCCGGTGTTGATCGCGTACAGCGTGAGCGTGTTCACGATCGAGTCGTCCCTGTGAACCAAAGAGCGGTGCGCGGACCCGTGCGGAATGGCGTAGCGTGGCGCGGTGTGGTGTGGATGGCAAGAAGGCGCGCATGTACAGCTCGCAGTTAGCCTCATAGCCTACACGTCAATCATCGGATCGCCGCGCGCCCCCGTTCCCAGCAGAGCATCTCGAAGAACGACAGCCCTAAGCAGATGGGGCCACGGATGGAAACCTAGCAGCAGAGCAGACATGAACAAGGCAGAACAGGCGTAGTAGCGCCTCAAACGGCATCAACCCGATATACTAAACGTGAGAAAAACGGAGCCAACGAGGGACGAGGGCGCGCGACGAAGCGAGACCAAAAGAGAAGTGCCGCTGCTGCTTACTGACCTTTGGTACCCCGTCTTGAGCCCGCGCAGGAAGTAGCAGAGCGCGCCCGCGGTGATCACGTCCGTCGCCATGCCCAGCCCGAGCGCGATGCTGCCGACGAGCTGGTCGCGTAAAGTGCGTCAGACGAGCCGGATCCCCCGGGTTTCCGAGTTGGTGTCGGTGTTTGTGATGTTCGTCGCGCGTCGTGGTCGTGGTCGTTATGTGATGTGCATGGAACGTATACGAGTGGCGGTCCGACGCAGATCGGGAGTGTGGAGAACGGCAGATAGACGCAGCCAAAGTCAGCGTTGTCGTCCTCGGATGCACGCGAGGAGTCGAGGTCGGGAGGCCGGAGACGTACCTTGAGTTCGCCGACACGTGCGATGGACGGGATCTGGAATCTATATCGGGAGACGCGGTCAGAAGAGTGTTCATTTGCGAGGGAGTTGAGGTGAGGAGGCGCCGTGGTCGGGCGACGCAGTCTATTTGGCGTATTGGCGGTACTTACGCTCTGACGGTGAAGACTGTTCAATCAAGAATGGACGAACGGAGGAATGGTCAGTCGTCGGTAGGCATGTGAAGATGGAATTAGTGTACATACGGACCGCGGCCCCTGCGTAGAAAATAAAAACAGGGTGAGTGACAAGGGGAGGTACATGACGGGAACCGTGCCTACCTAACTGGGCGAGGGTGCCGAGCATCTGCGGGGAGAGCATGCAACGTCAGCCCGGGTAAAGCGCCACATCGCCAGGGCACTCACAATCAGGAGCGTCACCGGAATGTTGTGCTTGCTGACTGGAAGGCATCGCATGAACAGGGCGCAGACGGCAGTCGTTGCTCTGGGTACTCACACCTCCACACGCGCATCCCGAAGCACCTGAGGCGACGATACGGCGTGAGTCAGGAACGGGAGATAGGAGCACGCTCGGGCGTACACTTTTACGATGGCGCCTACTGTCGCCTGAGACATGGACGATGTTGAGCCGCAAGCGCTACGTCAGAGATAATGCTCGACGTACTCCAAGGGTGACTTGAACCTGACCCGAATTCGAGTCGGTTAGTTTCGCACCGTCACGCGAGGATCGTCGGCACTCACAATCAACGACCTGCGAGAATATACACGTCAGCTCGGCCAAGACGCGTAGTGAAAAATCGACGCATACCATATAGGACCTTCTAAGAGCGCTGTGACCTCGCCCCAATCACTGCGAACCGCTAGTTAGGGAGAAGCAAGCATGGTCGCGTGCAGAAGGGTATACCTGACGACATAGAAGTAGACTGCGTGTCCGATGAGTGCTTGATCAACAAGCTCCATTATCCTGTATTCCGTTCAGCCACAACACAAAGACGACGCGATTATAGCGCAGAGACGCGTACCATATCGCAGCGACCTAGAAGCAAGGGGCGGAGGCCAGTTAGGGGGAATGGGCGCCTAGCGCGATGTAGTAGTGCCGCGGTAGATCGAGACGTACCAGACACTTGTACCACCACACGTCTCCGGGGTAGCGCCTAAAGTAGCTGTATGATTGCATGCTGAGGACGCCGAACGCTCTAAGAAATACGAACACGCGTCAGGAGGGGAGAAGACGCGACAGCGGAGAGGACGAACAGGCTGGAGGCCCCAAAGCCTATGAACAAGGCACCGAAGGTGCTGTTGAAGTCTATGAGGTGAGAGAGGTCGAGACCAGCCATGGCGCCGGATGAGAGCGCGAGGAGGAGGGCGTGGTGGCGGGCGGAAAGGAAGCGAGGGGGAGGGGGGAGAAAGAGAGGAAGGGCGAGGGAGTAATAGGACTAGACGGAGGAGGGGAGGGGAGCGGGCGGAGGAAGAGGATTCTAATGGAACGGGCAGCATATTGAATTGATGGGCTGGGAGAAAAAGAGGGGAACTGATCGTTTGCTGAGAGACGCGCAGAGGATGCGAGAGCGAACGTTCAGAGCAGCAGCCCTTCCTTCTCGGCAACTTCCCCCTTGCCTTTCTGGGCCATCTGCCCCCACATCAGTCTGTGCCACGATCGGTTTCTGTTTTGCCCTTTGGTGGATTCTGCCCCAACGGCTGCCCACTGCAACGGCCAAGTCTGCTTCTTCGTTTATCCTCCCCTCTCGTCATCCTATCCTAATCGTCTTCCAGCCTCTCGTTTGAGTGACCGGCCTCGCTCGCAGTACGCCTCTCGCGACATATCAGTCGCGAATTCGAACAGAACGCACATTTCATCCACTTACGGCACCTTCCTTGATGGCCTTCCCCTCCCAACTCCCAACATATCCCCCGGCCTCCCTGGAAACCATATCCCCTCTGCACCCGTGCCTCCTTCCGCCGCGGCCGCTGCATCCCTGCCGCCCACCTCAGCCTACCACCCACTGGATGCAATTTCGGCTTCCCATCGCCCGTGACCGCCCTCAGCCCGCCCACGGCCCCGCAAGCCCAGAGCTATGAGGCGGCGGCCGTCCAAGCTCGACAAGCCACTAGCCCTCTCCCCGAACTTTCGCCCGAGTTTTCTCCCCCTTTTGTCTATCTCCGCCCCGACGCTCGGCATCTCTTGATCTCTTGTGCACTCTTGTCGCTCTTCTGGTGTGGTTCTTCCTAGCACTAAGCACTGCGATCTCTTTCTTGACCACTCTTCCAAGCCTGCTTGGTCTCGCCACGTCAAACCCTCGATCGCCGGTCACCACTGCTCTCAATGCCATTCAGTCCCAGAATGCGAGTCTCGACCTGGGTCCTGACGTGCTAGGAACCGTAACGTCTCGCGGCACCGGGCTGTCCAAATCGGCATAACCTGTTCATATCCCCGGAATCCTACTCTTCACTAGTTTCGATTCACTGCCCTGTCCCTGTCCTGTTTGCGAGTGCTCTAATTGGCTTTACGTCCCTAGTGCTTCCTGGCCCTGGCGCACGCGAGTTATACATGAGAGTTTGTAAGCCGCCGAGCTCAACTCCGTACCCACTGCTGCTCTTCTGCTCCTTCGTCTCTCTCGAGTTGTGAGATATATGTGCCCGGCTCCATATTCAAGTCTGCGCCTGCTCGACAACCTATCGTCACTCGCCATCTCACGCTCTCAAGTTCGACGTTCGACGTTCGACGCTTCCGACTTCTAGCGTCTCCCAACCCTTACGGAAGCGCTCTGTCAGCTGCAGGCACTGAGGCCACACACCAGACAGCGGCGGTGTGAACTGTGGAGGTATCAGCGGTTCTGTGGACGCGCGCGACATGCGTGGGCATGGCCCGGTTTGCTGCTCCAGCCTCTCCCCGACTAATCTCCCCGCGGGCGGGCGGAATCGCACTGGCGTTGGGCGTTCGCAACTTCGACCCCCATTGAACTTTTATTTTCTCTCACGCACACGACGCAGAAGGCTCTTGAAGCTTTCCAATCGGGGACGGCTCTTTGTGGTGGATCTCTGGAAGTTTTCTGGGCTCCCCTTCTCAGCTCTCCGTTGGTTATGGCTGCCCTTGTACGGTCTTCCGGATCCGCTGCAATCGTAACGATGGTGGCGCCGCTGAACGCCGTCGCCGTCGCCGTCACCTGCACTTCCTCGAATCCTCGATTTTGTGCGCGCCCCGCGCCGCTGTGCGTCTGAGGTTTTTTTTTCGTGAAGGTTAATGGAGCAATGATCCTCGGACGCGCATGTATTCGCGTTGACGACCGCGTCTCGTCTCCTGATATATGGAGCGGAGGTGGAGAAAGGGAGCTCATCGAATGAACCCATGGTTTTCAGAATAAACGCCGCCTCCCAAACTCAGCTCAAGCCTCAGATATGTGCGCCTTGAATCTTCTGCTGCTTCATGGGCGGTCACTGCGGGCCTACGCACGATCAGCACGCCATTCCGACCTCGCCCCCGGGTATGTCGCTGACGCTAACGTTCCTGTTCGCTGATCATACGTCCTAGGAAACTGACAGGCTGGTCGTACACGCCCACATGGACGACCGTCATATCTGCATATACGTGGGCAGTTTCACGGTGCGAGGAGCTCGAGGCGCACGTAGCGACTGTCGATGCTGTAAGATCTGGCTTTGCGGGGAAACGACGGGCCTCCGCTACCCAGCACTTTCTCCAATTCTGCGTACCGTAACCCAGGACTCAAGAATGGCTCCGCGCTCGCGCTCGCGCCCGTCTGTCGTACGCTGCGCTTCTGGCTGGAATTCGAGCGTACCGTCCGAGCCCCCTTTAGATCTGGACAGTGGATTCGGGCGTCACGGTGGCGCGCCTCCGACTCGCCACAGCTCGCCACTCCCGAGCGGCACGGAGTTTACGGAGTTCCTGAGCCTGCTGAGTATGCAACTTGCAAGACGCGGGCGTGCCGCGGCAGCCTGAGGGACGCCCGCGGGTGCCTGGCAACGGTGCAAGGGCTGCGGCAGTGCGGCTCGCGAGTCGCAACTGGCGGTGGGTGGCTGGGTCACGGTGCCCGTCGGCGAGATCATGCGCACGTCTTCAATACAATTCTTCATTTTCTTGGAAGTTGGAACCTTTCGATGTGGGCCCGGACCGCCCGCGGGTATCTGGGCCCTTTGAGCCGTGCGTGCATACGCTTATCGCTAATGACGACGCTAACTGGACGGCTAGCGATATCTTCGGGTAGCCTACGGTAGTACGAACTGCGAAGCGGTACTTTGGTGACTGGTCTTTACTCAGCTAGGGAGCTGCGTTGGAGAGGCCTGGGCGAGTAACGCAGCGTTTGGGCTGGTCAACATCGATGTCTGCGAGGGCTGCTCATGTACTTTCCATGCTATCTCAGTACGCTGTGCTGCGTAAATTTCTGACGAGAGCTCAACAACGTTAACACCGCAGGCCGTCGGGGACGTTTGAGTTGAAGCACGGGGCGGCCACCGCTCTTGCGGGTTAGAACTTATCATTCAGAATCAGTCGACTGAGACGCGTACGGTCTACGCAGCGAATATTGCAGTGGATCAAGCCGATCGTCGCAGAAGTCAGAACGCGCAGAAGTTGAGATCTTTAAGGAAGGATGTCGACATGGTCCTGGCTCCCTTTTGGGGTGAGCTTCGTGCGGATGCGCAGCTGTATACTTCATGACATCAAGTCCTGTGAGTCGCGGCGGCGCAAGAACCCCCGAGGGCAGAGAGTCGAAGACGAGGCATTACGACAGCAGCAGCAGCGCCGCGGCGGTGTTCAAGACTACATTCTCGTACAACGCCTTCGACCGTGACGACACGACGGGCTTCGACGCTTCTGTAAACTGTAACACTCTCACCCGCCCAAGGTGCCAATACATACAGTGCCACCGTTCCCCGCACTCGCCACCTCCGACTCCCCGTCATCTCGAGCCCTGTACCACACACCCACGGCCCGTACCAACGCGCCATTCCCCATGCTCGTCGTGGGTGCTTCGGTGAGTCGCCGACTTCCTTCTATCCATCCTGACGGAGTTCCCCGCAGGCCGCGAATGATGCCCGAGCCCACCGCGCTCTCCGCACATTGCTAGGGAGAGCAGCAACAACAACGCGCGAACGTCCGAGGAAGACGTCGATAATCGCCGAGGGGGCGTAGCAACTCAGTTTTTCCATCTGTCAAGTCGTGAAGAATGAGGGTTGTGGTCAGCGTCTGTGCGGTCGGCCATCTACCACGAACAAGCACGCCCCTCTCACATCTCCCGAACGCATTCCCCGACACCGCACCAGCAGCGTGTCAACGAAGGAAGCAGATGGAGATATGGGAGGGTGTGCGCTTCTCGAGGGGACAATATATAGGAAGACGTACATTTTGACCGTGCGGTCGCGCCCGCCGCTGACGAGCTTGTCCGCGACAAAGTCGACGCAGTACACCTCGTCCGTGTGCCCGGGCAGATCCGTTTTGATTTTGTACGTTTTGAGATCCCAGATCTGTCAACAGAGAGGAAAAATTCCACCCTATGTCAGCGAAACGCCACCTTCCCAGAGACATGGAGAGACGGGCGGAAACGATAGATGTGGCGACGAGGGGGATGTGGAGGAGGCAACCACCCGGGTCCGACCAGATCAAACTACCGGAACCACTGCGACTTAGCCCCACGGTGATCCCCCTTTATACCCTGTACATCTGGAGAGCCCATGTGGGCTAAAAGCCACAAGATCACAGCGCAGTGCGCAAATCTTCCAAACCAGCCCACTTTTTACAGCAAACCTAAACAAGCTCTCCAAACAACGCGCACTCACCTTGAGCGTGCTGTCCTTGCTCGCGCTGACGAGCAATCTCGAGTCCGCACTCCACGCGAGCCGGTAGACAGCTGCAACGTGCCCGCGCAGTGTCGCGACAAACTTGCCCGTCCGTCCGTCCCACACGCGCACGCTGTTGTCCCACGCCGCGCTCGCAGCCCAGCGCCCGTCTGGGCTAAACGCGACATGCGAGACCTGGCGTTGGTGTCCCGTCAGGCGCGCGAGAGGCTTGAGCTTGCCCCCACGTTCGGCCGCAGCGGCAGAGGCGTCTCCGGAGGACGTCCGCGACGGGAAGAGTGACCAGAGGAAGAGTGTGTGGTCGTCCGAGCCGGTGATCAGGAGTTCGCCTGCGGTTGAGACGAGGGCGTTGTACCGTTTGAGCGCGAGCGACTGAGCTGGGAAGCAAGAAGATGGGAAGTCAGCTCGTTTCTATTCGGTATTGGTAGAACACGAGTAGTGCAACGCCGGGGGATCCGCAAGGAGGACTTCCTCGCATGATGCAGAGCTTCGGCGGGCTCTGTTCACGAAGCAGCCGATGCCCCCGGTCAAAGTGTCCACGCTCTCACGTCCGAGGACTACGAGGGCTACGCGCGAACGATGTAGTAGCATTTGATGCAACGCTGCGTACCTTCACTGTCCGACGTCGTCTTCTTCCCCAGGTGGTCAAAAGGTCCGGTGCGCAGCACGAAGTCAGTGTTGAGCGTGAGCGTCGTCACCCAGTGGGCGTGATCCTTCAATGTATGCAGCGGCCTTCCCTGTTCGTTCCACGGTCGCGTCAACATCAGAAACATAGAAGAGTACGCGCGCGCAGCGCCTAGCCAGTACGAAGTGAAGGCGCGCAAACGGGTAACACACTAACCTGTTCGGCATCCCATATCCGAACCGTCCGGTCACTGGACGCGGTGTACAATACACCTTTTCCGTTCAAGCCCCCGCCGCCCCACCGGACGACGTTCACGCTAGCTGTATGCCCACCCAGGGTATATTCACATCTGCGGGTAAGCGTTGACCATACGCGCACGGTACCGTCCTTGGATGAGGAAGCCAATCGGGGGGCAGACGGGTTCCTGCTCCGCATTAACAGCTGTGAAGGGGATATAGTGGCCAAGAGAAACGTACAGGTGTATTGGTTCCCAGGAAAGGGAAGTCACCCATTTTGTGTGGCCCTTCAAAGCATCGCCAATTGGCTTGCCGGTTTTGGGATCCCATAATCTGACCTAGAATCATGCGCAACTCGGTCAGTGCCCTCATTCCTTACGCCACTATCGAACAAGAAGCACAGGGCCACAGGGATTCTATAAAAACGCCATCTGCACGAGGCAACCTCTTATTCCCGCTATGTTGCCTCAATCGCGCATGTCGACAGCCACAGCAGAAAGACATGACTGTGGCGAGAAAACTGATTCGCACTCACATGGCCATCATGTCCACCCGTCGCAAGTTTCCGCTCCATTGCCTCCCATTCTACGCAGAGCACCCAGCCCTTATGTCCCGAGAGGACATGGGAAGGTGTTTCGGTGAAGAGATCCCACAGTCGAGCGTTGCAGTCGCCCGCACCCGTCGCCAAGAGGTTCCCTGTTGGAGAGAAGGACGCGCATAGGATGGGGGATGTGTGGCCGGAGAGTGTGGAAGAACATCTTGTTGCTGGTCGAACCTTGAAGACTGCCTGAGGTGAACAGCGTACCACGAAGACATCTTCGGGAGTGAATGCATGTGATGGATGTGAGAGGACATCTTCTTCGATAGACTTCGCGATCGCTATCCGTGTAGGTGCGCCCGGTGTGGTAGCGTCCGCAGGGAGGGATATGTGGAAGGCGAATGGCACAGGGTCCTCATCCTATCGCGCAATCTTCAGTACAGTGAGTAGATCTCACCAGTACAGCTGCATAAGCATACCTTGGTGTTGAGCTTGTTCACGAGAGCCTCCAAGCCCTCTCTAGAAACATTTGCAGGGAGGTTGACGGCAGGCGCGAGGGGCTGGCCATCCTCCTCGTTCACGAACTGCACGACGATGTGCGGCGACTGCTTCGGGGGCTCTGGCTCGGGCGCGGGCACGCCGTGGTAGACCTTCTGTCGCTTCGGTGGTGGTAGGAGTGTGGCCATGGTGTGTACGAAGCTGGGTCAGCAGAAGAGGTGTTTGTCGTGCAGTTTATGCAACTGCTTGAAGACCGTGCAAGATCAAACACCGAAAATGGTGAGGCGCCCGCTTGATCTGGGCGCTTGAGCAAAAATGGCTTAGCTAAGCGAGATCGCGTGTAGCCTCGTGGGTATCGTACAACCTCCAAAGGCAAATCGAGGAAGCATCTACACCTCTGCTCTGTAACGGCTTGCATACCATCCCCGGAATGATCAATCATCCTCGCCAAACGTCGCCCTATATAAGGAGGGAGGCATGGCCGTAGGATTCATCAGTTTCCCCTCAACCGCTACACACAGTCTTCTGCGTCACCGAGCAAGCTGTCTACACTTCTGAAGACCAGTGCACTCTCAGTCAGAGCTCTGCGCGCATCGTACAACCATACCTACAGACCGTTCTCCTCTTCAGCACCGTCCCCAATGAAGCTCGTCCCCCGTCGCAGTACCGAGCGTGGACACGCCGACCACGGCTGGCTCAAAACCTTCCACACATTCAGCTTCGCATCGTAAGCCACCCTTTGGGACAACCGTTGTGGCAGGACTTAACAGTTGCATTTAGATACCAGTCCTCTCAGCATGATCACTTTGGATGCTTGCGAGTGATCAATGAGGATCGCGTCGAGCCACACACCGGTTTCGGCACACACGCTCATCGCGAGTTCGAGATTTTCTCATACATCGTTAGTGGCGAGCTCGAGCAGTGAGTATTTTGTGGACATTTGCCAGAGTCGTGCTGACATGTTCCCCGTCTTAGTCGTGATTCGATGGGCAATGTCGAGGTGATGAAGCGCGGAGACCTACAAATGACCTCTGCTGGAACCGGCATCCGCCACAGCGAACACTGCCACGGTGGTCAGCAAGTGCACTTCTTGCAGATCTGGAGCGTCCCTTCGACCTCGAGGCTTTTACCCCAATACTTCACTCGTCACTTCTCCGATGACGAGAAGAAGGACCAATGGGCGCACATTGTAGCCCCGGTCGACGCCCCTGGAGTTGTCGAAAAGCGCGAGGCTTCCGGTCCTGCCCCCGTCCATTCCCCACTCCATCTCTTTGCGACGCTACTTTCTCCCGGAAAATCGCTGTCGCGACCTTTCCTCCAGGCCTCTGACGCTCAAAGGAAAGGCTATATTCACGTCGCGCAGACGTCGGGCTACAACCCGAAGGAGGCGAGCGGTGCGCATATCCGCGTACTGGGCGCGGAAGGTGAGCCCGTAGAGCTCCGGGAGGGCGATGGGGCGTATATCATGGCTGCCCCTGGTGAAGAGTTGACTGTCGAGAATGTGGGGTCCAGTGTAGCTGAGGTGCTTCTTTTCGACATGGAGTGAAGCGAAATCTTATATGGATTAGTCTCCCTCAGTAATAGTAGCATAATGCACGAATTTGTATCATCTGATCATCGCCGCAATGAGCACTCGGAAGGGCCTCGCCTCGGAACGTTCCGGCGAGGTACTCGGGCTTCTCGACTGCGGCACATATGCTCATATGCTGGTAGGCTGCAGGTACCAATGTCCTACATCGATCTAGGTGAATGCTGAACAGCCTCACAGATCAATTCTCACTGCTTTTGACAATGATATTCAGCGGCATGTATGTTAGTGCTGCAAGTGCTAACGACGCCGCCACAACGCGTGAAACGACCCCGCCGTTACTCGTCGTTGTCGACCTTCCATTGTGGGCCCTGAAGCTCTGCTAGTAACCGCCTGCCGTAGAGCGGGCTTAAGGTGAGCAGGGACTATAGCTACGCTTGCGCTGCCTCTACAACTCGATCCTCCTTGCCCATTGATGCTCACCTGGCTAGCACATCTAAATCATGCCGGTCACAGTCGCTGTCTCTGCACACGTCAAGCCCAAAGATGTATTGATGGGCGAAGACATGGGCCCAGAGCAGCTTCTACGGGCCGTCACTCTGAAGCCTTACGGGTCGCCAGAAGAGCACCCACTGTTGTGGAGCTCGTTCAAAGAAGAGGAGCGATATAGGTTAAGACCACATACCAACGGATTCATTGAGACTATTCTACTTGCGTGCGCGCGTCACCACAATCTCCGCATCCGGTACGTACTTCTGTGCTGTGCCACCGTACGCATGATATGGACCACCACGATGGAGAACCTGACCACGGTGGCCGTAGACCTGATGACGTGTGGATGGCTATCCTCACCCAACTGTCTGCGTAGTGCGTGCCCTGTTACGATCTTCTACAACGTGCCATTTGGGACTCACAGCTCAAATAGCTTCTACGCACATCCAGAGATCCGCGACCACTTCGTTACTGCTGAAGGCAAGGAGGATATTGTGATCGATAGCGGACGACGCATCCGTCGCCGGCCTCCGACAGGACCCGAGCTCTTGTCTCGCGAGCTGGAGAAGACGATCCGCACAAACGTGAGTGTGCACTTAGGTGGCCAACTGGTATCGCGGGCCGCGGCCTTCGAGTCTGAGCGATTCTGCTTTGCAGGCCGCAGATAGCACATCGGCGGAGTGGATACTACCGGGATTTACGACAACCACTCAGAACGACACCATTGTCTGTTCGGCGCTCGTGCTGTCGAAGCCTAGGCCTACGTGAGTTTCCATGATATGGAAATCGAATCGTGCGACTCACACCTCACGAGCAGATGCAATTACTTCTCCCATGTCGACATGCGCCGGGGCATACCGAACATCACCCTCGAGGGTAACAAAGCAGATTGGCAGAACATCCTCCGGAGGCTCGATCGCCTGTACGAGCTCGGCACCGAGCCGTCCGTATGGGCAGCGATGCTCCGCCCAATCCTTCGCCGCTTCGTCTCCGCGTTCGACGGCGAGGTGGACGTTCATTTCTGGGAACACCTCATATACCTACCAATAGATCCATTCGAGATGTTGGTCGTCAACGGTTGGATCACCGCTTTCTGCGTGTGGAACTTCTTTGGAGAGTGGCAAGGAGGCCCACTTCCGGAGAAGAACCCGCGTCAAGATGCTCGGAGTATCAAGCTCAACACATGCACGAGGTGAGAGATTGAGGAATTGGAAGGGCGAAGATGCTCTTGGATGTCTTGGACACGAAGTCGGGACGGTCTTGGCTAGTAGGTCTACCGTGAGTATCCTGATCTCGAACTGAGGGTAGGAGGACGGTACTGATCGCATACCATAGACCATGTCCAGTGATATGAGTCTTGCCAGAGTGGATGCACTACTCAGCGAACTCGCGGCCAAAAGCGCATTTTCGGACGACACTCTTCGTAAATCCTCGTCGGCTAGCCGACGTTCAAGAGAAGCCATACTCGCAGAGCTGTACACCGCCCTCACACCTGTCGAATGCGCCGTTGTGACACAGATAATTCTGAAAGACTTACGGCCTCTGCTATACCCTATTCCGAAGTCGGCATGTCACTATACGTCCGCTCTTCTGCAGTACAAGAGCAATGCTGTCACAATGCTCACCAAGGCGGCGGCGATGTATGCATGGGATCCATCAGGTCGCATGGCGGTCATCTTCAGGGTGAGAGCGAACGTCGAAGAAGCTGCCAATGCATTCGAAAGCTTCGCGAATGGAGAGGGCATGCCCGAGGTCACTGCGGGGATGCCGATTCAAGTGCGCATACGTCCTTTGTACTTCAAGTCGCGCACATACTCATCAGGGAGCATAGATTCCCAAGTGCGCCAAAGGACAAGGGCCAGCGCACTCTCTGCAGGTCCTCAAAGATGCAGATAAGGTGTGGGTAGAGACGAAGTACGATGGCGAGCGTGCCCAAATACATATGTGGTTCGACGAGGACGGAACGCCTCAGATTCGCATATTCAGCAAGAGTGGTAGAGACTCGACCCTCGATAGAGCGGGTATCCACTCGTGAGGACGCTGCATTTTTGACACGACCGGGTACTCATCAGGCAGCATAGAGTAATATACGACGCGCTTGGTCTTACCGGGCTCACAGATAACCACCGTACGGTTGAGCCTCTGTTCGGGAAAAGTATCGTGGTCGAAGCAGAGATGGTAGCATTTTCCGAGGTACTCGGCCGTATCGATGGTACATGCATGGTTTCGTTTTTTTTTGCGTTCCCTCGCTGACGTTTTTGTTTGCAGAGTTCTGGCGTATCCGAAGTCTTATCGCAAGTACTGCAATAGGGGTTCGACATAACAGTCCTCCTGCGCCATCGTCGACACAGCAAGAGGCCCTGTAAGCGCCGTCATCGTTGCCTTTTATGCACCTCTAATCTGGATAAACTCGGTAGGGGAACACAGTGCTCGCTTATGTCTAACGCTTCCGATGGGGGCAACCGTCGCCTCGCCTTGGTCTTCTTTGATATCCTCCTCCTGGACGGCGTCTCCCTGCTTTCCTTGTCGTATGCACAGCGTCGTACGATCCTCGAACAAATGGTCACCCTCAAACCAGGGTATGCGATGTTCGCGGAACGGACGTGTATCAACATGACACATCCCGACGCGGAAGAAACATTGAGGCGAGTATTTGCCCGGGTCATTGCTGATCACCAAGAAGGTGTGGTGATCAAAGCAGACGGGGCGATGTACGCAGAAAGGCGGTGGCCGTGGGTCAAGGTACGTCCTGAGCTAATGATCGTTATTGCCAACACTGACACTCCTTGCTTCACACCAGTTGAAGCAAGATTACATCCCTGGACATGGAGATACCGTCGACCTCGTCCTACTCGCGGCATCCTGGGAGAAGGAACGAGCAAGAGAGCTGCGGGGTGAGTTCTACAAGGGGTGTGTGACGAGGCTCCGAGTCCTGACTCGTCCCTCTCGTAGTTCCCCCAACAGCGTACACGACGTTCTACTTCGGAGCCCTAGTGAATGCCGACGAGCTTAAGGCACACGTACGTGCCCGCTCGGTTCTCTCCCTCAAAGATATCTCATCAATCGGTCACCTCCTCTAGCCTGCTCGTCTGCCGCACTTCGAAGTCATATTCACCTCATCATATGGCCTGGATCGTGAGCAGCTCGAGGAGCTCAACTTCATGATCAAGAGCTCTGACCCAGTGATGTACCGCCAACACGTATGTGCTATAATTATGGTGTAGGTATTCCAGTGCTTACCGCTATTAATCAGGCTACCTCCGGCTTGTCTTATAGTTTCAAGCTTTGTCCCAGCCTCGCGCCCCCAGCAGTTCTGCTCCGTCATCCTCTCCTCGCGGAGCTGTTCGGAGCAGGGTTCACAAAAGCTCCCGGCAATCTGGTGCGGCTTTCCAATACGCCTTTGGCGCCCCGGTTCACCCTATTAATCAGTGCTACACGTAGGTATACGAGCTACGCTTCCCGCGTATAGCCAAGATATTCCGGCCTTCTGACCGCCCATGGAGCGACGGCACTACGCTCTTCGAGCTCATGCGAATCGCCCGCGCAGCCGTCGGGCGCGATCGGCCGGGAAAAGCAGAGGACGATTGGGCCAAGTCAATATTCCTCCCCGATGAGCCGCCGTCGCCTGGGGTCCGTTGCCCCGTAAAGCGCAAGCGTACGGAGGACATGTGGGTGGAGCGTCTCGCGGAGGTCGACCGGAAGGTATCTCCCCGGAGTCCGACCAAGAGAGGGCACATGCAAATGGAAGGTGCCACTGCCTTTGTTGTCGGGAAGGGAAAGAAGGTAGCCAGGGATGAGCAGGACGTGGAGAACACCACATTGACAAGTTCGCACGATGATTCGCGTCCACGTACGGGCTTAACGAGGTTTGGTTCAGTTACGAACGTGGTCTCGTCCCCTGTGGCATACCTTGAAGGACATCTTCGCTCGCCTTCCCCTTTGTCGAGACATCTAGACAAAGGGCTTTGGGTGTCTGATCTGTCAAATAGCCCTGGAGCTCCTGGTCCGTCGCATCCAGTTTACACACCCCTTCCGTCGTCCGGGCCACTGCCAATGTCACCTATCTCCCCCATCCTTGCCAAAACTCCTCAGTACCTATCGCCCATCTCTGACTCGATTGCATGCAAGTCGGAGCCTGCCTGCCCCCCTATCGAGTCCCTTGACCTGTCGAAAACACATATCACATTACCGAAGACGCCCTCGAAAGCCCTGACTATTCACCAGTATTTGCAAGATGCTGTCGTATGGTTAGCACGCGCTCCCGGCGCACGCCGTCCCGTCTGGCGTGCTGCCTCCCACGCGGTCATCCCTACTGGAGGCCAAGTGAGCATGCTCGATGCGCTCCTCATCGCCTGTGGGTATGGCGATACCCCTCCGTGTAACTGGGCCACCCGTGGCGTCGTCTTCATCAACGACATGGACGAAGATGGACAAGCCACGCTGAGTCGCGTCATGAAGAATCTGGCTGATGCAAGAGCGGCCGTTTTGCAAGATGGACGGGCGGGAGCGGGGCGGACTAAACCGGTCTTCGTCATGAGTATGAGACTGCTCGCGCACGACCGCCTGGCTGAGACCGCGACGGTGGAGGAGTTTGAGCGAGAGGTAATCTGCCGGTTTGGCTGATGATGGCCGCGGTGCTTGTCATAACGAACGTATATGAAGTACGTTCCAAATAATAATATGGCAGTGTCAGTGTACGCCTCCTGACGAAAAGGAAACCAAGATAGATGTCATTGGCCGTGGCTATAGGCAGAAGCGACTAGTGCAGCTGTTCAAGT
Organism: Cubamyces lactineus; assembly: GCA_022376465.1. Classification (NCBI taxonomy): domain Eukaryota; kingdom Fungi; phylum Basidiomycota; class Agaricomycetes; order Polyporales; family Polyporaceae; genus Cubamyces; species Cubamyces lactineus. The sequence goes on along the minus strand of JACDTU010000009.1, from coordinate 285,682 downwards.
TGACACAATGATCCTGGAAACTTGTGCATACATAACCATCTTCACTGCCTTCGTTCGGAATCCTGCATGTCCTGTATTCCAGTGGCGAACGGATCGTCGCGGAAGCTGGTCGGCTCGTCAGTCCACTCGTCAAGGGAGTCCATGTTCACATCTCCGTTGGTCACCGCGTTGTCCACCTCGCCATCGTTGTTAACTCGTGCCGACAAAGGGGCGCCGAGTTCGGTCCTCAGTGTCGCACCCAGATTTTCTACAACGCTGGATGAGAATCCACGAAAGTACAGAGAGGTTGAGGTCTGCGAAGTCGAGTCGCCTGGGGCGTTGGACAAGTAGAGCCCGCGCAGGTTGAGCATGAACCGCGAGAGAATGATGGAAGCCAATCTGTAGTACGAAATCAAAGCTTCGAGCTTGACAAATCATTGATGCTTCACGTACGGCTGCACAAACTGCACAACCCATACGCTCCAAACACCAGCGTTCTGTATAGAATCAGCTCAAAAGCTTTGCGCACGCTGACAATAGTGCCACGCACAGAGGAGGTCTAGTTGGATATCAATGAGTACGTGACAAAGCGGCTGAGGACGTTCGAGAGCATATGTTTGCAGCGATCGAGGAGAACAGGATTGTCAGCAGTGTTCTGGTGTGAATGCATCAGTTAGCCAGACCCGAATGATTAATGACGGCCCGAACTGGCTCCAGACGTCCAGCGTACAAGAAATGCAAGGTCCCTGAGAGTCAATGGTGATGCATGAATACCCGTCGTTTGCCACAGAAAGCTAACCGCCAGCACTGACCTTCTCTCGTGAGGACATCAGTGAGCGGGACGCGTATGCCAGTCTGCATTGAGATCTTCTTGATATCATACGTCTTATAGCATGTCATTGCAATCAGGATGGTTTCAGCGACCGCGACAGTCCTATCAATTAGTGACTCCAGTCGTATACCCATCCGTCAGCGGTTCAACAGTTCCACAGCTTCATCGAATGTTTGCGCTGAAGAGTTGAACCTCTAGCCGCTAAGTACAGAGTCGTTACGAGTAGACCATGTCTGAGAGTCCGCGGAACGAGGTGCACACTGCAATGACATGATTCAGCGCTTGACATACCTGCAATACTGCCTCGCGTATATGACAATGATAACTGTGGTTGGCCTACAGGGATCGCGACAGAAGCCTTCAACTGTGTCCAACTTGATAGTACTTGTAGGAAGAGGAGGACGTGAATATGCAGGATGATGACAGAGTGCCGCCAGTGCCGGCAAGCGCGGAACAGCGGAGCGCCCGGCGTTAAGTAATGGTTCTCGTCCTCCGTCTTCCAAGCCACCACCACTTCGCTCTTCGGCCTTTGCTAGCCTCAGGGCGGTGCCCTGCCCTCTGACCTCTGCTCGACCACTGATCTGAGCTTCATATGTGATGCTTGTCGTAGCTCTGTCATTCCGTCAGAGCACTCGTCATGTCTGACGCACCGTCCTGGCCATCCCTCTACAACCCTCTCATCGAGCTCTTTCCGCTACAACACAGAGATCCCATCCAGCCGTCCGGAAGGTACCTGCACGACCCACACGGTATGTTTCCATGCGCATCTGGGAACGCAGATGCATAAGAGAAGTGTGGCTGACATGTGATTCCAGACGTCTTCCGTTTCACGCTGTACTGGACCCTTGTCTTCTACACGCCCTCCCACATCATCTGTGGCACTTATGCTCTCCTGAACCTCGCTTTCCCTCCTCCACGTGCACCACACAAGACCCATAAGAGAAATGGCTCACGTACAAACTCCGGCGGCGCCGAGTCCATACCCTTGCGACGTTTTGCTGATCGGCAGCTCAGCACGGCACTCGGGTCCGATGCACAGAGCCAACTGCGTCTTCCGTCGCGTTCCCCGCCAGCAAAACAGAATGAGCGGCGGTCGCGGTTGACGTTCGCGATATTGGTGTTCGTGGTGTTTGCGACTTTCGCCGTAGCGGGCGCAGTAGTCGGTTCTGCAATCATTGGATACGTCCTCGCGGGTCTGTTCAAGGCAGCGAAGTATAACATGTCTACGTGCGTGCGACTCACCTCTCTGTCTGCTCTAATATGGTTTGTTGACGGCACCCTGCGTCAACATTTAGGTGGATTCCTTTCATTGGGGGATTGTTGCAGACACTCGTGGGATTCTTAGGGTGAGTCTATGCTGTCACATCCATAGAATGTCATCACTGACTTTCTGTTCTCATCCGTAGTCTTTGGCCAACTGTCATCGACATCATATGAGGATATTTGGAGTAATGTCCCAGTGATCGCATCTTGGCCGTGTACGTGCCGGTCTGTCCATACCATGCTCGGTGCATCCGATCTTCTTGCTCTATATCCATCACATCAGCCCATAACATGCCCCTATGTGTCGTTTGTGGGATACCTCCGACGTCCCACCGAGGCACAAACGTGGTCGTGTCTCCTTATGCCCTCAAGAACGGTTAAGGGGAGGAACCAGCTCGCATGTAGTATGGACAGCTATGTCCACCATGACGCACTTCCCGAAGACGACCTACGCCTGCATCATGATCCCGCTCTCCGGTTCACAACCATACCGGAGAGCGTGTACTCCACAGTGGCCTAGGTTCGGTCCCGCAGGCAGTACATGGTCGCCGCCAACAGCCACCGCGCGGTTTCCGACATCAGCGAAGGTACGGTACGTCAGTGCTGCCATCGGTGCCTTCCTTCCTCATCTTTCACTCTAGCCCTTGCCTCCCATCCCACCGGTTTTACGTTGCGCATCACGTCGAGCCAGGGCCATGCACACGGTTGAGACGACGACGAGCACAATCAACGCATGATTGGGATATATTTTCTCTCGAGCGCGGCAAAACCTCGAGCGCTGCGTGTCCGTGCCGCCTCAGGTCCGTGTCAAGCTTGTATAGTGAACACACGCCCAGCGACGTGCCGCCATCTGCCCTTGTTCACCCCCAGGGGACGTTCCCCAGGAGTATTGTCTTTTCTCCGAAATATGTCCCCAGGATTCTGTGTGGAGGAGTTCATTCACTTGGCGGGCGTTGACATGGATGCGAATGCCCATCGAGTGCCCTGACGAATGGGATCGGGCTACAAGGTCCGCCAGGCCCGCAAACCGGTAAGTGGTCCGTACGCTCCGTTTCCTGAGCTCACAGACAGTCGCGGTAAGAGTGGCTGAGTACGGACGAACTCAAGCTTCTCTGGCCACAGCTAGGTTGCCCCGACGATTCAGCGCACGAGAAGACATGTCTGAGAACGCGTGGCGAAAGAAAAGAGCAATCGAACATACGCACAACCGCGCTGCTTGCCAGAATCTGCACACGCTGCGAACCTGCTGGCCCGTCCGAACTGCCACCGGTGGAGGCGTGCACTTGCGCATACATATACTGCCGAATCACTCGCGGTCACGGTACTCGTCCTGGGCGAGCGTTGGCGTCGGCCTTTGGCCTCGGTTGGCGCGCGCGACTGAACCTTCGATAGCCGGTCATGGAGGGGGGCAGCGTGCACCCGCACCCGCGAACGCTATTCTTAGCCGTGAACGTTCGCCCCACCGCGTAAGTCTCTGTTCACTCTGGGTGGCGGCTAGAGCGCGAGCGCGACCCGCCGGTTGGCGAGGAAGTGCGGGCGAACGAGTCTCCTGCGAACGCATATGGACGTTTCTGCGATTATTGCTTGCGGACCGCGTACTGACCTCCGCCGCATCAGCTGCCTCCCTTCCGTCGAGCCCCGCTGCCGCGTCTGGGTGGCAGAGAGCGGCAGCTGCACCTTCCACGCTTCCTCACTCTCATGCCACCATCGATAGCAGCTTGCAATGTGTCTATTTCCGGTGGCGCGTGCTCCCTTGTGCTCCCTCTCTGCCGCTCCCAGTGTACTCAGTCTTCCCGTCCTCCGTGCGCCGGAGGTAGGGAATCTGGATGGCTCGCCTAGGCTGGTCACTCCTGCTTCGGTGCTCACGATCAATCGATGTTGCTCAGAACCCAATCGACTGCTCGTTCATTTCTGCTGCTACTTCGTGGGACGCCGCGCCTTCTCTTCCTTCTGCCACGCTTCTCTGCCGTTTTCCGCCAATACGTATCCCGCCATACGTGATCATCCAGCAGCGATCCCACCCGCCGTCCAGCTGAGTGTTGTACGTACGACCGCGCCCGCGCGCATGATCGCGTCCGTGCTCCCTCAGACCTCCTGCCGTTCCGAGCTAGTGCTCAGCTGGTCCATCTGCGCAGGCGCTGGCTTTGCGTTATTTTCCCAGAGATTCTCAGGCTGCCCGCCTTGCGGCTAGACGAGAGACAGCTGGATGATTGAGTTAATCACTTTGTGCTTCTTGGCATCCCAGCCCCGCCGCCTAGCCGATGGGGACGATGGCCTTCTGTCGCACTGTCACGTACGGGCGTGCGCCTCGAACACTCCGAGTGCATATGGAGCGGCGGTATCTGCTGGCAACGCTGCGGGCCTGTGAGGCCACCGTTGTAATAGGAAGCGTCACTACGTATACACCACCACGCTCTCGCACCCGTCAAGACAATGCCGTCAACGCCAATACCGACGCCGACGCCGACGCGACTCCAAACCCCAGGCCAATTGTCCAGATCCTCCTGTTCGGGACCGACGCGCTAGTCGCAGAGGACGGCTGATTGTGTCGCGCGTAGGTACGCGACGTGCACGCTTGCTAGACGTGTCTGTACGACATGTCCGATCGCGAGTATATCGTGCCTTCGGCCCTGCGCCAGGCCCGTGCCACCACGTCCACAACTCCGGCTGGCCACTCCCCGGGCGCAACGGACGCCCTCGCCCTCGCAGTTGGCAGATCATGTAGGCGTTGTACGTACACTAGTCCCAAAACGGGACTGTCGCGTACACACTCCCATCCAATATCAACGGCCTGAGCCTGCACGTCGGGCACGCGCTGGCATACCGGGACGACCTGGCCCGCCTGAGGCCTGGGGCTTCGCCCCCTTTCACAGACCGTTCGTGGACCTCCCTTTCTCCACTGGCGGAGAGCTGGAATGAAACATTCCCATGGATGCACATCTCCGCGCGCACTAACGGGTCGGCGCGCCCGTGGCTCATATTCAGCATGACCAGACAAAGTTGGCCATTGGACATTGGACGCGCGCGCCGTCAATGCAATTCATAGACACACCGCAACCAGACGATGCGACGGGTGCTTCTGGATCGTGATCACAGAACAAGCGCCCTCGGAGTGTATAGTGTATGCTCGTCCTGGAGCCCTGCAGGAACTCGGGACGGCGTTACGGGGCACGACGCACTGTATCGTAGATCGGGATGCCGGAAGTACTATAGCTGCTATGACTTTCCCGGACAGGCCTACGCACGAATTCGCCACGCCGTCAGCAATAGCAAATATCGCACTCCGGGACTCACGGTGGCGCTAATGTAACATCCAACTGTGTGTGCATGCCACCTCTTGCCAGTGACTACTAGTGAATGCGCAGCCTGGCCTGTTGCGGATATTGCATATACGGCGGCGCGTCTTGGCGGTTGCGCCATCAGCGAACTGAGCGTTCATGCACTCTTCCGCCCCAGCGTGGGTTTCTCGTCGTTGCTGCGGTGAAAAATGGACGTCAATCGTTCCCTCGCGCACGGCCACTGGGACAGGGGATTGTTGTCAAAGGCGCGCTCATTGGGAGCGACCAAGGTGCGAAACGAGTTCTGCAGATGCACGCCGCGTGTTAGTCTCCTTCTCAAGCGGCGCAGCGCCCACCTCGACGGACTGACGACGCAAACCTTGTCACGCAGTACACTGCTCGCCACCCACGCCATGCGAGTTGCTGCAAGAAATCAGCATCAAGCATCACCGCGATGCTACGGAAGCGCGATGTCGCTCCTGTCACTGGCGGCGGCAGCACGCCTCCTGTTGCATTCGAACAATGGACGCGGCAGCGTGAGTACCACCCGCGCTTCCCAGCGGAGAAACACACCTTCTGCAGCCCAGGCGCTGAGAGCCCCGATCGCGCTCGGGCTCCCATGCACTCGTATGCTGCCCCGCGCACTCACGTACTCACGCTGGACCGCACGAAGCCTGCCCAGCCGCCCATGGCAGGCGCGCAGGCCCGCTGGCTGGGAACCTCCCTGCCTGCTGCCTTGTCAGATGAAGTCCGGCACGGAGGGTCCAGCGGAGTGTCTCACCCAGCTCCCAGGATGTGGGGAACGGGCGGGGCTGGGGCAGCCAGAACCCGTGGCCGTCGCTCGCGCCGCGAGCCGTCGCACCCATGCATTCGAACCGCGCAATATGGGGACCTCAGGACGTGGGTTCCTCGTCGTTGTTGCGGCGAAATCATGGCGCCATGGCGCCGGCGTACCTGGTAGCATTGCGTTGCGGCGGCGACAAGAGCGAAGGCGAAGGTGGCGAAGCGTACGACGGACGCGTTTGGACGATGAAGAACGCGGCGACGGTCGCGCCCCCGCGCGTTGGAAACATCACGACGGCTGTCTTCGGTTGCGTTCTGACGCGTTCATCTTCCCAGCCGCGTGCACGGTCGTGTGTGCGCGTGTGCAGTGTCCATTTGTGGATGTGCGAGCAGATTCGGAGCTTGGCCACTGTAGGACGCAGGCAGCGCCTCTTGATGTCGTACGTGCGCCAGAGGTCTGTACACGCTGCAGTCGGTGTGGGTGACGTTGACAGTGGCTCTGCGTATTCGTGAGCCTACATTATGGTAGCGAGGTCGCCGTACCGTGTACGTCGCTCTCATATCCACAGTGCAGGTCGCACAGCGCGCTGCGCGCGAAGCCCGCTAGAACGATGCGCCCTCCACGCCGTGCGATACGCTCGTGTCTACTTTGGGCGGCAGGCGCATATCCGTCATGATATTTGGCAGCGGATGTATTCATGTATGCGCCAAGTTGAGCAAGAACTTGGGAGAGATGGAGCGCTCACATTGGCTCGTGTGCACGACGTAGCCACCCCAACCAACTGCCTCCTCTCCGGGCTCCTCACCGTGGGCTGCATGGCGGGTGTACTCAAGGCGCGCCGTACAGGCAGCAAGGTCACCCCGCCACCGACGAAAATTTCGTACGCTTCCTCCGCCCGGGTCGTGCTTCGTGCTCGATAAGCTTCGCGCAATGATAGAGACGCGCCGGCGGAACGCAGGGCAATACGACCACTATGACGTCCAGAGCAGGTCAGCCGTCCGCCGGCGGGCTTCCTTCGCACTCCACCGTGACCGTTGAGAGGCGCACTGCAGAGCCTTCTAATGCAATGCTGTGGCCAATGTGATGCACAACGGACGCGGGGGTGTGAGAACGAACGCGAGCACGGTGACGATATGTGGTCCGGATTCCGGTAGCAAGTGTACCCATCCACACCTTCTAGCCGTCACCGGAGCAGCTACCGTGACCTCCCTTTGTCTGCTCAGCAGACGACCAGAACGCGCGGATGCGTCACGAGCAGCCAAGTCGATTCGCGCACCTGCACGGAGAATCCTCGCATGTGGGCTGGGAGAGGCTGCAGGCCCAAAGTGGACGCGGAGAACAAGGGAGAACACGCCTGAGCCAGGCCGTCCAGGCCCGATAGGTCTACGCGTCGATACTACATCTGCGGGGTATCCGTCGATGCGATCGGCAGGCGTCTGCCTTCCCCAGGTGGCAGCATGTAAAGGAGGTATGGGAAGACTCCGTTACCGCGGGAGCCTTTTGGCACAATTGGCAGCACGCGCGTGCCCGGGACGCCTGTCCCGTCCCCAGTGAGTCGTCATGTCTTCATTTCGGCGATGGCTCGGTAGGATCAGCTCTGGCCTGGAGGGCTGCTCGTGTGGGCGGGTCCGCGTGCAGCCAGCTGAGGGAAGAGGTTTGCTGACAGACGTGGCCCACGCTCTGGCACGGAGCGCAGAGGGAAGACGCAATCGGGCTAGAGCGACGCGGGGGAAGCGGGCACGCACCGGTGCGGTACGTACCGCGCGATCGCACTTGTTGAATTGAGCAGCGGTAGTACGTACTATCGCTACCAGCGATGTGTTTCTGGGGAGTACCGCCGATCCCTGTAGCCTTGTGCGGGGAAAATAGCAATCGGGTCGAGGACCGTTGTGTGGCGGTCCCTGCAGATCCGCTAAAACGTATCCAATTGAGCCCGTACACACCATATGTGCGTGTGCAAGCTACGCTCACCGTACCGTAGATACGATGCGACGTCCTGTCGAATGTAAACGAATCGACGGCGTTTTCGCGGACGACGCGCGAGCGTGTGTACGCCGACAGGTGTTGGGCTCCAGCGCGCCCGGCGTTATGCCTAGATGGACGGGAAGCAGCACCTGCAGCTGTGTGTGAGTGAGAACGCAACGTGCACAGCCAACACGAACCTCCTCGCGGATAGAAGCGTGCGGGCGAAAGGTCGGATTCGTGATTCATTGATTCGTGTCCGTGCGTACTCAGCGCAACAGTCAGCTCTTTCCGGTACCCTGGGACGACGCGGGGCACGGTGAGAGCGACGCGACGCATGGCCTTCCTGTTCGTCTTTCATGTTCATCTTCTCGTCGCCGCCGTCTTTGTTGTCCTTGTTCGAGCGTCGCCAGGGTCGGCGCGCCCCCGCCACGGCCGGCGTATTTCTGGCGCAGAATCATGATGTGGTACCCACAGCGTGCTCGGATGCACTGGACGCAGCCCACGCGTTTGCATAGGAGGAACGACGAGAAGCAACTCGAGGCCTACTCTTGTCGCAAGGTCAGGGTTCAGGTCTTCAGGGGGTTCGTATTGCTGCAGCGATACGCACGGAGTATGAATCCGGAGTCCGCGTCTCGCGCGACAGACCGCGAGAGCGTGTTCAAAGCAATTGCATTCTCCAGGGAAGCCCCGACAATCCGAGCGAGAGGAGAGGCGTAGGAACATCGGCGCCTGGCCAATGACTTAGACTTCCAGGAGTGCATACCTTGCCCATACGCACGATCGAGAGAGGCTCGGGGAAGACACGTCGCTGACACCGGTCGCGGCAGCACCGCACTCCTGTTCAGTGTTCGATACAGCTCCGAGTGAGAGTGTGGGTTTGTCTGTCTCAAAGCAGGAGTGTTGAGTTCGCGCTGAGAACCTTCGTACCAAATACAGATACGCACTCGGTGTTGTGGCTGCAATGGGCGTCTCAGCATGCTTGCAGCACATGTAGGTTAGTAAGTCATGGCGGCGCGCTGGTACTGCAGCTTCTGTGTTGCCATGATGCTATGCTCACGCCATTCAGCAGATACTCTCCGCTAGCGTGGCTTCGAGATGGATGGTGGCGTGGAGATGAACCACGTCTTGAAACTGCAGAGTTACACAGAGATGCACACGCTCTCCGTGCACCGCCCATGTTCGGACTCGTTCAATCAAACGCAGACGCATATTGCCGAAAAGGTGCGATATCCCGGTTCGGGCATGCCCTCGCGAAGCCTAGGATCCGTCTACAGATCTTGACATCCTGCAGAAACACGCGGAGCCAATGGACGGGCGAAATCCGGCCACCACGTCAACGGTGGACAGAGAGGGTGCGGGTGGCGGTCAGCGTGGCATGCAAACACAACTTGTCGGGCGGGGTTCGGGCCTTGACTCTGCTTCGGCGCATCTGCGACTTACTCACGAAGTCACGACTGCACGGCCTCTCAGAAGTCTGGGGCTGTCTTGGAAGATTGGGTTCGGTCTTTGCGCAAATGATACTGTCGCCGTCACGAATGTGTCGAGATCTTGCCGTCTTAGAGCCTAAAACGCGGGGGTGGGTCATTTCGCTGGTTCGCACGAGATATCCGGATATTCGAGGAGATTCGCCTACCGTCGCCTACTGTCACGATGTCCGACTTGTCCTTCGCCAGACTTGCCAGGTGTCGGCCGGCCAAGGCGCTTTCTCGACATCTGCGACTGGCTGACGAGTGGAGTAATTTTCTACTGCAAAGGCGAGCAGAGGCCGAAGCGCGGAACGGCGGGTTCGACAAAGATGCGATGTTGCCTTCAAAGTTCAGAGTTGGGCATTGAGACACTCAATCCCGGCCCAACTAATGAGACATCGGGGGAGCCTGCGGGGTCGAGGGGTCGAGAACACCAGTTAATGTGGTGTTTGAGCGCAGCCGCCGCGGCGTTTCCTCCGCGTCCGGTTCCCATGGCTTCTCGCTCAAGCTCTAGCTCTGACTCTAGCTTTAGCCGAGCCCGAGCGCGCTGCAGTACTAGAATTAGAATGGCTGCACGAGCGACCGCTGCTGAGCTTGTTGAGGTATACATAGCACTGTAGTCGAGGAGAGCCACAGCAGCCAGCGTCACGGTTGTCCGAGGGATGTAACAGTTGCCGGCGTCGTTCCTCCAACCCGAGTTTGCCCGGTAGTGGTTGCAAGAATCAAGATGGATGGCCACGGTGATCGTGGCGGCACGTATGGTGATATACGGCGAGACAATTAGCACAGCTGGGCGTCGCATGATGTGCAAGTGCGAGTCCTAGCAAATTCGAGCTGTCCTGATGGTTGAGGTCCAAGGCTCGAGCATCGAGGTACATGTGCCTGGGGATGATATTGATGGCCCATGGCGTAGGTATACTCTGCCACGTGGGCAACACAGCACCCCGCGCACATCGCCGCCGGCTGCAGTAAAGTCCTCCCACTTGTGTACTTTACCTACTGCTTCGTGTTCACGATGCCGATGCTTGCCTCCATGGTCGTCGGATCCGCATGGGAAGATATCATCCACATGCGCCGCCACAGGAGCCGTCGTCCCTCACCGCCCAGGGCCCCTCCGCACGGCATGCATCAGCCCCGTTCCCAGCCTGAGAGAAACGGCGAGAAAAATAGAACCGGAACCCAGGAAAATCATCGTGCATGGCGTATCATCGTGACCGGGTCGCTCGCGTAGACGGGTGACGGCCGGACGGTCGCAACTGCGACAGGGACAGTCTCGCACTCGGTGCCTCGGCGGTGTGTCGAGATGCTGAGATGCGAGCAGACCCGGAGCCCGAGAACCGACGCCCGAGAGCCAGGTACATATCAACTTACCAAGATGTCGACGTGACCCGCTTGAGCAGGTATGTCGTGCATATACTGATTTACTGTGTACGTACACGAACAACAGGCTCACCGCAGACACCAGACAGCATAAGTAGTTGGCATCCCTCATGATTGACGTCCAAGGCCCATCTTGCGACCGTCGTGTTGCATGCACGAACTCGGATCGCGCCCTGGCGTTGGACTCGGAACTGGGGCGATGTCGCGGCCACGGTGCATTGCCTTCCAGTTCCAGTCGAGCGTCGGGTATATGCACCTTGGGAGTTCCACAACCGCAATGTGTCTGGGCAAGACTCAAGACTCAGGGCCCACCGTTGAAACTTGATGCAGATGCATGATGTCTATTGTCCAAGGGACGCCCCGGACGGTGGGAGGATTCAGAGCCACGCACGGGCTTTCGACATCCCAAGATGAGACTCGCCGGGGGTAGGGGATGTTACCGCGGTCCAACCTGTCTACAGTCTCGGAACTCTCGGTGCAGCAGAGATAGGCACGCGTCGCGTGCGGTGCAGTGGTGGCCGCCCGTGGGGAAGCATCATACGCAGTGTGGACTGTGCATGCAGGCGCGCGGGTGGGCCAGGGGCTGGCAATGGCGTATTGAATCGTGTTGCAAGGTGCATGATTAACGAATTGGCGGCCAACCGCACCGTCAGCAAATTTTGTAAAGTACTGCCTAACGGAATGCAAGGAAATGCAATCCCGGAATCCGTTGCATTCCTTACCTGGGAAGCGCCGGTTATGCATTGCCTGTCATAGGAGAGAGGCGTGTATGACAGTACCTCACCGCGCGCCACCTACCATCGCCTCGCCCGACCTTCATTTGCCTCGCCAGGCGGCGGGCTGCCTTCTTGGCCAGGTAAGGGTGGGAATGCAATGTTGGGCGAAGGATTGCGTGCGCCGGTGATAGTTTGGCATGCGAGGGCAAAGGGATGGCATACCAAATACAACCCGTAGTCTGAGAATCAACTTACATGGCCTAATACACACCAGGGCGAGGTGGTTCTATGCAAACCATTCAACATACGGTGCATTTGATCACATCGGGCGGGACTAATCATTGTATGCATATACTAATACATGAAAATATACCACACTAGCTTGTCGATGTCCGCCTCGCGCATGACGAGGATCCGGCAGGCTTTCGCAATGCGCCAAATGGCCTTAAGCATTCCCACGGGGCCGCCGACGTACTGAGTCGCCTGGGGCGCGTGTGGCGTGCGCGATGTCGAACTTCCCATGTGGGAGCGCGAGCGCAAGCACATACCCGGCCATTGTGCTCAGGATGCTGTGCTTACCAATTCAAGCTGTGGTGTGCATGCATATATGCACTTACCTGTCGTTGTACGCATGCATATATGCGCTTACCTCGTTGTATACGTGCATATATGCACTTACTTGTCGTTGTATGCGTGCATGTGTACACTCACCTCTTCTTATATGCACGTACCTTCGACCTGGCTTGGTACTGCAGAGGACACCATGGGTGGGCGCGCGGGGGATGGATGGCGAACAGCTAAGCCTGAGGTCGAGGGGAAAGAGGTGGACGTGGAGATGGAGAGGGAAAGAGTTGCGAATGAGTTCATGAGTCGCGACACGCCCGTTAAGTAGCGACGCGCAGATCACGCGGCCGTGACACTCGCGATCGGGCTTGCCCCAAAGCCATGACGTCGAGGGCCTGTACTTATTGATGACGTTCTAATATCTCAAGTCGTGATCATATTGCAATGCGAAATCTAAGTTCTACATGAGAAGGGTTAATATGGCAGCACCTTCCCTGGCAATTGAATTCAATGTCAGACTACGCCCGGACCGGGCAAATCCTGGCAATGAATCGCCCAGTGTGGCGAACGCGTAGCAAACGTTCGCCTGGCCAGGCGAATCGCGGTAGTTCAAGGCAAGGGAAGGCCAGCGCTTCCCCGGCCTGCCCGGGAATGCTATCCTTGCCGGGCGCTACCTTGCGAGGTAGAACTTTATACGATTTGCTGATGACATACTATGATGTACGCGGTGAACCGGATGCGATGGTTCGTCCAGAGGTCGTACGTTCGACTACGTATTCGCTTTCCTGCTCTATTCTCACGTCTCGCGTCTTGCATCTTGCATCTTGCATCCCCCAACATCTCCCCGGAACCGGGCCCAGCACGCACAAAATGTCACCATCCCTCTGCCCCCGGTCGCGGGCCCGCACAGTGGACAGTGGCATTGTGGTCACCCACACTGCACGCATTCTGACTGACGCCTGTAGGCTGTCACCGCCCAGCGCTCGCTGCCGCTCTACGCTGTCAATGCGGTCGAGCACCTCGTGACCTCGGACCACCATGATCGTTCAGAATCAATGCAGTTCAATGCACCATGGCCACTGCCCACACTGCCCACACTCAGGCCCACACTGCCCGTCCGCCACACGGCTCCGGGCGTCCCACAGAAATGAGGCCCATTGTAAGTAGACGTTCAGACGCCGTACCGCATACCGCATGCACATTGCACATTACACATCGCGCACGAAGCTTCCCAGTATCCCAGTATCCCAGCACCGCACGTTCATCCAGGCTCCGCGGGTCGGATTGGCCATCTGCATGATCATGGCACCTTCTGCCGACTGGGGTCGGAGCGTCGGCGGATCGTGGAAACTCCAGCCTACAGCCTACTACAGCCTACAAGCCTGCAGCTCAGTCTCTCAGGGCCCGGATCCGGACCAATCAATAAATTATGGACGCGCGAAATAACCATCGTGGGCCGTGTGGGCCGTGGCTCGTCATAAATCATCAAATGTACCCTCCCGAGTCCCAATAACAATGCATGACCCGCACAATCAGAATCATCGAGAAAGAACGACGTTGATCGTGATTTATGACGTGGAGAAAGCAAGCTAAAGGATGGGAGGAGGGGGGGAGGGGGGGGAAGGCCCGGAGCACAGCGATCTGCACCCCCTCCTCACCTCGAGCTCGAGCTCGGTGACCGAATCCTCCTGACTCACCATAATGATGCTAAGTACTTGTACGGCACATATACAGTACCTCGAGGTTTTCTCATCAATACTTCCATCCCACGTCGAGATCATACTAGAGTCTAAGTGACCGTCGGCTCATATTCCGACAAAAAGCGAGAATTTGAGACAAATGGTTACATGCTCCTCCATCCCCTCCACTGCACGCGGCACGCGGGAGGTCAGAGACAGAGGGCGATTACTCGATAGTAGATACACGCGGGCGTCGTCAAAGATGCAAAGATGGTGAAATATGGAATGTGGAGTACTCGCGCTGTTCGTGTTCGTGCGGAATGTGTGTGATGCGGTGCGTGCGGTGCGGTGCGGTATGTGCGCGATGGACAAGAGGATGATTGTGGTCAATGGATGGTGTGAAAGGACAACGACGATGGTGGTGAGGTGGACGAGAACGACGACGACGGCGACGACAACGGAATGCGATAAGAGGAACTAATAAAGTAGTGTACGTACGAAGAGAGCAGCAGCAGACAAGCAGCGAACGCGCGGGCGCAGGCAGAGGCGAGCGACGCGCGCCGTGCAGGACTATACGCGCGTAAGGTAGCGAATTAGGCTAAAGGTAATAGTGGAAGGTGAGAGAGAAAGAGCTCTAGTGCGCCATGCGTTCATGCGCGGGTCGTGGCCCAGGGACGGGCTGACGTGTGAGAAAGAAGAGCGGAAGGAGACGAGGAGGAGGGAGGATGGGGAATGAGGCGGAGGATGAGGATGATCGCTGGCGATGGGTAATGCGCGAGGCGCGAGGCGGGCGGTGGCTGATGAAGGGAAGATGGGCCCTGGGACCGATGGGAGGGGCCGATGGGAAAACGGGTGAGGCGAGGTGAGGTAAGGCGAGGCGAGGCGAGGCGAGGTGTGCGGTGCGTTGCGGAACGACGTCGAAGGATGGGAGGTAATAAAGATGCACGGAGATAGGGCCAAGCGAGATTGCGTGCGGGCTGGTGGGAGGGTGGGGTATTGCGTATGCGATGAAGACGTCAAAGAAGGCTCGCGATCGACAATAGGCAATAGCGGATGAAACAGGCGAGCGAGGAACGGGGGACGATCGTGCGTGAGGCGTGCAAAGTCTGAGAGGGATGTGCGATGCGATGTGCGGATACGATGCAGAAGGACGAGGATTGCGGATAGCGGTGTGTGCAAGAAGACAGGGTCGGACGGGTGAGGATCGAGCAGGCGCGTGAGGCCGGTCAAGGCTCGAAACCGTATTCGACAGCCTCGCGGCAGGCGTCGTTGACGGCGGACTCCTTCCCGTGTTGCCTTAGGCTCTGGAGGGAGCTGAAGCCGGCGTCGCACGCGGGGCAGGAGTGCGCGCTGAGACACCGCTGCTGCCATGCGACGGGCTCTTCTGGTGGGATGGAACGCGAACGTTTCGAGGTCTGCGAGGACTGGATGAGGGGGCGCGCGCGCTTTAGTCCAAATTAACACGGAATAGGAAGAGACGCGCGACTGACCATGTCATCGTCGAGATCAAAGTCGACGTCGCTATTCGCTTTCCGTTTACGCGAAGAAGCGGGCGAGGAAGAGACGGGCGTGGATGGCGGCACTAAAGGGAGGGCGCGGAGTGTTAGGCGAATGCGCACCGCGGCGTAAAATAGGGGGACGAACCTGGGAGAGAAACATCCTCGTCAACACCACCAACGGCCTTTGCAAAGCCTTCCCTCCACGCGAGGACCCTGTTGAGACGAATCTTGTAGGTATCGTCATATGCGGGCGGTTGATTTGCTTCCGACTCCTCATCGGATGAGCAGTAGGAGGAACACACAGACTCGTCCTCTTCCGAGTCGGAGGAGTCGTACGAAGACGAGGAGGCGAAGGAGCTCGAGGCGAAGCTGGAGGAGTACGGGTGCGTGCGCGGCGGGGGCGGGGGCACCTCGATGAGTTGGATGACCTCGACTGTGCGCTGCTGGTGGAGGTAGAGGTGATTTGGTTGCGCGTCTTTGTTCACGAAGTTGGCAGCGGCGGCGGCGGCGGAGGCGGGGAGGGCGTATGGGTGGTGGTGGTGCAATGAGGGGGGCTGGGGAGCGAGCATGGTGTGCAACGAGGAGACGCTGCGGGTAGACGGGCGAGGGGGGCGTCGAGGACGGAGGGGAAGGGGAGGGGGCAGGCAGAGGGAGGGGCGGCGGGGAAGGGCGGTGGCGGAGGAGGAGGCATTTTAAGGGAAGGGCTGGAAAAGGGAAAATAAAGGGAGGAGTGGTGGGACACTGGCACTGGGAGGGAACCCGAAGCGCGACTGTGTGCTGCCCTCTGTCACTGTCACCGCGCGCTCGGGCGGTCACATCCTCCGCAGATGGTCCAGTCACGCGTCACACCTCACCACCACCGCAGGCTGAGGACGAGGAGGAGGGCAGTCGCAGGAGGCCCCCAACCGCTCCCTTGGCCGTCGAGCGACTCCCACCTCGCTCGGCGTCTCCCCACCAGGTCACGGCAAATGCGGACATGGATGCGTTTCCCACCAGCCCAGCCTCTGCCCATCCCCAGCCCCTCCCACCTCCCACCCGCCACCAGCCAGCCCATCCCAGCCCATCCCATCGCATTCCATAATTTCCCTGCCCAATTCCACTCCCCCGGCTCTTCCAGAAGCGGCGCCCCCTCTCAGATCCGCACTCCACCCAATCAAGATATCGTCCATACGAGATCTCAGATATCCCCCTCCCCCTTCCCCCTCCCTCCCACGCTCCCAACATCCCCCCACAGGCGCCCGCCGAGCTTCGCACCGTCTTCTCAGCCATCGGACTTTTGGCGGACGCTCCTTGGCTTTCCTAAGCCTTGCCCCAGGCGTCTCCGCCCCCCTCTGCTCTCCCACCGCCCTTCCCTCCCTCCGTCCCATCTCCGACCTTCACGCCCGTTCCCACATCCTTCAGCGCCCAGAAGCAGCCGCACACATCACCCATCCCGACTCCCAAGTTTATCCCCCCCCATCACCTGATCCAAAATACCACACGACGCCCTGCACACACACGCTACCCACTCGCTTTGGGTTTAATATCGTTGGCACGATGTCATGAGAGCTCCATCGGTTCTTCGCTTTTGGTACACCCTGTATAGTAGTACTACGTAGGCACACACGGAATGAACATGCTCGACAGCGACCAAGTGGCACATGCAGAACAAACCATCCGACACGGGCCACACACGCACACATCCCACCCTCCCCGCCACCCGCTTGCGGATCAACCCACCAGCCAAGCAGCACGAGCACGAGCGCGCGCCCACGTCGACAGCCAGGGCAGCCGACCGGGCTTCACCCAGGAGTCGTCGCGTGTCGCGTGTCGCCTGCGTCGTGTGCGTCGCGTCCAGCGGCCCACACCTCCCACCCACCCCACGCCCAATTACCAACAAAAAATTTGCCAACCGCAGACCACCATGCACATTGCAGAGCCAGAACCATCCGCCCACCCGTCGGCCTGTCGCCGTGAGACCGTCGAACGCCACTCTGAGTCACCGAGTCCTATCCCTCCTCGCCTTTCCGCCACCCGCCATCCGCCGCAGTACGCCGTCCGTCCTCAGCCTCTTCACGGCCGCATCGGCGCCAGCCACGCCTCGGCCGCCTCGAACTGGTCGACGAGCTCGCGCACGACGGCGCTCTCCGAGTGCAACTGCCGCATCGCCGTCAGCGCCTATGCACGCGCGCCAGCCCATCAAATCCGACGGGTGCGGCGTCGAAGAGCGAGCGTGTGAGCGTGTTTGCGCGTGTGGTGTGTGCGTGGGGGGTCCACGACAAATCGACGAGACAAAAAAGTGTGTTCAGGGTTCGTTCGTGGCCGGCAGATACGTCATCGCGTGATGGTCGTCGTCGTCCAGGGGTAAGATTCGAGTGGCGGCGCGGAGAGTGCAAGATGCGCATGAAAAAAAAGGAATAACACAACAAAACCGAACAGCGATCAGCATCCATCCGAGCACAGCACAACGCACGACACCGCCCGAAGACGGCACCATCACGAGACATGAACAGCGAACAGGAACGAGCGCACTCACCACATCCCAGAACCGGAACCCGCGCTCGACCTCCATCTTCGGGTTCTTCACGCCCGGGAACGTCTCCTCGCAGATGTCGAGCGCCATCTGCTTCGCCTCGCGCACGCCCTCGGCGTTCGGGTCGCGCACCCGCTGGCGCCCGTTGATGTGAGTCAGCGCGTCGAGGTAGACCTTCGCGAGTACCCCAAAGCCCGTGTTCACTTCCGTCTGGAACGGCAGCGAGAGGTTGATGTCCAGCAGGTCGTCCCGCGCCCGCCGCGCGTCGTGCCGCAGCAGCATGTTCAGCGACGTCACCTCGAGCAGCGTCCGCAGCGCCCGCGTGAGCGACCGCACGAACGAATTGAACACGAGCAGCTCCCGGGACAGCGGCGCCGACCACGGTTGCGGCTATGTGCGGCCACAGCGGAGTGACCAGTCACGACACCCACCAGGAAGACGAACGCGGCACACGGGCGACGATCAAGCCATCGCGGATGATCAGATAGTGTTCGAACCGTCGAACGTCACGGGCGGAACGGAGCGATTGAGCGAACGAGCGGGCGGTGGATGTCCCCACATAATTATAGACGCCGGAAAAGACCGTCAGCACGACGCAAAAAGAACTGGGCGATACCCGAAATCGCGATAGATGGACGGACGCCAGCGACGCACCTTGAAGTTGAGCGGCAGAATGCTCAGCACGCGCATCACGAGCAGCATGCACGACTTCTCGTCGTCTGCACCGACAGGTCCGAACGCCGAGGTCCGAGGCGGACGCGGTAGGAAGAGGCCAAGCCGAGGGAGACGAGGTGAGGCGAGCACGAGATCACGATTCGACAAAAAATAAGAAAGCAAAACAGTCATCAGCATCTCTCTCTCGCGCGATGGTCGCGCCCTCCGCCCGCCCGTGTGGGGTGGGAAGGGAGGCCATAAAGACAAATCACGCATGTACGCACCGGTACCGAAACTCGGGCCGCCGCTGAAGGCGCGGCCGGACCACAGGTGCCCATGCATGACGCCTGCCCGGACGAGCTCGAGGAAGATGTAGAGCGGATCCTGGAACTTGTCCGTCAACCGTGCGTTGCGCAGCGCGGTGTGCATCGCGCGCGCCAAGGGCGAATGCGTATGCGAATTTGTCAGGAATCTGTCGAGCCACAATACATCGCACGCAAAAAGCGGTTGCGGATTAGCTCAAGCTTTGCATTGCGCGCAGCGGGTGCCTTGCGACAAGTCACTGACAAGTAAAGAGGAAACACGTACCCGCGCAGCTCCAGGAAGCGCCAGATGACATTCGCCACGATCTCATCTTTCTTGTCCAAGCCTTGCGGCGCCTTGATCTTGGTCCGCGCCGCCAACTTCTCCGACACCGTCGCGCCAAGGCACAGCGAGAAGTCAATCGTTGACGACTGCGCAGGGGGACAAACAGGCCCCGGGCGGGTCCGCAGAATTAGCGTCACGTCCGATTAAACTGCTCTCGGTTCCGCAGCACGCAGAGGGCCGGCTATGCCAGCGGCGGAACAGAGGGGTGTGGGGGTGTGTACTCACGTTCTGTCGCCGCAGCTCTTCCTCAATGATCGCGTACGGTACGTTCCAGCCCGAGACGCGCTCCACGAGCTGTGTCGTCTGTGTCGAGTTGTGCGCGATGGGCTTCGGCGGCGCAGGCTGTTCAAACCAGAAGTGGCCTGTCACCTTGCGCGTCTGCCAGAACGAGTGCAGGACGCTCATGATGAGTGCGAGCGTGGTCGCACGGGGCCCTGTCTGCCCGTCCGTGATGACTTCCTTCACGAATCGCTTGTATTCGGTCGTCTCGCCGTTGTCCAGCGGTGGATTCTCGATAATTTGGCCAGTGGTGAGCCATACGAGCGCCTGCGGTCCCAACAAGCCACGCGAGAGGTAGAAGTAGACTTCGTCGGGTAGTCGGTGGGTGAATATCTCGTGCAGATCCGCCGGGATGTCCGCCGCGGTCGGGTGGTGATTGTGGTGGTTCGGGTGCCCGTGAGGAGGCGGAGCGTTGATGGCGAGCGGGAGGGGCGTGACGGTACCTTCGGATGAGAGGATGAGAGAGTATTTGATCATGGAGCGCGTGCGCGCATACAACTCGGGATATTGCATCGCCTTCACGGGCGGCTGCTCCGCGACCGCTGACACGGCGGCATATCCGGACTTGTAATACTTGACCATATCGACCGTTGCCTTCAAAGCCTGGTCATGGTAGGTGGCTGGGAAGGGGGGCGAGTGCTCGAAACCGAGCAAAATGCCGATGTCCAAGAATTGGTCTTCCGATACGCTGAGATCGCTCAGTATAGACCGCTTCTGAACGTACGAGAACGTAGGGTTTGCAGAGACAAGATCTAGAGACGTGATGACCTTGTCCACGCCAGGATAGAGAAGGGTGTCTGTCGGGCCATAGATGGCGTGAATATACGACTTCTGGTGACGCTGGAGATAGATCAACTGTACAGGCGCGCAAAACGGTTAGCACTGCATCCAAACTGTACTCTTGAGCCACTCAACACGTCATTAAGAGGACGTACTTGGGCCCACGCAACGTACGGTGCAACAAGGAACTCTACATTCCGGTGCTTGAACACCCTCAAGACAATCTTCCACAAATCCCACGTGTGCAAGTTGCTCCGTGTCTCAAACAGCTTCGTCGCGGCATCCTCCTGGCCCGCCTCATACTTGGCCCACGCCTCGCGTCTGTCCTTGCACGCTTCGGTCTGTTCGAACTGCTGTTGCTGTTGCTGCTTTGTGCGGCGGCTGGGCAGGAGGCCGTTGAAGACGAACACGGGCTTGATGCGGAATTTTTCGAGGGCGCGGAGGTCAGATTCGATGCGCGTGTTGAGCGCGAGGGGCAGGCCACCGGTTGCGGCAAGAAGGGGCTCTCGAGAGGGCGGGTTCTCGATCAAAGTAGACAGATAGTAGGATGCATCGATTCCCAGGCGTGAGTCGGAGAGAACAGAGAGGGGGTGGGTCTGGAGGTGCTTGCGTTCAGACAAGTAGCCTGGAAAGGACAGGGCGGCGGGGTGAGATGTGCTGCTCGCGCTAATTCCGCACGTCCGCAAGCCAAGGAAAGCGAAGAATGTGCTTACTGTCCAGGTGCTTTATGGGCATCGTGGGCTACGAAAGGAGGGTGTTTTGCGGGGGAGGGAGTGTTGGCTGCAGCTGCTGGACTGCTGGCTGTTCGTTCGTGGGCGTCGAACACAACGACCGTCGAAGAAGCAGCGACGGTGTGCTTACATAAGCATCGTCCAAGCCTTGCGCGTCTCTGTACTGGTAGCACGCCGTCTCTGCCTGCAACTGCTGAGCGCTGAACACTCGTCCGACATCTGCTGCTATCCGTATCCTTTGCTCTGTCGCAGGGCATCTGCAAACACCTTGGATGGGGGCGGTCAATGATATCTCGTCGCTATCACGAGTCTCAGCCGGTGTTGGAGTGGGAGAACTCACGGAACACACCATGGCCTCCTGTTCGCAACGTACTGCTAGTACTCCTTGCCTGAACTTGAACACTACCGCAACCAATCCCACAAGATGCATCACTGCCGTTCTGGCGATGATACCTTTGTGATGCTATCTGGAACATGACCATTCCAAGAATGTATTCTGGCGACCTTATCCTCGGTTTACTCGCGTTCTCGTGGGAAGGACTCGTACACCAAAATACACCGCCATCGCTGTTCATTCTCACCCTGTGCCACGCGGGCTGCGTCTCATCAAGCTTCATCGCTGTAACAGCGAGTAAGGAAGTCTTCGTAGCGAGCTGAATTCTGATCTTGCTCCACCGACGTATGTCGCGCCTGCTCCGACTCGGACACGGTGTTCCCACTCGGGCGACGTGCGGCCTGCCCGCGCATCTGCACCACGTCAATAGCATCCCCTCAACAACCCCTCTTCGTTCTCACTGAGCACCGGAGCTACTCTTTCCCCTGTAGGCTCGAGACGCGACATGATGATTACCCACGAGACCAGGTGCAACGCTCTGATGGGCCTTGTTCGGACGCCTCAATCACCGTAGCTCTCATTCGCAAGTGCAACGCTACCAATAGCACGCATGTTCCGAGGCCAGCATGTCCCGCTATGGATGTTCATGAGACGCATCATGCCACCGTTGATATGCATTTAGCCGCCACCGATGTGAGTAGTTACCAGCCTTTCTTGACAAATCGCTAGCTAACACGCATGTCATCGTTCGGTTGCTGTGGACAATGCGGCCCTCGAAATATGCGGTCGGCTCGATGATCGCGAGAATGTATAGCACATACCGAAACACGTTCTTGTGGTGAAGCTGAGAGAATCAACGCGTCTACGTCGTTATGGGCTCTTCTTCGCTCGAGATCATCGACCAATCCACAAATCATTCATTCTTATCCACCCCATCTCCTCGCCGTGGAAAGTCCGGACGTTGCATCGGCACGACGTGCCTACTGCATTCTCTCATGCCCTGTCTCGGGGGGTGCTCACCTGGTCCGCCGGTACCACCGCCGTTCTGCTCGCCTTCTCCACATTTCAGGGCATTTGCGGCTCTATCTTGAGGTTTGAAGGCGTATCCCTTCTCATGAGAAGGGAGCAATGCCACGCTCTCACGACGAGCGACTTGGCTGATGATCTCAGTGCGGCAAAGGTTTCACAAGGACATCTCGGGTCGCCCTTTCCTACGTCCCTGCGTCTCAAAGTTCGGCCGAGAATACGACGACATTTCCATGATGGTTCCCCCGCATGCTCACGCAGCCTACTACATCCATACGTAGCGATGGTGGGGTGAGTATGTACCGCACTCATGATCTCGTAACAGGCGGCATAGTACAGACGTATGAACAATCGTATCGATAGCCACGCATTGGCGTTCTCAAGCAAGCCTCTTCTCGGCGCAACCTTGGCGGCCGGCCATCGTGCATCGCGGTCGCAGTCACTCCTGGCGGGAATAGCAGTGCGCCCGATCTTGCTGTCCGAAGGACAGAACAGGGGGGCCTGGCACGTTCAATGAAGAGCAATTGAAGTCGATTGTCGGCCTCCATGCGGCCTGTAGGTGTGCACCAGGGCGATCGCTGTCCCACTTTTTCGCCCCCTCTTCCATGCAAGGCATAACCCGTGCTAATACGCTGAACGCTGCCAGCCTTGCTATTTCCATCGGCCCCGCTTCCCAGGCTGCTGCGGGTCTGCGTCCGGAGCTGGGCCGAGCTCGCCCGCCGCACACCCTCACGTCCACTTCGCATCTTGTCAAATGAGCCCCGCAGCGTGCAGCATGCACGCACGTCTGCAGACGGCTGCCTTTGTGGGGGATCGCGCTCTCACGCCTGGAGCCATACGCTGTCATTACCGAAAGTCGGCCAAGCCATGGTTATCGTCTCATGACGCGTCGAGTCATGCAGTATTTTTGCCTCCTGTGGCGTGCAGCGACGTACCGCGCGAACTACGGTCGTTTCACCTTGTGCAAGTCTCGGTGCGGGAGAAGGATGTTAAGATAAGTACGCATTGCCAGGACGGTTGAGGTCATGCGAGCGCCGAAGGGGTGGCTGGTGGAGCGCTACGTGGGTGTATTGTGCGTCTGTGCGGTCACCGTGCGTATTCAAATCATACTCCAGCTCAACGGGTCAACACCGACGCAATGGGGCTAACTGCTAATGGTGCTATGCAAGGCTTTCACGCCGGAATGTCCTTTCTTAGGAATGGCGTGGTTAACGCCAGAAGCAGAAGACAAGTGGTACCACGCAACCTCGCCATCGCTTCGGCAGGTCCGAGCATCGTGTAGACTTCTGGACGTTTCCCCGAGGTTGGGCTCGGGCGCAGTCGTTCGCGCCCGTATGTTCTTCTAGCTGGTTTCCCGCTCGCAAGTCTGTCGGATGTCATCTGAGCATGCAAAGCAAACCTTAGGTGCCAGTTCCTGACACGCATCAGCATATGGCGCTCTTGGTCTCTCAGCGACTTGCGGCCCTGCCTTCGTACGCTGTGGCAGAATGCCCTGGGTTTTTCCTGCAGGTCGTCTGAAGGAAGAGATGTTTTCAAGGTGCGATCCCTAGATCCCATCTACGTGGACGTTCCACTGACCCGAGATGCAGGATTAGCGCGAGGCCCTCCTCTCTTTGACAAGAGTGGCCCAAATCGACGTCAGCATCATCGGCACTAAAGCCTCCTCGACTCGGGCCGACCACAGACCGGAAGGAGGGGTGAAGTCATCCCAGTAATTTGAGAGCATCACGCACTAGCGTGCCAAGTATGCGCCGTTGCTGCCTGGCATCCGTAGTGATCTGCTGCGCCCATTGATCGTCATGTCCGTCTTGTGCGGAGCAAAAGCCGCCTTCTATTGCATGCGCCAGGGAACACGCTCGGGGCGCGCGGCGGGTCAGCACCGACACAACGTGATCCATAACACTTCAAACAAATGCCCATGGGTTCCTGACTAGTGACGCTGGGAGCTCGCATCGCCAACTTGGCGACGCCAAGGGGCGCGTCAGGACACCCTCGGCTTTCCGGGGAACTACCGCTTCCGATAGGCAAAGCCATTCTGGACCGTCCACCCTGTTTCGGACGACTCAGACGTTGCGATAGCGTGCGCTGCGGGGATCGCGGTACCTCCACCACCGCAAGTGTGCAGACCCGGTAGTCGCTTCTTCGTCGTCGGGCACCGTGCAGGGAGCGTACGGCGAGTCTGGGATGCTGTAGAGATATTTGGAAATCGCCGTGGGACCTCATCACGAAAATCATGCAACCGACGCTGCAGAAATCACGACCCAAACGCGCCTTGAGACTATGCACCACAGGATGAAGATGAAACCTGACGCTTGCCAGCGCAAGGCTTGGTCATCAGAGGCTCCGGCCTCCTAGGAAGAAGCCTGCGACCGGTCTAAGGCCAACCTCGTGCTAACGAGTATATGAAATCTCCGTAAGCCGTTCAGCTCGGACATTGACCCTCGGGCATACTGACAGGATGTCTGGGCTTGTAGGAAGTTGTGTTATGTATACACCTTCAGTTCATTTGTCAGCTCGCAAAATCTCAATGGTGGATTGATCGTCAGTCGACATTCGTCCACACTGCATATTACAGGCGATACACTCCGACTCGGCGGCTGCGGGCATTGCGGGTTGCTTGTCAAAGTCAGCTCCCTCCGGGAAATGCGCGGCCAGGCAATGAACGAGACTATTAGCCACCATAGCGCATCGTACGGATTGATACGGTAGGATTATGCAGACCGCTCCTCTGGCCAATCCTATGATCGATTCATGAATAGAATTCCCTATCGGGATCCTCAGATTCGTCCGGGCGAAGCGCGCTCAGCGCTGATAGCGGTTTGCAGACTTCATGACCTGCATTTAGCTGAAATCTCAGAGGCGATCGTTCCACGAAATGACTAGTTGTATGCCAAAGTACACCGTCTGGATCTGATTGCCTTAAATTGTACGATATTCAATTGCTCTTCCTGCCATTGTGCCAAGCAAGACACTTATATGAATGATACTCCGCTCTTCCATAGGCTCTGTCAACTTTCCATTCTTCAAGCTTCAGATCGTCGCATGCTATCGGCGAGTTGAATCAAACTGCTCGCAGTTCATCCGCCCGTAACTTAGTGATGAGCGATCTGTGGTAGCTACAGTCAGGGTATTGTCATCGCCCGCCTAGCTCAATCGGATAGAGCGTCAGACTCTTACTAGCGGGTGATCTGAAGGCTGCGAGTTCGACCCTCGCGGTGGGCTAGTGTTTTTGCTCCCTTTGATCTTCCATGCTTATGTCGGCCCGCAAATATCCCAGAGATACACAGACATATCGCTCCCGATAATGTCTCTCTCTGAGAGAGACCTGATGACGAACTAAGCACCGCAAATTGGAACAGTGAAGTTTGAACTACAGTGCCTGCCAAATCCGGCTACACACTAGTGGATCTTCAAATTCAGCACGCGAGTCAATTGACTCCATCCGCTCGCTGAGGCTTGTACTACGTCCACATTGTGCAGAACATCCTCTGCTTGTATACTAGCATGAGCTCCGGCGCGCTGATAGACAGCAACCTGCACGACCTGCAGCTGCTCAACAAGGGCAAGGTCCGCGACGTCTACGCCACCTCCGACCCGAACCTGCTCCTCTTCGTCGCGTCGGATCGCATATCCGCATACGACGTGATCCTCCGCAACGTTCGTCCGGTCTTCGTGTCGTATCTTCAGACATGACGCTCACGACCTTGCCCACCCGATACATCACCTTCAACTCTGTATTCAATATGATGCCTACATTGCCGCGGCCCGCTCGTGCACCAGGGTGTACCAGACAAGGGCAAGGTCCTCACCAAGATCTCGTTGTTCTGGTTCGACAAGCTCGAGCATGTCATCCCTACGCACTTCGTGACCGCGAACATTGATGAGATGCCCGAGGAGGTCAGGAAGTACAAGGAGACGCTCGAGGGTCGGGCGATGCTCGTGAAGAAGGCGAAGGTCGTCCCCTTGGAGGCTATCGTCCGTGGATATCTTGCCGGTGCGCCCCTCCAACACTCATCTCGATGATCTAATAAATGATAGCCATGCGCCTTAGGCTCAGGATGGGCTGAATACAAGAAGTCCGGCACCGTGCACGGTATCCCGCTTCCGGCGGGCATGGTCGAATCGCAAAAGCTGCCCGAGCCGTTGTTCACTCCTTCGACCAAGGCTGAACAAGGGCAGCACGACGAGAACATCTCGCCTGAAAAGGGTGCGTTTCGACATACATGCCCTTCCCGCCGAGCCGAGTCTCAAGCCCATAATACTAGCTGCCTCGATAATCGGCCAAGAGCTATACTCGAAAGTCGAGCGGGCCGCTCTCCAACTCTACAAGGAAGCGGCAGACTTCGCACTGACGAGAGGCCTCATCCTCGCCGACACCAAATTCGAGTTCGGATTGATTCCCGGCGCGGACGGCACCGAGGAGCTCATCCTCGTTGACGAACTCTTGACCCCGGACTCGTCTCGCTACTGGCCTGCAGCGGAGTACTCTCCTGGCGGATCACAGCCGAGCTTCGACAAGCAGTACCTCCGTGACTGGCTCACCAAGGTCGGGTTCAAGAAGGGCCTTGAGAGTGGGCCGGAGGGTAAGGCGGGTGAGGGCTGGGTCATGGACGATAGCGTTGTCGAGGGCACCCGCAAGAGGTACTTGGAGGCCCTGGAGATGCTGACGGGGTCGGGGCTGTGATCAAAACGGACGGTCTGCGAAGATCGTGATATAGAAGGGCAGATCCGACGGGAAGGTTGTATGAGGTAGACGGAACCAGTGCAGTCTATAGCTAATGTATCGTACAGTAAAGAACCGACTACCGCTGCTGTAGTGAAGATGGGCGACAAGAACAAGAAAGCAGATGTAGGTACATGGAAGACGAGGATGATGCGACGTATGCTACGACGTGATGGGGATGCAAACGAACGTGGATGCGACGCATGTAGGTCTATGAGAGAATGCGTAGTTAGTCCGATCGAGTGACCCGCCTCCAAGAGCATGGCCATAGCGAGGAATCCAAAGCGGGAAACAGAGAACGGTGCAAGACGAGAGGCGTGGGCGGTAGCTAGTACTTCTGCATGGCTTGAGAAGCAAACTTGCTGCTTGCCCTGATTGCGGGCCCCTTCCAGAGTAAAACCTATATAATATGATAAGCACAGAGGCTGTAAGGAAGAACGAGACAACGTACGTAAGGAATAGGGATCATGGCGACGGCAATAAAACCGAAGAGAGTGTTCCCCCAGTGATACGTCAACCGGGCAAACATCTGCTCTGTGAATAGCGGGAACGCCATACCCATGAGGTTCCCTGCGTAAACGGGGACGATCGTAAGCGAGTGTAGCGTGCGGTATACCTATATCAATGCAATACGTACGGCACAGGCTTTGTCCGGCAAGCGCAGAGGAGGCGAATATACCGTAGCTGCATAGACGATGTGAGAGACGCATTGGAGAGTAAGAACGAAAATACGTACCAGTCAGCCAGATATGTGAACACCGCGACATACAAGACGAACAGAGCGGTCATGATAACCTACATGCGATGTCGAGTGAGCTACAGAGCTAAATATAGGCAAACTATGCACTTACGAAAATGCCCATAGCCATACCAATCCAGGGGACCGACTCGAACGTGCACCACGCGTAGATGAACATCCCCGCGGGGAACAACAGTGCGCCAAGGCATGCGCTAAAGAGACGAGCTTCGGGGCCCTTCTTTGGCGCATACTTGCTGTAGGACAGAAGTCGTCATGTCAGGTTGTGATTCGCGACGCGGTGCGAGGATCAAAACTTACGTGTAGAGCTTTTCTTGATATAGTTGAATTGCTAGACCTGCAAAGCAGCCGACGCTGGAGGTAGGGGCCGTCAGACGACGAGCGAAAGTTGCGATCTGAGTGGTGACCTACATCATCGAGGCGAATACTGTTCCAGTTTGGCCAGTATTGAAGTGATGGATCGTTTTGAACGCAGGGGCAATAGACCTGACGGCGTCCAGTCAGGTCACAATTCAGCCGTGATGACCGTCGAGGAAATACTTACTCCACCAGCACGTAGAGAATGCCCCAGGCAAACCCAACCCACAGCTATGTGATGGCGTCAGTATTGAGCAGCCAGGTATGTCATGGATTAAACAACATACACTAAATGCGGCGACGACAGGTTCTGTGAGTAGCAAATCTACATCACATAAGGTCAGAATATCGTATCAATGTGGTGGCACCGAAGACTTACAGATTGGACGAGTACACGAGATGTAGATGAGCGTGCGCAAGCTGGCGCGCTCATCCTCTATCCGCGCCCGATAATGGTGGTTTCCTGTCTTCTTGCGCAGCTTCTGCGCAAGCCTCGTGAGGAGGACGCCCGAACGCGTCTCTTTCATGCATATCGGGACCGCAACGACGAAGATACCCGTCCATCTATCAATCATGGAGCATTAGCACTGTATCGACATCTGTCCGAGAACGTGGACGGCCGCACATCACATGTATCCACTGGATCCAACGCCACTCGAGATGCGGATTCTGTTCGATCCAACCGGCAGCCACACAGCCCACACCGGGTCCCGTGAGCGCCATGACTGCAAACAGCGACATGGGCATCCCACGTCTAATACAAACTGAACGTCAGTGCTGTCTTGATACATGCAAAGCACGGGGCTAGCGTACTCATGGGGCGCCCAGATGTCGGCAATAGTCCCACCAACCATGGTAGATCCCGTCGAACCAAAAGCTCCGGCCAGGAACCTGCCGACAATGACGGTTTGGATGTTCGGCGCCCTGCAGATCCCACTAGTGAGCAATCAATCAGACTGCGGCTAGCAAATGAGAAACGCACAGTGCTATCATGAGGTGCATGAGCAGGCAACCGACGCCACTGAAGAAGTAGAGGGGTTGTCGGCCGAACTCTTCGCTGAACGACGCTGAGACCAGCGGGACGAGCGCAAAGCCGAGGGTGTACATGGACAAGCCCACCGTTGCCTGGAACTGAGTAGCATTGAGGTCACGGATCATGGAAGGATCGCCCAGAGCGTACGCGGACGAAGATGAAGCTGCAGAGTGTTTTATTCAGGCGTTGATCTGGCATAGCAGGTAGACGTCCAGGTACGTACCAACGATGATCGAGAAGAAAGAAGCGGTGAACGTGATGGCCCATTTACGAGCTTGCGAGAAGTTTTGGGGGTTCCGCGGGTCGCCATCCTCGAACTCTACCTTGAGGTTACGGAGTGTGTCAACAGAAGGCGAGCAATGAAGCTATATGCGGTCTGGCTCACATAAATGGTCTCATTAGACTCTCCTCGAGAGTCTTCATGTGAGCTCTTCTCGCTCTGACTTTTGTCATAATGATGTTTGTGTTCGATGAAGTCGCCTAACTGACGGACATATCCCTCATCGAGAACGTCGTCCGTGGGCAGGTCCGAGGGGCGGATCCGCGGGTCCACTGGGTCATGGACACTCGCCAGGGACCTCCTCGCAAGGCTGCAGGTCTCACTAGCGTCCACTTGAGCGACGACGATGGCCTCTTCGTCTGTGGGCTTCATGACTGAGCCTGTTCGTGGGTAGCGGGAGGGAAACCTAACGAGGGGAGTCACGCATGAGGTGCGGGGCTGGGTGAGCTTAAGTATAATGTTCCACTTCGATCTAGCAAGGCATCACGCCGACGGAGTATGGTATCATGTCCGCATGTCCCACGCTGAATAAGTAAGAGTCATTTTGGAGATTGGTCCTCTGACAACAGAAACGGGCGCCCGTATGCCAGACATGCCGTTGCAGCGGCAGGAACCCCTACGGACCTCGTCGTTGGGTAAACGGTTCATCATATGTTTCCCCGTGTTCAAGTTAGCCCTGTATACCATATAAAGGTGAAAAGTTCCTCTTTATACTTCAGTGCACAGAGTTGCGAGTGCTCACAAACATTTCAGAGCCCCGAGCGGCGTCGGTGTGAGGCGGTGAGCAGACACCTCAGCTGCTTTACAATGGTCGTAGACATGCGATGGCTGATTCTCTGGCCAATGGCAACTGCAGACATTTTCCGATTGCGTTCCGAGCACCGATGATCTGAGCTCCGGTGTGATGGTCCGCGGCAAATGGAGAGTGGATCGAAAAAAGAGGCTAGACGCACTGATGTCTCCTCAACTCGGCCAATCATGGTGGCCCCCGGGATGTCGGCGACTCGCAACGGCCCGTGTATCGTATTTGACCGTGTTGTGCAAGAGCCTTGGAATCTAACATGTACAAACAACCACTCAACTCCTGGCCAGCATGGTCATTTCGTCATAGGCGCAGTCATATCCTCCCTCAGTCGCTCAGCCCCTCAGAGCGCTTATGGCTCCCTGCCCTCCTATGCCCGACTTTCCTCGCAAAGTACTACACTTCCTAGAAGGTCTGTGCAGCAATCAAGTCTATCGACGTCTCCGCCCCGTGACCAACACGCCCGTGTGATACAGGAGTTGCCATGCTTTCGTCGTCCTTCGCCCACTTCTCAAGGGCGTCGCGAGTGTATAGGTCAGCCAGCAATCTCTCAACACATGCTGGCACGGTGCAAGAGGACCTACGCGCACTGCTGAGGGAAACCGCCCAACCCGTAGCAGTCGTCACTGCGCTGAAGGACGCTACTATCAACCCACAAGCGGGCCAAACATCTAGCCCATTTCACGGCGCGACACTCTCTTCCTTTAGCTCAATAGCCATGGAGCCCCACCCCCTCGTCGCATTCGCACTGCGCATCCCCTCAAGAATGGCCACCTCGCTCACATCTGCACATTCCTCCGGAAACCCCCACTCCCACATGGTGATCAACATACTCTCAGAACACCAAGCAGAGACCGCAAAACGCTTCTCCCGCGCAGACCTATACCCTGAGCCTTTCGCATCGCTCCCCCACACACTGACGAAGGAAGGCCTACCCATATTGGACGGGTCCTTGGCCGCGATGTCATGTCGCCTGGTGGCGGCATCGTGGCCTTTACACGATCTGGAGGCGCTGAGTAATAGAGGGAGGGAGGAAAAGGCCGAGTGGCAAGGAGAGGGTGTCGCGTCGGAGCTGTTCATTGCGCAGGTCATACGCGTCGAGCATGCACCGTCAATCGCAGAAACGGTTCGTCCACTACTGTATTACCGGCGTGGTTACGTGACTACGCACGATATTGGAACGAAGTCGAGTTCGGACTCCTCGAGCTAAGCAATTCACTCGCCTTCTGAACAGTCAGTCGGAGCCGCGTAGACCCTGCTCTACGTGGACACTCCTACAGCAGGCCGACACCCAGCCGCCTGAAACTCTGAACCTAATCTAGAATATCCTGAATTGCTCGACGAGTGCAATGATAGCGATACAACAGCGACGACGATAGATGGTACAACTGCCACTTCTCCCCAGACTCCAGGTCCTATGGCACAACAACGCTCCTCGCCAGCCAAACTCACAGCTTCATGAACGAGAACAGCGCGCCCATCTGGACCCACCGTCGACCACACTGATCCATGTACTTCTCTACAGTGTCCACTATGCTCTGGAGGAACACTCCCTGGTGCGTATACAACGTTGTGAGAACCTCTAGGGTGGTCCGTCAGTATAGCATCCTTTCAGCATGGCATCGTCGGCATACGTACCGACTGTCGACTTGGACGCGGACTTCTTCGCCCTCTCGACGTCGAAGAGCGACATGAAGTACCGTAGCTGGTTATACAGCTGCGCGTCCGAGTACTACGGGGGCCTCAGCATCGTCGCGCGAAGTCGTGCAATTTCCCGGGGGTGCTCACCTCGAACGAGACCGTGCCCCGGCAGCCTGGCCGCAAACATCTCCGTCCATACACACCCATCATGCGCGTCCGGTTTCCGCACGTTGGGTCGTCGCAGATCGTCCAGCTCTCGTAATACCGCGCAATGTGGGCCCGTATCTGGACCTCGAGCTGTGTCTGCACGCTCGCGAGGCTCAGCTGGCTCTGGCACTGAGGGCAGGTCGCGCCGGAGCTCTTGAGCAACGATTTCTACAGAAGACGTCAGCTTGGGCAGGATGGGCTTCTGTATAGGCAAAGTATTTACCTCGAGGTTACCCACAGGGACCCAGGGGATATCGCCTTTACATGAGCGACAGCGGACTACGAACGGATCCATGTCCTTGAACCTTTCCTCGTCGGACATTAGAGAATCAAGCGTGCCGAAGTACCGCTCCTCAGCCTCCCCGCCGACGACAGTACGATAACGGTTTGGGTCAAGGCCTAATAAGTTTCTAGTAAGCCAAGCTCGAGCATCTGAGAAGATGTCGAATCGTACCTAGGCATTCGGCGAGCCGTGCGCGGTCTGTGCCCTCAATAGGCTCGCATAGACGTTCGATCGGAGGAAGCACTTGCTGAGACAGGTAGTGCTCATAATCTGTCCCCCTCGTTAGTCGCAGCATCTAGGAGGTCGAGCATCCTGACTCACCAATCTTCAGCTTGTCGCTTTCGCGACGGACCTCATCTGGGTGCTTCGCCCTGTCTGCTTGCGCGGTCTTGGATGACTCGTCGCCTTCGCCGAGGCAGAAAACATAAGGAATGACGTCGCCTGCGCGCGCAGTGAGACCTTTCGCTTTCATTCGAAGGGCAACCTGGACGTGTGGCTGGCTCTTTGCGTCCGGGTAGTCCTCGGGATTCTTGCCCAAACGCTGTAGAGTGGATGAATAACGGTGCGGCCCTATATGCCTGGCAAAAACGAACCTTGTACACGATGAACTCCTCAAGCTTAATCTTGCCTGCTCGGACGTTCTCGCCAACAGTTGTCAAGTACTCATGGATGTTCTCGACCACGTTCTCGGTCGCCTCCCCCGAGAGGATTTGCTCGAGTACGTATCTGCACATGGACGAGTTCAGCTCAGTTGAACGGCAGACGTCGGGGTAACCTCACTGGGAGACAGTCTTGGACAGGGCGCAATATTCTCTCCGCTTCATGTCGAGACCCTTGACTTCTGTCGACGTCCGAGTACCGTCTTCGACCTTGACGGCGGCATATTTCTTCTTCTGTAAGAGGAGTAGTCGCTGGAAGATACCGTCGAGGTCGATTTCGAGTAGCTTGTACCGGTCATTGACCGCCTTCTTGAACTCCGCCGATATCTTCAACGCCTCGGCGAGGTCAGTCACGTTTGAGTTGACGAAGACGGAGTCGGTATCTCCGTAGACGACCTATCGTATGATGAGGCACAAAATCAAGCTTTGCTGTAGACGCGAAGACGTACGTCGAGTTGCATGCTCTCGGCGAGCTCGCGAGTATGTGTCAGAATCTCACGACCCTTGAACGTCGTGAGGGCAGCGAGTGGTCGCGCATAGAATCTGGAGTACTCGAAACCCAGACATCCGTACATACTGTTGGCGGTGAGCTTCAGGGCCATTTGTTTGATATCCCACTGCGATGACGACGTATGTCAACAGAGTCCGTTTAACATCGAGCAGAGCGCGACGTACCTGCAATAGTTGCGCAGGAGTGGCCTTCTTGTCCTTCATCAGGCTCTTCACTTGTCGACGGCGGCTGACGAGAGTGGCAATGAGACGGGGAAGGACGCCTTGAGGCACTTCGGAGCTAGGCGGCTCGGGGATCTTTTCTTCGCCCTCCTGAATGCCTTGTTAGTGAGGCAAATATCGAGCGATCGACAATCAGACCTACCTCGTCCTCCACTGGCTCCACGGTGGTGAAATCGATGTTGTACTCCTGGATGATACTCGGGTACAGCGAGTTGAAGTCCATGACGAGGATGAACTTGTCCCATAGACCACGCTTGGGTTCGAAGACGAGACCACCTTTGTACTTGTCCTTCTTGCCCTTGGTAGTCTTCGCACCCTCACCGTCCTCGTCCTCCTTCTCCGCTTTTACCGCTGTGGCGGCCTTCTTGCCGTAGAGCTTATCTGGGCAAATGTATTTGAGCCGATGGAACTCGTGCAGCAGAATGTATTCGTTCCGCTCCGCACGACCTCCGTTGAGCGTCTTGTTCCTGCGGAAGTACGGTCAACAACCAAGCCCGTGTCTCTGACGCCCGTACTAACCAGGAGTTACCGGCCAGGTTCGTGAGCTGCCTCGTCAAAGGAAGGATCTGCACCTTGGCCGCGAGCGCCATTTGGTAGTGTGCGTCGAGCTCGCAGTGTCTCACAAAAGTCAGGAGACGATCTGGAGAGCGAACACTGCCATCGAAGTAGCTGGCAGTATCGTCAGGGTCGATCTCCTGGCGCTCGCTCTTCAAATGCGTTTTGCACATCTCCGTCAGCGACCAGGTTGTGGACGCGATCATACCCTACGGTTCCGGGTACGATTAGTGGTGTTTTCTTGTGGGACAGGTATGATACATACCTTGGCACCGTCACTGGCAAGGTCGCAGAGCAGTCGGCCGCTAAGGAAACGCAAGTTTGTTCCTTGTCGTCCGATGTTGGGCCACTTCGACCGTCTGAAGCGGCCAATGCGAGACCAGTGGTCGGCCTTCAACTCGCGCATTCGATGAAGCAAGACGTCCAAGGAGACTCCAAGGAACTCGTGGCCTACGATCACGTCTGGATCGGCCTTATGCAAGGTAACTACCCATGTGAAAGCGTCAGTACCTTCACACTAGAGCCCGACAGAGTGACAACAGACCAAGGATGTTGTTGAGCAGCATGCGCTCGTTCTTCATTGGCGAAATGACACCCTTGCCGTTGTTACTCGCGCGAGCCTCGAAGTTCGGAGGGAAGCGATCGAGAGGTCGAACGAATGTCCGTACAGTGCACGGTAGGGCCTCAGGTGGAGTAGGGTCGTCGATGTCCACTGTATATCGTAAGTAAACCTCTCCCTCGCGCCCGTTGTAGTGACTTACAATTGGACCATATGCGAGCAGTCGCACAGACAATCTCGCGGATGTTCTCGCGATGGTTGACGATTGTCCGGAGACTCAGAGACACGACGGTGAGTGGAGGCATCTCCCTCGGAGCGTCGGGATCAGTCTCTGAGAAGGGGTTGATATCCTTCGGATCCGACACGGTCGCCTCCACCTTGCACCATGACACCTACCACATCGCAAACACGTCAGATTACACGAAGGTCCTGAGCTCAGGTCACGTACACCCTTGTTGTCGACCTCGGGATGTTTGATTTGCAGCCAACAAGGGCCCATAATCTTGCGCTTGAGCACCAGTAGTTCAAACGCGCTAGTATTCGTCCCAAATATTCGCGAGAAGTTGGGGCTCGAAGCCGTATTGGGGAGTGCCGGCTCTGAGTCATTACGCGGTCAGCGGTACGCATCATACTACCGTGCTCTGCGCTCACCATTGAAACCATAGACAACCTTCAACCATTGCCTTTCTTCTCTTGGGACGTCCTTCTCACCGAACGCGTACTTACGTTTGACGAACTTGCCTTTGAAGCTCTTGATCCCCGCCTTTCTCCGCAGGCGGTCGAAGTCAGAGTAGATGTCCGTCAACTCCGGTACTTCATCCGTTTCGTACATTTCGCCAGTCTCTTCGTCCTCGGCCATACGCCGTTCGCGCGGTAGGACGAATAGATTGCGCTGTAGATTCTCGACGGTGACACAGATTGACACCCAAGTCTTGGTCTTCTTGTCCTGCGCCTTACCGATGAAGTATAATTTGCCGTCGTGCTCCAGATAGTCCAGCCAATAGAATCGTAGAGAGCCGTCTTCCTCCAGGATCGAGAGATTGGTCGGTGCTGAACGTGCGGGGGTAGCAGGAGCAAGAGGGCCAAGAGAGTCGTCCGTAGCAACTTTCAGCGAGTCATATACGGACAGCCAGGAAGGGGTATCATCTAGCTTCTTCTTAGTACTCGCGTTAGTATTGAACGGTTTGAGCGGTTTAGCCTCCGCGTCGACCTCCAGCTTCGTCTTCGGCTTAGGCTTCAGATCAACCAATTCCTCCTCGTCGATATCCATGAACGCGTCCATGTCGATGTCGTCAAAGGCGGAGTCTGCATCATCAGTCCCGCTTTCCACACCAAGCTTGCCCATTCGCTCGATAGTAGGCAAAATCTCTGGTGCTTCCGTCTTGATCTTCTTCTTTGGACTCAGCATGAAGTCGTCGCCGCTAGATGCACCGACACCGTCGTCCAGGAAGCCGTCCGAAGACATGTCAGGGTCGCCGTAGCCGTAACCAGTGGTCCTAGCTCGTGAGCGGGAGGCGGTGGAGAAAGGGTTTGGCGAAGATCCCCCCTCGTCGTAGATGGGGTCTGGTTCTGGTTTCCGCTTGCGCGACTTGACTGCCGGCTTCGCAGATATATTGTCCATATCGCCCAAGAGAGAGGCCATGAAGTCCGTCTCCTGCTCTGCAGAGACAGCAGGACGGTATGCACTGATCGAGGGTGTCACGGCAGGCGGCGGAGGCTTCGCCTTTGCTTTCGCTTTGCTCTTCGCGTCGGCCTTGCCCTTCTTCGCTGCTTGTCGTTCATGCATGAGAGCCGTGCGCTCATTCAGAGGATATACCACGTACGTTTGCTCTTTCTATGCTCATCATCACTTTCCTCACGGTCCTCGGCCTCCTCGAAGTCGTCCACTCCGGTGTCCATATACCCGCCGATACCGTCGTCGACCACAAAGTCATCCTGGGCGAGACGACCGCGTACTATTGACTTGTACTGGTCTTCTGAAACCTCGTCATAAATCTTGTCGTCCTCCTCGATCTATAAGACGCGTCCGTTCGCGGTCAGCCCGTCGGGCTAGCCACACGCGACAGTACCTTGTAAGATCTCCCGCCACCTTCACGAGCTCTCTTCAATTCAGCGAGCTTAGCTAGCCTCTCCTGTTTCTCTCGTCTTGCTCTATCAGTCATATCGTCTCAGCAAGATGGTATGCAGCAGATAGACGAGAAGACCTGAACCAGTGAGCATACCTATCCGAGACGCGCCTCCACCGACATGCGACACGCTTTCGAGCGGAGATGCAAAGCGTGGTATGCACGTGCTCGCTTCCTAAACCTAACCTTGCGGTGTAACTCCTAACCCTACCACGCACACTTACGCCGAGTCTCCGAAGGTCTCTCACTCAGCATCCACTTTGTATTCTGCCACGCACTCTTGACTCTCACCACCATGTTCAGGTCGGCACTTCGCACTTCTGTACGTCTTGGAGCGTTGGTCAGTGCAAGCAAGTTCGGAATACTAACTCATTGACAGTTCACCGCTCTTCGTGCACCCACTCGTGTGTCGGCCGTTGCGCTCACTTCTCCGTCTCTGGCCTTTGCGCGGCGGTATATCACTCAGGAAGCGCGGAACAAGCTTCAGCAAGCCGTTTCATCTACACCGGTTGTTCTGTTCATGAAGGGTACACCCGAGGCACCCCAATGTGGTTTCTCGAGGGCAGCAGTGCAAGTGCTTGACATCCACGGCGTTCCGCCAGAAAAGATGAAGACTTTCGACGTTCTGGAGGACAGCGAGCTTCGACAGAACATCAAGGAGTTTTCGTACGTGTCTGCATTCTGGTACTTACAGTGCAATATGCTGACATACAAGCGTTCAGTGATTGGCCAACAATTCCCCAGCTCTATGTTAACGGCGAGTTCGTGGGCGGTTGCGACATCCTCATCAACAGTGCGTTGCCTTATATCGTGCTACGGAATTTCCACTAAATCTTCATCATAGTGCACCAATCCGGCGAACTCGATGATCTCCTCGTTAAGGCCGGTGTCGTGTCACCAGAAGAGGCTCAAGAGAACACGAGTCAAAACCAGAGCCAAAATTAGAGACTGACCACGTCGCATGAGAAATCCATTGCATGGGAAGCTCTGCTGTGTACTTATTTGCTCTCATTCAAGCATGGCATACATATCTCCTTGCTTTGCCGTCTGGTGTCGGAAGCTCTTTTAATATTGCTGTATCGTTATGCACTCCTAATGCAAGTCATCGCTCACCGTCGACCTAAACTCCACCTTCGTAGATAGGCCCATTTTAGTGGGCATCAACTGCTTCACGCATCAGACAGAGGCTGAGTCCACTGGCATTCCAGACTCTTTTACACTAAGAGTTACTCAGGTGCGTATTCTACCACGCCGCCTTCACCGATCCTCCCTCTCCTCACCTTCTCGCCCTTCGCACGTACCAAATCCTCGACGGTCTTCATCTGCCCGTCTTTTGTGCTTTCCTTGAACCAGCCCAAGTGGTCGGCGATGAGATGTCTACCGGTACATCGTATCAGTGTACAGGTGAGGTCGGCTGAAGAGGGTTACGCACCTGTTTTGGCATCCAGGACATTGCACGATAACTATTCCCCTCTCGTAACTCCTGCGAGTGAATTGATGTGTAGAGCGCGTGTGACACGCCTCTACCGTACAGGTGAACGTCAGCGATAGCCGAGGCTCAGGCATCTGGAATGATAGCTGAGTGTGCGACTCGGCAGTCGAGGTGGGCTCTGCGTTGGCGTCTTCCCCTTCCTGACGAGGAGAGGACGGATTTGATTCATCCTTTCTCCAATGTGACGACGAAGATATTGAGCGGGAGCCTGCAGCGAGCCTACAAGCTCGTGACGCCCACGGAATGGGCGTGCGAGTCACACTCGCTACCGGCTGCCAGAGAAGAGCTGTTGCCTGGCGAAACGAGAACATTGGCCCCCAAGACAGAGAATGGGATAGCGTCAGAGCAACGGCAAGAAGGAGAAGGGAGATGCGGTCAAAGACTGGTACAAGTTATGACGATGATCAAGAGCGCAGCTCAGCAGCGCCTGCTTTGCTTAGTCATCTGGAATCGTGTGTGCGACTCCGACTAAATCGGGCTTCCCCGACATTTATGCCTCGGAATCCAGGGTTCCCTCAAGTTCGTCCTTGAGCTACATGGGCAAGCGGAGGCCAGTACATACTCCAGCTTCAAGTGAGATAATTGCCTCCAGTACGGATTACGTCTCGAGTCATTCACAGAAGATCTCCCAACCAGTATAGGTATACTGTAGCCAATCATTGCGTTATCATTGAGATCGCGATCGTGTCTGTGGCTCCGATTTTTTAGGTTCCATTGGCAGTCCGAGGCAAGTCAGAGAGCAAAGTTCAGAGGACCAGCAACCCCTTCATCTCGACCGCCATGTCTGCACCAATTGGTGGGCTTTTGTAGCGACGCCGCGCGCGCCTTCAGAGTTACTGATTCAACAATGTTCACAAGCGCTGCTCTCCGTCTACGATAAAACGAACCTCCTAGAGCTCGCGACCGGGCTTCATGGCGCCGGCGTGCGCCTCCTGGGCTCTGGCGGGACCGCTAAGAAGATCAGGGAGGCAGGCATTTCTATCGAGTGAGTACAACAACGAGCTACTCGAATGCATAATGCTGAGAGATATGCAGAGACGTCTCGGACATCACGAAGGCCCCCGAGATGCTCGGTGGTCGCGTCAAGACCCTGCACCCTGCCGTTCATGGTGGTACGTCCACCGCATATGCAACACAGACAAGGGTATTGTTAGATCCTATCGTTAACGTTGACCTCATATAAGGTATCCTCGCACGGTCCATCCCTTCCGACGAGGCGGACCTCAAGGCGCAAAACATCTCCCCCATTTCCATCGTTGTCTGCAACCTGTACCCATTCACAGACACGATCGCGAAGCCTGGATGCACGCTCGCCGACGCAGTTGAGGAGATCGACATTGGTGGCGTCACCCTTCTCCGCGCCGCGGCTAAGAATCACGAGCGGGTTTCCGTGCTCTCTGACCCTGCCGACTACTCGGAGTTCCTATCTGCATGGAAGCAGGGCAACGGCGACGTTGGCCAGGCCATCAGGAGCAAGCTTGCGCTCAAGGCATTCGAGATGACCGCCAAGTACGACGATGCGATCAGCGGCTACTTCAGGGAACAATATGCGTCCTCCGACCTGCCGACCGAGAAGTTGGCGGGTCCCGTGCAACGGATGGCTTTGCGCTACGGTGCGAACCCGCACCAGAAGCCCGCTCAGGCTTTCGTCACCGAAGGCGAGCTCCCGTTCAAGGGTACGCCGCAAATGTCCGTATCCTGCGCTCTCCTGGGGCTGATACGTGCAATCTGTAGCTCTCTGCGGCTCTCCTGGATACATCAACCTACTCGACGCTCTGAACTCATACGCACTCGTTAAGGAGCTGTCCGAGGCGCTGAGCCTCCCTGCGGCCGCTTCCTTCAAGCACGTCTCTCCTGCCGGTGCCGCTGTCGGACTCGAGTTGAGTGACGTCGAGAAGCAAGTCTACGGTGTCGATGACCTGAAGGAGCCCTTGACTCCTCTTGCATGTGCTTATGCACGTGCCCGAGGTACTGCATATACACCCTTTTGGTGAGCGGTCGAACTCAATGTTTGGCAGGTGCGGACCGGATGTCCTCCTTTGGCGACTTCATTGCCCTGTCGCACCCCTGCGACCTCGCAACTGCGAAGATCATCTCGCGCGAGGTGTCAGACGGCATCATCGCGCCCG
Source organism: Cubamyces lactineus (assembly GCA_022376465.1). Lineage (NCBI taxonomy): Eukaryota > Fungi > Basidiomycota > Agaricomycetes > Polyporales > Polyporaceae > Cubamyces > Cubamyces lactineus. Next base: position 244,978 of record JACDTU010000009.1, on the reverse strand, counting down.
GCTTCTCGCCCGAAGCTTTGGAGGTCCTTTCGAAAAAGAAAGGTGGCAAGTACTGTGTGCTCCAGGTCCGTATCAGAAACCCGTGTCCGAGAGAAATTGAATGGTGCTGATCCTCAATCACTCCCCGAGCAGATGGATCCGGCGTACAAGCCTGCGGAGATCGAGACCCGCCAGGTGTACGGTGTTTCCCTCCAACAGCGCCGGAACGATGCGAAGATCGACGCTAGTCTCTTCTCCAACATCGTGACCAAAAATAAGGAGGTACGTCGCACTTTGATGTCCTTGCCCCACATCGCTGCCCGCAAGGGTCACGTTCAGCATCCAATGCCAACTCTAACTCTAAACCTCCGCTGCAGCTGAGCAACCAGGCCCTCACGGACCTTATCGTTGCCACCCTTGCACTCAAGTACACGCAGTCAAACAGCGTCGCGTACGCCTACCGTGGTGCAACGATCGGTATCGGTGCGGGCCAGCAGTCGCGCATCCACTGCACACGGCTCGCGGGTACCAAGGCTGACCTCTGGTGGCTCCGGCATCATCCCCGCGTGCTCGCGCTTCCCTTCAAGAAGGGAGTCAAGCGCGCGGAGAAGGCGAACGCGATCGATCTCTTCGTCGCCGGCGAGCCGCTCGAGGGCGGGGAGAAGGCACAGTGGGAGGCCCTTTTCGAGCAGGTCCCGGTGCCGCTCACCGCGGAGGAGCGCGCCGAGCACCTCCGTCAGCTCGACGGCGTCGCTTGCTCTAGCGACGCGTTCTTCCCCTTCCCCGACAACGTGCACCGCGCGCGGAGGAGCGGCGTGAAGTACCTCGCGGCGCCCAGTGGAAGTGTCATGGATGCTGAGTGCATCAAGGCCGCTGACGAGCACGAGATGGTCTTTGCTCACACATCGCTGCGGCTCTTCCACCACTGAACGGCAGCTTTCCTATTAACAATGACGTTGCGTCGTACAGCCCCGAAGCCGCAGTGCGTGGATCACGATCATATGGGTGTCCCTGGACACAATTACGAGAAAAAACACGGGAGGGCCGGTCAGAGGAACACAGGAACGTTAAGCGGGTAGGTATCGCGGCATCCCGGATGGGCGTAGTCAACGGCGGCAGAGCAGAAAACGCAGTGTATGTCAGAAGAGAAGCGTCATAGAATCTGTTGTATCAATCCCATATATCAGACGCGAGGTCTCGAGCGCAATCAGGCAAGCCGTCCAGAAGGACAAGGAGAGTCAGAGAACGGAGGAGAAGCAGAAGAAAAATAGAGAAACCCGACGGCCTTGTCTACGTCTGGTCCCGGTCCACTTCCAGGCTGGCTGCAGGCTGGCAGCCAGCCAGCCAGCCAGCCAGCCAGCCAGCCAATCCGTTCGCGCAGTTGACTGACCGGGACCGCGCGCCTCCGTGAGGCGTGCGCCCCAATATTACCTGGCTTTAGCCACACATGTCCAGTCCGTGCCGCCGCATCGGCCCCCGCGAGATGCACGCGGGAGCGTGTGCACGCCGCGCGCGTAAGCACTCGGGACTGACAGACTACAGTGGGATAAGCTCACTTGACCACCACCGCCGTCGTTTTCTGACTTCTGATGCAGCGTAAAAGGTACTGTGTCAACAGGGGTATGATTACGAGGGGCGGACCTGCGCCCTGCGCCTCCCTGCGGGAGAGGCCTAGGGGCGGCGTGCCCCCATCAATTTCGTAGTAACGTAGTACTCGGTACGGACCGTGCGGCGTGCGATGGACGCACAGCTGTACGGGAGACGTTCCGGATCCGCTGAAGAGGAGAGGCGCGCACATGTGGGGGTATGAGCACTGAAGTTCCAAGAATAGCCGACGTATTGTTTGGGGAGGGGTAGATGGGAGTAGATGAGGGAGAGAGGGTAAGTAGTACGTAGAGGGATGTGGTGGAGGGGGACGTCGCAGACATGAGCCTTGGGGTTTTATGGATTATGTAGTCTATGGATGTGAAAGAGGTGTGGTAGAAACGTTGTGCATAATAGGTTCTTGAGCAGAGCAGGGCGACAGCGAATGAACAAGGAAGGCGGACATGTCGTGACGGTCATGCGAGGTCGTTGGAGGGCATGTGGTGGACGAGAACTATGAACGGCGCATGAGTTGACGCACGTACGTTATCCATATTTCTAGCGGATAGACTCACCATATGGTGAAAGCCAGGCGGTACAAGCTACGCACCCGCCAGTGCGCCACACTACTCCTCCGAGACCGTGACGGTCGCGAAATTGCTGAAGTCGACGACATGCGGCTGCTCGCGCGCGATCTCGCTGAAGCGGCCCCAGTTGACCCACCACTCCTCCGCAGCGTCGCCCGCGTCGTACAGGAAGATCTCCGCAATCTCCTCGAACTGCGCCTTAAGCGTGCCCTCGTCCCACTCGTCCTTGCGCCGGCGCATGTCCTCATCGCGCGCCTGCGCGAGCGGGCCGTCCGGCATCGCGACCATCTGCGCGTTCGCGATGTCCGCGAGCTTCACGAGCTCGCACCGCCGCTCGCGCAGCTCCTGGTACGCGCTCGTGAACGACGGGATCTGGTCGAGCGTGCGTAGGTGCGAGAACAGCGAGCCGAACACGACCGCGTCCTCTACTGCCATCGCTGCCGGGTGCGAGCCGCCGGGCTGCACAGAAAAAGAAAAGAAGATATGTGAGTCAGTGTACTCGGGCGGAAGAAGGTGCGACGAGAGCGGAATGAACGTGTAAGGATACTCACGAACGACGGGTGCGCAGCGTCGCCTAGGAGCACGATCCGGCCGGTCGAGTCCACCCAGTCGTCTATGCCCCCAGGCCGGGTCATGAAGCGCGTTCGAATGAGGTGCGGTGTCATTCTAATTAGCCGCTGCACTCTGCACGGCGCGGGCGCGGAAGCACGAGACGCATGCGCGCGTCAGCAGTAAGCATCGGAATAGACACAGCGTGGGACGTACTTGGGACCGTGCCCGTCGAGGTTGAGCTTCTCCGTCGGGAATAGCTCCTCCCAGCTCTCCTCGCCCGCCTGCTCCTGCCCGTCGAGCCCGTTCCACGAGTAGACATGGAAGAAGAATTCCTTCTTGGCGCGCTACACAAGCATCGCGCACGATCGTCGTCTGTCAGATAAACACTCGCTAGGAGATGCCCGGATGGCGGACGTACCACGGGATGTCCTGGGAGAGGCCGAAAGGCGCTCCGTTAGCATCATCAAAGAAGGTGGTCAGAAGGATCAGACGCTACGCACCACAGACACTTCTATGCGGTCCCATCCAGATGGGCCACTGCGGCGGGTGAGCGAGCTGACAAGGACGGAGATAGCGAAAGCGCACACCTCGTCTGACAGGGCATACGGTCGCAGCTCGGGGTCCTTGAGCATGTCTTCCGCCTTGACGACACCGGTGTATAGGGTCATCCCGCCTGGCTTCGCGACGTCCTCCTCCTCTAGTACGACTTCTCTGACCTTACTTCGGTAGCCGTCCGCACCGATGATCATGTCGGCCGTGAGGACATCGCCGTTTGCAAGAGTGACGCTTGGGTTGGGGAAGCGGTCCGTCCCCTGCTGTATTGACGTAACCTCTGTGTGGAAGTCAATCTGCGCACCGGCCTCAGTCGCCAGTCTGTAGAGCATGCGGACAATATCATCGTGCTGCATCAAAGAACCGAATGGGTGAGAAGATGTCGCGGGGAGAGAGCCAGTGGCCGCGCGGCACATACGTGCATCATCAAGAACTCTCCGCCGGTCTCCGCCATGACGGCGGGCTTCCAGTGCAGGTAGCCGACGAGGTTGCCCGTTCGTACTGAGGAGCGATGAGAGGAGACATGTCAGTTATGGATGGAGGTGCGAAGGCAGAGATATGTGGAAGGCATGGAAGAGGACGCGTCCGACACCGGCCAATTAAGCGACTCGCGATGAGTCGCCAGGGGGCGGGTAATGTGCAGAAGGATTCGATCAGAGCACAGAAGCTCGACTCTCGCTCGCGGCGAGCTGCCTTGTCAACGCGGCCGCCAAGACGGAGACAGCGTAACTCGGTGCCGCCGAGGCTATCGGACGTGTCACACGTCGGGATCGCGCACCGTCGCGCGTATTGACGTCCTCTCAATGACCACAGGGGCATCTGAACGTCGCCCGCATCGCGACGCCCAGCAAGGACGCACCTCTCGCTAACGCGTCGTGTCACCTGGGCAATGGCCACATACGAAGGTGGTCTGTGGTCAGACGCTGCGACGATAGAAATGCCACGGATGCAGTCCCGGCGTCCGACCACATTCGAATGTAGAGGAGCTGAGTGCCTGTTGCAGGCGCATGACGAAGCAGTGAAGCGCCCAGCCCTGGCGTCGATGCTGCGCCATGCCGCCCGCGACGCAAAACGCCACCCCCGACAGGCTGGCGGGCGAGGACGTGGAATGAAGCCAAGTGACACTTACGATGATGGAAGGGAGTGCCCACACATCTCGTCGACACCTTTCTGAGCTCTTCTTCGCCGACCCAGTGTCGCAGAATCTTGCTCAGGTTTGGTGGGACACGGTGTCCGCCGCCGGGGACGTCCAGGTCGCGCTTTTCGAGGACTCTGACGCGGTGTCCAGACTTGCTGAGGACGTACGCGACGGCGAGGCCGCCGATGCCTGTGACGAAGAGAGCGGGTTAGTATGAACGTGGATCCATATGTGCGCGTGTGTGGCCCCGTCGATCGCCACGCTGAAGGCGACACAGCTGCGCAGGTGAAACACCGACAGAGAGTCGACAACGAGCGTGAAGGTGATGGACAAGCGCTGATCGGGAGGGAGTGGGGAAGCATTGTGGCGCAAGAGCACTGACCTCCACCGATCACGAGAAAGTCGAGCGGGAGCGCAGCAATACGGTCCACGGCGGGCATGGGGGTGGGATTTGAGGAAGAGGCTGAGGCTGCAGGGTAGGGTAAACGAGGAGGCGGTGAGTTGGGAGAGGTTGGAGGTGATAGACGGGGTCATATGGAGGGATTGTACATACGAGGCATGCCTGATAAGGAGAGGAGAAGGACCAGAGAAGAGATGTGCAGATGGTGAGCAAGGAAGCGTGCGACCGGGATGAAGGCAGGGCTGAGCGCGAAGCGGGGGATGCGGACGAGAAGCGTCGAGGGTAGGGCCGCCTGAGCAGCTGGAGGCTGGAGGGGAGGGAGCAGACGACGGGGTCGCGACTTCCGCTTATGTGGATGATGGTGCGTTCTGACCGGGACGCTCGGTTAGCACGGTGGTAAAAGAAGAACCCTGCAAAGTGGATGGCCGCGACGGTTGACTAGTGGATGGTGACTAGTCCTTATGGGTACCTAAATATCGCGCGTTAGTACGCCGGCTAAGAGGGAGGCATAAGAGAGTGCGCGCACGCCTATCATATATCCCAGGGATTGACATGGAGCGAGATGTAGAGCGAGCGTGGAGGACGTCCGGGGAGACATGATGCAGGCCAAAGGAGCTAGACCAGGAACTGGGAGAGGACTCAGACCGCCTTGTGTTGTGAACACCGCGACCTCTGCTGCCTCCTGTCTGCCCCGCCCGAGGCCTGGCCAGCTGCACGCCCAGCATCCCACCCCTGCGGTTTGCCCAGCGATTGGCCCACCCAACCCGTCGTTCCTCGCTCTCCTCGGCGTCCTCGTCCTCCCGCGCACCTCCCAATCCGGCATTCCGCCTCTGCGCAGATCTCGATTAACCTCTCCGTGCGAAGACGCGCACTCTGATCCCTCCCACCGGCTCTGGCAGAAATGCTTCCGCTCCCGCCCGCTGCACCCATTCCAGACCCCCGGGATCTGTCCCTGGCTCCCCGTCCGGCCCGTGGGCGTCTATCGTCCCCGGTCGGCTGACGGCCGGAGACTCCGGAGGCGGCCGGAGTCGGTCGGGCGGAGGACAAGGTTGGTTGCGCACGGCGCATGCATGTTTTGTCTGCAGTGAGCTCGACGGTCGCGTCGTCCTCGAGCATCTTCAAGCTGTCTCTCCTCCTGCTCCTCCCCGCTCATCTCTCCTACACGATCTGCTTTTGTATCTTTCTCTTGCTCGTCATGGTCTTCTCGTTCTCCTTCAGTCTCTCCGTCCCCGGCATCAGCAATCCCTTCGCGGCTCCTGAACCAGATCCGGCGTCCAACTTTCATTATGGCTCTGACGTCCAGCATTCCTCCGCTCCGCGCCGCCGACCGCCCTCTCCATCTCTCCTGCCTCCTCTCTCCAAGAAGAGGGGATGGGTCCCGTCCTCTGCTGAACCTAGTCGCGCTGCGCCTATGCACACCTCCACCAGTGGCTATCTCGACACACCAGCAAAGTACAGAGACATGGCTTATCAGTCAGCTGAGCAAGATGAAGTCGAGGAGATGGTCGCAGGTGAGTTTCTCAATTGCTCTCTCTTGGTTTTGCTGCGGTTGGGCTTCGCACCTGAGCGTACAAATGCGCTCCTCCGGACTCTGGAGCATAGGCAAGATGTGGTGCTTTCCTCCTAGTCGCTCTCATAGCCATATCCGCATCATCTTGCTTGCAAGCTCAAGTCGCACTGGAGTATAGCATCTTTGAGATGCGGTACTTCAGTTGTATGCGCTTAGCACTACCTCCTATGGCCGCAGTCAGAGTTACCTCTTTGCCACAGGGCGTCATCGAAGCGCATATATCTCAAGACATAACGCCTGAGATATCTGTCTTTGGAGGCTCTTGTGGAGGCTCGATCAGCGATTGTGAGATAGAACCCCTCTGCCCAGCTCAATAGGCAATGCGTCGTCCCGGATGGTGCACGCATAGCTCGTACTCGTGCCGATCTAACCGACTATTACCCCCACGAGGCTTGGATCCGAGCATTAGAGCGCGCTTGCTGCGTGCAGGATCTCGCACGGAGGAGTTGAACCGCTACGTCTCTCCACTTATTCCTAGCGTCATGAACGCGTGAAGTTCGTGATATGCCGCAGCGTGCGTGCCGCATATACATCCTGCACAGCTATCCTGTCATGTCGTGTGCGGATGTAGATGTGCATGTACGATGCGTGTTCGCCAGCCGTGCCGTCACGCCGACAACACGTGCACACCGCCTTGCTTGCGCTCTCATATATGAAGCCCATCCGCTGCTGCCCAATCTTCAGCATGTTCATGACCACTCAACTCAACTTTTATGTATCGATAGACATTCCTCCTCCCAAGCGCCGGAGAACGCTTGCTGGCTCTATTGTCTCGACTGCGCTGAGCGCGGCTCTCATCGGGACCGCTGTTGGCCTTACTGTGTATCGCCTGTGAGTACCATCCCGTCATGTTTCACTTGATGATAACTCACAGTTCCGACAGATGGAGGGATCGTGGCAAGAACCCTGAACCTCTTCCACCTCCTCCGTATGAACAGGGAGGCTGGGTTCCCCCGGAGGTGTGTACATAACACTGTAAAGCGGCGCGTATACTAATCAACCTCGCAGTCTGAACCAACACCCGCTCCGGAAACCCCCAAGTTGGTGGTCACTGCGCCAGCTACTCCCCGTTCACGGAAGACTCGCCACGTTGCCGGCCGACGAACCGTTCCGCGCCATCGCAAGGCGCACTCTCGCTCGCAGGCGTCGACCTCACACTTCACCGCCCCTTCCTCATCTTACGCCTCCCGCGCACCCATCCCGCCCGAGTTCAACTTCGCCAGCGGCTCGCAGTCAAGTCCGAGCAAGCCTGACGACGACGGGGACGTGGACGACCAGATGTCCTGGATCGGGGACCGTCTCGCGCAGCTCATCGCCGAGGGCCAGAAGGCGCTTGGCAAGGAGGTTGTCATAATGAGCGAGGATAAGGAAGACGAGGTCGACGACGGATCCGGGGCGTGGGTCGAGGAAGACGATGAGGAGCCGGTTCCGGGCTCCAGCCGTCTCCCCGGCCTTCCGCCGTACTCCCCCTCTCCCCGCTACAGTGCATCTCCTTCCAGGAGCACGTTCAGGCGTGGGGTCTCGGTGGAGTCCGAGACGCGGTCCATCACAGGGACCCTCGCCGAGGACGACACGGCGTGGGCGAGCGCGGAGATGCGCGAGAGTATGGAGCGTGCACGGATGCTCTACCGACAGAAACGGGCGCTCTAGCCTTGCTCTGTCCACGCGGCCCCCTTTACCCTTTTTTATTGGCCTTTGCCGTACGTGCTCTAGTTCGTGCTACCGCCGTGCTTCTAGCGACGGAGTGTACGTTCGTCGCGTCCCCTGCTTCCCTGCTCGATCTTCCACTTTTACGACACGAATAGATACGACCCTGCGACGTCCTTTCTCCCACTCCCCACACACATATTGCATCATCTTATCGTATTTTGGCACTCACATCCACACCCACAGCACGACATCACCACTGCATCATTGACAAGCTCCCCCTCCTGCATTTGCATTCTTTTCTTCTTTTCGCGGCACCGCTCCATATATACGTTACATGCGTAGTAGGATTAGGTTATTCTGTGTTATCTATGTAGCAACAAGAAGTTCCTCGCCCTGCTTTGCGCGTTTTGCGCGATTGCAGCGGTATTGTTTCGGTATATGACGGTTTGTCAGTCCAGACGTTAGTATGAGTTCGTTGCAAGTTTGTCAGAAAGCGTACTGCCAGCTATAGTCAGTGCGTGGTGAAGCGCCCATAATTGTATGATCGAGCGCGGACGGATGTCCACAGCCTCACTCACCGCACTCAACGGTTCAGAGACGACCGCCACCACACCTCTGGCGACCGATATCTCGCCATCTCTCGACCTGGTACAACGCTCTGTGTTACTTGGAAATAACTGGATAGCTAGCAGGGATAAACGGTGTCTGATCTGGCCCAGCTCGGTCGTTAGAATCTCTCAGAGCACTCAGCACTAGTCCTGTGCACTGGACAACAGGAGGATTCGGAATAACTGGGAATCTTGATCTGCAGTGCAGCTCTGTGTCTCTTGCGCTACAGCTACTGCCTCCCTCGCTGAGTATACCTAAAGTATCAAATTGCCAACTGCTGCGTGCGTGCACCGTGCGCAGACCACCACCTCAGGCGTATAACGAGGATGTCGACGATCTCGACGCACCTGCGCAACTTCAAGGAGCCGACGAAGGACCAGCTCCTGCACCTGTTCTTTGCGCTGCCCCCGAGCGTGAATCCTCCCCCTGCGAACGGCGCGGGGTCGGGAGCGGGTGGCGGCGGGAATGCTGCTGCTGCGAAGGGCGAGAAGAGCGTGGGCGCGGCGGAGGCGGAGCTCGAGAGGATGGAGATCAACGCGGTGCTCAGTCTGGGGATACAAGGCGAGGAGGACTCGTATGTGAGTACCGTAATTTGTGCATTCCCAACCTTTACCCGTGGTTGTACGGTACATGGTGTGACTGGAGACTGAAGGTAACTCGTATGTTGGACAGGCCGGCAAGCTGTACCTCTTCCCGCCGTACCTCACGTTCGCCTCGCTCGACCGCAAGTCAGTCCGGTTCACGATCCCGCTGTGCACGATCCGCAGGGTCGAGCGGTTGAATGCGCGCGCGGGCATCTACGCGCTGAGCCTGTCCGTATGGCACGGTATGAAGATTGTACGTCCAGCCGTGGACGCCTCCCTCGTCCTCAGATCTTACTGAACACACCTACCTTGACCGACATCATACAGGTCGTGCAGCTTACGTCGCTCAGGCCGACCGCAGACCTGTTCTGCTCGCTGCTGCGAGACGCGCTCAAGGTCGAGCTGCAGAAGGGCAAGATGAAGGCCGTCAAGCCGTTCATCAAGACTTGCTACTCGGAGCTGCTCGTCGCGAACGCGACCGCGCCCGAAAACGCCGACGAGAAGGAGGGCGGTGCCGCGTCCAGCAAGGGCGACGCTGCCGCGCCCGAGGACGGCGGCCCGTCTAGTCCCGCTACGGACTCGATGTACCTCGGCGGGCTCGGCTTGAAGTTCAAGTTCCCGGGCGACCCGAAGAAGTAAGTCCCCGCGACGCTTGACTTTGCAAGGGATGCTTGATGTCTGTCAGGCTCCGCGAAGCATCAAAGACGAAACTGTGGACGAACTATCTCCGGAGTACGTCTTTTCGTCCTGCTCGGCGGGCCTAGCGTGTCCTCCTGTCTGCGAATCTGACGCTGGTACCTGCGCAGCGCACGGACGCAACCTGACGCTCCTTCGCTATCCGCAATGCACGCGCCTGATCCAGGTCGGGCTGCCGAACCGTCTGCGCGGCGAGATGTGGGAGACGTTGTCCGGCTCGATATACTTGCGCTTTGAGCATCCCGGGGTGTACGAGCAGATCCTGGCCGAGAACACCGGGCGCACGAACACGAGCACGGAAGAGATCGAGAAGGATTTGCATCGTAGCTTGCCGGAGTACTCGGCATATCAGTCTGAAGAGGGGATCAGCGCGCTCCGGAGAGTGCTCCAGGCGTATTCATTCAAGAACCCGGAGACGGGATACTGTCAGGTGCGTCTGCGAGATGTTGCTTTCACTCGATGGGACCGTGTGCGATCATGTCGTAGGCTATGAACATCCTGGCGGCCGCGATCCTCATGTAAGTGGCTTCAGCGAAGCGGAGTTTACGCGGGTCCTGAATACGTGCGTCTAGCTACATGTCTGAGGAACAGGCATTCTGGCTGCTGGAAGTTATCTGCGACCGTCTTCTGCCCGGCTACTATAGGTGCGGCGCAGGATAGATCTTTCGACCGATGGCAGCTCTGACACCTGTGATTCAGCCCTTCCATGCACGGCACCTTATTAGACCAGCGCGTCTTCGAGTCGCTCGTTCAACGATGTCTGCCCATCATTCATGACCACTTTACAGAAGTGGACGTCCAACTCTCCGTGGCGTCGCTTCCATGGTTCTTGAGCTTGTGAGGCTGACTGGTCCTGCACCTGCGGACGGCGCGCTCAAGCTATTGTATGACAGGTTTATCAACAGCATGCCCATGGTCTTCGCCTTCCGAATCATCGACTGCTTCTTCTGCATGGGACCGAAGGTGCTCTTCCAAGTGGGGTAAGCGTCTCGTCCAGCGTGCATATTTCTGTCAGACCTCTGACAATATCTGGCAGATTGGGTTCGTTAGACTCTAGTGTGCATACTGCCCGACGCTCACCACAGACATAGCTATTCTCAAGATCAACGGGGAGAAGCTGCTCCAGATACAAGATGACGGCCAGTTCATCCAGTCCGTCCGCTCCTCTCACATCTGTCATGGCTTTGCGCCGCTGACCACTGCCATGACAGCCTGATGAGGGAGTACTTTGCCTCGCTCGGGGACTCGGCGCACCCGAACTCGAGCGATCCTCGAGCGCGCGCTATCACGCGCTTCCAAGAGTTGCTCCTCGTCTCCTTCCGCGAGTTCGCGATCATCACGGACGAGACGATCCAGTCGGAGCGGCGCAAGTACCGCTCGGAGATCGTCCACAGCATCGAGTCGTTCTCGAAGCGCTCCGCGATCCGGAATCTGCGCACGCTGGAACGCTTCACGAAGGAGCAGGCGGGTTTGATTTACGATGCGCTCTTCAAGGCGATCTGTGTGGAGCCGCCACCTGCGGTGTCCCTTCCGCCTCCGTCGCTTTTGACCACGAAAGACCAGGCCGAAGAGAGGCCAGAGACGCGGATAGGGTTGAAGACATTCCGCGTATTCCTCAGCGAGATTTGTACATGGGCACGGACGGAGAAGATTGTGTCGAATGGATTCCAGGTATGCACTGATAAGATTGACTGGGTACTGGACCCTTACGTGGATCATAGCAACGAGTGGATCGTGAGATCGCTGAGCATGAGCTCATTGACCGATTGTTCTACTTCTGGGACACTTCGTTCAGAGGTGCTCTGTCGTTCCAGGTATGTTACGCCCTTTACGGGAGTGAGTTTAGACTCATGGACCCCGCAGGACCTCGTTTCGGGCCTAGACGGTGTCATGTTCAACGACTTGATGGAGAACATCGAGTGGTTCTTCAACCTCCACGACAAGAACAAGGATGGCTATCTGACAAAGGACGAAGTGCTCACCTTGTCAGAGTCTCTTCTGGTCCGTTCAGGATCAATATCCGTGTGATCGTTTACTCACCCGACGGACTACATAGTTTATCTTCCGTCACGAGATAGGTGACGCCTACCTTGGGGCCGTCAGTCGATTCATGTCCAACGCGTTTGAATATGGCGACGCACTTCTTCCTCGACCTGAGGGTGCTGATCCCAACTCTGAACCACCGCATATTGAGTCGAATCAGCCATACATGAACCTAGCAACGTATGTTGATACGATTGTCCGTGGACATCCGAGATCTCACAGCATCTACTAGATTCCGCATGGTTGTGCTGGCCGACGAAATTCTCGAGTCGTTCTTTGAGACGGACTTTTCAGCGACCTTCCGCCTGGAGCCTGTGCCGCTCCAGGAGATCCCCAACACCAACACTGGGCTGCTTGGGGGCCTGTGGCACAACATCGCTAATGACGACAACCGTAGGATCTTCAATAGGTTCACGGACGAGATCGGCAAGACAATTGGAAAGCACCAGGTATAGCACATCACCACCGAATCAACTCGCCAATACTGACAGAACCTCTCGTAGGTCTTCACACGCCCTGCGATCGGAAAGTATACCGCGCTCGAGGAGCCCAAGGCTCGCGAGTCCCTCCTTACTCCCACAATGCGCCGCTCTGCGTCCAAGGCAAGCCTCACAAGCATCGGTGAGACGCCAACAAGCGAGTCCTCCGCCTCAGCCTCAGCATCTGTCCCCGAGACGTCTTCGACGCTCAGCGTGGACAACGCGCCGACCGTCTCGTCCGCAACGTCCGCGGAGTTCTCGCCGATGCCGAGCATGTTCCACGCCGCCGCCAATGCCGCGGCATTGATGGAGCGCACACCGTTTGCGATCGACGATGCGAAGGACGAGGAGGATGAATCCGACATCGAAACGGACGTGGAGGACGACGACGTCATGGATGAGGTTGGTTCTGTACCTCTCACTACGCTGTATGTAGCTGCTGATCGGAGTTTCCAGGTGGACGCCTTCCTGGAGGCACACGACTCTGGACTGACAGAGGCAGAACGCGAGCTCGCACAAGGTATGTCTATCTACTGTCTTCCGCAGGCTTGATGGCTAACGATCCCTCTGAAGACCTCATTAACGCAGAGCCCGTGAAGTAAAGACAACGCGCATACCAGCTCGGATTCTTAGAAGAGAGCATCACGACGTTCGCTACGCGCTAGTCCGTGTACCAGTATCTATTCACCTTGTCGCACTGTTTTCGGAGATCGGAGGGAGCACGCAGCAGCAATGCATTACAGCCTATTACTCGAGTTCAGCTATCGTATCTACTGGCACAGAAAATCCGCAAAGTCGCATGAGCCCATCACAAGTACATATGATACTATTACAACACGGAGAACGTCACGATGGTTCGAAGGAAGCAAAAATCGAACAGAAAGGTCGGGGAAAGGCACTATGAGCCTCCACGATCTGCCCAGATACGGATCGTCAAGTCCGAGCCGATGGACCCAGACGCGATCATGTTTTGTTGGGGGTGTGTCTGGTGGGCATTGCGTCAGCGCAGCTCAGGGCAGTGCACGAATTCAATGACTTACCGCTACTGCGACAACCACATCTGTATGGCCCTCCAGTGTTTGGACGATTTCACGGCTTTGCAAGTCCCACAAGTACACCTTGTTATCCTCACTGCCAGAGATGATCCATTTCCCGCCTGTGACGCTGAAGCAAGCGGCGATGCAATACTTCTGGTTGGTGTGCCCGACGTATGTCTTCAAGCAGCGAGACGTCTGATAGTCCCAAAGCCGGATTGCGCTATCATGCGCTGTGGAAAGGATGTACTTGGAATTGGGGGAGAATTGGACATGTTGGCTGCCAGGATGGATATTTGAGGCTCTGCTCGGGATGAGAGGGTGCAATAGAACATACCATATCGCGTCGTGACTCTCTGCAAGGGTCTTCAAACACTGGCCGTTGTTCGTATTCCATATACGACTGAGAATTGTGAGCATGCATGGGGATACTGAGCCGTTGTGTCAAATGACCTACATCAAGCCATCGAGAGAACATGAGACTATCAGGGAGGCGTCTCGGTTGAAATGAACCGCAGTGACATAGTCTAGATGCGCGAGAATCTTCTTCACACACTTGCCTGCATATTTCACGGGATCCGATGAGGTCAATGTCCAGATAGCCATTGCACACAAGTGCGTACCCTTTTCGACGTTCCATATACGAATCTCGCCTTCGCAGCCTCCGGAGACCAACAGGTTGGACGCATTGTTATAGTTGACACAGAACACATAGCTTGAATGCCCCTTCAGGGTCTTCAACGTCAACCCCTGGTGCATGAACTGTAAGTCTTGGAAACGGCATATGAGCAAGGCTGACGTACCGTGTCGACTTCCCATATACGGATCGTAGTATCATCAGAGGCCGACGCCAGGTGAACGCTGTCCGACGACCATGCGATATCCGAAAGCCCTTTTGTATGGCCGTTGAGGTTACGAATTAGTTCGCCAGTAAATGGAGACCAGATCTTCACAACGCGATCGTTCGCTGCAGATTCTGAACTAAGTCTCGAGAGGACTCGCTCGTACAGTCTCACATACCACACGAGGCCAGCAATGTGCCATCCGGACTAAATTTAACGGCGGATATTGAGTCCGTATGTCCTCTCATAGTATGCCTTAGTTCATAACGGGGGCGCTCGCGTCCGGTGGAAGGTGCAGGAGCGGGGGGTGGTGGCGGAGGAGGGGCAGCCGCTGCCTGGCGCGGCGGCATCTCGTCCTCGGTTGTCTGTGAGCCCTGCTCATCATCCGTTGTAGAGTCTCCGAGGTTGTCGAGGTGGTTCATGGTTGATAAGAGAGGGAGAAGACGAGGAGCTTGAGCGGATAGTGCGGGCTCGAGCCTATTGAGATTGAAGGTCCAGTCTAAGGCGCAAGCACATAGGCGCCCATAGATTGATCACACTTCAGCGTATGAGTAGATAAGATAAGGTACATTGTGCTCGGTGGCGACGAAGTTCTAAGGCAATCCAACCTCTTTCCCACTGGTCAGACTCGTATGCTAGACTCTACAATCCCATATCTCCAAAGATTCTACCCCTAGGGTGTCCTACTTTACAAATTGGCGGTATGCAAACATAGACTCTATGGTACAACGATCGCCCCGTCAATCGAATGTGACAACGTATACGTGCAGCTAAGTGATCTTCACGAAATCAATATCTACATCGTACGGCAGGCTGAGCGCGAATGTAGAGAACCCATTCTTGATGTAATCACGATGAATGGAGTCCTTGGGGACGGTCCAACGGTATTCCCGTAGTAACATGCTGATGAGTGTCTTCTGCTCGTTGATAGAGAAGTTGCGAGCGGGACATTGGCGAGGCCCTAGCCCAAAGTTGATCAAGTTCTCGTCAAGTTTGTCCATCTTGGTGAAGCGGTCGGGGTCGAACTCGCTAGGGTTCGGCCAGAGAGTAGGGTTGTGCAGGATCGCGCACATATTGAGGACGATCGGCGTGTTCGCGGGGATCACGTAGTCGCCTACTTGCAGTGGTACGTCCGCGAGACGTGGAATGGTGACGTTGGAAGGCCCGTTGCAGCGCATGGCCTCGCGGACAATGGCGTTCAGGTATGGCATCTTCGCAAAGTACTCGAGACTAGGATCATCAGAACCCATCATCCCAAGCACCTCTTCGCGCGCCTTGGCCTGAACGTCTTGATGCATACCCAAGAAGAACACAAGCGAGGATAGGGCACCCGCAGTAGTGTCCTGGAGTATGTGAGCCACTTGCTGGACAGGAAAACCGCGCAGAAACTCACATGCCCGCCCATGAAGGCCACAATGGCGTTATCCCTGAACTCTATGTCTGTCATCTCCGGGTCCTCGAACATGTACGTGAGCATGTCATCCCCAGGATCTTGCCGCTTGTTCTCCACCAAGACGCGGAAGTCGTCTACGAACTCGTCGACTAGCCTGCGAACCTCATGGCGAGGCCACCAGCGCTCGAGGAACGGCAAGAAGATGTACGCAGGGCTGGAGATGGCGTCCATGACATCGTGGTACTTCTTCACGAACACCCCATCGGGCTTGTCGAGGGCTTCGAAGTCGTAGCCTATGATGGTAGTACCCACGGCGTCGAGGGTGAAACGGTGCGTGTAGTCGTTCCACCGGATTAGCCCGCCCTTGCCCATCAACGAAAAGGTCTTCCTCGCCAGGTTCGCGAACTGCTCTATTGGAGTGGAGCGACGCAAGGCTTCGTGGACGATGTTCGCGTGCCTCTTCCACATCTCACCCTCTGCCATGAAGACATTCTGGTTCCCCGTCAGCCTCCACAGCAGCATATGCGAGGGTGGCTGTTGCTTCATC
Source organism: Cubamyces lactineus (assembly GCA_022376465.1). Classification (NCBI taxonomy): domain Eukaryota; kingdom Fungi; phylum Basidiomycota; class Agaricomycetes; order Polyporales; family Polyporaceae; genus Cubamyces; species Cubamyces lactineus. Next base: position 228,739 of record JACDTU010000009.1, on the reverse strand, counting down.
AGGGTGCGATTCTCCATGAATTGTCTCCCCGCCTACGTTTCCGAAGCATTTGAGCATCGCCGCTACTCGCATTTGCATAGTCTCAACGCACCTTTCCTTCCAGGACGTGGACTTGCCATTCTCCTACGATGAAGACCAACACAACACTGGTACGGGCTTTCTCCGCGAAGGGCAAAATGACCCGTTTCACTCGCTGTTCTTCGACCTCTCCAGACAGGTAACTTCGCAAAAGCGGCAGGATAGGTACTTTCGGAATGTGCCGCAAATGAGGAGGTACCCGAACCCAGCGGTATGCAGCGAACCAAACGAGGGCTATCCCCACAACGAGAACGTCTTGAAGTCTGACTATGGAAATGACGGCAGACGAAGTGCGAAGGAGCGGTGAGTCGCTACCCATGGCGTCTCGAAGCCGAGGCGACCCTGTGGTCGAAGCGTGTGGTATATACGGACGGGGCCGACTTCGCTGTCATGGACATTTCGTGTTATCGAGTGCTGACTGGGCACACGCGAAGCCCGGCTTCGCGTGATTCGAGCGCACGCAGTCGAACATCCGAAGGAAGTCGGTATCCGTGCGTAGAACAGCGCTCTGAATCCGGTCAGACGTCCATCGCGGTGTGGGCATCAGATGCGGACCCGTTGCCTGGCTTCGTCAACTTTGTACTTGAGGCGACCAGGCTGTGCGCGAATACGTCCACTCCTGCTCTACCTCGCATTTGCGCATGTGTGGGAGTGTGCCACAACGGTATGGCCGTTGTGGCGATAGCTCTTTGGCGAGATGATACATTCCTCCAGCTTTCAGGAGCGAAAGGAGGTGCTCTCAGACAACCGGTGAAGGGCGTCCTGCGGTTCCTGGTTTAGCTAGTTCGCAGTACATTGCATCCCCGCGGCCGCTGAATCTTCTGATATGATGGGCGCGCTGTGAGTAATCCGGGAGTCACGGGCTGTTGGGCTGCGCTCAGCCATCACGGAACTTCCTGCAAAGCTGCCCACGCCAATGGTGAGGCAACCTCTCGCACCACGCATGCCCTCCAGCACTCAATGTTGGGCGATTTACGTGAGTGCCGATTATCCGTCTAGCAGTATCACTGAATGTGGTGCTTACTTTCCGATATCTAACACTGCGAGCGCCCTCTGATTGATGTCCCCTCAGCCCAGAAGCACCTCGGAAAAGCTTGAGGTGCGACGGCTCGCGAATGAATTTGCATCATCACAAGAATTGTATGTCATCAAGCTGCATGCATACAGCCACGACGTCGTACGCGGGCGATCTCTTGCTGCGGCGGGTCCGGACAATAGGCACGCATCGTGAGGCTCATCTCCGCATTAAAGTTGACGATCCTGACAGTACGTCCGAAGTTATCTTAACTGGTCGTCTGTGAGCTAGGAACCGATTCGACCCGCAATTGTTTAGCGACCTCTACTCCGTGTCAGCGAACGTGAACGAGACCTGCGCACTGGCATCGACAGTCATGACACATGCTCTCATGGGCTTCGTCGAACGCGTTGCACGAATACGCGTCATTTCAAAGCCCATTGGGAATGACACAGACGATCTGTCTGATATTATCAGTGGACCCGCGGGGACAGCATGGTATCTAACACGGTACCGCGGGCATTCCGGCCATGCTCCTGTGACCCGTGCCGCATTGCAGTCAATACGTGCGCTTTACCACTTGCCCATCACGCAAGCAAAGCTACCTTACTCCTAGCAATATGACCACGCCCATGTGTCGCCCCAGTATTCCCACCATAACTGTATCAGACAATCCTTCAGTGGTACGGCAACCAGTGTCACGCCATGAAAAGGACGCGAAATCGCGCTGCTGGACAACTGACGAGTGCGGCCCACATGAGGTCCTGAGAATTGGGTGAAATGACATTATGGCCAACGTGAACATGCATAGCGGCTTGGTGAGTACCCTTGATGATAACGAAGGTTCACGAGCTCCGTCCCGAAGCTGATGCACATCACAGTTGTTCAGGGTTTGACTACCAATATGGGTCTTTGCTCCTCACCATCGCCGAGTCGTACACGGAACTCTCGCATGACGTGTCAAGAGTCCGCCTCCGTCGCACCTACCCCTCTATGCCTCAGCGTCACCGTTAAGGGATGGCCGATACAGAGGCCCATCCAGCACAAAATGATATACTAGGCCACCGTGGAAGTATAATAACTACTGTAGGACCCTGGCATGCGCCCCACGAAGAACGCCTTTCACTCCACAAGATATTTGAGCGGTAATGTACTGTATTCTGTCTATAGCAGGCGAACGCGACTTTTACCGCGAGCTTCGGCTTCGGGTGTATGGGGCGGAAGTTGTAGGCAGGTCGCGAGAGTAAGTGTCGTCATCTAGCCATCTAGCCGGGTCTCAACTGGCACTCGGATGGTCTTCAGCCTGGGCGGCTCTTGGAATACGCTAGGCAATCCAATTGCCTAATGCCTAGGGTAACGACGACAGTAACCCATGGATTGTCAGTTCATACGCTTACCCTTACGTATACACTGCATGCACTGCATCTAGGAGCAACGGCTATCTCGACGACGCGCCTCGATGCCGTACAAGATGTTTAGGAGTATAGCCACTGCCTGGTGGTCACCGCTGCAAAGTCTAGAACTTTCCTCGAGACGGACTGCCCGCAGCAGTACTGAACAAGACATATACGACTGAGGGATCTCTAAGACGTAGAGGCATGACCTGGTGGCATACTTCGTTACGGCATCCCGCAGGGCGAAGATGGCGCCGCTGTCGTTCTCGCGCTGCGGGAGGTTCATTGGCGTGAGTACAATGGCGAAGTCGCTACCCTTACTTCTATCACGGCCGCATGGGACCATGTAGAGGCGCCGTATGTCTTCCCTGTCATCGGTGGGAGTACACCAAACAGTTGAGAGATATCCTCATGGCTGGTGCAGCCCCCTGGCTGAACTGCATGTTTTGAACCATCTGCTACGACAGGCTTCGCGGCATGATGGCTCATCATCTTGAACACAAATTCAGTATATTACACCGGAGCATCCCTGCGAATCGTCCGCAAAGTGTGCATCACCATAGGCATCTTTGATACTCTACGTTCAGCGACGGAGATCTGTGAACCACTAATGTGGAATAAAAGGGACTAAGCTGCATGGTTTACGGCGCATGGGTCACACCACTGCGTCCGTACCTCACCGGGCCGTGCAAAGTCAGGCGTAGTTCAGCGGGAAGTGTATATCTTCTGTACTATCACCGAAAACTGCGTGGCCATTGACGTGGATGATCCGTCTTGTGGTTCTGCTCACCGAAGCTCATGGCAGCCGCTGGTCCGTCCGCATGCCCAGGTACGGCTGAGGTCCTGCCTCTCTTTGTGGAGGCCGCGGCATCCCGGTCTATCATCGCCCATCGTCTAATTATTGAAGGCCTGAGCTAAGTCGAAGCAGATAACGGCTGCTATCGGCGAGTGCGGGACTGGATGGTGATGACGACTTGATTTGAAGTAAATTGTCAAGACACTGTACGAAACGTCAGTGAAACAACTGCGTCGCCAGGGATCGCCGGACCTGCCGGACACCAATGGACGAAGAATACAATGAAATATATAGCACAAGTCAAAACGTTGGGATCCACCAAGTCGACATATTCCGAACACAGTCAATAGTACGCTCACAGCGTGCCATATTAGCAATGATACACCGGGGGAGGAAAGCTCCTGGAACGCCCTCGAGCCGGGCCTCTACACCTGCGATTCCGTGAAAGACGAGGATGGTGACTGCTTGAGCGTGAGCTCGCCCATCGCACCTCTTCCCGCATCAGCCTTCTTGGCGGCCATAGCCTCGTCGCTGGGCGCGAAGACGACAGCAGAGAGGGAGGTGTTCGTGTGCGCGGTCATCTCGTTGTCGGTTTGGGTAGCGAACGCGAGCGTCGTCTTGTGGCTCGTGTAGTAGTCGTCCCGCTGCGTGAACCCGTTGTTGACAGCGTAGATGATCATGGTCGGAACGATACCCTATGCACGTGAGGTTCCGCTATAAGCGATAGAGCGCAGGAGGGTATAGAAGTTTGCCTTACAGTAACCTGGGGCAGGATTTCGTAGAGGATGTACATGGCATGGAGGCCCATTGTGGCGTTGCCAGGAGTGAGTTTGAAAAGAGTGAATTCGATGATCTTTGTCGTGGAAATGAGAGCTCCGGATTCGACGATGAGGAGGATGACGCGGTTGTAGCGGCCTCCCGAGTCGACACCCATGACCTGTCGGGTGCGCATCGAGACATACCTAATCACAGAGAGCGATCAACGACGCGCTCCGGTTATGTCGGCATGGCCTGTATGAGACTCACCAGATACGAGAAGCGATCGCCGCCGTCACCAGGATGTTCGTGACCAAGGATATCGTAAACATGGCCGTTCCCCACCGAAGCATCTCCCAGCCGTTAGGGTGAGGAAGGAGCCATTGCGAAGTAGCACCATAGCCAGCGACTTCATACGCGTCCGTGAATGTCAGCAATCGAAGGCGCGAAGTGGTTGGAAGATCGACACGCACCGAATTCGGCGACACACATGAGGAAGGGAAGCGCTGCGCACAGGATGCTCTTGCCCCAAACGATGTACAGACGCCAGACGACGACAAGATCACCCAAGAACATCTGCCAGCGAGCAGGCTGTCAGCCACATCCACATCACGGTACAGAGAACTCACGTTGGTGATATAGAGGTAGTCCTTCGCCATGTTGACGCGAATGAACACACTGGCGAAGTACTCAATGGGGCCGATGGTATCGCGGTATATGATGAAGCCTTGGATCAAGCGGACGAGTCCTAGCGACATGTGTGCGCTTGCGAGCAGGTAACTAGGCAAGTTCGGCGTCGTTATAGAGTTCCAGTAGGACGAAGCGAACGCGCTCGCTCACAGCAAGACCAAAGAGACCGTGGTGAAGCGATTGATACCGTCTTTGCGCTTCTGGTAGATCGAATACATAGTCATACCGAACAACAGTGTATAGATCCCTGCAGTAGGTTCATGAGCCTCCAGAAACGATGATAGTCGCAGCTAAGATCACATACCCCAGAAGAAGGACTCGAGCCAACTCCCTATGAGGTAGGCCTCATCGATATTGAAGTTCGGGAGGGCCATAGTTGAGGGGAGAGTGCGTTGAGTATCTGCGAGGTCGCGACGATCGTGCACCGAGGGCGTTCCGAGCAGGGTCGCTCTTATGAAGCGAGGGTTATATCATATCGGCCAGTCAATGCTGCGCCTGGACGCTCAGAGAGGATCTCGGCGAGTCATGCGCTCCAATCTGTTAATGTTTCCAGCGTCACGATGATACGGAAAGATAGAAGCTCATCGGCGCTGGGAACGATCAATTCATACGAGCGGTGCTCCCTGCTGGCATGGCGCATTCCAGCGTTGATGGCGTCTTCTTGCGGCTAGATCCGGCGTCATGCACGCTCGTCCATCATGGGCTTGAGATTTTTTCCCATTGCCTGAGACTTGACTGATATTACGCTGTAATGCAACGTAGGCCGGCTGTAGTTGCGTGAGTATCTGAGTACTCGAGAAAACACACCTATATTGGAGGCTCCGCTAAGTGAGATGTCACATACGAAGTCAGGCTAGACATTACGCAGTAGTCAGAAAGCGGTGCTCCCCGCAGATGAGAGAGCCAATCTTTACCTCGGCGGCTGAGTAAATGTCATAAGTAGCGTTTGCGGAGGTGCAGGGTGCCTGAGCGGCTTGGGGAGCGGAGCATCTCCGGCAGCACGATATCATGGTTCGTTGTCGCTCCGTCGAGCCATGCGTAAGACCAGATTTGCAAGAGCCAATATAAGAGCGAGCTAGGTCTCCCGAGAATCATTATGCTCAAGGTTTGCATGCCCGCAGTGCAACGGAGGCTCCCCGGCATTCCGGGAGTGCCATGGGCACTGCCAGAGCCCGCACGAGCGTGGCGTCTTCACTGACGGGTGCGCTAACCGAAGTATTGTTGATTGTGTCACTATGTCCATGTCCGTGTCAGAAGAAACGGCCGGGGTGTGTACTCTGCATGTCATCCCGATGTCCAGTGCGCATGATAGGAAGTAAGGCGTGGCGTAGTCTCGACAGGAGGACCACGCTGACCAGTACCAGATGATACTGCAGACGGTCGCCAACCTCACACGCATAGTGAAGAGCGTTGTGTCTCCAGGTGAAGCGGTGTGGGGAATCGTGACCAGTTGTTCCCAAATACACGTATAGGGCTGATCTACAACGCACCCTCCCTTGTAAAATTATTCCTTAGCGAGTGCCACATTGACAGCAAAAATACTCACCTAGGACACCTTTAGAGTTTCTGCAGCCACGCCACGGCCGATGTCCCAATACCTCGCAGTCTGTCGTGCCTGGTACATGGACCTGGCCTCCTACTAGGCCCCATCTAACTATTCTCACTCCCCCTTGGGAGTAGAACATGCTGGCAACGTCCAGATATCAGCCTCGCTAGCGATGCCACGGAAGAAGACTCCGCAAATTTCGCTGAGGCTTGCACAGATGTCAGACGTCAAGGGATCAAGCTTCCCGAAGCCTGGCATGAGAGTATCGGATGATCAATATCATGAGCTGAGACAGATGCGACCGGGGTTGTAGGAGTCGGAATTCAATCGAAGCAAAGTTACATCGGCCCGAGTCACGCACGGGACATCCATGCCAGCCACAGTTAGGTGCTGTTCCACCTGTGCGATCTCCCAGCGTTTAGGTTTACTCGTGTTACGCCCTCACTAGGAACGATACGCCCTTGTTAACGATGGGTACGGTGGTTGTTTCAGCGGTATCATCTTCGCCCATGGGTCCGTGTATTTTCATCACAGCGTTTTTAGCATGAAACGAACGTCAGCGCGAGTTTAAGCTACCGGGCTTGGAAGACTCGCCTAGGAAATACGACAAGGCGGTTTAATCCTGCACTGTGCGACGACAATCGAGATCACGCATATCGACGACCCAACTTCCGCATCAGAACCATCTGAATCATCTTCGTACTGGTTAGAGGTTCGACAGAGCTTGGCCAATGCGGATACGTGTCTCTTAGCGGAAGCGTGGTGTATGTTCTACTCAAGCCCGGTAGATGACGTAGCTAGCGTCCTAACGTTCAAAGCTGGGACGGGCTACCCGGAGTTTCCAGTAGTCATCATTATGAGAGTGTGTCGACGGTGAACCTGTCAATACCAACGTCGAAGGGAGCGGTCAGCCGCTGGGGTTGGATTATTGGTACATAGACTTACTCTGTGGGCAGCTTCACATACTCCAATCCCAGATCAGTGAGCCGAGAATGTCGCCACGACCACCGTGCGAAACGCTCGACCACAAAGATGTGGCCTAGAGTCGCGCTCGCCATAGGCACCATCAGGCAGGACTCCGATGACAATCGCCTCCATCCCAGAATCACCGTGTGTTCCTAAGGTGTCATGCGGCACATCATCGTTGCACCCAATGTGCAGGTTCGCGGAAACCGGCTATGAGGTTACCCTTGGTTGCCATTTCAAATACGTAGAGGAATAAAGTAGTGCTGGCGATTGCAACGCGGGCGCGCAAAACTAAGTTCTTGGGTATTTCTGGCAGATCGTTGCGGTTGTGCGCGATGTGATGTAACCCGGTTACGATAGGTCACCGGTCAATTCTTATGATGCCACAATGAAAGCCCTGATTAGCTCACTATCCAAAGTACAACAGAGAGGAATATACATCTCACCTGTCTGTAGAGTTTCTTGCGATAAATACTTCGCGAGCATCTTGAACTTTCGATACCATTGGTTCTGCCAGCGCGTCCCTGCTCCCAAGGCTGTCATTAGATAGCAATGGGTTGCACTATGAGTACACATCCACTCTCAGGCGCATTCAGATACCAATTGCCCCCTCAAGCCATTCAGGGCTAATGGCTCTAAAATGCCGGCGAGAATAAAGGGGAGAAAGTACTTCGGTACCGGTAGCGATCAAGGGAGAGGAAGAGCGCCGTGACGAGCGTCTATGCTTGTTTGCTCTCAACCACAGTGAGCGCTAAGACAACTCACCATTTCGCCATCGCCATGGCTAGCAGCAGTTGGGAGCCTGCATGCAACGTTCCAGACAACCAGCCATGCACATGCTGGCTCTCGTGTAATTCACACTCTCAGGATCCCATATGTTTCTGTCAATACTGCAGAGCACAGCTGTATTGTCATGATTCACTTCAAGTGCTTACTGCATGTGCATGTGTCTCCTGGCATGCTGATAACTATACGATGCGCCTTAGTATGACCCTGCTAACTTCGAGCTCGTAGCCTTGGCAGCGCCCAGCTGCTCCCTCGTTTCGCCTCTGAGCTCTCTGTGGGTACGAGTCGACAAGCTGCGTTCTTCATGAATACCAAGCGCCCCGGTAAATACTCAGTAGATTCCGCGTATCCCACCAAAAGATAGACGTATACTATGTGGTATGTTATTTCTTTGCATTACGCGCCGATTAGCATCCATGATGCTCATCCGCGATCCAGCATCGTTTTGAGGCCTCACAGGATCCGATGACGCGCAACGTGAACCCACGCAGATTTATGTGCCTGGCGCGAAAGTACCCACTTATTCTAGGGCATCAACCGGGAAGTCTACAGCGATCTGCAGTGCGCTCATTGCATGTTTCAAGTCCATCGCGAGGCTGATCCGTCTGCTATTGACGCTCTAAGGTAAGTTCAGTGGCACCGTCTGAACTCTGCCGGGTAAGCGTCGTCGGACGAACCTCCGCTCGGACTCACTTTCTACGTCGTAGACCTTACACGGCGGCGAATACCGCCTCGGCGCGTTCAAACTTAGGGTTTGCTGCTTCCTTTCTCAGTATGCTCCCGGACAGCATGGCGCATAGAAGCCTCTTCCACGTGCACGACTCAGCATATACGCAATTTGGCAACTCCGGGAGGAAGACTTGCGGTGCACTTGAATGTACTATTTTGCTCAAACGCCTAGCTGTGACGACAGTATCTGTGAGTATCTCTCGTATCATCGAGATCCCAAGAACTACATATACACATTTGATATTTGCACGCCGTGGCGCTGCCCTTGACACGACTTGCCTTCACACACGAACCGCGACTGAATTGTTGTACCTCAGGGACTCGCTACAACTCATCTCAATCGAGCGACTGTGTAGACTGCGCCTGGACCCATGAACCCAAACACCCCTGACGACAATTCTTTGGGCTCCTCACTTCAAGACGGAAACTCGGTTGCCCTCACCATGCACGAAATGGACGACTCGCTGGCGCTAGTTAAGCGGACAGTCGCTGACATACGGAGCGAATGTCACCGTTGAGGTTTCGTCTGATGCAATGCACGGCTCCCTGATGCTAACCTAGGGCGAACCCAAGCGAGTCGAGATACTGACGCAGCTAGGCTAGTGACTCACTGCAGCGTCCCTTCAGTGACGGGCCTCGGCACCGATGTCATTGTGGGCCTTTGTTGATGCAGAACGACTGCCTGACCATCGGTCATCTGTTAGGGTTAAAAATCAACATATACAAGCCTGGTACCATGTATAGCACATGAAATGCGTCTACGTACACCACACAACCCAACATAACCATACAATAGTCTGTAACCAAGTCCCTTCACACTACGCGTAGACGTCCGTTCGAGGCGTCTTAAACTCATCTCCCACAATCTCGCTCCATACCGTCTTCAGTGCAGTCATGAAGAGGTCCTCCCTTCCCTTCTTCACCTTCAGCGTCACCTCACACGCGCCCTCGTCTGTGTACCACTCTCCATCAAGCGTCTTCACAGGATTAGACGGGAACATGAGGATGTAGTTGTCCGTCGGTACCGCATCTGGGTGCTGCCAGCGCACTTTGCCTGGATAGCCGAAGTGCGCGGACGGCCAGTCGTGCCTGCGTCGGTAGCGAGATCCGTTGAGCGACTTCGTAGTAGACAAGGGCATCAGGGAGGAAGCATACCTGTAGTTCGAATTGATGATAACCTCGCCTGGTGTAGGCGGGACGTAGTGCCCCCGATTCGTTTGTGCAGGCTGGTACCACTCCTCGCCCGCCACGGCGAGTACGTCTTCGACGTACTGAGGGTTCCGGGCCTCCAGTAACGACACGCGAATATTGACAGCATAAGTCAAAACCATCTCACGTGCGTTCGGGGAGATGACCACTGGAGGTGTAGCGGCGTATTGGAGGCCATTCCCGACCATGTCTTTTGGCAGGACGTCTGGGTTGAAACCTCTGCACTACAGACGATGCCGAGGGTAAACAGACTGGCTTATATATGTGGACTAAACAACGTACGTTGACGACGTTGTGGATCCGTGTGACTGGCGTGTCGTAGCTTGCATTAGCGACAGTGACAAAGAACGCACTGAGTGCGTCCTGCCGGGTAAGCATGGCTGCCTTGATGGCCGTCAACGAGCCGTTCCGCCCTACTGCTAGGCGGACGACAGCCTCATGTAGAGCCGAAACCTGAGCTCCGGTAAGGCGCACATCAATGCGCGTGACAGAGTATGGAAAGAAGAGTGAATGGTCGAAGTTGTCTAGGGGGAACGTGGTTGTGAGTAGCGAGGGCAGCTTCGACTTCAGATACGCATAGCGTTGAGGGTCTGAAGGTAGTGTCAACTGGATGTTGTCGTTGTACACAGGGGGCGGTTCGATGACCATGCCGATGTAGAGTTGTGACCACGTGCGCAAGAATTTGAGGACGATGTGAAGGTCGGCTACACAATATGGTGAGAATGCTGCTCCACCGCCGACACCCTGATGCGCATCGAAGCTCGAGCACTCACCTAGTGTGTGAGTGCAGGACACGCCAAGAAACGTCGCGTTGGTTCCAGTCGCTATGGTCACTTTCGCGAGTGCCGGGTCCTCCCCAGAGAGCAGACGAAAAGGGTCGATTCGGTCGATGAGCGGACCCGGTTGCAGTTGCACGACTTCCATGGCTCCTGACTTGTCACAACCTTCGGGGAGACCTTCCTTGATCGTGAGAGGGACTCCCGGCATCGGAGCCAAACATATCTGCGCATGACATAAGTACACATGACAGGTGCGAAGACGGAAGAAACAGGGAGGCTGCTCACCGCCCATTCCGGCTCCTGCACCAGTCTGCCGCAAAAGAGGGGGAAGGAAGTGAGTGTGTGCGCGAGGGCGTTTCGTAGCCTCGCGACATCTAACTCGGCGGGCACCAAATACGCAATGTCTACCTGCTCCACAATGTCATAGTCAGCAGGTGCAGTCTGAGAAACGTCGGAGAAGCGTGGAAATCAGCACGCGCACCGTAAAGTTTATGAGCAAGTCGTTCTTGCTCAAGCGGTACAAGTGACGTTCGCCGAGGACGGTCGGACCACTGGGGAGGACGAGCTGGTGCGTGTCCATGATGTTCATGTTTTCTATCCAGGCGAGGAGGGGTGTTCGAGCTGTGGGTTAGTAGGGCATCACCTTGCAGCCCATTTATTGGAAGAACTGAAGCCACGCTCCTCGGAGCCTGTGCTGCTCGCGGCGCCGGCGGCAATACGCCGAGAGCTGCTGTGCGAAGACCTAGACTGACTAATGTGCATGGCGGACGAGCGCAAACGAGGGTTCGTACGCTTTTGTCACGGCGAGCCTGGTGAGCCGAGCGGTGCAGACAATAGCGTGGATGCTGAGGGCGGTGATGTAACGGCGATATTCCTCAAGGTCCATCATATTGCAGACCGAGGATGTTGAGATCGTGGCGCGAGTTGTGCCGGTGTCAAAGTGACGCTCCTTCCTTCTCGTGAAATGGGCAGTTTCACACAGCACACGGATATATCCGGCTGTTTAAGCTAAACTGCGCACAGTGGGTCAAACAGAGCTCTTGTCGTGAGAGGCACCGCATGTAGGGCCTCCGCCCATGACCAGGCAAGTATGCGGAGAGTGCCATTACGGTTGTCCTTTGCCTCGCCCGATATTGCCGATCAACGAATCAAGGGTCACAGGCCATCGCCTTGTTTGGGAAGAATGTCTTAGGTCCGGCAGGCTACAGCGTCCCCAAGTTCCAAGAGAAAGCAGACCACGCAGCTTGTACACATCCGTTGCGGTCGACCCCATGAGAGGTTAGTGTGTTGCAGGGCACAAGATGTTTTCATTCACTGTGGCGCGCATCAGATTCCGAACTTGCGCCCGCCTTGCGGCGTTCTTCCAGCAGAGCTTTCCCCCAGTCCTGTACTTCATGGTGTCTGACATGTGGCAGACTGCTGTCGAAGAAGGGCTGGAGAGTCCGCATCCCGTGGTTGCGCTCATACTCTGCGGCTAGAGATCGGATGGGGGCATCAATGAATGAAAATGGGCGATCCGATATCGACCGCGATGCTTTTGCGGCGTACCTTGGCATGCCATTTCAAACCTGTCAAGGTCTACGAAACTGTGAGTTACACTGAATATGTATGGATCGCCGAAGAATGAACGCACCTTTGACGAACTGAGCTTCCTTGGTCTCGCCCTCTTCATACTCCTGCAAGCATGTTCAGAGTACTACCCGGAAGAAAGGTCCGGGTATCATACCCTCCACAAGGCTTCGATCCGTTGAGCGGAAGGGCTATTGTGGAGCATCTCGTGTACGAAATTATGCATAGCCTCCTGAAACAGACAAGTAAATTCCTTGCGCCAAGCACAAGACCGCGACGGATGCTCTCACAGCTTCTAAGCGGCGTTTCTCTGCCTTGGGAATTCCTTCGCGTGGGGCAATATCTCCGACTGACGACCGTCAGCCTGGCCGCAATTATGCATACTATATGCGAAAGATAGTACGATACCTTGCGCTTCCGCTAGATCGTGCACCAAGGCCATCATCACGCACCTACACGCAGATTGAGCACCGTTTTGCGCCAGATGTACACGACCACTCTCACTTGGACACATCCAGATCGGGGTCGGAGGCGCACATTGCAAGAATTGCCATGCGGTACATATGATCGGAAATACTTCATATAAGGCGTTAGGTGCTTGCGTGTTATGTCAGATAACCTGGCGGTACCTTTCTGGTCCGGGGACCTACTGGGCGACATCCGGTAAGCAATGGACCATACGTCTGTGTGCATGGCTGCCTTACTTTGTGATCTACCCATCCCGTCCTCTTCTGAGTCTTCGCACAGGGCGCGTAAGAATGACGGGATCCGAGCATAAGGCCGAATCGCCGTACCTTGAGTCTCTCTAGAATGTGGAAAAAGGCCAGCCTATCGGCCGAGGCATCGCCAGAAGACACATACAGCGGTGGGAAGACACGCTTGCTGGTGGTATCGTCAGACATTCGGGACGCTACGGGGATAAAGTCAAGAGCTGGAAGAAAGGTAGGATGCTCGTCGTCGTCGTCGTCGCACAAAGCAAGACTGCCGACTTGACTGGAATTTCGACTCAGCAGACGGGCCGCGCAGCCGTTACGGGCTGAAGCGCGCGTGGCGCCCGCTCCCCAACGGGCGTCAATGCTTATACGGGCTGCTGCTCAGGCTGCTCGAGCTCCTTGCCCTCATACGCCTCTCGCAACTCGCCTTGCAGTCCTCACACGACTATCCGACCAGCCGGAGACTTGCTGGAGACGGAACACAACGCATACTGGACACACATCATCGATGCTCGAAGAGCCAGGTCTGTTGCACTCCACAGCTGACGAACGGAGTTGCGGATGCTCACGTCCTGACCTGCAGACACATGCCGCATATGCAGCGCGCCCGCCGAGCCCGACCAGCCACTCTTTCATCCTTGTAAATGCTCTGGAACAATTAGATATATACATCAAGACTGGTGCGTTCTGTAATAGGCTACTCCTCATGCAGCCGCTAACGCCTCTCAATCAGCTTGACGGAATGGCTAGCGCACAGCAAGAAGAAGACTTGCGATGTGTGCAAATATCCTTACTCCTTCACAAAAGGTGAGTGACTGTATGTCGCAGACGGAACCGCTGCTGACGCGATGCTGCAGTCTACTCGAAGGACATGCCCGAGAGGTTACCCTTCTTCCTAATACTACGGCAGTTCTCATTACAACTACTCTCTGCGGTTGTCTTTGGCCTCCGGACAATTCTCGTCGCGTCAATATGGCTTGCGGCGCTTCCTTGGGCGACGATATGGACGTGGAGGATGTACTTTTCTATGGGCAATCATGTGTGAGTTATCCGTATATGTGTTTCCTATGGCCTCAATAACCCCGTTTTGTAGTGCGTGGTGGATCAGTGCTCTCAAGAGGCCGGAGCACGAACCGGATGTCTTCGATGACATCGCATCCAACACCACCACAACGGTCAACCTCACTTCTACGGACTCCCAGCTACCACCTCCCACCGGCTTCTTGACGCACCCTCGTGTCCTGCAAGTATCGTCGGACATAGTTGCCGGACAGATTATAGCATCTATGATCGTGATCGCATTCGTTGCGATATTCCTCCTGCGCGAATGGATCACGCAGAACGCGCGACCCGGGATATTCGAAGACGGAGATGTCCCCGCGGAGGCCGAGGTACCGGACGGTGTGCAGCCACTGCCTGAGGTCGCAATTCCAGCGCCAGAAATACACGAGCAAGCTCCCGTACCTGTCGTTCCGCCCGTGATTCCTCCTGTAGCTGAGGAACCACCCCGTCACAACGGCGATCATGATGCGGTGGGTTATGACGGTGTGCACCGCGAAGATCTGGGTCCTCGGGGCAAGGCAAAGAAACCGCGGACGAGAGGTGACGCCTCAACGTCTGGGGACACTCAGGATCCCGGATCTTCTCGCCACGCGCGCCCAAGAAACAAAGGACATGCGGCTGGGCGCGCCGAGAAGATGAAGCGCATTGGCGTGCAGGCTCGGCGACCCAGTCGAACCATGAGGAAGACGTTGGATCCACGGGACGACGACGAGAGCGAGTATGAGCTGTATGTACGTGAAAGGAAGGAGCTGGAGTTTCAACGACTGCGGTACGTCCGTGGCATGCCGCGACCAGATGATGGTGCACAAAGCGAACCAGGACCTAGCAAGCAGTCGGAGTCGGAAGACTTCTCCCCGGAGCGCAGACGCAGCTCCTCAAAGAGCTCTTTGCCCGCCCTGCTAGAGTTCACGTTCACCGTTCCGACGACATCAGCCTCACCGCCGTCGGAGGAGCCATCATCAGAGACCGGTGCGAGTGCAGCCTCGCCAAGGCCAAACGGTTATGGAGAGCCCCCAGCGCGCAACCCGTTCGCGCGGCCATCGCCACCGCCTTTAGGGTCAAGTACCGAGGACGAGCGGGACCTCACCCCGACGTACCCGGTTCCCAGACCATCGAGCAGCAGAGCCATGGACCCCATTTTCGAGCCCGGCGGGAGTTCCAGCAGTGCCTACCACTTGCGCCCGTCACCGCCGTCGTCCCCCAGCGTGCCGCCAGGATTGCGACGACCGCCACTCCCTACCGTCACTTTGCCACCTTCTCCTGCCGTCGCGTCTTCATCAGCGAGCGTTGTCCATAGCCGCAAACACACTCCTTTGGCTTCACCGAGCCTTGCGACGTACCGTGCGCCTGAGGAACTCGACGCCAGCGACCCGACCGTACACGATGATTACTTCGAAGAGCGGGAAAAGGAGCGGGAGCTGGAAAGAGAGCAGGAGCGGGAACAGTGGGACGCGGACTTCACGGACGAAGAGCTAGAGGAGGCCGAACGCAGGTACTTCCGGAACCTTCAAGAGAGGCGTAGGGTGGTGGACGAGGAGCTGCGGGCGGAGGCGCAACGAGAACGAGAGGAGAGGGAAGAGATGGCGGATGCCGAGCAGGACGGAGAGGTGGACGATGAAGCGGACGATGTGCGGTGGACGGACGAGGAGATCGTCGTCGAGGAGGATGAAGAGGACGATGCGGCGGGCCGGGATGACGGAGCTGGTCGGTTGGGTGTAGAAGTGGACGCGGTGCCGGACGCGGGTGCTGGTGCCCAAGGGGTGATGCCGCCTCCCCCGCCTCCTGACGAGCTTGAGAACGACATCAACATTGAGGATGACATGGACGGCGCTCTCGAAGGTGAGTTCAGACTTGGTTGCATCCTGATATGCTGCTAACTCCTACTCCGTAGCAATTGGTTTGCGAGGCCCGATTTATGGTGTCCTCCAGAACGTAAGCATCATCGTATGCCGAACAATATGCACACTTACGCTATCGGCAGGCTATCCTCATGACGTTCATACTCGATATCACTATCGCACTCGGTATCTGGCTTCCTTTCACTATCGGCAAGGCAACAGCGCTATTGAGTGTAAGTATCCACTCTTTCTATCGTTTACTGCTCGCTCATGAGATGCCCGTACAGCTGAATCCGCGACGCGCGATGCAGATCCTCCATCTGCCATTGCGCCTCATTAGACTTGTAACAGATCCCGTAGTCGACACCGTCGTGCTGGTCCTCTCGCGGCTGGCGGTCCCTCCTTTGGTGGCATTGAGCCAATTTGTCCTGGCGTCATGTTTCAGCGCGGTGTCGTCATTAGCCGGTCCCGAGCGCGCCGAGAAGGTCGCAAGCGTAGCTACTGCAGTGGCAAGTACTGATAATCATCCTGGACGATATTCCGACTGACGTATAACATCATCTAGTACGACCAAGGTATAGAGCTTGCGACCAAGATACTAGGAGGTTCCTCGGCACCCGCCTCCTCCCAAATAGCTAGCAGCGAGAATGCCTCGTCGTACCTCTACAAGCTTTTGGAAGAGGACACGACGGTAATGCGTATCGCGGAGCCTTATTTCGCGCCGTTAGGTCATAACGTTCGTCAATGGAGTGCCAGTGGGAAAGAGACCTGGATCGAGTTAGCCATGGGAGACGACCGCCAAGACAGGATATTCGCGGTGCTATTGGGCTACGCTGTCGTCGGCCTGCTGCTAGCGATCTACCTGAACATCTTGACCGTGGGCACTATGCGGAGCGCTGGCAGGGCCGTCAGGAGCGCGATACGGCAGCAGCTCCTTGTCGTCAAGGTCTGTAGACCGACTTTCCTTGCCTGGATCTCCAGTGTTGACGATTGTCCAGGTCGCCGCATTCATCATCATTGAGCTGATCATCTTCCCGCTGGGTTGTGGGATGATGCTTGACATTTGCTCCGTGTGGATGTTCCCCCACGGTACCTTCCGTTCGCGAGCTGCATTCTTGCTGTTTGCGCCATTGCGCGCGACCTTCTACCATTGGGTGCTTGGGACGATGTTCATGTACGTTCAGCACTTTCGACGATCAAATTCGCGGATGCTCATGCTCCTTTAGGTACCAATTCGCCGTCCTTCTCTCGGGCTGCCGTGGCATTATGCGGCCCGGCGCGATGTGGTTCATTAAGGACCCACAAGACCAGAACTTCCACCCGATTCGCGACATTCTCGAGCGGCCGACACTGGTGCAGCTCCGTAAGCTGCTGTTGAGTGCGGCAATGTATGGTGTCGTGGTTGCTAGTGGAGTAGCGACGCTCTCTGGTATTCTTCGACTCTTCCGGGGCACTATTATGCCGTTCCGCTGGAAGATCAGGTATGTGTAACCTACCATACACTGGAGCGTCTTATTTAACCTACGTGGCTACAGGGAACCCCTCTCGGAAGTGCCAATCGATCTGATCTTCATCCAGCTCGTGCTCCCGTACACAATGGACTACTTCCGCCCACGAAAGGCCCTGCGTCGATTTGGTACTTTCATCTGGAAGTACCTCGCTCGCCAGCTGCGCCTGTCCTCCTACATGTTCGGCGGTCGCTTCGCGTCTGAAGAGTACACACCTAAACATTGGTCATGGAGGACCCTGCTCAATGACGATGGCATGCAGATGGACGACGCCGAGGCTGACCATGACGGTACATTCCGCCGAGTGCCCAACAGCGACAATGTCGCCCTTGTCAAGGATGCGCCTGCGACGGTGGAGGTCGACGAGGAGGGCATGCCCGTCGACGCGAATGGCATCAAGCTGATCCTCGCGCAGAATGCTGAAGCAGAGAAGGCGAGACGCTCCGTCAAGGATGACTACACTGTAGTCTACATCCCGCCTCACTTCAAGTACCGCGTTATCGTCTTCCTGCTCGGCGTCTGGATCGTTGGCTCTACGATGCTTGCGACGCTCCTGGCTGCGCCCATCCTGCTCGGACGCGGCTTCTTCCGGCTCTTCCTCTCGTATGAAGTGCACGACGGCTACTCGTTCATTGTCGGCTTCTATTTGCTCTGGGCGTGCTGGCTCGTCGGTGCTGCACTTGACCGCATGGACAAACGGAGGCAGCGTCGGTGGTCGGATGGCCCTCGTGCGGAATGGCCGCTCTTTGTCGTCAAGCGCAGCCTTCTCTGGACCGCGCAGGCATCGTACATGCTCGTCACGCTGGGCATCATCATTCCGACCCTACTCGGGCTGACCATCGAGCTGTACATCATGCAGCCGTTCAAGCACACAGTGAGACCGCTGGTCGAGCCGCGCATCCGTATGGTCGACATGTGGGCGTTGGGGCTTCTCTACGGCAAGATCATCATTCGCTCGTTGCGCACGCATCACCCTGGACATGAACGGCTTCGGGGCATTGATCGGGTACGCTTCGTTCACTCCGGAATGGACATCATCGGGCTGACTGTGAATTGTGCCTCGTAGGTCATCCGCAACGGATGGACGCATATGGACCCTATGCGTACCACGATCGAGGTCATCGCGCCCATCACGGTGGGTTTGCTTGGCATGATCCTCTTCCCGGCCGTCAGTTTGTGGGGAATCATGCAAGTCGTCAAGCTCCCTCTAGAGGGCGACTTCCTCTGTGAGTGCATGGGTACATTGTAGTCTTTGTCGTGGCATTGTGACGCTGACACATTCGTCTCTTCCGCTAGTCATCCACGTCTACCCTGGTATATTCACTCTTGCCGGGCTGGGTCAGGCTGCATGGGCGCTGTCGAAGGTCACGAAGTCGTGGTCACAGACGATCCGCGACAAGGAGTTCCTTGTGGAGATGCGCCTACGGAATCTCGAAGAGCAGGAGCAGGATGCCGCACAGAACGAGAAGGAAGGAGTGCGACAAGGGCTATTCGAGGGAAACGAGGATCCATAGCGGAGGATTGTCCCGATCCGTCCTTCCGACATCGATATCAAACTCACACAGCACATTCGTTGTTGACATTGTCTAGCATTGCATCTGCTTTCGAACCACTGTACACTGTAGCATTATACATATACATATCCATAATATCTCACCCACTCGCTCCGACGCAACGTACCTGGACCTGGCGGGAAAACCGATTTGTCGTTCGAGCGTATCAAATTACTGTCGCAATAACTGGTGGTTCAAGGACATGAGATTGTACAAATCTTGAAAACGTCTAGCCAAACTCTGATAATACTACCGCATCTATGTAACGTAACCATCTTGTCCCTGTGACGTTTACTTCGAAACCTCGTCAGCAGCATTGGGTCTATTCTGCAGGTTAGGGGCAGAGGTACGAGATGCGATCCCATCTGCAAGGCCGTCCACATTCGTTTGAACATCGCTCTTTGATGTCGTGAGGATACCGGCGATGCGCTGGGCGAGTGGGGATGGTTCAGCTTCCAGAGCCATCTTCAGGAACCATGGCTTGCTCATGTAGTTCCGGATACTACGAACAGATCAGCATCCCTATAATATCGCGCCGGCGGAGTAACGTACCCATCTGGCAAGAGAACAACCACATTCGCGCCCTTCGTCTGCGCGATGGCCCGCCCCTTGTCGCTATGCAACCACCGAAGAGCGCCGCTCAGGGCGCTACCACTGCTGCCGCCCACAAGCAGTCCTTCGTGGCGCATGAGAAGTCGAACAGCGTCAAAGGCCTCCTCGTCGGCCGTCTTGAGCCATTCGTCCACGTCTGTCGGGTCGCGGGATAGGACGTCGGGAATGAAGTCGTAGCCGATACCCTCGACCACGTATTGTCCTCCGGCGCCGTCTTCGTTCAACGTGTCAGGGTAGGCGAGGATGCTACCTTTCTATGTGCGTCAAGATCTCTGTGAGTTTGGCCGCCCGTGGGCTCATGGATAGAAAGACGTACGGGGTCTACACCGACAACGATGCAGTCCTTGTTATGTTTCCGCTTGATGGCGCGAGAGATTCCGGTGATTGTTCCGCCCGTGCCAGCACCCGCCACGAGTACGTCTACTTTCCCCGAGGAAGGGTGTTCATCGCTCGAAGGCGTAGAAACAACAGCTTCGATGATTTCGGGACCGGTGGTATATTCGTGGGCCAGCGGGTTGTTGACCTGCATTTAGGGTGGATTAGGTGATGCCACAATTGCAGGGATGTCCTCAGCACCAACGCACATTGCGGTACTGGTCGAGGATGATTCCCCCAGGGATCTCTTGCTCAAGGCGTTTCGCAACTCCTGCGATCGTTAAGGAATTCAGCCACGAGACGTACCAGAGAGGGACTGAGGGGCTCTACCTATATGCGACTCGGGCGAATCCCATGCAGCCTCGGTGGGTGTGCGGACAACTTCCGCACCAAGCGCACGTAACGCAGCTTCTTTCTCCTGTTAAGGTCATTGAAGAAGGTCAGCTCGACTCATAGCTAGATTTACCGAAACACAGAACGCACCAAGGACATTTTGTTAGGCATCGTGATGATTACCGAATATCCCTTATCTGTAGTATTCAGCACATGTTCACGGGAAAGAAACCGTGCGTTTGACCTTGATCGCGCAGGCCATTGCCAATCCGATACCTAATGGATCGAGATGTTAGTACCGCTTATCATAACGTGGTCAGAGTGATAAGCACGTACCAGTGTTGCCCGATGTCGGCTCAATGACGACACTATGCCCAGGGATCAGTTTCCCCTCCCTCTCCGCTTCTTCAACCATCCGCTTCGCTATCCTGTCCTTGACGGACCCGCCAGCTGAGGTGTACTCGAGCTTGCCCACTAAGTGTAGTTCTTCAGCATTTGGAGGCCGCGAGACAATTTTTCTGATAAATTCTACTTACGAAGATTGCATTGGAAACCCTCCTTTTTCGCAATACGATCCAAACGGACGAGCGGGGTATTGCCCACGGCACCCAGAGCGCTGTCTACGATTTGCGATGAACGCGACATGTTACGTGGAGCAAGTTTCGGTGAAAGAAAGATGAGACGATGGTCGTGGAGGAGGAAGAAATGGGCTGTCCCGGGTTCCGGACCTTGAGCCTCCTCAAATACTGCCCAGACGCGCTCTGTGGCTGAGATCCGGCAGTGTCATGCAATGTGACGCCCTGTTCCACGTGAGATATCCAAATGGGGCGATTTGCACAATCCCACATCGAGGTTGCGCAACTGTGAGGCAGCCTGTCGAGAATCGAGAGGTCTGGAACAAAAGCCAAGATCGAGAGGTACGACTTTGAGGAACACATGGCCCCTCTACCGCGCGTACCGAGCGAACTTGAGACCAACAGGCACACGTAGTACGCGGGAGTACAGTAGACTGGAGCCGCTCGCTGGGCCACTGTGCCCAAACGATCCATAACCGTACCACTTCGACTTTGTGGCGTTACGCATCGCAAGCAATCGACGAGTTCATACTACACATCAAATACCTTGTATCCATCCGGGCATTGGGTTGTGAGTCCAGGCGATTCGATGTATGAATAAGATAGTATTAGTATGTCCTGGTGTCCTGAATATCGGGGTGTCAGGAGCCTGTGTCCTGGGTATAACATTAGACAGCAAAGCGACTTGGCCGAAAAGTACACGTGGAAAACAGAGTGTGCGGTGAACGTTGAATAGCGAGACAAGATGTGGATAGAGGAAGTCATGAAGGTCCATTGTTTGCGGCCTGCGCTGCGGCGGCCCCAGCTTGTCGCATAAGCCTCCGTAGCCGACCCAGTTCCGCCGCAAGATCTCTGGCAAACATTGCAATTCAGTATAGATACGTGCTTGCCAGGTGCAGAATCAAAAGCGTACTTTGCAGTCTGGGTCGCCTCTTCGCTCTCCTTCGTCGACCGGTCGACCTCTGCTCTCAGCTGCCGCATCTCTTCCCGAAGGCCCTCCTCGATCTCCTTGCCTATCCGCTCGTTTTCCCGCGTCAGCCGCCGCAACTCGCCGATGCCCTCCCCACCTTCCTCCCGCTCTTTCTTGATCTGTTCTAGTAGCAGTCGGTACTTGCGGCCCATCTCTTCCGCCTCGCTCTTCAGCTTTTCTTCTCGACGGTGCATCTCCTCCCGCAGGTTCACCGCATCCGTCTTGAACGACTCGACAAGCCTGTTCAGCGAGTCTCGAAGCACCACATACTCCCGCTCCGCCTTCTGTGTTCGCGCCGTGCTCTCTGTGAGAGACGCCTCCATGTCGCGAATCGTCTTCTTTGATGTGCTGGTCTCGTTCTTGAGCTGGGCCTTCAGCGACACGACTTCTGCCTCCGCTTTTCGCGCCCGCTCCAAAACCTAATAACAAGGGTTCAGGGAAGTCATCTCAGAGATAGTAGTATGGTTCACACCTCTTGCAGCAAACGCTCTTTTCGAGCGACGACGTTGTTCAGGCCCTCGTTTTCCAAGCGCAGCCGCTCCCGCACCTCCTTCAAGTCCTCCGTTTGTCGCGTCAGCTGCGACACCTGCCGCTGGCTCACACGCAACTGCGCCTTCGTATTCTCTAGCGCATTCTTCGCGTTTAGCACGCCCGCCTGCAGGTCCGCGAGAACCTTAGTTGTGTTCCCAGGCGCGAATGATGCCCGCCGCGGAGATGAGCCGCCCATTGACGACTGCGATACGGAGAGATGGTGACTCGATTGCGACATGTTTCCAACGTCCTCCTCTGCGAGCGCACGAGCATTCCCTGAAGACTGACCGTCAGCTGATCCGCGCAGGCGTTATGCCGGATGAACACTGCAATCGATAGACCCTGGCATTACGCACCCACAGATGAGACGGGTATGCCTGACGGTGTACACTGCGTTACAGTTTTATCGACATGCAAGAGTTGGGTTGGACGTACGACTCAATGTCCGTGTCGGACTCGAGGTGCGGTTCCCCGATCCTGAAGGCGTCGGGATGCCTTCTCGGATGCCGTTCTCCTCCCCAAACAGCTTGCGGTCGCTATCTCGCCGAGGCAGCGGCAGACTTGAGTCGGGGCCTGCTAGACCCTGCAGCGCGTCATAGCTGCTACGGCGCGCGATCCTGGGCGTGAACGAGCTTGGGGGTGTGGCAGCGTCAAGTTCGGCGGGGGACATTGGGGGCGAGTTGAAGATGCCTGGTGGTAACGGGCGCGGGCCTCGGAGGACTTCTTTCTCGAGAGCGGCGAGTTGGGCTTGCTGGTGTCGGATGTTATGCTTCAATGTGGACATCTGATGCCGGATGGCCACTGCATGCAGGTGTCTATCAGCGCCGTCCGGTACGTCGTGTGTAGGCGAGGCGGTACGTACCAGTGTCGTCTCCTAGTGATACACTCGGACTGGAAGAGCGTCCTGCGGATCGAATTGAGCCTCTTGAGGATGGCCGAGAGGTGGGGCGAGGTGGGGACAGCGGGGTAGCTAGATGAGGTCCACTGGACATTTACTTGTTACAGAGAGCTGCAAAGGAGCGGAGAGAGAAGGAGTGTTCGTCGTCCGTACCGTCCGAGGTGGAGTACGGTGGTGGTGTCGAGTGGTCAAGCACGGTGACGGAGCGACGGCAGTGTCATGTTTAGCGTCGGGAACGCTGTGCTCGCCGAGCTCGTTGGGCGGTATCACGCTTTCCCACGATCGCAACACAGCGGTCGCCCTCCTCGCGAGATGGAAGCAGACGTTCTCCACTGCGGCATGATCTGGGTTTTGAGACAGCTTGACCAGCTGGACATCTGATCATTGCATGGCGATTGCGTAGTGTACTACGTTTGGCGCATGACGCTGAGGTCAACGAGCCTGGGGTCCCTAAAGTCGAGCTACATTCCACTCGAAGGTCCGTCCAAGTCACGCTAATGAGCTCTACGTGCGTATGCCAGCGAGTTACGGTATACTGTCGTGAAAGACGCTGTCGATGGCTTCTGCACCGCCTCGCGTCGCAATGGAACAGAACGTTGTAGATGCCCACTAGTGCTAGCTTCCAGGAACCCATTTGCAGATCTGCCAGTCGGCCAGGATCTGACAGGTGGGATGTAACGACGGTTCTATCGTGGGAACAGCAAGCTCAAGGACGGCTAATGCTGAGTATTCAGTGCAAAGTAAGGGACAACGTGCGAGACCAAGAGTTATCGACATGGGTTTCTACACACATTCTTGCGCGGACTATGCACTATGTACAGAGCTGGGAGGAGTCATGACTTACTATCGAACTTCCTATTCGACCCAACTTGGACGATTTTCAACGGTCGACCCTTGCGGTCCAACACGATTGGAAAGGTTGGTGTGATTGGAGCGTTGGAGCCCTTCAACTTCTTCTGTTGCGGACGTTCCAGCCCCCAGTCAGACGTAAAGGTAGGTGGTTGTGGCGCAGCGGCCCTCGAGACGGGAAGGCCTGCGGATCTCTTTGGGAGTGAAGTGGACGATACGCGATGACGACGATGCTGTGCCTCGTCCGGTAACTCTTCGTCATCGCCAAGGACAACGAGCTCGTCTTCGGAGCCCTTCCGTTTGCGTGATGCGTTTACAGGAACCCTTTCATAGGTCGCCTCGGAGCCCACCCATTGACTGTAAGAAGTCTAAAGCGAATTAAGCTGCGAGGTACCGTCGAAAAGGCAGAGAGGTCCCTACCTGAGACTCGGGGGAAATGAAAGCTTGGTCGTCGAGCGCCACATCCGGCTCTGGAGGGATTCCCTGAGACTGTATCTGCCTGGCTTCCCGCACAAGTTCGGCATTGCATTGCACCTCTTTGCGCAGCCGCTCAATCTCCTCTTTCTGCTTGCTCTCCTACACGCCCATACCAATGTGAGTCTGAAGATTGCCATAGGAGCAAGCCCTGGAACGTACCTTATCCTTCAACGCCTTCAGAGTGTCGTGAAGCCGACTAAGCACCTGTTGCTTGGCATCCAATTCTGCCTTGTGCGATTCCTCAAGCCGCTCTAGCTTGGATCGCAATGCCTCCATCTCGCCCTTCGTCTCTCCCAGTGCCTTGTGAACGACTTCCGTCGTGTGCACTGCATTTGCCGCGATCTCTTCGGCCTTCGCGGTCTCGGAGACGGCTGCCTTCCGCGCAGCCTCCGTTTCGCGCAGTCTCTCTTTCAGAGCGAGAACCTCGTTGCGCTTCTCAGCCAACTGCGCAAAAGTAGGGAGCATTCCGCGCCATCGTGCCGCCACAGCCGTGACGAGATCCTATCAATGCAGGCGCTGACAGTCAGCCTGTGTCAGGCAGGCGGCATGTTAGGACCTACCAGAAGACAGTCCTGTTCGCTGTCCATAAACTCGGCAGCCTTGTCAATCTCCTGAGCGGCCTTCTGTACGGTCTGATGTCGGAGGTCTTTCTCGATCTTGTTGACCTCCCGTATAGCTGCTTGTATACGTTGGTGTGCCACATGTGTGTGACATGGACGACCACCGGCTTGGCCGTTTGACGGCCCAGCTTGAGATAGAGAGTCACCGGCATCGAGGTAAATGGGGTGGGGATCTGAGGCTCGGAAGCTGGTGCGGCACGTAGGACATGGGCAAGTTCTGCGCCTGTTGTTGGTCGCTACTTGGAAGCAGCGGTCGATGCATGAAGCGCAGAACGTATGGCCTACGCGTAATCTCAGTTGTCAACGACATACATAATGACCTCTCCACACTCCACCAAGTAGGCATGGGTACGCACCACAAGGAAGGCAGCGCAACTTATCACAAGCGTAATGATCTTGACAGATGCTGCACAGAAACGCGCTCATCTCAACAGTTTGCGCTTAGTCCTCAGCCTACAGTCGCAGAGATTTGATCATATGAGTGGTGTCTCTATAGCTTGGATGGTATGTAGGTGAATCACGACAGAGATGATGGTGGCATATGATCAACAACGCGTCGCGTCGCTCCGACTGGCCGCCCACAATGCACGTGATCGCGCCCCCGTCTTACAACATGCATGCGGCATGCCAGGAGATACACCCTAACTGTTATCCACGAAGCACTGTTGTATGCCAGACTACGCGTAATAAGAACCAGTTTCTCCGATTGGCCGCGCGGTACCCTCATGGTTTTAACCAGATACACAATCCGCGAAGACATGAGACCGCCGCCGCCGAGATGTGCAGAGGATTGCTAACGTGGTCGCCCATGTCGATGCATATGTCCTCATCATCCTCACATGCAGAGCACATAAGGTCAACGGACGCACAGTACCTGCAGACGCTGACAGTCCGTACTGAGAGCATTCTAATATCCGTGAGCTCGTCAACGTAGGTCAACGAGTCTGAGACCCGCAAGAAGTCGAGGGATGCTTGTTGCGCGGTCGCTAGCATGTTGTATCTTCCGCCCAAGCGTACACGCGGAGAGGTTTAAGTCGTGAAAAGTGACGCATCAGGGGGATCAGTGCAGTCGTTGCATAGTTCATCTGATATTTATGGGCGGCCTGTGCAATGCGTTTGAAAACTTCCAATGAGGAAGGTTCGGGGATGGTGGAAAGCGGGTATATGATACGCAACAGCGCGTCGAGCGTCTGCATATCTTCTAAAATATCGATGACCGACGACTGGAGCTCAGTGTCGTCTGGTCTGGAGGAGGATCCGGAGATGAGTGTATTGCTTTGAGCGATGTCTTTGGCATGTTGATCAGGACTAACGCGGGGCTGGGGGATGCTGAACAAGTCGGCGAATACGGGAGATGCGTCCGCCAGAGACGTGAAACTTGTAGCCATCCGAAGAGCGAAGTACCAAGTTCGCCGGTCTGTCGAAAGGCGAAGGCGCAAGAAGCGATTCGAAAGATTCGGCGACATTTGACTCGGGTCCTTCCAACTCTCCACTCAAGTTAGGACACGAGGGGGCTGTTGGCGAATCGCCGAGGGGTTGCGGCATATTGATCCTCCTGATTATACCTTAGAAGATGGGAACGAATCAGTCTAGCTCATGGCGGTGATTCGTGCATTACTGGATGTAGTTACCTTTAAACCTCTGAGTAAGTGCTGTGCTCGTAGACAGAGTCGTCGTACGATGGAAGGACGGTGAAACGATTACCGGTTTGCAACGGACTGTTACCGTTAAGGTTCAATTCATACGCCCGGCGTTGCAATATGCATCGGATGGACATCCTCTCGGGTCTCTCTTAAGCTTGCATTGCGACGCAAGTATACCAACTGGTGATCGAACAAGTCTTGCCATAGTACCGCTTGGAGTCCTGAGTTCCGAGCATTGGCACTAATCCACGAACTCATGGAGAAGGTGGTAATTCGAGTAAAGCCGTTCTCGCCAACGTTAACATAAATAACGAAGTGATCCGAAGTGAATTAGCCATCAGATAGGCAACGGCTGCGCACACCACTGAGGACAGGCACAGCCAAGGCGGATGAAGACAAAGCGAGGTAGATTGCCCGCAGCCCGCCAGAATGCCGACGCACGCGACGGCCGAGCGGGGCGGCCGTCGTGACTGTCACAGCACGTGATCGCGTTCACGAAGGCGTTTGAGTACGCGGTTGTTGAGCTTCGCCTTTAACCTCGCCTCTAGTCTCCCTAGCCCCCTCTGAGTCTCTGCTCGCGCGTCGCGTCGTCCGCTCCTTGTCTCTCTCCATCAACTACTGACGCGTCCGTCTGCGACGGACTGGATACCTCTCTTTTTCTTCTCAACAACACATCAAGATGGACGCTCTCACCTGTGGAATCTGCCTCGAACAACTCAAGATCCCTGTCTGCACACCTTGTGGTACGATCTCATCTGTTCATAGTTTGCTTGATCCTAGAGCTCACATGGAATTAGGCCACCTTTGTTGCGAAGCGTGCCTTACTGCCTACATTGAGGCTAGCGCGGATGCTATGAACGCGTCTTGTCCCACGTGCAGAGCCCCATTCACCATAGGTTTGTCGAAATACACGTTGAATGTCTTCACATACTTATGCTTGGACTTGCGTTATAGCGATACCCGACCTTCGTTTCGTACCGAAGAAATACCACACACTCATTCTTCCGAGCATTCGCCGCGTCTTCATCTTTCCGAACGGGGGCGCCTCCCTCGAGTCCCAACATGAGCTCCGTGCTCAAGTCGCGCGTCTGACGGAGAAAATCGATGCACTCGTCGAGGATAGGGCGACCCTTATGGACCGATGCGAGGCCGCAATTCGGGCCAGCCAAATCCACGCACAGGGCGAGCGCGACGAACGCCTCGAGAAGGAGCGTCTCCACCGCGAGTTACGGGACCTTCGCAAAAAGTATGAGAATGTGAAGGGCAGATACAAGACGCTAAAGGCATTGTAAGTTTTGGTATTATTTTCTTCATGTTTGCCGTTGCTTATCAACGTAGCCACGACAATGCCTCGGCGTCTGCGTCCGCGACCCACATGAAGCGCACGAGTAGCCAGGCCTCACTGGATAACACCTCGTATAGCGCTTCCTCCAGCACGGATTCGCTTGTCCTGCCTGCAGTGCCTGAGCAAGACGATGCTGCCGGTCCATCAGGAATCTCTGCTCCTCGGCCCATCCTACGCATCCCGAAGCGTCCACGGCTCCTCGGATCCCCCTTTGACCTTTCGAAGCGGATTGAAACGCGTCAGATGACACGCGCTAGGCGTGATTTTGACAGCGACGAAGACGAGGATGAAGATCATAGCGAACATGCGCGCGGAGGCGGCAGAAGCGGCATTCGTTCCTCCGATTTGAGCTCTAGCGCAGGCTCGAACTCTGGCCTGCAACGCCCTGGACTCCCGGTAGTGGACATGTTCTCCCCTCGAGACAGAGTTCCTGAGGGCCGGGCCTTGTTTACGCGCGCAGGAAGGACTCGGTCGGGGTCGGTGTTCAGTGGAGGTTGGATGCTGTCCCCAGAGGAAGCGTAGGCCCGGGCTGGAGTACCAGGGTCCCACTCACAATGCTCTTATATGCTAGTAGTGCACTCTAATGCGCGCTTTCCTACCCAATGAAGTGTTGCGTCGTGATACCTCTTAGTAGCATACGGCTGTGAGTGCTCACGAAGACTGGATCGTGTCTACTGGAATTCTCGTCTTTGCCTGGATACCAAGTGCACCGACGACCTAATACCTCCTCATTGGGGTTCGTAGTGGAAAGAGCAAGCACTGTCTAGGTGGAAGCTACATGTAACAATGCACTGTGCAAAACATTCGTCTGTTTGCGTTGAACGTGCTGACTGGTACTAGACGGTGGCCGGTCGCAAAGGGATGTCATGGCCAGTAGTCACACTCTCGGCATCTTTCCACTGGACATCAACAGGAGCATGTTAGGAACATCTTGTCGTAGCCTAGTCCGGATCGTCGTCGAATCCTCGATACGGTGAAAGTGCCACTGAGCGTTGATACACTGTACAAGAGGTTGGCATCTGTTCGCACATATTCTGGGTAAGACGGATGAGATGGTTGGATGAAATCTACGTCTAAGTGTCACAACGCTTGCGTGTACGTAGCATCTGTTACAATAGGCTGGTAAAGGTGCGCCGTCCGTTCTCGGACACGGGACGAACTCACGATACAAATCGGAACAGGCTTGCTGCTCCATGCTGGATTTTCCGCTCCGAGAGTGTCCTCTTGTACTACCACGAACCCAAGTCTTTCGTAAAATGGGATTGCATCCGCTGTGATCAGCCAGGTGTCGCGATCCTCGGCGTCGGCCTTAACAGACACTGTCAAGGATACACGGATACGGGTCGTCGTATGGCGGGACCTACCATTGCTGTCACTGCATTCACCAGAGCCGATGCGTAGCCGCGCCCTTGCACTTCCGGGGCTGTCCCCAATATGTGGATGTAGTACATATCCTTGGCCTTCTCACCAAAAGCGGCCTGAACCATTCTCTGGATCTTTATCCGGAACTCGCTCTTCCTCTATGAATGCACGGGGTTGGTTCGCTGTGACGGGCCAAACAGTTCACTTAGTATGACACTTACGGCGTTGAGCTCGTCAGTGTTGAATCGCTGTAGTATATTGAAGAAGAAGTTGTATATTCTGCTGGTTTGGTTGTTGCCGGGAGCCCCGCTGCACAATTTGTCAGCGGGCCAATCCAGGGCAGCGCGGGAGAGCAATTAGACCGATTGAGACTGACTAGATGAGAAGCGCGTCGCCCTGGTTGACGGACAACACGCGACCTCGGATGACCGCGTCCAGTAGGGTCATGTTCTGTCTGATCCTCCAACGTGCATCAAGGAACGGCGCGGTGTCAACTGCCTGAGAGGGCGACAGCGACACGTCAGCACTGTTGGAGGCACATCGCAGGGTGAATGTGGTACCCGGTTGTACGCCGTGATAGGATTGCTTGAAAACGCTCTGTGCATGGAATCTGCGCTTCTAGGTATCTCACCTGCAAGGCGCAACTGTTAGCAAAGGTATTGGTTACAGTCCAGAGGCGTTCCAAGACGTACCGTATCTCATAGGCGCTACTTTGATTTGTTGTCGTTCGCCAGAATTTCCGACCTCGCAGGCGAGCGTCGCATACCTTGGCCTATCTTCTACAATCTTAGAGTCGTCTGAAATCATACCCATGCTGTGAGCTAGATGTGGTTGCAGGGGTCAAGTGATGCAAGGGCACGTAGGCTCTCTGCGTGAGTCGTTCATATAGAAACTCGACAGATATGCCGAGGTACGGACGTCGCCCACAGGACATCAGCATCAGACCGGCTAATGACCTTGTGGAAGAGGAAAACCACGTTGGATTGCCTTGATTGAACAAGATTCCTCTGCGCTCAAAGCGTTGTCGAGCGGTCATCTTTTCACCGAAGAATGCGGTGCCCTGACAGCTTGTACCTTGTGCCAATTAGCTGCAAATATATAGCATGGCACGATGTAGGGATACCGGTTACTAGGCCGTATGATAGGTGCAGACGTGATCGTCTTGCGTTGCTCCTGAACTTGCCGCCTTCAATAGTACTGGCAATACTGGAGAAGCGGCTTCCATGATGAGCTTGACTTGAATTTAGTTGGTCGTCGGGAGGTGATGTTACGCTCCCTAGTCGTCAAGCTCAAGGTCGGCGGTCGCAGTCTACGTCTGTACGATTAATGACAGTATCATGAGTGATTCGCAGTCTATACACCGAGATAATGACCATAAATACAAGAATAACAATATCAATAGGTAATGTGGAGTACATACCCCGGAGATTGTGCGTGTTGCAAAATAAATGCAAGGACGAAGTTTGCAAGCTCGCTTGTAGGGCCTAGGCTTACCCTTGGGTGACTATCGCAGCTAGTTGGCTCACCGTGATGGAATATGGGTATCTGACTGGGCCATGCCTAGGGTTATGCAAACACTAGCTATAGCTACAAGCGAAACGTACGGGTAACTTGTGCAAGTTCTGGTGGCCAAATGGGAAGAGAAGGACTGGCTGCCTGCATTCGGAGCCTGGGCCCGGTTCGGCGCAGTCCGGCAGCTGTGTCATGAGCGCATACATCGCTAAGCGCCCATCATCCGAGCGGACATCTCTCGCGGCCTGGTCCTGGCCCTCTCCCCCGCCCTCCGCCTGCGTCGCCTTGCGACTTCTCTCACAGCCATCTCAGCGGCCTCTGGTGTCCTTGGCTGACGTAGCTCTGAACAAACTAGAGATTGACTCGTCTGGATACGACTGAAGGATATGGCTCGAGGCTCAGCACTCCTCTCGGCCCTCCTTTTGCTTTCTGCCTGGTCTGTCGCGGCCCACAAACACCACGATGAGCTTACCGAGGAGCAAGCAAATGCGCCGGTAGACACAATACTATGGCTCCATATCTTCCTCCAGGCTGCCGTCTGGGGTATCCTCTTCCCGACCGGTATGGTGTTAGGACTCTCCCGGAGCCGATGGCATGTGCCCCTACAAGTACGCAGAGGCGGTCAGTACCTGCGGGATATAATGTCTAACCTCTCGTCAGAGTGTCGGATTTGCTCTGACCGCTGGTGGGTATATTCTGGGACATTCACATAAGGGGAGAGCTTTCCTGGCTGGGGCGCATGGCAAGATGGCGAACATTCTCTTCGTTCCTATCGCTCTCCAGCTGTTCCTTGGCGTATACCTCAAGTTACATATCCACGAACAAACGATCAGACCTTGGGCTGTTCGCCTCCACGGTGTCGTAGGCAAAGCGTATCCCATCCTCGGTTGGGTCCAAATGCTCTTCGGTGCAATCACATTCGGAGGATACTGCCGAGGCGACAACCTTGGACAATGTCTAGCTCACTATATTATGGTACGATGAATGCATTTATGCTCTGCGGTCAACTGAATGATTGTCCCCTAGGGAAGCGGCTTCATTGCCTATGGTACCATCATGGCGATCCTCTTGCTAGTTGGTGAGGCATGGGTTCGGCGCAGCGGCCGCAGTCCAGATTGGTGGGATTCCTGGGTCATCATGCTATGGGTGAGCTCTTTTCTGCAATCAAATCGCCTAAGTGCGCTGGCGCGCTCATCATCAACTTCGCGTTGTTGTCAGGGAATTGGTATGTACGTCATATACACGGTGTTGATACGGTGAACTCAAGCCCTCGGAAGTGAACACGTTCACGGAACATCGTGGGTCCTCCTGGTCTGTCAAGGACATGCAGCATACGTGCGCACTTTTCATCAATCTACCTATGCCATATTTATACTGAAGGACGCTCGTAGGATACTTGGTGTTCTGTGTACGCTGATTCCCTGTGCACTATCGTTCACGGAATTACGGAAATAACCATATATGAATAGGGTGGGCTGGCGGCATCCTTGGGATCTGGCTTTCCAGGAACAACCAGGTCAGTCGACATGCATCTCGTGCTGCTGTCTTCCGATTAACATGTTGCATTCGGTACATGCAGAGATCTGTGGTCCCTGCCTTGATGTGGGTATCTTATGTACGCAAGACTCTTTTAATATCGCTAACCACGCACACTATGTACAGCATTATCTTGACAGGTTGGGCCATGTCTGATCACGCTCAAGCGCTCATGTTGTCCACGAAGGTCCGTCTCCTCGAGATCATTATGAAGCCAGAATGCTCTGTAACGTATCTCTGACCAGGTGCACGCCATCTTTGGGTATACGCTAATGTCTGCTGGTCTTGCACGTATCATCGAGATTTGCTTCGTCGCGCCCAAGTACACACAAGAGGTGGTGCAAGGCGACAGCCACAGCGAGCACACGCTTGATGGCAGCCGCGAGGACCAATCGCAGTCCAACCCAAGTCGCGCGTTCAGGCATCTACCTCCTTTCGTACGTCAATCTTGCACCTATCGTTTGAACATCATACTGAACAGAATCGCAGTTGTTGGTTGCCTCTGGGTACGCTGCAGCGTTTGATGTTGTGATCGACCGGGGCTGATATTTCTCTGCACAGACTGCTATTCATGTCCGCTACAGACGAGGAGTTGCACTTCGTCAACGACCAGGGCATGGACCACGTTACCTACATCCTGATTATGTTCAGGTACGCATATCACGAGTATTATGGTCCCGAACGGGCCTTATACCGCTTGACGATATTAACATCGTCTATGTGTAGTACCGCGTTCATATTGTACGCGCTCATCGTTTCTTTGATCAACCTCTATGCGACGAGTGGCAGGAACGCTACGACCGCCGTATCCGGCGACGGCGCCATCGAACTCACAGAAAGCAGCAACAAGTGGTACGCGCCCGTGCCCGCGACCGACGTCGAGCCTGCCAACCACGTCATCGGCGACGACGACTGAACCATCCTACGCCCACGACCCCCTTGTAATACTCGCGGACTTGCTCTCTCCTGTTGTGATGTGTCGCTTGCGTGTTGTTGTGCAAACATTTTGACTGTCTTTCTCGCAACTTCATCCGAGTAGTGGAAGGTATATATACCTAGCATGCGTTAATAGAATTCACGATCAATTCACTTGTGTTCGTCGCCTTTCTCATGTTTGCATCCTGCTCAAATGTGCAGTGTTGGACGTGCATCGCAGATTGTGAGTGCGCATTGCTCATCAGCCGTCGCTTTACAGCTTGCTGACTCTCCAACAGATCCGATGTGGATTGTAACTTCTCCGCAGATATGTGCGTGCACTGTTTGAGATTGTACACGGCCACAGCCAAGGGCCAAAATCAAACGGCCGGTTTCGAAGATGCCAACCTGTCCGCAAACGCCATGAAGCCCTCAGCTCGAGGCATCTACGCCCCTCTTCTCAGGGGCGAGAAGTTCTGCTGCCCTCGCTTGCGCGTCTGGCTCAGGTCCCTGATATCTCCCGGGTCGTTTCAGCCGCCGATGAGGTCAAGGTCCGCGAAGGTCCTGTCAACGTCAACTTCTTACATCTGGATGCAGAGCGTCTTACATATATGCTTTCGCGGGAGATCCCGCGTTCTCACAGGTACGGGTTGCTGTGGCTCACATATGCGGTGGCGGTACGTCGATGCATTGATGTTGCTACTCGCATATCAACCATCCACCGTGCGTCGGAGGTACTTTGACCACCCCGACGTCACGGCACAAGGAACTTGGTCTACCTACGCCGACACGACTGGTGAAAAGTGATGTGGTGACATGTTGCGGTGACATGTTGCTCGGTCTGGCAGCAGTGAACGGACTATTATGCCTGTGTGATCCGATAAGCAGCAAGCCTGGGACGATGTGGACACGGTAGTGTCAGAGTGCCGCGAAGGTAAGTCAACCCCTCCTCCCGCCGGGCTCAATTTACACTCATACCATGGCAACTTACGTTCAGGATCCGGACGCCCATTGGTCCTTATATCGCGACAACATTGTTTCCCGGACCGACGGTACAGCCAGGCGTCACGCATACCCCCCACTGTCGGTAGGCCGGGTGCAATGACATCGTCCATTAGTGAATACTGTGGCAGGTCAAATGGCGTAGGACACAAAGGGCCGACTACACTCCCACCGGGGCATCTCTTCATGCACTCTAGCAATGGGTCAAATTTCAACTGTACATTCTTGCGGCGAGATGGCTCGCGCACGCCGGGCTTGCGGCGCAGGCACGCGTTATCAGAAGTTGTGTAACGCCAATATCAGCGTTTCTAGTTGGCGGTTTGGCATGTACATCTTCCCTTCTTTCGCGTCGGCTCACGGTTCTATCGATCTCTTGCAGGGCGCGCCATGAACTGGCAGCCACAGCTCCGTCCTTGCGCCATCATGGATGCGTGTTACTCACGTCTACGGGAGTGGATGAAGCCTCCACCTGCTGCGGGACTCTCCTTAGTTTCATCAAACCACGTTCGGGCAAGAAGTGACAACATTGATCAAACTCAAAGCTCGAAGTAGCTGCCTCTCGCGCCCGTGCTCTATAAGAACTCGCGTATGGAGGTGTAATAGTTCCGCAGAAGCGTCTCGTCCGAAGCACTCATTCCACCGTCTCTCGCACTACGATGGCAACACCTAGCGGCTTATCCGTCCTCAGTGACTCCGGCGCACCAAAGGGATGCACGAACTACCAAACTATCGTCGTCATTCACGGCTACGTATGGCATGGGGGTAAGTTCCCCTCCGCCTAGTGATCCGAATGCTTATGAACAACATTTCACGCAGGAATATTCTCCAAGCTATTACCGCTGGCTGACCGTCAAGGTGTCCGAGTCATCCTGCTTAACAGGCGAGAGTACCCCGGCTCGACCCCTTACACTGCAGAGGAACGGGCTCTGCTGCCGTCTGTTACAGATAAGCCACCAACAGACGATACCGTAATCCGCTCCGCGACCGAGATGCTCGAGACGTTCATGCAGCAACGCGCGCGCGAGTTGTACGAATGCCTTCAGACGCTCGTAATGGATCGCAGCATCCCCCCGATCCGCTCTGGGACCGAGCCTAGCGGCATCATCCTCGTCGGCTGGTCCCTTGGAGCAATGTGGATGACGGCGTTGCTTAGCCATGTCGCTCACTTCCCCGTCGATAAAGTCAACTTACGAGACTACATGCGCCGCATCGTATTGTTTGGTACGTCACGCATGAGAGCTCAACGATCTAGACTTGGAAGCTCACAGACGCCAAACATACATACCTCTAGATCCCCCTGCCTGTCTCCTCGGATATCCGTACCCCGAGCAGGATCCATACAACCCGTTTTACGACACGTCGCTCACTTACGAGGAAAGGGGCCGATTTTTTACGAATTGGATCACCTCTTACTTCTCACATGGTGATACACTGGAGACCTTCGAACGACGCAGAGCATCGCAAGTACCGCCCCCGACTCTAGCTTCCATGTCCGCAGAAGACTTCCAATCGACCGTACACGTCCCTCCCGGCGTGCCCGGTGGCTCAGACTGGATGCTGCTACATGGCTGTTTCATGTTTGACATCTTCTCGAAGCTTCGTCTAGGAGCTTTCTTCCTCTCGCCTGGCCAGAACGGAGAGGCTGCAACGCGTCCGATCGGCGACGAATGGCGAGACGTCGAGGTTCACTACATCTGGGGAGACCATTCCATCTGGGAGGCACCATACTGCGCGATGATGATGCGTCAGGAGATCGACATGGCTGAAAAGGAGGAACCGCAGCTCAGGCCTATTACCATCCAACGCTTGAAGGGCGCGAACCATTTCGTGAGTATTGGTATCGTAACTCGTATGGCTCTGGTTGTTGACTATCGGCTCGTAGGCTCAGTGGGACTATCCTACTGAAACGCTTGAGGCCTTTTTGACTAATAAATCTAACGTACAGACATGATGGTCTGCTTATAATGTGTCTGTCCATATCGATATGCATTTAGTTAGAAAGCGTTGTGATATTGCGAACTCCGTGGACTGTGATTATAGCACATTCTGTGATCTTAGCGAGCTAAGCCAGAGATCATCTAAGATAGGCCCAGCGTAGATTCGACCACTATGTCACGCCTGTCACAACGCCTCTCCCTCCCTTGCACCCCCCTCAATGGGACTTCAAAAGTGCTGCAGACGCCTCTGATATCCTCTACGAGGCCGCATGGCCGCTTTTCTCCGCAAAAATCGAGGCGGAAGGCGTCGTTTTGGAGGTCGACAGATCACGTGCTTGTCATGTGATGTGGTCGAATCTACGTTGGGCCTATCTTATTCTCTTCGCGACTACCCGCCAACTCAGCAATAGGCACAAGTAACCCATCGGGTACCCCCACATGCACTCGTGCTAATGTCCCCTTCGGGGTGACATACGAAAAAATTGGAACGATACAGAGAAGATTAGCATGGCCCCTGCACAAGGATGACACGCTTTCCCGGAGTGGTAGACCTACGGGTCTCAATATTTATTTTGCTCATGTCCCTCACTTGATTACTCTTGCGTATCCTTAAGCTTAGTTCTGAAATAGCCAGAGCTCTCCTATGAATTGTCGAATTCGGCTAGTGGATTGGCCTCTCGACACAAAACAACTATATTAGACCCACCCATAACGCGATGAAGATAGCGCAAGATCTACCGTAGCCACGAAACTCTACAGACCCCCTACAGGTACGTAGCTGAATACTCTAACCGTCCCATCAACGTGCCCAACAGCAATGCGTCCCCCTTCTTCATCCACTGCCAACCGATTCCATCTCTCTTCTCTGTCCTGCATATGAAACACGGAGACGTTAGGCCACTCCGGTATGGCACCTGCCGTGGCGTTGGAGTCCTCTCTCTCTGCCCGCTGTCCGCCCTCCAGGTGAAGGTCGGCCAGCCCTGGGCTTACCTGGTCGTCCTGCGGACCGTCGCCCAGTGGCACGCGGTGCACCGGCAAGGGCACCCGCGGGAGCACCATGCCAGCGATGCGTTGTCCGTGGTCGCCAGCCTGGGAAGGCGTGGTTGCGTCCGTCGAAGCGTCGAGCCATAGCGCGGTGCCATAAGGCCCGAGGACGACGTCCGACGGTGTGAAGATGCGTAAAGGGGATGGAATAGAATTGACAGTGATCGGACCCTCCGCTGGAGAGAACAGGTATGGTAACGTTGCAGGATCAGTGACCTTGAGAGCATCCGGTCGATAAGCCGGATTGGGCATAAGGACGAAATGGTGAAGCAAGTTAACGGGCCAGGGGAACCAGGTATCGAAACGGATCAGGATATCGATGAGGGGTGGGGATGCAAGCGACGGCGGATCTGTCGTATAGAGATTTTGGCCCTTGCGTCGAGGCATTGCTGTCACGGTGTCGATTCGCCAACGCCATTTGTAGGACGCTACCGCGTCCACCCGAGGAGTATCCTCGGAAAGCGTCGTAGTACTGTTTGCGGTTGTAGAGGGAATGCGGTATAAGACGATGTACTGCTTGCAGAAGCTAAGTACAAAATCGCCTAAGACAACGGTATCTAGGCATTGAAGTTCCTGCGATCGGACAGCGTCGGTATGGGTACACTTCTCAGACGGATGAACGCTACGTACCGTAGATCCTAGTGCAGGATTGCCGAGGGGTGTAGGAGCGTTGAGTGTGCACTTCAAGCGGCCCGCATCGACGTCAATCACCCGGATATGTTTGTGAGCATCTGTAGCCATGAGCCAGGAGCCATGAAGGCCGACGGTCTTGTGGTAGCCTTGAAACTGCTTTTCCAGTTGGATGTATGTCGAGTTACTCGAAGCGGGGGCATTGACTCGGTATGCCTCCGTCACCAACCTATCAGGACCGTCACAGTCAGGAAGTAGACAGTAGAAGTAGCAAACGTCCGACCCACTGTTCACTATTTGCATCCCGACGAGTGATTGTGAAGGTTGTTGGGCTGTCAGTGACTGTGTTGACCGCATAGCTCGCTAGTGCCTGGATCGGCACTTTATCCACGCACGTCGCCGTATCCCCTATGGTATGCCACAGCTCAAACAAAAAGCGTCGAGCACGCGAGGTAGTGTCCGATAATGTGAGGGTAAGTACGTGAGCCGGAAAATGCGGAAGGAAGATGACGGCGAGGTTGCGAGCGTTGGGACCATGGCCACCGGGTCTGATCCAGACTTCTTGGTAAAATCGTGGTTGAGGCGATTGCCAGTTAGACCAAAACGCAAGTGTACGGAGCGTCAGATGTTCCAGTTCAGTCCCAGAAAGGATGGGAAGGTCGTATTGCTTGATATCGGGTATAGGGAGTGCACTCCGCTTTGAGTGCTTCGACAGAGCATAGTGCCATACCGCGCGGTCGCGGGTAGCTGTTGCAAGCCATTTACAAGTCTATGTTGAAGAGCTCCGTTGGCATCTGCATGGCCCACTCTCAGCGGTTCATTGCTTACCTGTCGGATAGAAAGAATATCATCGACGTCTAGATACAAGAAGACTTGGAAGATAACATCTTCTGGGAGAGTGTTGAGCTGCATTGGAGCTGCATTCATAAGCCAAGGATGAGGTTCAATCAGCCATCAATCCAACAGCCACATACTACACCTTCGGGCCACTATATGAGAGGACGTTGCACTACTGGTCCACCGACTCAATGATTGCCCTGGTCGTCGCGTTCATGAACGTCGAGTCGGGCCTGCTCAGTAGTAAGTCTGGCGGTATATGTCAACGCATGTGTATTGTACACGCGTACCAGGACAACATGGCGATATGGCCGAGCGGTCTAAGGCGCCAGAATCAGGAGCATGTCTCTATCTGGTCCTCACGGGCGTGGGTTCGAATCCCACTGTCGTCATTG
Source organism: Cubamyces lactineus (assembly GCA_022376465.1). Classification (NCBI taxonomy): domain Eukaryota; kingdom Fungi; phylum Basidiomycota; class Agaricomycetes; order Polyporales; family Polyporaceae; genus Cubamyces; species Cubamyces lactineus. Next base: position 189,354 of record JACDTU010000009.1, on the reverse strand, counting down.
ATTTTGATTTTTCAATCTTGCGTCGTATCATGACAGTTTAGGGCAGACCATTTCGCGTAGAGGGAACGCGTTGTGGCGCTGACTTCTTGTTCCTCCCCTCACATTCACCTTCTGCGGACTCTCTACAATCATCCTTGCCCGAACACTCTCGGTGTTGCTCTGTTCGCTATGACTGCTACTCCTATGGTCCTCAAGATTAACTCGCACGACAGTCCTCTACCCTCCGCTACTCCTCACCTCATGCCGTTCCATATCGCCTACTCGGGGCCTGCTCCCATCTCTACTTACTTTCGCGTGCGTTCTACACCGGAACCGACCTACGGACGCGACGCAAAGCTGTCAAACACTGACATTGACAAGGCTGAGGACGCGCTAGATTCACAAGCAACCGCCGTCGCAGACACGCAGGTTGATGCACCGAGCTCAGGGCTACTGCCATCGGCTTCCTCTTTAACAGTCGTTGCTCCGGATACGGAGAGTTCTCATCAGACATACACCTCGACTCTCGACCCTGAATCACGTCACTTCGCTGCATCGTTCCGAGGCCGTTCGATGCATGGGCTCAGAGTACCACTACCCGAAGGGTATACAGGTCTCGTGCTACGAGCGCCGGATAGCCGCAAAGACAAGGGCACTAGTTTTCCTGCTCGGGAGAACGGGGAGGAGTCAAATAAGCGATCCAAGTCCAAAACATCAGGAAGAACAACCCGCCGAGCGAAACGGATTCAAGACGAGGTGGAGGCGGATGAGGATGACCGAGAGCCGGACGCGCCAATGGAGACATTGGACGAACGACCGGCACGGACGCTGCAGCCGACGGCGGAGTTCACCTCCTTCGTACTTTGGCACCCCGACATTCCGGTGGACGAGGGACGAGACGATTATCTCCGGTCGCTCACGGAATGGACGAAATTGGCAGCGGAGGTGAGTCCGCAACCTCGCTATCCTGCAAGTTGTGCGGCCTCTCCTCACCGTCGATCCATTGAATATAGATCCACAAAGTGGAGGATCTTTGAGGCCTCGCAGACTTGTACGCTTATAAGACCGACGTGCAAGGAGACTAGTGTGTCAGTGCCCTCCGAGCTTCGCGGTTCAGAATCCCCGTACTTCGTTTGGTTAGCGCGTGTTCCGTCGTCTGAACACCCGAAGCATACTGTACCAGACCAGTTCAATCCACATGCAGTTCACTGCTCGCACAGGCGCGGTGGTCTATTACGCCGTCCCGTGTACAGCGCCCAACGCCCGGTGGCGGTACAAATGCAGACTCGTTTGCCGGAGATTCTATTGACGACCATGCGGCGACTGCTCTTTCTAGCCACTGACGAGGCTGGAGGATACGAGCCGCGACATCAGCAGTGCGCTTTGAACTGTACGCTTGATCACAAGGCGCATCAAGGCGGTGCACGAATTGCGGAACCCCATATTTGCGATCCCGACTACCCGTCAGCTAACAGCAGCAACAATGCAATATCGTGCTCCTCTGATCAAACCGCGCCGGGCCCACGAGGCTGTGCCAGGCTGGCCAGTCAGAAGCACGGTGGTTGGATGGCCGCTGGGTATCGCGCGCACATCGGGTACTACATAGGTTCTGCGATCTGTCGCCAAAAGGCGGTCCCGTCAGCTCCCCTTTTATTTTCCCGCTACATCCGCTTCTGTTCACAGTACTCCTCCCCCGTTCTTCCCCTTCGTACCCCTCTTCTTCCTTTTTGGCCTCCCGCACCAGAACACTAACAGTTTTTCGTGAACTTGTGAGTTACATTGTTGCTAATCTGAGTGACACGGTTTTCTGACGGTCTCTCGTAGAGCCTTTTCCTTAATCATGCGAGGCCTTCATGCATTCTTTTCCCACATGTTCGCCGGACAAGGGCTCGTAGCTGCCGCTGCCGCTGCCCCCAGCGGGAGTGTTACGCCAACTGCCCCGGGTCCTAACGATGTGTTCAACGAGGGCGCGAACTGCACGTTCTCGTGGACGCCGGATCCATCAGGCGTGTGGAAACAGACTGATGTCGAGCTCATGACGGGCGACAACTTCAACATGGTGTTCTTGACGAGTACGTGATCCTGATCTTGCCCTTACGGTTTCGCCCCCGGTCCCTGACCGTGTTGTAGCCGTTGCGTCGTTCGACGGGACAGATGCCTCTTTGACGTCGTTCAGCTACCCATGTCCAGAAGTCAGTGGTTCACCCGTTGCACCTCGCGATTCGAGCCTAACCCAATATATATCATCTATCCACCCGCGTCCGCGACATAGGTTGATCCGAACTCGGCCATCTACTTCTACCAATTCTCCTCACCTGCCGCGCCCGGCTCGCTAATGTGGACGACGCGTTTCGCGATAGCGGACGCGCAAGGGAAGGTCACTCCACCACCCAACAGCACCCAGCCAAACGGCCAAGCCATCCCATGGGGCACAGGCAAGCTCGCGGATCCATCCAAGGCCGTGCCCGAGCCCAGCTACCTGGTGAACGGCGGCGCGTCGGCGAACTCAACTACCACCACGAGCGGGAACGCGACTGGTACGACGAGCACAGGCGCGACGGATACTAGCACGGGAACCTCGACAGTGGTAAATGTCACGGACACTGCGACGGCCACAACGAGCAGTGCGCCCGACAACACAGCTGCATCCTCGCCGGACGGAGGGGACTCGACACCGGTCGTTACGGTCACGCAGACGCAGACGAGCAGCGATTCGTCAACGCCTACGAGCGGGACCTCTGGTTCTGGCAATGGGGGGAATGGCAGCGGTTCTGGCACTGATGGCACGAACGGTGCGCACGCAATTCGCGCGAGCTGGAGTCAGGCTGGAATCGCGCTCGGGCTGACGGCAGCGGTGTTCGCCGTGGCATTATGAGGCGACGGTTCATGGCAGTGTTGGAGGTGTTGCTTTGCGACTTTTCGGTCGGGCCGGACTTTATACATAAGCATACCCGTCATACCTGTATATATTGGGAGTAATCGCAGCGTGAGGCTGGCGCCGTGGACCTTTTGCAAGACGACTGCCAGAGGGATGTAAGTGCACTAGTTTCCGTATGGGCGGGGTACCTAGCGCTCGGTGAGATATGATGTTTGTCTGCTCAAACGCAATCGAGCACTTCAAACTGCAAGATTGAGAACCTGAAGAAACGCGCCATGGCGGTAGTTATGGCTGCCGCCATTGTCAGAGAAGGGCTAATGTAGATCCGATACAAGATCGCGCACCACCCAAAATATTAATACCCTATCAGGCTTACATGTACAACAGCTCGCAATCGCAGGGGAGATCGGAAGACTAGCCTGAGCTCGTCCTCGTCCTGAAAGGCCAAGTATATGGTGCAAGCGACACCTGTGGAGGATCATGCGCCACTTCCCACATCCCTTCCTCTCCGAGAATACGCTTTTCCCAGCTGTCCTTCAAGCGCATGTACAGTTGGACCTCGTAGTATGCGGCGAGCTCACAGGTCCAGTCTGGCCAAGGCTCAACGAAGATGCGCTTGCGAGTGTCAAGGCCGGCCAAGCGACGAATACTATCTTCTATTTGCCGGCTGGAGCGCTACAATATAATGCAATTTAAATCAGTCCTCGAGTAGTGTGGGATTGTGCTGTTAATACCGACATTGCTGGCCATGGACCATGTCACGCTGGATGCCTGTATGATGATGCACAACAGGTCGGGAGGTAGCGTCACTAGTGCCCGGCGCTCGCCGCAGTAACATCTCGCTAATGTGCCGTAGTCGATTCCAAGTAGCTTCTTTATCGCGATTCGCAAGTAAACTCTGGTGGAGAGGTGGTAGGGCCTCAACCTTGAGACGCGCAGGTGGGTCAAACAGGGTGCCATGTGAGAGACATTCTCCAGCGGCGTCTCCTTCCCCCACGGTTGGATGTTTTGTGGACAGTCCGATACAATATGCAAACGGCGGAGAGTGGTGCATGGTGGCATCATTGCGAACCCAGGGGAAGCCTGTAGCGTGGAGCAGTGTACGGTGAGCTCGTTGAGTCTACAGAGAGGTAGCGTAGTTGCAAGGATATTACAGCCATCATAGGCGTCAAAGAGAAGGAGTGTGAGTGTGCTGAGATGTGGACCGACCGTGGTCAGAAGCCGTATGATCGGCGTGGATGAGTCCCATCGAGAGAAACGAACGGGAGGATATTGCTCCTTGAGAATGCGCTCGCGCGTCCAGAGCTCCGCCTGACTTATTGGGTCGTCGATTACGGTCGTGGGTGTGTGGTCGGTGAGGAAAAGATGGGATACCTGGTTATCGGATGGCGTGCGTTGGTCCAAGAATTTGAGGAAGGCCTGTATCTGAACGTGGCCGTACAGAGCGACGGACTGCAGAGCACGACGCCTCGATGTTTCGCGGATCGTGTGTGAGACAAGGGCGAGAGCACGGCCTGTGTGGCCATCGTCGGTGCATGCATAGGCAAAGATGTGGTCGAGTATCTCTGGTGGACAACTCTCCATGCTTCAAGCTGATCTCGAGTAGTAGGACTTGAAGAGAGCTTGGATATAATTAGGTTCAGCAAGCGTTGTGATCGACAGCTGCCATAGCCATGTGGGCGTGGACAGACAGGCGCCCTCATAGACGCCTGTATCCCTGGGCGGCCGTGCTAGACCGTGCCTTGTTGCTTTCCTCCCTCCATCTCGTCCTCCTCGACGTCTCCCCCATCTCCCACTGTCCTCTACATCCACTGCGGTCTTTGCTGCCGTCCCTCCTTTGACTTGTCGCTCTTTTTGGCTTGTTGGTTCAGCGTTCTCGCTCAATAACACGGTATGTCTCGACATGCACGCTCAATGTCTGACTGGTCCATGTATTGAATGTTTGAAATTTCTGCCAGCTCAAATACCCTACCTTCACCGCGAACGATCGCCGAAAACACTGCTCACAATGTTCGCATACGCTGGCCTTGTTGCTCTTCTTGCAGGCTCTGCCGTCGTGCGGGCTGACCCTACCCCCACCGCACCCGGTCCGGGCGACGTCTTCAAGGAAGGCGGCCAGTGCACCTTTACTTGGGATGTAGACACCTCTGGGACTTGGAAAGAGATGAACGTCGAGCTCATGTCCGGCGACAACTGGAACATGATCCACATCACTAGTATGCCTGCCTATTTCTTCAGAATGTCCTCGATGCTCATCTGTGCCATCTAGCTGTTGCGACGCTCGATGGTACTGATGCGACCAAGACCTCTTACAGCTATGATTGCCCCCAGGTTAGTACTTCTCTGTCTCATATCTGTGGCCATCCCAGCCCCCCTGTGCTGGGGTCTACCAGTGGTGCTTCCCAAATCGCAGGGAATGCTGCCTGCGACGTTATATCTCAGCACAACATTCCTTCTGCCCATAGCGACGAGACACAGCTGTTCTGTACACTACTCCCCAGCCCTTTGTCTGCCATTGCCGAGACACGGCAAGAGGCACGATCAGTTGCTGTATACCAGCTGAGTGCCTTCTAAATGCTGACTGCGATTGAATAGGTTACCCCGAACTCCCCCATTTACTTCTACCAATTCACCTCTCCTTCTGCGACAAACCGCACTTGGACTACCCGCTTCACGATCGCGGATGCCAGCGGTAACACCACTCCTGCCGCCAACTCGACTCAGCCCGATGGCCAGTCCATCCCTTGGGGTGTTGGCCAACTTGTCGACCCTTCCACTGCTGTGGCTGCCCCCTCGTACTTGAGTGGCGGTAACACTGCGAGCACCGGTGACCAGGCTGCTACTACTGGTAGCACTGGTACGACTGCCAACACGAGTGCGGCTGCCGGCACGACGCCTGCGGCTGGCACGACCCAAGGCAGCACTGGCTCCTCGGGCGCATCCTCTGGTTCTAGCCCGGCAAGCTCGGCTCCCCCATCTGGCGCCGCTAACACGAACACAACCACCACGACCACGACCAACTCGACTAACACGAACTCGACGGGTGCGAACGGTGCGAACGGCGCGATGAGCACACTCGCTGTTGACGGCTACCTCGTGCGCACGGTGAGCGTGCTCGGTGCTGCTGCGTTCGCGTTCGCGGTTGCGCTCTAGAGGCGCCTAAGCGCTGGACGGGAAGAATGCGAAGGCGGTTGGATGGGATTTTGTGATGTTGATTATTTCGTCTGGGTTTCTTCTGTTGCTCTCTCGACCCAAATATACTCACAGAATCGGGTTCCTCCTTGGAAGCGTATGGTTTGTTGGTCAACATCTGGTGAGACCGTCCACGTGAAGGCGTTCTCAATGCGTTACATTCGGACTTGTCGAACATGCCGACTCGCCCGCTTAGCAGTGCAGAGCGAACTCTATGATGCACACTCCCTTACATTCGGCATTGTGCTCCAACCTACGGCGTTTACATGAATGTACTGGCGCTGTAGCCCTTCCGCTGGCGCATTGGTGAACTTTGTGGGGGTCGCGCAGGGCATTACTGCGCAAGCATATACGACGCTCGTGCATATGATCTAAAAGCGTACGTTCTACTCCCTTCAACTTAAACCTCATATACCCGCCCGCAGAGCACTGACCATTGATCGTTAAATCCACAGAAGAGGTGGGTCCTCGAGCTGTAGTCGCTCAGCTGTCGCGGCGGCATAGAGTTCAGTGGAGAGCACTCTGTTAAGTGCGGCACCATTGGCAAATGCTAGCCAACACCTGAACATGTCCGGGCGAGCCTGCTACAGCTCGTCTCGGGCGAGAGAGGCTGCGGGCTGCGGGTTTCTGTGCGAATCGCCCAGTGTGTCCAGCGGGGTTCGTAGGTATGTCGTCAGAATCGGCCGATGTTCAAGTTGGATGGAGTATGCCGTGTCCGACGGTGGCCGGTGGGTCCCATATTCGAGAGCCAAGCGAATGTCGAGTGCGCGGCAAGAGGGTGTGGTAGGTGTCAGCGCTATGTCGCATGCGTCTGTTTGGACTAGGTTCGGCTTGTTAGTCGCTATGGTCCGGAGTCGTCTGAGAATCGCTGAGGTACACTCGATGGCGGTGGGCGCTGAAGCGTTCGTGAACAGGTATATATGTTCATGAGAAGTCCGCGACTTTCTGCATACTGTTCAGCGGCATTGCAACCCAAATCACAACCAGCGCATCCGCTATGAACCACTGGCAAGACATCACACAACGCCCTACTGTTGTAAGCAGTCTCCCAAAGCCACACGCGAATCTCTTTCTAATATTCCCTTCTTCCTCACGTCCTAGTCCACACCATCGCCGGTCCCGGAGCCGCTTCAAAAACAACGTCTCCTATTTGTGACCGGCACGCGCGCCGACTGGGGCAAACTCGCACCCCTCGCCCACGCAGCGGCCTCCGCAGGGTACACGACTGACTTCTTCGTCACCGGCATGCACATGCTCGACTCGTACGGGCGCACGGGCGACGAGATCTTCAAGCACGCCGCAGGGGACAGTACCATGGACTCGAAAATCCACACACACGACAACCACCTCACCGGCACGCATCCAACCTCCGTCCTCGCCAGCACGCTCCGCGCGTTGCACGCCCAAGTGCGCACGCGCCCCCCAGACCTGCTCGTCGTGCACGGCGACCGCGTCGAGGCGTTCGCCGCGTGCACCGTCGCCGCGCAGGCGGGGCTGCGGTGCGCGCACGTCGAGGGCGGCGAGCGCTCGGGCTCGATCGACGAGCAGTACCGCCACTGCTGCACGAAGCTCAGCACGTACCACTTCGTGAGCGGCGAGGCGGCGCGGAGGCGCGTCTTGGCGCTCGGGGAGGATCCTGGGACGGTGTTTGCGATCGGGTCGCCGGAGCTCGACGCGCATGTGGGTGGAGAGGACGGTGGCGGCGGCGGGCTTACGCTGGGTGAGGTCAAGCGGAGGCATGGGATTCCCTTCGCAGAGTACGGTATCGTCACCTTCCACTCCGTCACCTCCGAGACGGACACGATCGGCGCGCAGGCTGCGCACCTCTTTGCCTCCCTCGCCGCCAGCGGGCGGTCCTTCGTCGTCATCGCTCCGAACAACGACCCCGGCAGCGACCACATCCGCGCCGTTCTCGCCCGCCTCGACCTCGACCTCGACCTCGACCCCGACCCCGACCCTAATCTCAACTCCGGCGCGCGGGGCCGCTTCCACCGCGTCGCGAGCGTGCCCTTCGCAGACTTCTCCGTCCTCCTCAAAGGCAGCAGCGCCGTCGTCGGGAACAGCAGCGCCGGCATCCGCGAGACGCCCTTCCTCGGCGTCCCGAGCCTGAACGTCGGCACGCGCCAGCGCGGGCGCGCGCAGGCCGACGCAGAGTCCGTCACGCACGTCTCGGCGTTCGACGACCGGAGCATACGCCGGTTCTTGTCAGATGGAATGTGGGGGCGGAGGTTCGAGCCGCATTGGGGGTTTGGGAGGGGGACAGCGGCGAGGGAGTTCGTGGAGGTGTTGGATGGGTCGGAGGGGTTCTGGGAGAGGGATTTGCAGAAGTCGTTTTGCGATGATGCGTGAGGATGATAGGGCTGGGGAGAACATTGACACTCGTTGTGCTTGTACGCTTCGATCGTAGATATCATACACGGGATGGTTTTCGGCGCAGAGTGACGGCTGCGAATCGTTGCGGCACTGCCACCACTCTCGAATAGAATGTGGCCAAATGCTAACTTCAACGACACAAAGCAGTGCTCAGCATTCAGGCAAGTGGCTCATGGCCCTGCAATCGCCCGGTCTTTAGAAATTTAACAATCTTCCATTCGATAACGCTACAACATGAGGGAGAAATAGCTAGCTAGTCGATCAACAGCATACACGAGCGACGATACGTGTGTACGAAGCTATAACCTAAAATCCAAGAACAAAGACGAAATGAACCACAGCAGTCCGAGCTGGAGGAGTACTATACGATATACCAGAGAGCGAATCCTGCGCTCAAATCTGGCACGTACTCCGCCTATGCGCGCATAATGTGAGTAACCAAGAAGGATTAGTACCTAACAGAGTCCATCCATATCACCGTCCGACGGATTCGCGTCGGATGCCCTCAATCCTTCCCCCGATTCCCTCACAGCCAAGTCAGCGCCTGTCGCCTCGGGATGTGCCCCGCTCCCTTCGCGGCAGCTGAGCGAAGCACGGCACAGCAGGAGCGCGGCCGCTCGACACTTCGCTAGACGACGCGCGCGACTGACGCGCCGATCTTCCAGGGTATACCGGGCCCGTGCCCATGTTGCGTGGGATGAATGCGGCGCCGCTCGCGCTGCCGGATGTAGAGGCATACTCGAACTGTACACGCTCGTAGCGTGGCAGATCCACTGCTTGAGGAAGTGGGCTCAGGTCGAGCGGGACCGGTGGGAGGAGCGATGGGGGCAAGGGGCGCAAGACCGGCGTAGGAGGAGGAGGATGAGACGGGGGTAGGGTGTTGATCGCGTTGGGGAGGACCAGACCGAGAGCAGACTGATCAGCAACGGGACGAGTGACAAAAGAAGATGCTCGAGGGGAGAGCGGACTTCCGGAATTGGGGAGCGAACAGACGTCTACTGTAGCCCGGAGATGTTCATGGAACATCGTGTGCGCGCCGGGAAGGAGGTCTTCGCAACGAAGGAGCAAATCTGGCTCATCGTCACGGTCGCCTGCGGGTTGTACAGTGTCTTCGGTGGGGTGCGACGAGACAGAGGGAAGCGGAATGGGCTTCAGGAACCGCTGCTGGGGTATCTCATTGTGGGACGAGCGTGGGGAAGCATGCATTGCGGGAGGACCGTGAATTAGACTAGAGGAGCACGATGTCGATGAGCGGTTGCAGAGGGTACAGGAATGAGAGACGTACTGGGCGTCGATGAGGTCGCAGGCCGTGTATATGTCGGGCTGATAGTGCACTTGAGGCACAGCCAGGGAGGGGAGACCTTCGAGCGCGGTAAGGTGCTCCGCGGCTGAGAACTGGAAGTCGGGATATTGGTTGTACGCGGTCCGGTCGCGGTCCATCCGCCCTCTCGACTCTCTGACAGGCGGGATAGAGAGGCGAGGGAGGGATCGACGGCGATGGACGGACATGGTTCAGCGATGTGGTCGAGGATAGGGAGGTGGTGGGAGGAGGAAGCGGAGGGCGGATGGGCGACTTAAGTACATGCTAAGGGTGGACAAAGAGAACAAAGGAAAGTGTGGACGAGGACTGTGGCCGGGGGTGTGGGGGCTGCAGCGATCGGTGCAGAGGATTGAAAACCCAGCAGACAGCCCAGGCGGCGCGTCTCGGACGGGTCAGACGCGACACGCGCGTCATTCCACCCCGTCACACTCACGAGGGAAGAGTCGACGCTCAGCGCGTCGACGATAACCGTGCTTGACGGACAATTACAAGGGTTCAATGACGCGAATGTTCGTGACCTGGATGCTTATGACATTTTTCTTCAGATCTTCTTATTTGAAACTGAAGCGGAGCGAGTTCCGAGTACTAGTTTCATGCTCATTCAACCGCATACAAGGGAATAGCCCAACTAGTATATAATCATGTCTGTAGGCTTGTCGCTGGGATGAGCGTACATACAGTTATGTACCGGTGGCTTGAAGTGGATATGGGCTATAATGTCACTATGAAAATCCTACAGCATAAACTCTACGTGTGTGGAGCATTGTTTGTGCGTTGCACTAGGTAGCCAGAATATGTATGTATGGGTTATGCGCACAACGAGTCGGACGTCGAACGTGGCCCAACTGCAAAGATCTGTTTGATATGGGTAGATTGAAATACAATTGGGGCAGAGGTCTTACTAGAGTAGTAGCCGATCGAGGAGATTATGAAGCAACCCAGTCGCAATGAGTAGCCGAGTAGTGTCTGCCCTAGCATCTGTTATATACTAAGAGACCGGAATTGAGGTGTCGAAACGCCTATGACGCTATTCTTCAAGAGCGGCTGCGTTAGTCACTGTAGAACGTGCGCGTGAGCGCCGAGACGAGCGTTTCGTCGGACGGTGCCGGAAGCCGTGTCGGATGCTACCGGGTGCATATATCCGGCTTCATTGTGGGGGGGCAAGGAACCGTGTCAAGCACGGTAACCCTTCACGTCCGCGTTTATAGCAAGTCAGTCGCACGCAGCTGGAACTCCAGCCTACCAACCTCCCGACTCTTTTGTCGTGGCCAGGTTTGCAACTCACAGGGTCTCACTGATCCTCTTGGCCCTTCTATCGGGTGGCACACATATAAACCCCCCCTTCCGTTCGTAATACTTCACATCCCCCCTTCTCCCCCGCATCGCCGCACATGCTGCCGCAGCTGCAGCCTCACGCCAGCACGGCCACCGCATTGGAAGTAGCTTGATCTCGGACAGGTACCATTCCACATGTCAAGTAGTACAACGGAGGCTTGGAAGGCACATCTCACTAGCAGTAGCACGAGTAGACTGGTCAAAAGACGTCATGAAAATACATCGGTATCATCCGCATCCACAGTGCGCGCATACAGTCAGGTAGCAAGCAGATCAAGGAAACCGTTCAGTCCCGTACATATAACATACACTCTCCCCACATAGCTTGCACCGCACTCTCACTTCGAATCAATCCATCCAGCGATCCTCTTGAGCGTCTCCGTCCGCTCCGGCTCGTGCCATGTGAACACCACAAAGTCGTGCACCGCGTCGGGCGGGATGTCCAGTACGGCCTTCACCCCGTCCGCGTCCATGCGCTCCTTCAGCGCGACCGAGTCGTCCATGATGCGCTCCGCCCCGCCCGCCACGATGTACGACTCCGGGAACCCTTTGCACAGGCCCTCCGGCCCCGGCTTCACGTGCAGCGACATCGGCGAGATGTACCGGCTCGTGTCCGCCTCCTCGAGCGGGAGCGCGCCCAAGTACGACACCACGCTGTACTTCGCGAACAGCTCCCCGGGTGGGGGCGCCCCGAAGATGTCCGTCGGCGAGTTGCGCGTCGTCGACGCCTCGGGCCCGCACCGCGACACCATCAGGTCCAGGCAGGCCGACGCGAGGACGAGCCCCCCGGGCGGCGGGAGCGCGGGGTGCGGGTTCTCGACGAGGTGCCGCACGATGGCGAGCGCCATGTTCGCGCCGGCGGAGTCCCCCGCGATGATGACGTTCTGCGGCGCGAAGCCGGCCTCTTGGACGAGGTACCAGTACCCGGCGAGGCAGTCGAGTAGCGCGGCGGGGAACGCGTTGATTTGCGGGCGGGGCGCGGACGCGGCGAGGCGGTAGTCGACCGCGAAGGTGCGCGAGATCGTCTCGGAGTGCTCGAGCAGCCCGCGCGTGAAGTTGGCAGTGACGTCCGTCGGCCTTGCCGTCCCGATCTGGTCACACACAACAGTAGTTAGTTGCGAGCACCAATACCCATAGCAGCAATAATAGAGACGCACCGTAAACGCGCCCCCGTGAAAATGCAGCACTGTCTTCTCGCCCGGCATCGCCCTATGGCTCGTCCACTCATACCCCTTCTTCAACAACCAATAGCCCGGGATCCTCACCGGCTCCACGCCCGTGATCTCCGCATACCTCTTGAGCTCGCCACAGAACAGCTCCTCCGGGATCGGCTCGATCCACGCCGACTTCGCATGCGCGTCCCTCAGCACCTTGTCGTCATCGTCGAGCTTGGCCGCGACGGCGGGCTTCGGGCCCCCGCGCATGTCGACGTTGCGCCCGGTGGCGAAGAGCGTCTGGATGGTGCGCACGATGAGCGTGCGCTTGAGCGTCCAGGCGCGCCGGGGGCGGGTGCTGCGCGGGAGGTAGTAGAGCGTCCAGAAGGGGAGCTTGACGAACACGAGCGAGGTCGCGACGTAGACGAGGTAGAGGGCCTTGAGGGGCTGGCGGTTCAGGATCTTGCCCATGGTGTATGGCGTGGTATTGCCCTTTGGGAGTGAGCTAGACGAGCTCGGGCTGTGTTCAGGCTAGTACTGAGTACTCAAGCTCTAAGGCTGGCGGTGGGGAGAGTGCTAGGATGAAAGCAGAATACCACTCTGGTACCAAGGAGAACACAACAGGGCGTAGGGAGACGAGCTGCGAGGTTGTGAACGGGGCAAACCTTGATAGCCAGAGCTGAGAGTGTTGCGCAGCGCAGCGCGAGCTCGAGGCCTGGCACCTGTGAGACCGCGCCGTACGTCCGCTGAGAGCGCTCGTTGGGTAAGGTCCCCGCCGTAGCCTGAGCTTCTTTGAAATCTTTACTCACGGCGAATCCGAAGGCTCCAAACGATAAGCTAGTATTGTGTGGAACATCAGCGCTGTTGAGAGCGGATATCTGAATCAAAGCATGCGTGTGCGGTCACCGGTGATGATGGTGCTAGAGAGGAAGTACCCGGTGCCATCGCACCTCAGTGCATCGTTCTGCCGGTCGACGGGGATGCCGGGAAGAGTACGCGTCGTCCAGGTTATAGTAGGAGATACACACCGTGTACGTAGAGTCTGACTCAGTATGCGGTGTCCTATATGCAGTCCTTGAGTGGAAGAAAGCCTCCGAGGCCGATTCAGATCATCTAGCAGCCCATGGCCACGTGGCTTGCCTCGCCTACTATAGCGTTAAGCGTGCGCCTATATCATCAGCTCAAGAGGTCCCACCAGGCCCTCGACGTCGTCGAGTTGTTTCGCTTGTCTCTCCAAAGCTTGAGATGCTGACTGAAACTTTGTACGAACCGGTCGAGGCCGACCAGTGATCAACGCTTACAACTCTAGCATACTCACGAGTCCGCTTCGACCGCTGGCACGTCTCCGTCAGGGTTCTTGCACAGTACAGGCTACTGCATATCCATCATCTGTGTCGGACGCCGACAAAGTTCGGACAACAGCGATAGCGACTCACGCGCTTTCCACGACGACTGTAGACTCACTAGACGTGCGTTTAAATACGTATCACGCATTTCTCTATCGGACGCGGGTTCTCCTGCGTATGATTTCCGCTGCATTGGTACGACGGCTGCCAGGCACTGTAACGATCCTCGAATTCCCATGTCCTCCAGAAACACAGAAGACCGGACATGGCGTGCCATGCCTCCAATCGCGTCGCCGTAAGCTTACCGGCCCTCATTGACAGTGACTCAGCTGACCTCGCGCAACAGGTTCGGGCGCGGGCGGAGGCATCAGGATCAGCTTCTTCGAAGTGGTCGTGGAAATCTGTTCGCAGCAGCAGAAGCAGCACCCTCGCCGTCCGCCCGGATGTAATGGTGCACTTTGACACCGGTGCCATGTTTGAGTTGGCTCGTTTAAAACCTCCGCTGCACGAGCGTGCACGCGGAAAGGTAGTCCCTGAGAGGTCGGCTTCTTGCTCTTATACTTGTCTTTTGAGTAGCACACGTACTACGTGCCGTACGTGAAGCTAGTCCGCGAACCCGAGGCTACAGTAACTGTAGTCTTCCCACCCCAAGACTCGCTATACGATGTCGAGTGTGACGCATATGATCGTCCCGAGCGGACCGACTCTTCTGGGAGAGAAGCCGCTGTACCGCCTGAGCAAGAATGACTTACTCCTCAATTACACCGTGAGCGGTCCTCTCTACTGCATATGCTATTCATCGCCGTATGACATGTACTGATCATACCCATTGCGTCGACCGCACTGCCAGGGATACATAACAAGCGTCGTGCCAGCAAAACTCGAAGTCGAAAGATTGCGGGAAGCCGTAGCGCGCACTTTCGCCTGGTTCCCGCTCTTCTGCGGCAGGCTTGTCAGGGAACCACAATGGGCAGTACGTAACCTGCCAGTGTGGTCTTGCTCGTCTGCCCACCTGCTCACGGCACCGCCGACTGCTGGCAGATATCGGTGTCCCCACCTCAGCCGGTGCCGCTCGTCATTAAGCCATGGAACCCGACCCCGAGCGAATCGATGGAGGCGACGCTGGTCGTGCGCGTCCCGCCCGCGCTGCCCATCGAGGACATCAACCCCTTCCGCATCCTGAGCGGCGAAGAGCCAATCTTGTGCAAACTGACCATCCTGACGTCCGAAACTGCGACCGCCATCGCCATGTCGTGCACGCACATGATCTGTACGTCCAAGGAGCTCTGTCTCTATCAACGTTGTCATCGAGCATGCCGTGCTGACACTTGTCCTTCTGTGGCGAAGGTGACCTTCACGTCGCCGTCAAGTTCATGCGCGTCTGGTCGCAGCAGTACGTCGGGGACATTATCGATCGCCCGCCGGTGTACGAGGGCATCGTCGACCCCGAGCTGCCCACGGACCCCGCGCGGCTCGCGTTCGTCCGGTCGAAGCTGCCAAAGCTGCTCAGCGACACGTTCCCGTTCGACAAGATCGACTTCTCGATCTTTGCGCCCTTCCCCGTCACCCGCGTTGACGTCTTCCTCAGCGGCGCGCAGGTTAGGACCCTCCATGATGCCGTCCGTCGTCTCGCGGAGGCTGCTGCTGCGCGTGGGGAGAAGGGGTCCGACGTCCAGCCGTCGGCGCTCACGAGGCAGGACGTCCTCAGTGCGCTAATCGTTGCTGCGACCAATGCGAGCTATGATACGCCCGTCACGCAGATCCACAGCGTTATGGACGTGAGTGCTTAATGCTTTAACGACACAAGGTTCAGAATAGTGCGGTGCTGACTACGCTTTCGCTGGCTGCAGTGCAGAGGCGTTAACCCAGCCTTCCTCCCCAAAGAGGCCATCGCAAACGGCATTCAATACGCGACAACTACACCCGTCAAGATCTCCTCCGACCCGCGTGAGCTGGTGCTGTCGTACGCCACGCACATCCGCGCGTCGCTCATCGAGGCGCGCGACCCGCAGTACGTGAAGGACCTCCTGGCCGTGTCCGGCGAGGAGTGGTACGGGCCCGCGCAAGCGAACCTCGGGCACTACGTCGCGCCCAGCCCAGGGCAGATCTGCATCAACTCGAGCTACAGGTGCGCGTTTTGCTTCCATGTCTCGACGCTTATTCATTCATGATGGTTGACCCCAACTCGTAACGCAGGGTGAACTGGTCCGCGACGCACTTCGGGTACCCAGGCAAGGCGCGCTGGCACCACCCAGACACGGTCCCGACGGACAACTACGTGCTCATGTTCCCGTCGAACCCGGTCTACGACCGCGCGAGCGGGACGTGGCACACGGACGAGGGTGCGTGCGACGTGAGCGTGAAGGTGCGCACGGGCCGGCAGGATCTGTTCGCGGCGGAGGTGCTCCGGGTGTGGAAGGCCGTCGTCGGGGACGGAGGCAAGCAGCCCCTACCAAAGGTTGTGAATTTTGGGCATAAGGATGCGGGGATCTCGTGGCATGCGAAGCTGTGAGAGGCTGGGCGGCGGCGGCGGTTTGGTGTACGATGTACATGATAGACAAGATATATTGTGACAACACTGGTACTGGGAATGTAAACAGGGTGGACAGGGTATGTGGGGTATGTGATAAGTACATGCAATTCAGACACTTATACGACATCGAGACTGAGAGAAGGGTGACTGTTAAGCAAGCTACACGCTTCGATGAAAGAGAGTACGATGAAAGGAGAGTTTACATGGTATACGGCCATTCCTACATATAAAGTCGAGTGCGAGTACAAACGTCAACAAAGTGACCCGAGAATTCATGGATGAAAACAATCAACGCCAGCTATCATACACCCTCGCAAGAACGGCGACGCTCACGGCATGTCATCGATCCACCGAGCGATCTTCTGAAGCACCTCGATGCGCTCAGGGTTATGCCAGGTCCACACCAAGAGGTCGTGAACCGCGTCCGGAGGGATCTCGTGGATGACATGCGACCCATCACGCTTTAAGCCCGCGATGAACTCCCTCGAGTCGTCCTCAAGCCGCTCCGCACCGCCCGCGACAACGAACGTACTCGGGAAGCCCTTAAACAGCCCTTCGGGGCCCGGCTTCACAAATCGCGACACGGGCGAGATGTACCTGTTCGTCTTCGCCTCCTCGAACGGGAGCGGGCCAAGGTACGCCTCGACGCTGTCCAGCGCGAACACGACGCCGGGCGGGGGGATGTCGAAGATGTCCGTCGGCGCGTTCAGGATCGCGGACGACTCGGGCCCGTCGTGCGTCATCGCGAGGTCGAGCACCGTCGACGCCGTGAGCAGGTGCCCCGGGAGCGGGAGCGTCGGTACCGGGTTCTCGAGCAGGTGCCGCACGATCGCGACGACCATGTTACCCCCCGCGGAGTCCCCCGCGAGGATGATGTTCTGCGGCTCGAAGCCGGCTTCGTGCACGAGGTACCAGTATCCGGCGAGACCGTCGAGCACCGCCGCAGGGAAGGGGTTGGTCGGCGGCGCGGGAGGCGCAACGGAGAGACGGTAGTCGACCGCGAAGGTGCGCTGCAGCTTCTCAGAGTACTGGAGCAGTCCGCGGGTGAGGTTCGCGGTCGTGTCCGATGGCTGCGCGGAGCCGAGCTGCGCGTCAGAGAGACTGGGCGTCAGTTGCAGCTCAAAGGGGGCTACTGCCCAATTAGACGGTAGAGACGCACGGTAAACGCGCCGCCGTGGAGGTGCAGCAGGGTCTTCTCGCCCGGCTTTGCCTTGGGGCCGGTCCAGTTGTAGCCTTTCTTGAGCAGCCAGTACCCAGGGACACGCACGGGCTGTACGCCGGTGATCTCTGCGTACCGTCGTATCTCGCCAGTGAAGAGCTCGTTTGGGATAGGTTCGACCCAGTTGGACTTGGCGCCGGACAGTTGGCTGTCCGGGATGATGGTTGGTGCAGGAGATGTAGCGCCAGGGGATATGTCGACCGGGCAGCTGAACAGGTACTGGAAGGTCTTGACGATGAGGCATCGTGTTAGCGTCCACGCCTGGCGAGGACGGTTGGAGCGCGGTATGTACTTGATAGTCCAGTACGGCCACCTGCCGAAGACGAGGGCAGCGACGTAGTAGGCGAGGTAGAATGTCGTCCACGGCTGCTTGTTGATGTCGATGATGTTGCCCATAGTGCTAGAGAACAACGAGGGCAGACTCAAGTCGCACGCGCAGCCACGCCCGTAAGTCCTGCTCGAGTGGGTGGGGGCGGGGACAATGCCGCTCAATAAGGCAGTGTCTGTGCCAGAACAGGGGAGCAGGAGCGGAAGAGCAAGAAGGCCCCAAGAAGACGGATCCGGACGACATACAAGATTTCTCGAAGGCCAGGCTGTTGCAGAAGAATGATGGGGTGCAAGAGCGGACTGAGCTGCAACACTACCCGTCGCTCAGGACCTCAGGCTCCCGCTGTTGGGCGCGTCCAGAACAGCCAGTCTTCAGATATCTGTCGAGAAGAGGATTGCTGAAGACCGCGCAGCGATGGTGGGTAGCTTGATGGTCTTTTCCGCCGCAGTGTTCGAAAGCACTCACGGACGTCTATACGTTGATGGGCTATTTCCGGGGAGAACACGAAGGTCTGTGCGCGCGAATGCGAAACGCAGGCTCCGCGGTTCTCGGCTCGAGAGCTCAGCTGTCCTGGAGCCCTCTCCTCGTCCCAGCGCAGTTTCTACGCCCCATCCAGCCTTCTCGCATATTTCAGCGTCGACAAAAGGCGTGGTGGTCGTAGTTCGTTCCGGGCATGCCCGCAGCTGAGAGGTCCGCTAGAGTTGTGCGAATCATGACATGTGATTGAGGTAGCGTTACGGGTAGTCCGTCACGCTCATCAATGGGCGGATTTTACGGTTGCCGCTTCCGGCCCTTGAGTTGGACGAGGCTCACGCTGGGCTACACCGTCGCGCGACTTCATCAAGAACGACATTGAGATGCATCCTTCTGTTTAGGCCAACATAAACGCAGAAGAGTTTTGCAAGTTCGTCTTCGAGATGTATATGCTTGACTAGTGACTAGACGAGGTAGGAAATATTTGAAGTAAGTCTGAACTCACCACTGATGCGCGTAAAAGTTGACGGACTCTGCTCATACGTTTGTTCAAGTTCAGATTCTCTAACCTCATGACGGGGTACGCAACATGACCGAGATAACACCGTCCTAAGACAATGCTACTTTTGGGTATGGAATCAGCAAAGGTCAGTCATCCGGGAAGAGCGTCCCCCCCCCCCCGGTGGCTATAGCCTCACGTCTCTATGGCTGTCAACCTGGTCCCATACTTAACTACACTTACGGATGTTTCAGTTGGTTGGGGGCATGATCATGTTCACCATATCTATGGCCACGAACATCTTCGTCACGGCCATCATCGCAGCTCGCATCCGGCGAGTATAACTCCATCCTGGTTATGCTCTCTGCGCCGGAATAGGGCCCTAAGGGTTCTGGAAGTCTGATCATTCTTGCAATCGCTTTCCCTCTAACCAGGTATGTGTCGGTGCGCACCCGGCGCGCGATGGGTGTGGAGTCGAACAGCCGCTACAACCGCGTCAACCTCCTCATCGTCAAGTCTGGCGCGATCATCTCCGCCACGAAGCTCACGGAGTTTACGCTCTTCAACATCGCGCCCGACAGCGGCGTCGGTGGTCTCAACGCCACGTACATCCTGTATGAGATCGTCCCACAGATGACTGTGCGCATGTTTCCTTTGCTGCATCTCCGCGCTTCATCTGATCATGCACTTGAATAATCACAGGGCGTTGTACCAACCATAATCATCTATTCTGTCCTCCAAGGATTCACGCAGCGGGACGACTACTACGTGTTCGCTGCCAAAGCGCTAACGGCCCGGCCCAAGTTGTGCATTTGAGAATGTGTCTGTATGTTATTTGCTATGCTGTGCATGTTGGTGGATGAAGTGCCATGGCTGATATGATATATACGTGTCGCAAAAACAGTTCATAGTCACCTCGTCGATGTGTTCCCGCCGCTGCGGTACGGTTTTCAAAGCATCAACATCATGTTGGTGGCCGGAGCGATGACAGGCTGAAAGTCACATGTGTTACGGCCCATTTCCGCCGCGGCAGGCTAGTTCAAGCTCCGCTGGCAGGTTCAACTTGTTCAAGCTCGGCCGCAATCATCGAACATCGACTTGATACCATCCTCTGTACAGCCCTGTACTCGGTGTTGTCTTGGTTTGTATTTGATGTTGCAGTAAATGGTCCTGAGGGCTACCAGCGTTCACCCGTGATGCAGCACAGGGAATGTGTCATATCACGGTACGACGTCCCGGGCTACTAGGTGCGTCGATCCACGAAAATGTTGCTCATCTCAGCTTCTCCTAGGTCACCAGGTCTCGCTATAGCACGCACGTTTCCGCCGCATCAGCTGGGTGGTTGATTACCGTGCAAACCTAGAGAACGTGTCCCAGCTCGTCTGTACGCTGCACCGTGTTCTTCCCGCAGTGGGCCTTCTGCCCGAGAGAAGTCGTCTCAGTTCGCGCATCGACGTCACCGACGCTTCAGCGAGGTTCACTCCCGCAGGAAGATCCCGCCGCTCGTCCAATCCGTTGCGCCGCCCATGATTCCAACATCCCCAGGGGTTCTTCGTCTCAAACACAGGAATGCGGGGGATACGGTCGCACTGCGGGGCCGTGTGCGCCCGTGTCGCCTGCGGGGCTGGAGATCCAAGCTATACGGCCCAATACGATGCAATATCGACTCTCTTTTAAGGACGGAGGCGGCGGCTGTGTCTTTGTCGGCGCTCGACAGACCCCTGCAGCTACTCCTCAGACATGGCAGTCCCGAACTTTCCTATCGATGAGGCGTACCTTATCGGGAGCTGGCTCGAGTCCTTCTTCTGGGGTAAGCTACCTGTGCAGAAGTGAATTCCCCTTCAACGTTCGGCTAACGCGCTATGCTCAAGGATTGTATACTCTCCTCTTCGCCATGTCTATGCATACAATTTACAAGAAGCGCAAGGAGGGCATCAACAAGTTCACTACCTTCTGTTTGGTGCTGCTGTGAGTGTAACCGTCCCTTCCCCGTGTGCTTCCCTGCTCATGTCCCTTGGTTTGACTAGGTACATGCTTGCTACGGGACACATGTCGCTCGGCCTTACCCGTCTCATTCAGGGCTTCATCATCTACCGCGACACTATTGATCCTATCACGTACTTTTCTAGTGTATGGATTCGCGTGAACATGGCCAAGGATTACCTGTACATCGCCACCGTAAGCCGCTCACCATGCAGATGAATGAACCTTAGTCAGTCTGACCAATCGCCTCCGTGTGGGTAGATGTTCACCGGTGACGTGGTCGTTGTGTGGCGGTTGTATGTTGTGTGGGGCAAGAATATGTGGTACGCCATTCTTCCATTCTTGATGTGTGTCTCCGAATTCGGTGAGTGCACGTCTATTTTGACTTCGTCGCTCAACTAATCCGGTTGTGGTTGACGTTCTTAGTCGTTGGATACGGCGCTGTGTCCCAATGGCTGCTCCCTCATCCTGACGGCCCAGAGATGGTCCGCTGGGGAACGGCCATGTATGTCATATCCATGGCTACAAATGTCTTAGTCACTGGCGTCATCGCAGCCCGGATTTGGTGAGCATCTAGCTGCCGTTCAGACATCTTTTACGTGGGAGGGCAGCGGACAACTGACTGTTCTCGCGTTGAATGTGGCCAGGTACGTGTCCATGCGTACCAAGCGCGTGATGGGCGTGGATTCCGACGGTCGCTACAACCGCGTTATCATCCTCCTTATCGAGTCTGGGGCGCTCATATCCGCCACGAAGCTCACAGAATTCGTGCTCTACAACATTGCGCCCGGCGACGGTGTCGGGGGTTTGAATGCCATGTACATCATCTACGAGATCGTGCCGCAAATGACTGTGCGCCGGTTTTTACCTCTCCACCTCGTTGTGCATCTGCTCATCTCTGCGATTGGCAACAACAGGGCATCGTTCCAACCATGATTATCTATGCCGTTAATCATGGTTATACCCGGCGAGATGACTACTATACCGACCATGGAGCGACGCTGGCTTTCGCGACCGGGACCAGGACCGAACCAACTGGTCACACCAACGCCTCGCTCTCTGCTGTTGCCTTTGCCCCTAGTGACCTCGACGTGTCGTCCAAGAACGCTGCTGCGGAGAAGG
The DNA here is from genome assembly GCA_022376465.1 of Cubamyces lactineus. Taxonomy (NCBI): domain Eukaryota; kingdom Fungi; phylum Basidiomycota; class Agaricomycetes; order Polyporales; family Polyporaceae; genus Cubamyces; species Cubamyces lactineus. Next base: position 167,618 of record JACDTU010000009.1, on the reverse strand, counting down.
GTCGGACCGAGAAGCTTTCCCTCAAGCTCTCATCCTCCTCGTCTCTCGGGGTCGAGCAGGTATAACGGGGTAGTTCTTGCATTTTCTCACACTTTATTTATCGTTTTCCGACGCGGGCGTCGCTGACGTGACCGGCCTTCCTTTGAGATCCCTGGGCTCCGCTGAGTCCTGACGCGATTAGGATAGGTGATGCTCCTTATGTTTCGCGAGTGCGTTCTTTTGTTGATGATGATTGTACGATGCGATCATTGGTAGGTGGCCGCCCTTTAGAAAAAAGGATCTCACACATGTGCCATACTAGATTTACACGCAACGTACGGTGGTAGTAGTGGCATCGCCCAAACGTATAGGATGGTTGACGACGTCCAGCCCTAACACGCGCCCGCGGTTCTCGGCTGTCCGACTTGCCTATGAAACAACTTCTCGTGTGCCTGCGCAGCTTGAACGGGCCACCCGGCAACCTTGTCACTAGCTCCTTCCCGGCCCTCGACCAGAAGGTGTAACCAGAGCAGCGTTATCCGTGTCGTCACCTCCGTTACCTATCCACTATGCCACGTCGCCTACGTTTTCTCGGTGGCAATCTAACGTTAGTCGTTCACCGGTGGCTTCGTCGACAACATTCCGTCGCACGGTTGCCTTTCCTCTGTGCTCAATGCTACGACGATTAACCATCCCCAGAAACGCTGACCGGATACGACTGTCTCAACCCCGCAACGCAGCCAAGGCTGGGCGCGATGCATTACGGCATCCCGTTCCCCGGAGGTTGGGTGTTAATTAACACAAAGTCACAGCTTCTATCGCTGGTTGCCCTGAACGCACAGTGCGACAGCGAGATCAGCAAGGACCTAAAGGGTAGGGAATTCCCGTGCAGATAAGGAGATTGATGATGCGCAACTGCGATGTGCTGATCTACCGTCGAGGAAGGCGTCTCAGCACGCTCCCATCGGCGTCACCGGCGGGAGCAATCCCCACGAGCACAGGTTATGTCAATTCTGAATAGATCTACGGTCGGACTCACCCAGCAAGGTTCTGTCGTCCGGTAGGATCGTGACGCTCGCCTCGACGCCTGCGCGGGGCGCATGACCCGCAGTTCCTACCTGGTTCCTGTCCCTACCCATTCGAGCGCGGCCTGATGCAATGTCGTCTGGTCCTCCTCTTAAGGCCCTCTGCAGCCGTGGCCCTTTCGGTGCCCATCAGACCCCTACAGCTATCGTACTCCTCCTCCTCCCCCAGCAATGGCCGTCCCAGACTTCCCCATCGATGAGGCATACCTCATCGGAAGTTGGCTCGAGTCCTTCTTCTGGGGTAAGCCACCTTCTAGTTGCGTTTCCATTTCTCTTGTACGACTTCGCTGATGACCGCACCAGGATTGTATACCCTGCTGTTTGGCATGTCCATGCATACAATTTACCAGAAGCGCAAGGAGGGTATCAACAAGTTCACCACATCCTGTCTGATTTTGCTGTGAGGACGATCTGCTCTGTGCGTTATACCGCTTCCCCGCTAACATCGTCCGCTCCCCGCTTGTTAGGTACTTGCTCGCCTCGGGACACATGTCGCTCGGTCTTACTCGTCTCATCCAAGGCTTCATCGTCTACCGCGACACCATCGGACCCATCGCGTACTTCTCCAGCGTCTGGCTCCGTGTGAACATGGCCAAGGACTATCTCTACATCACCACCGTACGTGGCGCATCACACTATACCCTTAAAGTCACTCCGCGCTCATGACATATCCTCCGGAAACAGATGTTCACCGGTGACCTGGTCGTCGTCTGGCGGCTGTACGTCGTCTGGGGCAAGAACTACTGGTATGCCCTCCTTCCGTTCCTGATGTGTATCTCCGAATTCGGTGAGTCTGCACTTTGTCGTTAATATCGTCCATCGTGTGGCTAACATAGCTATGGCTTTCGTTCTAAGTCGTCGGATATGGCGCCGTCTCGCAGTGGCTGCTCCCGCACCCCGACGGTCCCGAAATGGTGCGCTGGGGGACGGCCATGTTCTCCATTTCCATGGCCACGAACGTCTGCGTCACGGCTGTCATTGCGTCCCGTATCTGGTGAGATCTCCGTTAGAGGGCGCTATACTGCGAAATGATAAGAGTCTGACCACAATCCGTGTTCCCCGTCCGCTGCGGTCAGGTATGTGTCCATGCGCACTCAGCGCGTGATGGGCGTGGAGTCGAGCGGCCGCTACAACCGCGTCATCCTCCTCATTGTCGAGTCTGGTGCGCTCATCTCCGCCACCAAGCTTACGGAGTTCATACTCTTCCGTATCGCGCCCGGTGATGGTATCGGAGGCCTGAACGCCATGTATATCCTCTACGAGATTGTGCCCCAGATCACGGTCAGTCTCCTACCTGCTATCTCCTCGTCCCAGCGTCCGTTTACTCATACGCATGTGCGGCAACAAAGGGTATCGTGCCAACGATGATCATTTACGCCGTCAACAAGGGCTTCACGCAGCGCGACAACTACTACACGAGTCGCAAGACGACGCTCGCGTTCGCAACCCGCACCGGTACCGAGCCGACCGCGCAGACGAACACGTCCCTCTCCGCCGTCGTCTTCGCCCCGAGCGACCTCGACATGCCGTCCAAGAAGGCCGCCGCGGAGAAGGCGCGGACCGAGAAGCTCTCCCTCAAGCGTTCCCCGTCCTCGTCGCTCGCCGACGAACAGGTTTAAGTGATCACGACGGAACGCCCTGGTCCGCTCGTGCTCTGGTATGATGGCTGTCGGCGCTGCTGTTACACCCTCTCCTTAATCAACTCCCTCCCCCCAGTGGGCCTCTTCACGTTGCCCCTTACGCCTGTACGGATGTGTCTAGTACCAGCTGTATGCTGGTGATGTGGTTGTACCATGTATGTTGGTGCGCGGACTGTGTAACGTTTGATCTGCCTTTTATATATTTACTTTACAACCATAGCATCATCGCGCCCGCTCGGCCTGCCAGTGTCAATGTGGCCCTCCACCGCGTACTTTGGGCGCGGCGTCCCGCGAACCGTCGAGTCTCAAGATCTTACGTCTGAGCCGCTGCGGGCCTGCGGCGCCGGCGTCGCACAAGGTGTTCACAGATATAAGGAATCTGACAGGGGGACCCGCTGTGTGGTATACGTACATATATCACTCCGCTTTGGCATACAGAACACACTGGGCGCAGCGCCGTGGCATCTCCCAAATTACACGATTGAGACCATCCATCATCACGAAGACGATGGGCGGCGCGATGGACGACGGCCATTGACCTCGAGCGGGTCGAATCCCTCATGATATCCCACCCTCACGCTGGCGCATGCAACATCTGTGGGAGCCCGTCAATCAAGGGCCCGGGGCATGTCTGGGCTCTACCGCGAGATTGTTTGGATATCTGGAGAAGGTGAACGGATCGCGAGAATGAGCGCGAAGTTGATACGCAGTCACGCTGTGATTCCATCTCACAGTACTTACAATGAGATGAATTAGTACCAGGAGGCTACTTGCAGCTTCTCCTACTTAGTACAAGTGCGATGACACCGCGAGATAGTCTGGGCCTAACAATAGCTTCGGGCGAGCGGTACCATGGTTGTTTCCCATCGAGGATGTTTGCATTCGGAGTACGACTGAACGAGTGGCCTGAACGTTAAGCAGTGAGAGTCACCTGACGTCGGTACGGTCGTACGAGGGGACGCGCAGTTTGTAGACGCAAGAGCCAGCATTCCAACTCAAAGTCAGAAGAGTACCCGTGTCGCTCGCTCGCACCATCCCGCGACGGAAATGGGCAAAGGCTCGGAGCATCTGACAGGTATAGATTCGCGGCCCGCTTCCTGACCGGGATGCTCGCAAGACCGTATTCTAGCTTCTGCCAGTGTCCAACAACGTTCAGGTTGAAGAGCTCCGACAGGCCTGAGTATACTTCAAAGTGACTAATAGTCGGGGATTCTACAAAACGGTTTCTTGCGACACTGCTATGGATATTCACTGTACAACGGTTACACACAGGCAGCTCCTAGTGGCTGGCCGACCAGAACGCGCACACGCTCTCCATCAGCACGCGCCATCCCTCCCAATTGAATGTTGATCCTTCGACTTCAGTCCAGCAGACGTCCAGGGGCACAAACCTCGCAAAGACACAGAGTTCGCCCACGTTCGTTCCTTTGTTCCTCAAGTTCCCTCGTCCGTTCAGATGTTGTAGATGTTCCCGCGTTCACGGCCCGGGCGCAATCGGAGCGGGGGCCTTGACATACTTGACCCAGCCCGCGGAGCTGACCATGTAGTGGGGCTGTCCGTCGCCCTGGGCTGGGTCGAACCCGAACAAGCTGTATGGGAACCCAGGCGCGAAGGGCGCGGACGCCTCAAGGGTCTGTATCTGCTCTGGCGTGAGAGCGATCGCGAGGCCCTGTATCAGAGAACCTGATGAGCCAGACCACCCTGCGGGAGAAGAGACTGGAAGGCCGGGTGCGAGCCCGCGAGGGGGCGGTGACAATGCGCAGATGCACGCCCATGGTGCGACTACGCACTGGGACTCGGACACTGGGACGCTAGGACGCGCGGGGTCCTTCCGAATCAGCAGCAGATGCGGCAAAGACGCACCTTGATCACGTCGTCCAGGTACTTCGGGTTGCTCCCACCAACGACGGGGAAGACGTACGGAACCTTCGCGAGAGCCCACGCAATAGCGACGGATGCGAGCGACGCGCCGCCGCCGACCTCGCCCGCGACTTTCTCGAGCGCGGCGCTGACGCGCTTCTCGTCCTCCGTCTGTGGCATCCCGTACCGGACGGGCGCGGTGCGCGCCTTCATCTCCGCCTCGGACTTGTACTTGCCCTGCCAGCAGAGGTAAGGGCCGATCCATGTCATGCAGCTGCGAGGCTTAGCGAGCGAGCGGGTCCGCACCTGGCCGAGCACGCCCCAGGGCACGATGCCCATCCCTTCGGCGCGACACATGGGGACGATCTCCCGCTCAAGGTCGCGCGTGCCGATGCACCACAGGCCTTGATCTGCATGGATTGGGTCGGGTCAGATCTGGTCTGGACTAGTTAGCTAGTGCAGGACACTGACAAACGACGAACTGCGCCATTCCGTGGGCGCGAGCGTATTCGTTGGCTTTGACGACGATCCATGCTGTGGTGCGCTGCTGAGTGAGAGGCTATGGGGAGATGATATCACCCTAGTACGCACCGGGGGTATCAGAGATGCCGAGGTATAGGACCTTATTCGCCTTGACAAGTGCATCGAGGCCCTGCATGACCTCCGGGATGGAGGTCGAGTAGTCCCACCTGTCACAGCAAGTCAGCGAGACTCGCATATAGTGCATTCGCAGGTACCATACCAGTGGACGTAGAGAATGTCGATGTACGTCGTCTGGAGCTTAGCCAAGCTGTCTTCCACCTAGGCGACATCGGATCAGCACGCCCTTGGACATGAACTCGAACGGTCCTAATACCCACCGACAAGACCAAGCTCTTCCGGTGATTGCCCTGGTAGTTGACCTACGCAACACCGATGCTGTTCAGCCACGAAACACCACGCTGGATTACATAGGTTGCAGACTGACCTTGAGCTTGATGTCTTGGCGGTGGCCCTGGTAGCCAATAGAGTACTTGGTCGCGACCACGATCTGGTCGCGATTCTTTCTGGCCGCCATCCAAGCCCCAAGGTAGGTCTCACTCTATAACGAGCACAGTCAGCCCTCGACATCCAGGAACATGCGCGGTAATCTTAATGGCGATGGGCACACCTCGCCATTCTGGTAGTTGTTGGAGGTGTCGATGAAGTTGCCGCCGTTGTCGTAGAACTTGTCCAGAAACTATAGCGCGATGGTCAGCATATCACATATCTACTACTATGACTCGCAATTGTATTCGGTCTTACCTCGAAGGCCTTCTCCTGCGTTACACCTTGAAAACTAGACCGCTCAGTATAAGGCACAAACAGTCATGTCGGCGTGAATCGCGTGCCTTCAGCCATACCACCGGCCCATGCCTGTCCGAGGGACATAGTTCCGAGGCATATCGGGGACACGCGTACTATGGCACCATCCCATCAGCTCACTCGCACACAGACAAAGACGCGTTGTCGCCAATCGCGCGACATCACTTACCGCCTGCAGAGGGCGAGAGGAGCTGATGGTGGCGGCATCACAGCATTAGTCGAACAGCAGATAGAAACTCAGGTACCGATGCTCACCCTGTAGCGGCCGAGCTCGTTCGCGGGCTGGGGCTGGGGTGCGAATGCCATGATGGTAGTGGTGGAGGTGCGAATATACGCGAGAACTGTGTAGGGAGCTGGGTTTGCGTTGTGGTCGACGATATCGATACGGCTGAGCGCTGCAACAGGGGATCTCTGAACTGAAACAGCCTGGCCTCCCCGCTGGTCTTTAGCTGCTAGAGATGGTTCAGCGGCGTTCGAGCGGCCTGACGTGCATCAGCGCCGGCGCAGTATATCTGGGCTTCTATGATCATTGGAAGTCACTAGACCGCGTCGAAGCAGGCTTTTCAGCTTCGGAATATTTGTGGAGAGGTGCGTTCCCAGTGGGCACATGAGCAGGACTTTAGGTGGTTCGACCGGAGGATGTTCTGATATCAGAGGGGCTGCGGGAGCGCATCTTTTTCACCAGGTCGCTCACCGTCACCTTCGCTGTCTTCGCCGCGACAAGAACCTTCGGGGCTGGCTCTGCGACCTTCAGGGCGATGACAAAGCATGCCGATACGTCGGCACCGCAAGCCGGCAGGTTTCGTAAGTATTCCAACAGTACGTGCAGTATAAGTTGCGCCCACGTTTGACTCTCTAAAGTTAGTAGTAAACGTGGGTCAACCGTCTCATTTTGCTTCGCTGACATCTGAAGGAAGGAGCACCGACCTGACCACCATTGAATATTGACTTCCGATGGCGTCTCGGGCCGAGTCGTATGAGTGCTGGGACAAGGGAAACCTAGTACTGACCGCGGCCCCTGCACTCGCGCCCATTATCGCTTGACACCAAGATTGAAGCCTGGGTTCCTAGACGCGGAAATAGAAGAGGCGCAATTCGAGGACCAATACACGGACTACAGGAAATGCAGGAAGCAGCAGTACCAATGCCCGTACGATACACACAGAGGAGCAGCGTCGTACCATGATGAGCAAGTCCTCAATGATCGCGTTCCACGCTCACGTTATACACCACCTCTGAGATTCGGACATGGGTGTGCAGTAAGCCATTGTGTCCTCTGGACCTTTCGCTTCCGGATCCAAATCGAAGATCCTGTACCCCACGACCGTACCGGTGATCTCAGCGTCATCAACACCTGCCGCGCTGGTAGAGTCCGTCGCAACGAGGACAAGAGCGGCGTTAGGTATTCTCTCTGGCTCTGGGTATCCCACTATGATGGCTAGCTCCCTGTCGGGCGTCGGGAGGGGCACAGTCCTCCGGTCCTTTGAATGCTGTAGGCCGCCGTGGTGCACTCTCGTCTCCGCATCTACCAGACGGAATCGGTCTGGCATAGCATCCCGGAGATCGCCCGCGATCACATTTTTCAGCACGAAGCTCAAGTACGGGCGCACATGCAGGCCCTCTACGTCACAAACGCGGTCGTTCTTCCTAGGGAAGACCGCCGTGGAGAAGGGGGATCGGTGAGTGATGTAGGAGCCTAGCGAAAAGGCGCCATTCGACGCTCTCCGACCATAGAACTCCGTATGGAACTACGCGTAGGAGGATGTAGAATGCCATGAGACGGTGTTCGCCATCGGGAGCGTGGGCTATGGGCGCGATGTCAAGGCCGAGGAGTGATGCGACACAGAGCGGTAATCTTCGGTTTTGCTGGTCGCGCGATGCTCGTGGCATGGCGATGCATGCAATGTAGAAGGGAGACCAATTTTCGCGCATGATACGCATAGCCCGTACCGAAGGCAACCTTTCTCCTAGAAATATCATCAACTAGTCGTCGCAGAGGAGATTGCGCTGGGCCTGCGCCCTGTGTTCCCGCGGATCGGTGTCGTTCGGCGCAGTATGTACCGCAGGTCGGTGTAGTTCTGGTACAAGAGGGACCCGTCACCCATACCTCGAGTGACGCGAATCAAGGCCCTGCCAGGCCATTCAGCGCCGCGGTGGAGATGGTTCGCCCGTCATTAATGAGGAATTCCGCGCCGATATCGATGGCCAGCCCGCATAATCTTGACATTTCGTGAAGCGTCCCAGAGGAGAGCTACGCTTGCAGAAACGTAGCCTTGTTCGTACCTGTTACGGATGACCCATCGACTCGAGAGAGCATAGGTGAGGCGGGACCGTCCGCGACGTGAAATGAGTGTACTTCCAAACTGTCATTGCAGAAACCTGGAGGACAGAGAAGGTGGCACCGCTCGTCCTGGTGGTCAACCAATCAGCCGCTGCGTTCAGGATGTGTCATGTAGTCGAGCTCGTCCCAAGGTGGAGATGAACATAGGTTTGCAACCGTGAACGGTATGAACTCGGGGCGCGGTGGGAGTGAGGCGTGGGGCTGGGACATGGTCAAAGTGATCGGAATGGTCTTTGCGGAGGGCATGTTAGGGAGCGGGACGTCTACGTCCGCTATCGCCTGGCGTCCGTGTACCACGGACGCTACCTCCGTGAAACTCGCAGAAATTTGTCCCTGCCCGGCCAAATATCGATCCATGAGATGAGTCATCGTACCAGGTCAGCTCAATGAATACTCGCCTGTTTGGGTCCCTCGGGTGCCTTCGTACGTTTGGACAACCTAGACTTCGTACAGACACAGTTACCCATACTCGTACCTACAAGCACAGAGTCACGGAGTGCGAGATAGGGAATTCAGCATAAGGGCGAAAGGAGAAACGTGGAACCGTGTCTTGCCAGTGAGTATCGCATGACATGCGGCAAGCATGCTACGTTCTCAAGCTCGTGCCCTCTTCACGCAGCTGATACGCATACAGTGGCCCTGTCGTTGAATCAGCTGCAAGTCGTACCTACGTTCGCGTTCCGCCCTCTGAATTTGGGTCGATCAGCTCAACCTGCTTTAGTACTGTCATCTGGAGGATCTTGCACTGACCTTTTCATCATTGCGCACAGCGTATTAGTACTGAGGGCTACGAAGTAGTAGTCTCCACGACAAGTCGTCTGACAATATCGTGAGCGTGAAGATGGCGATCGGCGAGGGAGAGAGCTCAGCGCTCACCGGCACCCCCCCCCCCCGGCGCTTGACTGCGGCGGTGTTGGCGCCCGTGCACGTCCGAGTCATCGTCGTACTAACACGACGGGGATTGGCTCATTTTCGGCGCAGGAAAAGTCAATGAAAAGCCGTGACGAGTAGTTGCCTTTTCTCGAGTTGAGAAAAGTCATCGAAAAGCCTTTGAGAAGGTAGCCGTATGGCGCCTTTTCTGCGACTTTTCTATGCCTTTTCTACGCTTTTTCGTGATTTATAGAAGGCTTTACGAAGGCATTCTCTTGCCACCCCTTTTCCACGACTTTTCTGGCGTCGAAAACGGGCTAATCCCCATAGTGTAAGGTAGGCCTCACACAGACTCGACTACCTCTGTCACGCGTGACCATTCACGTGAGCTTGAGCGTTTGCGGGACTTGTCTGCACAATTGGCATGCCTACGGAGGCTACGTACTGTTTAGCTCAGTACACCAGGGGTCGGCGAGAGCGCAATCCCATGGTGACCTCGGTGGAAACGTATTGACAGCATGGCAACTACGCAGTATGTACTACAGACTAGAAGAATGTTTGACGTGCAAGCTGGGGCAGCATTGATTGATAAACATGCACTGTATCATTGTGAACGTCTCAAGCATTCCCTAGGCTGCGCCCATCACCTCAATATCTATGTACATGAATGTTGTCCATGGGCGTACGTCTTAGCATTGGCGGCCACGGCCAGAGGCCTCATGCCGCCGCGCCAGAAATGCGCATCTCGGCGCTAATGGAAATTTATCGCACATAACGTGTATTTCTCGGGTCTAGCGCTGGTGGATTGTGTTCCCCCACGTTGAATAAGTCGACCTCAATCTACTTTCCTCAAAATCAAGAACCTATAGGTCGTAGGGAGGGCACTTCTCGCGAACTTGTGGGTTGCCGATTCTTGAAAAGTGTGGTGGGCGAGATCTCATATAAAATGCAAACTCTTCTCCCCGCCAAAACGGGCTCAGCGTGACAGATTTCGGTCATGTGACGTAGTCGAGTCTGCAAGGCCTACCTTATGAGCCACTTGCGATGGGTCTATGGCACTACCAATTGCTAACAGCCTATAACAAGCTAACCAAAGCCAGCCAGCCCGAAGGTAATCTGCAGGTTGTCGAAGAACACAGCGCGCGCAAGAGAGCAACGATTCGTGCATTTGACGAACAACTATCAGAGAGAGACAGAGTATGGTATGAATACAGAGGTATCATCCTAGGCGTTGCGCGACAACAGACAAGCAGCGGGTAGCAGCAGCAGTCGAATTAATGCCATGTGGCAGGCAGGTATGGTACAGTTAAATGGTGCTCGGACGGTGAGTGAAGCAGGCCGGGAATACGAAGAGAAGGTGGCGGGTAACGGGGAAGAGGAGCCTGAAGGAACGGGTGTATCGTGGGAGAGGTGTATGTGTGCGTGCGTGCGTGCAGTATCGGACGATTGGGTGATGCGTACATGCTGGAATTACGTGAAGAAGTAAAAGAATGGCGTTCCATATCCGAGTGAAAGCACGACTAGAAAGAAACAGATTTTGTGAGCTCAACCGTCGATGGTGGGAGGAAGAAACGATGATGCTCACCTGTAGTACAAAATCCGAACCGGCAGGATATTTGCAATTGTATAACTTAAGCAAGGGTTATATCACAGGAGCGCACACCGGGAGGCGGGTGCGTGCGTTCACCTCGACGAGCTGGACGACAGTCGTGATGAGCTCGCGGCAGGCGCGCTGTCCGTGGACGAGCGCCCTTTCAGAGGCTGGATGACGGACAGAACCGGTACAGAGAAGCGTTGCGATTTCTGCCCGCCACCACCACCAAGGAACGCCGGCCACCCATCGAATTGCTTAACCTCTGAGATCGAGCGCTTTAGAGGGGGCACGGACGCATCGTCAGACGAGGCTGCTCTGAGCAGTGGGGGTTGCATCGAGTGGACACGTCTAGAGAAAAATTTGCGCGAGCGCCATGATGAGGACGAGGGCTTCGCCGGGGCGTCTTCCGTGTGCAGTGAGATAGTAGGGATGCTCATGCTGTCGAAAGTAGAAGGAGAAGGAGGGTTCGGGGCGGACGTCGTAGATGTGGCATCTTCTGCAGGTGCTGCAATCAGATGTGATGTCAGCGCGCTGCTGCGATGACGACCAACGAAGTGGACCTACAATTAGTGATTTGCCCATCGTGCTCTTGCCCCTCCTCGCCCACCTTTTCCAGGACAACCCGGGGTGGCTCAAAGATGACCGGGGGCGGTGGCGGTGGCGGCGGCGTCTGTTGCTCTGAGGTGGCAGACACCGCCGGCGATACAGGTCTCGTTTCCACAAGCTCCAAGAACGAGCCTTCCTTCTTCGGCGCCGGATCTGGTATGCGAATGATGGGCACTTCGGGTACATCCTCCCCAGAAGGCGACGCCGCCTCAGATGCAGCACGTTCAGACCGCCGACGGACGCTCTTGCTGCGACTCCGTGAGTGGATCGAGTAGATCGACGAACGATCGGGCTTGCTGCCGCCTTCCCCTCGTTCATTCGTTGGCGTCTTGGGTATACGCAGGCTAGCTTTTGACGCTCTGCTGCTTCGTTTCTTCGCAGCGGACACACGACTCGCGCGGTCGCCCAAGCGAGGCTGTGGTGCGCCCACGCTGGGAATGAGCGTAGCTTTCGTCGCGACGGCCTTACCCGTGATCTCGACTACCTCCGCGTTCTGTACACTGACCACAGCCGACATGCGGTCCATGTCGTTGTAGATTTCTGCCTCAAGCGCGTCCGGATCATGGTGGTCGTCTTCGAGCATGTCGTCATCGCTGAACGCCAGATCAAAGTTGTCGAGGTCGTCCATCTCCTGTGCCATGTCTTGGGCCATGGTCCACGCCTCCTCTAGCTCCGCTTTCAACTCCTCGTTGTGTGCACGGGCTTCCTGTAATTCGGCTGTGCGCTTGGCGTACGAGGTGTTCAGCTTGCGCAGAGCCATTGAGAGCGCGGACGAGATGTGCAGATCCTGCACGCGTTGAATCTGTGCGCGCTGGTCTGCGATGCGCACGAGAGTTTCCATCAGCCGATCGCAAGCAACGGTGAGTTCCGCGAGCTGGGAGGTGAGATTGTACAGCGCTTCGCCGTCGGCGCCATCTGTCTGTGAGAGAGCGGCTAACGACTGAAGCAGCATCGTGCGTCGGTGCATACTGAATCTGTATTGCGATTGTGTCGTCGCCTTCAGCTACGTCCCAACCACACGACCGTCAGCTCCACACCCACGAAGTCAGCAGCGATGTCCATATCGTGTACGCACCGAATCTAACCGCTCCAGTTCCTGCGGCAACTCGACGTCATATGTCTGCATGGGCACGACACGGATGAACGACTCTGATGCCGAGTGGCGGATCGCACGCGACACCGTCTCCTGCAGCTGTTCAGACGTGAACGTCCACTGCGCCGCCTCGAGTGTCAGACCCTTCCACGGGATAGGCTCCACATCGAAGTTGAGTGCAGGCGGCGGCGCGAGCGGCGGCCTCTTCGACACGACACGCACCAGCGCAGGCGTCGAGGCCCGTGTGGACGCAGGGGTGCTGTGCGCATCGCCCACTGCAGAGGGGGAGCTGCTCGGGACGTTCACTTGCACGCTCTTCTCGGACAGCGTCCGGCTGTGTCCATTCAGGGATGGGACCGCCTGGGCCACGTCCTGTGCTGCTTGGACAGTTGAATTCGGCCGGCTCGCGTCCGTGCGTGGTGCAGGCGGGGAAGTCGGCACAGGCTCCGGGCCCGGCTCGGACGGAGGCGGGGGCGAAGGCGGAGGAATGGTGACTGGCGCAACTGCAGCCGAGTCTTCTGGTGCATGTGGGCTGTCCTTGGGTGAGCTGGGGCTCGATGGGCTCGCTGTCCGCGTCGGGTACACGACCTCGTCCGCCTGGTCCTGCACCTCGGGCCGCGGTTCGGGTTGGGGTGAAGCCTCATGGGTCGTCTGCACATCGTTTGGTGGGGTAGGCTTCGTCTCCTCGGGATGGGTATGGGGTTCCTCGCTTTCCACGGGGGGATTTGAGGGTGGTACGAGGGCATTGAGCGCCGGTGATGCCGCGCGTGAGCTACAAGATAGTGCTGTGGGTTCCGGAGATGAACAGAATGACGGTACCTCCTCTTGCAAGCGTGCGCTGAGGTCGAGAGGGACGATATTCCTGGGCACCGACCCCGGCTTTCCGGGGCTACGGGGGCCTATCGGGCGACGCCCAAGCGAGGCGGGAGGAGAGCGAGCGCGGGCGACATCCATCGTTCGTTAGAGCGTGTAGAGGATGGCGGGCGCGGGTTCGGTAGGGTTCAGACGACCATGGACGTGGAGGAGAGGAGAGATGCGACTGCTGCCAGAAGAGCATTTCTGGCGGGGATGGTTCTGATCTGGCGTTGTGGGAACTGGGCAAGCGGTTCTCCCAAACAGCTCCGGCGTGATAATCGCCCAAACCCCGCACTAGACGCCAGACAATTATGGGTATTCCGTATTTCCATATGTCAGGAACTCGCAACCAGGACGTCGCGTGGCCGCATGGAGTCCATTCCAATACACCAATTTACACCACGACGCGCACAAGAGCGTACAAATACACGAGCAGACAGCCACGGTACCGACCGTTCACATGCATCCACAATCCAGCTCAATTATTCTCCGATCGCGCACGGGCATGACGCAACAAACGACAGCAACATCAATATCACGAATGTCGGCTCACGAGGCGATCAAGACCTGTTTTGGTCGCACAGGCATCGGGTTCAGCTTCCTTCATCCAAATCGACAGATCGAGTCAAGAGCAACTTACCGCGGACGGTGTCAGTCCCAGGTCCCGCAACGAACGCGAGAAGTCTTCGGGTGCAAATGTTTTCCTGCGGGGCGTTGGTCAAGGAAAAGGGGGCGCTATTGGTGGCGTAGGACCATACCTTGGGAATGTCAAGGAGAACTTGACCGTATCCACGTTCACAGCGAGAGTCTGAGCCGCGAGGAACTCGGCGACTTCACGGAGGGCTGTCCGGTCAAGGCGTCAGCATTGCGATCCGCATCAACGGGAAACATTGTTGCGCACTGGCATCGCTCGGTAACGTCGTGACATACGGTTGGCCTCCGCTCGCCATACGGATCTGGAGGCGTGTCTCCGGGTAGTCCTTGCTCGCCTTCGGGGCCGATGATGCGGCTGGCGCAGCTGCAGGAGCGGGGGCAGATTGTTCCGGTACCGCCTTCCCCTCTCTCAGGGCCTTCTCACGCGCCGCTTTCGCAGCGCGTTCTCTCTTGTCAGCTTCGATTTGTGCTTTCACAGCGGCGCGTGCCTTTGCATCCTCCAACTTCTCTATAGGAAAGGGTCAGCAACGATGTATTCGCTGTTGTGGCGCAAGTACGAACCCTTGCGCTTCTTCTCGGCTTCCTTGATCAGTTCCTTCTGCTTCATCTCTTCACGGATTTGATTCATGTCCTAGGTCGAGCATATATGAGCTATGTAGACTTTGACAAACAAAGGCGAGTAGTCACCTTTCCCGCTTTCCTGCGAATTGCCTCATTCGCAAGACTCTCCTTCGCCTCCTCCTTAGCCTTCGCCGCACGCTTGGCAGCAAGCCTCTCCTTCAGCTCCGCCAGCTTCTGCTTCTTCTCCTCTTCAGTTAACGGCTTGATCTGTACACCATAGTTTGAGTATCGCCGGAACACGGACACAACATAGTAGCGCACCTCCTCTGTAGACTCCTCGAACTGATCATGCCCGCTCTTCTCTGCATGGTAGTTCGCGAGATCGAGGTTCTTGAACGTCTTCCCGCAAACCTGACACCTGATGCTCTTCGCTTCACCTTCAGCGCTGTTGCCCGCACCAGACGCCGCTGGCGCAGAACCCCCCGAACCAGTTGCAAGTTTCTTCCCATACACAGCCTTGAGCGTTTCGAGCTCTTCGTCGTCCTCGTCCATGGGGTCATCCGCGCCACTGGCCGCAGGGGCGGGCGCGGAAGAGGATGTAACGGATGAAAGATCGGGGACGGGTTTGCCCTCGTTCTCGAGTATAAAGTCCATCGCTGGTTGCAAACCGCGATTTCCCGTCGCCTTCAGTGCCCCTAGATGTGCATTGCGTTCGTCAGTGTCCAACCTTGTACTCAACGTTGGAAGAAGGCCTCACATTCAACGCGTGCGGGGTCGAAGCCCATCGAGAGCAACACATCCTTGTCAGACATTTGTACGCAGTATATCTCACAGAACGAGCAACAACAGTAGAGAATCCAGCAGTATGTGAGTGTGTGGCAGGTCAGATAGTGGTAGCTCGTTGTAGTACGAATCCTCCGAGCGCGAGTGTAGCCGAGGCTCGATCGCACACGTTATGGTATCATCATTACCATTCTTAGAACCCTAACCTGATATTCCTCCCACAGACTTCAGTACAGTAGGCAGCAGCCTTGGACGGAGCACTTTCAAACCCAGACAGCTCTTGCGAGTCTTTGAACCGATGTTACAGCATGAAAAGTATCGGACCTAGCATGGGCTAGTTTGTGTTGGTAATGAGGCGACAGGATATCGTCTAACGACGCTTGTAATCAAGCACCGCAACGGTGATACCTCACAATTATTACCAATGAGTAGGGTATATGAGAAACTACAATACAACTCATCGGTTTAGGTGGCTGCACTATGGAGAACTTGGCGAAGATGGCCAGAACCAAAACAGCATCTTCCACAGTATCCAGAAAGCCAGAATGGCGCCAATGCAGTAACCTATTGTCCGCCATTGCTTGACCCCTCCGGGCCCGAGGCCGAATGCTTGGCTAGCACGGCGTGAAGATTGGACAAGAGACGACCCAAATGAGGAGAATGCGTCTCGCTATTTCAGTAATTGACGATGAGGACCGGTAACAGAGCTTGATGTAGTCATAAGCGGACTCACAGCATTATCAAGTGCTGAGTTTTGTCTCTCGACATCGTCATAGATATCCGACGTAACCTACAGATTCGATGTCAATAGAGAGCAGGAGAACGTACATGCTCTCAGCGTACGCCACGCAATGTTCGTAGCTTGGAGTGTAGATCCTCCAGCCTCTGGTCGTTCTGGAGCTCATAGGTATCTTCGACACGGTCCCGCGAGGAAGACATCAGGCAAAGAGAGACTGTTTGAGAATACGGATGACGATAGTCCTAATGCTAGGCGGTGGCACGATGTCCAGCAGTTGGCTCAGTGTAAAGGGCGTAACGAGCTTGAGACGATGATGGAGGGTAAGGATGAGGCCAGTGCGACGTTGTGCGTAGGCGCCTTGTGAAGCGCGTACGCAGCAGAAGCACGTGGTTCCCAGGAATAGCAGCGCGACGTGTCAAGCGCGTCCTAGAGAGCAACTGCAAGCTACGCCCACATCTCCCCACACCTTCCTTTCCTTCTTCTACATCCCCGCCGCCGTCCTCGACGCTCTGCGCGTCTTGACACCGGCCATGCCGCTGGCCTACTCTCTCCCCAGCAACCTGTCGCCTGCGACGGTGACAAACACGTCCTCGCTGCTGCGCATCATCGCTCTCTCCCTCATCTCCGGTGCAGCTATCGCGTCGCGTTTGTTTGCGGTCATCAACTTCGAGAGTATCATCCATGAATTGTGAGTCGCTTGCGCGCCTTGTATGACTACAGCTATAGCTCATACGGTGTTCCAGCGACCCGTGGTTTAACTAGTAAGTGAGGCACCCATCGCACAACGCTCCCGCTGAGTGCAGGCATGTTACAGCCGCGCCACGAGAGTATTGGCTGAAAAGGGGTTCTATGTGAGGAATTCTCAACGCACTGCATCGAATTGTTCTTGCTCACAATTATATGAATAGGAATTCTGGAACTGGTTTGACCCTACGGCCTGGTACCCCCTTGGCCGTGTCGTAGGAGGTACCATCTACCCCGGTTTGATGGCGACTAGCGGTGTCATCTACAATGTCCTCCACGCCCTTCATCTCCCTGTCGACATTCGCAACATCTGCGTTCTTCTTGCCCCTGGATTCAGTGCGCTCACTGCTTGGTCGACTTACATGTGAGGTCCTAAGGTTCGGGGTTCGGGCGCGAAGACTGACTGATATGTCAGGTTCACGAAGGAGATGAAAGATGAGAGCGCTGGCCTTCTTGCGGCTGCTTTTATTGGGATTGCTCCCGGTTACATCTCGCGTTCGGTTGCTGGCTCGTATGATAACGAAGCTATCGCTATCTTCCTACTTATGTTCACCTTCTACTGCTGGATCAAGGCTCTGAAGACGGGTAGCGCATTCTTTGGCACTCTCACCGCACTTTTCTACTTCTACATGGTCGCGGCTTGGGGTTTGTAACAGTTCCTCTCCAGTGAAACGCTTTCTCACGATCTGACCTGATAGGTGGATATGCGTTCATTACGAATATGATCCCCCTGCATGCATTGGCCTTGGTCCTCATGGGGCGTTTCAGCAGCCGCCTCTACGTCGCATACTCGTCTTGGTATGCGATCGGCACCTTGGCCAGTATGCAGGT
This sequence comes from Cubamyces lactineus, assembly GCA_022376465.1. Taxonomy (NCBI): domain Eukaryota; kingdom Fungi; phylum Basidiomycota; class Agaricomycetes; order Polyporales; family Polyporaceae; genus Cubamyces; species Cubamyces lactineus. The sequence continues at coordinate 150,039 of JACDTU010000009.1, read as the reverse complement.
CCCATTCGTTGGCTTCCAGCCGGTTCGCACAAGTGAACATATGGCAGCGTTGGGTAAGCCAACAGATCGTCGACTTCGCCGTCAGGGTTGACGCGGTGTGCGAAATCCCTCTAGGTGTCTTTGGCCTCCTGCAGATCGTTGCATTCGCCGAACTAGTTCGTGCCCATGTATCGTCCAAGCAGTTTCAAAGCATTCTGTATGGCTCGGTCGTTGCCATCGCGGTTCTAGGGGCGTTAGCTTTCGGTGGCCTCACATACAAGGGTTGGATTGCGCCATGGACGGGCCGGTTCTATTCCCTTTGGGACACGGGCTACGCCAAGAAGTGAGCATCAATTCAAGACGTTGGGATCCTGGAGTTTTGACTTTGTGTTATCACAGATACATCCCCATCATTGCGTCTGTCTCTGAGCATCAACCTACCGCATGGCCCTCATTCTTCATGGATCTGCAATTCCTCATTTTCCTTTTCCCGGCAGGCGTTGTGCTCTGTTTCCGAGAGCTGCGTGACGAGCATGTCTTCGTCATCATCTACGCCGTCGTCGCCAGTTACTTCGCCGGTGTCATGGTCCGGTTGATGCTCACGCTCACCCCTGTGGTGTGTGTGGCCGCTGCGGTCGCGTTTTCATCGCTGTTGGACACCTATCTTGACCCTGCTGAACCTGCCGTCTCCGAGGCCGCCACGATGTCTGCCGAGGCGGACGCGGCTGCGGATTCTCCCGCGAGCACCTCTGCCGCCGGCACAGGAGCTGCGGCGTCTGGCACCAGCAAGAAAGCCAAGAAAACTGCCTCTGCGGACTCGTCGTCGACTGGCTTTGGGTCAGGTCTCGCCGCCGCCTTCTCGAAGAAGGGCGACAAGAGCCGCGGGATCTTCGGGCTCGACACGCGTAGCCTCGTCGTCGCCAATGCTCTGGGGATGCTCCTATTCTTCGTCCTTCACTGCACTTACGTCACGTCGACTGCATACTCGTCTCCCTCTGTGGTGCTGGCCTCGACAAACCCCGATGGAAGTCAGCACATCATTGACGACTTCCGCGAGGCGTACTACTGGCTCCGGCAGAACACACCCAAGGATGCAGTGGTGATGAGCTGGTGGGACTACGGATACCAGATCGCCGGTATGGCTGACAGGCCGACGCTGGTCGACAACAACACCTGGAACAACAGTAAGTTCATCACATTAATTCCTCGTCGGCGACGGTCTTCGTTATGCTTGATGGTTAATCCCCCTGATGTGTTGCACGTTTGCAGCGCACATCGCCACGGTTGGGAAGGCCATGTCAAGCTCCGAGGAGGTTGCGTATCCCATTCTCCGCAAGCACGATGTGGACTACGTACTTGTCATCTTCGGTGGTTTGATCGGCTACTCCGGAGATGATATCAACAAGTTCCTTTGGATGGTCCGCATCGCTCAGGGAGTATGGCCCGACGAAATTCAAGAGCCAAACTACTTCACGCAGAAGGGGGAGTACAGAATCGATGACGCTGCGCCTCCAGCCATGAAGAACAGCCTCATGTACAAAATGTCTTACTACCGGTGCGTTGGCTACGGCTGATCGGTCGGCGTGTGCAACGCGTGCTGAACCATTTGCTGAGCAGCTTCGCGGACTTGTTCGGGGGCAACCAGGCGATGGACCGCGTGCGCGGTCAGCAGGTGCCCAAGACGGGCCCTACCCTCGACCACCTCGGTATGTCCTCCGTAGGCTCGCGCCAGGACGTCGGGACTGACTTGTTTTCGCCGCGTAGATGAGGCCTTCACGTCCGAGAATTGGATTGTAAGTGTATTCTCACTGGCACGGGGTCGGGCGAAGCACTAATAATATGCGCTCTAGGTCCGTATTTACCAGGTGAAGAAGGAAGACCCCCTCGGCCGCGACCTCAAGAGCGCGAACGCATTCGAGCAAGGCAAGAAGAGGAAAAAGTCGAAGCCTTCGGCCCGCCGAAAGGCTGTCGCGTAGAGCATTGTCCGCTAGCCATCTCGTTGTCGTAATATTTAATTGAGCGCTATACCTTGGAGTGCACTGCCATGGCGGCCGAGTTACTGTGCGCCGGTAGCCTAAAATTGTTCGAAACGGCTGCTAGTTCTCATTCGGACCGAGGCGAAGTCCTCAAATTGAACTCTCCCCCGCCATTGCACGATCCCATGGCTCAAGGCCCCGTGTCGAGTGCGTACCATAGCAGTGAGGCATGGTGAAGACCCGGAACGCAGTGTGCGATTTGTCAGGCTTTACGCCATGACTACTGGTTTGCGAATCCTACCCGGCTATGCTAGTGTTGGCATGGACGGCAGAAGTTGTTGTGGGCTCTGATGGTATTTCTCGGGTCTGACGACACCGATTATATAGAGCCGCACCACATCGCCATATACGCTCGGGCACCACAGGTAAAATTGAGTCTCAAAAGTCAGGGTTGGGGTGTCGATTCGTTAAAATGTACACTTTCGATCGTCTCGTAGCATGTAGTAGATGCCCAAGCAAATAATTACTTGCGAGTGTTGGTGGTGTCTCTGCGACTGGCTTTGTCCATCATATAGCATATTCGAACTCGGCAGCAAACAAGTCTTTAGCGGCTCTAGCCGGTTCGGATCGGCGGCCAAGAGACAAGGTTCCAGCCGTCGTGGTTGTTGACGACTCACCAGCGCGCATCTTACGACCTGCCTTGACAGAGCCACCACCCAAGACACTATGAGCAGGCCCAAGGGGAGCCACATCTGGCCCACGAGAGAAAAGAGAATAGCGGTTGTATGCGAGCCGTACCGGCAACAGATATTCAGACTGCTCTCGGCGCATACAACCCTCACAATCCGAGATATTCGACAGCCAAGCTCCGGGACCACAAAAACCAAGAACATGTCGCTCTCCTCCACACAAAACCGTTTAGCGGCCGTGGGACTCACCTATTCGGAATATGCAATTGTGTACGACAGCTGGATTGCACTTGTGTATCGTTTACGTTCCACGGGGCAATCGGTGCAGCAATCGTGGCTTCCAGCGCCGAGTCCGCATTGTGTATGTTCACTCTGATCGCCCTGTAAGAAGGCCCTTGCGACGCTTGGAATGTATGCACGCGCCTGGATGAACAGTACTTACTGCAGGTCTAGCCTGAGGGTTATCTTCATCCCGGGACCCACTTCTCAGAGTCTGACTGTCGTTGGAGCGCAGGAAGGGAAGGCTGGTAGGATGGACTTCCCGTTTTGACCATGCACACACAAGTGAGCGGGAAACTAGTAGCTCCGATATGAATTACACACAGCGATACACATGGGCCGGACACACGGATAATCTACTCCAGAGAATTGTACACGCGAACCTACTAGGCACCTGGCAGAGCATGATCCAATATTACAAGAACGCGGGGTGGGGACTGCACGTGCGGGAAGAAAGTTAGACAAAGCATGCGCGCGCCGGATGCCATCCGGCCATGAGCCTACTCGATAATGCTGGAGGCGTGCCGGTTTAGTTCTATTTGGGTCCGTTCCGAGGCCGAAAGTTCAGCACTCACGGGATCCGCCCTCAGGCGTCGTCGGCCGCCTCCGCCTGCTCGCCTTCTCCGGTCTCGACGTACTCGAGCCAAGGCGAGGGGTTGGCTACCATTGCCTGGTATTCCTCCTCCGTGATCTTTCGGAAGTAGATTGTGTTCTCTTTCCAGTTGCGTAGGAGGAGCTCCAGCCTCCCGAGGTTCGGCACGTCGGACAAGTTCTTGAACGGCACCTCTCGCAAGGGCCATCCTTCGATGCGGACGCGGTAGCGAGCTACCACGTCCCTCATGTAGGCTGCCCGTGCCCAGCGCATCTGCGCGGAGGGCTCGCCGGTGATGGCGCCTAGTCCAGCTGCCAGTCAGAGTGCGGCCTTCACGACGGGGAGGGGGGCAGGCACATACAAAGGCGCTCTCGGACAAGCTTGCGGAGCTCGCTGCGAGTCTCCGTCATCCGCTCAGCGTATGTCCTGACGGGGTTGACACGGAACCTGTGTTGAGACATATCGAATGAGAAAAAGGAAGTCTTGTAGGGAAGTTGTAGGAAGAGACGAGAACCGACGGCTTGTCCAACCTCGACTTTCCGTCCGCCTCTTTATACGCAACCGACGCGGTGCGCTCGCCTTCCACGGTCGGATCGTCCTCTGTCCGGGGCAGCGTGGCCTTGAACACGACCATGACTTGCGCAGAGTCGAGGATCGGCTCAACGCGGGCCCTTCGTATGCTCGAGGTCGGGAAGGTCGGGGGAGTGGCTTCGGTTCGCCACTCATCTGGCAACCCAGTCTCCAGAGTGAGACAGGAGGGTCTACTTAAGTGGATGGCGGTCGGTGGACTCGCCTTGTGCCCGGGGCATATGAATTCTGGAGCGGTGCATCTCTGACAGTCGCACAACGCACCCAGAACACGTCGCAGGAGCAACGCATAGGGAGAAGGCCCTGAACGTGGCACTTGGATCTGGCCGTGGGTGACAATGGAACGTCCGCCAGGGACGTCAAGATGCGTTGCCGGATAAAGCTCCCGCCAGTCTCTCGGAGGATGCACCTCGAGATCGAGGGCACCGGCGGAAAAGAGACGTCGACGTGTATCTTGCCTCGGACGGACATTTCCCAGATTCCAAGGCAATTTGGACGATGCTCGTCAGCAGAGCGAAACCTGAGGCCGATTGGACAATCGCCCAGGTTAGCTCTGAGCCCAAGATCCAGCGAGCAAAGCATCGCGATCCATTGTCCCGCGGGACTTGGAGATCACCTGGGCGTGCGCAGGTGGCTGATCGGGGCCTGCGTCTCCCGCGTTCCGCTGGCTTGTGTAGGCAATTTCACTGCCTGCCTGGGTGAATGCCGCAACTGACCCATACCATCATATCGCATTGGGGTAGCCAGGTGCACGGCGGTCAACATCTGTTCACGGAGTATCAGTCAGGTACGGGGCTCCCACGGCCATTTAGGTCTGGCTATCCCCAGTCAGTCAGCCAGACTGCCGTCCACAGCCAATGTGGACTAGCGCCCGCAGCTGGGCCCCCTAGTCGCGTTTCATAGCACATCTCGTTGGACGCGCGCCTTCCAAGGTTCTGAAAACATCCGGAGGTTCATATCGCTACGACCATCGATCAGCTCATCTCCTCGTACTTACGTCTGCGTACGCTCTGTCCGAACGAGGGCGCTGGAAGCGTGTGGCGTTGATTGCGTATTGAAAGGTTGCAGAGCGGCCCGGATTTCTGCAAATGAACACCTTGCCTTAGGGCATCAAAAACAGTGAGTGGACTGCTACGTAGAAGGGTGGTGAGCGAAGAGAAGGTCATTTGGATACGGCAACTTTGCTATAATTTACACGAATACGTGCTTGCACGGTGCACCCACACGGCGAGCTTAGCTGAACTCTAACGAGAGATCATAGTTCATCAGTAACGTGCCCCCTCGTCTCGGTCGTGGCGGTGGCTGACGTCTCAGAAACGACCTTTTCTGCGAGAGTTGCGAGGGTAGCACTCTCGGTGGGCGTTTCGTCCACAACGGATGGGGAGGAGTCCTCTGCGGCTGCACTGGGTGTCGAAGATTCGCCTGCGACGGGGGTCTTGGGGTGACCCGTCTCCGCTGGGTCGAAAACGACCTGAGCGCCGTCGCCGGTCTGCGCCATCTTCGGCCTCTCCTGCTCCTTCTTCGCTTCCTCCTCCTGGTGCTTCAATATCCGGCGGATAGGGTCCTCCTCCTTCGCGCCTTGCCCTGCATGCGCGTCAGAGCCATGGTCGGCGCCTGCTGAAGCGCCAGGATGTCCAGCGCCGTGTGGGTTGATGCCAGCCTTCATGGCTGCCTCGAAGTCGATCATGTCGTTGTAGCCGCCGTGCGCAAGTTTCATTCGCTGTTGCTCTTGCTGGCGCTCGATCTCACGCTCCCGCTCGTCCATGACAGGATCCTCGGCCTGTGTCTGCTTCGCCAAAGCCTCAAGATCCGCGGTGCCATCGAGAAGTGAGTCGAAGAACTTCACGAGGGGTTCGTGTTTCTGGGTGCCTAGGGGTGCATCGCTGTTAACGGACCGTTCAAGGGCTCGTAGTCTCCCTGTCGCTTACCGTGATAGCGCACATAATCGCGAGAGCCGGCAGGATAGAAGAGAACCTTGGACGACTTGGGAGGGCCCTTCTCCAACCCCATCTCAATCGAGCTCTTGCCATAACGATCGCGGTGAACTGCGAATTTGATTTGGTCTCTGTATCTGTTTCCTAGTGTCTGCCAGAGAAGAGGGATGTGTTTGCCCTGGTTGAGGAGCACTGCACGCGGTTTGTCTATGTGCTAGGAACGGATCCGCACAAGCGTTAGGACTGGGAGTATGCTGATCACGGCGAACGCACGACGAACCTCATCGACCCACCCAGGGAGATCTTCAAGGTGGTAGATCTTCTTCACATTGTGCGGGATGTTGCGAGATGCCCAGTAGTATAGTGCACTGGCCGACCGCTGTGGGTAGTCAAAGTCCAGTGGTTTCATGTCCTTGCCGCGCGGATATAGCTAGGGTCGCAAAGAAGCGTTAATGACGGGATTACGTCTGCATTGAACGCGAGGTGCATGCCTTGAGCGTGGGAAACCCCTGCACGCCTTGGTCAGCGCACAGTCGCTTGTTGCTTTGCTTGTCGCAATCGACGGCATAGAAAGGGATCATTGGGTAGACAGACACCGCGGCCTGGCTATACTCGGGAGCCAACTTTTGGCAATGCTGCTCGGACTGTCAGGACTTGGGGCCCGGTTGAACTCAATGAGGCTCTGAACTTACCCCGCACCACGGCGCGACGAATGCGACGACAGAAGTTGCCTGCAGGGAAGATTGTGTTAGTGTCAGAGCATGGCGCGGGCGGCGTTGAATGCACCGGATGCGCGAGGGGTAGGAGGTAGGGGTGGTTGCGCCGATAGCAAGTTGCGCTCGAGCCAACTCAACGACCCCATGCGCAGGCGAGGAGAGCGAAAGGGGACAGGGATACGCACGTTCTCCTTCATCACCTTCTTCCAATCCTTCGCGTCGAGCATTTTGACCACGGTGTCGGAGGGGAAGAGCGCCGCCGACGCCAACGAAGGCGTCAGGGCCACGACGAACGGAATCCAATGATGCAGCTGCATGATAGCAGGAGAGGGCGACAGAGGTGCTGCGAAACAGTGGCAAAGACCTTGGATGCCGAGCTGTTCAGGCGGGACGCGTCCTTATACGATCGTAGCGGGCGCGTGGGGAAGCTGGTCTCCGGTCCAAGCTGACGTGGCCAATTGAACATAGGGCAATTCCCACCGCCCCGGTGCTGGCCTCTGCGCTGCCGACGAGCATGACGACTTGTCCAACACGACGAATACCCACGAAACAGACCGCCTGCGAGTCTCGTCGGGCGGGAATGAGTTCAAGAGCGATGGGATTCTGAAGACCTGCGATACGCTCGCTCTCACCCACCTAACGCTCGTGTACGTGTCGTCCCTCCGACGGCTGGGACGAGTCTGTTTCTCGCTGCATTTGGAAAGTGCGCACGTCTGGTGTCCCACGACCTATGCTGTTTGTGGCACCGAACACGTCCATAGTACGCGATGTATCCAGAGCCATCCCAGCTCTGCGTCGGATACGATGAAATTGTATGTTGGATTCAACTCTGCGCTATCTGACCAGTGCTCACACTGCACAACCTGTTGTATCAGATAATTGACTCACTCAGCTGACCGTCTTCGACGAGGCGCGATGATAGCTGCCCTACACGTGTTGTGCTAACTGCACGCCTCATGCCGGCAGCGAGGTACACTGCATATCCTGCGTTATAGCCCGCTCCCCGCCGTGTCGCGGCGGTTTCACTCTTCTCACCATCTCGCTCGCGATAACCTCTGCTTGCGCCCTCTCCGGTAGCTTTGGGCTCTCTCATCTTCACTATCCACCATGTTTCCTCTGAACGACTTCAACTTCGTCGCTTGCGCACTTGCCACTGTCTCGGCTGCTGTGGGCTACAGAGTTTCTCGCGGCCGTAACCGTGGTGCGAACGGGTATGCATTCTGTCGACCCTCGTGTGGGAAGTCGCTCATCCTGGCCGGCCTACGTTCCTACTCCATCGGATTAACTCTGCGCCTACGGATCATTGCGTAGACCTGCTGAGAACGAGCGGATCGCGGGGTCCAGTCGCTTTCGCTTCCTTAAATTCCACCGCCGAAACAGCACTGCGAGTGCACGCGCCGCCAGTATCCCTGTGACGGAATACGATGGAACCGAAGCGTCCGTCTCTGAATGCAGCACGCCTCGACCCGTAGAACAGGAGAATGTGAGTTGATCTCTGGGCGGATTGAGGACGGATACCTCTTCCGCAATAGTCGATGCGCTGCCCGAAACGACTGCGGTCTTGCGATTGGACACTGTATTGACCGGATGAATGTTCGAAGTTCTCTGACGATGTCGAGGAAGGCTCTCTCAAGCGCAAACGATCTGCTTCCCCAGAACATGCTGTAAGGTTTGCCCATTGAAACGCACTTCGGTTCCTGCTGATTAGTCTCTCCAGGATGTGGAAAGCCCCCCTCCGAAACGGCGCAGGTCGCCGGAGGCCGAAGAAAGCAAGGGCTCACTTAGAAAGGACGAGGAGATCGTACCGCAACCCCTACCTTCTCAGGACGCTACACAAGCGCCTACAATGGCCATCGCCGATAATGGCGAAACCGGCACCAAACTCGCTCAAATCGTTCCCGAGCCCGAGGCCAACAAGGTCTGCCTTCTTAGGTTATCACGTCACGACTCGAGGCATTTCTCACCGTACTGTTCTGGCTGGCCTTGTAGTGTTCAGTCAAGGAACCCTCTTACCAACCGGGGACCTCATCTCCCACTACCACCGCAGCTGCGGAAAAGCCTGCCACGCCGCTAAACTCACCGGCCCCGTTCTGGCCAGCTTCGAACGCACTCGTGGCGGCAAGTACCCAGATCTCGCCGTGAACATTATCAGACTTTCATGAAAGCTGACGACGCCTCTGGATTCATAGGCCAAACCTTCCGCTGCGTTCCAAGCTTTTTGCGGCACGCGGTCGGCCTTTGCGAGTGCATCCTCCGGTTCGCCGCTCGCAGGCCCCGTGTGGTCCGCATGTGCTGGCGAAGCTGCAATTACAACATCGATGTCGGAATCCGACCCTCTTGCCGCCCTCACGTACGCGACGAGCACCGAAGTCGGTCAGTAGTACCAATCAGAAGTGGCCCAAGGCGCTCACAAGGTTGACTGTGATCGTCAACTGCAGTTCTAACGGGGGAGGAAGATGAGAGCGCCGTCGCTGAAGTGAAGGGTGCGAAGGTGTTAATAAAGCGCGGGGAAAGGGACTTCTGTGAAGGCATCCTTGGCCACGTCAAGCTTCTCAGGCATAAGGACACGGGCCGCGAACGAATCCGTACGTCACTGCCAGCTGCCACACCGGCGAGCGTTTTGAGAACCGTTCCACTGAACGTACGCGGAGTGCAGTTTTTCGCCGCGAGCCCGTGCTCAAGGTGTCCATGAACGTTCGCCTGCACCCGCTCGTGCGGTGTTCGTTCGACGAATCGCAGGGACTTCTGCGAGTCACTTTGAAGGAACCTATCGAGGGATCACTGCAGGAACAGGTGGTCGTATACGCCCTTAAGGTTCGTGTGCTTGCTGATTCCCACTGGATGGCTCACGCTCAACGCTATGATCATCAGAGGGGCAAAGCGTCGCGAGCCGAGTTCGCTGACTTTGCGAAAGCGGTCCTGGAGAGCGCGCGACTCCACGAGCAGGCCTCCGCGTGAGTACATCAACGCTGAGGCCGGCGTCTCACAGGCCCTCGCGCTGGTCGCGTTATGTCGATAACTTATTCTGCTTTGTACTATTGCACTATACATCAGTTCGACTTTTACTTTGATCCTGCTTGTCGGTCTTGCAACAGCGAACGAGCAAGTATTGTCGACACTGTTTCAAAGTTGCTGAGAAGTCTGTCAATCTGGGCCGAGAAGCCTGTTCGGGACTGAGGGCCATCGACAGCATCACCAGGGGTAGCACGTCGAAGCGTCGGACCGACGGCGGAAGTATAAGACAATAGTGCACGAGAGGCGAGTGCAATGTCGGCGATAGCGTGACGTTCGGATGCCCGTTTCTAGTGCAGGCAAAGTTGCGCTGGGCGGGTGGGCGTACGAGCTAGACGGTGGCAAGACAATTGTGTGGGTGCCGGCTAATGCAGTAGCGACATTGACCCCCGCCGACCACCAGTCGCGCGAGTGCTAATGTTACAGGATATAGAGAAGAAGCCGGTCATGGGGGTTGAAGCGGGCAGTCCTTATTGTCTTTACGACGGACATGCGTCTGCGGACGTTGTTCTCTGTAAGGAAGGTGTTGTGCTTTGTACAGGACCCCAAGACACCCGCGCTGCAATGTGGCTGTAGCCGAACAATAGAGCGGGTGCCAAACGGCGCTTGCGGTGGTCGGGGTCCACGTGGCCCGTCGGATGTGGGCGCGCGTTTACGGCTTTTGAACGTAAGCGCCGGCCATGTTTATAGACGATGTTGATGTGTCCAAGCGAGGCCAATTGTCCCTCCTCGGGGCGAGGTGGACACACTTTTGTCCACTCATTGCTCTTAAGCACCCTCCTCGTCGGACTAGACAGCCAACACCAGCTAGTCTAGTGTCCACCGCTTCCATCTCGCCGCTCTCCGCAGCCTACTCTCTTGACCAGGACTTGTTCCTCTGTAGCCTTACACAGCAACTCACCTTCGACTTTCTATCAGTCAATCCGACGCATACCAATTTTCCCGTTTAGAAACGCCTCAACGTCTTTAAATTTTGTGAGTATCTTTTACTATATCGTTACCATTTCTGCGGCTTACACAATCCTCTAGACGTCTTTCCTCAGCTTCTTCCAATCACATCTTCATGTCTGCTGTCTCCGCTGCTCAATTCACCAACACCACCGACGCCGTCGCACAAGCTACAACCAAAGCAGCTCCGACCTACGCTTTTCTCGCCTACCCGCCGCCGCAGAAGAAACGCCCCACGCAGCCTCTTCCTTCGCCTCCGGTCCAACCCAGACTTCCGTCTTGCGCGCCGTCTTACCCAAGGCGCCGCTCTGCCACCACCTCCGCGATCGCGGCGTGGGTAGCCGCGGTCCATCCTGGTTCTCCCGCCCCTCGCTCGCCTCGTCGCCGCTCTTCCATTTCCAGCGCTCGCCGCGCTTCTGGGGGCTCGCCGTGCATCGTGTCCAGGCGCCCTTCTGTCTCTAGCACTCCCCATTCGGCTTCATTCCTCAGCTTCGCAGACACGCCCACCACCGGTTCGAGGATTGTCATCACCCCATCTGTCAAGGACTTCAGGCCTGACCTGACCGCTGTCGGCTACACCTCCGTTTTCGTGCACTTCCCGGAAACGCCTCTCTCGGCTACCGCGTTCACGAGCAAGACCCGTCCACAGCCCTCGGCTTACCGTGCCCCTCCGCGTTCCCCTTCCAGCCCTGTCAAGCCCGCAAAAGGACTAAAGTCCTTCCGCTCTCTCTCCGCACTTAGACCCGGACGTTGCGCTCGCTCCAAGTCTACCACCATGCGCGGCCCTCCCTCACCTCCCCTTGCGGTCTCCGTGAACGCGAAGAGGGCGTCGAAGGCTGCGCGTGCCGAGACCAGCGCTGCTATCAGCGCATCGAAGAAGTCCAAGTATGCCAAGTTCCGCCCTCCTCCCCTGGCAACCGAACTCGCGCTCGCACAATTGGCAGATGGTGGTTCTATTGAGGACCACATCCGAAGATTCGCCGAGGCACAGGCCAAGGCTGGCGGCGCTACCGAGCTGACGCGCGATGGCCGCCTTGTTGGTGTAGCGGATGTTTATCGCGACGGTGCTGGTGGTGTCTGGCGCGACCAGGACGAGGAGTGGGAGTACGCGCACCTCTTGGGTGGTGACGACGAGAGCGAGGATAGCTGGGTGCGCTTTGGCTCGCCTACGAAGTCGCATAAGGCCACTGTCATTGCAGTGGCTGAGGCCGGTGACGTTCGTCGCGGCAGCGTTTCTAGCCAGGATTCCGACCTCGATCCCCGCTACGCCATGCGCCCTGAGGACGAGCGCGACGATCTCGCTGCCTTCGGAGGTGCACTCGCGCCTGCATGCGCTCGCCGGCCCGGAATGTCTGTTCTCGCCATCCCAGCCCGCACGCGTCGTACCGCGAAGCATCTTCGCAAGCCGGAATTCCTTCTCGACGTCTTCCCCGTGCCCGGCGAGCAGCCCGCATTTGCCGTAGCCTCCCAGGCCACAGCCCCTGCACAGGCGAGGGAGAGGCAAGCTCCGGCGAAGCAGCGCAGGAGACCCGCGCCGCTTCAGCTTACTCCCCCCAGCCCTGCATTCAAGTGCCCCACAAACCCGCTGGACGCTGAGCAGGTTAGGGACGACTTCCTCGCGTCTTCGTTCGCACCGAGGCCAGCACCACAGCAGCAGTCCGCGCATGCTCCGATGCCGACCATGCCGGCCGCTCCACGCTCGACGCAGCCCGCAGCGACGATCTCGTCCAAGAAGGTCGCGAATGCAAAGCCCACCGGGATGAGCGTTCGGGGCCTTTTGCGCGCGATGGGCGGAAAGAAAGGGGATCTATAGACGCGGCTCTCTGGGGTCTCGCGGGGTGTGAACGTAGCCTTCTGTTCGGATATGAACTTCACGAACGCTAGATTTGGTTGTCCGGCACTATCGGGTCCTAGCTTGTATGTCTTTTCTATCTCTTTTGCTCTCATAACTTGCAATGGTTGTATTACTGTATGTATCACCTGTAATCTGTAGCATCAGCGCCTTGGTTCACGATCACTGGCAACGCATCGGATGTTGTAGCTAATATATTGGTTCGCGTAGTCTGTTCAAATGTCATACCAGCGCGATTGTAAGCTTGTTCGACAGTGGGACAGGAAGAATGGTGACACGGATTCCTCGAGGGTAAGGCGTGCATTCCGCTCACCTCGATAAGCATGTCGACGGTGTATTTAAGGCTAGTTGTTGTACATTACACTATTCCTACACGCACACGAGCAAGTTAGTGCGCGTTCAGGGAACAGTGATATATAGGCGCCCGTTCTGAACCAAACATGCGCAAACGCGTTCGTGGCGCGCGTCGATGCACGACGCGTCTTGCTTAAGCTCTCAGGTGGCTCTAAAACCGAGGTAACTAGTGCGATAGATTGTCCAGCCCTCAAACACATCGCTGCATCCACCACACGAGCAACTATGGAACTAGATGTACAGCAGTTACGTGAAACGGCTTTGAAAGTCGTGACAGAAATAGTGGAACAAGGACGACTTGAGTAAGCCTTCGGGTCGTTTTCTCTCGCCACACTCGGGAATGCATGAGCTCACGGCTCCTTCATAGCGCGTTCACAAAAAAGACCTTCCGTAAAGAGGTTGAACAAGTCATGTTGCTTCCTCAGGGAACATTGGATGCCCCGGAATACAAGGGTCTCGTTGCACAAATTGCCCAGGATTATATCGTGAGGCCAAGATCATTCGTGTTCATCCTGGTATCTAACGAAACCGCAAATCACAGGTCGAGTATCAAGAGGCACATGGAGGGGACGAAGAGGAGACTGTCGCCGCTAAGAAGAAGTCCTCTCGTGCACCTAAAAAGCCAAAACAAACACCAGACTCCGCGAAGCAAGATACTAAAGCTAAGCCCGCGTCTAAACGCCCGGCCAAGGGCAAGAAGCCGGCGCGATCCGCGGTTTGTCTCGAGTTCGGGTTGCTCTGTACCTGCCGGTCGCTCATATACTCATAGTCCGTCGTGCCGTCATCCGGGGACGAAGGCGGCAACGGTGTCTCTGTGGAGCCCTCGACGGCTAAGTCAAAACCTCGGGGAAAGGCGGCGGCGAAGGCGAGGCGCATCGAAACTGAGTCCGAGGTGATCGTCCACGTTTGTTTGACGTATGCGAGGTGTTGATTTGCAAAAACAAACGTCAGGGTTCTACTGCCGAAACCTCCGCTCAACCACCTTCGAAACGGCTGAAGACCACACCGGCCTCCCAGAAAGAGGAGCCGGAGGCGGCTGGACCCTCCGCTTCATCTCCACAAGCAGATCCCGATCGGAAGTCCGCTCAAGGTGACAACGACGGTCAGGTATGTCCGTGAACGTGTTCGAGAGGAGACCCCCTGGATAAATGCCGGTGTACTAACAATTCCCCCCGCTATCAGAGAAGTGAGTCGGAGATGTCTGTGCTCATAGACGAACCACCTGCCCGTAAGCATAAGAAAAAGGGCGAGAATGGGGTAGGTCTAGGTACATCCTCGCACGGTGCATCCACACCTAATGGACTCTGGACCACACAGGGGACGAATGTAGGATTCACGCCGCTCTGTGATGCTAGATACAGACTGACGGTCATGTTCGTGCAGACCCGTACTGCCAAGCCTGTGAAGGGTAGGAAGCGGAAGGAACCGGCAAAGGAGCTGTCCAAAGACGAAGAGACCATCAAGCGGCTCAAGGTGCGTCCTATTGTTGCACTGGCACGCATCGCGCCTGTTGATATAACATGACTGCATCGCAGGCTTTGGTTGTTGCGTGCGGAGTACGCAAGGTTTGGTCGAAGGAGTTCAAGGGGCTCGAGAAGCCCTCGGACCAGATTCGTCGATTAAGACAGATTCTGACCGACCTAGGCATGTCCGGTCGCATGAGCATGGAGCAGGCGAAGGCCATCAAAGCAAAGAGGGAGTTTGAGAAGGAACTCGGTGCGTCGACCCATTATATGAACTATTCATCTGATCCGAGTTTCTGATCCATTCCGACCGTAGAGGACGTGCAGGAATTCGCCAGCAAGGTGGTAGCGGGACCTTCCGCAAGACGCCGTGGACCTAAGGACAACGGTGATAAGGACCGAAACCAGAACGAAGATAAATACGAGTCCGAGTCCGAGTCCGAGATCGACACTGCCCCGAAGCGTCGTGTAGGGCTCCCAGCTTGATTTCGCCGTCCAGTAACTCACATCTTCTCCTCAGACCGCCCGACAAAGTATTATGGCATTCTTGGGAGACGACAGTGAATGACGCAACCGTGACGAAGAGTTGATTCGCCGGCGTCATATCTCATTGGTGATGCGTACTATCTATAGGACCCTTAGTACTGCTTTTAATCTTGTACAACAGTAGTGTCACTATGCTAATCTCTATTCGAGGCCGCTCGAACCTGGTCCTCGCGATATCGGGTATTGACTATACTAAATACAAGCTGAACGGCTAGAGGATCCGCTCACCAAACGATGCACGTCTTAACGTCCTTCATGACAGCGGGCTCGTCAGTGTGAGCGGCAATAGTCACCAAAAAAGAAGCTCTCTGTCGGGGAGTCGAACCCCGCTTTCGCGCGGTCAGTACATGACAGGCGCGTGTACTAACCGATATACTAACAGAGACTTGTTATTAATTATCGCAAACGTATCATAGCTAGCGCAATCCAGGAACAACGTCAGCAGAGTCGTGGCAAAAGCCGGGTCACCGTCTTATCAGATAAGCTGACGGAACGACTGCCGCACGCAATAAGTGATCCGAGGACACGGAATGACTGGGGTCTTCGCCTTACGGAAACCTACCGTCCGCCCTGGGGTGCTACGAAGCGAGAGTTACATCCTCAATAAACCGATGCATACCTCTATTGCCGGAATTCCTCACCTCCTGATCTATAGGCACACGTATGGCGATAGAGGGGCGGCCGATCGTCTATCTTCGCAGGTAAAGCGACCGGACGCGCATTTGAAGCGCAAGATGAGCGAACCAATCGAAGGAGTTGAGGGTACACCGTTGGTCGTGGCTGAACTTCGCCGCAACGTGGTGAACTCTAAGCGTAGAGTCGGCATCGATGTGCCGCTCCTGAATGGCGAGTCCAGGGATGGCGGATGTTTGTTAGACACCGCCTACGCATTGGGAACGGTGAGTTTCCAGGAGGGGAGAAGTCGGGTTGAAAGAGTGCAGTGGAAGCCAGTGTCTGGGAAGCAGCCATGCTCGCCAACGGCCAGGAGATGCCACACCAAAAGAAGACGACGACGACCTGACCTTCGGAGTAGATCGAGGCCGTGCAAACGTCAGAGTGACCACGGACCTATAGCATGAAGCAGATGCAGTAGCGCGAGACGGAGCTTTGCGAACATGGAGAATGAGGCGCAAGAGATCGCCGCCTGTACTCGCTGCCAGTAGATTCATGGGATGCACTGTCCAGGGTTGGAGAGCCCGTCAACCACGTCTTGAAGGGATGCGGCGGTCACGATCGAATTTGGATCGAACAGAACCTCGCCCCTGTACGCCATGGTTAGCGTTTGTTAATGGCGCCGTGGAATACGTTGCATTTGCAGTAAGGGATGTGGACTGCACGAGAAGTGGTCGGCGGCAAAGCGGTTGACACACATCGGATGCTGAGGAACGTTGAGCTTACCTATTGCGAAGCACTAGCCGGGTTCTGCCATCCTGAACCTGCGACCTTGGAACTCTGCACTAAACTCCGTGCGTGCCAGGTGCATGAGGAAGAGGTCCCTTCTGGACGTTGAGCCGCAATAAGACGAGAGAGACCCGATCATGGGCCGAAGGAACTTCGCGAACGCCTGTGAAGAAAGGCATGAGGTTGAGGGTCGAGCTGGGCGCTGTACGCAGGAGCTCGACGGTGTCTGAGTGTTGGCGGAAAGGCGGAGCCAGCATGTGTCCCAGACAACGGTAGCGTGGAGCATCCTATTGGCAAGGAGGATGGGTCGATAGTCACCCGAACGATAGAGGACTTTGCTGCCGTAGGCAGCGGGTGAGGGGACGCAGGCGCTAGGCAGAGGGGCAGCTGGGGCGGTTGGATGTCAATTATTGCCGAATCGGGTTCTCCGTTGGCCACAAACTCGACCACTGTGGTGGCCAATCCCATCGCTACGGCTCAGCAGTCTCCTTCGAACTGTAACACAATGCACGTACCGCTGATCACGAGGGAAAGCGGAATGTCGTGAAGCTCGCTGTTGAGGGGCAAGAGGGGGGAGGGGAATTCGCCAACGTGAGCGAAATGTGCCGCCACTTGCCCGCTCAAGTCCTGCGATACATCCTTCAATACGCACGGGCGAACCGTGCAGGAACAGGAGCGTCGATGCACACCTTTGAGGTGTGTAGGCATGAGCAGAACAGTGCATCGATAGGTCATAGAATATGCCGTCGTGCCATCACTGCCAGTGACTTCCCCTGCCGTGGCTTATATTGCGGCAGATGTCAGCGGTGAGCCTCAGCCAACGTGACCTTTAGCTTGCCTTGACTTACCCGACTCATCATTTGAGAGTTCTGATCAATTACTAGATGGTACCAGGCGATGACCCGCATGGTGTCTTGCTCACGCTATCGTGCTCTATCCTGCGGCTCAATTAGCGACAGTACACTACGTGAAACCGGAGAAACAGTGACCTTAGGTGCAGTTCTAGTGCTCGCCGAGTCCCCGCTGTGTACAATATTCAGCAAATGTTCAGACACAACAGGGACAGAACTTACAAAGTTGTTTCACACGTGAGTACTGATCTTCAGCCCTTGAGAGATGCTCATCGACGTGAGAACGGATACTGTTTTTGTAGGGGATGCCGTCATGTTGGCGATGTGTTACAACTAGGAGACTGCGAATTGCGACGGCCAGCCCTAGCCCTGCCCCCAGCATAAAGCGCATGCAATATCTGCTAGTGAAGTCACCCCGCGCAGTCTAGTAGCTGGATGACACCGGCTCGACATACAGGGAGAGTATTCGGGCCGTCATGCACCTCGAGCAAGGATTGGCTAGCATTCAGTACTCAACCACTTCGTGATGTGAGCTGATGTGAGTAGCTTTGTCGCCATTTTGATATAATACCGCTCGTGCCTCAGCGATGCGCGCAGCCGGAGCAAATCTTGAACAGATGTTGTCAAGGCAGATAAATGGACCATCACAGAAATAGCAGATAAAGCGAGGACCGTAGAGGCTCGCATCGTCCTCGCAGGGCAAGCAACCATGCAATGAAGGGGGAAATTGCGCCAAAATCCTGCACGGCGACTTTATGAACCCTCGTCAAATGGGCGACTCAGCCGTGCCTTGAACCGCGGACGGAACCCGCAGTTTGGCGCGGCACGGCGCGAGAGCGTTTTGATGTGGTATGTGTCACCTCCGCCTTGCTCAGCAAGAAGACCTTCACTTCGCCCGCCTTCGCCGTTTCCTGCGCACAAGGAGCACCTTCTCCACTGTCTTCGCCTATCCTTACAAGCTCCGACGGAAGGTCCCCACGACCTGGGCGACACCCGTCCCGATGTACTAGGCCCCTCTGCACGCCTCGGTCGACATGCGCTCCTAGATCTGGCAAACCGGGACGATTGGCGAAGAAGCGTCTTGTAAAAGGGCTTCTGTAGAGGCGGTATTGTTGTTCTGGTATGGGCGTGCTATCCAATTTCAAACACCATCGATACCCCCATTTACTTGCGCATCCTCAAGCACCATCAAAGGCTTTAGTCGACGGGTGCATTGGCCTCTGCTCTCTGAAAGAGTGTCCGGAGGCTTCTGCCTGCCTTCAGGCAAGGTTCGAGGTCTGCGTTTCGTAAATGTGGCCCACGATGCTTCTTCGTCGACATGAACCAGGTATCTGGCGAATCGTGGGTCGGACATGCATCGTTTTACATGGCAGTTACCCCCTTATATGGACACGGCGACCTTCCATGCCCTCGGACCTTGTCCACTCGCTCCATATTACCTGCACTAGTGCTGTGCGGCATGCTCCATGCGGCTACATCAGATGCTTGAGCTCTATATTCTTGCGGAGAATCTGGCGAAATGCTTCTGGTGCCTCCCAGCCTCAACTTCCCAGTCGTAGTCAGCTAATACCGGCGTTCGCGTGCCTCTCTGACGTGCATCTCCCTCTCGCAACCGGGCATTGGTGACATGGAACCCCTATCATCTATTACATATGCTACATCTCTCACCAGCCTTCTTCGGTTTGAGACTCGACGCCTATCAGTGCTAGCGGCTTGTCTGAAGAATCGATCACAATACCAATGAGCAATGGCTTCGGAGGGTACATGCGGGGCATATCGCGAGCTGGGACCCGGCGGACCTCGAAGATACAGATGACCTATCGTGTTGAGACGTAAGAGTCATCAGTCGGTCCTCGCCGGGTAGAATCTTGAGGCTCTTATCCACTGGCAAGCTATATAGCGAATCGCCGTGGATAAGCTATAGGGATCGTCTACCACGGTCCAGGCTGGGGAAACCCGCAATAATGTCACCGCCGTTCCCGAGTGTTTGCGCGAGTGTACGAGGTACCTTGGTGATAAACACAGCACGATTCTCGGACGTACGTTGCTGTGGAAGGGTGTGGCAAGACGTTCTTGGGCGCCTGTTCCATGAACGGTAGTGCAGTTGACGCTTGCGGCGGCTTGTGGGCTCGCAACCCGCTGCAGTCGTCACTTATGACGACGATCTTCGATCGCGTACTTGGGGACCAACACCGGTGCTCAAACAGCTGCTGTAAAGGCACACTTGTGGGTCCACATCCACCGATCTTCGCTACCTTCGCTACAGCGTCCGGCGTTGTCCCCCAATAGCATATTTGTCGCGATACCGCGACCCCACGCACGGTCCATAAACATCATCATTCGGTATCCTAGGTACCTGC
Organism: Cubamyces lactineus; assembly: GCA_022376465.1. Lineage (NCBI taxonomy): Eukaryota > Fungi > Basidiomycota > Agaricomycetes > Polyporales > Polyporaceae > Cubamyces > Cubamyces lactineus. The sequence continues at coordinate 130,499 of JACDTU010000009.1, read as the reverse complement.
AGTATGAACACGGCCCTCTCGCCTTACAAGACGCAATCAGGTATGCCATTGCTCACAACGCATGTTGCGCACATTTGGAAACCTTCTTCAGGCTTCCTACTGCCGTCTATCCACGCGGCACCGCCCTTCTTCACGTGAGAGTCCCCCATTACTTGTCATGCCGTCTATCGCATGCTCATCTTGACCCTATTACAGGCAGCAACCCAACCCGCAGACGCAAGCGGTGGTAACGCAGAACTGGACCCGTCTCATACTTTCGTATGCGCGACACAGACGGTTGTACATGATCCGCGCCGAGGACGCAGACGTCCCGGGGAGCGAATGGGACGAGGTCCTACGCAACCCTAGGATCAACAGTTAGTTCGCCTTCCATCCTCTCGAGATCGGACATCTCTGACGTTTTCTGTGTATCCCCGGTGCTGTAGGGCGCCTGCTGTCACCACATCTGAGCGCGATATTGGCTGACATGGTAGCTAAGGGCCATGCGGTATACGAGCCTCCCAGGCAAACCTCCTCGGTCCTGCTATACTGGAGAACGCCAGAAGAATGGGCGCAAGTCCTATATGATTGGGTAAGCGACTGTCTGCATCCCGCGAGAGGCAAACACAGAACCCTCATATTCATGTTCCTTGACAGGCCAACTCGACCGGGCAGCTGAATACGATTATGACCTTCTACGAGATCATCGAGCCCCCGGTCCCTTCGCCCCTCTCTGGCATTCCTCTGCCGATCCTCCGAAAAGCCGTCTCCGTGCTCACAAAGTCCAATCGCGCGCAGATCATCGCGGTATCGGACGGCGAGGGCGTGCGGTTCTTGGCAGGAAATCCGGGCAAGTGACCGTGTAAGGAGGGGTGAGGAGTGGGCGTGAGATACACGTTTCCTGGATATTGGGATAAGCATTGCCGCCGTGCATAGTGCATGGGCGTTTGGTCGTGTATGTAGTCTAGATGTACATTGGCACCGGAATGAGAGGGTATAGGCGACGCAGAAAACATGAGTGTTCAGCCCAACGTTCGAATATAGGACATGGGAGCTCTGCGCGCGTGCTACTGATACATTTTACAATTGAGACACGATATCGTTAGTTGTCGTTAGGTCATCAGCAATTACGAGAAGAGCAGGAAAGGAATAAACAATCAGGGAGAAATGCGTTGAGTAGGAGAGGACTAAGAGGCGTGGGACGTCAAGAGGCTGGATGAGGCTGGAGTGGGGTGATGGCAACGTCGTGGCCCATTAATGGTTCAGATAGGGTATAAACGGGAGGCATCGCATGCAGGACCGGACGAAAGAGGACAGACGGAAGATAGGGGAAGGGGAAATCCACTGCATGTACCGACCGGCCGCAGCACAGTCAGAGGGTGAGCGAGCCCTGGAGGTAGTTTGCAAACGCCCCGTCGCCGGGGCTGGACATGACCGGCGTGGCAGGGAGACTCGGCGAAGCAGAGTGCGACCGTTTGATCGGCCGCTCTAGAGCGTCGTCACCCTCGTCGGTATCGAGTTTCCGCTTCCTGTCCAGGCAGTCTGGGCACTCGGAGCAGAAGCTCTCGTCACTCAGTGCTGGCGAGGGCAGGCGGTAGAGCGTGCGAGACAGTGGCCTGTGGTCCGCCCGGGCGATGCTCGGCGGAAGGTCTGCCTCGAGAGGATCGATATGGGGGAATGGTGGTGTGCCAGAGCGGAGCTCGGCGGAACGGGGCGACGGTGGGCACGAGGGGGTATCGGGAGGCGTTTCCGGCGTGCGTCTGTGGAGACAGTGAGCCCTCTGCGTCGTGGATGGAAAGTCATAGAGACGACGTACGTCTTTTCCTCGTATAGCGTTTTCAGCTCGTTGTACTTTGCCTCAAACTCGTCTCGCTCCTTTTTCATCTTCAGGCCATAGTCGCGAGCGAGCCGGGCGAGGCCGACGAAGCCCATGGTCGCCGTGGCGTGGACGGCGGCGCGCTTTCGCCACACGAAGCAGCAGCTTTTGAGAGAGGCGTTCTCGGCAAGCAGCCTTTCGCACTCCGCGTTGGTGGCGGTTCCCTTCGCAGGGACGGGGAGACTGTACTCGAGGTGCAGCTTGCGGACGGATGGAGTCACATGTTGTCGGAGATGATGAGGGACCAGGTTCGGGTCCACGTTCGCTGTGCATCGCATATGCTCTTTGAGTGCTAGTAAGGAAGGCAGAGGTCGATGTGGCTTACAGATGGTGTAGGGCTTTTTGCACGTTGGACAGAAGTGGCTAGTGGAAAACGGAGAGACGGAACGGACGAGACGGATGACGCAGTCGTAGCAGAAGACATGCCCTGTGGAGCCATTTGTGGATGAGCATCTTCGGCATGGGTACAATCATGAGGCGTCACTCACCACAAGGGAGGGCAGCAGGGTCCTTGAGAGCGTCTAGGCATACGACGCAGGTTGGCATGACTGGTAGAGTAGCCAACGTGAGGAAGGAGATAGCGGTGGAGGCGTTGGTAGTAGTAGTAGCTGGCGGCTGAGCTTGACGAACAACTCGGGCGCATCCCATAGCATCTCTTATATGACATGCAGTTGCGCGCGGCGAGCGTAGGACACGAACTGCTCCGTAACATGGCGGAACTCGCGTAGCACGGAAATCCAGACTGACCGGCAGGCGGAAGGGTAGCAGGAACTTACTAGATGGGAGTGATTGTGTCTGCGCGAATTACGCACGCAGTGCTGGATGCGACCCGTAAAGGGACAGATATGCAGATATGCACTGCTTTGGGCGAGCCTAGGCGGGAGGGATAGCCCCACTTCACGAGGAGGCGCGCATGCTATAAGATTCTAGGTGCGGCCTCCTCGGACTTGACGACCTTTGACGACAGCTGTCAGCGTACGACATCCAGACAGTAAATCCATCGCTTTGTCGACATTTTCCTTGAATATCTTGTTGCAACGAGTATGTTTTGTAGTTGCATTGGGTCCGCCCGCTCACAACTTGCGCGCAGACCTACGAAGTGAGTAGACCCGTATGAGCAACTGCATGGGGATGTAAACGTGGTACAACAAAGTGTCACAAAACGTTCAGTACTGGCGTTGTTCTGGTCTGAGTCTGGACCCAGCCCAGTAAGACCGCGGCTTACCCCGGATGCGCCTCGACCGACCTGAACCGGCCGTCTCGGCACGGTCCGAGAGCCGGATGCTGGGCGCGCACATCCGCTCAAGTTCCTGTGGCCTGACGCGGATGACTGTAACTGCTGCCTGCATGCAATACGTGCATATCATGGATATTCAGAATACCCATAGGCTTGGGCTGTAACATGCTGTTTCTGTCATCCTCGGGGCCTGAACTTCAGAATTCGTCATCGCAGGCAGGAGCCTAGGGGCATTTTCACGATCGTCGAGGGCCAAGATGTGTGAAGAAATGCGTCCACAATACGGTCGAATGGGCACGAACGGGGAAGCCCCGCATAGCCTGGTATTTGTCGGCTGACAGTCGACTAGAACAAGCAATCAGACTGGAACTGATAAATCACCTACAAATCCAGCAGTGATTAGGCTACACGAGAGAAACCCTCAGTTGTTGCTACTATGCTCGTATGACATCAACGCACGCCAAGCACACGAGCAGAGGCCCGGCTCACCTAGGGGTAGATCCACATACTTGCAGCAGAGGTAAGAAGCAGAGAATTGTCGTGACGTTCCGCCGAAGTCTACGACGTCTCGCGGGCCTGGCCAAGATCCATCCTCCGCTGCAGCACCGCCCTTGCCTCCTCCCCCGGGTCGCACTTTGTGAGCTTGTCATAGTCATACCACACGAGGACGGAGTCAGATTCAGTCACGATGCGCCGCTGCGCATACGACCAAATCGCGCCCATCACGTGGAAGTGTGTCTTCGCCTGCCGGCGGGTGGTGACCTCTCGGCTGTCAACCTGGGACGAGGTCCGCAATGGACCAGGGTGGGGTTTGTGGGCCACTAGCAACGTGTCAGGGTAGACGACGGGGCGCTTGTAGTCGAGGGAGATTGACTTCAGGATGAGCGAGATGCCTTTGCCCTTGATCATAGCTTCGGCTTTCGCGGGTCCGCCTATCTCCTGACCGAGAGCGCGCATCCAGTGGATACGGCCGGACTCGAAGAAACGAACTATGAGCAGATCATGAGTCCGCTATTGCGCTCGCTTGGAGAGCGATAGTGAAACACGCACGATAGCGTACGTTGTTGACATGTCTAGAGTGTCACTCTTCAGTAAATGCACTATATCAGATTCGTTGTAGACAACTCACTGGAACGAGTCATGGTCTCCCCACACGATAGGCTGCTCCCAAAAGCTGTCAGGATCGAATCCGAGCTCAATGAACTTGGCGCGCCCTTCTTCCGCGGGAGAGAGCTCTTCGGCAGGTGGGTCAGGAGACTCGGGTCCCTGTGTTCCGGGCGCGATGTGGAATGGGGAGGTTGGGTCCTTGAATCTATCCCGGAGGGCCTACAGAACGTGTGTATGAGCGTCATATGTCTGTGCTGTACGGGTGCGATATAATACTCACGTGAATGGATGAATACCGAACGTGGCGTGGCTGGTAGACCGAGCTCAAGCTGCGGCGAGCTGTCCGGATGAACGCACTCATTCCCGCACACTCCTCCCGACGATAAATGAGAGGAGAAGAAAAGCGCCCCAAGCTCGCTGCATGCAAACAAGCCGGCGATGTAGCCGGAGTGGCTGAAGGTCATGCGCGCATGTCGGGCGAGCGACCATGTCGGTGACCGGGAAATGGGTACGCGGTCTCGGAGCAAGCGCGCGGCGTGCCCGGAGGACGCGCGCCGATCGCGAGCAACGCGCTCCTTCAGTGCATACCACATCTTGCTAGTCTTCTACTTGTAGGCTTTACTACAGGACTGACGGCCTGCCCTCGCTATACTATCCATAAATCTTGCACATAAATACCGGAGCGATCTGCGAGCACAATACTGATAGGGTTTTCGTGAATTCGAAGGAACCAGAAGCGCGCGCACGAGGATAGGGCTACCATGAGGCCATCTCAACCAATGCAAGTTATTCCTCTTTGTTTCTGTGACCACTGAATCACCAGAATGGCTACGCGCAGTACAGTCAACGTGTTCGTGCGGTCTCCCGACACACGGTCGGAGAGGCGATTCGACCTCAGTCTGACGGTCGCTCAACTTAAAGTAAGCCTCACTCCTGGTCCCGATCGCTGCGACTAACCTACATTCAAATGACAAACACGGGTAGAGCAAACTCGAGTTGATCACCGGTGTACCCGTACAGAACCAAGAGATATCAGTCCTACCCTCCGAAGATGCCACACAGCCGCTCTGTGTTCTCGCAGACGATAGCAAACCATTGGGTTTCTATGGTGTTCATGATTGGCAGGTGCTCAAAGTGAGTATTGCCGATGTCATAAGACAGCACGCAACCTCATACCAATCGCACGATACTCAGGTCGAGGACTTGAACCCAGCTACATCATTTACCGGACAGCTCTCGGACACGTCGCAGGTTGAGAAGTTTGAGCTCAGTGAAGCGGAATACGCCAAGCGGCAAGGTAAGTACATTTACACGACACGTTCTGCCAGAATCTGAGGGGTGTCTAGATACCGTGCTCGCGTACAAACAGCGAAATAAGGTCGGACGCTTCGCAGACAAGCCCGCGGAAGAGTCTCAGGAACCTCAGAACGTCGATATACCCATCGGTGCTCGCTGCGAAGTAGAATCTACTGAAGAGGACTTCCGCAAGCGTGGCACTGTCCGATATGTTGGTCCGACAGACTTCGCGAAAGGTGTCTGGGTCGGCATCGAGTATGATGAACCAATAGGAAAGAACGATGGCTCGTAAGTGACGAATCCTCCCTCGCGCAACCGTTTTCCGGGCCTTATATGTCGAGGCAACCAGGGTGAAGGGGAAGCGATACTTCCAATGTCCTCCAAACTGTGGCGTATTCGTTAAACCTGAGAGGGTCAAGGTTGGGGACTATCCTGTCGAAGAAATCAACTTCGACGACGAAGAGATGTAACGGCAATCCTACATTCTGACATGATTCCCATCCATTGGTCCACAACCATGTACCGGGAACCTCAGATATTGGTCACACTTGGGGTTTGACTGTATTGCAAAGTGTACCGCTAAGTATGGACAGCTTTTTCGTCGCGATGAATCATCAGTTGTTGTATATGCAATTCCTTCGGTCTGCCTACGCACCGATGATCTACAACCCCGAGGTGTATCATACCGTGGATGCACGGTGGCATTTTGTAACCGCCGCTACCGCAGGGACACCTCTCAGTCAGCATTTGGGTTTGGGCCGGAGGAGGAGCCTCCGTATGGAAAGAGTTGCCAGATTGGGGCCGTGAGAGAGCACTCGAAGTGTCCGGAAGTCCGGAGTTGTTCCCACGCTCCCGGAGAGTGACGCGTCGAGTAATGCTGTAAGGGACGCGCGTCGTCCTTGTCTTCAAACCTCATAAACCCGTCCTCGGTCTACGTCTCTCACTCCTTCCACCACCTCTTTCACGACTCTGAACGACATGGCTGACCCTAGCGGCGCTCCCACTGTTCCTAATGATGACACCAGCACCGCGATTCTCCGACCCAAGAAGTCGTGCGTATCGCGAGGTCTCATCAATCACGAATAGCACTAACATCGCGTACAGGCCGAACCGTCTCATCGTCGATGAGGCGACTTCCGATGACAACTCTGGTGAGAATCTTGGTTACCGTAGTGAAGAAACATGCAGAGAGTTGACGCATATCGTTAGTCGCCACAATGAACCCCGCGACGATGGAGACCCTCCAGCTTTTCCGGGGAGACACCATCATTGTTAGGTGAGTGAGATGCGAATCATACTCTACGCCGATGGTTTGACATTTGGTGTGCAGGGGCAAGAAGCGTCACGACACCGTCCTCATCTGCTTGAGCTCAGATGAAGTCGAGGAGGGCAAGATCCAGATGAACAAGGTCGCCCGTAACAACCTCCGCGTCAAGCTTGGCGATATGGTTAACGTACATCCATGCTTGGATATCAAGTACGGCAAACGCGTACACATCCTCCCCTTCGACGACTCCATTGAGGGTTTGAGCGGGAACATCTTCGATGTTTACCTCAAGCCGTACTTCCTGGAAGGTGCGTTGCCCCGATGCCATGTAACATCAGCCTTGTCTGACCCCGCGTAGCATATCGGCCAGTGCGCAAGGGCGACACCTTCCTTGTCCGTGGTGGTATGCGGACAGTCGAGTTCAAGGTCATCGAGACCGATCCTGCTGAGTACTGTATCGTTGCGCAAGACACGGTTATTCATACTGGTCAGTTAATATTCTTTGACGAAACCGACGGATTACTCACCCAAGTATGACACACTCAGAGGGTGACCCTGTCAAGCGCGAAGAGGAGGAAGCGAACCTCAATGAGGTCGGTTACGACGATATCGGTGGCTGCCGCAAGCAGATGGCGCAAATCCGTGAGCTCGTCGAATTGCCGCTCCGCCATCCTCAGCTGTTCAAGGCCATCGGTATCAAACCCCCTCGCGGTATTCTTATGTACGGTCCCCCTGGTACGGGTAAGACGCTCATGGCACGTGCGGTGGCGAACGAAACCGGCGCTTTCTTCTTCCTGATCAACGGCCCCGAGATTATGAGCAAGATGGCTGGTGAATCTGAAAGTAACCTCCGGAAGGCCTTCGAGGAGGCGGAGAAGAACTCACCGTCGATCATCTTCATTGACGAAATCGATTCCATTGCGCCCAAGCGTGAGAAGACGAACGGCGAAGTCGAGCGTCGTGTTGTCTCGCAGTTGCTCACCCTCATGGACGGCTTGAAGGCGCGTTCAAATGTTGTCGTAATGGCCGCTACCAACCGTCCGAACTCTATTGACCCCGCACTGCGTCGCTTCGGTCGCTTCGACCGTGAGGTTGACATTGGTATCCCTGATCCCACTGGCCGTCTCGAGATTCTTCGCATCCACACGAAGAACATGAAGCTTGCTGATGACGTCGACCTTGAACAGGTGTGTTATGTCTAATGGCGACACTGTTACACTTGACTGACCCTTTCCCAGATCGCAGCCGATACTCACGGTTATGTTGGATCTGATCTTGCCGCGTTGTGCTCGGAAGCGGCCATGCAACAGATCCGTGAGAAGATGGATCTCATTGACCTGGACGAAGATACGATCGACGCCGAGGTCCTTGACTCGCTTGGTGTCACTATGGACAACTTCCGCTTCGCCCTTGGCACGTCGAACCCCTCCGCTCTTCGCGAGACCGTTGTCGAAGTGCCCACTGTCAAGTGGGAGGACATCGGTGGTCTCGACAAGGTCAAGCAGGAGCTGCAGGAGACTGTGCAGTACCCTGTCGAGCACCCCGAGAAGTTCATCAAGTACGGTATGTCCCCGTCAAAGGGTGTACTGTTCTATGGTCCTCCGGGTACTGGTAAGACGTTGCTCGCCAAGGCGATTGCGAACGAGACCCAGGCGAACTTCATCTCGATCAAGGGTCCTGAGCTCCTTACGATGTGGTTCGGTGAATCTGAGGCCAATGTCCGTGACGTCTTCGACAAGGCTCGCGCTGCCGCGCCCTGTGTCATGTTCTTCGACGAACTCGATTCCATTGCGAAGGCTCGTGGTGGCTCTTCCGGGGACGCTGGCGGCGCTGGCGACCGTGTGCTGAACCAGATCCTCACGGAGATGGATGGTATGAACGTCAAGAAGAACGTCTTCATCATTGGCGCGACGAACAGGCCTGACCAAATCGACCCCGCCCTTCTCCGACCTGGTCGTCTCGACCAGCTCATCTACATCCCCCTCCCCGACGAGCCCTCACGTCTTGCTATCCTCAAGGCCGCGCTGAGAAAGAGTCCGGTTGCTCCCGATGTCGACCTCGGCTTCCTCGCTAAGCACACGCATGGCTTCTCTGGTGCCGATCTCACTGAGATTTGTCAGCGTGCTGCAAAGCTTGCGATCCGTGAGAGTATCGAGGCTGATATTCGGAGGGCACGGGAGAAGAAGGAAAAGGAGGATGCTGGTGATGTGAAGATGGAGGAGGATGAGGAGGAAGAGGATCCCGTCCCCGTCATTACCAGGTAAGCGTCCACGATCGTGTTTCGAGAGCTGTGGTATTGACTTGTCGGTGCAGGGCACACTTCGAGGAGGCCATGCGCTTCGCGCGTCGTTCGGTGTCTGATGCTGACATCCGGAGATACGAGATGTTCGCGCAGAACTTGCAGCAGTCACGTTCGTTCGGCTCGAGCTTCAAGTTCCCGGAGTCCGGTGCCTCTGCGCCGACGGCCGCGCCCGCCGCGAGCAACACCGGCTTCGGCGAAGACGCGCAAGACGACGACCTGTACGCTTAAACGACTCACACCTTCAGTAATCCTCCCCTCGGCGCGCATATGTTGGACGATGGAAGACGTGGTCTTTGCTTCAAGCCTTGTAGTTTTGTGTCGCAAAATGACTAGATCGTTTGGCCTCCTGTAGTATATCGAATCGCATTGTTTCTCATCTCTAATATCTTGCTCGGAATCTGCAGTACTTCGCACCTGGCGTATGAGGTCCAGAGTCTTTTTGTGAGGGAGTTATGCATTGAGGCGACATGCATTTTGGGCGTCAACGTCACTCCCTGTGATAGTGGAATGAGCGTTCGAATTGTTGAGACGGCCACGCGTGCCGCATGCGTATCATCCATGATCTACCCTCATCCATTTGGTATGTCCACTTTGAAACTCACTTGGCCAGAAAGCCGCATTATGCAGAACAACGGGAGAGTATTTGCAGTAGGATAGCGCGATGCCTCGGTCGTCATGAGATGCAGCTGCTGTCATGTTTGAAATCACCGTGAGTACAGAAGTCGTGATGCTTGTATACTGCTTCGGCAGTGATTGCCTCACATCTTTTGCTCAGACCAATACTCGAGAGACCGCGACCAAACGAGATGGGCAAAGTTCTGAACCAGCAGCCCTTCAAGGCGGTATACCTCGTCTACGCCGCCACTTCGCTCGTCTTCGTCAAGCTCCCATGCTGGACGTTGTGGTATCTGCGTCCTTCCGCACGCCCGCGCGGCTCGTGGACCCTCAAACGCGCGCTCATTGTGCGAGTACTTCAGGAGCTTTTTGCGATAGGGACCGTCGTGGACATGCGCGGAGGGCCTAAGCCTGCCGTCGCGGCGAAGCTTCCGGATAGTGCCCTGAGGGACGCGAGATCCGCATGGATCGAGCCAATTCCTGACGAGCTGTTCTGCGGCGAGCTGCGCAGGTACGCTGAGATCACTGGCGTGAGGCCTGTGGGGATCCCTGGCTACTGGCTACTCAAGAAAGGCTACAAGTGGACTGGACCAAAGGCGATGCCAGGCGAGAAGACGTTGTTGCATCTCCATGGCGGTGCATTCGCTGTATGTTACGTTACTCTACATTACCTTCCATACACGTACTGACTGACATATTACACCAGTACGGTTCTGCAAGGCCCTCCGACATGACCGCCAACTTCACGCGCGGGCTTCTCCAGCACTCCCGGACGCTCGAGCGCACGTTCGCCGTCGACTGTCGTCTTGCCGCATCTGCGCCCCGGCCTCAGATCAACCCCTTCCCCGCTGCGTTGCTCGACTGCCTTGCGGGGTACTGGTACCTCGTACAAGTAGCCGGCTTCGAGCCGCAGAACATTATTCTTGCGGGGGACTCTGCCGGGGCCAACTTCGCAATCGCGCTCGTGCGGCACCTCTTGGAGAACCCTACGCCGTCCCTTCCGCCACCCGGACGCCTGCTAGTTGCCTCTCCTTGCCTCGACCTCTTGGTATCTCGGTGCGGGCCAGATTCTTCGATCGTGCGCAACGCGTCGACGGATATCTTCAGCACGCTGCCTGCGGGAGAGCTATTCGGCAAATACAGCATTGTGTCCTATCTAGGGCCGCTACCCCTGGAGGAGGCCGACACGAACCGCTATATATCTCCGATGTCGCTGAAGGTCAAACCTGGCCCTGATGGGCTGGCACTGTGCAAGGGATTTCCTGAGGCGTACATTGTCGCGGGAGGTGCGGAGCGTATCGCGGACGACGCCAGGGCGCTCAAGGAGCAGATGGACGCGGATGGCGCGAAGGCGGTCTTGGACATCCCGCCTGATGCTCTTCACGACTTCCTGGTGTTTACCTGGCATGAGCCGGAACGCACAGAGACGTTACAGAGAATCTGTCGTTGGATTGACTCGTCGGACTAGTACTTGATGTGATGGCGGCTTTGTGTGGCCCCGTCCGGTTAAGCCCCCTCGAACTTTATAGCACACACGTGTGGATTCTATTCACCCTGTTAGATGGACATTGCCTCGGGAACAGGCTTTAGGATGCGCCGTTGGTGATAGTGCTACTTAGACGGCAGGTGCACGACCCGGGACATACACTGGGGGAGGATTAGCGCCCAGTGACGCCATATCATATGCCAAGGCCCACGCGGGGCTTGTCCGCGACAGTGTGCCAGTGCTCGTGCCGGGGAACTCGAGACTGGCAGGCTCGGTTTCAGCCATCTCTTCCTCTGAGTCTCCGTTTGCAACATTCCTCACGGTCCCTTCCTGCTCTCTTCCTGCTCTCCTGCTTGTTCCTGTTCCACTCCTTCATCTTGCGGAAAAAGCATATACACCGCGCCGTCATCGGACGCGCTTCCGCCTAACGTGCTAGCGTCCAAGTCCGTCCTCCTCAGCTGTCCTGCCACACACGAAGCGCACTATGGAAGTCCGGAAGGCGTTTACTTCGGCCACACGCACCGTCTCTTCCACCTCGCTCCGTGAACGTCTCAGCAGCCTCCATAGTCTGACAACAACCCCGCTAAAGCCTGTCGCCAACCTCCATGCTCATATCGAGTCTGTATCTCCAGTCTGATCCGCTGGAAACCAGTAGTTGACCGTGGTGCTGGACGCGCTATCTTAGGTTCGTTCCCTCCAAGATACCAAGGAAGAGACGGCTGCAGACGCTTGCGGTAGCGATATGGTCGACGACGATCGTTTGGTGCATTACCGTGTTTCTCATACTCTGGTAAGCTTGCCTCCGGTCCCGTCCGGTTATACTCCCAATGCACGGATTCTCAATGGCCATTCTGCCGTAGCTCTTTCCCCCCATTATGGCCTCTGCTAGCTGTCTACATGATATGGGTGCTATACATCGACAAGAGTCCGGAGCATGGCGGGAGGTTGAGTCCGTGGTTCCGTTCTATGAGTTTCTGGCGGTATTTTGCCGACTACTACCCCGCATCGTAAGTCTTGCTTTTGCTCGAGCCTGCTGTTGCTCATGTATTCCGTGCCAGATTCCTGAAGGTGAGCAAAGTCATACCTTCGCACGAACTGAAACCTGAAAGCCCGTGCTTTGGACAAGACATGTGAATTGCCCCCAGATAGACCATATGTCTTTGGATACCACCCACATGGTGCGCATATCACCGCTCCCGGCGGGCATTATATACTCAATTAGTTTGCTGCATATAGGCATCATCGGCATGTGAGCACTTCATTCTATCTATATTGTCACAGCTTCCAAACGAGCACATTACGGCAGGGGCGCGATCTGCACATTCGCCACGGAGAGTACGTTCGTTAGGCTCTAATGTTATGAACTACCCTACCTAATGTCTGAAACCCTTCAGGCACTGGGTTCTCCAAGGCGTTCCCAGGTATCATCCCTCACCTGCTCACACTCGCATCCAACTTCCGCATGCCATTCTACCGCGATATTATCCTCGCCATGGGCATATGTTCCGTATCCAAGCAGTCGTGTTCAAACATATTGAAGAAGGGTCCCGGAAACTCTATCACTATCGTGGTGGGCGGCGCTGCGGAGAGCCTAAGTGCACATCCTGGGACGGCGGACCTAACGCTGCGGAAGCGGTGAGTCAAGCCTCTCGATACATCTCCGGAATCAGTGTCCAACAGTATGGATAGGCTTGGGTTCATCAAGGTTGCCATTCAACACGGGTACGTTCGCATACGGAGAATGTAGAAACTTACAACCTGCTCACACTTCCTGAGCAGCGCCGATTTAGTACCTGTATTCTCCTTTGGGGAGAATGATGTGAGTGATGGAGCCGTCCCTAAGCACGTTGATTGCTCACCAGCACTGTGTCGTTGTACAGATCTTTCAGCAAATGCCCAATGAGAAGGGCACGACGCTGTACAACCTTCAGAAGAAGTTCCAGAATGTGTTTGGATTCACACTTCCCCTCTTTCACGGCAGAGGGTTGCTAAATTGTGCGCGTTGATCCTGGCCGAGCTCTTCAACCTGACTGACGGAAGCAACACAGATAACTTGGGCTTGATGCCTTATCGCAGGCGAATTGTCGCCGTCAGTGAGTGCTTCACTCCAGGAGACTCAGTCAGACGACGGACTGCTTAGTGACTCACATCAAACGAACGCAGTCGGACACCCCATACACGTTGTGCAATGCGACAAGCCTACACTAGAAGAAATCACGCAAGTGCAGCAAAAGTACATAGATGAGCTCATGTGGTACGCCTTTGTCTCTGAAATATACGTGCGTGTTGCCAGCGACTGATGGCTATTGCCCTTGGCTGCAGGATATGGAATACATACAAGGACGACTTTGCGAGGACGCGGAGACGGGAGCTCAGCATTATCGAGTGACTTGAATGTCGTGGCGTCTCCAGTAGGCTGCGAACGCTGGAGCTCCGCGCGTTCGTTGTATTCTTTTTTGGACATTTGCTGTTGGCGCACCCTTGGAATCTTCGTTTCGCCAAGAGCTTTCGTGTTCCGTTTTGTGGCATGGGGTTAGCCTCAAGCTGTGCTACGTGATTGCACTAACGTGAGCTTCAGTTTGGGAGACGGGTGTCGGGGGTAAGCTACAAATTTCTGGCTGCAGTCTCTCCACACATCCACCATCGCAACCTCACGCGTCTTACGATGGCCCAACGACGAACCGTCGACCAGGGACCTGTCCACCGAGCTATTCCTTACGATCGAGTAGCTCTTGCCTAGGTGGCCTGCCTCTACGCGAGCAGTCCACATGCAGCTGAGGCTACGCTTTATGTTTTGTGGGCACTCCTCGCGTACTGGAGCTTCAGCTTTCCGTCGGTATTGTCTTTGTAGTCAAATGCCGCCGCACCGTGTCAGCTCGTTCAACTGCCACAGTTGCCAACTTGAGCCTAGCACCGGCCGACGCTTCCAGAAGTTCCCGCTTAGAGCACACCTAGCGCGCACCCCAGTGGATCTCACCTGAACCGTCATGCACGCCTCACTCCCTCGCTACCCTCGCTGCCTAGCTCGCTGTTGGAATCAATGACAATACGTTTCATCGAGACCCGAGCGAGCTGACCCCCTCCCGCCGGTCACTCGCTCCTACTTCGACCACAACCACCACCTCCGTTCAAAGGCTGGACTGGCGGCGGGATGCCGAGCCTGAGCACTCTTCGAATTCGCAGCAAGCTCGACTTTCCGACAGAGCTGCTGTTAATCATCAAGGAGTTGCTGGACCCTTTTGACTTGCGCACGCATGTTTGCTACTACCTCAGCAGCCCCCGTGTCGCCGCGCTCTATGACTCTGCGGACGACCCGGACGCGTTTTGGAAGCTTGCTTGCTGGAATTGCGGCATCGGCGCAGGCCTGACGCAAGATGAGGACGATATCGACGAAAACCGGTGGCACTACCTTGCTGGGGTGTCATGGAAGAATATCGCCCTTGATAGTATCGTGCGCGACGGGTTCTGCAAACATCCTTGCTGCGGGGAGGCGCTTCTGGAGTACAACCGTGAGCCATTTCACGTCTTGGTTCTACCTATCTTTCGGTGCGTATATCTGGGTAATGTTTGCCAGGGGAGTGCATGCGAGATCTTGCGGACGAGATCGTACCGTTCCGACCATATAACCTATCCGACTACAAGGACCATATGGCTATCTCTGGCCATAGGCTTTTCGGGAACATCGAGTTCAAGCGCGGAAGGCCCCTGTATGCTTCTGAGGGAACGTCGATCGAGTACGATGCTCATCTTCGTGCGCACGGCGCGCCCGTTCGTCGTATTGCCAACCCAGACTACAAGTCGCAGCCGGACGACTATCCGGGATTGTATCTCGGGGAGCACCCCCTAGCTGCGCGGAGCTTCGCCACCTGGGCACCCGTGTCGAAAATCCTGCTGTTGCCCCTCTTCGGTCACTGGCTGGACAACAATGGGAGGATCAAGCTGTCACGGCCAGTCATTGTCCTCGATGTACTCAAGGCGGTCCACAAGCAGTACGCTTCGCCATAACCTCCCTGATGACCCCGAGGCTTGACTGACACTTGCCCCTCTAGCCTCGACAGGCACCTCGACGTCGACGAAATCTGCGAACATATGGAACTCCACGGCTATTGCATCCCAGCAGAATGGCCGCATGCGGAGGCTTTCCGCGTAGCGCGCACCATGCGTTCAATGCTATCGGTCTGGTGGGTACATCCTTGGTTTCTCGTACTTGTCCAACGCTAAGTGGTATTTATTCGCACAGTCCCATCCAGAGGCTCGAATTCGAGGAGATTGATGGGCATAGAATAGTGGTTTCACTCGATCTGAAGTAGGGTCATGACCTACGTATACTTTCTGCTGCATATCGCCCGACATTACAACTAAGTCCTGCCTTGGACCTGTCGTTCAGTTCGGCTTCGATCACCCAGGACGCTCATCAGCAAAGCGAAATGCGAGCAAGGAAACATAGGTATGCTTTGCACAAATGTGCGCATAGCTGATCCGCCACTTTCGAGGCATGCGTGCCGTGTGAGTACGGCGAGGAGTTACTGGTTAACGGCAGACTCATTACTCAGGTTACACGCAGATGGACGCGGTCACATGCTCGTGACTGTGTTCTGGTTCAAGACGCGTCAAAAGCCCCACTCCAGCACCTCTGAGGCCACTGAACCTTGTTTCTCTCATTTTTTCACCCTCCTCTTCCCCATGGCTCGTGTCTCTACCCTGTGGAGGGGGCCTAGGTTGCCGCTGCTCGATTATATGCGCATCATTCCCCTCGAGATCTTCCTCATTATCCGGGGGTTCATCAGTTCTTCTGACCTCCGCACTCATGTCTGCTTCTATCAATGCTCCCCTCAGATTGCTGCCCTCTACGACTCAGAAAGAGATGCGGATTTCTTCTGGGAGCTCGCTTGCTGGAATTGCGGTATAGGAGTCACGAGCATCGATACACAGGCCAATATCTGTTGGAGAGACATCGCTATTGACTGCATCGAGCGCGACGGTTTCTGCACGATCCCCGGTTGTGGCGAGGAGCTGCTCGAAGCGAATCGTGAGTAGCGCTACTGCATGAAGGTATGAATCAGTAAGCTTACACAGGACAGGTGAATGCATGATCACGGCAATGGAAGCGGTCGAGCTCGATCCGCTGGAAGTATACTCGGATGGGATCCCGCAGAACGTCGTTCTCCAGATGCACCCAGTCCTTGAGCGTGTATCCTTCAAGCCAGAACGCAAGAATGGCTGTACCGTCTTGTACGATGCACGTTTACGCGTTGTGGGCACGGGTATCCACCATGAGGGGATCGTAGAGGATGCTGATGGAGACGGGCGCCGTACCATGCAGGTGAATCTACGGGGTAGTGAAGATGAAGAGATCAGTGAAGGCTCGGGTGGGTCCTCCGACTGTGATAGCGCGGATGATCAGGAATACGAGGATGAGGAGGGAGCTCAGGCTAATGCAGACGAGGATGAAGACGAGGATAACCCAGAACCCGTGGCCGAAGAATCTGCAGATGGGGGCTTAGAGGGTACCGAGGTGGACCAAGAGCTCGCTGAATGCGAAGTCGAAGAAGATACGGAATTCGATAAGCTCCAACAAGGACACGGAGCCGACTGCGAGGGGTTCGACGGGTCTGAGAATTTGGACACAAACCTCGATGCGGCTAGTGACTACCCTCCCTTCGTCCAGCACCCCATCGCCTATCGAAGCTTTGCCACTTCGATACCTGTGCAGAGACTGGGCCTCTTGACAATCGGCGGACACCTCCTCAGACGCTTTGCTATCCGCAGCGACACGATCGTCACGGTACTCGACGTAATTTCTGCCATTCATTATGAGTAAGTGTCTCATCGTACTCAGGCTTCCACGCGTAACGTATGTATAGGCCAAGCTCACTACCCTTGACCAGCCTCGACCTCATACTGGACGCTAAAGAGTCGAAAACTTACATTGAGGAGCACATCTACTGTCTGCGACATTTGACCACCGAGGAGAGCTTTGAACGCCTGACTCACCTTCGAGGTATACTTAGCCAATGGTGCGTCTCGCGTCACCTTCGATGCTATCAACCGGTACTTTGCTCACGATCACGGTGTTGTGTGTATAGTCCCATCACTACGTTTACGCATATTAGGGACGAAGCAGGATATGGGTCCTTGTTTACAGTGCAGCTAGAGCTGTCGCGCGATCCATTCCTTGTGTGGATGGAAGGGTTACGGAGGCGGTTCGTGGGGTGAGGCTTGAGACTGGGTTGGTATAATGGCAGATTATAGGCAATTGCTGTTGCACGATCACATGAGACACTCAGTGCCATGTACACGAACACTGGACCACTCCAGTCTCCGAGCTGTGGAGGTGCGTGCACATGTTCACTGGCCCAGCCACCAAGGACGAGGTGAACGGGCGGGTATCTACCCTGCGTGATGCAATTCCAATGTGTTACGTGTCAATCCCTCATGTCGTGAGTTCTTCGGTAGTGTTCACGGGGTCTGACCGTCTTACTCGCAGCACCTTTGATTCTTTTGAGTTCTACGGGGCTGTGATGTATGGTGGCCCGTTGTCCACGCTGTCTACACTCCCGCCATAGACGAACGCTGTCCCGCTCTTTTGTACATGCTGTATGATGATGTTCCTCGGGTCAGGCTTCCCGGCTTACAATACAGCTCCATAGTAGAGGTGCAGCATCACTGGCACTGTCCCTTGAATGGTGCATTCGGGCAGACTCCCCTGCCGAAGCACTTGTCCTCCGCAGTCGGACCACTGGCACTATTTGCCCTGGATTCGGAACTCGACGCCTGGGAGCTTCAGATGGTATTGCGCACATAGAGTGGCACATCACGTTTCATCTGTAGTAGGACCGGAGCTGTAGCCGATGTCCGGATAGATCGTGCTGGACGAGGATGGGGACATGCGATACGATTGGGACGCCGGCGGAGAGACTATGGCCAGCGTAAAGCCGCAGAACATTTGCCTCCGCCTCTGCCGCCTACTAAACTACCCCGCGGGCTTCGCTGCACGTTTTTGGCATTTTGGCATTGGATCGCTCCACAACTCAATGCGGTACGTCGTGACGGGATCGTGTGGACGACGCCGTTACGCGCCGGTCGCCGAAGAGCAGAGCTTATTAATAGCCCATCCGCAACAAGGTGGCATATGGATGCCCATGGCTGAGAGCGACTTAACAGATAGTGGCATTCGCCATTCGGGTCGGCACCGTTCAGCAGCTCTCGCCGACCGTCTGATCCTATCAATCCCCATGCTGCACGCGGTGCACGGGCGCAAGTTCTGCATTCGCTGAGCAGCCTTCTTTCGCCTTCCGTGCCTCCCGAACTTCGCGAGCTATGAGACAAGAGCTGAAAGCCAATCGCAGCTTCGACATCAGCACGGGTTCAACATTCTCGGGTCGCCTCCAATATTGGCCAGGGGCTAGCGGCGGAAGAAACCTTCATGCACAACGCGCACTCGGCGGCGAGTCGTGACACTCAACGTTGTTGTTCCATCCGTCCACGGTGATTTGCCAAAGTCCCTATGTCCGGAAAGTCAACTTCGATCACGTTCGTTTCCTGCCCATATGCAACTGATCTCGCGACCGACCACACAGTGACACATGCTGCTCTCCGTGCTTGATAACAATTCGGAGCGAGCTGATCCCGCCGCAAAGTCGTACGTACGCCCACGCACGCCCCAGTGGTGGCAGCACACACATGATCGTGCATTAGTTTCCGAGGAGACTCAGACAGATCGACACATGTGTGTGACACATTTGAGAAAAACTCAACCATCTCCGAGCAGGTCCCCCAACAGACGAGGGAGGTATAAGAAGCATTGACCCCTCTGCTTACCTCTCTCGCCGAGCTGCAGCCCGTTCTCTCCCGCTCTCTCGCCGCTCCCTCCCCGACATCCGCCCTTGCACCTGCATCCGCCTTCTGGGTCCTGCACTTGCCTCGCGGCTTTCTACTATCTTCCACTGCCCGTCCTCGCCAAGGCCACTGCCAAGGGTCAGAGACAATCATGCTCGCCTCGCACCGCTTGTGGTTCAAGACTGCACTCATCGGCCTCGGGTCTAGCTGGTTCGCCTCCGCAGCGCCAGCTTCGGACGCGGCACAGCATCTTCCCCGCCAATCTATCACCAGTTTGAGCACGGCCCAGATCGACGCCTTCACGCCATACTCGTACTATGCGAGCGCAGGATACTGTGCGGCGTCCGCAACGCAGACCTGGAGTTGCGGTACCAATTGTGTAGCGACCCCGCAGTTCAAGCCTGTCGCAGTGGGCGGAGACGGAGACAAGGTCCAGTACTGTGAGCCGAGAACGCCGTCTGTTGTTAGGCAAAGTTTGACATAGTGTATATAGGGTTTGTCGGCTATGACCCCACATTGAATACGGTGGTTGTTTCGCACCAAGGCACGGACCCTAGCGAGATGTACGTATTATGAGCCCATTCCTGTACCGGACGTCTCGAACTTACGTGGTCGTCGGCCCCGGTTCATTCTTCCAGCCTGCCCTTGATTGAGGACGGCGATGCAACTTTGACCAACCTAGACTCTTCGCTATTCCCGGGCATTAGTTCATCTATACAGGCACACAAAGGCTTCGTGGGCGCCCAGGCAGAGTAAGTCGCTCTCTCTGCCACAAATTTTTGCCACGGTGTAAAAGCTCACACTGTTCGTGAAGCACGGCTTCATCTATCTTGGCAGCTGTGCAACAGGCGATGAACACGTACGGTACGAACAACGTCGTAACGACCGGACACTCACTAGGTACAGCCATGATCTTGCGAGGCAACTGTGGATCGACAGCTGACGTCTGCTGTCTCACGTATCACAGGGGCGGCAATCTCGCTGTTGGATGCACTCTACATTCCACTGCACATCCCCTCGGCGAACGTGAAGTTCGTCGGGTACGGCCTCCCACGCGTCGGGAACCAGGACTTCGCGAACTACGTCGACGCGCAGCCCATCTCGGTGACGCACATCAACAACAAGGAGGACATTGTGCCAATCCTGCCCGGGATGTTTTTGGGGTACCACCATCCGTCAGGCGAGGTGCACATCCAAGATTCGGGTGCGTGGCTAGCGTGTCCCGGGCAGGACAACCCGAGCGACGAGTGCATTGTTGGAGACGTGCCGAACATTTTTGACGGCGAGGTAAGCGATCACGACGGGCCGTACAACGGGGTGACGATGGGCTGTTGACCGTCCGTGGGCGTACCGCATTAATGGGTTGGGAGACGCTGCGATCTATGCATCTGTAATCTATAGCCATATATCAAGCATCATGTAGAAGTTCATACCAAGCATCGCGTAGGAAAGACGATGGGACTGAAAGGCTCCGCAATTCAAACTCACCTATGATGATCACAGCAGGATAGGAGCGCGTAAATGTGATTGGAACCACCCGTTCCTTCAATCAACGAGGGTTGGCTGCTGGCGTCGACGCTCTTTGACCTGCAACCGCGATCGAACACGAAACAAGCTCGCATGAGTGCCACGGTTAAGGTTCGCACGCCGGTAAGGCGAGGGTGCGTGCGGCAATCGTTGGGTTGGCGAGTTGGAAGGTGCTGGACCGGTTGTCTCACCGTTACATACGAGATTCTGGTCGCAGTCAATCCGCTAGTCCTCGAACCTATCACAACGCCTTGAGGCGGGTACGTACGAATTTGAACGGATTATCGGTTAAGTCTAGGGACTTGCAAGAGCGTTGGTGCTGGTCGTAGGGGAGTGAAGGGGGAGTGTATGCAATATGGAGCTGTAGGGTGCCCTATATGGAGAGGTGTACCGAATATACGTCTGAGATAACCCGACGGAGATGTTCATTCCATGGGTTGGCCTGGTCTGCACCAGATTGCGACAATCCTGTATGGCTTGCATGTGGCAAATGCTTCCCTTGTGCAGATCGTGGCTATTTTCTGCAAAGCTACGGCATGCAGGAGTACCTGAACATTCATCAGCTCCCTTCGCTGCATGTCAGCGCGTCCTCAGCTGACGAGGCGAGGGGCCGAGGGCCGCACTGCCGGCGACGGAGCCCACGTCCTTTGCGTGCTACGAGGGCCATCGGAGAATTTACGGCGTTCCAGAACGCGGAGAACAAGCTGGAGACATTCGAGCGAGACACCCAAGCTTTCGCTCTCGTAAGTGCAGCGCGCGCGAGCATCAGTCGAGGATGGCGGTCAGGGCGAGAGAGGGGGTCACTTGACGCGATCGCGGGATCGCCAAAGACGCGTCGCGCCCACGCGGTCGCCAAAGACGCGCGCGACCCGCCTTGGATCGTGACCCGCCCACTCTCTTCGTGCCCACCACGATGGATGCGAGAAGCTGCGCGCGTCCTCCGCGCCCGGCATATGTCTGACATTCATGCGTTTCGATCTAGCATACTCAATACCATCCAAGTCCACGCAAGGCACGGCGCCCCCACTCCGTTCCATACGTATTGCGCACCACCGTGACTCGGACGCTGTGGCATGGTCTGATAGAAGAGCGCACGCTGACGCGTTAGGCACTAATACTAGCTGGTTGGTGTGGACAGCCGAGCCGACGTACCCGCCGGCGGGCCAGAGGCGAAATGGACGGGGGACTAGAGGAGGTATATAACGCGGGGTTATCGGGAATGCTGGTACGCGTCGCTCGCCCGTCCTCCTGCCCCTCCGTGTCAGCGTGCCCTTCGCTGATTGTCTTCCTGCGATGCGGCTGTTTGTAGCTCTTGGTGTCCTGGCCGCGTCTTGTCTGTCGAAAGCGGCCGCGGGCATCCCGGACAAAATATACGGGGTAAACCTTGGAGGATGGTACGTAGAGACTCGTTACCATGTAATGAACCTCGGCGCTGACATTGAGCAATTGTAGGCTTGTATTAGAGCCATGGATGCTCCCAGCTGGTAAACGCCCTCAACGTTGCACATCCTTTCGGTAGCTCACATGATCCCTGGACAGAATGGGCTGCCATGGGCGGACAAAGCTGCGACAACTGTGCGGACTGCATCGGCTCTGAATTGTGCGTGAACTCAATACTGTTGATTTGCATATCTTCCGTGGGCTAATCCTACGTATCAGTGCACTCGTGCAGGCCTATCCCCAAACAGCGGACAAGCTCTTCGCGAAGCACTGGTGAGCGCGTGCGCAATCGCAGAGTCCGGTGCCGGAGCTCACGCGCTGGGTGCAGGTCTACTTGGTTCACTCAGGATGACGTGAACCAGCTTCGTGCTGCAGGCATCAACACAGTCCGCATCCCGGTGAGTTGCAGAGGCATGTTGCACGTGCGATCAGCCTCTGACTGATGCTATGATCTTGGTTAGCTCGGATACTGGATCGTCGAACAGCTAGTCGACCGCAAGACTGAGTTCTACCCACGCGGCGGTATCAAGCAACTTGTAGGTTTCTTTTGTCATCATCTTGTGCGGAACACAAGCTCATGTGGACCGTAGCAAAGGGGATTGCAGATGCTCAAGGACGCCGGTATCCAGGCTATCCTGGATCACCATGCTCCGCCTGGCGTACAGACGCCTGGTCAGTCATTCACTGGCCATTGTACCTCGGACGTCGAGTTCTATGTGCGTATTGCACCCTTTGGTATCAGAACTCTATGCTGAAGCGATGACGCTCGATAGACCGACTACAACTATCACCGTGCGTTGGTCTGGACGGCAGTCATGACCGCTCTTTCGCACCTCGACCCCAGCTTCTCGTCCGTCTTCGCGATTGAGGCAGTCAACGAACCCATAATGGATGCGACCCAAACCCCGGGTTATGGCGACTGTACGTACCTTCCAACGTGACGCTGACCTTATCATGGGACTTGACGAACGTTCAATAGTCCAGAAGAACTTCGTGGAAGTCATCCGTGCCGTCGAGCTCGTCCTCGGCATCCCGGTACCGGGCCTTACGCTCGATATCAAGGTGTCCACTGCCAACTTTACGTCGGCGCTCAGCACGACGGTGAGCGCGAGCGACCTGTTCAACTCAGAGGTCAAGTCTGCCCTTGCAGACGCGGTTCCGATCCTCGTTGAGCTTGGCTTCGAATTGGCGGTGTCGAGCATTTTCAACTTTGACATGGCTTCGTCTCCACTCAAGAAGACTCGCGAGCCGCTGGTCGCCAAGTGAGTGGTCTAGCGTCGCTTGGAGACGTCTAAAACTCACGCCGCGTTCGCAGCTTCATGGATATCAACTGGCAGTACAACAACCCCGCGAATCCCGCTGATGCTAAGATCGGGCCACAGGGATACGACAACCACTTGTACTACAACTTCGGAGTAAGCGCTGTTCGCCATGCACCGTACCGAAAATGTACTCACGAGGATCTAGGGCGTCGCTGACCCGAACCCTGATGCGTACCTCACAAGCATTTGCAACCTACAACGCGTGCAAAACGACGCCGCTGTTGGGGATAGCCCGCTCTGGTTTGGCGAATGGGGCTTGCCGACGCAGTTCAACGCCACCGACGATTTCCTGTATAAGTGGGCTGATGCACAAAAGCTCGCGTACAGTCAGGGCAAAGGCTGGATCGTGAGTAGTGGCCTATTACGAGGCTTGTGGGGCATTGCTAAGCTCGGCTTGTATAGTTCTGGAACTTCAAGGTGGAAATGTCTGAACAGGCAGGAGATCTTGCCCGACAGTGGTACGTTGATGTCTTTTGACCTCTCCGTTTTTGTTTGCTCATGTAACGGCGCTCAGGTCGTACTTGGAAGGCGTGAAGTTGGGATACCTTACAGCTGATCCGTCGCAGGTGCACGACCCGAACGTCTGCGCGCCCTATGTGAATGCGACCTCTTGAGGGCCGATTCGATATTTGCTTATCCGCAACTCAATATCATACAATGCTTTGGTCCTCTTGGGAACCTCTCTGCAAGTAGTGAGCAGCATTGAGCGCTCGTTGTTGTGAGCACGGGCGTTCAGTACACTCGTTGTCTAAAAAGGCAGGTGACTTTCCTAAAGCGATCACTGTTCGTTCGTCAGCCTCTTCGATTCCGAGCACGCTGGTGACGGTGTTGATGTTCGAGCTGAGGCTGGCGGGCGTGACGGGCTATATAAACAGCGCACGACTCGGTCGTTCCCCCAATTCACCTTCTATCCCCTCCGCCGCCTACTTTCGCTCTCGAGACCCAGGCGGTCCTTGCTATCGTTGCTTTCATTGCTTTCGTATCACGACTGCGTCGTACACAACGCCCTTTGCATCCCTCACATAGCACGCATACACCCACCTCCCTCTGAGACGCGTAGCTCATCATGGTTGCACATTCTTCCCGCTTCGCCCTCCTCGCCGCTCTCTCTTCCATTGCCGCCCTTTCCACGGTTCCAATGTCCACTGAGGCCGCGGCGATCCAGCCCCAGTACCGGGACGTGGTTGAGTACCCCATCGTCGCTCGTCACTCCTCCCACGGAAGTGCAAAGGCGAACGTCAGCCACGGCCGTAGCGGCTCCTCTAAGTCGGAAATGAAGGTCGCCGCCAAGGACACCGCGTCGAACAAGCCAGCGGACAAGCAACGCCATTCCAAGCCCCTCGTCCCACTTCCTGCTCGATTGGCACAGAAGAATTCCCATAAGGGTTCTAGCTCAGGAGATGAGAGCTCTGCCACTGAGGGGAGTCATCGCCAGACAACCGGGTCGAAGCACGCGAAGTCTGCGGTACGTTGCATCTCTCGTAGCTGACCCACGGTCTTGTCTAACGAGAGGACAGCGATCTGCGCAGAGTTCCGTGGATCCTGTCCAACGTATGCAGCGGCTTTGGCTTGGTGCCCGTGAGGTGACGGTTCAAGATGCACCCCGCGGCCCCTCGACGCGTCGTATCGACGCTAGACATCACCACCATCATCATCACAACGACCATGCAAAGGTTGTTGTGAAAGGCGACCATGACCACGTCAACGTGCACGGGCGATCAGTGTCTGAAGACGTGCGCCCCCATGCTCTACGAGACGACCACGACCATGTTGTCGTTGAGGGCAAGAATGACCACGTCCATGTCCACGATCACCACAAGTCCGACCCCGACCGCGTTGTAGTGAAAGGTGACAACGACCATGTTCACGTCCACCGATCACCTTCTCCACACCACCACCATCACCATAATGACGAGGTCGTAGTCAAAGGAGACCATGATTCCGTCCACGTTCATCGGTCCCCGGAGCCTCACCATCACCATCATCACCACAGCGATGAAGTCGTGGTCAAAGGAAACGACGATCATGTCAAAGTTCACCGGCGTTCCCCTAACCCGCACACGCACCATCACCACGAAGTCATAGTGAAAGGGGATAACCAACATGTACACGTCGGCCGCTCCCCTCTGCCCGCCCCCCTGCCTCACCACCACCATCGCCCCGAGAAGGTCATCGTGAAGGGTGATCATGACCACGTCAATGTGCATGATAGACGGTCGTCGCATATTGGTCGCCACTCGATTTATATCAACTCTGGGAACGGCGGGAACAGAGCGCCCTACTATGTCGTCTCCTCCGAGAAGGGTACTCAACCAGACCCCGAACGCAGTTTGCTCGACCTGAACGTGAACTTGCGACGAGACGACCAGCCGGGTGGTGTCCCAGGTTCTGTTGACATCATGGTCAGTACTTTAAATCTCATTACGATCAATTCATGGTAGCTCACCATATGTGTAGAGCCCAGTGGTGAACTCTACCACGGGCGAACGCCTCGCCTCGCTAGTGCTGGCAGCGCCGAGCAATGACACAGCTGGAGAGAACGCGACATCGTCTACCTTCGTGCTTAACGCATCGGACTCGGACCGCACGCAGATGTATCTCGTCGCCTCGCCCGACGCTGGAGATGGCTCCTCGTCAAACAACTCGACTATGCTCAATTCCACGGATTCGGCTACGTTCATCCGGGTCACTCTTCAGATGCCCATGTTCGACGCCGCCAGTGCACAGCTCAGGTCATACTGTGCGACCTTCGACCCATCGCCAGCAGCTCCAGCTCCTATGACGGCCGAAGAGTGTAGGCAAGGCCCCTCGCAGGACGCACACAAGAGCCAGGTGTTTGCGTACGAACCTGATACAGGAGTCCTCCACCCAATGTGGATGAATTCAACTAGCATCATGGACGACGACGCCGGGCCAGGCGACGTTGGCTCCAATGACGGCACTTCGCCAGACGATCCCACGAACGACAACAACGACTCAGACGACAATGACGACAGTGGTCCCAGTTCTCCGGGCAATTCGACCACGGTCGATCCCACTACTCCGGCCAGTGACAAGATAGCGAGCGTCACCAGCTTCGAAGAAGAGGCGCTGGAGCAGCGTTACGGTGATGCGACGCGGCCACCATCTCGTCTGGCGTTGTCGAAGAGGTTCTCGCCCGATGCGGCCTCTAGCGCGCGGAACGTTACGCTGGTATTCAATCCGGCCACACCGGAGGTTCCGCCGTCCCCCGCCTATGCTCCAGCAGAGCAGCCTGCGACAGTGCCAGTCGCAGGCTCGAATACGACATCGCCCTCCGTGACTTCGACATCATCGGCCACTTCGTCCGCGGCTCTTACGACTAGCACCGATGCTGCATCGACTAGTACGATGGCTGCTCTTGATGCCACCACGACTTCTGCCACGGTTACCTCTTCTGACTCGGCAGCGACTTCAGCGGCGTCTAGCTCGAGCTCATCTGTGACCGACTCCTCGGCAACGCCTTCCGCAACGTCTTCTCCTGCGCTTGAGGTGAAGGTCTACAATCCTTATGCTGAAGATGTGACTTCGGACTCTGCATCGTCCTCGGCGACTACGTCCTCTAGCGCTTCGACGACTGCGATGATGACACCTGTCAGCACGGCGCCGTATGAGTGGATGTTCAAGCAGGGTGCACTTACCGACTTGGAATGAGAGGCTGGACGGAGTTTGCACATATTGTAATCATGTCAGGGCATTAGGGCACATTACTATCATTTGTACACTAATACACACCTTTGTTATCAATTACTGGGCGATGGAAAAACTCGGTGTGTCAAACGGGGCGAGAGAGGAAGAAAGAAAGTCGCGGAGACTACGCATTTTGAATATTCATGATCAACTGGCGGGAGACGGTTCTCAAGCGCCCATTAACAGGCGTTGTGACCCGCGAAGTGAGCAAAGAGCAAAAGTCCGGCTTCAACTCTTAATGCTCGACTGCAATCGTTGTCCCCTTCGGGGTGACATACGAAAAAATTGGAACGATACAGAGAAGATTAGCATGGCCCCTGCACAAGGATGACACGCTTTCCCGGAGTGGTAGACCTACGGGTCTCAATATTTATTTTGTTTTTGCTCACCGCGCGCGTCGCGACGGGCTATGGCATGGTCATCGGGCCGTGTAAATTGGCTCAAGTCGTTCCACTCTCTTCCGTCTTCCCTGCACTGCGCGCGATGTCATCTACTTTTGCGCTCGACGCTCACGCTTGTACCTGTGATTTCCGTTCTCGCTGTCTACGTCTTGCATAAAAGCGCTACGCCCGTCTTGCTCTCGTTCATCATCCTCTGCCGTGCTGCGAGCTTGTACGGAAATGGCTGCCTACGCGCCTCTCGACCTCCCAGCCTCGGGCAAGCTCCCCTTCACCGACTACTCGCGCTGGAGGCTCCGCGTCACCGACGAAGGCGACCACATCTGGCACTACCTCCGCACCGACGACGAGCTCGCAGCCTGGCCCCAATCCGACTGCGACAAGTACTGGCTGGGCATCCCGCTCGCCCTCCCGCCGCTGCCCAAGCCGACGAACGCGCTCGAGTCTGCGCGGAACGGGTACCGCTTCTTCACGCACCTGCAGACGGAGGACGGACACTGGCCAGGCGAGTATGGAGGACCTATGTTCTTGATCCCGGGGCTCGTCATCGGGTCGTACGTCACTGGGATGCCGTTCACAATGGAGGAGAGGCTCGAGCTCATCCGTTACCTCTTCAACCACGCGAACGAGGACGGCGGCTGGGGAATGTAAGCAGTCCCATTCATCCCGTGATGTGGACGCGAAAGCTAACCGTGTTTCAGCCATATAGAGGGTCAGAGTACGGTGTTTGGCACGGCACTGAACTACTGCGCCATGCGTATCCTCGGTGTGAAGGCCGACCATCCCGTCGCGGTCAAGGCGCGCGGTTGTCTGCACAAGCTGGGCGGCGCGACCGGTGCACCGTCCTGGGGCAAGTTCTGGCTGTCGATCTTGAACGTGTATGATTGGGAGGGTAATCATCCTGTACCTTCTGAGCTGTGGTAAGTCTCACGAGATAATAGGATGCAAAAAAGGCGTTTGCTGAATGCTTACGCGCGTTTCAAGGCTGCTGCCGGACTGGGTGCCATTCCACCCGCACAAGTGGTGGATTCATACGCGGAACGTGTACATTCCCATGGGCTACCTGTACGGCATTCGCTACAAAATGGAGGAGAACGACCTCGTCCTCGCTTTGCGCCAGGAGATATATACGCAAGACTACTACTCGATCGACTGGCCCGCGCAGCGCAGCCACGTCGCGCCCGTCGACCTCTACACCCCACACTCGACCGTCCTCGAGCTCCTGTACGGAGTACTCGACACGTATGAGCAATGCGCCTTCCCCCCTCTGAGACGCGCGGCCCTGCAGCGCTGCTACGAGCTCGTGGTCATGGACGACGAGAACACGGACTACCAGACGCTCGGGCCCGTGTCGAAGATGATGAACCTCATCGTGCGCGCGCACGTCGACGGCCCGCAGAGCGAGGCGTACAAGCGGCACATGGAGCGCCGGCGCGACTTCATGTGGATGGCGCGCGAGGGCATGATGATGTGCGGCACGAACGGCTCGCAGTTGTGGGACATTGGGTTCACTGCGCAGGCGCTCGTCGAGACTGGCCTGGGCAAGGAGCCGGAGTTTAAGGAGAGCGTGCTGGGGATTCTGCGCTGGCTGGACGAGTGTCAGATGCGGGAGAACCCGAAGCATTTGGAGAGGGCGTATCGGCATCCGACCAAGGGCGCGTGGCCGTTCAGTACGAGGACGCAGGGGTACACGGTCAGCGACTGCACTGGAGAAGGCCTGAAGGCGGTTTTGTACATCCAGGACCACGTCGAGTAAGTCTTGTCTGTGTGGATTGTGGGAGATGTTCTGACATGCACGGGAACGCAGGGGCGCTCCAAAGGTCGTATCCGAACGGCGATTGTGCGACGCGGTAGACATCCTGCTCAGTCTGCAGAACCCCGACGGTGGGTTTGCCAGTTACGAGCTCATCCGTGGGCCGCAGTGGCTGGAGTACCTGAATCCGGCTGAGGTCTTTGGTACGTCATGCATTCCGCTTCTGTTAAGGCATTGTCTAACATCGTGATATCGCTTTCAGGAAACATCATGACCGAGTTCAACTACCCGGAGTGCACGACGTCTGTCATCACTGCCCTCTCCATCTTCAAAAAGCACAACCCCGATTACCGTGCGCGCGACATCGAGTAAGCCCTGCCTCACTCATATCCACATACCATCGCGCTCATTCCCCTCTAGACAGACGATCAAGCGCGCTGTGAGCTACCTGCACAAGGCCCAGCGGCCTGAGGGCGGCTGGTTCGGCTCGTGGGGCATCTGCTTCACGTACGCAACGCAGTTCGCGCTCGAGTCGCTCTCGCTCGTCGGCGAGACGTACGCGAACAGCGCTGCGGTCCGTCGCGCGTGCGACTTCCTCGTCAGCAAGCAGCGGGCAGATGGTGGCTGGGGCGAGAGCTACAAGGTTTGTCACGTTGTGCGCGCGTATCCATGTCACCGTCGCTGACTCTCTTCGCTTGATGACAGTCGTGCGAGACGATGCAGTGGACGGAGCACGAGAAGACGCAGGTGGTGCAGACGTGCTGGGCCGCGATGGCGCTCATGTACGGCAAATACCCGCACCCGGAGCCGATTGAGCGCGCAGTGCAGCTCGTCATGTCCCGCCAGAATCCCGTGAGTCCTCCTACCATAATATCTGAATTTGTGCTCCGGCAACCAGTGCTGACGGAGCGGCTCGTGGAACAGGACGGGTCGTGGCCGCAGGAGGCGATCGAGGGCGTGTTCAACAAGAACGTCGCGATCTCGTACCCGAACTTCAAGTTCGAGTTCACGATCTGGATGCTCGGCCGCGCGCACCACTACCTGGCTGAGCTGCGGGGCGAGAAGGCGTGAGTGAGTCCTGAGCTTGTCTCGTCGGAGCGTCGCCTGTGTGCGAACGCGTCTGTGCGTTTACGGATATAGTACAATATACCCGGTGTAATCGAGGCTTTATTGCCGGACATTTCGGCGTGGGATGCCGGACTACTGTGGCGGCTGTGCTTGAGTGGTCAATTTGAGGTAGGCGTCGGTGATTACAAGATGGTGTTGCAAGTAGCTAGAGCGGAACGCCAGGCTACTTTAGATGAGAGGTGAGCATATGAACCCTATCCGTGCTATCCTCAAGCTCAAATACAGATCTAAAGCCCTCGAGTGGTTCTCCCTTCCGGTGGGCTTGCCTGATAATTGACACTCACTTGAAGGCACTTTGGCAGGTCTGACCAAGAGACAGAGATATCACATTACGGAAGACGTTTCAATCGAACAGTACATAGAGCGTAGCAACCATGGTCTGCCCTAGTGCGGCATAACTCGGTATGTGCCTGGCATGTGTGGCTTGTCTAAACCTGCACTCCCGCGTCCTTGTAGAAGAAAAGGCCAGGGATGGCGCCAACTGTTCAGAAAGAGGCGGCCGTCAAGCAATGTACACATTCGAACGGTGTCAGTGAACTTACAGCCAGTCCCGTTCACCTCGAAGCCACCGAAGGCAAGCACGTCCGAGACGTAGAAGCTGGTGCCCTCCCGAGCGGCAGCCTCAGACTCCGCCTGGTCCGCGCCGTCCGCTCGCCGCAACGTCTAAGAGCAGGATGGTCAGCTTAGGCACTCCCAATCGAGAGCGCAAGCTTTAGTCGCTCACATGGACGACTCGAGTGGTCCCTTTGGCAACGTCGAATATTACAAGACCGAGAGCCAGGATGACGGTGGTCCTGTACCAGGGATGGAAGCCAGTGCGACCGAAGACGCCAACGAGTCGCTCGCTCTCTGTGTGCCGCGCAATGCAGTCAGCGGCCTGTCGTGGGCGCCGTGAGGCATAACGGCGAAAGGGGTCTGACCGGCGAAGTCAATGGCACCCGTGTTCGGGTCCGGGGGCTGAAAGCCGTGGTCCAGGGTTATGTTCCCGCCGTCGGCGAGCTGGTAGGTAATCGACAAGCTGTCCACGGCCTGCCCGCGTTGTATGTGAGCTACTGCAACGCTTAGGAACACATTGGTAAAATATGCTTACGACGAAGCGGCTGCGCACGGCAATCCTCTGAATGGGGTGTTGAAGATCAAGCGCCGGTTTCTCTGTCGATCAAGTAAGTGGACTGTTCAACCCCGTGCGGCATGCCTTGCGCGAGGCCCAGGCATACCTTCAGGACCGTTGACCAAGATTTTCCCTGGTGTGTGTGATGGTGAGCACAGAACTAGTGCTGGAAGACAACGGCAGGTCGTTACCATCGGCATCGCGGATGAAGATGTCTCGAAAGATTTCGCCGGCCCTTTCGCCAACTAGGGACGTAGTGAGATAAGCGTGCATGATGTCTTCGGTGAGTAAGCTGTAGAGGCTTGTACGGTTGGAGGAAGCTGCTGAAAGTCGGGTTTGTGCAAGCCTTTTTATACCTTTCACTCGCTCTTGCTGGATCTTTGGCGGACCTTTCCGGGGCACCCGTGTGCGCCATGCTACGATGTCATCCTCGCGGCAGGCGCAGTACTACGGCGAAAGCTTCCATACCGTGTCTCCTGCTGGTGACCTACATGACGCTCTGCTCACTCTTCTATCTCCGCTTCCGTGGTCGCATACATGCCAGGATGAAGGAATGCTCGCAAAATGAATTTGGAGGTACGTCGTCGCCTTTGGATTGACGTGTATAATTATTTTTGTACATTCCCGCGATACTGACGCGCACACCCGACGTTTGCAGGAATACCGTCTGGCATCGTGACGCGGCCAAACCATTGCGAATGCTCTGCGCGTTGTTTATTGACAGCGTAATGAAGGCTGCCGTGCAGGCGCTTTCCAAAACACGGAAACAGGACTCTCTTAACTCTCGTCTACAGTCATGGGACGTGGAGTGGGTACCTTGATCCGTCAGTGGCGCCATGCCAGCATCAAACCGACGCCCAAACGTCCCTGTTGTACAGCTCGTTCAACCCGAGCACGGCCTGATTCTCAGCGTAGACCTCATCCAGGCTCTTCCGACAGTATCCACCGACATTCCATGCATTCGGCATGCTGCGCACCCTGCGCGAATGACAAGTACCCCATCGACCCATTCGCTTTCGTCACTGTCAAGCCTGTGTACTTGAGTGCCAGCAGCCGTCATGTCCTGCCAGGACCCCGTGAGTCCTTGTATCTTCTCCTGCCGGCGCTGACAGCGCGGCAATTGATGAAGCAGGATGGGCCATGGCTCCAAGAGGCCATTGAGGGTGTGTTCGACGAGAACGTCGCCACCTCGCACCGCAGTTCTCAAATTCGAGTTCACGTCCTGAATGCTTGGCCCGGTGTACTCGGGGCTTCGTTGCTGGAGATGTCAGCGTAGAACGTCGACACATACGATTGCGTATCTGAGACACTTGATGAGCCAGGCGTCGACGTGTCTAGCCTGCCCCGGTGGAGGGGAAGATGCGGGGACGTCTTCATGCATCGAACGGCACAGAGCACCCATGGATCAGGTGAGTGCATGCTCTACATCATTCCCGTCTTCAAGCTCACATACATTCACCGCACGCACTCTTCAATATGGGCGTATACACAAAGCATATCATTGCCTATCAAGCGTCTCAATTCAGGCTCTGCATCCGAAGCTACATCGATCGATCATGTGGAATCCTATGTCAAGCCCTGGTGGCACAGTCCGGTGCAGTACGTATTCGCGTGCGGTCAATCTCCTACGCGGCCGCGTTCTTGTAGAAGAAAAGGCCTTCGATGCGGGTGTATTCTATTCCAGGACAATGTGGTGATCAGCAAAGAACGTATACGCGTGATGTGGAGTTGTATACCATCAGTATCCGGCGCATCGAAACCCCCAAACGCCAGCACGTCCGAAACATAGAACGGGATGTATTTCGGGGAGGGATTCATGGCTTCAACCATCTGCTCGTTCGGCGTGCCGGGCGGCTGTCGTGGTCGGTACCAGTGAGGCTGATCAGTACAGATACTCCAATCCCGCAAACGGCTGCTCACGTTGACGACGCGGATGACTCCTGTGCTAGCGTCGAATATGACAAATCCGAGGGATAGAATCAAATCCCCTTCGTGCGAGTCGTTCAAGGAGAGAACACGACCGAAGACGCCAGCAAGTCGTTCGTTTTCTATAATTTAGCGGATCGGTGAGCTGAACACGGATCATGTGAAGCATGGAGGTCTGACCAGTGAAGTCGATGACTTGTACAAGTGGACCTTTCTTGTAACCATGGCTCAGGGTGATGTTCCCGCCGCTGGCTAGCTGGTAAGTGACCGACAGGCCGCTGAGGGGCTGTCGAACCGTGTAAGACCGCGATATGGTTTGCGAACACTCCTACTTGTTGTAACTGCCCACCTTGCTGTGGCTGTACACAACGATCTTCTGGATGGGATGGCGGACGTCGAGCTCCGGTTGCTCTGCGACAACATCGTGTGAGTATATTCCTCGGCTTTGATTTTCATCGCATGAGACAAGCATTGAGACTCACTTTCAGGGCCATTGACCCGGAGCTTCCCTAATACCAGTGTGGCCATGGTGAGTACGAAGTCAATCTTCCCAAGAACAACGAGATTACCATCGGCATCGAGGATGAATACGTCTCGAAAGATGTCACCGCGCTGCCCACCGAAAAGTGAAGTCGTGAGATAAGCGTGCATGGTGTCGCGAATGTCGTTATTCGGCGAGTACGCTTCAGAGAGCTTGAAGAGCAGGAGGATACCGCAGAATGACTTTTCTGCCCCCGCCTTTATATCCCTCGTCGACGTTTCCTCTTCTCGCCCCTTCTCTCCTTGTCATACTGTATTCTGCACATTCTCCATGACGTACGTATGATCCTAGGAAGCGCAAGGGTATACGTCAGCTCATGGACCTCAATTCCTGCTAGTGACGTCCAACTTCTGAACATGGTGCTCGACCCGTGCTACACGCCGTGTCAGGATCAGCTGAGTGCGTGCTTGAAGTACATTCTGAGGTTCGCTCTCGTCTTTTGGCGCGATCATCCTGCATGTATGTCAGTTAGACTAACGCGCGCCTCTAGAATCCAGAAGAGCCTAAGAAGCCGGTCAGACCTGCTGCAAATACTCCACGACGCCGGTACGCACGTTTGACCTGGCTCCTGGATAGTCGCATGGACTGACATCGAGTCGCCTCGTCTTTCTGGGATTGTATTATGTAGTGCGCCACGAAGCACTAGATCGGGCCTTGCATTAGTTACGTCGCTCTTTCAATTACCTACGTCTCTCGGATGGGGCCCCCAAGTCGTCAAGGAAGCCATGTGGGCGTTGTTCTCAAGACGTGTCGTGTCACTCAACCCCACAAGCTCCATGATCCCGTGCCGCACGAGGTTGTACAGCAAGCACAAAGGTGCTTCTGGTAAGACGTGATTCATGCTCCACCGTCCGCGTCTGCGTTGCTTTGAAATGAGCAATGGTGAGGACAATTTCGGCGTTTGTGCAGGCTGTCTGGCCAATGGAGTAGTTGCTGAACAGTCTAGTCTCGCTACACAGGCCACATTTCGTCCTGCCATTGTTAACGCACACCGCGCGCAATGAGATGGCCCCGCCATCCACCGGTATTCCAATGGCGCTTGATCCCTGAAAGGTGTAGGTGCATGCATTCAAGTATAAGCGCAGCAGGCTCATCGAACTAGACGTCATGGTGCAGACAGAGAGCTGCCGAGCTTGCAGGGATATTCCGTGCATCCGAGGCGACCTTGTCGACTGTCAGCGTCTGTGCGTGAGTGTTGGACATCTGGCCATCGTATCACCGCAACTATGACTAATATGCGGGACGCGTGTCAGTAAACGCATGCAGCGGGAGCGATGGTTGCCCAGATAGACGAGTGCAGAGATCGTGGAGAAAGGTGAGCGAGTGCTCTGTGTAGTTTGTTATCACGCTTATCACTAGCGGTCGCTTTGCCTTCAACGCCAGACCGTCTCCAAATCCTGGGAAAGGGGTTTGCCAGCTGAGAAGTCTGTTCAAGAAACAACGGATGCGTATCATTCCTCGCAGGATGCCCGGCAAAACAAAACAAACAGCTATAGCTGACGCCTGATTGATAGTGTGCCATACTGCATGTTCACTTGGTATGTGCCCGTACGTGGCCGATTTACTGCGCGCCTGCGTTCTTGTAGAAGAAAAGGCCGGGGATTCCTCCACCCGTTTCGAAGCCGCCAAAAGCGATCACGTCGGAGACATAGAACTTAGTGCCCTCCGGAAAGGCGTTCTGAGCTTCCGTTTGCTCCGCGGTGTCTAACTTCTGAATTGGCTGGTAGCAGGCACTTGAGTACAAGCATTTTATATCGCACAGAACCGTATCGGTTGCTCACGTTGACAACACGGGTGGTCCCTTTGGCAGCGTCAAAGACCACAAAGCCGAGCCCCAGGATTACATTCCCCCTGTACCAGGGATGGAAGCCAGTGCGACCAAAGACGCCGACGAGCCGCTCGTCCTCTGTATATCATATAATGTGGTCAGTCGCCTGTTGTGTAGCAGTCGAAGGAGTCTCACCGCCTAACTCGACAGCGCTTGCATCCAAACCAGGGCCTTGGTAACCGTGCTCCAGGGTTAGCTTCTCCCCGTTGGCGAGCTGGTAGGTGACCGACAAGCCGTCGGCAGCCTGTAAACGATGTTCATAAGCTATTGTGAAGCTTACGAACAAATTCTCATTAGATGCTTACGGCGAAGCGACTGCGCACGACAACTTTCTGAATGGGGTGTTGGATGTCAAGCACCGGCTTTCCTGTGACGCAAACCGTATCAACGGATTGTCGGGAGCCTAGTAACACTGGCCTTGTACGCCAAACTTGAAGCCTTACCCTCAGGACCGTCAACCAAAATCTTGCCTGTGATTTATCGTGAGTAGAGAGCTGATAGTACTTGAACACACAAGGGCGGGTTATCACCATCAGCATCGCGGATGAAAATGTCTCTGAAGATCTCGCCCCTCCTTTCGCCGACAAGGGAGGTAGTGAGATAAGCCTGCATGGTGTACTCGGTGAGTGAGCGGTAGAGGTTTGTAGGACTGGAGGAAGTTGCTGAATGTCAAGTCTGTGCAGGCCTTCTTATACCTTTTGCTCGCTCATCTTGCCGAATTTTTGGCGTGCCTCTTCGGGGCACCAGTGTGTGCCACGCCACAATGTCATCTTCGCGGCAGGCGCAGTACTATACCCTCAAAGCTTCCATTCTTTGCCTCTTGCTAATGGCCCCGACGAGCCCTGCACGATCTTCTATTTCCGTTGGTGTGGCGGTATTCATGATGGGTCGAAGGAATGCTTGCAATGACTCTAGAAGTACGTTTATCGTCTTTGGGTCGACGGTTATTTCTGTACATTCCTAGCAGTACAACTGACGTACTCTCCCGACGTTTGCAAGGATACTGGCTGGCACCGCGACGCAGCCACATCATCGCAATGAGCAAAACCAGAGCTTTACGAACGTTCGCATACAACCTCCCAAGTGTATGTTCACATTGGACCGTCTAAACGCTTTGCGGTGGCAGGTCATGGCGCGCGCTCGGAGTTTGGGCTGGGATATCGCTTGGTGCCATGGGCGTTCAGCTTGAGCGCTTCATGCGTGGCATGTGGACAGAGACTGAAGGCCGCCTTACCAGAGCATGACAGCAGGTTCAGACGCGGCTCTTTGAGGTTGCGCCACTGTCATATTGTGTGAGTATACAAGTACGGTCATGAGACGTGAACTGAGTGCTTTGTCCCCGCCAGTGGCGCTATGCCAGGATCAAATCGACGCACAAACGTCCATGCTATACAGCTCGTTCAACCCCAGCACGGCCTGATTCTCAGCATAGACCTCGTCTAGACCCTTTCGACAGTCTTCGCTGATAGTCCGTTGCAGTCGTCGTGCTACGCACTCTGCGCTCATGAAAAGTACCCCATCGACCCATGATTCGTCTTCGCCATCGTGACCGTTGTTGAACGTACCTGCCTCCGGGTCACTGGCAGTAGCGCTTAGTCGTGGCCCGTCGGCCGTCTGCGCTCGATATTTTAGGCGTCGATCCTGTTGTGGCTTCGTGGTAGGTTTATTCTCTTTGAATGATGGCTCGGTATCTATGTAAACCAAATATCACTGCATCGACACAGCTTCTCTTCTCCTTTGTATAGGCGCCCTGTTGATTCTCCATCACGCTGCGGTTGAGGGGATATGATTCCTTGTGTACACCCGAGTCCCGATTCGAGTTCCCGTTCGGGCATTTGTCTTCTCCGTTACGCCGCGTTGATTCCAGATTCGCCGGCTTCTCTACGTTTTAATAAGGGTTCGGGGGTGGGATAGGCATCAGCTCCTTCTGTTGCTCTGCCGTAATGAACACGTCGCCGCCCCATGGAGGTTCTTCGTCACGACTATATACAAGTGACATACTAATGTATGGTGAAGCTAGGCGGGCGAGATGACGGGAGTAGTATCCCACCCAGGCTTCCCGCGCATTCACCGCTATATACTCCTGTTTAGCCAATAACCGTGTTGAAGACGAGAGCCATGGCGTTTCCCCGGGCACTTATCCTACAACAATGCGGCATTCAAGTTGTTTTACCCAACCGTTCAAGTTCAATATGCGAAACATTGGTATACAATGGGGCTGTCAGTGCTCGTAAAGCTATATGCACCGAGTGTATGTGGTGCAATTGGGCGGTACTTTTTTGTCGGTGATGACCCTTGCGGGGGTCTTACGATACTAAGGTGATTACCCATATTCAACTCACAACGCTCAATTTGTGTTGATCTAAACAGACCCGGGGGACTTCGGCCAGGCAAATCATTGAGAACATCATATCATCGTTCGCTTCACGGTTCACACAAGTATTGTACAAATGGCATATCACGAACACGGGTTCACAAACACGCCTTCGAATGGTTCCGGGGCACAGTACCGATGAATGTGGGTGCAGCTATGAGATATTTACTGCAAGCCGACGTTCTTGTAGAAGAACAGGCCGTCAATGCCGGCGTCCGTCTCATCGGACTCTGTTGGGCCGGTAGCTCACGTCAGCAGTGTAACATGCATGCTTGGAGATGGTGAACATACGCTGAGAGGTGGTAGTTTCGAAGCCACCAAAGGCAACCACGTCGGAGACATAGAAGTACTGAGTGCCGGCGGCCGGGGGCGCAGCTTGATCATAGCTGGTCGCCGCGACAGAATCGAACGGCTGCGAACGTCGCGCGAGCTGGTCAATACAGGCATTCTACACGTTCCACGCTAGTAATAGGCAGCAGCTTACATCCCTGATCTCCGTGGTTCTCAGGTAGTCGTTGACGACGACGAATCCGATATGCTTGAACACCTGGCGCTTGTATCTGTCATCGGTGCTATTTTCGCCGAAGACTCCAACGAGTCGCTCGTTGTCTATCCGCACGCGTTAGCGAGCCCGAAATGTACGCAACAAGGCCATACTGACCGGTGAGAACGACATCCTTCTGAACCAACTTGCCCGTCTTCGACTTGGTATAGCCGTGGGAGATCGTGATTGATTTGCCGTCTGCAAGCTGGTAAACGACCGATAGACCGACAACCTATCAAAGGTAGCGGTAAGAATTGTGACTAGTTCCCGCATTTCCCGATAATCCGTGCTTACCACTTTCAAGCCGGTTATCTGGTACACAGAAAGTTGCTTGATGGGATGGGTATGATCGAGCTGGGCTGTATATTGAGTGTGGTAAGTGGACACTACTGCCCATGTAGAATTGGCAGGCGCGATGCGCACGCTTCTCCTTGATGTCCCTGATGACAATTTTGCCTGGTAGAAGGAGCACCAGGGTAAGCAAAGCAAAGAGCCTCGAGATGAACAGGTTAGATTCTCACCGGCGTTGCTGAAAGCGATGTCCTCGAAGAGATTGCCGCGCGTCGTACCGACGAGAGTGGTAGTGATGTAAGCTTGCATTGTAGTTCTTGAGATGAGAGACGTTGGAGAGCAAGGTGTAGCTGCTGAAGAACGAGTGACCTGCCTCCGCCTCTTTATACCGCTCACTCCTTCGTCTCCATTCGTCCGGATGTAACCTATCTTGGACGGCCATGAGGGCCGGGTACGTGTGCTCTTCGAGAGGCCCTTCCATTCAAGCTTCACGTCGTAGTGTGGTTTACGGTGTGGTATGATCGCAGCGTATGAAGGCGTGTGATGTTACCCAAGCTGCTTCTGATCTCGCTGTCTATAGATATGTCGGCACAACCTCCCCAGGCTCGTTCTAGATGGTCGGAATTGTATGGGCCCCCGGATTGTCTGTGCACCCGTAATGTATCAATGTCATGTACGCACAGTTACTCCGGTTCTGAGTGCTT
Organism: Cubamyces lactineus; assembly: GCA_022376465.1. Lineage (NCBI taxonomy): Eukaryota > Fungi > Basidiomycota > Agaricomycetes > Polyporales > Polyporaceae > Cubamyces > Cubamyces lactineus. The sequence goes on along the minus strand of JACDTU010000009.1, from coordinate 90,900 downwards.
ACGGCGGGTCTCTACGGTGAGGTCTCTTGAATTTGTCACCAAGCGTCGCGCGGATACAGTCAAAGGCATCCGCTAGTTACCATACCCGGCTGGCACGATCTGTACGCCCTAGTCGTCCCGTGGCAAACCTATCATCCTAGCGTTGAGGGTGCATACTCAGTGTGGTTAGGCGAGGAGCTTCCCTAGTACGAACCACGTCTAGTGCAAACCTAGACCTTGTGAAATGTCAGTGGTCGGGCTACTATCTTCACATGCAGTTTTTCAAACCCAACGGAGATGACTTGGAAGAGGAAGACGTGTCCGCTTCGTGAGGGCGAAATCATGACATAAAGCGACTGCATACTCGCGCGTATCATGGACCTGGTGGCACGGTCAATACACTTGTGGAAAAAGTCACGGCGACATTAAACAGCTCCTGACCTAGTCTACCTTCCCTCAATCACATCCCAAGGCCGTATTCTCTCTTCTATCTTCTCGAATAATGCGCTTCCAAGCACCTGTTTGCGCCAGGTCACCACGGGATGCGAAATTCCGCGGGAGGCTGGAGGAGGTAGGGGCCGACACATTTGCTATCTAAACCCCGAAGTCTTCCGAGGCTACCTCGCGGTCTTCATGACAAGGCGTTCGCCCTTTTGTTCTTCACCATTCACATGTGTGGTGGTAGCCCTCAGAAAGTCCTATTACTATCTTGGTAGCCCTAAGAGCGACGCCACTAGTCGTTGTTTGGTCTTGTTATTCACTATGAGGAGTCCGTCGAACCGATCATACTACAAGGACTTAGGCTTCCCAAACAGACCCTTAAGTATTGCTCGGAGAGCTGAACCGTGAAGCCCCAGTACACGCCCCAACCACGATACCTGAGGCGCATACACACTCCCTCGGAGAAATCGGAGCGTTTCACTCAGGAGCTCCAGGTGCGCCGCGCCGCGTGTGAGCCAACTGAATCAACTTACGACTACCGACTACTAGCACCGAGTATCCTACATTCCCTCGTCCAAGCACCACGTCAGAAAACAAAGGAGGAAGCCAGGAAAGACATGGTCTTATTGACTGCGACTGAATCCGCTTCTATACATCTGTCATTCGCCCTGGTGAGTATCGTTTCCTCGGCAAGTCATCCTGATCCAGCGTTGAGGTCGACTCCGATCCGTCGTGGATCAACAGCCTCTGCTCCCGAGCCGGTGTACCATAACGCCGAAATGATAGCACGGCTGGACGGGCCTGATTCGCGATTGCCACGATCGTTGCATCTGTTCACATAAGCCATATCATTTGAACTCAAATGCACTGAGGTTTCGTTCGCGTGCCCCCACTAAGAAGCCCACAATGCGCAGGTTTTGGAGGCGCCCACCGACGAGACTTGGAATGTCCAACGTATGGCGGTACGGGCAAACGCAGACAGCACATACATTGCAATGGAGAAAATATGAGTACAGCAATCTAAGAGTTCAGATATGGTACCTTGCATCCTGTACTCCGAAGGGTCGTTGCCAATGGCTCGACGGATAAACAAGAGGTACTTGCGAAGAGCCAAGGGGCGGGTGAAATTGCATGGATAAACGATGAGTCGCATGACAAAGGAAGGGATGCGGTGCCACAAGGAGATGCGTCGCAACGCCCGCCTCATGACCGCCACGAGAGAGTCGGGTTCAGGCGCGGCGAGTGCGGTGGGGAGTTGTTCTGTGAAAAGTACGTTGTCGATTGCGACGGCGACGCAAGCGAGCCGGGAAGGTAGAGCGGGATGGTAGGGATGAGCTCAAAGACGTGCTGCGCGATTGGGCGGCCGGCTCGTGAGTTCGGACCAAGGGGTGCGCTGTCAGTGGCGTTCATCACGCCATGGACTCTGGGTTCTTGCGAGATCATCTCCTGACCGTAACCCTCGGGTACAGATGGTGTATGGGGCACGCCCGTAACACCCCTGCCGTCCCAGATGCAGCGGACGTCGTTGCCCGGTATGATCTGCGCAAGTCGGCCGGTCTCGACATGGCGGATTTCGATGAAGCGCGAGTCGAAGAGCAGCACATAGGGAGGGTGCCAAGCAACGTGCTCTGCTGTGCCCTCCCATTCGATGGTGCCAATGGACCTGCTCGGATCACCATGCCGATCGACGTACAGACCAAACTCTGTTGGGCATGTCTATCAGCATTGCGCAACAAAACAAGTACAGAACTCCTTACCATCGTAGCATAGCAAGAACTCGTCGTTGCTGGAGCGGAACATGCCCATGGGCCTGCAGGACTCGCATCGTTTGGCCAGCTTCTCAAGACGAGGATCATCGCGCTGGGGTATGGTGACACTCTTGAAACTGCGATCACAGTTAGCGTATCCGGAACATTCATAGATGGAAGGAGGCTTACTCAGTGAGGTCCATGATCTCGAAACCCTTGGTACAAAGGATGACGATCTTGGCTTTCAAGAAGATCAGATCGAACGCCTCAGACGGCAAGAAGAAGTCCTATGTCCAAGCATGAGTACGGGCCATCCAATTGCTTGAAACGCAGATACTGACCCTGTAGACGCGGAACCACTCCGAACGCTGCGACCGCAGACCCAGGCGGGATCCGAAGGTCTGTGGGGCCTTCGTGCGTTCGTTGATCTTGCCAACAACGGGTTCCAGCACGCGGAACACGCTGTCCAGCTACGGAGAAATCAGTCATCCTGCAGCCCTCAACCAGGTGACAAAGAAACCTACCCCTTTCTTCTTCATATAGATAACAAGCGTTCGGCCATTGAGATTGCCCACGCTAAAGAAGTGAACATCCTTGTTTCCGCTTAGCTTCTGTGGCGTCTGCGATGTATGGGCGCTCTGTGGAGACGACGGCACCAGCGCTTCTATATGGTACGCAAATAACGACTGGGGGCCAACCGTCAGCATCGGGGGCATCATGAGCACCCAAACTAGGCATACCTTGTCGGCAAGCACGAGGAAGATACCAAAGTCCTCTAGCATGGCACACTGCGTCACCATCTTCAAGTGTAGCACCCGACGTAATGCTGGATCGCAAAGTCAGAACATAGCCAAAGAAAGACGTGAACGAAACCAACGTACATCTCGAGTCGTGGCGGAACCCGATCCACACGCCCTCCGCACAGCCGATTGCGACGAGTCCACGACCATCAGCAGTGGCTGCGGGTCATGGCTTGTCAATCTCATGTATACGCTGTCAACGTATATTGATACTCACTAAATGGCACGGAGCAAGTGACCTTGCCCGTGAACGCATTCTCGTGGTTCCACGACGTGCTTCCAGAGCTGGGGCCCATCGCAGGCACCAAGAACGTGTCCGCGCTGAGCGTCTCGATCTCGAAGACCTTGTTCGAGTCCTGCACGACCTTCCGTAGGCCAATCGCCTCCTCCAGCTTCTGCTTCCACTCGTTGCGAGCCTGTTGAGATTCCGCAAACACGGTATACAGGCCTCCAAGACGACCATTGTGGTGGATGGTGCAAGGGAATACAAGCCGGGAATCAGTTGAGGACTCCGGGGATTGCTGAGCGCCTGTTGGCGTTCCTACATCGCCAGCGTGCGACCGACCAAGACGCAGGATGCTGTTCCCTCGTTGGGTCGGCGGGTCAGTGAAGTTCGCCAATGTCAGCAAATCCAAGGGGATTGGCTATGAAGCAATGTTAGATAGGCTCTCAGGTCGGGAGCTACTCAAGTCATACCCGTCTGTAGACATGGTACTTGGTAGTTCCATCCTTTTCCTTCGGCTTGGTCATCACCACTGTCAATCAAGTTAATAAAGCATCCTGGTCTGAGGTGCGCGGGAGCAACGCACAATAGTTGTCGAAGAGCAACACGAAGAGCTCCGTCCAGCCGTTCCACTCGAAACCAGTATCAGGCTGGCGCAAGAGCTTGCCTGTGTGGATCAACGAACGATTCTCGTTGAGAAGGTCCATATCCTAGTACACCTATCAATACTCCACAGCTCGCGCATGCAGAAGAAATGCACTCACGATTACTTCACCGCTCTTGAAGACGAGGTTCGAGTTGTACCGCCATACCTCCACCTTCTGCTTTGCGGAGACGACACCCGGCTCGGTTTCCTTACCAAGGGCCTTGATCACGTCGAGCACTTGGGGGATGTAGTCCCGATCCTCATGTCCTTCGGGCGTCTCGTCGAGGATGTTCTTCAGCAGAAGCTCGTAACGGAGGAGACGGGGAATCGGTCGGTTGATGAAGTTCTTCATGTCGAGACGATGGGCATCTGGATGCCGTGTGCATTTCTGTAAAGACATAATATCAACGCCTGATCATCTCATAGCGGTTCAGTTGCACGTACATCGACGAAGTCTTTGAACGCCGGGTTGTTCGCCATCTCATCGTCGATACGGTACGCGGCGATGGGGTAGTTCGGGATGTACTCCATGTACGCCTCCCTGAAGTTGAGTACTGCATCGTAGATGGCGGCGGTGATGCTACGGATGACGGGGTGCTCTTCGCGCTGGATCTCGTGCAGCTTGTTAAGCATCCTCCGGTGATGTGCGTGCAGCTCGGCATAGTTGTGGAACACTTCTTGAATGAACTGCTCCAACCGATCACGCGGGATGATCGGAGGGTCCATCTCGCGCAAAGGCCCGACGTACATCTAGGATCACTGTTAGCACGCGTTCGACGCAGATATCACGAGATGCAACAGACCACTTCAATGTTCTCAAGATCGCGGACGTAGTCCATCTCACCCTTGATGACCTCGAAGATGATGCTACAGATGGATATCAGTATCCGCCCTACAAGATAGATACGGACACGAACACACTCACTTCTGGCGCTTCACCTCTTGCTTGTCCAAAGACTTGATGATCTCCTCAGAAGCAAGGTTGTGCCACTCGAGCTTCCCAGAAGGGCCTCTGTTCATTGCCGACTGCCATGTCCACAGCTGCGCGACCGTCTGCAGCTTCTTGATGGCGTTGATAGCCTCCTTGAGGAAGTCAATGTCAGGGTTACCCTCTGTCGTCTCGTTGCAGATCGCCTCAAGCAGCACGGGGTACTTCTGCAGGTGCTCCGAGGGCCGACTGAGGAAGTGCTTCAAGTCAAGACGGTGGGCATCCGGGTGCCGAGAGCATTGCTACAGACCCCAATGAGTACACAATAGCGGGTATGTCAACGAGTATGACCGACCTCAACGAAGCGCTTGAACTCGGCATTCTTCTCTAGCTCATCCTTCATGCGCTTCTCGGCAAGAGGCAGGTTCCCGACATAGCTCGGATATGTCACACGGAACTCCGTCGCCGCGTCCAGGAATATGTCGCCAATGCCCTGGATCACTGGTGCCTGTTCGCGCTGGCGCACGTATATGGTCTCCAGGAGCCGACGGTTGCATTCACGCAAGTCGAGGACGTTTCCGAAAACTTCGTCGATAAACTCGTCGATTTCAACCGGTCGAATGACGGGAGGGTTTGCTGTGCGCAGTGGACGGATGAAAAGCTATGGGGCATTGTTAGCACCTAATACGTGGTTGTGATCGGACGTCCACGCCACATACAGTTTCAATGGTATCGAGATCGCGGAGATACTGCTTCTCCTTCATGATGAGCTTGTGGATGATGCTATGATAGTTCGTCAGCTCGCAGTCATCTGCTTTATGCAGTTTTCTTACTTCTGGCGGTTGATTTCGCTCTCTGGCAGTGTCACCAACAACTCGCGGGGAACAGTTCGCGTCCACTCATCCTACGCCACGATGCGTCATTGGCAATGTAAAATCACTCCGCACCGTTGCCACTGACCTTTTCCTCTTCATCCTCCTTCTCGGAAGGACTAAGGAGCGGAAGAGCGCTCCGCTATCACGCTCTCACGTCAGACAAGATCGGATGATGGTGGCAGATACACGCACCCGTCGCGGACAAGTGTATGAATAACATGGATTGTCATCATCGCAGCTCGAGGCGTAGCAGCGCGTCAGAAGCGTGATGACCGCGGTCGGGAGCTCTTCGCGCTCCATGCGCGTATCGGACGCGCCCTCCTGGTCATCCCAGAACATGTACACATCTTCCACGCCATCTTGGAGTGGGCGGTCGCCCCACTCGACCTCGTAGAAGAATAGCTGGCTCTGCAGGCTGCGCGCCACCTGAAGCGCCGCGCGCCGGTCGTTGGTCGAGATTCCGTGTGTCAACAACAGTTCGCGCTGGATCTGCGATTGAATTGTCGACTGCGGCGGTGTGAGAAGTGAGCGACGCATACATGTGGACGTTATAGCTCAGAATAGACGTACCACGATGTCTTTGCCTGTGAAGGCGCGGGGATAGGGTATACTGCCCTTCACGTGTGTGCCACGCGGAACCTTGTCCCTCAGTCGCACGGCGATATGACTGAGCAACGCAGGGTTAAAGAACCGATCATCGCCATCCTCGGAAGGGTCTTCATCGTAGAAATCGTCGTCTTCCTCGACGAAGTTCTCATGCAGTTCCAACGGACGCTTGATATCCGCGATTGTGCGCAACAAGTCGGGGTCCCTGTATGCCGAACTGGACGAACCGACAGGGCCCTGAGAGGAGGCAGCAGCAGTATACATATCTTGCTCCTGCGCATAGTAGTAGTTTTGCTGGGATGGCGGTTGCTGGAACGTGGGCGCAATAGAAGGAGGCGAAGCAGTGGACCAGCCACCGTCCGACCCCTTCGACACGTAAGAAGTCATGGAGTTCCCCCTGTCTACGGATGTAGCCAATGACGAGGTTGGTCGAACAGCCGCATCACTCTCAGGATAGGTCGAAGACAACGTCGTACGCGTAGTGAATGACGAATTGCGATCCATACCGTTCAGTCCGTTTCCATTCTGGTACGAGCCGCCCGATCCGGTGGATGTTGAGCGGTCAAGGCCTTGTACGAGTTGGGGATCTGTTGACCAATGTCATCACCACAGTGTCCCGAAACTTATCGGAATGTGAGATGCTACGTACAGCTCTGACTGGGCGGGACTGGGGGCGTAGCGTTATAAGACGACGTAGAGTGCTGGGATGGGGAGTAAGATCTCAATGATGGCCGTGCAGTGTACTCCCCTCGGAAAGAGTAACCATCCGATGGTGAGCTCGGTGGCCGCTCATCCTCGTAAACACTGCTGTACCCAGGTACTTGCGGAGGCAGTGCGCCGGGGGGAGGTCGGCGAGGATCGTTGGCCGCGACTGCCTGACGCCGACCGTACATATCATTGGTTTCGGGGACGGGCATGGTGTACTGCGCCCTCATAGAACTGTCGGACGAGCCGGGGCGCGTCCCGGAGGATCCGGGGCGTGAATCTGAGTATCCGTTCAGAGACGGGAGTCTGCCAATCATGGCAGAATTGGGCGGTGGGTGTACTGTTCCTGGATATGCATTGGCTGCTACTTCCCCGGGTGTAGGAGGCAGCCTCCGCCCACTTTGCACGTTACATGAGTTACGAAGTCTTGTGAGATACTGGCGGTTGAAACACGTACGACTCTGAGCTAGAATGCTTCGGCCTCAACGACGCGTTCTCGTCCGGGTGATACGGACGCGGCTCAGGCATGACGTACGTCATGGGCGGAGGTGGTGGTGGAGGCACAGGCGCAGCGGACATGCTGCCGGGGATTCGAGGAAGAGGTCTCGGCGCGCGATGTGAAGGAGATTGGGGATTGCTTGAAGGAGGGAGTGAGGCTGGGGAGGACGTTGTTGCTGGCGTTGGTGGTAGCGAGGGAGGTGGTGGTGGACGGGGAGAAGAAGGCAGGCCGTAGTGGGAAGCTTGGACACGGTTTAGAATCAGAACAGACTGGCAGTGCAATAGAGAGACGCACAGTGGGGACCCGTAACCGACCGTGCCGATGGCTGAAGACGATTCGCGGTTGGCGTTGCTTCTCCGTCTTGATATTGTCCGTAGATAGATTCGAGCTCGCGGTCCCCATGCTGAGGGGCAACGTGGATAGGCTGTTCAGACGTCGGGGACTCCTCCGCAAAGCCAGCCAGGACTTGGTGGTAGAGCTGGGCGAGATCTTCGTCGCCAGGGGGTAGAGACTGGGACATCGCGGCCACAGAAGACATTCCGAATGGTGGTGGTTAGAAACAAGCGATGTGCGGTCTAATCCGACATGGAAAGCTGGAGGACGACGTCAAAGGCAATGAGCTAGGACGAGACTTGGCAATGGAATTGAGAGCGAGCGAGTGCAAGCGCAAGGGCGGACTTCGGCGCCTAGTCCCCGCTGCGGCGGCACTCATCACTCTCTAGCCCTCTCCTGCCTTTTATGGCATCCGGGGAATCAGGCACTCCGGTCATTTGCAAGATCAAACGGCCAGGATCTTGTATCCGAGCAGCATACTTACTGGCAGCACTTACATCCTCTGTTCAGGCTCTCATTTACAGCAAGGGTCTTCTGCACCCACCAAAATAAAACATGTCGTCCGACGAGCAGTCACCGGCGGAGGGATCGACCACAAACAAACCCCGGATCCCAAAAACTGCTTCATCCGTCCACGACGTGACCGCCGACAAGCCGCCCTTCGGTTCGAGGTTTGTGATGAGGATCGTGTGCAATTGCACATCACTTATCCCGTGCTACACAGGTTTCTGACGGACGAGGCCGACGTCTGGAGCCAGAACGCATGGGACCACGTCCCACCGCCGACGGATCAGGACGAAGTTATCTCGGCCGCGCTCAGCAAGCAGAAAAGCGCTCCCGTGCCCGAAGAAGAGAAGCAAAAATACAATGAGAAACCTGCAAAACACTGGTTTGTCCTGCACACCGGATCCCAGCAGCTGTTGAGATCTGAACTGCTATCAGGGATAACTTCTACAAGGCCAACGCCAGCAACTTCTTCCGCAACAGGAAATGGTTCGTGGTTGTTTCCTGTGGGCATAGCACTGGCGCAGAGCAGTGTTTCTGATGAAACATTTATAAGGCTACACCTCGAGTTCCCTGAGCTGAAAGCGGCCGCAGAACCTGACGTACGAGACATGTAATCGCACGATGAAACAATGACTGATACATATCAGGCAGGGCCCATGGTGATCGCAGAGATCGGATGTGGTCAGTACTATGATTGCGACACAGTTGCTTTGCTGAGCGTATGGTCTCCGCAGGCGCAGGAAATGCGGTCTTTCCACTTCTCGAGGCCAACAAAAACCCTCATCTTCACTTGAAAGCCTACGATTACTCCTCACATGCGGTCAAGCTAGTACAGGTAGGTAAGTTCGGCTTCATTGGTAATCATAAACTCATGTTGATATCGCGCAGAACAATCCGCTCTATTCAGCGCCGCCCCTTGGCACGATCGAATCCGCCGTGTGGGACCTCACATCCTCAGAGCTTCCACCAGGGCTCGAGCCTGGTAGCGTCGACATCATCACTCTAGTATTTGTACTCAGCGCCCTTCACCCTCAAGAATGGGCAAACGCGACATCCAACATACACAAGGTATGAGTCCCTTAATTTGTTCATTTAATCTAGATATGGTGTATGACATCGACGCGTATAGCTTCTCAAACCAGGAGGTTTGGTCCTCATCCGGGATTACGGCCGCTACGACCTCACGCAGCTGAGATTCAAAGGCGGGCGCCTCTTGGACGACAACTTCTACATTCGCGGGGACAAAACGCGCGTGTACTTCTTTGAGCTTGGTATGCCCCGCCGTCCCTCGCCGTGGACTATCCATGATACAGCGTTGACGCGGCGCTACACAGACGAGCTGGCATTACTCTTCACCGGATCTCCGGCCTCAGCAGCGTCGAAGGCAAACAACACCGTGCACATCGTCGAAGAGAATGAGGAACCGTCTGACTCCGATCCGTCCGCTCGTACGACACCTCTCACACCGCCAGACAGCTCTGGGCGGACGACCCCGACGCTCGCAGAGGTCGAGAAATCCCTCTCCTCGCTCTCCGTCAACGCGTCCGAGCACGCGCCACACAAGGCGGGCGCCATCCATCCTATCTTGGAGAATCTCTCCCCCGCGGAGGGCTCGCACCCCCTCTTCTCGACCGTGCAGCTCGGCGTCGACCGCAGGCTCATCGTCAACAGGAAGAGACAGCTCAAGATGTACCGGGTCTGGATGCAGGGCAAGTTCAGGAAGTTGGAGCCTGAGGTCGACGGCGGCGCCCGGGGGTCAGACTAAGTCGCAGACATGGTAGAAGCTGTACGTCAAATCCTTTTCAAAGGCTGTATCAAATAGCTCCCGATCTATAGGTGCTTTGAGCACTCTCTTGGCCTGCAGGCATACTCTGACACGCACGGGGAGAAGGGTGTTGACGCCCTTGCGCCACTCAACCTTATTCTGTGCCCTGAGCTCTCTACCCCACCTTCCTCCGTACGGGGTCGTCCTAAGGACGCTGACCGGTTCCAGCTATCACTTTACCACATCTGCGCTGATCATGAGCATATGGACACAAAGGAGCTCTCTAGTTTGGACGGGACAGTCGCTGGTCCTCAGGGTACCTCAGGTCAGCGTCTACTCAGTTAACAAATTCCCCAATGCGTCCCAATCGATGAACAAGCCCACGTTCAGTCAAAGCAGGCCTCCCTTCGATTCTCTTGCGCCGTCAGCTTGACCAAGCAGAAACATTTGGCAGGCCAGAGGTCGACCGCTATTCGCTGCCGTACCCCCTCCCCTGCCCTCGCCGTATGCTGCAGCATTTGACCTTGCTCAAAGACTTTGCCTCGGCATGGAAAAACCGTTCAACACGAGGGGCAGGATATCCAAGCGTACACGGAGGGTGTACTATATATGAGTGCGAGTCGCAAAGGGAGCGAGACGTACCAGAGCACCCAACAAACACCCCCATTCTCTCGGATTATCACCCACACGATCCGTCGCTATGACTTTGCCCGTTTATTACAAGGACGGATTCTGGACTCACGCCGGACCCAAACGCAACGAGGAGGCTGTCGACAGCGAGGGGGAGGCCACCGCCTCCGCCTCCTCATCGGTCGACGAGTACGTGGCCGAATTTGCCGCCCACTGCTCTGACGATGAGGAAGAGGAAAACGCGGAGCCAAAAGAACCGACTCTGTACGGAGATTATGACTTCGATGAATCTCAAGCAGGCAACGTTGATCGGCCTCCCGCAGGCGTTGAAGAGGATGCGGAGGAGGAGGGAGACGTGCTGCCAGAGGACCCTGATGAGTGAGCCCTCCACGATGCGATAAAGCTGACTCGATCTGATTGACTGTCCAATCCGCAGGGTTGACATGGTCGAGTACGTGGAGCTGCTGGAGGGTGTAGGGATATATCAGGCTTTCCCCCCAGGCGAGTAGCACCGAGCGCAGGCGGCGCGGAAGAGGTGCCAGGACAATTCTGACTTGGCGGTCGAAAGCGAAGGTGAAAGCGAGGAAGAGGGGATTGGCATGCTAGTCGGCGAGTACGGGGGCTCCAAATTTATAACGATCACATCCTGAAGGAGTACAAGGGTTACGCTATACGGAGGAGGAGGAGGAAGTGTACCACTGTACGTATTTGGACATTGTTGTAGATCCCCGGGTTTCTTTGTCTCTTGGTCTCTTGTACTTCGGTTCCGTAATCAGATCTTCAGTGTCTCTGTCTGGACTGATCGTCGGTACACTCTTGCGAGACTTCATATTGTTCTGAGCATAACTCCACGTTGTATGCTGAGGCATCACCGTCTGCGGTGTGTCCTCGCGAATAATCAGCAGGTTATACCCTATATGCCGCGAAAAGTCAACACTTAGTTCCAAGACCTACAATCCGCGCTTTGGAACTCAGCGTACATGTTGCCCACACGAAAATCCTCTGTTTATTGGCATCGAGTAGGCAAAAATGCAGTGTGAGCCAGAACCAGCGCGGCCCATCCAAGTACAGAAGTCACCGTCCTAAACTTGAAAAGGTATAGCCTCCAACTTGAACACTTAACGAAAACCGACGGACGATCTTGAAAGGTCCGGGCTCCTCGTGAGGTCCCTCCCAATGATCCTCAGCGATCATCGGAAAACACACCTGGTGCCTCGAGAACTATCTTGCACACACGAGATAAAACCAGGGGATTCAGATGATCAAGCGCAAGGTCCGGCGAAGAGTTGCCCTGCGTCACGCAGAGTATCCTTTAGACGCCGTTCAAACCCTAACCTCGGAATCAAAGCCACCCGGGTGTGCACAGGTGGCGCGCACATGGCAGGATTGATATTCAAGACTTCTTTGCATTGGGGATATCGTAGATGATACACTAAAGCAAACGACAACGAACACGGGGGTAACGCACACAAGGGGAGAGGGAGTAGTCATCACTGGCAACGTCATTACACTGACATACGACATCGTGACAACACACGCGGAAGAAGATCGAATAACGGCACACACGCACACGCACGCAACCAGCCGCCCGAGAGGAGAGACAGAGAGGGGGAGGGGGGGGGGATGGGAGATGAGCGATGGAGCCCGACCAGCGGAGAAGAGGCGTCTTTCTTTTAGAAAAGAATGGCGGCCACCTTCTCGCCGAAGTTGCGTGGTGGCTCTTCGGGGATTTCGGTCTCCTCGATAGTGGGGATACCCTACGAACGGAGGCGGTCAAGACAGGCTCGGGACGCCAGATGAACAATGGCAGCTTACGGTGACGAAATCCATCTCATGCGGCTTCCATACCTTCGTCCGCTTGAGGACCTTCCAGAAGACGTACAGGCCGATGAAGATCGGGACGTTGATGTCTGCAACGAAGGGTAGTATATTAGCTTCTGCATCACAAGCGCAGGTCAAACACGACTGGCAAATACGCACATGATGTCAGGAAGGACGACGCGTTGAAGTCCCAGAAGACGGTAAAGCCGTTGATGAGGATGAAGAGCGTGATCCAGAAGAGACCCCAGTACGACAAGTAGGGCTGGAGGGGGTTGTAGTAAACGAGCTTCTTGCGATCAAGGCCTTGCGCTTTGAAGCCACGGTCTGTGCGAGGACATCAGTATGTTGAGCCAACGGAGCACAGGCTAAGATGAAACTCACAGAACGCCAGGTAGGTGAGGTTCATGCCCCACCAGCCGAAGAAACCGCCGACGGTGGACAAGTTGACGAACCAGTTGAACACCGTCGACGCACCGCTCGACACGTTCATGAACGCGAGCAGACCGAAGGAGCTCGCAGCGAGGACAGCCGCCAAAGGGAGACCGCTCCTCGTACAGTACGTGAAGATCTTCGGGGCCTGCCCACGGAGCGCGAGACCGTAGAGCACACGGGACGCGCAGAACAGGAACGAGTTACCAGCGGAGAATGCGGACGTGAAGATCGCCGCGTTGATGATGTGAGGAAGGACTTTGATACCGGCGCGGGTCATAGCAATGACGTAGGGAGACTCGGCAGCCGTTCCTGATGTCTTCAACAAGTTCGGGTCGTTGTAGGGAACCAGCATGCCAGTGATGAGAACACCAAGGAGCTACATGCCAAGCGTGAGCGTCGTCGAACATGTCGGTAAGAGCAGGTGCTTACGTAGAACAGCAGGATACGCCAGAAAACCCGGCGGACAGCCTTGGCAATGTTTCGACGAGGGCTCACGGTTTCCGATGCGGCACTACGGAAGAATCTCAATCAGTATCTAGCAAGCAAGCTATTCCGACGATAACTCACATTGCGACGAGCTCCATTCCCTGGAAAGAGAACGCTGCCTGAACAATCACGGACACGATACCGAGGAAGCGGTCGAGACTCGGGTGCTTGGGCTCCAAGCCCGCTCCAGCGATAGGACCTGGGTCCTTCCAGTACTGCACGCGAATAACGCGTCAATCAGTACTTTGTCAACAACGATGCATTCTTCGCCGCTAGTAGCAGCGAAGTGAGTATCACTCACGTGGAAACCAAGTCGCTGGTGGTTGGGGCCACCGCCAAGGTCAATCACCAGACCGGTGATAATGAGCAATGTGATCAAGAGGACTGCGGGAAGCGGAGGCGGCGGGGATTGCCGAGTATGGTCAGTGGGCGCCTAATCAAGCGGCGGGGCGGATGAGCGACTCACGCTTGATGATCGAAAAGACGAATTCCGATTCGCCGAACCATCTTACACCAAAGATGTTGATCATACAGGCGGCGAAGCAGATCACGGCCGTGTAACCAGCTTGGTGACTATGCTGGACATAAGGGCGGGAATTTCAGTCTTTCCGACATCGAGAGAGATAACGCCAAACGGATGGGGATGCGGGGAAGATAGCTGACCTTGTCGTCCCAGAAGGTGAGCAGGATGCCAGCGGCGGTGATTTCGACGGGGACGGAGATGGCGTTGGTGTAGAAGTAATTCCATCTATCACGGGGTGAGGATCAACTCCAATGCGAATCAACACATGACGGAACTTACCCGAGCGCGAAGCCAAACGCAGGGTCAACCCATCGCGCAGCAAAGTGGGGGAAAGTACCGGAGATGGGCGCGTGCGAGGTCATCTCGCCGACCGCACAGAGGGAAGCGTAGGCAGTGGTACCGACGACGGCATAGGCGATGAGCGCGCCTAATGGGCCTGCCGCCTGAAGACTGTGGCCTGAACCGAGGAAGAGACCAGTTCCCAGGGTACCAGCGATCTATCGCTCGTCAGCAGAGTTCACGAATGCGCAGAATGGATCAGCACTCACCGCAATCATCTGGACATGACGCTGCTTGAGCTTGCGCTGGACGCGGTCAAGGTCGGCAGCATCGAAGTGGTATTTGTTGTCGGTGTGCTGAACGACATAGTCGTGGACGGCACCCTTCTCCAAGGAGCTGCCGTGGTCAGCCTTTTCATCGTAGTCTTTTGACTGCGACATGGCCGGAGGATGTGATGGATGGAAGCAAGGGAGGGAAGGACGCAGCGCAGGGGTTGGGGGACGCGCGCGAGTTAAGGAACGGAGGCGGAGGACCCAACCTCAGAAGTGTGGGCGTGGAGGGAAGAAGCTCGAAAGGTACGAGAGCAGCGTGCGGTACGTTTATACCGCCGGGCGAGAGGGCCGGCTCATCGACATGGGCCTGGCGCGCTAAACCCGAAAACAGAAAAGCAGAGATAAGGAGAGGGAGCTTGTGGAACGCCACCGATAACGCGTGATTGATGGTGCTAACCTCTTAGCAACTTGTAAACATTCATCACTACACCCCGCCCTCAACACACATGGTGCCTGCTGTCGTGTCGCTCATCGTGTGTACTCTTAACAAGGTATATTTCTGCGCAACGAGAGGGCAGCAGAAGCGCGACAGGGCAGCAGAATGCGGGGTGGGAGGAGCACGGAATGGAGGCGGGGAAAAAAGATTTTACAGCAGATCGGAGCAGGAGCAAAATTGCTGGAGCGTCAGTGGGGGTTGACGAGAACCGACAACCAGGCACTCTCTCCCGCGATCTCTTCCCCGATCCCACCACCCATCAGATCTGCCTCCGATCTAGCTCTGACAGTCGTGCGACCACTGTCACCACTCACGCGCCTCAGGAACTCCACAACTCCAGCGGGCGAGCGCCGCTGTGGACACAAGACCACTCGTCCATACGCTGCTGCTCTACTACGTCGGTTGTCCGACTCCTAGTGCGAAAATTTGCAGCTCATCGTCGGGAATTCTCTCGTAAGGTTGAGACGCCCAGGTTTTGACGCCCATACACTTTTTCGCACCGGCATGACCAAAGCGTTGAGCGCGGCGGCGCTAGCGTCCTCCTACATATGATTCACTAGCACAAGGACCTCGTGGAGCTGCAAGATGGATTCAATAGGACAGTGTTCAGCGGTACGCCCACCGAGGAGCGGTCCGCTATCACGTTCTATATGCGGGCTTCGTAACTTGACAACGTGAATCCGCAGAAGAATACACAACACACGAATTGCGACAATCAGGGGCTTGGGTCTAGGATGTCGATCATTCATACGCATCACGCGAAGATCGAGTAGACACGATGTTGGAGCTTCGCGCTATGAGAAGCAATTTATTTGAAGATCGCTGGCCATCCTCTTGGTTTATCAAACAAGCCGCTCTTCGACATTGCTCGTCATACCTTCTGGTTCGTCTCCTGTAGTGATTCTTCGGCATGAATTTGCTTGAGCCGCCGTTAAGAGAATGTACCGACCCCGGGGAAAAGCTCTGTGGGTGACATCGCGCAGGTAGAGGTAAGGAATCGACAACAACGAAGGGACGAGATCTTCCCGGTCGAGAAGATCCAGGAACCCTCTTGAACCAAGAAGAGACGGAGGCGGTGTCCATTTACGATAGCGCGAAGCGGAATTCGGTCGGCGTATCTAGTATCCTCGAGCTCGGAGACCAGACCAGACCAGACAGGGTGGCACACTGGCACACGACCGATCAGCAGAGTGCCCGCGGCCGGAAAGTTGAGAGTGTTCGGTAGCGAAGGAGGTCGAGGGCATCCCGACGAATGCTCTAGGGTCTCTAGACGGAGCGCAGAGCGATTCCAGAGCGACTTTGAGCGAAAGGGCTTGAATTTAGTTCCGGCGACAAGCAACCCCTGGGCCGCGATAAGCCCTCGTCGATTTTGGCGCTCCAAACGGTAGGAGCGGGGCTCGACCCAGATAACGGTCCCCATCTCTCCCTTCACTTGATCCTGCCAGATTTTGACGGTGCAGCATGATTTTGCGGCGGCCTGAGAAGATGGAGGATGATAAGTGGCAGCGTTCCTGAGAAGCGTCCCGACCCGTCAATCGAAGCACCATGGGAAACAAAACTTGATCGTGACAGGACGCAGCGGACGCATCGCAGCCCAGCATTTTGATTGACATCATGCCGGTAAGCCTCACAATTCGCGAGAGGTTCGGAGCGTTGAGGTATGAGACCGGCAATACAGCGGGTATCTAACGTTCCTGTTACTCCGCAGAGGGGGTGGATAGATTAAATAGGTGGTCATAGGCAACCGTACGCAGCTGGCTTCCAAACTACAATATATTTTCGTACGGTGAATCCACGAACATCAGTAAATTATGGGTTCTTAGCCAAGCAGAGGACCTACCGGCGTCACCCAAGCAAAGCGGCCGGGCCTCGGAGCGCCTGATGTATACCGACCCAACTGAAACAGTATATGCGGACACTTCTTCGGAGACGGTTGAGGTGCGTGCGACCGACCCACATGGTGTACGCAGGGTCTCCAGCGCTCTTGCGGGTAGACGTACCCACAAGTGGTATGCCTAAGGCGCGGCTCTGTACATGAAGCATGTGAGGGCGCGTGTCCCTGCTGCGTACTTCCAGCGTCTTGTACCATAATGTGACTGGGCCCGTGGAGGCCGCATCACGACTACTCTGCGAGCCCGGGATGGCCGCTGGTATGGTAGTGCCGGAGCAATTTGTGGTGAAGTGCAGGCCCAGGAGAGGGATCCTAGATCGCAGTCAATGTCATCACGGGAGTCAAGGCTCGGATGCGAACCCTGAGTAGCTTCGTAGGACATTTGTCGCCTCCTGCGTTGACTGTGCCCGCCGAAGCCGTCGAATCCCTCTCACACGGCGTTCAGCCCATTGTGACGAGACAGCCAGATGTATGCGGATGCGGTGTGGGGTGGTCCAGGCAAGTGGTTCTTCATCTGCCAAGCTCACGGGTACAGGTGTGACGAAGTCAAGCTTAGCAGCTGTAAAGCCGTGAGATTCTGCATGATCAGGTGGTAATAAGACTCGGCAGTAGCGCGATGCGATGCGGTTGAGTTCGAAGAGCGGTTTCTTGTGGTGAACAGAGCAGTACTTGGATAACCCTACCGCACCGCACGGACGTTGAGAACAAGTTCCCCTCAGCTCTGAGCGCTGAGCTCGCACCTGCCGGCGAAGATCATTGATTGCCGAATTCCTTTTTGGGCGGGCGATATCTGACGCACTGATTAGACGCCCATGCGCTTCACCGACGTGCAGCTGCTGAACTTGACCGCCACCGTAGCCCTCACGGCTTGGCTTCATCCTGTGCACTAAGCCACACGACCATCTAGCTTGATAACATATCTACGCTGCTCTTGGCTTGGACTGCTGCTGGCGCTGCTGCTCTCGTCTGCTGATCCATAGCCCCGATGACAAGCCGGCTCAAGCGGAAGCTGAATGATCTCGGAGTAGACACTCATAGTTCCAAGGCCAATGAATCATTCTGTCTGGTATGTCCAGTGCACGGCATGACATGCTGCGCTTGGCTTACTAGCGTTCTGTCAGATCGGAACCCCACTGCCACCGCTCGAGAAATCCAAGGACACCGGAGAGTTCGTGCCGTTATGGAAGCAAGAGGTACGTACTGGCCGCGTTTCAGGATAGGCTACGCAGATGCTGAATATTCTTACACTATGCTAGGTCAGAGACGAGAAGGGTCGCCGTAGGCTACATGGTGCATTTACTGGTGGGTTCTCCGCGGGTTACTTCAACACGGTCGGTTCGGCGGAAGGTGAGGATCCCAACTCCTGGATACTCCTTGAGCAGTGTTTGATTTTGGGCCAGGATGGACACCCTCCACTTTCGTATCATCGAGGAGTGACCGCGCCAAGAAGAAGGTCGCGCGGCCCGAAGACTTCATGGACGAGGAGGATTTTGCGGAGCTGCGGGAGAGCCGGAAACTGGTCGACGAACATGAAGAGATGGACTTCGGAGGAACGGCCGCTGAGAAGCGCAGGCAGCAGGCAGAGACGGAGGAACAGGAGTACGTCCATTACATCGTTGATGATGTATGTAATACCAAGGGCTCAACTGTTCGTCGTTGCCTACAGCCCCATCACGGCTGCACTCGCCGCTTCCCTAGCCCCAGCCCCGAAGGACTCGGTCGGTGCGCAAATCCTGAAGAAGATGGACTGGCGTCCTGGTCACGGAATTGGCCCGCGCCTCACGTACGCCCAGCGCAAGCGACAAGACGCGGGTTTCCTCGACCCTTCGAAGGAGGTAGAGGGAGATGAAGACGATATTGAAGAGGCGAAGAAGCATATGTACCCAAGACGGGATACCCCCGTCATCCTAGCTCCCCGGAAGGACAACTTCCATGGGCTGGGTTACACGCCTGGTCTGGGGCTCAATGAAAGCCTAGGTCGCGGGGGTGGCGGAAGCGGAAGTGCAACTGGTGGCCCTCAAATCGCAGGTATGTTATCACATACTACTCTGATGGTATAGTGTCCTGACGTTCTCTCAGCTGGCTTTGGTCTGGGTGCTCTGAACGACGCCGACGAGGACGACATCGACATATATGACAGTAGCGCCGCTGCAGGTCGCTCTCGCGTTGCCTTTGACGACACATTGGGGGATGACGAACATCATATTCATATGGGTTCTTCATCGCGACGACAGGCCGCGACTTCGCAATCTGTGAGTGTTCTACCGAGCAGAGTTCATGGAAGACAACATCGTCTGATCCATGATGACAAGAGAGCCCCTCATGGGATTACGCAGACGTTCAGAGATGGCACTCCTGTATTGAAGGGCTTCGTATTATCGGAAAAGCCTGTGGCTGAGGATAGATGGTATGTTTATGCCGTAAATGTTCTATGATTTGCGATGTCATTGACGTGTGTTAGGTTTCCTCTCCCGGAAGTTCCTCCAGATTGGAGACCAAATCCGCGGCGCGTCTGGGAACAGGAACGGAATAAGGAGAATGTTCCAGCGGGCGAAGACAAACTGAAGGCCGGACACCAGGTGCCGATGCCGCATGCAGTGTGGAAGAGCAGTCAGTTGTCTGCCGACCAAGTATGTTTGCCTCAATTCAACGACTGCGAGTGTATCGATGTGTTGACGCTCTGGTCGTGCAGCGTGGGTCAATGCTGGGCGAAACTCCATTGCCAGCGAAAGCGCGATCGGTCTTTGAGTATATCTCACAAAAGGACCGGGAACGCTTAGAGAGGATACGGAACGCCCGGTCGCAGCCTGTGCCCGAGGAAGGCGCACGCCCACCGTCCCCCGGTCCACCGCCGCCACCGCCGCCAGGTGGCCTCCACATTCCCCGCCTTCACCCTTCGGTGGCGAAAGCGGCCCTGCAAGGCTTCCAGCCGTTCGCCGCCGACCCATTGAAGCAGTCTCGCTATACTGCATTCCTCACCGTCCAAGCAAACAATGCGGCCGGCGAACCTATCGATAATGTGGGGTTCGGGCCTCTTCCAGGACAGAGCACGGAGGCATTCAACAAGGAGCTCGAGGACTATGCCAAGTCCGCCACCGTCTTCAAGCCTTTGTCGGGTGCAATGGCCGGAAGGTTCCGCAGCGCCGTGGTCGTCGAGACAGGACCGAAGATCATCGAAGGCCTGCACCAGCCCCAGTCTACCGACGAGGGAGATGACTCCCAAGGCGAGCCTGTGGAAGAGAAGAAGGAGGAAGATCCCAAGATGGGCGCGGTGCGGCTGGGCATGTACGGGCCCCTCACGCGCGAGGTGCAGCCCTGGCAGCCCGCCCGGCTCCTGTGCAAGAGGTTCGGAGTCAAGGACCCGGAGGTAGACATGACAGGCCCCGCAGGCGAAGCGTCGTCGGGCTTCGAGTTCGCGACGACTGCTGCAAAGAAGGACGCGCAGCTGGCAGCAAGTGACACTGCGGATGGTGGGACAGGCGTCGCATCGGGCACCGCGCCAGCGATGATTACCGCATCAGCAAGCTCGAGCACGGAGGGACGAAGCGGTGGTCCACGGAATCTGGCAAATGTCGGGTTGGGCGAGGACGAGACGCAGGGCCAGGACATCCTCACGTACGAGCGACCCTCTATGGACGTCTTCAAGGCGATCTTCGCCAGTGATGACGAGGAGAGCGATGATGAGGCAGAACCTGTGAAAGAGGAGACATCGCCTGCACCACTCGACTTTTTCGGGACTACAAAACCTGTAGTGAAGTCCGAGCCGACGCCACCTCCCCCACCACCACCCGCGCCGAATGCGCCCTTGGAGAAGGTCGACCTTGCTACCTTCAAGCCGACTTTCGTGCCCCGGTCAGAACGCGACTCACGGAAAGACAAAACTTCGGAGAAGAAAGACAAGAAGAGCAAGGACAAGAAAAAAGCGAAGGCGTCGCTGATGTCTTTCGACGTTGAGGATGACGGGAGTATACCCAGCTTTGGTCCCTCGGCGGCGAAACCGGAGAAGGACAAGGAACGGAAGAAGAAGAGGCGGAAGGAACGACATGAGGAAGAGGAGGACGATAGCATGTGGGTAGAGAAGCCTGCGCCAGACGTCGTCAAGACTTTGCCGTTGCCGCCTGCCGTTCCCGGCGAAGCCTCAGAGAATGTCCCCAACGACGTGCCTCCCGGGAGCGAGGCCGTACCACCGAGGGGCCGGAAACGTGCGATCGACTTCATGTAGGACTCCTAACATACCACCACATTGTAATGTATCACATGTTGTAGCTATATACACCTACTCGTCTTCATCGCTGCCCTCGTCATCATCGCTGGCACCGTCTTCAGCAGCACCGTCGACGTCCCACTCGGCCTCGTTTTCTTCACCGCTGTCATCATCGTCCTCATCTTCGCCCTCATCGTCGCCCTCATCATCGTCGCGTTTCCGCTTGCCGTTAACCGTCGAACCAGCGCCCGAGTTTCCATCAGCAAGAGCCAAGCACGTCAGTCGAGTACCCTTGGTGTCATACTCTGCGACCGGCTGCAGCTCGACCTTCGTCTCCGATGATGCTGGTAGCGCGGCGAGGTCGAATAGGCGGACCTTGCCATCGGAAGAGATAGTGCAAACCAGTGTAGTGGATTGCCGAGTAGCACCTCCAGGAAGAGCTATCCGCATCCAGTCCACTGCCTTCACACTGTGGAGTCGTGAGGTCGTGAGTTGCAGTCAAAGTGTCGGTAGTGAACGGTCAAGACCCACCGATTGCTGTGGCCGACCATCTCCGCGATGATAGTTGGAACTTTGGCGTGATCTCGAGGGACGTCGTATACCGACAGTTTCTTATCTTCTCCTCCAGCGAACAGCAGTTCGCCGTCGCCATCAGCGCGTTTGCAGAACTTGATGTCATGTAGTCGTGATGGGTGCGTGATACTATGAAGTAACTCCATTTCCTTTGGACAATTATTAACGGACTGCGATGTATGAGGAGTGGTCGTAGACTTACAGTGGAATAGATGTCAATGGTATTCTGTGCTTGTACGGCAAAAAACGAGCCATCCGTGGACCAGCGAACAAGCTCGCCCTCTAGAGAGCAATGTAAGCGACATGGTATATTGTTTTTTTTTTGTGAGGACGACGCACCTTTCCCAATCTTTGTGCTCGCGGAACCCTTCCCTCGCATAAGATCCCACATACGCAGTGTCCTATCCTTGCCTACGCTAAGAGCAACTTTGCAGGAACGATGCACAGCTACGGAGTTGACGCGACCCTTGTGTCCCTTCAATGTACGAAGGACAGCCCAGTCTCTCGCTCTGAAAAGAGCAAGTGTACCGTCCTCCGAGGCCGACAGGAGGAATGATCGTGAGGGGAATTCGAGATGTGTGATTGAACCTGTGAATCAAAGTCGGCTCAAACATGGATACATGGGATTGCATCGGCACACTCACCTTCATGGTGCATCAGACCACCAATCTCCTTCCTCCTTCGCAGATCCCACACTTTGACAATTTCGTCCGCGCTTCCCGTAGCTAACCACTTGCCGCCTTGAGGGGAGGCTGCCACGGCCTTTATACAGGATACATGTGCAGGAAATATGAATATAGGCTTCAAGTTGAAGCGATATTCAGAGCCCTCGGTAGAGACTGAACCCTCGAGACCGTAGAGAAGCTTTTCGTAGGAACCCGTGATCACCTTAAAGGCGGTGGGTAGGGACGTAGAGGAGCTCGGGTCAGAGGTTGCTGTAGAAGCCTTCTTCTTGGTCTTGAGCGTGGTTTCCGCGAGAGCTGCGCGTTCCTTTCCTTTGGCCTTGACGGAAGTGCTCTTGATTGTGTTAGGGTCTAGGCGAGGTCTTTTTGTGGTAGCTTTCGGGGTATCGTTACTGAGCCTCGCCTTTTTCAAACTTGGTCTGAGGGGCCTGGGCCCTTTCGTAGAAGATGTGAGTGGAGACATGAGCGAGAGGAGAACGAAGCCTTCAGAGAGGGCGCGCCCGCCACAAATTTTTCCGAAACAGGAAATGGTCGTTGCTTGCTCGTGTTAGGATCCGAGGCTCTTGAACAACAGACCCAAATAACCATCTTCAACGCCGTACGGCAGGCCCTCCGTTCCGGACCACTGTGTTCGGAACATGCTCTTGCGCACCGGTCCACAATGCTGTAGACGATCTACCCTTGCTCGCATATCAAGGCGGTCTCTATCATTCCAGGCTGCTCACTCTCCAACCAATGCTATAGTCTTCTCTTCTGGGCCTGACGGGCCGTATGCCTCGTCCTCCGCTGGCCCTCTATCTGGCGTGACTATCGCTATCAAAGATAACATTTGCACCAAACTGCTTCCGACAACATGTTCCTCGCATATGCTCCAGAACTTTTCCTCTCCGTTCGATGCTACTGTGGTGTCCCTTATTTCTGGGAGCGGTGCAACCATAGTGGGGAAAGCCAATTGCGACGAGTTTGGCATGGGGTGCGCAATTCGCGGAGATCCCATCCGTAAGTGTCGGCTCACAGAGCTACAGCTCCCTCAACGTTCACTCGATACATGGTCCTGTTGTGAACCCCTTCGGACTCGAGCCTTCTCTGGATGGCAATCGCCCAATAGAGCGTAGGTCTGCAGGCGGTAGTTCAGGAGGTAGCGCTGCAGCCGTAGCGGCCGGACTCTGCGATGCGTATGTCCGCATGCCATAATCACAGCCTGTCCACTAAAGTTTCGTCAAGGACAGTGCACTTGGGACCGATACAGGCGGCTCCGTGCGGTTACCTGCCTCGTATTGCGGCGTGGTTGGATTGAAGCCTTCATATGGCATTGTGAGCCGGTATGGTGTACCTGATTTCTTCGTCACCACCGCCCACATTCACCTCGATGAATAGCTGGGGTGTCGTTTCATTCGCAGACAGCCTTGACTGTGTCGGTGTGCTCGGAAAAGACGTCTCTACCGTCAGGCGCGTCCATGGTGAGTGGCATGTATGTGAAGTAAGCACGGGAATTGACCAGTGGTAGATGTCATTGCGACATTTGACACAAAGGACCCCACGGCTGCACCGCTGCATGTCAGATTTAAAGCAGCGGAGGCATGTACACGCCGTCTTCAGGAGATAGGTAGCAGTAAACTCACAGGGTTGAAGATCGGCGTACCTCAGGTACTCGTGAATGATTTTGAGTCCTGTACCCACATTGACTGATATCGCGGATTCTTCAGGAGTATTTTCCAACAGAATTGCAATCAAGTGTGACTAATACGGCACGCCAAATACTAGATCAACTCCGTGCCAGAGGTGCAACGATCGTTCCAGTGTCTTTACCCTCAACACCCTACGCTCTCAGCGCATATTATGTCATCTCGAGCGCTGAGGCTAGCAGCAACCTAGCGCGATATGATGGCATTGAGTATGGTATGTGCGGCACGACTTGCAACATTAACTCGTATTGATGTCTTCCAGGCGTTCGCGTTGAGCCTCCACCTGGAGCAAACCTCACGAAAACCGCCAACGTATACGCTCATTCACGATCTCGCGGATTCGGTCCTGAGGTCAAGCGACGTATACTTCTTGGTACCTACGCCCTTTCTGCAGAGTGCGTCCGCATCATATGTGCTTCATTCTCACGAACTAAAGGGCTGGCGTTCCTGTAGCGCTTTCGAGAACTACTTCCTACAAGCCCAGCGAGTAAGGAACCTCATCAAGACAGATTTCAGCCGTGTATTTGGGACTTCAAGCGCGCTCGATAGACTCGGGGACTCTTCTGAACAAGAGGATAGTGTGGATGTGGTCTTGCATCCCTCTGCGATTCAGACGGCTCCACCGCTTCCTGGCAGCATCGATGGAGCCACTCCGGGATCTGCGTCATTAGATGCATATGTACAGGACGTGCTTACAGTTCCAGCATCTCTAGCAGGTCTTCCTGCGCTTAGCGTTCCTGCGGGGAAAGGCTCGGATGGATGGCCAATCGGTATAAGTGTTGTTGGTCAATGGGGCTTCGACGAAATGGTGTTGCGAGTGGGGGAGGCGATTCAGGATTGTCAAACATAGAGTACCATTCTTGCTGGCATAGTCAACTGATAATCGATAACCTAGTAACCGAGCGGGATTTCGCCCAGTCTTGTGCCCACCCCAGCGATTCTGTAGGTTCCGGTGTAGGCTGCAGCTGGTGTGTATTGTACGAGCGTGCAAAACATAGACGCCAGTGCACGCGCGTCAAATCAACCCCAGCTCGAGAACACCGCGGGTATCTGGATTCTTAACGGGTTGATCCTCTTCTCAACCGTTCACCTACTCTCTGCCCGCAACACTCCAAATTCTGACCTCTGTTTTCTGGGATATGGGGAAACGGAAGAGCAACGTGATCACTGGGCTTTCGTGCTTTTTGGCTGAGGCCACACAATCGGACGTCTCTTCTCGGCCGGAAAATGTCGTCTCCTCTGTTAGCAGCTCTCATCCTGGACTAGACTCTGATCAAGTACCGCAAGATACGCACAACGCTGACACTGATGGCTTGAGACCAACCAAGAAACTCAGAAGTCATGCTGGATTGCTAGCCGAGGGTCTTGAGAAGTACGATGCGACTGGTCTGGTCCCGTTCTATACGGAGGCACATGAAGTCCCTGAGCATCTGCAAAAATGTGAGAAATAGTTTCTATGAAGTTGTGAACAATCTCACTTTAAGACGTTCAGATTTCTCTCAAAGGGAGCGCTACTTCTCCATGTACTCTTCTGGGTGTCTCCTCGACGAGGAAGGCTGGTACAGCGTCACGCCGGAACGTGTAGCAGACCAGATTGCTGAGCGATGTCGATGCGACGTTATCTTAGACGCGTTCTGCGGCGTAGGAGGGAACGCCATAGCATTTGCGCGCACTTGCGAGCGAGGTATGTGGCCTCTGAAATCCACGACCCCACTCTTCTGCTGACGATCCCTCGCTCAGTGATCGCATTGGACATCTCCCCGGTACGCCTCGCTCTTGCTCGTCATAACGCCGCCATCTACGGCGTACAGGACCGCATCGAGTTCATTCTAGCGGATTTCTTATCCTTCGCCCGAGCGCTACAAACCCTGCCATGCTCAGAAAACAGGGATGGTCAGCGCCGCCGACGTAAGATCGATGTCGTATTCCTCAGTCCACCTTGGGGTGGCCCTTCGTACATCTCGGGATCCCCGACAAAGGCAAAGACACTTCCTGAACCCGCAGGCGCCTCGGGGGATGTCCACGCCGAGTTCAGCCTAGAAAGCATCCGTCCAATACACGGCCGTGACTTGTTCAAGGTCGCCAGAGGCATCACGAAGAATATTGCGTACTTCCTACCTCGGAATACCAACCTCGAAGAGGTTTCTCAACTCGTGGTGGAGGACTCTAGTGATGGCGCTGCTCAGAAACGGCCGAACGCTGATGTGGAAAGAATCGAAGTGGAAGAGGAGTGGATGGGGTCTAAGCTGAAAGCCCTAACTTGCTATTTTGGAGGCCTTGTCGCCGGTCAGGAAGATATGTTTGACGCGTGAACGCTCCAATGTCAAGTTGCCGCCGCCCCTGTGTTACTGGTTCATGAGCCTTGTTGTACGGTTTCTAGCAGTAAGTGTGCCTTGACCATTTGATATTTGCGAATTTTGCTCACCTGGTCCCATCCTCGTGCGACCCAGCAGTATGTACCTCGATTTACTATTCAATCTACTTGCAATGTCCCTTCGGATCTCTACCCTGGCCGACCCGGGCCCATCAGGTTAGCCACAGGGTAATTAGGCGCCGTCACGGTGTTGTCACATTCTTCCCTCCGGCCTATTGTGCTTCTTGTTTCTTATCTTCTGCCCTCTATCGTGCGCTTGCCACTCAAGATGCCTCCTAACAAGAAGGCCAGGCCTAGCACTCGAAAGTCTGCTAAGTCGAAGGCGACTATGGCCGTCGGTGAAGCGAGGCCAGAGACGTCCCGCGTCACGAGCCGGGGTCGTGGCAGGTCCGGTTTAGCCAGCATCCTGGATCTGCCATTGGATATAGTACTTGAGGTATGACGCGAAGGATATTCCCTAAAATACGAGTGATACTCACTGCGCCATATAGATATTCAACCACCTTGAACTACGCGACCTATGCAACCTAGTGCGAACGAACAAGGCCCTGCGGGATTTCCTGCTCAACCGCCATCAGTCCAAGGCCATATGGAGGAGCGCTCGCGAAAGGCTTGAAGGATTACCTGCTCTACCGCATTTCCTCAGCGAGCCCGCGTACGCGCACCTCTTGTGTTCAAACCATTGTCATGTAAGTCCTCTAAAGTTTAACTTATATCGAGGAACCTGTATACGATAATGTCACTGTGCCTCAGAGTTGCGGCAAGGGTCCCGTATACAAGATCCTCTTCCCGTGGTACAAGCGCTACTGTAACAAATGTATGACGAAAAGGTAACGGACCGGCGTGAACCTGAGTGCTGCCAGCGACTCACCAAAAGCATCAGAAGTGTGCGTCTCTGCACAATTAGTCTCGATGAGGAAGACTTCTTCACCGAGATTGAAGGTGACGAAGAAGAAGTCTTGAATGTTGTCGAACCCTCCAGGTAGGTAGTCGTCAGATCACTCCTTCCCTGCCTCCGTCTCACGTAACGGCAGTGACTCGTGGTCCGAACGTGCCCTTGTGCATGTCCCCCAGCTGGAGCAGTTCCTGCGGGACTGGAGAGCCGCAGAAGAAACGCTTGAGGCGAGAAGTGTGGTGTATGAAGCTCAGAAAGCCAGGGTAGCGGAGATGGAAATGGTGAGTGGTCTCAGACGCTAGCAGGGCCGTGCGCTAACCACGCGGGAACCACAGATTGCGAGCGCCCTGGAGGACTGGTGCGAGGAGCAAAAGCGACTTCGTGCGGAGGAACTGGAAGCTCTCAGGGCCGAAAGGTTTGACCAGTACGTCATCACACATGGCTTCTCAATGTACGGTCGCTCAATGCTATGCACCTGCTATCCTGCAGAATATGCGGACGATTGATAGCGGCCGGCCGAGAAACCCAGCTACAGAGGATTAAACGGTGCCCAGACCGTCTGGCACAACTACAAAGTATTGCAAGTGTACGCCAAGCGTCGCCGCTCACCGACAAAGGTATGTTTGCCTCGTTCGTCGCCCTCAATGCAAGGCTGACTGGCCACACGCAGGGTTCGAGAAGGTGTGGCGTGATATTGAGAGACTATTCAGTGAGGGAATCGACGTTGACGATGATACTGTCGAGGAAGTGGAAGCTGGAGAGCTTCAGGATTGCGCTGAGTAACCAAACGGACGATATCTTCATGTGACTATAGCGTTCCTTAGCGAGTGAAGTACATGATGAGCCATCAATATACATTGTAGCTCAATAGCGAGCATAGCCGTAGATGAGTGGGGATACTGCGTGCCCGAAGGCCGCTGCTCTTCGTCACGTTACGCGTGGGTCACGCATGCACGCGCAGTGACTGACACATCACACAGCGCGACGCGCTTGGCCACGGGTGGCGCCCTGCGCTTAACTTTGGCAAAGACCTTAACGTGGCCACTGTCTTCCAGCCACCATTCTTGTCTCCAACCCCAACCATGCCTCCTCGCAAGAAGCAGAGAGTGGAACATACTACCAGTAGTGCCCCTGACTCGGTTTCGACGCCGCCTCGGCGTACTACCCGGGCAATGGCCAAAGCAGCCCTCGTGCCAGCTGTAGCTTCCCAAGCTGACCGGCCACCCGCAGCAAGTCACTCTCAGCTACCCACAGCAAGTCGCCCTCAGAAGGGCAGCACCTCGCGCACGGTAGGAAAACCACGCAAGGGACACCTCAATACACTCCCCGAAATCGCTCTTGAGATTCAACTCGAAGTAAACACCATCAGCCTGATGTGTCGGTGTTCGATGCTGATGGCCGTCCATTCCCTCAGATATATAGCTATCTTCAACTGAAGGACCTCCTCAATCTCTCACGGACGTGCAAGAAGTTTCGCGAGTTCTTCCTTAACCGGAAGATGAACGAGAGCTTGTGGAAGCAGGCGCGAATCAATACCGATGGCTTTCCAGAACGACCTCCGTTCATCAGCGAACCCGCTTTCGTTCACCTCCTCTATTCACCATATTGTCACGTAGGTTTATTGATTTTTGAGTGGATGCTCTGCTCACCGTGCTGCTTCAGCGATGTGCCTGCTCGAACGTACACAGCGTTCTATGGTGTTGGTTCACGAGGTACTGTGCAAAATGCCTGCGCGAGGTGTACGTTCCTATCCTTTCCCTCCTGTGCTATAGGGTGTCTAATTTGTGATCCTGTGTTAATAGCACTGTAAACTGGGCAGAGGCAGAGGAATACGCACGGGCGCATGGCGGCAGCGCCCTCTTTCCCCACAGCGGTCCTTTCGCGTTGTTGAACGTGGTTAAACCATCAAACAGTTACAGGTAAGTGAAGACCTATATTCCTTGCATGTATCAGTTTTCCCATCATTCTTGTAGCCACAAGCATAGTCGCACATATAACCGCGTTCACCTGGAACACCTAGAACGGCTTCTCGCAGAGTGGCGCAACATTTGTCCGACTGATACGCCATGGGAGAAAGCCTACAAGATTGTTGACGAGTTCGAAGAGAGGATAAGTGCTGAGCTAAGCTCTAGGAACGCAGTAAGTCTTGACTGGTATACCTAGCCATCACCAATTCAATCTTAGATTGCGGCAAGTACGCAAAGCAATGTAAGGCGTGGTTCGATGAACAAGAAGACAAGCGGTGGGCGGTCTTGAATGCAGCAAGGACAGCGCGATTTGATGAGTATGTTTGGTCTATCACCTTTACAATTCTGACGACTGATTATATGTCCGTAGAATTGTGAAACGCCTTCAAGATAGCGGGTGGGACAAAGAAATCACCTTCATGGGAACGGAAGGACTCAAGGAAATGGCCGCCTTTCCCGTAGTGCGGCAAGCTGCAAAGCTCACTCCGAAAGGTAAATATGACAGCTTGATTCCATGCCTGTTCAACCGCTGACCGCGCAATCAGTATGGCAAGATGTATACAACCGGCTCGAAGGCCATCTCAACGAAGTTCGCATGAAGCGTATCACGACAGAGCGCTGTGCGGTGCTCACGTCCCGCTTTGACTTGTTTGACATAGCCATTCGTGACCACTACGTACGGCTCCCGCGGTCAGCGCTGATGGAGTACAGGCCAAGGAGCGTAGACCTGGCATTCATCGACAAATGTCGGTCGGTATTGGACGTCCCAAACGAACAGACGGTCAGTCGGGCTGACATCGAAGCGATCTTGCCCGACGTCGTTGTAAGATGGGAAGCAGAACAGAAGGAGAAGTTGACGGAGTTAGTGAAGAGCGCATTGCCGGGCCCTGTTCCGGACAATGTGGACGTGCTTTCTCTGGCCGTCGCCATATTCGGGTGCTCATGCATTGGCCGTGATCACTACTGGCACAGCACTCCTGGCAAATCCGAGCCCGATCCACCCCGCTTCCCCATCATCCTGGGACATGACTGTATGCGCGACTGTTCCTACTGGTACGAAAGTCAAAAGCAATCTGAATATGAACACATCGCTACGAAGCGTCGCCCCTTGGCAGCCCCGCAACAACCTTTCAAGATCGACAATATCAAACGGACGAATGATGTCGTCCGGGAGGCCTGCAAAGTGATTGAAGCAATTGGTCTTGACCCACTACGGACGACTATCGATGATTTGAAGGACTGTCAAGCGCGGCTGCGCTGCTTGTCGTGCCCGGAGCACAAGGGAGGGTATGCGTTCACTTGGGAAACAGCGGTGAGTCCCCTGGTGGTCTCTGCTCTACAATCCGTGTGGCGCTCATGTCCTACTTTACTCAACAGATCAATCACGCGTGTTCATATGTTTGCTCCTTCGACAAGCATAATGAGTGGATCCTTGTCGAGGGAGAGCAACTAGAGCTTACTCGTCGCCTTGAAGCCGAAGCACATGACATCACACTCACGTCCAAAGCAGCGCGCGAACATATCGTCTGGGCATGCTCCCTTTGCGTAGACGTTGATGAGAAATGGCCGAAGATGCAGGAGCACTACAAAGCTATGTAAGGATGGATTCTTTCCCTCTGCCATGCGACCACTTATGTACATTCTTGCAGGCACCCGGACCAAGATGCAGAGAGCTGCTTGAAGAACGGAACTATTTACAGGCACCCATTAGAATCATGCAGTGTGCAGCTAAAGCCTCCTGTGCAGATTGTGGCTACAAAGCCTGAGATCGGGCCCAAGTGCCGAAACGTGCACTACTCATAGTAACACAACGTTACCGGCTTGTTCTTACATAGATCTGATCCTAGGATGACATTGCTTGGTTGTTTCTTTGGGATATTACTACCATTACGCTATACGTTTTCTTCCGTCACACATTTTCTTCACACAATAAACCCGAAGTGTTCGTTCTCTGCGACTCAACGTGACATGTTCACGGCGCACGCAGCTTTGCAGGCAGTGGGGTGTACCTGTGCGTCTGTCGCTAATGGTCGCGAGGAGTGGCCCTGAAACTAGTCCTCTAGGAGAATGTGTATTCGAATGTCTAGCTCGTGTGTCATGCGAGAAGGGATCAGCGGCGCGGGTCCATGGCCACGTTCGGGCACATTTGCACATTCCACGCGACATAACGCGACGCGATTCTCGGCCACGTGAGCGTGTCACTGTGCGCTTAGCTTGAGCGGCGACAGTGGCTAAAGGACATTGTCCTGGGTGTTTGCGGAAGTAGCTAGCACGAATGTATTGCGGCGCTAGCTTGTGGAGAGTACGCTTACATACCTTTGAAATTATACTACTACTACTACTACTACGACTACCTTCAAATTCGCTTTCCTACAATATGCCTCCAAGAAAGAAGCAGAAAACAGAACATACCGACACGCTCAATCCGGTGGCCACACTGGCACCGCCTCGGCGTACGACTCGGGCAATGACCAAAACCGCTCTAGTGCCAACCCCCCAGTCTGTCCGGCAACCTGTAGCAAGTCGCGCTCGGAAGAGCTGCGTCACAGGCGCAGCAGGAAAATTTCGCAAGGGGCATCTCGACACACTCCCCGAAATTGCTGTCGAGATACAACTTGAGGTGACTACTACCGTATGACCACGGTGGGTGCGTGATGCTAACAACCACTTCCCTTCAGATTTATAGTTACCTCGACCTGAGAGATTTACACCAACTCTCTCGCACATGCAAGAGGTTCCGCGAATTTTTCCTCGGTCAGAAGACCGTAACGAAAGAGAGGCTTTGGGAGCAGGCTCGAGCTAATACCGACGACTTCCCAGAGCGGCCGCCCTTCCTTAGTGAACCCGCCTTCGTCCATCTCCTCATTTCACCGTATTGCCACGTAGGTTTGACTGGTCTGAGATGGATGACATCGCTGATACTTGTGCTCTAGAGATGTGGCTGCACAAACGTACATCAAGTCATATGGGCATGGTTTACGCGGCACTGCGCCAGATGCCTACGTGAGGTGTACGTTCATCCCACCGTATATTGTGCGATTAGAGATGGTTGTTGATATTTGGAATGACTCGTATCAGAACCTTCAATTATAATGAAGCGGACGACTATATACAACGCCGTAGCCGTTGTAAAACTGGCATCTTCTCCTATACCACACATGGCCCTTTCCGGTTGCTGGCTGTCGTTAACCCGTCTGATAATATTAGGTGAAACAGAGCATGCGACATTCTCGCGCATAAGCATTTTTAATCTGACGTACTGTGTAGCTGCAGAGAGAGCTCCAAGTCCAACAGGATTCACCGGGAACATCTGGAGCCCTTGGCTGTTGAGTGGCGTAAGGCATGTCCAAGAAACACCCCATGGTTTGCTCTCCGCGATATCGCCCAGAGAATCGAACAAGAGAGGCGCGGCGAAATTGAGGAACGGGAAGCAGTGAGTGCTGATATTATACCTGGCGATCAATTTTAACGCAAGACTGCGTCTTGGGCAGTACGCTGCCCCGTGCAAGGCGTGGTTCGATGAGCAAGAACGAAAGAGACGGGCTGCTTTAGATGCAGCTAGGGTCACTCGATTCCATGAGTACGTCAGGAAGGCGCGTGCGAGTGCTTGCTATTGACACATCCCAGGATTCTTCGACGGCTCAAGGAGGGAGGATGGGAGAAGGAAATCGCGTTCATGGGACCCAAGCGTCTCGACGAGATGGCTGCTTCTACTGTAGTGCGGCAGGCTGCCAAACTTACACCAAAGGGCGAGTGCTCTCCCAGCGGACCAAGCTCGAGCTTGATCGCTAACATCTCATTAGTCTGGCAAGATGTCTACGCGCGGCTCGAAGGTCATCTGAACGACATCCGCAAAGAGCGCTTGACGGTAGAGCGTCAAGGGCTTCTCAAGTCCCGCTTCGAGATGCTCGAACAAGCTATCCGTGAGCACTATGTGCGTTTACCGCGGTCGGCCTCCATGGAGTACAGGCCACGAGCGCTCGACTTCATCTTCGTCAGCGAATGCCGGTCGCTGCTGGAGGCCGAGAACGAACGAACAATCACTCGTGGCGATTTCTCAGCGATCCTGCCTGCCGTCACCGCGAGATGGGAAGCAGAAATGAAGGAGAAGTTGTCGACCATCATGAAGGGCGCCTTGCCGGGCCCTGTCGCGGACGACGTCGACATGTTCTCACTGGCGGTCGCGGTGTTTGGCTGCCGCTGTATAGGTCATACCGCCTACTATGGTTACAGGCCAGGAGTAGAAGAACCCTCTCCGCCTCGCTTTCCCACCGTCTTGAGACACGACTGCCTACGCAAGCGCGCCGTGTATGACCGCGAGCCTCCGGAGGATACCTTCTACTCGCGTCTGTTCATGAAGCGATCCATGGAATACGACGTGCAGCCGTTCGAAGTCAGGGATCTGTACAGAACACCGGATGTCGTCGCGCAGGCGTGCAACATACTCCAGACGCTCGGGATGGACCCGCTTAGGACGACGTTGAACGACGTGAAGGACTGCGGCGCACGGCTCAAATGCCTGTCGTGCCCAGAACCATGGGGAATTTACGCCTTCACTGTCGAAACAGCGGTGAGTACTCTTACGATGTTTCCACCTTGCATCTCCCGCGCTCATGCCCGCTGTATTGGGTGGTCAGATCAATCACGCCTGTGTGCATACGTATTACTTTGGAAAGCACGACAAGTGGGCCCCCCTCGACGAGGAGGAGCTCGCGCTCGCTTATCGCCTAGAAGCAGAGACCCACGACGTCGACTTGACCTCCAAGGTCGCCCGCCGGAACATCGAGTGGTCGTGCTCGCTCTGCCTAGATTTCGACGAGAGGTGGCCGAGAATGCAGGAGCACTACAAGACCGAGTAAGCACGAGGTCGTCTCCCTCCTGGTCTATTGCAGCTAATGAGCTCTTCTGGCCTTTCCTGCATCAGGCACCCGGACCAAGACGCGGAGGCCTGTCTGCAGAATGGGACGATCTTCCGGCACCCGTACAAGTCGCGTAAAGAGCAGCTCAAGCCTCCTGTTCAGATTCGCGCGAAGGTTCAATGAACGACACGGCGTAGTCCCAATTCAACGACTCGAAGGACACTGACTGAAGGATTTCATGTGTACTAACTCGTCATACCCCGGTACCACATTTGTATTGTATTACCTATCTCCGTGGACCGTCACCCCAATCTATCGTGCATCGTTTATATTATATTGTCTGGTGAGGAGTATATCACACATATGACATTGGAGAGGACTCGTGCGGTCTTTGAACGATCGGGAACCAAGATAATAATTAGGGATGGTCATGCTACATATCACAACAGGGGGAACGTTCGAGGAACGGCACTGATAACATCAGCAACAAGCAGCAGGTGCTATTACAACAAACAAAAACAACGAACACGCATCATCATCAGTCATCAATCTTCCGTACGCAAGCAGCACAGGCTACCGCGACGGCCGAGGAATAAACAAGGCATCGAGGAGCAGAACCCCACACCCCAGCTCTAAAACGCCGAGAACATATCCGGCTGGCCGTTCACGTTGAACGAGTCCTGGCGGAAGTTCCCCTGCGCGTCAAAGATGCCCGTCTCGCGCATGAGCGACGCCCACTGGTCGTTCCCCGCGCCCGCGGGCTCGACCATCCCGAACGGCGAGCTGAACATCCCGCTCGTCATCTCCGGCGACATGCTGAAGAACGTGCTCGGGTCCGCGATCTGGTCCGTCGGGTCCCCCGTCGGCAGCACGTTCAGGAACTGCAGCGGGTCCGTCGGGGCCGACACCGCTTGTCGCTGAGGCTGCGGTTGGTGCTGGGATGGCGCGTGTGTGGGTGCTGCGTGCGACTGGACGCCGGACATATTGTCCGACGGGGCGAAGGGTGGGGGCGAGGAGACCGAAGACGGGGGCGCGAACGGCGAGGGTGACGAGCCCACAGGTCCCTGCTGTTGCTGTTGTTGAGAACATTGGCTCTGGTTGACGACGGAGATCGAGGCCGAAGACGGGAACAGCGAGAGGTACTCCACAAGCGACGGATGCACGTTCGACATCTGCTCGTCGACGTGCTGCGAGAACTGCATGCCGTCGTCGCTCGGCGTCGACGCCGTCTGCGGTGTGCTCGCCGGGGCGGGCGTGCTCGCGTTTGACGCTGACGACGTCTCCGTGCGCGGCTTCGCGGGCACCCGCGTGCGCTTCCTCGAGAGGTACTTGTTCGTCAGCACGCGCGTCTGCCCGCCGAAGATCGCGAGCTCGTCCTGGAACTGGTCCTCCGGCCCGATGTGCAGCTGGATGTCTAGCGACGGGCTCATGTGCCGATTCCGGTACTCGTTGAACGCATTCAGCGCGCGCTCTTTCAGGTTGCGCAGGATAGGCTGGTGAGACGGTGAGGATGGGAGTGGGAAGAAGGGAAGCACGTCAGTCTCGGACTCAAACGCCGTGCAGCGAGTGCTAAAACAGAGATACTGACCAGAGCTTGTCGGGCGCGGGGGCTCATCGCGGCTCCACGTTCGAAGAAGTCGACGGCGAGGTCTAGGTCCGTGAGAGCGCTCGGCGCCATGGTCGCGTTAGGGGAGCGTGTGACAGTGCTACCCAAGATAACCTGCGTGTCCAGCAAACTCGCGTCAGCAACCCCATTCAACGGACACCCGGGCCAAGAACGAAAGGAAAATGAACTGCCAGGGGTGTGTGTACGGCAGGCTCGCGTCCAAACGGAAGAGAAAGTACGTACAGCGGCAGAGAATGCGTGTGTCCACATGCCCCAGAAGCGACTGCATATCTCAGGGCTGGGACGGCGCCATGTCAGAATACGGTACGGGCACGGTGGGAGAGCCACTCAAGATAGTTGCGTACCTGCGATTCCAGTGGTGGAGGAAGCTGCGTAGGAGGATAGACGCGCAGCGGTTGGCAGCTAGGAAGGAGGGTGCGTAGGGGCTCGCAAGGGGGTTTGTCGGGTGATCCAGCAGGGCTTGGGCGAAGAACGTCCGATGTATGTGTATCATGGCTAGAAGGCGACGCAGGCCGTCACATGAGCGCACAGACATCGTCAAGCAGCCCAACGATTGACGTACTGATGCTCCGGAAGTGTGAGAGGAAGAAGGACTTAAGCACGACGGAAGGGTTGCTGTAGTTTGCCTCATCCGGACGCAGATAGAGCCGTACGTTGGGGAGGGTCGTCTGCCGGATCTTGCGGTCGTACTCGAGCACCGTGGCGTAGGAAGGCGCCTTCGCAGAGAGCATTCCTTCGATCACAGACGAGTAGATGTCTCGTGTGAACGAGTGCTTGAACCCCCAAACTAACAGAAACGACGTAAGTACCACGTCAAACAGAGCCATGTAGATAGACAGCAGCAAGCCCGTAGACGTACACCCGCGCAGATTGTTACCGTCATCGGAGATGCCCGCCTCGTCGTCATCAGGCAGCTCGCAGTCGATGTGGGTGAATGATATCGCAGGCGGGCGGCCTAGAGACATGCACTGCTCGCACACTTGTCAGTCATACGACTGTCTCCGGCAGATACTCCGTGCTTACATGTATCATCTCGATAGCAAACAGTTCCCAAAACAGGTTCCGTCGCCGTTGGACATGCTTTTCGCCGAGCTTCCATTGCGCGCTGTCGCGGTCTAGAACAGCGCAGATCAGCATCCCCTTCGCATGACATAGGAAAAAAGGACAGACGTAGTCCGACCTATCATATGATGGATGCACTCTAAGTCGTCTGTATGTAATCACGCGAATATCAACGTACGCTTTGGGCAACCTTTGAGGCCAGCGAGATGATTCGCCAGGCGCTCTCTATCGAGTATCGCTGTATGCAGAGGCTGTGGTACTCTCCCATGAGAACGAGGGCCTGCACTGTCTCGAGCTCGGGTGAGTCAAACACCGAGCGCATCGACAGAGCTGCTCTGCCCAAACGATAGTACAATTCAGCTTCGGCAGAACACGGTTGCAACGTCAGATCAACCAGAGAGCCCAGAGCGAAGACAAAGAAGAGCACGGCGAGCAGATGTGGGCAGCGACCGTCGTCGGGACCGGCATCTTTGTGGTATGAGTTCCGTGTTGGGTCCTTAACGCAGTTGTATATGGGTACCAAGATGTCGTCGATGAGTTCGTCCCGCTTGATGGGCCGACACCACCAGGAAAGGTGTTCCAGGAAAGTCTCACAGAGCGCCCAAGCGCGCGGCTGCGGCGGCAAGTGGGCTTCAAGCTTCTCCAGGAGGGCGTCTGTACCTTCTTCAATAATCGTGAGGGGGAAAGTGATGGCTGCATTGGTGAGTTCGGGCTCAAACGAGGGAGCGGGCTCTCCTTCGTCCAGGACGTCCGAAGCCGTCTAATTTGCATGAATTCGCGGGAACGACAGAGATTACGCCACAAAGACTTACTGAGATCAATGTCTGCCGAGGGCGTCAGTACGACGGATCTCATCGGGCGAACGGAATTGAGCGGAGAAAACCGACTGACCTCTGAACCTGCTGAGCGGCCGAAGTATTTGGTCTCCCCGTGTTCGCCTACAGTCAACGTACCGAGGGCGTCGATTGAGCTGGAGAGCATGTCCCTGTTGTGCTCATCGTCGACCGTTCTGCGGACTTCCGGGCCGAACTTGATAGTGAGGAGCTCGTCTCGGAGAAGGGGGTGCCGTTCGTGTGAGATGCCAGCTTGGAAGATAGCGAGGGCGTCTTCCAGCTGCCGTATGCGCTCACTCATCTCGGATATCTTTCTGTGCAGCTGGTCTGTATCGGCGAGGATGAATCTGCCAAGGCCAAGAACGGAGCGTCTGAGATCACGGCCCGCCACCCATCAGCTGCACGAACGACTAACCTCGTGCCTTGGCCGGCCGACAAACTACCTGGAACCACAGCGAGATGAACGATCTTAGACTATATGCGATCGGACGCGTCCACGGAACATTGCACATACCATTAGGGCATATAGAGGTGCATCCTCTCCGGACACACGAGCCGCAGGGAAGTTTCTTGTCGCATTTGAGCTTCAATCTGTGATGTACAGAATAGAGATGGATGAGGACCGGGGAAGTTCTTCTGAATGAAAGAAGCGCGAGGGAGACGCACCGCCTGCACTCTGCACACGAGATCTCGCCTCTTGCCCTCTTGAGTTCAATCTCGTCGTCCGTGCTCACTTTGCGGGAGTTCCGCCGCGGTTCTGCGGGCATGGTTGGAGGATATGTGCGCAGAGTCAGTAGGGCTGTAGCATGCGATGGCGAGGTAGGAGGATGTGGAGGAGAGAGAAGAAGCCGGCGGCAGAGGGAAGGCGATGAGTGAGGAGAGGGAGGGATTGAGAACAGTCAGTCTCCTTTGGCGCTGCTCCGGTTCGACCGGACTGCTTGCCCCGGAGACCCCGGGGAGCGCCTATTATACGTTCGATCCGAGCCCAAGCCCGCCGCGCTGACGCATTCGCTCGCTCGATGCCATAAGCCTCTCCAGAGCCTCCCATGTCCTCCTTTCCACGAGTGCTTGCTAACGTCTGCCGTAACAACACCTCACGGGCCCGACCCACCCCCTTTCGTGTGTCGAGGAAGACACTAGTATCCTCGGCCTCGGTTTGACTAGGTAGCCACATAGACAGACAGCTCTGCTACTTCGCGTCCGGTGCCGCAGCCCGTCGGACTCGGGCCACAGCCCATACATTCCATCTCAAATTCAGGTGGGTAAAGCGGCGCCCCACGACAGATGGGAGTCTGCCTGCACAGTTTGCGGTGCGTAGCATTCTCCATCAACTCTCCGCGCGAGATGGACAGAGCTGGCCCCGCTTCGACCCGACGTCCAGCCTCAAACACCCCCACACTAGCAACTCGCGCTCACTAAGCCCACATAACGCTCAAACGAACACTGCTCGCAGCACGAAACGTTAGTTCTCGGGCACACTCCCGCTCTTAATGCCAGCGTTCCAGCGGAACTAGCCATGCCGAGCGCTTATAGCACTCGTCCTCGAGGAGGATCAACGAGGATCTACAAGGCACCCGACGCTTGCACAACGCCCTTCTGCTCTTCATGACGCAATCAATACTCAATTCGTACACGCCTTTCCTCGAACGTATCGCCGCCTCGGCTATGGAAAGCCGGTATGACAGACGCGGTGGGCGACGGCGCCGACGGGACAGCACCATCCGTCTTTCTCGGACACCGCGTTATTGTGCTGTGCCGTCTCGGACGTGGTCCGCGGACACGGGCCTTTGCGGCGCCGCCCCCGACGAGCCCTGCTGTGAAACCGGCATCTTAAAGGACGCACTTGCACGTCACCGGGATGACTTTGACTGTGGAATGCCGTGGAACAGGCGTCCAACGTACCGCGTAAGTGCACCAGGTCTAGCTAGGTCCGTGGCTCGAGCGCCTGCGATACGGGGAATGCATGGGCACCGACGGCCCCGGGGATATCGTCCCTTGTTCTCTCGTAATATGCCGGCGTCGTGTTGTTGTGGCAGGGTCGCGTGAATGTTCTGTGTGTACTGATTCCACTAGAAAGAGGAGCGGTTTGTGTAACAGCACTTCGTTATGGAATCGCGGAAAAGGTCTCATTGATTTCCTACAACGCGGCTCACGTACATTACCGACACTCACTCATCCTTCCCTACACTTATCCTACTCTGGCAAGCACCCACCCGCACCGAAGACCCGCCCCTGTTTCGAACCTCATCATGCACTCATTCGATCGCCGAAGCCTCGAAGGAGCGCCTGCACCATACGGACACACAAGCATCCAGCCATCCCCTCCCCTCCCCTATCATTAACCAGGATTGACTCAGCTCACGGTTCTACGGGGTTCTACCGCGATCGCCGTATCCGGCACCGCCGCTATTAGTCTTGTGTGTGTGTGTACAGGAGGAACGCTGAAAGACGCTGCGTGCTCAGATATCAACAACAGCAACGCGATCGCCGGGATCGCGAGGAGATCCAGACATTAAGTTAATCTTACGCACAAAGCCGCATTCTACAGCGCTAGCATTCGCGCATGCACCCACCCCCTTTCTCTTGCAATCCCTTCCGTAAATGCGACCGCCGACCCCTCCAGCCTTGGCCGCTTACAGGCTATAGGTCCTGACATCGGTGGTGGCATTTGCGACGAATTTCCTGGATTTTTGCTGTATATCATAGGCACCTGACCCAAGCTCCCTGCGCTGCGGTCTCGGGTCCTGCGTACCTCACGCGATCTGCCTGACAACCGGCCGTGCCTGAGCGGTGCGGTTCGAACAAGCGCAAATGCAGAAGCGCGCCCATTCCAAGTTCCAAGTTCCAACTGTAGCCTGAGCGTCTCTGGGCGAGATCCACAACATCATCCAGCCGTGCATCTCCATCTCGTACCTGGTTACTGGCTCTGCAATTTAGTCCTTGATGGCGTATCTCCGAACTTCAGCCTCTCGTCTACCCCACATCAGTGGGGTCAAGGTAAGTACAGTATTTGACCGTCAGACGGAATACGGTTTTCGCGCGTTCCGCTGCGAAAGCAGAGTTGGCTGCGGTCCGTCGGTTATGCCGCACTTGCGCAGTGTACCCTCGGGCCTATGTGGGTATGATATAGCGAGGGCAGCTGCTGGGTGGGATGCGGAGGGTTGAGAGCAACTTAGCGACGCCTGCGATTCCAGGATGACCGTCAGGTGGAAAGCTGGAAGCGCCGTGACATCACGGAGGACGCGTTTGGTGCAGTCTCTCTTTCCTGCTCATTGCCCTGCAAACTGCTCGCCTAAGTTGCGTCTAAACATGTTCTGCGAGTGCATGATGTACGATTGGGCTTATATACGAGAGATCCAGTGAATCAAGAGTGGGGATTGAATGGAAAAGAGATAGTCACATCAGTCACTCTCAACAGTCACCCCATCACGGCTCTCATCTCCTGACTCCTGGCCCTCGCCGCCGCTCTCCTTCTCCCTATGTTCATCTTGCTCAGGACTCTTGAGCCCATCCGGCGTGGGGAGTCGCTTCGGAGCTGCTGGCAGCTTTGGCAGCTTCTCGTGAGCTTCTCGACATCGCTTGGACTCGGTTTCCCACGCAGCTAGATCCTGTGCCCGCTGCTTTCTCCTGTTCTCTTGCTCGTCCTTTCTCCATGCCCTCCTCTCCCTACGGATCTGGGCCATCGCCTCACGGGAGACCTTCGACGCGTCTTTCTTCGCTTTGGTGGCCTCGCGCGTGGCTTCGTCCGCCCGCACTGCAGCCCGAAATTCTTCTCCC
The DNA here is from genome assembly GCA_022376465.1 of Cubamyces lactineus. Classification (NCBI taxonomy): domain Eukaryota; kingdom Fungi; phylum Basidiomycota; class Agaricomycetes; order Polyporales; family Polyporaceae; genus Cubamyces; species Cubamyces lactineus. The sequence goes on along the minus strand of JACDTU010000009.1, from coordinate 49,476 downwards.
GACAGGTGACGGCCAACCTTCTTTGCGAGCAGCTTATCTCTGCTTGATCGCTTCTTATCATTCTTCTCCGTTAGCTTGCGCTGCTGTACCTCGAACGCGGCCGCTTGGAGAGCAAGAGTGGCGTTCTGGGACTCGACAATCTCACGGTAAGCAGCAATCTCTTTTCCAGATTGCTGCAGAGCAGCTTCACAACTTGCGAGCTGATCCCGGATTGTTGTCACCCCAGCGCGAGGCATGCGGGACATTGTCAAGCCCTCCGGCACCTTGGGCGCGCCTGTAAGGGAGCGAGGGGGGTCAAGAATGAGGGGTAGAGGTAGCGCAGAGGTGGAGGGCCCGTCCGTCTTCGAATCAATCATGAATGATACGGAGGCCTCTCGTAGTAGTTTCGCTGTCTCCGCCGCTGCAACCTGATCATTGTTATTGCCTTATGCAATTAAAAGCTAATATTTATAAATCTCACCTGCAGATCCTCGGTGCTTGCACCTACTTCAGTAGGATGAGATTGAACAGCCCTAAGCAGAGGGAGCATCACCTTGACGGGAGTAGGAAGACGGATGGGAAATGCGGACGGTGCTGAGTGTTCTTCGCTAGGTGCCAACTCGAAGTGCCCAATGACAGAGCTGTCTATTGGCTCAAGTCCAGTCGAGCGAAATGCAGCTTTGATCGTCGATGGTGAGAAGGCCCGCTCGAAGGGCTCTTTGATGAGTTCCAGAAAGACCTCTTTGGTGACCGCACCTCCAGAACGCCGTTGATATGCAGCGAGCGATTGCGAATAGTAGGTTTTGAGAGCTCCAAAACAGGCAACATCAAGTCCCTGGAGGACGTGACTGGAGTTCGGGATGTAGCCGACTACTTCGATACGATGCTCTGCTGCATAGTCCAGAAATGGCAAGGTAAGATGACTGCCACAATTATCGATGGCAAGTTCACGCCATTCGTCGACGGCCGTTCCGGATGGACGTGTCTGCGCTTCAAATGACTTCATCCATTCTAATGACAATGTGTCATTGGTATAGCCAGTTGGCGAGAGTGCGATCCTGTACATTCTGCTTAATGCCGCTCTGCTACTATCTAAGATTTCACTTGGACGTACGTTGCATTCAGGGTATTATGAGATGCCCACCGCTTCAGAAAGTTGTGTCCAGCCAGAATGATGGTAGGAGGGAACGGCACGGTCCCGTTTGCACAGATCGTGACTACAAGAGAGACACTCTCTCTATTATCATCATGCAGTCTGTGCTGTAACCTCTGCCCAGCAGGTCCTATGACACGAGCGGTGAATTCCATCCCAATAAAAAAAGGGCTTTCATCCATGGCATATTTATTCTCAGGTTTAATGTGCCGCACACGGTCAATCTCTGAAAGCACTTCAAAGTACTCGCGGACATTGGTCGGATTCAGCGCATATCCACGTTGACTCCGCAGGCCTGAGCTCCAGTACATAGATAGCTCATTACTATGCCGTGATAGAAAACGATCGATCCACCGCTTTCCAACCTGCTGTACAGAGTTTCCAGCACGTACTACTAAGATGGTGTTCGCCTTCTCCTCTAACAGCTTGCGTGTCATAGGAAGGAAGCGATGGGCCAGTGTTTTGCATAGCTGGACTAAGATGTCTTCCTCGGGTGGTGTGAGCAGCTGAGAACGTATATGGGATTCACGGTTTGACACAGCGCCATGCACTTGTCGCCATAACGTAGTCGGTGGTATCCTGTATTGGTGCACGACTGAGAGGGAGCTGACAGTGCCAGAAGCGGGAGACCCAGAAGAGCTGCCGGGAGCCTCAGAAGCAGCATAGTAAGCATTCATTGCAGCAGCAACACGAGCATCCTTTGCTTCAGATGCTTTGTGTCTCTGCTGCACAAGAGAAGATGCATGGGGACCCATGTATGATGGCAGACAGGGCCCATAACGAGTGCTCAGCAACGTTCATGCAAAACGCGTTCCAGGTCACGTGACGGCGTCTCGACCACAAAACTCACCAATAGGTGGCGCAACATGTAGCTCTCCCTGCAACACTGTGATTGGGGTGCAGATACATCTATAGTGCTATGGCCAACATACTTTGCAACTTGCGCACCACGTGGACCAAGGGCACAAAACATATCTACCAATTTCGTGATAAAAACGTACAGATTGCTTATGCACAGGAGCGGAATTTCCAGCGCGCATTCGGAAAACTGTTAGCCACCACTGTAGTACCGCAACCTATAGGGCCTACAAGGTGCGCAGGATACAGTCTCTACGAGGGACGAGAGCGCCGTCAATTTTCCACCTGGCAATCATATTCCACCTGGCGCTCAAATACTGTACTTGTGTGTTTCCTGGGAACTAGCAGGCGCTGTACCTCGACCTCTGGCACATCCACGCGCGTCGATGTCCAAGGACCCGCTGTTGAACCCTACAACCTAGCCAGGAGGAGATGCGAAGAGATGTGCAGGCGATGCCTGCTTTATCATCTCGGCAGAGTATCAGAAAGCAGGTGGTTGTTTTTCTCCCAAGGTCATGCATGTGCAAGGATCCACCGGAGGGATAGCCGGTAGCACAGGACCTCGCACCCACTGTGCATAAGCGATGAACTATGTCTGCTTCCGCGGATCATGAAGTGGTTGCCTGTGTTTATCTCCAGACCCCACAGCCTCTTAAATCCACTAAATAATCAACATCATGATGCTCACCTCATTCTGCCCTTTCTCTCTACGGAGGATGAACGTCTCCAACGAGGATCGACTGCCAAGTGCTCGCTCCAAATGCTTGACTAAGTTCTTCCTCTCGCTTGATTGCTTTGCGGACGATAACAAAGAATGCTTGTTATAACCTGTGCACCTTGGGTATTGACGAATCGACGATGATGGTCGAATAATAAATAGCAACATCTACCGTGCGTGTAGTTAGTCTAGTGGGATACCGGCAAAATGACAATCACTGCCCCGTATGTCCACGCAGACCCAGTAACCCTATCAAAAAAAAACCCCGCATCAAACCAGCAACAAAACCGGAAAGTGAGAAGTCAGTGTACTACTAGTAGTATAGGACAAGACGTCCCCTTCCTGAAGTCTGGGCAAACTCCTCCCTTGCCGCCCTCTCAAACATGACGCAATCCACGACAACCCCATCGCGCCTGCTCTTCTCAGCTGCAAAGACCGTAAGATGGCTCCTAAGCACCTCTGTGACGTCCATACTGAGCACCTCCTGCCTGCCTGTACGCACAGCCTTGACGAATGCGCTGAACAGGCCAATGTCACCGCCGCCGTGGCTGCCAGCGCTCTTGGGCGTGTGATGCATGCTCTTGCCCATCCGATAGTCGGTCACGGTGAACGTGTTCATGTCGCCGATGATCTCGCCATACACGAAGTGCAGGCGCATCTGCTGCTCGCAGACGAGCGTCGTGTGCGCGACCATCGTGAAGGACACCATTGCCCTGTTCGAGAACTCGAGGTTCACGACCTGCCCAAGAATATTAAGGACAAGTTGTCTATGAGCTGCGAGGGCGTGAAGGGATAAAATACTGAGCAGGGAACACTGCACCTGGTTGTCACAGACGTCTCTTGAGAGCGTCAGTGATGTTCTCGATATCAGGGATGACATCCACAAGGACGTTGGTCTTCCCTCCGGTCTGCCCTTGCGTCAGAGGATCGAGGTAGACTAGATGCGATGCGCGGCACACTGTTAGGTCCAATACAAAAGACAAGGGGGGCTAGACTGCGTACTCTTCTTCGCGCTGTAGGGACAGTCGCCTTCGTATGCGCATTCGAGGCAGCGTTCAGCGTTTCCAGCCTTGGTCAGCTTGTTCGCCTTGCGGAAGTGCTGCAACGAGCTGAAGAAGGATACTCGGGTCGGACGCCCGGGATATAAGTAATGGCATATCAAATCGATGTCGCTGGAAATCCTGAGATGAGCCTCATGACACAGGTGAGAAATAAGCAAGAGACACGTACTGAGAGCTCTTGGTCATCAACGAGAAGGAACTCTCTGATTTGCGGGCCCAGTTCCCTCAGACATATGAATGCGCGAAGTGCCAATATCCGACCGGCTCTATGTGCACCACATTGATGAGCGGTCCCAGTTTCCCGGAACGGATGACCTCGGTCATGGCCATGTTGTAGGGTGAATAGCGCAGGACTAATTGAATGAGGCATATTAGCACCATACGGCCGGGTTGTGTGCAGCACATGCCTGGATACCTACCATGTCCTATTCCAAAAATTACGCCCGCCTTCTTGACGGCGGCTTCCACTTTGATGCACACTTCGACCGTAGTGGCCATGGGCTTCTCGCATAGTATGTGATAGCCCTGCGCAGCGAACGCGAGGGCGACTTCCGCATGCAGGTGGTCCTGGACGGTGAAGCGTCTAACCCACCCGTAAGGGAAGGATACTACTCAGGCCGAGAGCCTTTGTAGGTCGAGGCCTGCTGGCAGGGGGAGGGGAAAGGACGCGAAGGAGAGGGGAGGTCGGAGTCGGGTGCCCTGTGTCTGGCGCGAACCGTAGTGAAGCCTAGGACCAAAGGGAGTGGGTAGAGAGGGTTGGCTGGCCTTTGCGAAGGATGCGACACCGGTGAGAGCGCAGGGAAAGGGTTCGCGGATACACTGGGGAGGAGGAAGGGGGGAAGGAGACAAGGGGAGAGGAGCGTGGGCTGTTGATTTCGCAAATGTCGCGGAGTTTCGCAGATTTTCGCAACACGCAGTTTCGCAAACGTTTCGCGGAGTCTATCCTCGTGGCTTCACGCCGTTTCGCAGCAGAGTGGTTTCGCAGATCTTCGCAGGGTCGTCGCAAGAGTTCGCAGTTCGCAGTTCGCAGATTTCGCAAGGTCGTAAATGTCACAAATGAGAGACCCTAAGGGTATGGGGGGAAGGGAATCTGTATTGTCCAACCTCGCAAAGGGTACAGAGATGGGAGAGGATGGGAGAGGATGTCGCAGGTTCGCTGGGTGGAAAGGGAAGGAGGGGAGCACTGCTAGCCTTGCAATCCACAGGCCTCACGTCTTCACGTCTTCGCAGACTTCGCAGTTGCAAGCTTCGCAGGTTCATGGTTGGCAGGTTCGCAGCAGTCGCAGAGTATATGAAGGAAAGGAGGGGAACGCAGCTAGCTTTTACACAAACTCCCACAATCCTGCAGACGTAGCACTCGCAACTTCGCACTCTGAACTTGCAGGGTTTCGCAGGTTCCGCAGGCTTTGGGGGTTTGCTGTCTTCGCAGTTCGCAGTCGCAGGGTTTGCTGTCTTCGCAGTTCGCAGTTGCAGGGTTTGCTGTCTTCGCAGTTCGCAGTCGCAGGGTTCGCTGTTGCCGGGTTCGCAGTCGCAGGGCTCGCAGTCGCAGGCAAAAGATTCGTAAGGTATCAAGTTATAGATTAGCAGAGAACGTGTGTACAGAAGAAGGATTGCAGCTGAAAGACTCTAGCAGTAGTGAAGGGAAGTGGGGATGTGTGGTATGGTGGGGGAAGGGGGCCAAGTTCTCTGTCCGCCAGCCCCCGGAGGGAGGAGCGTATGGTACTCGACTCTGGAGGGGGGGGATGCTGTGCTACAGTCCATCAAGTCTTGGCGAGGCCGCCTGGCCTCATCGCGGGGCCAGCTCGCCACGCGACCTCTCCGCAGCCTCCTATAGGCTCTGCTCTACCTCTCGCGCCATATGGCGCCATTCCGCATTGTTTCCGTCGGCCGATATGGTCCGTAGCTGGGCACAACACGTCCGCGAGGGCAAGGGGAGTGGGGCAGAGATCCACAGGAGTCCGAGCGTGCAGGCGCGAATGCTCCAGGTGTGCACAAAGGGTCCCGCAGACGTGCAAAGAGTCGCGCGAGGTCGCAACTGGCAAAGGTGTAGACGAGACTGCCGCGGAAAGGAGGGGAGACTCCGCAGCGATAGCGCCCCCGCTCTGAGTCTGGACTGGCACCATGCGCATCACCGCATGAGTGCACCGAGTGCACCGCGAGGCTAGCAAGTGTGCCACTCTCTAGCACATCCCTGTCGGCTTGAGGGTGGCTTCGCAAATGAGGTAGCGCCATCTTCGCTGACTTTTGCTGGCTTGCTATAGCCTGTCAAGGAGGGTAGGCAGCTCGCAAGTGATGCAGAGTGTTCGCGGGAGAGGTGGTGGCTTCGCAGGAGGAGCAGTGTCTTTGCGGGAGGAGTAGTGTGCTCGCACTGGCAAGGGAATAGGATGTGTTCGCGTGATGCGCCAGACCAGGATGGAAGAAAGATGCAAAGGGGAAGTCACTGAGGGGAGTTGCAGAGTCGCATGAGAGGGAGCAGAGGCTTCGCCAGACAGTACATTAGAGGGAGAGCCTTCGCACGAGGGCTGCTAGCACAAGAGGCAGCTGGAGAGCACCGTTAGCGAAGGTGCGAGTTTGTTCTTCTGAGCCTTGGCAGGCAACATGCGCATCAACGGTGATGATCACAGCATCTGCAAGGCGTTTACCAGTGGCCTGGAGTGTGTCCGCAGATGCCTTGAGGAGGTGCTCGTAACTTTCGAACACGAGAGTCTTGTCCATAGAATGCGCCTCTGTCATGACCTGATGGGTCTTGAGGTGCGGCTCGGCGATAGCCACCACTTTGCAAAACGTTGGTTCCTGCAATGCGAACGCAGCATATCTCTGACGTCGCAATGTTTGTGAAGCTGCTTCAAGCGGATTACTGAAGGTGGGACTCACCCGACCGCGTTGGCTGCAGCCGATGATAGCGAGGGTAACAGGCTCTGAAACAAAGTTGGCGAAATCGTGGGGCATGGTGTGAAAATCGGGAAGAAAGCTGGATTGCCTCGCTGGGCAGTGCCATGAGCTTTTTAACAGCTTTCGCGGGAGGCATTGCGGACCGGGGGGATACCAAGCCGTGCTAAACAGTGACTTTAGCTTCGTACCCTCAAGATGTGAGATGACCGCAGTATCTGGTTTGCAGAATCCGACATACGCTGCTGCAAACAGGACTTGGAGGAGTGTTCGCCGTGTGTGAACCAGGATGAACAGGCATATGGGGAAGTGCCTGATCACTCGTGTTGTCTAACGACAAAAAATCGATGGGGATCAATGTCAATACGATAGTGTGCACTCTTCCTTGTGTTAAGATATCGACAACAAAGTGAAGCCGGTCATAACCTTCCTGTTACTTTGTTCTGGTGTTCTTGTTGCGTCTTACGCCAGAAAGGGAATGCCTGACGTGCAAGTAACGATCCGAGTTTGACTTTGTGTGCCGGGTGCATATACACCTTCCAACTATCGCCATTGCTGTGGCAGATAGTCGAATAATAAGCCGCATTGAACTCGTCGGAGCCGAGAAGGATTTGACCGGCGATAGACGGAATGCAGTTGATACGTAGTGTTGACCGCAGTCTGCATTGTTGCGGTAGAGCAAGGTTGCTCAGGTATTGTTAGTCAGTAGTTCGTTCTTTCTTTCACAAGAAGGCCTTGATGAGCCGAAATTGTGAAGCGACAATGATGGACTGACCTAGAAATGGATGACTTTTCGTATCATAGGTGTACCCTGAATGATGTGATTTCTTGCTACAAGCTCGATATCTTTCCCCTGAGTGTTCATGGCTACGAGATACCTGTGTGGGTACATCTTGGCTACCTGCTGCTTTTTGGAGGAAGGATCACGTTGAGATATAGACGTATGGCAAGTTGTTCAAGCCATGCACACTCGCAACAGAGTAGTCTCGTGACCAGACGTTCGGAGCACGAAGCGGAGGTGAAATTTCGGGTGTTTCCGTGCTCCTGAACGTCTGGTGGCAAACCCCCCGTGACTCCTACCTCGAGTCACACGCTGTGACCGAGGGTCGAAACTTGTCGAGCCCTCGCTGTTCTCAGAGAGGATGCTGTCCGGACTCTGCAGGAGACCGAAACAGAGGAGCTGCAGTGTCAGGTTCTCGGTCAATGATGTCTGCGGCACAGCTGGTCGTGAACTATTTGAGAGCTTTCTGAACACCATGTGGGCGCGAATGGTGATATCGCGCAGTTGAAGAATAAGGGACCCTGCGCCAGCGCTTGAGGACGCGAGGGAGCATATACACTCATATAGGACCTTGGGATATGCACTTATCATTGTCCCCGCTGAGAGCATCCAGGAAGAGCAATAAGTTCATTCTCAAGAGTCCATGAAAACAAGTATCTCGAGAACGCAATCGAGCCTGCTGGCTGATGCCGGGTGTTCGCGCAGAGAGACACTGTACACAGCTATGGGATAGGTTGTTCGCGCTCAGCCTTGTCCCACTCAAGTGGATCCTGTCGGAGAGGCGGCCGCTGTTGTAGCTGCCATCCGAAGGACAGTAATTGTCCTCGTATCCGTTATCTAGTAAGGCGCCGCCATTGTACGATGTGCAGCTTTCCTTGATCCTCTTCGGTGGGGGAACCCATAGGCGCACAAGAGAAGCAGCTCGGTGATCTCGGACGAGAGGGTGGATAGTCACACCGTGACTCGAGGTAGGAGTCACGGGGGGTTTGCCACCAGACGTTCAGGAGCACGGAAACACCCGAAATTTCACCTCCGCTTCGTGCTCCGAACGTCTGGTCACGAGACTAGCAACAGAGGTGTAATCGTTCTTTGGAGGGAGACTCGTCACGGACTTGTCACGGGCGCTTGATGATAGATTCTATCCTCCGCACTGACCCCGAGAGAGCGGACCTGAAATGCTTTCAATTGCCGCTAGGCGGTTGCGTCACGCCTCTGCGATCCCCTGTGCCACATCGTTTCAGCATGAAGCTCTTCAAGTATACATTCTCTAGCAGATCCCATGGAATTTTGGAAGGGAAAGCTGTTCGCGAAACGTGAGGTGAGCAGCATCAGGTCCGCTAATCCTACTCCATAGTAGAGCACATACACAGTTCTATTCAGGTATTCCGACAACGACTTATGTTCTCGTGACGGAGAAGAGACCTCTGTCGCAGTTACATCGCTGATAATACCCACTGACCTACACGAACAGCACAAGCAGTGGGCAATCGCGCATGCTTTCCACTAGATCATGGCCGCCCGCTCATCCGTCCGTGTCGAGCGGCCACGCACCGATGTCGATCGGGCTCGGGTCCGCAGCCTGTCAGCTTACTTCCGTTCCGCCGTCCCTATAGGTCAGGAGTTGATCAGTTCCGTCCACCACTTGTGGAGGAAACCCTGGTCCGGAGCTGCGCCGCCCTGGTAAGCTCCAACAGCACATGCATCTGTGGTCTACTCCCAACGGTGCCCCCGAACCTCCAATCCTTCTCTATCAATATCACCGCCGTGCAAGCTCTGTGAAACATGCGACACTACACCCCTGAGCCTGAGATTGAAGCATACCTCGCAAGCTCGAATACTTGAACACGCAAAGCGCAGCATCCACCTGGCAGGCAATTGCGTAAGCTTGATCCAGGCTCCAGAGGCAGGTCAGGCGGCCGCGGGAGAGACCTTAGGGGGCACGGGAAAGCACAAGGAGAATGAGATTCAGGAGGCTGTACATGTGTAGCACGATCTGGGCCACCTGGCTGTGTCTGCCTGATGATCGACGCGTCGAAAAGGCCCAGCTTGACTTTCTCCGATTGTCCCGGGGCTGGCGTAACGTGGTGTGTACGTAGTTTGTGTCGTTCTAAGTGCTAAGTGCTAACTTCTAAAAGGAGGCATCCGTGGCCTGCCGGCGGCCGTCCCTCCGTCCCTCGAGGCGGGTATGACTGCACCTCTTCTGTGTCGGAGGATCCTCGGGATCGACAGGACAAGGGGCTACGTAGCTGCAAGTATCGGTACTGCAGCAGCAATCACGGTAAAGTCGTCCGTCATGGTACCGCGATTCTGCACTAGCAGTACTAGCGAACGGACTTGAAGCCTTCCACGGAGGCTTTCGTAATATATTACAACATAGTACCCACGGCTCGCTCGAGGCCTGTGTATGTGGGCATTTGGACCATGCATATGGTCTAGCCTGTGGGGCATAGAACTTCACAGAACTTCTCCTCGCATGTTCGACGAAATCACCGTCAGTGTCGTGAATGATCGTCATCTCTTAGACTCTTACGGCCCTGCATTTCAGCCCGTAGCGATATCCGTAAAACGCCGCACATGCGCCCGGAGGTATGCACGCAGCGGGGAAAACGTTCAAGGGCGTCGGTGCGTCGTCGATGGTTTTTGCTTGACGAACAGCTGCCCGGGTCCCGCCCCATCGATTATGCGGTACATGTGCTCGTAATTGTTGCGAGACGTTCCGACCTGCTTCGATTGCCACCTAATATGTACATTACTATGCTACTAGTACTGCGACGAGTAATATGACGGTTTTATACAGTGATTCCTACGAGAACAGGAGAACAAGAAACGAGATGACTAGGCGAGATACGAGAGAGACACGTGTGGGGGACTCGGATCCTCGGAAACAACCAGGACGGACACACTAACGAACGACACGAACACTGGGGCGGGACAGGGACACTGATGGGACAGGGTCGCAGGCTGAATAACTAAGAACGGGGCTTACAGAGCGTTCTAGTGGACAACGGAGGACAGGCAAAGAGCGGACGGGGACTAGCGATGAGGGGAGCAATAGGCTGATAGGTAATCCAAAAGTAAGTAAACGGGAACAATCGATGGAACGAACCCAGGACGCCGCGTTCCCATATCCGTGTTCACATACCGCACGAGGGAGTCGCGAACGGGATGCAGGACAGACGCACCAATAAGGAGACTGGGACGTAACAAACATACGAGAGCGGCGCAAGGCCATCACGACTCTACAGGAAGCCGTTCTCGTGCATGAACGAAGTCCATCGTTCGTCCAACCGGCCATGCCGTGACGTCAGACCGAGGTTCACAAGCTCCGTCGGCGGCGCAAAGTGCTGCTGTTGTTGCTGTTGCTGCTGTGGCGTCTGTCCCGCCGCCGCCGCCAGGCCAGGCGGATACCCATTCGCCGCATCCGCATACCGGTGCAAGATATCCGCGTTCGACGCGAACAGCGACTGTTGCGTTGGGTACGCCGTGCCCGCCGGAGACATGGGTCCGCCAAACGGCTGCTGCTGCGCAGGCGGGGTAAGCGACGAAGGGGAGTGCTGCCCCACCCAGGGATACCCCCCTGCTTGCTGCTGATGCTGATGCGGGTGCTGGTGCGAGTGTGGGTGCTGGTGCGAGTGTTGGGGATGCTGCGGCGGATGGGAGAAGCTAACCGAGCGGTGATATGACATCGACGGGTGCGTTTGCTGAGGCGGTTGCGTGGCATACGGCGAAGGAAGGTGTTGCTGCGCTGCTGTGCTAGGCCCTGGTGCCTGAGATAGCGACCAGGTGTCTGTGAGCTGAAGGCTGCTCGCGCTGGGAAGAGGCGCGATCGGGATGGGCGTAGGCGGCGTGATGAGCGGTAGCGATTCGCTCCGGTTGAGAGTTTGTTGCTGCGGAATGACTCCCGCTTGCGGACATGGGCCTGAAACGGAGGCGGTGGCAGCGGTAGAGGTAGAAGGCGAAGGTGACGTGCGCTTGGACGGGATCACTGCCGTCCTTCCCGCGAAAATGTCCAGCTCATCCTCGTCCTTCTCTGACTTCCACAGCGCACCGTCGTACATGGAGCTACCAGTCGGGTCGCTCTGCGCAGTGGCGAACGCGCAGTGTGCCTTTTCACGCAGCCTGAGAAGAATAGGCTGCAACCGCCATCGCAAGTGGCAAATGAACGGACAAGAAAGGAAACGAGAGGGAGAGAAGCGAGATCCGCGGTCAGCGCAAGCGATCATCGCACAGGAACGCAATGGGGGAACGGGTACATACCAGCGCCTTCGCCGCGCGCCGACTGTGCTTCGACGCTTGTGTGAACAATTCGTAGGCCTGGTCAAGCTGTGCAAGTGCGGAAGGAGCCATTGCCGATCGCGGTCCGCGGGTTACCACAGTTGCAAACACGACCTGGTGGCAAATAGACTTTGGTCAGGGACGGCCCGCGCAGCAGCGCAATCGCATGGCGTGCGGTTCCGACTCACCGCCGAAGAGAAGGCGAATGTCCAGATAACCCAGAAGCGTGCGCACATCCCTGGGTACTGGCCAAACTGCTCCTTCACGACCTTCAGAATGGTGCACGACGATCGATACGCAGCAAGGAAGGAGTGCGCATAGGCGCTCCTCAACGGATTCCGAGGGCAATCCATGATTGCCTGCGCAAAGAAACTGCGGTGGAGGAAGAGGAGGACTTTGGCATGGCGACCTGTGAGCAACACTGGCACGAAACAGGAAGGAGCTGGAGAGTACTCACTAACTTCCCGCGAATGGGCGAGCACGAAGCGGATCATACTCTCCTGCAGCGGCGGCGATTCGCTGTCCGGAGGTGTCTCGAGGTCTTCTTGCATTGCCGCTGCATCCGGCGGTATCGGGAATTCTCGCACCTTGCGATCGAGTTCCATGATGACCTCGTATGACGGCGCCTCCGACGTCAGCGTCTTCGAAGCCACCTCGGAAACACATTGCATGGCGAAGCGGAAGCCCCACGTCTCGACTGCAAATAGATGTTATCGAGACGCGGTCAGCGCGACCCTGGATGCGGGGAGACGGTTCGGGCGGCTTACACGCTGCTTCGGGCTCCTCGCCCTCCTCGTCTTCTGGGGTACTCGTAGGAGTAGGGAATTTACAGTCAATGTACTCGCGCTGGATCACGGGCGGGCGCCCAGTCATCAAGCTCTATGCGGATGTGTCAGATTGATGAATACGGCGTCGGCGCGGGCGCGGTCCAGAATACCAACCTGCCATGCGTCTGCAACAAAGAGGTCCCAGAAAGTGACTCGTCGTCGCTCAACGATCTCGGCGGAGAAGCCAAACCGCGCGCTGTCGCGGTCTTTGGGTGGGTACTCATCAGTCTCGGAGTTATGACCAAGGTTGAGAGTGGACACTTACGTAGACCGATCTATTGTGATGATGCGCTCGTTAACGCTCATGCTATCACAATGGTCCGGATACGTACCGTATGCGAGAGCTGGCCAGCAAGAGATACGAGGGCCCAAGAAAACTCCATGTTGCTGTCCTGCCCACCTGGCTCGTTACCTACCATGGCGATGTATATGCTATGCAAATGAAGCGCTTGTATCGTCACTAGAGTCGGGTTCGCGAGAACAGACTGAAGAGCCAGCGCAGCCTGAGCCAGTTGACTATAGTGCTCTGCTTCAGAATTATACGGCTGTTGATTGAGGTCGACAAGCGCGCCGATAGCGAAACATAGAAACAGCAAGGCGAGGTCATGGGGGCTGTTGTAGTCGCAACAGGGCGGTTGCGCGCCTTCGGGAGGCGGCTGCTTGTAGAAATGGGGAATCATCTCATCGAAAAGCTGGCGTCGTGGTACACTCCGGAACAGCCAAGCCGCGTGGGCGACGTATGACTCAGCGAGCTGACAAGCACGTTCGTAGGGCGGGAGGTGGCTCTCGATGAGCTCGTACACGGTGTGTGGCGGACCCATGGGAGTGAACGGGAAGGCGCTCGAGAAGCGAGTGATCTCGTTGGGTAGTGGAGGCGTTTTTGAGCCGCGGAGTGACTCTGGGGACCTGCTACCATTACTTGGTGACGAGGGGCCATCGGCATCTGACTAAAGACGGACCGGTGAGGAGAGGACCCAAAGGCCGACGGAAATGACATACGAAAAGGAGGTACTGAAAGGGGGCCAGGAGTGTTAGCTGCGGTGCAGGGCGAGCTGCCAGGAGCACCTACTTCAGTGCCACCGGTGGGGCCGAAGAATCTTGACACGCCATGGTCGGAGACGGACAGCATGCCAAAAGCTGAAACAACATCCGTCGGAGTAACGGTGCCCATGTCTTGCGGCATGAAATCGTCGTCGTCGTCGGCCATACTCGATTTCCCCTTCATGTCAGAAAGGAGAGGGTGGGGGTCGTTGGAGCTCTTGGCTTGGAGAATCGCAAGCGCATCCTCTAGTTGATGGATGCGCTCGCTCATTTTGGCTATTCGACGATGAAGATGCTCGGTCGCGGCCAGTACGAATCTACCCTTTGTTGTCAGTTGGGCTTCGCGCATACAGTGAGTCAAAACGCACCGCGTGCCTTGCCCAGTAGCAAGGCTCCCTGATACATAGTTGGTTCGCAAGAACGCGTCATTTTACGAGCAAGAGGAGGGCATACCATTTGGACACAGAGCTGCGCAACCTCGGCGCTAGGAAAACACATTCGTGGAATATTCGGAGACATGGGTTGGCGCGACGTACCTGACATGATTGACAAGGTATAGACTTGTCGCAGCGGATCTGGAGTAGATTCAGCACGTCTGCACAGCTATGGAGAATGTGGGAGAGAGGAAAGGACCTTGAGCCTGCAATGAGGACGTCGAGTCAATATGAGGGGAAAGGATGGATTGGCGTGCGGTGATCGCACCTACGGCACTCGGCGCATGAGATTTCGCCTCTGCTTCGCTTGAGCTCGATCTCGCGAGCGTGAGCAGAATCGTATTTGACGTCTTCCTGGTCTCTGCGGAGGGTGTTTCTGCGGCGGGCGGCGGCGGCGGCAGCAGCGGCCTTGGATGTGTCTGCGGGCATGGGAGTGGTGGAATGGGAAGAAGGCGCGGAAGGTGGCGGGTCCGGGCGAGGGAAAGGGCGAATGAAAGGGAAAGGGGCCTAATTTGGCTGCGGGGGATAATTGGTTTGTGACTGTGCTTGTAGTACGATCAGATTCAGCTGCAGAGCCGGCGGAGGGGATGGGAAAGAGAAGTTAGAAAAGGGATGGGACTACCGTCCTCCGGTGCGTGTGGGAGCAATGGACTAGGCCTTGTTAGGAGACCTGGTAGCGAAGATGAGAGCAGCAGGCAAGCTCAGGACCAGCAGAGGACTTGAGACTTTGACTACATCCTCCGCCGGGCCCTTTATATTCTAACCCAATCACGACACATCCAGCGCAGACCTCCCCGCCAGGCGCCGGCGCTTCCGGCTTCCGCTACAGATTTGGAAACACGCCGAACCAGGCGCCCGCCCGCCCATCACCGCACACGTACAGGCGCCTATCCTCTGCGGTAAGAACGTCCCGGCCCCTCCCCGCCACCCGCCACCACGTACACTGCGCACCCAGTTCCTCGGCTCAGATCTCCTCTCACACAGGGCTCAGGCAACCACCGCCGCTTGCATCCAAAGCCCCCAGGGGCCAGCACATCCTCCTCCAGCCCCGTGGATCCTTTCTTCGGCAAATGCCCCCAGTCGTCTACCGATATTTCTGAATCGTTCTGATACCACTCCCCATGCGTCCTCGATTGGCATACACCATGCAAATTCAAAACAGCTCTGATATTCTCAGGCTCCTGCGCCGAAGCGCGACCACCTGCCCTCCCTGCATCCACGGCAACTTCTATCGAATAGACCTCTCCTTCCCTCCATCCGCCACGCTTGTTCGTCGCCAGCAACGCCCCCTCTATCCGTTCGTTAATGCGCTTGGCCTCACCATGCGCAGCGCGTCCACGGCTTTCTGTGACTCGGCCTGAACAGTTTTGCCCAAAAGATGTTCATATTAAGAGCCTGCCTTCCACAAATGTACATGCCGTAGGCAACTCGCAATCGCAACGGTCTGATCTCGGTGCATGATGGCCCCATACCGTACCGGACGATTCGCGGTTTGCGTCACTGGAACAGCACCCTCGATCGCTAGGCACGCCCACGCTGACTCAAGAGACCCATACGCCCGGGTCCCATCACGTTCCGGGTCCAGCGTCCATAGCCAGCATGCAGCAGCAGCAGCATTTGCTGCAGACTGAACGCTATGATATATCACCAGGGTTCCCGAACGTCTTTACGTCCCAACTTCATCTACGGACGTATCGTATCGTCCGATCGCAGCGGTAGCGTGCTTAATCTGGGCCCCACGGACCCTACCGCGCAGCGCAGCGCCTCCCTGCGGAGCAAGATAAATCATGCCAGAGAAGCTCATCCCCCAAGGTCCGTCACAAATAAATAGCATCTGCGTGCACGAAACCCTTCCTATGAAAGGGAAGACCGCACTTTGCTCACCGTTCGCACACGACATACAGCCTTCGCAGCTTCGATCGGTGTGAAATGCCCTCCGTACACGCTCAGGTATTTCCAGCTCCCGCGCGTCCGCCTACACCAGGACGTCGGGACTTGGCGGATTAGCGCCTCGACATTCTGCATCGTTCCTGAGCTCACTCACGCCTTTGTTTACCCCGTAAGCCAACCTTCTGAGCGAGTCACCCTGTGGACCCTAGGCGTGATGGGTACGTCCACCACCCGCGCGGCGCGCGGGGGCCACATGTCCTGTTCATCTGCGGGCTGGATATGTCATGAACGCGTCGCGTGGGAGTATGAGAAGCAGCCTGCTCGTCTCCGCAAAGCCACCGCGACGCCCTTGGCTGAGCGCACGGTGCGCGTGCGCTCTTGGTGTGGGAGCGTGTCCGTCAGCCTCCCGCCTTCGCTAGGAGCCTCCACTCGGCCTCCGATAATTCCCGGCGCCGGCGTATAAGGCCTAAGGGGGTAGCGGTGGTAGAACGTTTAAGCACTACGGAGGGGAGTTCAGTCAGTCTCGCAGTGCGCATCGAGTGCTGAAGCTGAACGTCGTTGCACCTTTCGGCCGTTGCGGCCGTAGTACCAGTTGGCAGGTAACTCCTCCAACGCAGTGGTATGTCCTCCGCACCATACTGTCAGAGCAATCCCACCGTGCCTACCAGCAGTTTGGCCGGACT
Source organism: Cubamyces lactineus (assembly GCA_022376465.1). Lineage (NCBI taxonomy): Eukaryota > Fungi > Basidiomycota > Agaricomycetes > Polyporales > Polyporaceae > Cubamyces > Cubamyces lactineus. Next base: position 32,887 of record JACDTU010000009.1, on the reverse strand, counting down.
AAGATGAGTGGCGACTGCGCGTCTTCTGGCATCGGCGGAGCTCAGGAGAGACCACACGTCCCGTCTCCTCATCATTAATCTGCACTGGCATCACCGACAATCTTCAATATCCGGCAGCTTCCATATTCGTCGCAAGCACCGACTTTGCCTGCCCGCCTCCCCACTATTTGGCGCTAGGGTATCGTATCGGCTGGCAAGATACGGTGACGCGTGCAGCTGCCAGCGACCGAGGTGGGTTCCGTGCCAATATGACGACTCGATCAGTCCGAAGAACTGGCCGTTGACTAATCGACATCAGTTTCCCGCCTGCGGGCTCAGTCATCCCCATCCCAAACGCCCTCGACGCGATGCGTATGATGATGATGATCCCGCCAGCGCGCCCTGCGTCTGGTACTCAGGCTACGCAGACGCGAAACACGAAACGCGAGGGCGTTCCCCAGCAAAGCGGCAAGTGCCCACGGTCCCTGCACAGAAGAAGCCCAGCATTTGTAGAGGTTAAGACGGCCGGAGAAGCACTGCCTAGGGCCAGCGGCGACCCTCGTGGATCATCAGCTGCAGTCTGTCTGCCGTTCGCGATCGGGTGCGTTCGCTCTGTCGTCCGCCTGGCCCAGCGCGACGCATGGATTCAGAAGACCTTGGCATTGGCAGCCTTCGATTACCTCGATTTGCTCTCTCGTTACCCGTGCCCCCCTCACACTTGTGCGAGGCTTTCCGCGCGTACGGTAGGCCTGTCGTATCTTACACTCCCCCAAACCTTGAAAATGTGAACACAATAGGGAAACGCAGTGCACACGAACAGGGTCCTGGCTACTGCGCCTTCCGTTAGACCCTGCGTTACTGGTCTTCCATCATACTTCCTTGCAATTCCGGTCTCGTTACCTGTTGGCGGATGAGCCATTATACGGCGGACGCTGCGGTCTCACCCATGCTCGAATGCGATGATTCTCAGCAGAGTTGTCGACACCTCGCTCTCCGCGATCATCCAGCTAAAATCCGAACCCGCTAGCCCGTTCGAGCGACCGGAACTCTAGGCCCCGACTCAATAATCAATGGGTACCCTGCGCGGTGCAGCGTTTGGTCCGTCAGGGCTGCCGTTGGGCGCGGTCAAAGCGGCGCTGGGCAGGATGATATTATTATCAGCCTCGGGACCGTCGACCTTCGATCTTCGACCGGCGGTGTACGTACGGTAACATAGCCCGCAGCACTCGCTCCCAAACTCCCAGCCTAAGGAGCACAGTACCAGGAACCCAACGTAGCTATGTCTCCACTGTCCAGTCTCAGGGTTTGACCTGAAGCTGTGTAACGCTCGAGCAAAGCCTTGTACTTGCACCATACCACACCGTCGGAATCGCGGGCGCCGCGAGTGCACTGGCAAGGAAGTTAGTAGCAGCAGTAAACTTCCGTAACGCGCTGCGCACAAGCCGGCGGAGCGACAGTCGAACACGCGTCCCCGCTGCAACCGCCACCAAGGAGTACGCTATTTCTGCTGCGGAGAGACGCAGGCCTGGGCCGAGGATCAAAAAAGGGACACCCACGACCACGACGCCACGGAGCGAATGCGGTGCATGCCTCACTGGCAGGCCCCCGTCGGTGAGGTGAGGAAGAGAAGCCCCCCGGGCCAGCGGCGGTTGGTAGCCTCAGGCTCAACCTGCGCATGCGTTCCGACACTCCGCGCGACTCGAGCTGCTCGTCGGGTAGGAAACAACTCGAGAGCACCGGACGGCTGTGCGCAAATCCCGTCTCGTATAGCCTTCGTTGACGGACATTCCGCTCTTTGGGCTCGGATAAACAGAGCATCCGACGCAGGGGCGACATCGCGGGACAGCGCGGGACCGGGGGACGAAGCCCGTCTGTAACTTGCTAATTCGTGCCCTCGGACTTGGCTGCGATCGCAGTATTGCTACTTGCGAAGCGGAGTGGTGCACTGGGGGCTCCAAGCTTCAGGGTCACGGCGGGATTGGTCGACGGTCGCAGAGAAGGGCTCCGAGAGGAACATACCCGGGTGGGCAGCTTTTTGAGCAATTAGTACGTTACGCGGTGCATTACGGCCACCCGTCCGCCGCCCAACATCTTTGACGATTGACGGGCTGTAGGAAGGACTGTAGCTCTCACCAAGTCGATCGCTTGCACGCGGGCGACAGCTAGCGAGTCTGGGGCATGACCAAACGTCTGGCCCCCGACGGAGGAGGTACTCCACCCGTTATTGACATGCCACGCTAGATCGGATTGGAGAAGGGCGGAGAGAGGACACCCGTGCCCGCCGCCGCCATCGCATTGGGGATCGCATACTTAGTAGTACTCTAGTATTACATGCAAGACTGATGGGAGCAACATACGTAGAGGAGGGGACAAATGGTGACAGACAAATTGGGAGCACGACCGAGTCCGAAATCTAGTGTACATGCCATGATGTTGTGAGAAATAGGAGAAGACGACATGGGAAAAAGTATAGATAAATCGTGGATAGCTTAGCTGCAGGGAGTCACCGGCGTGTTCGTTGGTGGGTGCGCGAGGGAATGGAGGGGCCGCTCTGGCTTGCTTATTGGGGCTTGCCAGCCGGTCAGAGGGGGACGTCTGTGCCGCCGTTCGCCGTCATCCTGCGTAATTGTTGGATATCGCATTGCTCGGTTCGCCGCTCGCGAGTCAGGCTGAGTAGAAGCCAGAGTCGCTCAAGCATTCAGTGGGGTTCGATGGCGTTTCGAGCCTGACCGCATCTACACATGGGCGGGGAAGAGCAGCACATCCGGGCGAGTTCGAAGGAGGCAAGTGACAGCCCAAAGGGTGCATGCAATGTGGTCACCGGGCGCCGAGCAGCAGGTCGGAAGTGGGCGGGGAAGGGGCAGATGTGCGATGAGTGGCGGGGAATAGGGGAGCGGATTGGCGGTACGTACTGAAGAAACTGTGCGCGAGCGCCTCTGCCGCGGTGAGCCGTTCTGCATGATCGTACCGCAGCAGCTTGTCGAGGAGGTCGATCCCGTCGGTGCTAGCATTGTGCCTATTATCGGCCGTGACAAATCTGCTCCAAGGCACCTTGGGATAGCTGCGGATTATAGGACCGCGACGACGATCAGCAAGGAGTCGGTAGAGGGGTGAAAAACGGTCCTGCCGCCGCAGCTCACCTTTGTAGCAACTCGTCGTCGTACGTCTGCAAGTAGAGGCGGTACTTGGCCAGGTAATGCTCGAACTCGTCCGACCCGAGCACTTTGACGATCTTCAGTAGCTGATCGTCATTGTCTCTTCCGCGGAAGAAGTTCTCTCGCCGAAAGAGCTACAGAACCATGGTCAGGAGTGAGTTCATCGCGCATACACTGACGACGCACCATAGCGGCAAGAATGCAACCGACGCTCCATACGTCCAGGCTGTAATCGTAGTGCTTGTACCCTACCAGCAACTCCGGCCCTTTGAAGTACCTCGATGCCACCCTAATATGCAACTCGACGCCTGGATGGTAGAATTCTGCGAGGCCCCAATCGATCAGACGCAGCTGGAAAGGACCGTGAGCCATCTTCTATAGCCGCCCTGCCCCGGTCTTGGCTTACTTTGCGACGTGCCCGGTCGAACATGATATTCGCAGGCTTCACGTCTCTGTGGATGATTCCTCGGGAATGGACGAAATCTAACGCCTGAGAAGCAACGGTTCCCCGCCGTTGGCATGCAAGACAACGGGTCCAATAGTGCGGCTGTGCTCACCCTCAGGAGTTGGAAGAGGTAGTATTTGATCTCCATGTCCGTCAAGGTGTAGTACAGCTCCTTCCAGTCCGTGTTCTCGACGTATTCCATGATGAGGCTGTTCGAACGCGAAGGAGGGTCATGGACAATGTCCATCAGGCGAATAACGTTCGGGCCGCCCGCGAGGTTGCGTAGGATCTTGATCTCTCGCTTTATCTTCTTTTTCGCGACGGGCTTGAGCACTTTAATGACGCACGAGTCTTCGTTCGAAGAGTCGATGCCTTCAAAGACCTGCAAAGTCGGCCGTTGTAGCGATTGTGGCCATGGACCCACGTCCGGCCGCGACCGGAAATGGCTCTCGCCCGAGTTGCCACTCACCTCTGAATACCTTCCGCCTCCCAGTCTTCGCACAATCTCATATCGATCCGGCACGTTCCAATCCACCGTCATGTTCTCTAAATTACGGCCGCGAAGCGAATGAAAAGGCGTCCGATGGCCGCGAGCCATCGCGAGCATGCAAAGGACATACCATAGTCGTACCACGACGGGCCCAACCGCGCGTTCACGTCCGCATACACCCGTGCCATGTTCTACACCACCAAAGAGAGAGACCCGAGAGAGGAAGGGACGTGGAAGAAAGAGAGAAAGATGCCGCTGTTGCCACTGCCCTCTCAGCACGAGGACATCGTGGTGGCGAGGATCAGCGTACGCTCAAAGAGTCATTCAGAGACTGCTGCCATGCTGCTCTGCCCAGCCACCGCCAACAGCCGCCCAGGATCCAGCGCCCCAGACGGGCGCTCAAAGTGTGAATGAAGCGCCCATGATGAGCGCCTGAGGGCAGCTACGGACATCCGGACCATACGTCCGAGTTTACTCCGGCCCAGCATCCGAAAGGCGTCTGGGCGAAAGGTGTTGCGAGGGCAGCTCGGCCATCTTCAACCACATACCTGCTTTTCTCGATCTCCCTGCCAGCATACGTTCTCACCATCCTCAGAATAGCCCCAAACAGCCTCCGCGCAGACCATTCAGCGCGAGCAGGGAAAACACGGGGTGCTATCCAAGTCGCCGTGGTGTGCTGGATCCGAGGTAAGGCCTGAAAGCCGGCGGCATCGAGAGGCTACCCACAGACATGGGTCCGGTGCTAATCAGCTTGACGAGATATCGATCTGCGCGATGGCGGGGCAAGTGGGCACAGCTGCTGCATGCCGTTGGCGCTCGTCGGCCTTTCCTGGCTCCAATCGCATCCGCACGCTGTTGTCGTCTTGCACCCGGGTGGATTCCATGCCTCCGATGTTGCTCACTCTCTTTTTCTACCTGCCCGCAGCCCCCAGCAGACGGGTGAACCGCCATTGGCCTCTCTGAACACGCTCCTCCCACCGCGACGACCGATGGCGCCATACTTTGAGACCGCGAAGGTAAGAACATCGCACAAACGTCCTCTCAATCCCCGCCGCTATCCACCACGCCCTCCTGCTCTGTCACGCCGGTTGCAGTATCTGAGCTTGCCTGGCGCGTCGCTTCTCCCCCTCTCCCGTGCCTCTCTCGTCACCGAATTCCGAATCCATGCGCAGAACTCTGACACATCCCGGCCGCCTCTTTCTCCCAGTCCTTTGCCGACGTACCAATCACCGTCGATGGAGTGGACACTGCGACGTTTCTCCTGGCTTCGACAGACTTTGTGAACATGTTCGGTGCGCCGCTCCTCCCGTCGTCCCCATGTGAACCTTTACGGTCGCGCTAACGCCCGGAACTCCACCCCGCCTGTACCTTCCCCTGCGCTGGCATCTCGAACCGATCCCTCCTTCCCTGCGACGAATAGATTTACTCGGTGGTGGCGTCTTCGCATTCGTGCAGAACGACCTGCGTAGCAACATTGCGGTGCGTTCTATACGTGCCAAGAACCCATTTACGTGCGCACAGCCGAACGCGCCCGCTGCCTTCCTCCTTCTAGGGTGTCAAGCATAGATACCAAGTCGCGCCCGCCGAATCGCCCACTCTCGAGAAGCTCGTGACGAACGAGTGCAATGGCGGCGGCGCCGGTGAGCGCCACGGGACGGCGTGCCTCGTTCGTCTCCTGCGGTAAGCCCACCCTCGCTCTCGTAACCATCTCACACAGACGTCAAACCGAGTGCCCACCCGTTCCCCTGTGCATGCGCTGCCCCGAACGCAAAGCGGGCTCTGGTTCACGTGCGAAGCGCTCCGTGTGAGTTGCCCGTTCTCGCGTTGCCCTGCTCGCGCCTGCGATATGTCTGGCATGCAGGGAACGCGCTCTCCATGTTTGTGTTGCGAACGCGGGCTGACCGCCCGGGTGTGTCTGCGCGTGCGGACGTGCAGAACATGCAGCAAGATAGGAATGCAGAGTTACATACGTGCTTCAAACGGTCTTTCGACGTGAACCTCAAGCCCAACTTGCCATTTCTGATTCGCCCGGTCGTCGCCGTATGTCCTTCTCTTCCACCTTGACACCACGGCCGCGGGCGCTGAGCGCGCGACTTACGTTTAACGACGCTGCGGGTACCTCGCTTGCTATCTACCATCGGCACTGCGCTGCTAGGTCGCCATCAGGGCGGTGCCCCACAGACAGGACTTCTACGCCCGCATCACACAAGGGGGGTCGCATGAGAAGTTTGACAACGAACTTACGAAATGGCTGGCTGGTTTGGAAGTGATAGTGCTCCGCCTGAAAGCATTCCTGGTGGAGGGTGGTTACGGAAGGGTGTAGGACGCAGGGAGGCGCTTCTCGCATAGGCATCCATCTGTCTGTCTGCACGTCAGTTGTTGCTGTTCTTGTCGCCCCTGGCATAATGGGCTGTATTTTTGCTCCGCTTCTCTTCGGACACTTACGTTTCCGTCGTGGAAATGAAGGGTGCGGGACGGCTATCGGATATAATTCATAATGCCGCGAGGACTTGTCAAGCGGTCAGCAGGCGCGTGGCAGGGCGGTACGATGAGCCTAACGGACATGTCTTGTCTGGTAGGCCCATTCATTGATGTGATGAGATGATCAGTAGATATGTTGGAAGGGCATGAAATGAACAACGAACCTGTGTGATGTGCGTGTCAGAATCGCCGATAGTGGGGTGCAATAGAGTTAACGTTCTAAGACAAGTGAGAACACGGGACCTTGCGCGTTCTGAGCTGGAACGCGCTGGACCGATAGAAGGTTTTCGTGTTCCCGCCGAGAGCAGGGCGGAGGAGCATGCGGGCAGGAGCGAATGGAGGGCCGACATGAGGGTTTGCGACGCAGTGACAGAACGACGAGATGACAGCGAAGGAGTATATCATAACTACGCACGCGCGGCCGCATCCGTACGCGAGGCGCGCAGCTGGACAGAGAAGATGGGAGGGCTGGATGCTCTGGGCTTTGTGGACGCGCGAGCGGGGCAGAGAAAAGGCCGGGGGCTGCTTGATTGGACTGAAAGAGACCGTGTCGCGGGAGTGAGATTACTATGATCGTGGCCCTGTCTGGGAGGGGGAGGCGTTGAGGCGAGTCACACGTCTGGGCACGGCGGAAGAGCAGACAAGAAGGCCGGAATGAGGAACTGAGAAGATGGCTGAAAGGAGGAAAGAGAGCCCCGAGAGGGAGAGAGAGGAGTGCGCGAGGAGGGGAAGATTGGGCACGATGCAGCGTGGGAGAGACGTTGTACGCGGACCATGGTTGGAATCCGACGGAGCTCAGGAGGGCGTCGAGGAGAGTTCCGATGCAGATTCTGGGATAGGTAGCTAATCAGAGGCCGTCGGGTCGAGCGCGCAGAGGAGACGGTAGAGAGCATACTCGGACGGGGCGCTGGCAAACGCGTTTTCCAAAGACAACATACAATGTGACCATCTTGAGAGACACACAACACACGCCGGCGCCTCTCCGAAGCCACCGACGTTTTCGATCACTCCCCAGGCGCCGATCAGAGTTCTCTCACCTCTCCGTGCATGCGCTTTGTTCTCAGACCACGGCTCGGCGACTCACGCGCACTACCCAGCTCTCGCGCGCGGTCGCGGGGGAGGGAGAAAAGGGCGGGGACGAGGCGCGATCAGGCGAGGGGCGGGATATTGGGCGGGGAGGCGGGGGCGGTGGCGGCGGGGGACGCGAGCACATGGATACGAATCAGGAGAGTGTCTCGATCAGGATGACGGACGGCCGTAAATGGACTGATTTCAATTTCGCGCCTGGGAATGTTTTCTGTTTGTTTTCGATGGAATTTCTGCTATTCTGAATTCAATGTTTTCGTTCGCTTCTCTGGCCTGAGCCCCATCTTATATCGCCCTCGTCTCTTCCACGTCAATCCTCCCCTTCTCCTCCCCCGCGCCCCTCCCTGCGCATACACCCATCGCCCGCGCGCACAACCAGCCACACCCCCCTCTCTCCGCGCGCAGACATGCGATGGAGATAGAGTGAGCACCCTCATACCCCCCTTCCTGCTACCCAGTCTGACCCCTGCTCCCAGAACGCACCCAGCCGCGTCTATCGCCTCGCTCATGGCCTCTGCAACCAGGTCCGATTTATTTCTCTTGAGATTCACCCGCTCGTTGTTCACACATCGCGTAGTGTCCCGCAAAAGCGGAAGGAGCCACCCGCCGACCCGGTCGCTCGTCCAAGGACTCCCGAACGCGCCGATTCCCAATCCGAGACAGACGCCGGCACACAGAGCACGTCCCCCACCGACGAGTACGGCAGCGGCCGCATCATCTGCGAGACCTGCGGCGACGGTATCTCTATTCGCGACGAAGCCACCGGCGCTTTCACCGTCAAACATTGGGAGGCGCACCGGGTCACATGGTACGCGCCTCTCCACCTTCTTGCCAAAATGCGCTTCGTTAACTCCTCTCTTTAGCCAAAACGGTTCCCAGAGCTTGCCCGAAGTCGCGTCGGAGCCGCCCAGCATCATGCCCGACGCGTCCCAGCCACCGACCAAGCGGCGGCGGGCAAAACGGACCGAGGAAGAACGCATAGAGTATCTCCGCACCGACCCATATGTCGCCAAGTTTGAGGCATATCGTGTGCTCTGTGCATCGTGTGACAAGTGGATTCGTCTGCGACCCAACTCGACGTACTGCTCGATTCCCTGGGACGCCCACCGGAAGAGCTGTCTCGCGAAACGCGTGTAAGTGCCACATTGTCTGAGTTATGCGCGGTAACCACATAGTGAGGCCTGCTTGCTTCCCTGCCACAGTGCTAAAAACACCCACCCAGTCGACGACCGGAACGCGGTGCTTTCGTCCGATCCCAACGTCAAGCGGTTCGACAATGAGCGCGTGCTTTGTCGAGTGTGTGAGAAGTGGATTTCGATCGCGACAGAGAACAACGCGGCTGCCATCAAGATGTGGATGAAGCATCGTTCAGAATGCCAGCCCGTGTCTAATGCGGGCCCTGGGGCATCGACGTCAAAGTATGCTTCCCCCCGGTTGCGTGATTCGATCACATGGGCTGATATTCAGTAGGTTCAACATAGCCAATGTGCCTCCTCCACCAAAGCACCTGCTCGCGCTTGCATCTTCTTCTTCGCTTCCGCCTCCGCCGACGGCGTCTGCGCGCGCGACTATGGCGCAGTCGACGTCGGCTAGCTCCTCTCAGGCATCATCGGCTGTGCAGCCACCATCGTCCACGTTCACAACCGCCTTCAAGGAGTACACTCCGGCTAGCTTCCCGCAGGAGTCCCGGAGACGGAATGCCGACCAGCGAGCGGCAGCGTTGCGTGCTGACCCGCTACTAGGGGACGTCGAGCCTGGTCGCGTGTTCTGCAAGCTATGTCAGAAGTGGGTCCAGTTACGGCAAGACAGTACCTACTGCTCGTATCCGTGGCAGCAGCACCGTGTCAAATGTCTTCAGCGTCGGTGAGTATACCCACACCAGACTGTGTTATGTACTCCTTGCCGTTCCGGATGCTTACACCTACATGCCTGTAGGCAAAAAATCACAGACCGGGAAGCAGCCATCGCGGAGCTCCGTGCGACGCGTGACGCTGCACTGGAGGGAGAGCTCATCGTCTCCGACTCTAGCGACACCCCTGACTTGGAGGATGCGACGGAAGCTGAGCTTGCGGACCGGGCGTTGATGAAGACGGAGCGGCGGCGCGCCAAGGCGATGGCGAAGGCGGAAGCGGCGGCGGCGAAGCTACGGCAACTCGAGGGTGTCAATGGCCGCTCGGCATCTGCGCCTTCTAGCGAGGACGAAGACGGGGTTTGGGACTACATGGACGTCGATGTTGCCCCCACCAACAAGCTGGCGGACCTGGACTCCGCTGCTGGAAGGTGCGTGTGCCGTAACCGTTCTCATCGGACGCGAGGTTGCTAACGTTCTATCTGATAGGCTGGACTTCGTGGCGCGGTCTATCCGGCACTTGTTCAGAGTGACGTACGAACGGTCTGATGAGCTCACCATCGCCACTCTCGTCACCTACCTTAACGCGGCCCTGCCGCCTGACAAGCACGAGGACTTTGACACAGCGGAGGTGACGAAGGCAGCAACGGCGTTGCATGAACGGAAGACCTTCATCTTCGAAGGCGATGTCATCCGTTTACCTGAGTGAACGCCCGTCGATGGAGAACACGACTGAAGGAAATGCGGTACCGACTGTACAAAATTTGGGGTCTCTCTGCTTCTCCCCAGCAGCGAAGCGGATGTACGATCTGGGCTTGCTTCACATGCGCTCTTGCTTCGCGCGGCCGTATATGATGTAGCGGACTCTTTCTTGGAAACGGGTTGGACGAAGGACCCTTGTATGTCACGCATGCTGTATGTCGCCCATTCTTGGCCATATTTATGTCCTTGCTGCTGTCGCTCTTGATTTTTTCGTTGTCGAGGTGTAGAACGTCCATATGTAGTAGGCGTATTTAAATCCCGTGCGAAACGCAGACGTGTTCCTGCATTTCTATCTTGTCCTGGGCTGACACGCTTTCCATTCAGACACACTCTCTCATGCACATGCACAAGTCACCGATCAGAACACACCCAGGCGATTCGTCGGCCTTTCCCCGGCACGCGAGGGATATACGGCGGAGGGGCACGTCACGCAACGCGTCGCGTAACGCGTCAGTCACAGTGCTCACACACCTCGCGGCGCGTGGGCGTGGCAGCGGACACTGGGCGCTGAGTGTGCGCTCGGCCGCCTCGCGGGACCTTTAGCCTGGCGGAGGAAGCGTAAAGGGTCCGAGGCCGAACAACACTCGCGGACGCCGCGCGACCCCAGGACACACGGACGACAACAACCGGACCACATCAATGCAAGCGGGGTCGGCGCCGGAATCGGAGGGGGCAGGACAGCTTGAGGACAGGTGCACAGGCTCGCGCAAGTCGCGCGGTGGCGGTGCGTGCGTACGTGCGTGTGCTATCCGGGGCGCGCCCCCACGGCGCGCGGAGGAGGGGCCGGGGCCCCCACAAAGCACAACTGGGCTTTGTATGGGCCTGTGTCGACGATGCGGCGGATGCGGGGCACGCGCACAGCAGACGGCGCTGACACGGGTGCAGACATATCACGGATGGCTATCCTCGGTGCTGCTGCTGCTTCTGCAGCAGTGCGGTGCCAGGGCGAGATGATCATGGCGGCAGCGCTCTGCTATGATTACCGGCGCGTCGCGGCGAGCGTGCAGGCCGGGTAGACGCGTGCGTAAGTAGGTGAGGTCAGGGCCTCGCTGATTACTCACTCACGCTCCTGCACGGTGCATAGTCCGGCTCGGACTCGGAGTTGGATTGGGGTGGATCCCATCATCGCGACCGCGGCCGCCGACCGGCATTCTTGCCTGGTCACGACTTTCTTCTCTCCGTCGACCACGGAGGTGGTGTTAGGAGCGTCGCGCAGCCATGGAGAATGAACGGCAGGTTGGGCCTTACAGCGCGGTTAGATGGGTGGGTAAAGTATTTATCCGCGTTGATAGAGAGGGAAATCTGACATTGACCTAGGTGATCCGCCATCATGGGCGCTGGGCGGACGCATCTGCTCAATCTATAGTAATCAAGAGCTACAAGCTTGACGACCCAAGTCTGCCCAAGTAATCGCGTGCGTAAATCATCGCGCCAATGCACGCTCAGAACTATGTTCATATTCGGGCCCAGTACGGAACGACAACATGGATCATGATCAACATGAAAGGACATGTGGCTCGAGCACTGTGTAACCAGACGCCTTGCCACCGATTGTGAGTAGTCATGGGGGCGGAGGGGGCATGTCCTGTCGCCTGAGATACGGATGGACGTACGTCGTATATAGTCCCATCTTCGACGCAATTATTGATGTCGGTCAAGAGATGCCTATAGCACAGCGACGCGATCCGGTGAGCCAACTGCGATTCAATGAATTATCGGAGACTGACGTTTTCGTGAGATGTTGCTCCATCTTCTCTCCATTAGCGTCGAACGCGATGCAGAGCGAGCACGACCAGATCAGTTCGTTGTACCTGGGTGTCGGGCGCTTCATCCACCGCGTATGGTCGCTTTCTTCGAGCCTGTGGCACATATGCTTCAGCATGCTATCATCCATAGGTGCCCATTTGTCGTGGATCGGGTTATGCGAAGTCATTGTCGCGAGCAGATGTCGTATCTGCGTGGAGGAATTACAATGTTTGTCAATTTAGGAACGACGCGAGAGAAGAAGAGCATCGGAACCCACCGCAGCATCCCATGTGAATAGGCGTGTATCGCCATAAAAGCGCGGATTCGGCACTTCGCCGCACCGAACGCAGGTGAGTAGCACATCACATCCCTGCAAGTCCCTCATTGTCGTCCGGGTGGGGTCATATCCCATTGCCCTGATCACATCACAAGCCTTGCGCATGGCTTCCTTGGATACTGGTACGTTCTTCACGTCGAATGGCTGAAGCCCCGAGATGGTGTCTTGAGATTCGTGTTCTACGCCACGGTACATCGCAAGTGAGCTGTATAGATCGCATTCGGGGACGTCGTCCGCGTAGCGCTTCTCTCGTAGACAGTTGTGTCCAAGGATGGCGGGATACCGTAGGGGGTCCTTGGCGTCATGCCCGCGGAACATCTGTGACACACCGCAAGGACAAGGGAAGAAAACGATGGCAAGATCGAGTACATCTGCACCATCTGGATCAATGAACGACAGGGCCTGTCTGACGGCTGCCGCCAGCTGTTCTCTCTGCGTAGCTTCCCATGCGGCTGTGACGCATGGGATTAGGTCGACGAAGTCAGCAGCAGTCACTAACTGCTCGGTAGGTGCGTCCAACAGCGCTTTGCATTCGTCTGTGAACACAAAGTCAATGCCCCTTGGTCGAAATTCCATACTGGCTGTTCTCGGTAAACGGATGTAATGACGGCATATGGCTTCTTCGAGCGCGTCAAATCGCGCGAGGAGAACCGTTGTACGCTCTCGAGTTAGCCGTTTTTGCCGCGTCTCGTTGAGGATCTGTTGCGCCTTTTTGCTTGCGCATGCCTTGTAACATTCTATACAGATAATGCCTGTCAAGACGCATAGGGCATATTACTGGAAACCCTTACCTGCTGTAGTCAGCTTTGCAGCTTTATTGACAAGCGGCAGTTGTGACAGCTCTTTCCTGTTAGCGTGTGTAAGATCTTCGACTTCCTTCTCCCAACCTTTTGCTATGAGGTATTCAATGATTCTGGTACAAGACGATGTTAACTTCTGACTGACGTATGTGCTGGGGACCTAACTCGTTGATGCGGCGAGCCTTCTGTGTGTTGTGCCAGATCTTACACTGTTTCGCACACTGATGTTCCATTAGCATGCCAATACATCCATCTGGCTGCGATAATTACGATAAGCTTTGGAAACTCACTGCTTTTCTTTTCGTGAGCTCTATCTTCTCCGCCCTTCCGAAATCCCGTGCAATCTTGATCAAGTCTTGTCGCGGCATTGGGACTGAACTTGTAGTTGAAGTGGACCATCGCTTCAACAGTTCATTAAGGTGTTGCTGATGCACACGATCGCGCCGTGACCGTCGGCGAGCCCTTTCATATCTATTGAGCCCACCATTACCATCATTGAGTCATTCCTACAACGCATTCATGCTCACTCCGAGTCCTCAGTGTGAACCACAGCGAGAACTCCTTCAATAGGAGAAACATATCGAGATGCCCAGCCATCGAAGTGCTTTTTAATGACTTTTTGAGCGTCCTTGTAACTAACAGATCTGTAGCATGTTGTCTGTAAGTGCAGTGTTTCGTCGTACATGGATTGTGGACTGACTTACACCTCCGTGAGACATTTGTGACAGCATCTCGTGAACCAGTCCCATATGGAACTACTAGTACGAGTACTATTACAACCACAGCGCTGAGACATGGGTGAGCAGCAGTTTAGGTGAAGGGCATCCAGTGTACTAGGGGGCTCACGTGGCAGTAAGGTGAGTAGAGCAGATGGATGAACGCTGGTTCGCTCATAAAGGGTGGTCGCTCCGGCAGGTCGTCAGTATTTACTCGAGCTTGCATCCAGAGCTTTTCGTTCATCACATTCCTGTTCAGGAAAAATGCACGGAACCGCTTGCAAGTCCGCGACAGGTGGAACAAGTCGCACGATTCCAAGTACTGGTATATCTGCAGTGGGCGCGATGCGGATCCCTGTGAGCACGTAGCGGACGGTGGCGCAAAAGTCGTGCCTCCCGCGTTCGCACTCACCTCGACTTGAATCTCTAGAGCCATCTCTGGTAAGGACTGTAGGCGGCCTTTGGTCGACCGCTGCTTCTGGTTCTGGCAAGACGGCATGATGGATATGTTTGGGATGTTATCTGTACTACGTTGGGGCTGACAAGGGTGAATGCAAGGGAGATGGTTTACAACGACGGTGTGAGGTGTGGTTGTTTGAACATATCCACCTGATGATGAGTCGTATATATACCGGCTGGTTGGTTAGTGTGGCGTGCAGTGAACGCCACCTTGAAGCCGAAGGCGGTCGATGGCAGAACACGTAAGAAACAAATACGTACACAGACTACTAACTTGAGAGGCACTAGTTTCCATTGCGACAGTACATACTCTGATTGTGAAGAAGCCATACCCGTCGTACTGTTCGGAGACGTCCACTGCTGTGGCAAGACAAAACAGATAGGACGCCTAGGCTCAGAGAAGTTATTTTGAGCACATAAACGAGGAACTATCGCAGTGCATATAGGCGGCGCATAGTGAATAGTACGCCGCGATTACAGACAGTAACCTCGACCTCACAAGGGCTCTTCGCATCCAACGTGTACGCGATGACACTGTCTGCCTCCTACGGCAGTCTCACGGTAGGTTTGACGTACTGAGCGGATGAATAAGGGGACATTAATCCGTCGCGGATGCAGTCGTCGGTATATTCAATCCTGTGTCTGGCTAGATTATCAGTGGCGTGCTCGTGGCGAGTGGGGCTGAGTCGCTCACCCAGCGAGGAGATGGTTCACGAGGATTTTCGTGCCGAATGGTCCGTGTCGTGCACAATGCACAACATTCTTCCGAAGGAGCTGCTATCTTAAGGCGGAACATGGGCGTCGGTAGGCGTAGGTCGCTGAGTTCATCGAATCATCGCCGTAATCCGCTCGACCTTGGTCGTTGCTCTCCCTTTGTTGTGTACATGGGCAGTGAGAAAGCTCCGAAGTATCGGGTATCATATCAGTCGTTTGGATATGGGACAGACAAGGAATTCACGCATCGCAGGTATACACATTCTTGTGCGGGTTGCACAACGGGCACACGATCCTGATATCCTGGACCTCCGCTAGCGTCGTAGTCTCCAGAGGTAGATTCAAAGCGGCCAATGAACGCTTTGAGAAGGAAACTTTGTCGCTCTTCCTGTGCTGAATCCTGAAGGAATGCTTTGAAGACAGGCAGAACGAAAGCCGCCACTGAAAACGTTGATTCTGAACATGGGGCAAGCGCACAGTGGTACGCATGGCGGTGCGACCGAGATCCTGCTGAGGCGCACAATTGTAGAGGACATAAGTCGTACGTTGTCAAGTGGCGTTCATTCTGGACATCGTGTCCTTGTGTTTCTGGGACCTGCTCTGTGGCGATCTCACGCACTATTGTGTAGCACCTTGTAAGTCAGCTCAACTCAAGACATCCATACTAGATAACGACTCACTATGTTGTCCTGATTGAACACATGAGCCAAAATTCATGCAGTATCAAGCCAGGCCCGACAAGGGTATGTATACATATTGTAGTGGGGTCGTCAGTATGGTTACAATCAGTACACAAAGGTCCGAGCCGGGGATCTTCAAGCTCACACAAGTGACGAGGAAAGCGAACAGCCTCACACAAGAACCACCACTGCGCCTTCCGCCTACACGAAAGTGCGCCCGACTCCATTGCATATGCTACAAGTGTCCTCTTGGAATATGAAGAACGAGACCTTACCGGTCCCGCCACACCGCCAGCACAGCCGACCACCGATTCTGGGGTCGCCCGGAGGATACACCACAACATTGCCTCCAGCAGGCTGTGGTATGACGGGTGCCGATGACCCGAACCAGGAAGAGGGCGGGAAAACTGGCGGCGCTTTGTAGGCACTGAACTGCGGTACGGGGACGCCGCCGCCAGGAATGGGGATGACACGCGCGGCCGAGCCGGGGTAGCCGCTGCTCGCACGGGAGGTCGACGCTGAACGGGAGTGGCTGTATCCCGAAGGAGACCAAGGGGAGCCCCAGTATGATGCATTCCACTGATGTGGTGAGGCGTGCGGTGCGCGGAAGCGTGGTAATGGTCTTTGGTATGTCGTCCGCGACGAACTGGACCCTGATTGCGCATCGGAAGACCAAGGCGCGTGGGCCATGATTGATGTATACGGCCTCGCGTACTTATCCCAACATCGCGTGCAAGGGTGAGAAGGGTCATAATTTTTATAGCCTGTGTTATGACCTGGTATGTTTCTGTGTTAGTGTTCCAGGACCGCATGGGGGCTCATATTACATACATCTGTCGCATTCATAGTCTCGCGGATAGACGAGAATCTTGCCATGCCTGAGGAGAGGGTGGCCGGGTACAGGCGTCTCAGTTGGATGGCCGTCATCTGGGTCCGGCTCCTGGGACGAGGACTCGTTGCCCACGGAGTGATTTGGCGGTTCCCCCGGTGGCGGCGCATACCTAGTACTTGAAGAGGCTTCGCCCTGGTACTGTGCGCTTGGGCCGCCAAGCACGCCTGCATTCACGTCTGCGCCTGCGCTATAGAAGTCCCGAGCGAAATCAGAGATGGGTCGCGATGGCGAATAATCAGAGACGGGCCGCGGCGGTGTTGGCCTCAGGTTCTGCAGAGCAGGGTGTACAGGAGGTGGCGTTGGGTAGGTGTAGATGCTAGAGGGCCCTCTATGCATGTCGCCCGGGAACGACGACCAGGAATTCGTCGCGGTCGGCTGCGGTGACATCCACTGAGGTTGATTTTGACGAGGGACAGGCATGGGGTCTTGGAAAGGCCTCCGCGGGCCTAGTTCTATGGTAGCTTCGCCTTCGTAGACGTTCGGCGACGGTGTGTAGGCCGGGGGAAGCTCCTCCGTAAGGAGGTCGTTCACAGACCTATCCATATACGCTGGACTCCTCGAGCCATTTGCCTGCGATGGCGGAACGGAAGTAGACGTCTCGCTTGTGTCAATGCTGTTAGACGATGCATTCCCATCCGAAGACAAGGTCGCGGCCTGTGGTGCAGACGAAGTAGATGCTCCGGTAGGATTTGGGCTCGGCGCGGCCGTGCGGAAGGGATTGAGGGTAGAGACCATGGGTTCTTTGCAAGAGATTATAGTCGACTAGTCCTCAGAGTAGCCAGACACTTGTATGTATTCGAGAGCTAAGCCGATGTAGTTGGGAGAGAGGACAACGGGAGATGAGGGAGAGGGGAAGTACTGCGGAGCCGCAACGACCGGAGAGATCGCCGGTCCTGCCTACGAGACGCGCGGGGACAGCCATGGCATTCCGGCACTACATTCTAATTCAGGTCTCTCCATATGCGGCCCAAGGCCGTTGCAAGGCGGAATATATCCGTCAAAACAAGGCGAAGGTAGCAAGGCGACCGTGTTACAATACACTGGTACTAACTACAACGTACAACTGATATCCATCCTTCCGTGGCGCACATGCCGGATATTGTACCATGCAGCCGGAACTCATGTGTCCCCGTCCTTCCCACTTAAGCTCCGGAAGAACTCAGCGTAAGCATGCTCAATGTCGAACGACAGCTATCCGGGCCTCATCAGTTATTCGGCTCATTAGGAACGAGCGAATCGGAACAATGACACACCTGTCTTGCCTGTTCCTCGGTGAGCTCCTCCGAGGCCTTCATACCATTCAGAGTGATGAGCCTGTGCACATGGGCGCGGTCACTTCTCGATCAAGGACACAGGAAAGACAAGTACTCACCATCCAACCATCTTGCTGCGCCCTTCCCAGTCCTTACTTCCCTTGAAGCGTGCATAGCTCGTTACCAGCTCCTGCAGGATCGGATGCAATTGGTCCTTGGCGCGTAAGCGTAGCTTGAGCGCATCTACAAAAGTGATGAAGTTCTGAAACACAAGGTGTGAATGTCTGCGCGCAAGAGTAACAGCGATTGGAACGTACCTGTGTTGTCTCGGCGACCCATTTCGCCGTCTCTGGGCCCGCTTCGCTTGAGTGCTCGACAGTCGCGGGAACTCCGACTTGTATCCGGTGCAGCGCAGCAGGATGATCCATCTGGAGAATATCCAGGCAGCGTCAGGGAATGTACGGACAGACCTTGGCAGGCATGACATACCCGATATCGCGCCATGAACTGTTCAATAGATGGGACATCGTCGTTCACGAGCTTGAGCATGGTCTTATACTGTGATAGTAGCCGCGTGCACGCAGGAGAGTACCTCTTTGAAGGCGTCGCTCAGCATTCCGCGCATGACCCACGGGTATGCAAGGGGAGTACTCACTCCGAGGCGGGTACAGAGTCGCGTACATACGCGCGCTCGAGGTACTCCAGGGAAACAATGATCCCAAATAGCGTCGCGAGGAGGCCATATTTCTCGCGTTCTGCGTTTGTGCTGTATAGCCGGACTTCTTCGTCGAGGTTGAGGCGGGAGGACATGATGGTAGGAGCGAAGCAGTCTGGCGCCCACCGCTTGATCCAGAACGACCACCATCCATTTCGCTCCGAATGCCTCCTCGCTTTGTTCTGCACTCAGCTGGTGTCCGACCACTCTCGTTTCCTTAGAAAATGCTGACTTGCGGCAGGGGATATTCTGGCTAAGCACGGCAAAAGCGACGTGGCATACGAGGGATCTATTACAAGAGGCTGCTGCGCGGAGAGTGACTACTTGGGCAAACGGATCATACAAAGGTATGTTCGTGCATCCAAGAGAATATCAGGAGGGGTATGTAGTCCTTGTCAGTGCTTAGTCCTAGAAGGCGTGCGTAAGTGTCGTTAGCCGTTCTCCGCCGTCCGGACCTACTGGGCATTGTAAATGTTCAATAGGTCTGTGCGATTCGTCACGGTATCGTTGATCCCACACGCCCCTACGAAGTCGCCATACAGTGCAACTCTCTGGGCGATGTAATCTGCGAAGCTCCCAAGTGCGCAAGACTCGCCAGGACCGTTTTGGCAGTCTGGGATGGGTATCGGGGCGCCGTTCACCAACACCCTCACGAACGCGCCGTCGTCCCACACGTCCTCCGCGCCGCCATTCCCGCTCGTCGAATCAGAGTCAGGGTTCGTCTCCAGTGACGCATTTGCGCACTGTAGCCGCTCAACCCCAACATGGCCCAGGAAGGGGAGGATCTCGCTCGTGCGCCACGCGCGCTGGTGGTTGATTCGGTCCGTTGGCATCGTGCTATTGACATCGAGGCCCGGGTAGTACGCCGAGTTGTTGAATAGTCCAAGCGCTGTGAGTACGAGCGGAGGTTCCTCGCGATGTGTGAAGGATATGTAGAGAGATTGGTTGAAGATGCTCGTGTCGTTTGCGGAGAGGATGTCGAGCGTGCTCCTTACCCACGGGAGCCCAAGTTGAGGGGCGATTGGATTGCCATATCTGCGCCGCCCGCCCACGCATCGTTAACACCGCGATTTGTGGACTCGGAGGTGCACTTACCCAATGCTGTAGAAGTACATCAGGTCGTTCGCATATTCGAAGGAGAGCCATTCGTCGGCAGTGAAGACATCGCAAAAGTCCGTGCGGTTGCGGATGACCGTGTCATACCCGCATAGTTGTTGCATGCCGACAACGTCGGTGAGCGTGAAGTTGAACCCTGGCGCAGCGGCATTGAAACGCTCAATAAGCGGGGCGGTGTACTTTTGCTCCCATGCGCCGGACTGCACGGAACCCATCGAGGCGTCGAACGCTGGGCAGGATATCTGCGGAGGCGTTGACGCATAAGTGTGCGCGCATTGTGGAAGTGCCAAATCAAAGTGAACGTACGTGCGGCGTAAGGGAATCTGCACTGTCCTCTTCCCCTTCGTTCACTATCACAAGTGTTGCGGAATTGCCGAGGCCTTGAATGAAGGCCTTCGCAGTATCGACGTCCCTACTCGCTGAATACGCATCGCATGACTCAGTTCAGTTTCTACTCTGATTCCTCGCACTTGGGAGTACTTACCTGATGCTGCCCAAATCCGGAACGCATCCGCTTGAGATGCCGTGCTGTTGAGCAGGTTGGGGTATGTCTTTTTGATGACGCCTGCGTACGCGGCCGCGGCGTCTCCACCTGACGGAGTCATCTTCTCAATCTGCTCGCTCGCATTGGTGATAGGAGACGTGTAGTTCGCAAGGAAGGCGAGGTCAGTCGTCCGAGAGAAGATGGACCGATCGGAGTAGTTGGCAAGTTTTGAGAGGAACGGGGACAGGTAGGTCTCGTAGTCAAACTGCCATATCGCTCTCAATTAACTGGGACACTGCATGCAAGGGTTCCACAACTCACGTCGTTGGCGTAGATGTTGGAGTGGCGGACGATATAAGTTGCCTTCGTCACCAAGCAACCGTTCGGTGGATGGGGATCGAGCTGCACTCCCGGAGAGTCAAAATAAGGGGCAATACCCGCGAGATGCTGCAAAACATCAAAGCGGTAACCCCCAGGGCCTTCAATGACTTGTCTCTTGTCTACACGAAACTAATTGGTCAGTAGAGCAGACAGTGAACCGAGAACAGAAACATACGGTGCGGCACAGGCATCCCTGCAACCGCAGCCGGGATTAGACTCGTGCTCTCTATTGACCGGGCATGAGGCGTTGCAAGAACCGTGACTGCACTTCCGAAAAGGAGGCCGGCGAAGAGGTACTGGAGGAAACGCATAATAGGGTCAGGATTGCGCAAGGGTCACCGGTCAAAGGGAAGTCGGCGGGCTTTTGCCATTCGCCGAGTTGATTTATATACTCAGCAACACGCATACTGCAGGATTATGATATCATGGAAGAGATGGGTCGTGTTGATCCTCCGCAACGTACGTTTCTTGGCACCGGTGGAGTGGATACTACGTACTACGCACCCGCTTGGTACAAACGTCATGGAAGTCTTGCACAGCAGGTTCCCATTGCCACGAGGCGACGGTCCCGTTGCTTCCATATCATCATCTCAAACCATAAATGCAATACTCGCCAGTGACTCGAGCAAGCCTACCTACCAGTAGCAGAGGAGCTACCGCTTCGAAAGACAGCCAGCGTTATACGAAGCGCTCATGGAACACATTTGGTAAGTACGCGGTCACATGATCGCATTCGCTCCACGCGTTTCGCTCGCGGCTGCCCCGGGCCCCATGTGCCCCCAAGCTTGATGTGGCCCTGAGGATGTGCAATCCGTAGGCACAGATTAAGGCCTACGTGAACACCGTCTGACAATCCTTAGACTCAGGGTTGTCTCTTACAGTCTCTTACCTACTCCGACATGGGGCCTGCGGCTAATCGACCCTGGTCAATATATAAGGATTGTCCGCCCGGTTGAGCTGCTGATCACTGGCTCTCTCTCTATCACTATGAGGCCACACAAGAAGAACCTCGGTATGCTTATATTTCTCCTCGAATGTGCACGATATATCCTCATGATCTTATCAGAGCAGTCTACACCCATTCCCGTGCCACGATTCTTGCCTTCAGTAATCTTTCGTAAACCACGCACGAGGTCGCTTCAGTCTCAAATGCGACTCGACAACGATTACTTTACGTTTTCCAAACTGATGGTATGTGGAGTTACGTCGCATTCACCGAACGGTCGGGCCAACTCCTTATCTTGCACAATGAGCAGTGGCTGGTCCGTCACGTTGCAGCTCGCCACATTAGTCTCACCGTTAGCTACTCACGACAAGATCCTGAAAAACTAGCGCAGATCGAAGATGAGGTGAAGTTTGAGTTCCCACCTCTATGACTTATTTCTCTCGACTAATCCTAGGCGGGTAGATCATATCTCAATCCACCATTCTACGCGATGACTACGTAGACGCATGGCCAATAACATCCTACCTAAAGCTTGCTCTCAAGACGCATACGTCCTCTGCATCCTATAAGGGAGTGACTAAACATGGCCGCAAGAAGCTATCTCGCGATGAGGTTCGCGCCTCTGTGCTTTTGAACATGATACCACACGACTGATATCATATGTAGCGTTGTTATAAATACCACAAACAGCGAACATGGGCCGGGGGTCGCCGTTCGCAGAGAATCTCAGACTGTGGGAGTACCGAGATCAACTATACCGCTCCCGCTCCTGCAGGCGCGGAGTCTCCGCCGCCAAAGTCTACCTCTTCTAGAACCCCACGGAGCGCTCAGCTCTCCAAATACATGCGGAGGTACGACAAAGAAGGGGAACACGGCTACACCCATGACGAGGACGACTCTATGACGGCGCCTGCGAGAGACAGTAGTGAAGTTGCCATCGACGCCATCGAACGCGACTTGACTGCGGCACCGGAATCATCGTACTCGGAGCGTAGCAGTGAGGTCGGCCCCAGTCTGAGCTCACAACTTGCCGGCATCGAAGACGGCGATATCTCTGAGGTTGGTTATGCTGCACCGGTAGGTTCCAATATACTCGTTTTTTCTCGCTTAAACGTGCAGTCATTGACCACGGGTAGCAGGCGGCAGAGAGCGGTAGACATACGCAGCGATACCACAGCGAGTCTTCGACTCATTCTACGGGTCTACAGACCGATAACATCTCCGTGACTCACAAAGGATTCCCAATAACTGCTGCTGGAATCAGTCGCAACAGCGAGGGGACTACGAGAGTGGACGGCACCAATACAACCCTATCGTATTACCATGGCCCTACCTCTGCTCCAGATCGCTCGGTATCGCCCTACTTCATCTTTCCAACGCCGAGTCCGTCAGAGACCGGAATCGCAACCGAAACCGAAGCAATCATCCTCGACCCGCCCAATGACATCTTAGACATGCTCCTCGAATACGAGCTACCCTACGCAGACGCCGAACGCCTTGTCGAGCTCCTTGGGTCTCTCGGGATTGGAGATACCCAGTATCTGCGGGTGCTGGGCAATATGGTATCATGCGACGCGTGGCTGAGTGAGCTGAGAGTTGAGGGGAAGCTGAGCGAAATTCAGCTCAGGATATTGCGGGAGATACTGGACCAGCTCGCACGGGAGCCCACTGGCGAGGGGGGCGCGTGGAACCAGGGGCTTTAATTGGTGCAGCAGAAGTTCGATATCTACAAGCGCATACGCCAGTCAGGTTTCACAGAACATTATATGTACGATCAGAGGAGTCATGTAAAGCAAGGTTCTCCAAGCCATTTGGTCTAAGTTTTGAGACGCGCAGGTCATTCGAATCTACAATGAAGAATCAGTTTTACGCGGACTACGAGACACTGGCACCATGCACTTCTCCTTACCGAGTCACTAATCGTCCTGAGTAGCCTTCAATTTACGTTCCAACTTCACCACCCTCTCCAACCTGACGCGTGGTCCATCGCTGCCAAAGTACCGCCCGCCTTCGAAGCTCCAGCATACATTCGCGATGGGCCAATTCGCGAGATAGTTCACGTATGCACCGAAAGCATCGTCCAGCTCAGCGGAGCCAAACTCGAGCGTAGCCAGCTCCTTCCACAACGCGCAGAACCGGTCGACGACTTGGTCATGCTCCGCCGCGAGCCACGCTACGGCCTCGTTCAGATCGAGACCCTTGTCACGCATGACGACGGGAATGATGTTGTGGACGTCCCCGATGGCGTACTCCTTGCGGTACGAAGCGAGGTCCTGTACGAACATCAAGATTAGAAGATATGACATGGACAGTGGGTGCAGCGGATACGCACGTTGTCGAGGATCACGAGGTCGGTAACGCACGCGGACGCTTCCCGGAGAAGGGGGTGATCGAACACCTCCTGCGGCAATCCATACTTGAGCTCGGCGATGGCGTAGCAGGGATCTGTTCCGACGTCGAGACGCCTGTTCATCATGTACTCGTCCACGCTGCAAAATCCTCCATCGTCTCGAATCTTGCTCTGCTCGACAAGAGAGCGGACATAGCGCGAGAAGACGTCCTTGAATCGGGATTGGGCTTGCGGAGTAGCGAACTTCAACGCTCTTCTCCAGAACCTACCGATATGACGCTTAGTACCAGTGTCTGCGGGGGATGTATGAAGCAGTTGCGAGAGTGCTAACTTACTGTCTGACAATCTCCCCGATTACGGGCTCGCCACGAGACGGAGGGCGAAGTGGGTGGACCAGGCCGTCTATGGCGGTCTGTATAATGAGTTTAGTTCTGACCGGGTCGGATACGTCCGTCTGCTCGTCCACAACAAATAACATGTTCATGAGGTCGCAACAGACGCGGAAATGCTCTGCGCGTCGCTGACGTCAAGTTGACATTTCCACGTAGGTGCCCGACGGCGTACCTTTGTCAGCATCGGGGTAAACCAGCGCGGCAAGGAGACCTGTTAAGTGCTCTCAGGTTAGCATCGAGCCGAGTGCGAGAGCCAAGTTATGAGAGTGCCTCACCGAACTTGCAGCGGTCGAAGACGGCTTGCAGGCCGGGAGAAAAGGCTTCGAAGGACCTCAGCCATTCCGCCGACTCGGCGGCGACCTCTTCATAGTATGGATTGATACGCCGAGACCACGGCCAGTGCGCCATGGTATCTGGGACGATCATGTACAGAGCCGCGTTGGACATTCTTTGCACCGGTTGGTCGAGATCTGTAGGAGAGGCTGCGATGAGTGAAGCCTGAGCACTATACATGGCCAGATTACTGTCTGGCCGTTGTACAGTCCACATATTGTCGCGTGCATCCAAGTCCACATATCGTCGCGTGCATCCAAGTCCACACGTCTGCGCGCATGACGTCAACAGCTGTACGACGCCGCGATGAGTTCGGAGTGTCGTGCCCTCCCGCTTCCATTCCATGTCGTGTCGTCCACTTCGGCCATGCAGCCCAGTATGGCCAAAACATATGAAACACGAGGCCTCGACCGTACCCCAGAGACCAAATTCCCATCGCAGGTCGCGATGACTAACAACAGCTTGAGCGACGCCGGCCCGATGACCTCCCTCGTACACTTGATGGAACCTGAAGACTCACCCTGGCATGCCGCATTCGCGGGAGGAATGTGCACCCGCAAGCATAGTGCAATACCTCTGGGGAGGCGAACGGTCCATAGACGGCTACTGGCCCAACCAAGCGGTACGAGTCTAGGTTCCCGAGCGTCACAATCGCACGGCGTTACGACGAAGGTTTGCGAGCCTGCAGAACAAGTAATGCCAGTGACCGGGATAGGACACCCCGGCGTCGACGGCGCGTATTCGACAGTGGGTTGGACTCCGCTGCGGTTCGGAGCCAAGGCCCATCATGCTGATGTGCACCTCTGGTCTATCACTGAGGGAGCGCTCCATGGCTGTAGGCAGAGACTCGGCGCGGATGGCTGCGTGACGTCGTAGGAGAGGGGCGGCGGTCGTTGTGGTTCCCCTGTTGCCTCAGACTTACTTCAAGTGGGGATGGCTTGTGTGGTTCACTATCTCCGGTTTCTTGGATTCTAAAATGTCTTCAACTTGGAGTGGGCGGGTCAACCTTGGATCCAGTATCGTAGCGCGGAGCAGCTCAGTCATCCGTGCTAAGTTGACAAATGCGCTCTGTGAGTAGAGAGAGAAACCGAAAGGAGTAGCACTCACAACGCTGGGCGTCCTGCTCGTATGCTACAACCTCGTACAACGTACGTCATCCACGACGGGTGCGCGGCGATACGCTTGAGGTCATCGAATCCGCCGAACGAACCTACCAACGAGCTGGCAGCGATCCATGCATAATTCAACGAGCACAGCCAGAGTTGACGTCTGCATGTCCCAATCCACATGATGGTTCTCTCCGGCAGGTCGCGCGTCCTGCCGCGCACTACGAAAACCGGAGTCCGTGAAACAGTTGATATGCACATGGCGCGTATGCTGGCATGATGAGCTGACATCGATACATAGGCGCATCGGTTACGGCACCCAGTAGATAGATCATCCAAGGAGGACGTCCTTCGGCGCGTTTCGAGCTGGCCTAGTAGTACCTGGAGGAGGTTCCCGCGCGTTTAGTCGGGGCGCTTTCTACAAACGTACGTGTACATGCGAGCGTATGATCGTTCAATGGGTAGATGCGAAAGGTGGAAGGCATTACTTACCTAGACTCGCTCGCACCCTTGTGTGATGACCAGGGAGGAGGAGGTACTCACCACCAGGTACGAGCCCAGCTTGGGGCACTGCCACCAGAACCGCAGTCAGCAACCAGCCCCGTGAGTCACTGCGTCAGCAGTCCGCGCCAGTAGGTAGCTCGCCGCTTTGAACCTGAGCGGCCATCGATGGGTTACCATCAGGAGCATGCGACCAGAAGAGCGGTCAGTAGTGGGGGTTGCCCAAGATATGCCGATAACGCTGTACGTACGAACTACACACGAAAGGAATTAACTGCTAAGCCGAGTCTGCTCGAAAACCGACGGTCCAAACGCCCCCCTATACCACACAACGCCCGGTCCACTAGCCTCTCATGATTGTATACCCTCCAACACTCTGACAACGACCCTCCACACGACACCGGCGCACGAGACAACAGGAGGCCCTCTCATACGGCCCCCGGTCCCCATTCCCCAGATGACGTCCGTATCCGCTCGTCGGAGCAGCGCTGCTGTACACCTGACAGGCAGACAGGCATATGCACGGGACACCCACCCCCGTCCTGGTCCTCTCGCGTCCACACGCATACCCGCGCCCGCGTCCATGCCCACGTCCAACCTGACAAACGCAGGAAGGGAAGCACACGTACGAGCATCCAGTCTAAGGGAAAGGGAGAGTGAGAGGGGGAAGACCACGACCGGCCGCTAGGCTCCCGGGCGTCGCCTGCACGGTGGCTGGCCGCCAGAGCTAGAGGCAGCGCAGTCACCCGTTGCGCTCTCCCCCGTTGCCGTTGACGCCTGGGCGCTCCCTCCGCGTCTGCTCGTCGCTCTCGCCGCTGTCGCTGACGCTCGTGCCTTCGTCCCGGAGGCGCTTCCGGCCCATACCCGGGGACGGCGCATACCGCGTGTTATTCAGCGGGGGCACCGGCGGGGGCAGGGAGAGTCCCGCAGCGGCGGCGGCTGCCGCGACCGCAGAGACGGAGGTGCCGTTGGATGTGGTCGTGGGGGTGGAGAGGAAGTCGAACCAGTTGCTGCTGTCCACCGTGGGCGAATTTTGCGCTGCTGCGTACGGGAGAACGGTTCAGCCAGCGGTTTGACACACAACGCGCAGTCAGGAGGGAGCAGACGGAACGGCAAAAAAGGAAAGAGGGCACGAGGGAGAGAGCGGACGACGGGAGACAAGAGACGCGCGTGGGAAGAAGGCCAAAGTCGTGAAGGGGTGACAAACCCTTTCGACGCGCCGTTCATTACGCGCCCGCGCCACCGGCGAAAGAAGAGTGAACGTGAAACGGAACAGAGAGCCCAGCACCGTACAGCGCAAAAAGGCAGGAAGACGAGGTGCCCGTCGCGCCGCGCCGCACTCAGAAGCACCGCGTCGCACCACCACACAACACCGGCTCTCTCGACGTCGTCGCGATTCCAAACGGACACACACGTACCGTTCTCATGCTGCCCCTGCGCCCCCTGCTGCGACGGTGCAGACGCGTGTACAGGCCAATCGAACGTCGGGAATTGGGCTGCCGCCGCGCCCGGGTGCCCCGCGCCATTCCCATGCTCGCCAGCCGCGCCGAGCAGGTCCGCGAACAGGGTGCTCGCGCTCGCGTGGGCGTGCGAATTCCCGTGCGAGTGTGGGCCCCCTCCCCCGCCGCCGCCCTGTGGACTGCTTTGTGGGCGCGAGAAGAGGCTTGGGGACTGTTGCTGCCCGTGTGGCGAGTAATGCGACGGCCCGGTGGGCGGGAACGTCACTCCGCGCAGAGCCGCGGCCGCGGCGGCCGCACTGTTTCCACGCGAGAGGTCGAATGGCGATTGTGAGAGGAATGACGAGGGCGAGCCGTTCATCAGGTTGGCCATTGGGTTGCCGCCCGAGTATAGCGCGGTCAGACTCGGGTGGTGCGAGTGCAATTGTGACAGGGAATACGGAGGGAGGTCGATATCTATTCGATAGGGGAAGGTCGGGCTACTGATATGGTTAGAGTTCGCGCCAACCGTGGCCGCCGCAGACTGTATTGCGTGAGAGGCGTCGTCGCTGAGGCGCGGCCGTTTCGCGGTGTTGCTTATTGGCACGCCACGCGTAGCAGAGGTTATGGCGGACGTATGCCTTTCACCGGAGATAGGCAGGGAGGAGGTGCTTGCCGTGGGCGATACGCGCATGCTAGACCGGTAGTCGAGCTGCAACCGGGAAATGGATCAGTGAAAACTGCCCAGTAGCAATGACCTAGGGAAAAGGAACAACCTCTGGACTGGTGGAGACGTCGGTCGAGGGCGGACCAGGTCGTATTGGAACAATGTTGGGTGTAGTCCCTTCCGCCTTCACCTTCGTAGGCTTGTTACCGTCTCGCCGCTTTTGCGCGCTGTCGTCATCGTCGCCGTCGTCGTCATCGTCCGCTGCGTCATCGACCTGCTTATTGTTATTATTTGAGAAGTCAGCAGGCCCCTTCGTATCGCGCTCGCCATCGAACTGTGTGGGAATGGGTGAGACACTACGGGGAAGACAGCGGCGAAAAAGCGGCACATACCCGCAGATGACGTTGGACCATTGCGTTGACGTCAGTCGAGCAGTACTGATAGAGTTTTGCATGGTGGCCAGGTCGTTCCTCTGAGTCCGGACATCAGCGTTGTTAGAAACCAACATGACCATGCCTGAGGCCAATGTAAGGGGGGCAGTAAAAATCCACAAGCCACAAGGACTCGTTCGTAAAGGCCAAAATACACCATGGCAACTATGCTGCTACGTTCCCAGAAGGCGATGAGGCCGGAACAGGACGGGGGTGATGCTTATGGGCAGGACAAAGCCCAAGGTTCAAGCGAAACTCTGTAACGCCGATGATGCAGCGACACGTTGGCGCCAGTCTGCCAGCAAGCCAACCCGGTATGTTTGCCGTCTACCCCGCGGTTGCACATGGATAGACCATCCGCAGACTGCCAAACACAGAAAGCGCAGCGTACATCGGCGCAGAGCCGAAGTATATGCCAAGAGAAAGCCACGGTGTGGTGCAGGTGGGACAGATGGGTCACAGAGACTCACCAAAGATGATGACAGCAACGTCTACGGAGCAGAGGACGCCGAGCTCATAGGCTTTCTTGAAGAGACCGTTCTTGCGCTGGAGTTGTGTACGACGATGGGTGCAGAGCGTGATCGAGCGCGTGTTAAAGTGGATGCCAAGAGAATTGACATATTTATAGCGACCGACCTTTAAAAAGGTGACAGAACGGTTCCGTTCGTGCTATAGATGGGCGCAAGACGCAAAATAAGCAGCTGGTGGGCGAGAAGACAGAGGGGCCGCGTCCGCGTCGCATCGTATACTTGGCATGCGGCGGGGCGGGGCTATTTCGAGGGGGAGATGCGACGCGCACCGTGATGGGTTGAATCTCGATCTTTCGTCTCCCCATGAGTGCGAGCTGGGCTTGGACGAGACTAGCTGGCTGTGGTGTGCGCTGGGTGGCAGCGTGCGGGGGTGGGGAGGAGAGCAGAGGGTGGTGGGCAGGAGGGAAGATGAGAGTGGCTTCAAGAGGAGGACATAAGTCGATTGGGCAAGCAGCCGCAAACGCCGTGCTCGGAGCTCCTTCGATGCTCCTGCCAATCACACAACTGCAACCGCACGCAATGCCGTCAATCCGCAGCACGCCGCAGACCGCGCTCTCGTTCCCCCTCCATCATCCTCCCCTCCATTCACTTCCTCCTTCCGCCTCGACGCCCATCATCTCGTCCAGACCTCCCCTCCAGCTGCTTCACAACGCCGACGCCCTCTCCAAGACGCTCGCCATACACTCTCTCGGCTATCTGCTATCAAATCTTCTCCTCTCCGTCGTACCCCATCCTCCCCTTGCTCTCACGAGAGATCGTTCTCACCGCCGTCCGTCCAGCGTGCCTCGCAGAACCCTCCTTCATCCCGGTTCTCCCGTTCGATCTCGTCTGGTGACTCGCTCTTTCTCATCTCCTTCCTCGACCGTGGCACTTGTCCTCCAATCTAGGCCGCTCAGATCATCGACCGACCCCTCAGATCCCAATGACGCTCCTTCTCCCTATCGCTGGGCGCAGTCTGCTCTTCTCGACCGTGTGCACAGGCTGTCACCCTTCACCTTCTCGGCAGGCCGTCCCCTTGTCGTCTCCCGCTCCCTGGATCTCCCGACCAAGCGCGCGCCCCACAGTCGCCCGTCGTTGCACGCGTTTCAGCCCAGAAGCTCTCATAAGCAGTCCCCTCTCTCTCCTTCTCGTCCTCTGGCCGCCGATGCAACCACGATGATCCCGCTTGTCGTCTGACCTTGCCTTGGGTCCCGTCCTCCATGTATGGGATCCCTCGGCAAGGCAACTTAATTTTCGGCAACGGAGTCTGCCGCGGCATCTGAACCATGCCGCCGATCGCCATCTGGGGCTTAGGCGCTTGCAGTGCCCCGACAAGTGCCAGGGGCAATTTGACATTCGACTGTTCGCGCAGCTGGCGTTTCTCCTCGTCCAGCCCAGCCATTTATTTCCCTTGCGGTCTCCAACGCCGCTGACTTTCATCTTGTGCATTCTACTTTCGTCGCCCAATGGGCACTCATATATTCGCGGTCTGTGCTATTCTTGCAGCCCTCTGCTATTTTTGACGCGTTATTTATATCGCCAGCGCTCGAGATTAGCAGGTGCCAGGATTTAGCATGGGCATGCTTCAGAGGACCTGTGCGCGAAACGGCTCGCCCCGACGATCGTGCCCTAGAAGCTCTTCACGGCACCGAGCGTACTCAACAGTCGCTTCGGCACCTACGAGTTCTTCCGTAAGGTCCACCTACCCGCGCAAGCCATAGTGCGATTTGCGAGAGTATGGGCAATGATATTCTTGATCCGAGCGCAGTCTACAGCCTGTCTTGTGAACGCGGTCAGACCAGAAGTTTCGGTGGAATGACATTCCAACGTGCAAGATGATGTGTTTGCCTCTCTTGCCTTATCTCCGGGTCTATACACCGTCCCGCGCCCTGTCGGAGGACGTATGGCCCGCAGCGATCATACGTCGTGAATGACTTCACCAGCAGACTCGGTAGAGGTAAGCCGACCGCCCATTCAGCCCAGCACTGTACCATCGTGTCATTCACCGTCTTCTATCTCCGCAGATTTCACCGTCGACCATGACCAACGCAAGCATCTTGGACTTAGGGCCGATCAAGGCGTGGTCGATGACGACGTCTCGTTCGGACGACGATCGGGACATAGTAGGAGTGCGATCACGCTCACGACTTTCCCCGACAATGGGCGGCATTCCCTCTGAGGCAGTCTTCCTTCCGGGACCATCCCCGCGTCTATACGGCGCGTAGGCCGCTGGCTATACTTACCACTGCCCTGTCCGTCCCGAACGCGGCTTCGCGGAGAGCTATTGCTGCCGAAGCAGTCCAGGTGAAGCAGTCTTGGCTAGGCTATCGTGGCTGTGACGGCACCCACAATGCGCCACAGCACTGTCTATGCTCCTGTGGGGGTCGGTGCGACAGCCACTCAATACCCAACCCTCGAGCTAACGGACGCGCGAGTGCAGCGATGCCTGTCGGTGTCTTGGTTCGCTTCTAGAAGCAGCTCAGACGCGAGTATGCGCTGACTCGTCTCGCTGTTGAATGGCGGGGGCGCGTTGCGGAGTGGGGGCTGACCGCTTTTTGCAATTGCAGATACGTTAGTGCGCATGGAGCATAACGAGGGCACGAAAGGATCGCGCCCCCCGTTCGGCGACAATCCCGGGGCGATGTCATGGACATGTGTCTACGCTGCTATTGCCTAGCCGAACGCTTTGTCGACGGGGCAACCCCGGCGTCCCGGACCACCATCCAGCTACCAGCAAAGGAAAGTATCGACTGCGTAGTACGCGCGGACGCGTGTTCCCCGACCCGCTGCAATTCGCAATAACTTGCGGCCCATTCAGTTTTACGCTCTTCGCGTATACAGAACAGAGCAGCTTCGCGCTCTCCGCACCACCCATCAAGACTAACGACGCGCGCCCATCGACATCGCGCCGTTGGCGATGGGAGTTTGGTAACCGTTCCCCTCGGGCTGGTCGTCGCCCTCGTTCTCAATTGATCGAGAGTGCACGTCATGCGCATCTGCCTGAGTACCTCCCCCCTACTCTCCCCCCTCCCGTGCCCAGGTTTCTTTCCCAGGCGTTCTGGATACACGCGCCCTCCGCCCCGCACAAGCGCGGCTCGTCCAGCCGTACCGCAACATATGGGGTCCTGTGACGCGCGGTCTGTGTAAGCCCTGCTGCAAGCGGCCGCCCGTCATTGTCTTCGTTCCCACATCCTCATAACCCTCACACATCCTCGTACCACTACCGAAGACGTCATCGACCTTCATCCCGTCCTATAGGCGCTGGTTGCCCTAGTACTACACGCTGAAGGCTTTACGGCCGTTGTATCGGCACGACGTACTCAGCGCGCAATCTTGCGTTTGAGTTTGAGTCCGAGCCTCGAGCCTTAGCCTTCTTTACGCGCGCTTCACGCATTCACTCAATCGCACATCCTGTTCTCTTGTTCTCTGGTTCTCGCGCGTTACCGCCCCTTCTCGTCGTGCGTACATGCTCGAGCTCGTAGCGCCCCCCTTGGTTCTCCTACAGCGTACGGGCGTCTGGTAGCGTGTCCCTGCGCGCCTCGTCTCGGCTCATCGCGTTGCTTCGTATGGTTCCTCCGCCTATCGATCTGTGCCGTACGCAGCGCCTACACGTCGATCATGGGCGCATCCCGCAAAGAGCTGGAGGATCTTACACCACCGCCGACATACTCAGGCT